>OX459113.1:122268013-123527763 GCA_949775065.1 Brachyopa scutellaris | reverse complement strand
CTGTTTCGATGCAATTGTTGCACGAACACTTTTTGAATCATTGTGTTTGTAAATAAGACTAGTTTCGCATGGGGTCGCGAATGTACAAACAGGACAATAATAAACCCCTCTAAATAAAATTACAAAAAAAAAACCCTACAAACGAAAAACAAAGAATCTAGTGTCTAGGTTCGTGGCCCATTATCCGATGCAACTTCAAACGTCAATGAAGATCTTAGTCTTCTACGTCGTTTGCATCTGTGGATGGACTAGATCTTTAATGATGATTTCTTAACCCTTTCGGGACGGCTTTTGGGAGAGTATATTCAGAAAAGTTAAGTGATTTACATATAATCATAACCTTCAAAATAAACGGCTTAGCACAATAAACCTGACGTCAAAAAGCTGGAAATACGTTAAGATACCGTTAACCAAATGTTGGAAGACGATCAGGTACAGATTTCAACATAATCGGAGGAAAATTGTAGTTGTTAGGGATGTTTATATTTCTGGTGGTCCATAAATGTACCAGATGTACCATAACATAGCGTCTCCACATGCTATTGCAAATGTTAGGATTTTATGGCAAGCTATAAAAAAGTGAACTGTCAAATTTGTGTGTGTGGGCATATTATGGCTGAACATTTCATTTGCAATGTCGACGGCGCCGTATAGCAAAGACCTTTACAAACATTGAAATTGCGGTATTTTTGTTACTTATTTTAAAATTTTTTCCCCTGCCGTCTTCCAATTAGTCATAATTGTTTTTTTTAAGCAAAAACAACGAATACAACCAATTTTAGTTATATTTTCACTCAAATGTCAAAAAATAGTAAGCCATCAATGGCCTGCGAAAGATCCTGCAATAGATGGCCTGCCATCGACATTAGCTTGCCATATGGCGTCTCCGCCAGCCATTTTGATGGCATGCTAAGAATCCTGCCATATGAAATATCTCACCGAGACGTGGTGTAAGGGTTAAGTTCAGCAGCCCAACAAATTGACATATTCTAGAGCCTCATAGGATGCCAACTGCGTATAGTTATGGCAAGACTATGAAAAGTAAAGTTGTTAGGTTTTACTTTTTCTGATTTTCCGTCAGACTCTAGATGAAGAAAATATTTAGCTTTTCATTCGAAACGGTAGTAAAGTAGATATGCTCTTTCTGGAACTTCGTTACTTTAAGTAACTATCTCGGAGTGGAGATTCGAATTCTTCGTCGGATGATTGGTACCATATGTGAGGAGGGCGAATGGAAGAGAAGATATAACCACGAATTGTATGAGCGATATCAAGATGTGGATGTAATCCAAAAAGCCAAAACACGTCGACTACACTGGCTCTTGCAAAGATGAAAATGGAAAAAAGTCGATTTTTCACTTTCTGTGCAAATGTCCAGCTCTAGCGTGAGCCAGGCAACGTATACTGGGCCAGGCAACGTGAGCCAGGCAACGTATACGACCTTAAAGAGATATCCGGGAGAAAAGGAGGAGAGCTGATCTTCTTCCTATACTCCACAGGGTGGATATACATATCTAAAAATTACATTCGAATAAACGGGTCACCATCGAAACCATCACTTCTACCTTCTACCTAACTACACTGGCTCGGCCACATCGAGCAAATAGACAAATAATGCTCGAGCTAAGAGGATCTTCGAAACCCAGCCCCCGTTTTAAGGACGTGCGGATGCTAGAGTGCTTGGTCTGAAAAACTAAGGGAGCGTGCCCAATCGCTTCCGTGTCTCAGATAGGGGCCTTCCAACGGTTGGGCGCCCGTTAAGGAAGTAAGTTCTTTCCGGAAAAGGCGGTCCAAAATGTTGCACCCAGCAGTAATAGGTTCAAAGCTGTCAAATATTGCACTATTCGATATTGGAACTGCAATGTGTCATTCATTGGCACTGTGTCGATGTAACTGCGTCCTTCAACAGAATAATGTAGAAAATGTCAAAGCTAACATATTTTTCCGCATTTTTTTTTGTAAATATGTTTTCTCATAAATACCGCTAAGGCCATCCATTAGAATACAAAAAGGAAGATAAACAAACCGTTTATGGAATTATTTTCTGATTTTTTAATTGAAAATCGCCAAATGGCTGTAAAAATTCCACAACTCCTTCCAAATACGCCACGACAGACGAGGCCTCTCGCCCGTAAACAGAGCTAAACAATACCAAATCAAGACTATCCAACTTTATAGCAATAAATTGTATCTTTCACCATAAAAAGTAAACAAATTGCAGGCAGTCTCAATTGAGTGGACATTGGGCAACAAACAGCGCGAAACATTCGTCACCGCAAAACCGCAGCGCATTCTCAGCGTCAGCACATTCTGCTAAGATACGATTACTCGACTCTTGTATCCGATGGATAGATATTGCCGCATATATCACGATTGTAATGCCAGAAAAAAAATCTATTTTGCCAACAAAGAAGGCGCAATCCCCAAGGTGTGGGGTGTTGGCCGGTTCGACTCATACAAAAAAGAATTCAACTGAACCGTAAAATCTACGGACTTTGATTTCTCGCTTGAGGGGATCGGAAAAAGTTGCGCATACGCAGTGTAGCCGCAGCCATTTATGGAAAAGAAAAACGAGTCGTGTCGACGATGAGACGAGACATTTGTTCACCAATTACGGTGCGCGACTGTGGATGCACTCTCCTTACCAGAAAAACAGATAATGCGTTTTGAGGTCGAGTGGACAAGTGCATCATCGGAGTTGTTTGACACCTGCATTGGGTTATGCTCGTAGATAGCCAGTTTCCAAGTTACGAGTAAAACTACGTGCTGCTGGTACGTACCGCTTTATCGCCGTAATCCAAATTGATGTATTCTCGTGGCTTTGTCAAATTGTTTTCCGTGAAAACACCGGTTCCAAGCCTCACCTGGGGTGGAAGCTGTAATTTTAACCGCAAACGACAATTTCCAATGCACACACACAGCGTGTTTTTTCAAAACTACTCTGGTGGCCAGTAAACGTGTTGCTAACCGAATGACAGCGGTCGGTGGCGTGATAGAATAAACGTGTCCACAGAAATACACAATGTTGCTGTGGAAAGCTGGCCCCTTTTTACTGGGAACTCCATTATGTAATCATAAACTGCGCCAACACCTGCAGGCGTAAATTAACAATTCCTCACGCCCATAAATGGGAAATCTTCGAACGGAGCACGGGTTGTACAGTGCTGCACCTGATGAATCTCTCCGCGAGGAATTGCCAAGTTTCTGGGGAAATGTGTTAATGATCACGCTCGCGCCCCAAACATTAACTACGAGTACAAACATTTTCGAAACTAGTTTTTGCGTCTCCTTTGGGCATAAAGGAAGCCACGATGTGCGTTGACAGTTTTATTTCTTGTTTGGATGTGAATTTCCACGATACGATCAGAAACCGCACATCATCGTCATCGGTGAAACGAACATAGAGCATGGTCTTATTGCGGCAAAAACCAGGTCAACGCATGTAGATAAACAAAAAAAAGTGGTGGATATCCAGGCGAAGGCAACAAGCCGGTTGGCATCTACTGTCACTTTGACAGTTTGCTATACGTTGGATCGGCTCGTCGACCATAATTATGAAGGCAATTATTTACATATTGTTAATCGATTTGCTGTGTACGTTAATCCACATACAGACGCGTGAGAGACTTCACGTTAATGCGTTACGTATACGTACGCGTATGTTTACGAGCGGTTATACGAGTAATTTCGCTTTCAAAACACCACCACAACACCGGCTTAGATTAGTTGAGGGGAAGAAGATGTGTTTATTAAGTGATTAGGCGATGGCTTGCATCTAATGAATGCGGCGCGGCGGCGGTTAAAAGTGGAAAGTATCTGCGATTTGTAGATGCGTATGAGGATTGTGGGTTACCGTGAGAAATGTTTATTTACTTTTTCGGTCAAAGGAAGTGTGTATGTAAGTGAAAGTGGAAGTTTTCGTGATAGTCTTGAGAAAAATTAAATTGTATTTAACATGGATTTCGATTCAATCCTGATGGGGCATCAGGTGTTTCTGTTGATTGGAAAGATCGCGACAACTTTTTAGGTAACAGATGGCACTGATTTATTTGACAGATGTGAAGTAACAATTTTGGATCAATATTCCCCGTAACTCTTTCTCGTTTAAACACGATAAATGTGAACGCCTTTCGACCTGCAGAATTTGTTGATGCGTTGTTTTAAACCAGAGGTTCTCAAACTTATTTCGCCCACCGCCCATTTTTAGAATTAATTATTTTCTAGCGCTACTTAAACTTTACCAAACAGGAAGGTCAATTTCAGTTCGGACGCCTGAATCATGCAAAATATAGCAGTCCCCGTTTCTTTAACAGTTTTAGATCCGTCCGCGAAGACTGAATGCCGAGTTACTATTATTCGTCCACTCTTCCCGTGCAGGAAACAACTTTCTTATCTATCATCACGATTCAAAATAGAACAAAAAGAAACAAAAAAAAAATAATAAAAAAAAAAGAGGTGCCCACACCAGGAGACGAACCGGGAACCTTCGAGATGAGAGGTCGACATACCATACACTGAGCTACCGCCCATTTTAAAACATGAGTATCCAATTTGGTAAATATTTCTCTGGTAACACTTTTTTAGCGCACATTTTTCAGTACAAACATCAAGCGGTTAGACATATTAATGTTAAAATAAATGCGTCTGGCATTCCAGAGACGTCATTGCGACCTAAAGAAATTATCCAAACTACATGAAAGCAATTGTGGTGGGTTATAAAACATGGTTTTTTCTAATAATATCTAGAAACCAATCGTCAAAGTGCGGATTGGAAGTCAAAAAGTTCACCACCAGCTAAAATACACGAACATTTCCTTCAAAAGACAATGCTCATCACATCACATTCTTTGATAGCAAAGGAATTCTCCACAAAGAATTCGTCCCAACTGGTGCATTATCTTGAAGTTTTGAAGCGTTTGATTGCCAGAATCCATCATGTTCGACCCGAATAGCGCAATCCAGAAAGTCCATTTTTACCGCCCCCCTGTAGATCTCTAGCGCCCACTTTGAGAAAGACTTTTTTAAACTGACAGTTTAGTCCGTTGGCAGTTGGCGGTTCACACATTCAAGTATTGAAGTTCACACATTCACAAATTGAGAGTGAGCACATTGGAAGTATTGGGCGAATGTTAACAAACTGTCATTGCCGTTGACGTCAACGTATCTATGCATCGGAGTTTATGGGACGGCTCTTTCTGTCAATACGTGAATGTCAACGTCAACCTTCAGCGGAACGACGTCGACGGATTCTATAAGTTGGGGCGGCCTTGAGTCAGGCTATTTATGCTAGAAAATACATGTCATGCCCGTCCAGAAAAGTGGCGAAAAATGGCCCCTGTAGCTGTAGCTAAAAGTTTTTACTAAAAATTAAAATTTGCCTGCGTTTTGGGGATTTCAAAAATCACCTAAGGGTTAGCTCACATTGTTCAACTGATCCCAAAAGAACACGTTATATTCTGCAAGCGAGGACAGATCGAAACTGAACGGAGTCAACAGAGGCCTTGCGAAAAGTCACACCAGTGAATTGCTTCTGATTAGTTAGAATGGCGTCTAGTCTACCAAAGGCTACAGAACCATCATTTGAACCAATTAAACGTCTGCATTTGTGCACGAAATTACTAAGTATGCACATGACTATGTCGCCCACCACAACAAAAGTGCCTAGCGATGAATTCCCCAAACGTAGCACTTCCATTAGACATTTTTAATTTGGTTCTTCATGCCTCTTAAGTCTTTAAACCTCTTCACAGATACACAGAAGTTAATGCAATCCAAAAAAAAAAAAAAAACCAAGCGCTACGACTTCCCTTTCAAGATGTGTCTGAAATCTGCATACATACGAGTCTCATGTACTCATACACCCACCTTCCCCCATTTTGGATAGATTTCCGTGTACCAAAATGCGTAGGGTAGATAGCGGAAATCTCGGGCTATTAGATTCCAGCCTCCAGTGGTACTGTGTACCCGGTTACATACTTTCACAGCGGAAGTGTACAAAAACGCATACGGTCATGCATGCATGCTATGATAACGAGTGTCGGAGTTGGGCGGTCCCTCCTGGGCTAAAATTTAATTTCTACCGACGCAGAGGATTAAATGCTCTTCCGAAGGTGGGTGGGGTGGCTTCGGCCAGGCAGATAGTTCATTACATAGACAAGAAATCAACTCTGAGAGGGGGTGAGTGATATTGATATGACTTTCAACCGTTCGAGTGCTTCAAATGTAAAAGGGGTTGCGATCGTTTGTTAACTATAGGCTTAGACATCCATTTTACTGTTATCTCTTTAGTTCTTGTTTACATGATACGACAGACAATCAAGGTTTGGGTTAAGTTGTTTTCCCGACAAACAATGAAATTTGTTCGTATTTTAGGGGTGGATTTCGGCGGTACCATTGCCAAGTTCAATGCTAAAAACTTGATGGAGTCAGTGGGCTAGAATAACGAGTAGGTGGTAATTCGATATCGAAATGTAAATCGAAAGGGAAAGTTAATTAAAAAAGCCATCGACAGAGGAGGGGGATCAACGAGATCAAAGTTGAGTTTTAGGAAATGTTTTCAATAGTATTTTCCCCCATATGTGGCTTAATACACAAATGGATTGCTAATCCTTTCATGTGTATCGAGAAAAAAAAACTGAAATGAATAAAAAAAAATCACAGCCAAGGATTTACCATCAGAATGGGACGTCAGAGCTGCGATGAAAGGAGAATTCCTATTCAAACGCAGAGTTGTATGCAATAAAAGTATGCAGGGTCGCAAAATTTATTGGTGGACCTCTATAGAAATGACCCGTCTCCATTCCACTGACTGAATGATTTTACAACTTTTTGAAGTCCTTTTATGGCAACAGTATATACTCCCTTGTCTCTCCACGTTCGTTGGAGTTTTGGAACAACGACCTTAGGAGGCTTAAGTCTTCTTTTCACTTTGGCAATCAAAGTCTGGCATCTTGATTCGGTATGTACCTCAATAATTTAAAAGATCCGGGGTGGATTTGGCCATTAACCAAGAAACTAATCCAACTACAGTCCTGTGTAAAAAATTAATACCAGTAGGATAATTGTTCATTTTTGTTCTTATGTTTTTCAGATGAAGGTTTTGTACTTAAGTTGAAAATAGGCTTTAAATTAATGCAGCCGAATATAAGTATACAATCTAATTACTTTTTTATGTTTGAAAATGAATTAAAAATATGTATGTTAAAGTTAAAAGTCAATATAATTATAACATTATGCTTCTACTTATTTTTACACAGAACTGTAGTTATCTATATCACCGTAGCTAATTGCCTCTAGTCGCACATACGAAATTGGTTTAGATAACTTTCCATTTAACAGACCACATAGATTAGGGTTTCTTGCCACGCTGTTCTTTTGAGGTTTGGACTTGTTCTATTGAGACTTACTGCTTGCAACTAAAAAATGTTTCCCTAGGACCGTCAGGACCGCCATTACCATCATATCTATTAATATTTGATTTAAAGGACATATTGTAAAGGCCATGACCATAATCAATCACCCATTTCCAGATATCCTACCATGCTGAAATTTTGCGTACCCGGTGACAACTCAATATAGTATATTTCATGATCTTGCAAATCTAATATGGCGGACGCCCAAAGATGGTGGATTACCATTATCTTCATGACCTCCTAAATATATGGGTTATCAAATGAAAGGATTTGACAAGTAGGATACGATTAGCTAGGTGACGAGATTCTAAATTCAATATGGTGGATGTCATAAGATGGCCGATTACATTTTTCTTCACAACCCGCATGACATGGATATCAATTAGAAGGGTTTGACGAATAGAATCTCAAACAATATAGTATATTTTTTGACGTTGTAAATCTAATATGGTGGATGGTGGATTACCGTTATCTTCACGACCTCCTTAATATGGGTATCAACTTAAGGGGATTGACAAAGAGAATTAGACTAACTAAGTGAAGTCATTCTAAATTCAATATGGTGGGCGCCCCAAGATGGCGAATTTCCTTTTTCCTTACAACCACCATGGCATGGGTATCAAATGAAAGGACGGGTAGAATCTCAAACATTCTGAGTAAACTTTCTCATATCCAATCCACCCAAGCTAATATACATATCGACGTAGATTTGTTAAAAAAATTCAGATACTAAACAGTTGAAAATAAATATAAGAGCCCCCGCACACTACAGACTTTCTATCGGCCGATAGTTTGGTCGGGTTGAGCAGGTTAGTGCGCACAATGGGCCGATTAAATAGTCGGGTTGGTAGTGAGTGCGCACACTAGACAAACAATCGGCCGACTGTTCTCGAACGATTTGATTTTGCTAGTCGTTAAACACATTTTGCAGAGAATAGTCGCTTAATGGTAGTTAGTAAAAAATGTTCCAGAGAGGCAATCATTGCTCTACGCCCAAATATGTCCATAATTCCATATTTAAATACGACGAAATATCAAGAACTTAAAGAAAATTAATTTAAAATTCAGAGCAAACTGAGCTATCGAAAAAAAATCGGCCGACTTTATAGTCTGTAGTGTGCGCACGTAGAAGAGCGTTGTACTGATTAAGTAGTCGGCCGATAGTTTGCCGATACTTTAGTTTGAAGGCAATCGTGTAGCCTATCAAACTTATTTAACGGCCGATATCGAATCATTGTAGTGTGCGCACTCTCATATATTTTCATACTGATTAAGAGCTCGACTAAACTGTCGGCCGACAAAAAGTCTGTAGTGTGCGGGGGCTCTAAAGATAAAGAAAATATTTTTAAAAACAAGCTTTAATGAACTAAAAAGTAAAAAAAATATTTTTTTCCGAGTCACCAATGTGTGACTATAAATTAAAGCTTGGGGCACTCAGGCTCGAGATAAAATTTGGCTAAATGACGATGACGAGGTCTAACTAAACAGTATCAGTGACACAAAATGTGTTCTGCTAATTCTTCGTCCTCGTTGCACATCGTGTATGTGTTGTCTGGTGCCTGAGGGCACCAAGCTTTAATTTATAGTCACATATTGGTGACTCGGAAAAAAATTATTATTTAGTTCATTAAAGCTTGTTTTTAAAAATATTATTTTTTTATCTTTATATTTTAAATTTGTAAAATCGAATTAACCATAAGAATTCGTTTTCTCTCTGTAGCACAGACTGCTAAGTCCGATTACGACATATTTAATATTTTTGGGAAGATTAATTAAATCTTTCTAAATTCTAAATTTAGACTTGAAGAATATTAAATGTCTATTCGACAAACAGTACACATGAACTGTCACGGGTATCTACTATTGGTCTCAGTAACACGAAATGATTGTTTATTTATCGGATTCACTGTTTGTAAATGTAAATGTAAATCTGTCCAAGTAAGCACAATCAAATATTTTAATTAAATATTTATATTTGTATAGAGATAGACGCATACATACTCGTATCTCGTATGTCATCATAAACGAAACGTCACCCTGACGCCTGACATCTAAAATCAATAACCATCGCAGCTGAATCCACTTCCAAGTTCCAACTCTCTGTACACGATGATGATGATGATAAAATATTGCAATTGAATGAAGAATTTCATTTCCTCCTCCCCATACCCACTCCTGAATTTGACATCAAGTTGCAATCATAACTCGAACCAATATGCTCCGAGTCCGGATTATGCTGACATAATCAACAAACAAACAACAGGACGGTCTGTTGTTTTGTCTGGTTGATATTTTATCACGCTCCTCTGTCAGAAATCCGACACCGATGACCTTTTCTACTTCAGGAAAACAAAATCGGAAGATTGCAAAACTGAAATTGAAACGAAATGAAAAAGGACAAACAAAACACAGAGGGCGCTGTAACAAGTGAGATTCCACCTCGTAACACCAGAAGACAGAAGTCCACATCACGTCGATAGTAGTGAGCCGCAGATGATGATGCTGCATGTGTCCTTCTTCTTGATACTTGTTTTTTTTTAATCAATTATATTATGGATATGTTTCGTGTCCTCGTTTCTTTGGAATCTTTGGTTTCTTCTTTTGATTGTGCCTTTCGAACTTTCATTTCCATTCGATGGAGTTGCGCTGATAACAGCAGCACTGCCCGAGGGCATTGACAAAGGCACTTTAGCCCACTGAATCTGTGCAACCGCAGTCAACACTGACAGATAAGTCAATACTCAGTACCGACCCGGACCGGTGCAAGAGAGATGGAGAAATTGATGTGGAAATTGAGTTTTCCTTCAGTCGCGCTAGTTGTGGTCCGGATCTGGAGCTGCTGCTCGAGCATGTTACGAGCTATAATTGACTTTCCCTTTAATGAAGTTTTACACAGTGCAGCAATTGCATGTGCCTGTCACTATAGCACATAAAGGATATAACTTGTGTGATGGAATGTGAATGGGATTTGTACTATGAGTGTGCCTTTATGTTGAACTAAACTGAAGTAAGATTGATGCGCTTAATGATGTGTTGTGTGGTGTGGTGTATCAGTGAAACCTTCGTTTTTATTGAGATTCTTTTTTTATTTTAAATCATTTCTTTTGAGTAGAGGATTCAAGTGGTTCATTGTTATTCTCTACTGTAACAGCCTTGGTCAAACGAGTGCAATAAGGCCACCACTCAAAAGTCAATAAATTCTGTTTTATGTGATGGGATTTCCGTGGAATTTAAAAACTTTTCATGTCATTTAAAATGACACCCCACTTGAACCAGTTGCGGGCATCAAATAATTGATCCATCCTCCATTGTTGGATTCTCCAATTATTATCTTTAGTTGCAAATAAAGAATAAGTTTTTTTTATGGTTTTCAACTTGGAGGCAATCAGATGCCTTCTATCTGTCAACATTTGTCTTCGAAAACAGTTGTCTTCGAACTGTCAAACGAAACATCTTTATTTACACTGCGTTGTTATATGTATTCGTTTTGTTCATTTCGAGTTACTCTAAAACTAGTCTAAATAAACGAAAAAGTCTACAAAAAAAATGGTTTATTTTATTCAGGTTTGTTTGAATTAGAGTCCGCCCGAACATTCGGCTTCGGCTTCGGCCACCTGCGGCCGAAAATTCCACCTTCGGCAAAACATTCGGCTTCGGCTAAATTAGGCCGAAGATTTTGCCGAAGCAGAATATTGAATTTATTGTTTTCTCTGAAAATAAAATGTTTGTTTCGTTTCGCGAAACTTGTAAATGCGTCGACAAATATTCTGTTGTAGAAGTGCAGTTACAAGCTTATATTGAAGCTACAGTCTTTTGAGAGTGAAAAAAGTGGAAAGTTGTTAATAATATCCTTAGTAGAGAAAAGAGTTGAGATGGTGTCTTCAAATTTGAAGTAGAAAATAATCTAGTTTCAAACACATTGTTAACTACAATTATGTATTTTGTTTCGTTTGCCAATAATCTGAAACATTGTGCCCCCGAAAATAATGTGTAACCTTATCCGAACATAGCTGATGACAACTTCAGATTTATTAGTTTCGCTATTAAGCCTGTAACCGCGCTTGAAATGTGAAAGCGAATAAACAGTCTCGACAATAAATACTCATGTACATCTGAGGGTATCACAACCGACATTTTAGGATTCTTAATAAATATGTAAGCTGGGCATATTTCCGTCTGCGCTGAGAGTTGCTGAAGTTATAACTGTATTCACAAAAAAGGTAATCCAAAATCCATGCGCCAATACAGACCTATTTCGTAGTCTCAAAATTTTCAAAACTTATTGAAAAAATTATGAAGGACCGATTTTTACAATAATTATGAACTCACCCTGTGTGGTTGAGATACGCATTTTTAAAATAAAATATTAACGAATGACTCATTTAACATTCGAAAGCATATTATATAAAATACCGTTAATTATACAATAAAGAAAAACCAATTTTGTGGAAATAATTTCAGCCGAGGAGAGACTTGCTGTTACGTTAAGGTATTCTGGACTAAACTCCCACTTTAAATTCCGATTCAACCCCCACAGAAAATTTGAAATAGCTTTATTCATCAGATTCGGCTTCGGCCAAAAAATGGCCTTCGGTCGGACTCTATGTAGTTTGAATATTTGCTTACGAAGCGGACATCGTTGGTTCGGTAAGGTTTACTTAATTGACGGCAATTCCATGTTATTTATTGTACTCAGCTTTATTGAATAACAGGAAAAAAAATGAAAGATCGAAATTCTAATCCATATATATAGCTTCAAATAATGAAAGTTACATAATACAGTGTTCGAAAAATGTTGGTCAAATTATTTTTTTCGAAGTTTGGCGATTTGGTTGCCATAACTTTTCTGTAATGAGGTTTTGTTTTCTTAGGCATTTTCAAACGTTTCATGACGCTTTTAGAGTGTTAGAATTGTTCACCTGTGGTCAAGGGAGCAAAATGCTGTTAATCTGAAAAACGGGGTTTTTTTAGGTACTTGCGTCAATTTTAATAGTAAATGAAAAATGCTTAGTTTTATTGCAGTTTTTTTTTTATTGCTTCCAAGAAACATTGTCCATTTATTCAGTACCTACTTTGTTGGACCTCCTCTTGCTTTTATAACTGCAGCACATATGCAATTCATTGACTCAAATAGGTTTTTCCATATGGATGCAGGTACGAGTATGGGGTTCCAGGTCGGGATTAGTAAATTTTTTAGGATGTCAATTGACTCTGGACGCTCCTTTGCAGTCTTAAGTTTCATGATTGACCGGATATTCTTAATTGGATTGAGGTCTGGGCTGTAGGGAGGCCAGCTTAACAATCAATATTGCCTTCTTCGAAGTACTTTTTAACCTATAAAAAAAAAAAATACTAGTATAGTTTTTAGTCAAAGAAGTTGTAGCTTATTTTAAAGCTATAAATTAATCTCTCATTTAAAAAACAAAAACAAGTTCATACTTAACATTTTTTCTGTATGGCAAGGAGCATTGTCTAGTTCAAAAATGAATCTGCAAGTTCTTGGACTCGTAGATAAACTGCTCTAGTGTCTTTCGATTCTGAAGAGGCTACCTTTTTCATCTACAGAGAAGCATCCCCAGACCATCACACCTTTAGTTCTGAGGGCATCCGTAAAAGGCATTCAGAGCTCAGTCTTTCCATTGGTTCCCTTCGCGCAAGAATCCTCCCATCCAACAGGCAGCTTACACTTGGATTCGTTGGAAAAGATATTATTGTTCCACATGTCTTGGGTGCAAATTAGATGCTCCTGAGCCCAAAGTAATCATTTTTCTCTGACTCTTATTGGAAAATCCGGCTTCAGTACTGGCTTGAGTGCTCTAAGTTCACCTATTACGAGCCCTTTTCTCACTAAGCTTGCTTAAATAATTTTTAGTGTAGCTCGTAATAGATTATTTTAGATATCCACTGAAGTCTTGAACCGATGCTGACGGTTTTGGAGCACAAAAGAACAATCTTCCACGGGGGTCGTCTTTTTGGCCTCGATGAGCCTTTCCTTCTGATGGTACTCCCGGTCTCACAATATTTTTTTAAATTCCATGCCACAGTTTGTTGAGCAACATTACATTTTTCAGAAATTTGACGGGTTTTCGAATTTAGACGTGACAGACACAAAATATTAGTTTTTTAGTTTTTTAATTATATTGGTTCATCTTGGATGGCTATCACGAGCTAAATGCACCTCTAATTCATAATTACATTGACTTTTGTCCACAAATTGAACGATAGTTTGCTACATAGTGCAAAAAACATCGTAGCTCTTATAAATTCCAATAACTGCCATCCGAAAGAGTAAGAGCAACATTTTTCGAACAACACTGTATATTTTACTTCAGATGTAGGCAATAGAAAGACTGAAACACACAGCGAACGGTATGACTCTGGCCAATTTAAAAAGCTAGCTTGTATTGTAAGACCTTAGCTTAGACCTTCTGCCACATTGTGTGGCTTTGGAGCGAGTTTAAATGATTTTAAGATTCAAGACATATTCGGCAAAAAACAAATCGTATCTTAGGTAACTTTCTATCTTGCGTTGATTTGCAATAGAATCACATGACGATAGAGACCTCTTTTCTATTGATCCTCTTTTAGATTCTTCGATTTCTAACAACAACTGATCTAGATCAGATGCTTTCGTCCGCGAAAAACCTCAAAATCCTTGATATGATGAAGTTCTTGCCGACACGTTTTGAGTACAAGACTGTCTGTTAAAGGTCTATGATATTTTCTTTAAGCTCATCACCCCTGATTAACTCAAAATTAAGCTTCTCTGTTGCTTTTGTTGAAACATTTGAAAAGAATTGTTCCTCATTTTTCAAACATAAAATTCCCGTGCTTCACGAAAGGTACGCCCTATAACAAGGGTCACCACAGCGATTTAAAGCTATCAGTTAAAATGGATTAAATCGATTTTTCTATTTCGCCATTACCATGACATTATCCTTATTAACTCGTTGTGGTTGTCTGTGCATTGCAACCGCCCAAGCCCCAACACACACTGTCAAACTTAATCACAACATTTGTCATCCTTATCAACATGAATCTAACAGACGCAATCCACACTGTGCAACATTTCCAAACAAAGCACCTTTGTGTGCGGCTAAGTCACCCACCCCCATTCGGTAGAAAATCACCCACCTTCAACTGTAACTTAATTCATTTCCTTGCACACACACAAATGTACAGGAAGGATTCATAAATTCCTCGCATATCGACCCGTGTTTGTTGTGTCTGGGTCGGGTCGTTTTGACTTCTCTCCCATTAAACAGCGCGTTCGGGGGTTGAATCTGAATGAATGTCTACCACTCTACGGAAGACGGCAAAGCCACCCCCTCCCGTATCATCGTCATCCGAGTTTTTGGTGCCATGTGCTCTGACTCTATTCATATAGAGAAAACAACCCCCAACGTGGAAAACCTCATCTCTCTCCAAGGGTTGTTTGCCTCGGATGCCGACTGCTGCTGCTTTGTTGATGCAAAAAGCCGGTTGCCGGCCGGCACACTGCGATCAAAATAAGCATCCACCCCCGAAGAAAACCTGTAATTTGTTTTCGTTTTCGTGTTTTTTACTTCTATTCGTTATCTTTCATTAGTTCCCCAGATTTATGCTTGGCCCGAAAATGCGCTGCTTCTTTGTTCGTGTGGGCTTTGCTATGAATATCCTTCCTGGTGTAGGTTGGCCGTTGTGAGTTCTTTTGTTTTGAATAGACCGAAGGACATTGAACGCGTGCAGTCCATTATCCGCTCGTATTCGTATTCTTTCCTCATTATCAGCCAATATAGCGTGTTCTTGCGAACTAATTAGCGCAGCTTCTCCGTGGAAACGTGGCTACGTGCCTTCGTCCTTTCTTTTTTCAAGTGCAGTCGAATGACTTTAATGCACAGCAGCACACTGAGCGCAATTCAAATATTTACTCGAGATTCAAACTTTTTTCAGGACGAAGACTTTATATTTTATTTTTGGGACTCGATTCGCAGTCGAATAAATATTTACATAGCGGTTTGTTGGTTAAGGGTTCAAATTCGTTCATTCAGTTCTGTTTTTGGGATCCCTTTTGTGTGTCTCCTTTATTGGAGCAACTCTGAATGCGGGAGGACTTAAAGTGCATTAAACTCTGAAATTGTACGAATACTTCCGGATTAGATTTGAATTGTTTTTTTTGTCCTTTTCCTTTTTATGTCCTTTTGCTAATAAAGAATTAGGGATTAGATGGAGTGGGGTGTCGGGAGAGGAAGGGATTTTCAAGACAAAAATGCTCTTCGTGGATTGAATTTCGGTAATAAAATACGGATTTGGCGGAATGCGGAGAGAATGCATTTCAGTTGATTTAGTTTTTTTAAAAGGGGGGGGGGGGGATTAAGTGGGAGTCGTAATCCTTACACAAAAGGGAAACTCCGGAGTTGGAGGTTGAAGAAGGATGAAGTTGTCAACAATAGGGAAACTGACTTAAACAGCTGTAGCAGAGAAGATAGTAAATTAATGCATTCTGAGGGAGAATGGCAACATATAGAGTTTTATTGTCTTTCAGATCGCATTTGCACATCGCTTGACAAAAGTCATCGTCTTCTCTGGGTTTCTCTGGTTGATGCCAGTTCAATTCTTGGGATAGCATGTGAAGGCAAACAAAACCGCAATTTATTTTTGGTGCTGATATTTTGGAATGAATAGGAAACTAGTACTTCATCGATTACGTTACGCAAAGTTTTGCAACTAAAAAGTCTTGAATTCAGATCTTCTCCGAAGGATGGGTGTCCATATCAGAAGTTGTTCTCCATTTGAAAACATATGAAAACAGATCTTGCCGTCGAATTCCATCTATCCATATACAACGAGACAGAAGTACAACTCACTCAGTCACTAACAGCTCACTAGCGGAAAATGATCATATTCCTATAGCTGCTGTTAAGGGCAATATACATATGTACTCTCACACTACTTTAAACTCGCTGGTCTCAAGTGGACCAGTCTGACAAACTGTGTCATATCCAGAAAGATATAGCCAAGCTACAAAAATTCAAACATCCTAAGCACCGCAAGAGTAGTGACAGTTAGCTCGGGGCGCTGGCCTAGTAATCCCTCACAAAGCTGCAATGATGAAAATGAATTAAAAATTAAGTTAAACAAACTAAAACCCGACTAAGGCAAACACTTACTAAAAGTACGAAACAAGATGAAACGAAATGATGATTTTCAGCGTAAAGCCGTGGCACATGCCGGTATAATAACATATTTGTATACATAAGTACGCTTACGCATTCATAAGGCAAAGTGGCATGCGACCACGGCTTTACTCTGAACATCATCCTTTCGTCGGTTTCAGTTTTTTTAAATTTAATATTTTATTTACAACTTTTTAGTTTCAGAAAAGTTTCATTTGCTACCCATTTTAGGAGGTAGTAAAGATAACGGTAATCCGCCATCTTGGTGTGTCCGTCATATTGAATTAAGAGTGACATCATAGCGTATCGTATTCTACTCACCGAGCCCTTTCATTTGATGCCACTATCAAGGCGGTTGTAGTGGAAAAAAGGTAATCCGCCATCTTGTTTCTGTGACTTCACATAGCCTAAGACACTCTCTGGATCGAGCCGAGTCCAACGACACCTCATTTGTTGAAATCGGTTCCATAGTTTAGGCTCTACGAGGTAACATCCTTACAATCAAAACCCAGCCTGTTAAAATCATGCCCAGCCTGTTAAAATCATGCCTAATCGGGTAAAAAGTTATCTTATTCATTTTCTGTGTAAATGTCCGGCTCTAGCGACAGCCAGGCAGCGCATACTGGGCAAACCCTTCTTCGACGACCTTAAAGAGATATCCGTGAAGAGGATTGGAGAATTGATCCTCCTCTTCAACTCCACAGTGGATATAAATATCTTAAACTACATCACCTAAGGTTGTGATATCAACACGGCGCCCTTTTTGCGCTATTTGGGTTTCTTTCCACCGGAACCATCACTTCTACGATTATGCCACCAGATATGTAGTATTAGCCTCTTACCGTAGGTGGCTTATTTTAAAATTTACGATTGTTTGGAAAAAAACAATTAAAATTTCACATTTCTTCTGCTTTAAGCTGCCATATTTCAAAAATGGCGGCATATAGAACAATTCTGTACCTGGATTGGAAAGGGCAGAAAAAATTACGATAGAATATGTTTCTTAGAAAGCTTTGGTTTATTGACTCACTAAAAAGCAAACGATTGAACAGTAAACAAAAATGTATGCCATTTGGGCCGAAACGGGTTAAGTAAAACTGTGATTTGGCCAGCATTTGATTGTGTTTTCTCTTCAAACGTAGATACACTCAAACATTCGTTAAAATAACCGCATTATAAATTTCACGTCAAAGCGCAAATTTTCAAATGTCAGACGTGCGCTCACACATCCTTCAAGGTATATAAAGGATAAGAAGTGAATTTGACAGTCATCCGCTTTCGCAGACAACAAAGTGCCATCTCATAACGAAGGAGCGCATCAGATGCCACTGCAGCTTACGGTTTTAAACTTCCATTTAGCTCAAGTACACGACATTCAAACAAATGCAGTTGTCCTTGGCATTCATTAGTAACCATACCCGACTGTATTGTTATGTCGTGTCCTCTTCTCTGCCTCGTTGAACAGACTCTCGGATATATGGTATGCGCTCCCGTGTACAGGATTCTCGTTTTGACACTGAAACAAATTGCACTCGAGAAAAAACACACAAAAACAGCGAAAGCCGAAGTGAAATTATTTTTCCATCACAAGTAATGAGCTGTCCTAATCAGCGCGGGTGTTTTTGTTCTCCCTATTTTTTTTCGTCCTTCTCTCAGTCAAAAGTCTTACAAAGGACGACAATAAAGGAAATGAAGAAATGGTTTCCCCCATCACGAGCTCCACAAAAAACAGACAAAGTAAAACCAAATGATGACTGTGCTCGTACATCACCCCCAACCCCACATCCACATTTTAGTGGGTGTGTCTCCCCAAACAACGGAAACGGAATTTCAACGAACGTTGCCGCGCTGTTCTTTGTATGTTGGGGGTTGTACGAGTGCACAGCAATCAGCTGAAGAAAAAAAGGTGGAGGTCTGCAATTCCCCAAACAAACGTTTGTTACTTGTGTGGTGGAGAATATTTTCGAGACATGAAAAGCTTTACGTGTCACTTGCCGTAGAATGGCTGGTGAAAGGGTCTTCAACCCCAAAACAATGCATAAATAACGAAGCAAGGGTTGTTTTTCTTAAAAATCACTTCAAGAAGTCCAAACGCGGCAATCGCGAATGTCAAAGACTTGTTTTGAGGTTTTTTAATTTTTTTATTTTTCACATGACACGAATTGGAACAGAACAAGGATCTGCTGCAGGTTGACGGCACTAAGTGCAAATTATGAGCAACACCGAAATATAATAAAAACTGTCGCGTCTCCTGAGGGAGTAACTAAGGGTTTCCTTCTCTTTTTTTTTTTTTGTTGGTTATGTCAAAGAAAGTGAGGCAGTGGGGGGAGGTGGCAGATGGCAAAATTAAGAAACGAACATGTTCTTGTGAATATTTTATGGGTTCGTTGAGTTATTAGGTAAAAATTGTTCCAGGATTTCAGACAACCGTTAAAGGGGACTGTAGTGACAAAACATGTTGATAAAACAGTAAATGTTGAGGCAAAACAATTTGGCGGGTACTCCAAACAAGGGAAGTCAGTAGTGGTGGGTGGGTGCTAATGACGTTGGAAGGAGGAGAATTAAGATGGTACTAAGATGGTGGGTTTTTTAAGAGTTGGAGTGGTAATCTGTTGTAAGTAGGAATTCGTTTGAAGATCGTTTTTGTAAAATTTGCGCTACTCCAAGCTCTCTTACATACATCCACCTGCACAAACCAAGAACCTCGCATCATTCATCGGTCATTCCAAAGTTCATTGAACGAACCGCCCCAAAACAGGATGGCGCACCTGCCAGTAACAGAAATGAGGTATCCGAAGGAAAAGAAGAATTACACAACTTTGCAATATCCCGCAGATGTGCAATCCAAAAGAGATACGCTTTGTTACGCTTGTAAGTGCATGTGTGTGTTCTTTGTGGCTTTTGGGGCATCTTTAAGAGTTAAAGATACGGTCTCCTTGAATCGAATTCAAATGCAATTCGATTCGAGATTTTTGACCTTTAAATGTTCGAGTTCATTCGCTTCTTTGCGTTTATCCTGCGATTTATCGTTACTATCGAGCGTGCCACCATCAACCATCGACGGTCTTTATAATTTGTGGCCTTCGGTTCGGAAGCGAACTCAAACCAAAGAAGTCTCCTCTCTGTGACCACAAGGCATACCCATACTCGTGCACACAGTTGAAAAGAACTCATAAATAATTCAAAATGAAATGAGAGCCATTGGCCAGCGGCTGTCCGCTTGTTCTGTTTCTTTTCATCTTCTCCTATTGAAAGTGAAAACAAACGACTTTTGCCGCTAGCACTGATGGTCGCTCTATTGTTTATTGTTGTTGCTTTTTTTTTGTTTTTGTTTTTTATCCACCTATAAATTATGCAAAACTTTGATTTTGAAATGTTGAATGGGCTGGGGATTTTTACTTATTAAAAAAAATACTCGTTCTGGAGAGAGGTTGCGTTACCTGTTATCGGTTAATTTGGGTTATTAAATTCTATAAACAACAAATACGTTCTGCAATATTTATCGCTAATGCTATAATGTACGTAACTGTTTGACATGCAAATTTAACACTTATCTACACATACTCTTGGTGGCTTATGTAAGGTGACAATAGACTGACTGATTGGTGACGGCCGTTGTGCTAGTGACTGCGGTTTGCTGGTTCAGGTCCCAATCATGGCCGTCAAATGAAAAAAATAACACAACGCACTTCACCTAGATCCTAGAGAAACTAAAACTTTTTGGAAAAAAATCACGCCATCGAAACACTGTTTCCCATATTTTGTTAGAAAATATTTCTTCAAATTGAAATAGAAAAGCAGAACTTAAATTGTTTTAACAAATGGGTAAATATTTATAGAAGACATTAAATTTTACTATGGGCTAAAACTATGTACTTGGCGAACAATGAATATCGATTTACGATTTAACGATTTTTATTGAACAAAATATATATACAATTGTCTTAATATAAACTTACAGCTATAAGATACATTGATAATACAAATTTGTTGGCACACTGGGGGCCTAACCTTATACATTGACTTAGAAATAAAAAATATAATTATATATTGTACATGTAAACTTAAAATTAAAAGTCGGTTGACTTAGATGTCCTCGGGGTGTTCCGTCCCGGTTGTCAGTGGCGAGTTAGGTGTAGGTTGGGAGGGGGTTGGCGTTTAGCCACGGCGGTGGGCTGACCCTGCGTCCAGCGTAGAATGCAACTGCTTCCTCGTTGTCAATTGGGGCGATGTCTTCATCCAAGGTGTCCAGGGCGCTGAGGTACCACGGCTGGGGTAGTCGTTGTTGGGTTGTCATCCTTCTTATTAGGTGGTTCGGGTGGTTGGCTGCGCTTCCTACTAGCTTCTTAGCCAAAAGTAGTAGGTACTTGTCGATCGGTATTATCTTTGCTTCTGAATATAGATGATCGTTCCTGCAGTATTTTTGACGCTGTTGGTTGAAGAATAGTCCAGTGCATATCCTTAGTATCTTCCTTTCAAAAACTTGGAGTTGTCTCATGGATGTCTTCGAGATGGAAAACCAGACGGGAAAGCTGTATCCGATGACTGGTCTCAGGAGTTGCTTGTACATCAGCGTCTTCGTCTGCTGGCTAAGTCCGGCTCTTTTCTTCATCAGTGGGTGGAGACGATGGAAGGCCCAGTTGGCTTTCCTCAGGACGTTCCTTGCGTGAGGGTTGAACCTTAACAGCTCGTGAAAGTGGATCCCAAGGTACTTCACGCTCCGTTTGGTTGCCAATGTTGATCCATCTGGGAGTTTCAGGGTTAAGCTTCTGCACTTCGCTGCTGACCGGCTTTGTCCACTGCTGGTAGTTGGTCTCCAACAATGAATATCGTCCTAAAATTTCAGCCTGATCGGACTAGTAGATTTTTCTCAATTGTGGTCGCCAGGTGGAAAAATGTCGTTTTGAGAAAAACTCGTTTGAAGTTTTCGTTCACGATGCAGTATTGCAGAAAAAAATCAACGGTCACTTTGAACTCCGGGGCCTTCGTAATGATTTTACTCGCTGATGCATTTGTCTCAAGTTTGTCAAGTAATTATTAATATTAATTAACACAATTATTAAATTGTATGAACTAACTTCTACGCTATAATAAAAATCCTCGTCCGCCATTTCAATTGTTTTCGATTTTTTCCTATCTGTCAAATATTATTTTGGCTGCGCTCAGCATTTTACTCAGGATGCCCAGTCAATTTATTCTGAGCGCATCGAGCGCGCACAGCCCATGCTCTGAGCGAATAAAGAAACACACGTTCCACTAAATTTTACACTCTGAATACTCTGAGCTAAAAAATAAACACGAATATATTTTTTTGACAACTCAGGCTCTGCTCTGAACTAAAAAAGAAAAACGCCTTATGTAGAAATGCAAAAAAAATTTTTTTTTTTTGAATAAATGTACATGTACTTCCCCCTTAAGCATAATTAATAATGAAGAGTTTCCCTACCCTGGGGCCGAATTACCGCATCCATTAACGAGTTACTCGTTATTGAAATATGACGATTTGGTATTACCGCTCACATTATCGAGTATCACTCACTCACTCGTTCAAAAATGCGGTAATTCGGCGGCCCCTGTTCTTGCCTAATCTTTGTCTGACCTAGCGCGATCAATTTTACCCCAAACTACATATAAAATTATGTACATACATTATAGCAACTGTGATCCTCCGTAACAACTACGAGTATTTTTTTCTAAGAACTTTTCTCAAAACGCTGTCCAGTACTGTGGATCTGCTCCAGTTATCATGTCATCTGTGTCATCTTGTTGAAGATGACTGCCTTTCTGCGGCGGTGAAAACGACAACCAAGCATTTTTTTTTTTTGTTAAATTGGGTCTTAATTTAATCAAAAATAATTATCCTTCAATTTTATGTTTGTATTGATTAACTGTCAAAAAATTTATGACTCAACAACTTTTTGTAAGGAACTTCTTAACAAAAAATGCATCAAAAGTATGTGTACCTGTCACAAAAGTTTCCGCCAAAGATCAAAATACTAAGCACTTAAATATTGCGGCCACTGGTTTATACCATGAATTAAATCAATTCAACTTAATTTGTTCAAATTGACTGGTCAATTAACTTTTGCATCATATTTTTCACCTTTTGTTACCAAATCCTAGTTTGCCAATCCAAACGAGGCGATACCGATCGTAAAACATAATTTGAAAGGTTTTAAATATTTTAGCTGTTGTTTGATTGCGCGTGCCCGCAATGGAACTAATTTGTTGCAGTAATTTATGGGAGTTTAGTTATCGCAAATTGTATAAGACGCCCTGAATACGCAGGCTTTTGTATGAATATTTATTTATCTTAGTGACATATACTTGCTTACTTAATATTTATCAGGCGCAACTTAAGGATTTAGGTCAGATTTTGTATAATGACATTTTTGTTAGGTGGCGCTACAGTTAGTTTGGGGTGAACCAGTGCCTGATTCTCTCTAATTTGTGTATGCGTGTTATAATTTTGCACGAATGGAAGGGACCTACAGTTTTTTGTCGATTCCGAACAGCGAGTTGAGAAGCTCCTTGACAAATGATACTCTTTGATTGCTTGTCAGACATTCGAAGGAGGTGGCACCGTGAAAAAACTTTTAGGTGATTGCTGGGATTGAACCCGGGCAGAATTGCGTAGCACTCCAACGCATACCAAGGTGCTCACATTGTGACATTTGCTGTCTTAAATAACATTTTCCAATATAATTCCACTCTTCTCTTCCCCAAGAACAAGTCACAAAAAAAAAAAAACAGTTCACATGTTTATGAGTACTTTCTGTGGTTCGCATGTTTCTTCTCAGTGTGAAAATTAAAATTTCATTAAAATGAAGAAAAAAAAAATACATAACAAAAAACTAATTACATAATGTAATATGCTTTTGTTGTCTTGAGTCAATGTCAAGAATCTCGTAAACTGACACCACTCCACCTTACCGCGGGATGTACAAGTACGAGTAGTCTGCCCAGCCAGCTGACACATAACTCAAGTTTATTGTTTTTTTTTTTTGTAACCCGGAATACACAAAAACAAAATTATGAATACGTTTTAATTAAGATACAAACCAGAATTACTCATTACGGACAGTTACTCTGTGTTGCATAAGTGAACATAGCTACATACTACCACTGACAGATCGACGACGGTCGATGCGACGGCGTGTTATGTGACCTTAAGAGATAAAAAAAAAAACACAAAAACAACAATGATAGACTAAACGACTTGAAAACGAGACTAATGGATACTGAAATTATAATTTCATTCGAAAGAAAAGAGAAAGAAGTAAAAAAAAACGGCAAAATTAGACAACGAATCATCATAAAATGAAAGAAATTCATCCCAAGTTCAAGGTGACAATTAATTTACAATAAAGCGGTTTCTTTATTTTTTTGTTTACCTATGTTTACCTGTTTACAAATTCATGCAGATCTACCTATACTGGTGTACTCGTATGTATTATAATTTATATTTTATAACCGACCGCTCGCGTCATGTTTTGCGTTTTGTTTTCTTGACTTTGTCGGTGAAAATGGTGTCAAGTTGATGTTTATATACTTCACTGTGAGATATTGCATATAAATGTCAGAAGATAAGACGAATACGGTTGTGCAGTGAATGACGAATGAAGTTGCAGATACTAGAGGATGACGTTGAAGCTAAGATCCGTGATAGCCAAATGCGACATATTTACTGATACATGTACTCTGTAATAAGTTGTGGTGATTTTCGCGATCACTTGTTCCCAAAACTCGTTTAAAAACAACCAGTTTAGAATACAATATTATGTAAGTTACATATTTCGCTTAGAAGACTCATTGTCGAATCAAATTACAGTGAAACCCGGTTAAGAGCCACCCTCTTAAGTGCAAAACCCGCATAACATCCTCGGGTTTTGAAACCCTACGCTTATAAAGTAACATTCTCGTTAAAATCCCCGTTTAGGTACATATCGCTTAGCTGCATTCCCCCGTTTAAGTACTCATTGTTTCCTTTGCTTTCATCATAGTTCACATAAAATATTCCCCTTTTTAATAAAGCACTAGAATCGAGACAAAAGAAAAGGCAATAAACTTAATCTCGTATATAATGTGGTGAGTTCTACTACTTTAGTAAGACTTTGACGTTTTCTCTTGGCTGTCACTTTTCTATTGTTGGTTATGAAGATCTTTCGCCTTTTCGCGGACTTGTCTTGTTCGTAGATAAGTACCATTGAGCAGCTAAGCGAGTTTTCGTAACTCCATATCCCGGATAAGTACCTCACGACATTGGACAGTTCTGCTAATGCACTTGTCCGGGTTCTACTGTAATACTTTAGAGTCGCTGCGCCATTACAGTTTTACTGATCTTGCAATAATGTCGGTAACGCATTTCCGGTATAAACAGGATACTAAATACTGGAAAAAGATATAAAATGTCTAAAAAATGATCATCAATGGATCCTGTTCATAACGACTGGTCGTTCATAAAAAAATGCAAAATGCAATCCTGCCGTTCAAGTGCAAATGATCGTCAAAATGTTTGTGAAATATATTTTTACGAATTCCGATAATATAAATACATAAACGATACACACAGGTGATCTTTATAAAAAACGAATCCTCAACTCCTCAATGACCTAACGAACAGGCTAAGCTCTTCATGAGAATGAGCTACAAAAGGCATAGACTCGAAAAGTGATCAAATCGTATTTGCATGGATCATCAATGACTAAAAATCTGACATATACAAAATGGTGGACGGAGGATCTATGGCCTCTCTACAAAAACGGCTCCTCTATAACTGATCGTTCATCATACAAAAAAAGACTATGTAACATTCCGTCTTCCCTGTTTTTATAGTAAAAACCGATCATCCACTTGTGGGTGGCTGCGACGTAGTGGTAGTCGTCGTCGTTTCTCACCCTGAAGGTTCACGGTTCAAATCCAGATGTCTCCGAAACATTTATGTCTCCCGAAATAAAAATAAGTTGATCAGTTTCAGATGTAAATGTCAAAAGCTACTGCGTAACAATAATAAGAAATATCTGGAAAAAACTTCTGTGAATCATAAGCAAGGACAAAAAACTTTCAATAATACACAACTTCTAGTTATCCTGGACACCACCCATATAGTTAGTTGAAACCTAATATCTGAGTTTCCTATCAAGAACGCCGGTCTCTCGTTCTTCTTATTCATGTGGTCGGACTGTGTGTAAACATTATACCGGTATATTTATACCCCCTTTAGCGTGTGTAAATTTAAAAAAAAATCCTCTACATCAAACTTTACTAAGCTTTGACGATCGTCCTTGAAGAGAACTTATTAACCATTGCAAATGATCACCGATCACAGCAGTTGATTTCGATTAAATAAAAAATATCTTGTACATAAAACGAAATATGTTCTTTGTGAATGGCAACACTTTAACTGCAAAGTACTCTATGTTACTCCTATAAACACAGGATGCAAACAAGTCCAGGTGTTTCCTTTAATTTACGTTTAACTTATAGCTCAGCCATCAGACATACAAAAAATCTAGTGAAAGAGTAGAACTATCAAAATGTATTATTTTACTGAATCAATGGCTAACGGTGGAAATCTTGAATGCCGAACCAAGGTACTATATACTTGTAAATTACCATAAAACCCACGTTCACATGCAAATGTGCATATTTTCCATTAAACAAATAGATTTTCCCATCAAATATTACGGACGCTGTCAGTTGTTTAAACTTCTCCTGATGGACACTTACTAACGTCATCCACTTAATAAACTTTTTTCTCTCTGCAGGCATCATCATCCGTTTCAGATACTGTTTTGTTTAACGGCAATCAAGTTTCACATTTTCCTCCTATCGCCCATGTTAAAAATCATCCGACAGCACAATCTTACTCGGTGACAGTTCTATTAAAAATACGTTGTGCTTACACTTTTCATTCTTTTTTGTTCTGTTTCCTTTTGTGCATAGCAAAAAGTTAATGAACAGATTGCGGTCAATCAAATTATATACCCGCATCCGTATCGATTCGGGTCACTTGGTTGGCCCCTTTGAAGTCGCCTTAGCCTTACCCAGCTTAAGGCACCACCTTAAGCTGCAACACTTCAAAGAAACAGGCAAATGCACTGCACCACCTATCTATCTATCTGTGTGAGTCGAAATTAATTGACTATGCGTTCTAAGCACCGACTTTGTGCGGTTTTTATCCCCCCAACGCTTGCGAGGTTTTATTGGTTCATCGTGCAAAAGTTGTAATCCACTTAAACAGGTGAATCAACATAACAAACTGAACATAATGTTCGCCGACGAGACGCGAGACTTTTCACACCGTGATAGCACGAAGCCGAAAGGGACAGCGGCAGCGAGTACGGGTCTGGCTGGCTAAGACACACATGGAAAACAAAAACTCGTGTTTTCTCGTGTAGCCATTCCCTAGAGCCGTCGACATTTTTGTTGTCATTATCATTCGTCCCTGTCTGGTTGTTGTTTTTTTTTCCAACATTTTAGTGTATTTCTGGTCTGCTTTTGTTCGCTTTTCACGCAAACTGTGTATATCGGTAGGTCATTGCTTTTTGCGGTAAATGTTGTTGTCACACCGTGGGTTGTTTGTTATTTCTTATTGCTGTCTTTTTCTTCTGTCAATTAATTGTAGGTGACGTTCCTCTGTCATTATTATTATTATTTATTTTTTTTGTTTAAACTTCATGCCTTCTTTGGTGAGTAAATTGGATTAAAATCGTTGACTTCAGGTTGACTCGTATCAATATTTTTTCATTTTGTTGCGAGCGGCGCATTATGTTTCCGTGCAATTGACGTTTGGCGTTGGGTAAACAACGGTATATTTTACGGATATAAGCTGAAGGTAAATAGGAAACGTAGGTTTGCTCAGTAGGTACGAGTATGTTATGTTTAAAGAAAAAGTAGGTATAAAGGAATAGGAATAGGCTTTGTGTGTTTGCTTTTTTTTAAATACATATTCAAAAGAATCTGCGTTTCTAAGTTTCGTTCAACACAATAGAATTAATTTTTCTCAAAAAGACTATTTTCTGGTGAATTTTTTTTTGCTTAGATCTCAAATAGATCAGAGCCTTACTTTGTTATTTAATCAGTCAAAATATGGTGACAAAGCGCTTTCAGGTCTTGGAATAAATTGACTGACCAAATGTCAGAAGAAACTTCAGATCGCTTTAATTAAAATAACAAGCACACTTGACGTGGAAAAATTGAGCTCAGTGCTTATTTTAGATAAAAAATAAATGCGAAATTGAGGTGTCACCTGGAGTCCCTCAGCGATACCGAGTTTTTAGTATTTTCTTGTGCAGCAATAAAAGTGCTGCCTAGTCTAGTAGTCAGAAAGGAACAAATATTAATAAAAAATAATACATTTCTGATGACTTGGACGGATCTGTTATTCAGATCAGTTCGTTATTTCTAACAAATGTCAATTTGCTTTGTGCTGAGCTTTGTTCGATGTCCGTCGTAGGGCGCTAAACTGAAAACGCACTGAAAATTCAGCTCTGTGTTCGATGTCGACACTGCTGGTTTAACACTAGAATTGCCCTGGGTATTTCTTCAGTGCAATAAAAAAAGGGCTTTCAAAACATTAAATCAGCTGATCTGTCATTTGCTTGTTTTTTTTGTTGCGTTGTGTTTTTGTTTGTCAGTGAACTGTTTTATATATAAAGATGACAGTTGTCAGGCAAGCTATTTTTGTTCGATGAAACAAGGGTTGCACTGGGTTTTTTGACAACCACGAAAATACACTGACACTCAGGGCGCCCTAGGGCTGGGAGCATCGAACAAAGCTATTTTTTTTTTTTTTTTTTTTTTAATACACTCAGATCTGTGTCGTGGTGTGCTTAATACAAGCAACAAGCAGAGATTTGCCGCCTAGCGGGAAAAATAGTAAGCGCTACCCAAGTATGCAGAGAGTAAGCGCTTACTCTTCATAACTCTAGAAAGCTTTGTGAAAGCACCTGATACAAAATATACATCGAATAAGGGACTGCTTTCAATAACATCCTTAAGAAACTTATAAGAAACATTTCGATACATATGACGCGACGGCTGTTTAATCATGTTACCAAGAATCCAGTAAGTGGGCTTACTATTCATACCCAGCGAGAAAAAAAGTAAGCGCTTCATAGGATGCAGTGTGTAAGCGCTTACCTTTCCGGCGGAAGCTGCTTGTAAGCACTTCAACGTTAAAATCGTATTGAATGCTTACAAAACGATTTCTTAAGAAGGTCATATTGTCTGTCGACATAGGATCATTCTTGAATGATTTGCGGAGAAAAGATACAGTTGGCTGCTTTTTTTTGAAACTATTTTTTTAAATAAAACTTTTATATAAAATGTTGAAAAACAAAAAATTGTTTTATTAAAATTGAACTTGAACTATAGGAATTCTTCTTGTTTCATATGTGCTATAACGGTATCGTAAGGTCAGCGCTTTCCATTGCTTTCTTCTTAGGCACGTTAGCAGCGCTTCATACTGATGTTAGCGCAAGCGCTTTCCATTGCTTACAAAGTCCTTCTGAAGTGCTTTTATCCCGCTGGGCGTGGCAAAATATGCATCAACAGGCTCACCATTTAGTGCTGGTGTTATTGGTTAGGCTACGCTACTTTACAATACTAAAAAATCTTCTGTAATCTTTTAAATGCTGCATTTTACTTTTTGACGTCCTGGAAATATTTTTTTTTCACAATAGCAAAACAAAAGTGCTGCCAGCCTGAAGTAGTTTTCAGAAATATTCTTTTATAAAAAAAATTGAAAGATATTTTCCATGAAATAATACTTTTACTGATATATGTATACTACCTAACCTAAACCCATATCAAACAATCTTTGTACTCGCACTTATTACTCTTATTTAACAACAAAAATGCTTCTCTTATTAAACTCTATTCTCCTCCTCTTCTTTTTCGTTTCAGGTAAGAGAGATTAAGTCAATTTGATTAGAAAATCGTAAAACATAACCTCAAATCGATTGGTAGGTAAATGTATCTCAATTAAAAACTAATAATCTCCTCTTTCACACATGATCTACATGCAGATAATGACATCAATCTCCTTGTGAAGGTTAATTCGAGAACACAAATCACGCTAATCAATTTTCTTTGCTCTCCTTCCCGCTTGTCAGATACATTAAACCGCAATCCATGCATAACGAACACGAAACACGTTCAGAATGATAGAATGCATCTTAGATACTCATATTCATTCGGTAAAGCAATTGCATCCACCACATTGTCGTTGACGTCGAAGTCTTCTATTTACCTTAACACCTTTATGTCATTAAGTGATGATATGTGTTATGTGTGTGGTTCACACTTCCAATGCAATTAAGTCTCGCTTAACGCATCTATGGCACACGCGTTCCCAGCGCTACGCGTAAGTATATACAAGTTCATCCCCCCGATGAGGCACCGAGAGCCGTCCCAAATCCATTATCACATCAAAGCAACTGTGAAGTAGTCGGGTTCGTGGCTGTGACTCTCTGCGGAACCAAGACTTTTTGCGGTTTAGCCTTCAATTCTATCCGTGCACCTGATTCCTTCGACACCACCGCATTTGTTGCACAACCAAGATCCCATCACGCATTGATTGAAGTGCACAACCGCAGGGCATGTTGATGCGGCACGAGAAGGGGCTAGATTGGGGGTAGGGCTTCTAGATTTTTTTTTTTAAATAAACGTGCATAGAAAGCTCAAGCCGACGTTATCCGTTTAATCTGTTATGAATCGCTTTGCCATTAGCAAGAGATGAATGGGTGCCACTTATGGACTGAGAAGTTCTGCGCGGATAGGAGGGCTACACCTTAGATTTTTCTGCCATCATCTGAGATGGTACTTAAGTGGGTTTTCTTCTTCTTTTTTATTTAACTGCAATTATGATGGAACAAAGTGTATATTGTAGTCTTTGTCGGCGTGACGCACTGCAGCGGCATTGGCATCACGCATTGGAATGTACGGTGCAACCTGTTTTCATGGATGAAATAAACTGAAATGGAATACACACGACAAATGTCATGGATACGTTGTGTTGTTAATGTCAGGAGAAACGTAGTTCCACTTGTAACCCACTTCAAGGTTGAAAATGAAATCCATGTGCGCTATGGTTCGAGGAAACGAAAGGGAAATGACAGTGGGCGGAGCTAAGTGAAGTAAATGTGTTTGTAATTTTTTAACGATACAGACAGTAATTGCAGCTATCCTCTAATTGCTATACTTTCTATTAAAAAGAAGATAAAATCGTTCAATGATTTGAATCCAAGCTTGAAAGTCCCTGTTACGCTTACAGTCCAAAATGTCAGATGCACTTAAATCAGTGTCTAGATATCTAAGGTCATATGTATTGATTTTTAAAGCGCTTTTTAGTCTTCAATTAACGTTGTTTCCTTAACCCTTCCACACCTCAAACTGATTAGAAACAGCATTTAAGACCCTCTCAAGTTCATGACCTTCAAGCCGATAGAAGAACAAAGAAAAATCTCAACCCACACGTTATGCCAACCGCCAAAAGCAGGGATTTTAACAACTTACCGCATTTACCCGTCCCGGCATTACTACATGCAATTTATCGGATCTATAAAAATCTCATAGAACCAACTACAAGTTTCGAAATCGTTTTTCCTTTGTCCGGATTTATAGCATCCCATAGAGCCTGGAGCGGCAGTTGCATGCAGCAACCTGTACCAGTGGCAGCGTAACCTGCTATTTCTTCATGGCACATCGACGTCAGGTGCGCTGCTTCCAGTCAATGAGAATACAAGACACCTTATCAAGCTCTATTGATCCCGCACTTGACCATGTAGCATCCTTTCATTCTGAGAACCACACAGAACAGCGGCCAGAGATACATATCTGCAACTTCTTCTTGTAGTCACTCTCAAATCGGTTGTGTGGCATGGTTGCGTGTTCACAGGAATTTCTACCAAAAAAAGAGGTAAAATATAACAACCATCCAACATCGTTGGGCAGAGTATCCAAGCACCAGGACGGGGACGGGTATCTCTCACTCTAAGTAGATATCTCCGATTGAAGATAACATCCTCAGTCGAATGTAATTTACGATAGTTTAACATTGAAGTCCATGTACGCCAAAGGAGTGCATTTACCTTGAAGTCCCTCTTCGGATTTGCTTGTGGTTTGTGAATGTCCAAATGGCAGGTGGACTTAAGGAAGTTGCTTAGGGAATCAGATTTCTCGGTTCATCAGAGGTTTGCTGGCAATATTCGCCACGACATTTCTGAATCTTTTTTAACTACAAGACAGCAATTATTTTGCAACTTAGTTCACCTTGACGTCTGTCAGTTCTCTGGAACTGCTTCAGTGTGTAGAGTGGTTTGCCAAATGCAAGTTTCAGCCAACGCGCTTGCCTTTCCAAGTAGCTCATACCGCGTGATACCAAATGACTTGTGCGAACATAACACATTTGCTCGATACCGACTGGTCACGTCTTCATATTGACTTGCATAAGTGGCCATGGGATTATTGCAATCAAAACTTAACAAAATATTTAGACAAAGATTACCTTGTTTTTCTATTCCTAACCATTCTGTAGCTTTCCATGTAAGAAAACCTTGAGTATCTTTTGTTTTATTAGAATATCAAAAAGTATCAAGTCTTAAAACAACATATCCAGTGATACGGATTAAACTCTGAGTTCTCTTATACTTGCTAACCACGCCCACAAAAAGAACCAAGTGCTGAGAATCTAGCGAAAAATCACCCAACTTGGTCATAAACGAAGACCTACTATACAACAAAATAGAGTCACCATAGCCGTTTGAAGTTACATTGGGAGCTGTCCGGCGTAGCAACTTATTTTTCAACACCATCTCTGGCCATTTATCAGCTAGTGGTATCGTTCGACAGTGGCTGTGCGTTGCTCGCCATCTTTATGGTGCAATGTTGTTAGCTTCGTTCTTTTTCTTGAATTTCTTGAGCATTTCAACGAAGCTTCGTTCGAGCTTTAATCTGAATTTTATGTTTCAGTTCTCATTCTTTACTTGATCTGACTCTTCTTAATTTTTCCTCAAACTTAGTGAAGTTGGTTCCCTTTCCAATTACGGTTGACACCTACAGACCTGTCACTCAACGTCTGCTTGTTCGTTAAATTAAAACGAAGTCTAAACATTTCCATTAGATTCATAATTCAGAACTTGTGATCGTAATTTATACTCCTAGTTTACGGCCTCAAAAGAATGTCGTGGAGACTTTGCTAATTTGATCTGTCAACATCTGACACTTTCTTGCCATTCCTTCCCTTTCCAACAAATGGACCAATGAAATCGGAAAGCAAGTCTTAAACCACAATTTGCTTGCCATTATCTTTTAATCTGTCGCGTCGCGTCGCGTCGTTGCAAAATACATAATTTTGTGTGATTACATTATGTACTTGTATGATTTACGAGTATTTTCATCATTACATAATTTTTCCCCAGAAATACAAACAGATTCGCTTAGCTGGTTACGGATGCGAAGTGAATAGCGCGCGCCCTCCGGTGAGGATAGAAGTCGCGCACTCGCAATGTAATACCAAACAAACAAAGCTCTAAAAGCAAACAACAACAACAAATGGATAAATATTGTAAGAAAGAAAAAAAAATCTTAACTAATGATCTGGCTTTGTGTTGTTACAGCATTGGAAAGTGAGTGTCGGAGGCGCATGGGCAATTAACATGCGATTCACGGTTCGCGTCTCCTAGAAAAGATACTTTTGCTTGCGTCAAACAGCTGTAGCCGCAGAGTGCAGAGGCAGACTGTCTAAATGTTTATTTGACTGAGCCGACTAAAAATAATGCGAATAATCCCGCTCTTTTTGTTTTCTTCTTTCTTCTTGCATTCTGCAATTTGTTTTAATTAATTCGTTATGTCAGAGAGGAACGTTCGCATAGTTTGAGGTGCGGCAAGGGACCGACAGGTGGAACTAGTTTATGGTACCGTAAAGTAGGAAGTTTTTTTTGTCTTTTTGTTATAGGTAATAAGTAATTTAAGATATTTATTGAATGCAGAGAGCAAGATTACTTTTTAAATAGAGATATCTAGAGATACATACCTACTTTACATTGCTGATAGATTGGTGGGTGAGGTGGCAATTGAAATCGAAAGTTTGATTACCAACTTAGCGAGTAGAGTGTGCCACATTGAATTGCACTTGTGAATAAATTATCTCACAAAAAAGACTGAAACTAAAAAAACATTTAAGTGTGTGAGTAGAAATAATGAGGAAACTCTTCATTTTTACTGAGTTCTTCGGTTGAGTAGATGAACAACGTAGGGCAACTGTTGGACGTGATGTTTCCTTGGTTGAAGTTTTTTTTTTTTAATTGACTGTTCCGGATGGTGCAGTTCTATACATAAGTGTTCTTCGGTAAATTCTAGATAATTGTATTTAATTATTTAAGTATTGGAGAAACTCAGATGTTTTCCGTAATCATGCTGAGAAGGTGAATTATTGCTTAGCTAATTATACGCAGCCAGTTTGTTCAATAGAAACTGGTTCTTACTAGTAATTATATTAGTTTTAGATGCATCATGAACAAGTTCCATAGAAATGAAGCGTCCTTATAGGTTTGACACATCATATTCAAAAATGGAGGAAACGTAATTCGAGATTTGTGATTATGTCTACGGTGACCATCCGTCCGTATAGCCTGTCACGGTTTTATTTTTGAGAAATACGGGACGTAGAAATGTCCCGTATTTTTATATTATTATTTTTTTTTTGAAATATATAAATTTAGCTATTTAGCACTTAGTAGATTATCCGGGATATGTACTTAGTTACGAAAACCCGTTTAGCTGCTCAGAGGTACTTATCCACGAAAGACAAGTCCGCGAAAAGGCAAAAGATCGTCACAACCAAAAATCAAAAAGTGACAGCCAAGAGAAAACGTCAAAGTCCTACTAGAGTTTTAGAACTCACCAAATTATGTACTAGATTAAGTTTGGCCCCTATTGTGAGTGTCGATCAACGATCGTGACGACAATTGTCGATTGCGTCGATTTCAAACACAAAACTCTTTCACATTTCTCAAAAACAGCATCGACTAGAAATTTGTGATCGACTATAGGCGACTGTCAAATCGACAAGTATCGATCACTATCACAATATACAATACCAAAATCAGCACTCGACGATCGATAATTGTCGCTTATCGATCGTTGATTGACACTGGCAATACGGGCCTTTATTACCTTTTGTTTTGTGTCTAGTGATTTAACAGGAATATTACTTTATGAATTTGGGATTTTAAAAAAACCGAAGATGTTATGCGAGTTTTGCACTTCAGAGGGTGGTTTTTAACCGGGTTTCACTGTATGTACAATTACAGAAATAAAAACACCAGAAAAACGTTGCATATCTACAGGTTTTATAAGTTTTTGAAGCTCAGTACGGAACCCTAACGAACAGACAGACAAGAAAGCGAGTTAATATTGCATCCCGATTTGAACTATGTTTAAAATAATTTCAAGTCTCTAGCGTCTAGCTCATCGGAAAGACAGTGTAAAATCAATTGCAAAATTTGCACCATGTCCATGAACATTTTGTGAATTAACTTAGGAGGAAACATAACGTGACTCTTCACTCTAGCCATTTTTGTCAATAAACTATAATTTTTCTATCAAGTTGGTGTCCATCTATTCTTCTCGATACAAACGGGACTACAAACGGGACTATAAATCACTCAAAGGTTCGTCTGCTTTTAGAAACTCCTATGTATGCTTTATGGATTGTTATTTTTTTTTTAAAAAAGGTTCACTGTACATGTAAATAAAAAATCTCATTACTGTAAAACGTGTACAAATACCAGGTGCAGCTTTGGTTTTGAAGTCCATTTTTTTCTGTTCTATATACATAATTGCACCAACTTACGTACCTACTACCACTGACCTGGTTGGAGTACCTCGAATTGGATATTTTTTTTTTAAATTCACCCATGGAATGTGCAGACTCACGCCATTACTCCCCCCAGCATGCGCCACACCATTAATTTAATCAACAAAATAAAAAGGGAAACTTTTCATCTTTCCACTTGACTCTCTGACATTTGAACTTTGCCTCGTACCTTCCCATGGAAACGAAAAGTGAGGTCACTGGTGCACATTCAAACCGAGGCGACGACGACGCCGCCGACGGACGGATGACTGTCTGCGGCGCTTCGGATAAACGAAACTAATTTCCCATTTCCACTCAACTGATTACTATCGAATGAAGAGTATTTTCCCATCATCATAATCGGTTTTCCATTAAGAGACCAAAGGCAACGTGTTCCATTTTATTACCGTTATATAGTGGAGATTAAAAAATAAAGCGGAAGCTCCATTTTTTTATTTCTGTGTATACATAGGCATTTACGCATTAAACGCCCATATGCGCCACGAATATATCGTCTAAGCTCTCCGCGTATTGTCCGCGTCACCGGTGTATCTGGAACTATAAACTTATATCTATTGATGCTCTCAGTGCGGTTCGTTGCCATCCATTCTGTCCGTTGGGAGTGGAAATTAATTAATTGCTTTAGAAAAAAAAACCACAATGTAAGTTTCATTGCACAACTTGTTGACATTTAGGCGCAACTTTGTAGTATTACGTTGACATACGATACTCGTACCGCAAAAATACCGATTCGCGTGGATAATTCCCGTTCTAGTGAAACCACAAAAATGACATGAAGTGCTGTCAAACAAAAAAAATAAAAAAAATGGGATTAATTTCGGTCACATTTCGAGGAACCTCTAGATTGAAGCGGCAAATTGATTTACGCGTGTGTGCTTGTGCCCGTGCCCCCGCGTCCCATCTACATTTATATGTCGAGATAGCCTTTTCATTAAATTATCGTAAAGCAACACGCGACTACGCTTTTTTTTTTTTGATTTGGTGCTCTGCTTCTATCAACTAATTGAAATCTATTCGATGGGATGGCTAAAATTTCTGAGTGAATGATTGCGCGCGCTATGACCTTTCGGTAGGAGGTGTGTTCTGTGTTGCTGCAATTTAGTTAAGCGGGTCAGTGATTTGTTACGACCAATTGAAGGTAAGCGATTAGCGCACGAACGAAATATAAATAAACAAAAGAATGAAAGAAAACATTTGAGATGTGAAAATGTGTAAACGTCATTGATTGTTGGGGCATTAGTTCACGATGTCATTGGCTTACGTCAGATCGAGGTTTGGCGTTGAAATGAAGCTAGAGCTTGATTTTAATTGCTTAGCGAAGCTATTGACTTCAAGGATATTGATTATTTGGGCAAAATTATTTTAATTAAAAGTGCTTTTGAATCCGCAAACAAATTAAAAATAATCTTAGGATGATTTTCAGCGTATCAGTTGGGTTTTGGGGTCTGTACCATTATTGCTTGGTCATCAGCCAAAAACTGGGCTATCTCCTTGCGATGGTGTACTATTTAGTGTAGACTTAAGCCGATCTTAAATTATGACAGAGAGTAAACACTTCATTAACCGAACAGCAATCGTTCCATAATATCTGTTCCATCTTGATACTGACACACGTAATCACAGTCAGAAAACCCACGATGTCATCGAATTAGTCTACTTTCGAACGTTGTGTGTTACTGTTTGACAGTTCAAAACAAAGAAAGAAAATAAAATGGAAGAGCAGTCCACGGGACAATTTTTATTGCTATTATTATTATTATTATTGAAGGGTGAGATGCACCGCGACCTTAAGATCCATTGTGCCCCCTACAAATCCTAGACGAAGGAACATCCCTCTCGTCATTATTCCTATTGGAATCGGTTGGAGAGAGCTTCGCTCACACCTAGCCCTGGTGAGAATTCCATAGGTCACAACACCTCATCCAGACCAATTTCCCTGAGAAATTGCAGTAGGAGATTGGGTGCCATGAGTGGTAGATTCTCTGCTGTAATTTGGTTTTTAGCCAACCAGTTGAATCTTTTCTGGTTTAGTGCCCCACAATCCACCAGTATGTGTTCTGGAGTTTTACTGGACTCATTGCAATATCTGCATGAGTCTTCATCTGATAGACCTAAATTCCTGAGATGTCCCTTGAGTTAACAGTACCCCGTGAGGAACGCTGGGGAGTTTGTGAGGATAGGGAATTTGTTTTTGTCCAGGCTCATGCAAGCTTGAAACCTTTTCAGATTGTAGTTACGCAAACATTTCTTTGCCTGTCTGTTTACCTTCTCCAATGATCGAAACTCCTCTTTTATTGTGTGTCCGCCTATGCCGCAGAAGGGTTCAGGACCCACAAAGGGTGTGGCAGCCCCTTTTCTGGCGAGTTTGTCCGCCTCTTCATTGCTTTCTATCCCCAGGTGTCCTGGTACCCAGTATATGGTGACGTTGTTTCGTTCGACCAGTTTGTTTAGTTTATCTAGGCATTCCCAGACAATTCTAGATTTGATGAGCCCCTATTGCCTTGATAGCTGCTTGGCTATCGGACATTATTGCTATGTCGCGTCTCTTGTAGCGCTTATCAAGATTTAGTTGGGCACATCTATAGATAGCACAGATTTCAGCTTGGAAAATGCAGGTGTAGCTGCCCATGGGTTCGAATAGTTTAGTTCCGGGCCCAAACACTCCTGCCCCCATTCCTTCCTCAGCTCTTCAACCACCCGTGTACCATTTTATGGTATGAGGACTCACCCAGTGGATTCTAGATTCATTGATCCAGTCCTTGTTACTGAGTTTAATGTCGAAGTTCTTTGACCAGTTGAATGTCCTGATGCCATCGTCTCTAGGGAATGCCAGGAAAGGAAGCTTTTTGGTTATTATAAAAAGCAATAATATTTTATAGGGATTAATTAATCCTACAATAATTAAAAAAATGTTAAAAGAGGGACCAGTGCGATGGTTTTTCTGTTTGGCTAGCCATTGTGAACCTGCATTGCTACTTTAGTGAGCGACTTACTAGACAGTTTGTACTTTCACTTTTTACTACCTTAATGCTCTGAGGAGTTATGAAGTTGGATTGGTCAAAATGAAGTCTACTTGATCTACCATTCAGTCTCCGAGTGGATACTCCGTATCATACTTCTTCTGACATATTAGCAATGCCTGGGTTTTTCCAAGATTCAGAGCCAGACCATAAGGTCATCAATCAAGCGAATTCGCCATGAAAGATAGATTTATACATCGCGATACATCGTCTGCGTGGACATGAGATAAAACATTTTCATGAACAGAAGGCAAGTCATTTATAATAAACAGGGTTCGGATTTTGTTGACCAAAAAAAGCCAAAAAAGGCAAAATTATACCGCAGAAAAAGGCAAAAAATGGCATTTAATAATAAAGGTTTTTATGCATTATCACTAATATTGAGAAAAGTCTGGTGGAGCCAAGATAAGAGATGTGACGTGCGTCGTTGACTTTAATATTTGAGTCCAATTTAGAGTTTGCCATTTCGTTCATTTTCTGAAAAACCGCGTACAATTTTATCATCAAATCTTCAGCTACTGGCCCTTTAGCTTGTTGTTATTTCTCCTCGATCCCGTTTAACACCTCTTCAATAGGATTTCCCTAAATATAACGCATTGTACTTAGATCAAATGCTCAAATTAAAATACATACAACTACTTGGAGTCACTTGTTCTTTGTAAACTCTTAAATATGTGCTCTTTCGGGTCGACTAACATATGTTGATATAGGTTGTATTGGTCGCATGTAACATTTGTTGATATAGGTTGTATTGGTGTGTAGGGATTTTTCTTATGCGCGCTAGTGTAAACAACGCGTGCAGTTTTGTGCATGTTGTATGAGAGAAAAACCTGCTCTCATACGTGTGGACACTGAAATTTCTTTCGTGCGAGCAAGGACGCATAGTTAAGAAGAAAGTGCACATTACTTTGACAAATAGCACCAGAAAGGCAAAAAAAGGCAGTGTGGGTTAAAAAAGGCAAAAAAAGGTAATATGAGTAGAAAAAGGCAAAAAAAGACAAAGTCAACAAAATCCGTTCCCTGATAATAAATATGCAGAAGAGAATTGTGCCCAAAATAAGGCTCTGTGGGACACCAGTTCACAAAAAACTATGTTGGGATAGATCCTATTTGATAAATAACTTTTTATCTATAAGACAAACGTCAAATATCAGAAAAAAACAAAGTAAACATATACATAGTAAAACCATAAAATTGTTTTGATCGTTGGTACTGCAGTAAGGATTTCACCAATTTCATCCAGTTTCTGTTCTACTTTCCATGACGTTCTGTTTTTGGCGATTTTTTTCTCATCTACCGTTGCACACTTTTTATCTCTTGCTTCGTTCGTTTTATTTATTTTCATATGCATTATCCTTTTATCCTTTTTTGAAGAATATAAACCCCATAAATGAATTTATCCTCTATCCGCACATAAGCCGTTAAAGGTACAAAAAATACAGTAGTCGTCCTTTCCCGTGTGGAAATGTGGGTGGAAACTGTTTGGACAGATTTCACACACAAAAAAAAATTTTTAACCTAGTGACTGGAAAAACATACGTTTACCATCCAGAAGCATATCAACATACCTGCATGTTTGCTTCATATTATAGTGCACTTTATAAAGTAAACGTTATGAATAGAGACGCTCCCAGTAAACTAAAAAAAAATAAAACAAAAAGTCCTTTCGTTCAGAATGAAAAGTGAATACAAAAGGAACCGGAAAACCCAGGAAAAAAAAAAGTGAAATGAGCTTTTCCCACTCAAACCACGCTCGAGGTCCTCCATAGACCTGTTGTACGAGTACACTTACAAGTATGGTAGGTAGGTAGGTAGGTAGGAATATTTATCTAATTAAGTGCTCCTGCAAAGTATGAAGGATCATATTTTTTCTGTTTGAGGATTTTTATTATCCGTTTGAGTGGTTTTATTGTTTGCATGGAACTAAATGACCATCTTTAGAAATACATATGTTCCTGGAATACCCTCTTATTGAGGATTTGTGGTAAAACCCAGGATCTTCGAGTATCTTAGATACACTTGGTAATAAAAGTCATAAAAGTGTGTACATTGAAGGACTCACTACCTGTTGACATCTCTCATTTGAAAAATCCCTTTTACGAAAAATCCAAATTCCAGTTCCGTTCGTGTTCTCGTGGTGTTAACAGCGAATTTGTATTTGAAATTTAGATCTCTTTCGGTTGCAGTTAATACAAAAAAAATTACAGTGTATCTTTTAACGGATTGAAAACTGTTATATAAGCCAACAATTTGTGTCAGTTGTGACTGTCAGTGATGCTGGAGATGAAAGACACACGTAATAATCAACAGAAACGTAAAAGATGGGATAATGGATATAATCCCGAAAAGTTGTAAGTACTAATGACAGCTGCCGCAATGGGTCATTTGAGTGACTTACGATCGGTTTAAGTTGAAGCTTAATTGGGGATGATTAACGAAACGGGAAACAAATATTGTTATATCACCGAGGAACGGTGTGAGTCGTAAGAGGATTGTGTTTTTTTTTTTTTTTGTTAGAATCAGAAAGAGGACACTTTTCATTGACCATTTGATGGGAAAGAGATTATGTAAACTCATCAGTTTTATTGTCAGTTCTAATGATGTTTTTCTTAGAAAGTCTACTGATTCGATGGTGTATGGGACATTCGAAGTAAATACTGATTGAGCGATTATTATTTACTTTTTCTCTGCAAGCGGAAGTTAAGGATGGCTCAAATTGGTAGTGTACAGTACTGAACTGACAGTTCGATGAAGTTTTATTGCTCAAGAGAATGGACCAAAATGCAGTAAACTTCATACTGTTCAGCTTAAATCGTTTGGTTAATCTTAGCTTCAATATATCGACGAACTATCTGACTGATCACCATCAGGGGCCTGTAACACAACGCGACAAGTCGACAAGTCTAGATTCCGACAAGTTCAAATTAATTCTGTAACAGAACTCAAACCGTTGCACTTGTCAAAAGAATTAATTCCCCTTGACTTGTCGGCATTCGTCGACAAGTGTTGTACAAGGAAAAATGGCGAAAATCGCGGCGGACAAAAAAATGCTATTAAAGTAGTGGACTGTATTTTATTGTTTAGTCTGGTAGCAAGATTATGTGCAGTTGATTGAGATGAATAAAATTTTTCAATGAACAGATGATCACTTAAGTACGTCGAAATTAATTCTTGGGTTAAAAACTTTTAACCTGTTATTTATCAAATTCAGACTCAAGAAAGTCCATATTTAATTAAATATTATTTTATTTCTATATTTGAACTCCGCTTTTTCAAAGATATTGCATAAAAAATGCACTTGTCAGCTTTTTACAATATTCCAATCACCTGTCCGAATTGAACCACAATTCTACAAGTGTTTCTTGACACTTGTCGTGTTCTGTTACAGAAAGAGGGAAATTATATAATTCCACACTTGTCATCCTTCCTCGCGACAATTGTTGAAGAGCTCACGGACATGTCGTTTTGTGTTGCACAATTGTTTACAAGTTGTCGAAATTCACTTGTCCTACAATTTCCTACTTGTCGCGTTCTGTTACAGGCCCCAGGTCTCCTTAAGTTTGCCAGGACGTCCGGATGGTTGGAATCAAGCTATTGATATCACGGGTACCACAATGGGTTCACATGAACCTAAGTGTGATGGGGATATAATTATTCTCACCAGCCCGCTTACCTAAGCTAACCTAGCTGAAGATCATTTTTGTATAAGGGTTCAATTTTGAACTGAGCATTGTGTCAATCAAACTGTAGAAGCCTTCAAAATATCGTTGTTCTACTCAAAACGATACGAATATAACAGTTCGGCTGAAAAGTTCGTATCGATTTTATTATTCAATACATATAGTGCGGCCATCGAGAGCGATACACCGATTATAGCGATCTTTCAACTTTTCGATACCATTTTTGTAGTACGATTTGTCTTTTGCTTCAAAATAGGCCTCAGTCTCGGCGATTACCTCTTCATCGGCGCTAAATTTCTTTCCAGTGAGCATTCTCTTAAGGTCTGAGAACAGGAAAATGTCGCTGGGGCCAGATCTGAAGAATACGGTGGATGCGGAAGCAATTCGAAGCCCAATTCATGCAATTTCGCCATCGTTTTCATTGCTTTGTAACATGGTGCATTGTCTTGATGATACAGCACTTTCTTCTTCTTCAAATGGGGCCGTTTTTTCGCGATTTCGTTCTTCAAACGATCCAATAACGCTGTGTAATAATCGCTGTTGATGGTTTTTCCCTTTTCAAGATAGTCGATGAAAACTATCTCACGTGCATCCCGAAATACAGACGCGATAGTTTTGCTAGCTGACAGTTGAGTCTTTCCACGCCTTGGCTTCGGCTCACCGCGTTCAGTCCACTCGGCTGACTGTCGATTGGATTCAGGAGTGAAATGATGGAACCACGTTTCATCCATTGTCACATATGGACGAAAATTCGGGTTTATTACGAGTGAACAGCTTCAAACACTGCTCAGAATCATCAATTCGTTGTTGTTTTTGATCGATTGTGAGCTCGCGCCGCACCCACTTTGCACAGAGCTTTCGCATACCCAAATATTCATAAACGATATGTCCAACACGTTCCTTTGGTATCTTTAGAGTATCAGCTATCTCGATCAACTTCATTTTACGGTCATCCAAAATCATTTTGTGGATTTTGTTGATGTTTTCGTCCTTAACAGCCTCGGAATTAGCACGCGAAATTCCTTTTTATCCATTTTGTTTCAAAATAACAAAAGTTGCTTCACTCAAAATGCTATATCTCACAAACTAATAGTCCGGCAGCTGTCAAATTTATACACGTGTCTTTTGTAGGTTGGTACTAACTAAAAATGATGTGGATGTAATTCTAGTGACGCCGTCTCATAGGAACGATATGAACTTTTCAGCCGAACTGTTGCCTCCACCGTGGGTCCTATATTTTTTTTTGGCTTCTTTGACTTTTGTTTATTATGGCATCTAGCTGGCAACATTTACTTTGTCGAATGCTAATATAACAAGAAACTGAGTAATTTCTTTACTTACATTTGTATAACTTTAGTGCCAGTATGCTTCACGCATGACAGTTCTGACAGTTGAGGTTACAAATCTCCTAAAACCGTTTGCAATCATTGTTGCATGAGTACCTATTGCTTACAGATCTCTGGACGTAATAAGAAACTCAGAATGTTTATCATCAGCACACAACCCAGCTACGAGTGACTGTGATAAGAAATATTCTCAGTAATTTATAGCTTGTAAAGCCCATTTTTGGTCTTGGAGTACGCGATGATCCACATGATAAAATATTTAAAAAATTTCTTGACACTCATCTTTTGGCTTGTGCCTTTTGACAGGCAGTTCGGGTTACTCGTAAGTCTGAACGTATGACGACACGACCAACACACGCTGAAAATGTAGCTTATTTTTATCTGTTCTGGCTAATCTCACTTTGCACAGAAAAAATTCACACGGTATATGCAAACAGAACTTTTCCAATTTAAAATACCAACTGGGAAAGGTCAACAAACTATTTCTAACCCACTTTCCTTGTGCATTCATTGCAGCGGCAATACCTATCTAAAAAAAAAAAACGAACCACTAATTGTGCCAGACGTGACCAGCGCAATTGCATCGACTACCCACCACTTCTATTTTTAGCGTTTTTTCTCCTGTCTGAGATTCCAACGTCAATGGTGGATAAAAGTCATCAAAGTTAAATGGCAGACAAAAGGGTAATCTTTCCGCATAACGCGGCAACGAGCAACAAAATAAAAATTGAAGACGAGTGCTGAGCGGAGCTTCTATCCGAATCAGTGGGCGATCTTTACAGTGGAAGATGTTCCTACTCGTACCAGCATCCGTTGGTGACCTTTTCAGTATTCCATTGCTAACGATAAAATCGTGACCGTGTCTTAATTTCAGAATAACAGAGAAGTTGAATTGTTTCCTTTCTCTGCGAGGCGACGCGATTTTCTTCGGAGACTCAGGCACAGCCATTTTGTGAAAAGTTTATTTGGTATCATTGAATGAAACTGTTATTTATTGTGTTATTCTTTTCAAAACTTTTATTTGAATTTACTGTTTTCAATTATTTTGTGATCTTTATCAAGTGGAAGAAGTCTACGCCATTTTTACCGCTAATAAAGATTTATAATGGAGATTATTTTTTTTTTTTAAAAAATGCTGCTCCTTGAATGACAGAAGTAACAAAAGAGTCAATTTTATGGCGTTTTTGATTGGGCTTTTCAGATTTTGCTCTCAGATTTCAGATTTTCCGTGCAGAATGGAAAACAAACGAGATTGATCTGTTTTTCTGCATTTGTATTAGTGTGTTTTCTGACATATTGTTAGTAAAAGGAAATAAATAAAAACAAGAAAAATAATATATACAATTTTAAATAGACTTTCTTTGTATTTTGTAATTTTTTTCTGATAATATTTGTGTTGATAATTCGTATAAAATGTTTTGGTGTAAGTGCAAGTAGGTGTAAATCTCGAGGTAAATCCGAGATTCACAAAAATTGAGTGCTTTTTTTGCGCATTGAAAAATGAAAATTGTACTAGAGTGATAAAAACTGTTCGAGATAAAAAAGTGCTTTTTTGCCCAATCGAAATCGACACAAGACAGTTCCCCTTTTATTAGCATTTGACAGCAGAATATTGACAACTTATGTCACTCATAATTTTGAATAAAGCGAACAACTGACGTTAGGTTAGGTTAGGTAGCAGTGGCTGCCGGTAACATGTACCAGCACACTTAGGCCTATAGAGGCCCATTGTGATACCAAGGATCTTGGGGATATTTACCCCGCTACTCAAGAGAACCATTTGGAGCTTTGTACAAAGCGAAGAAGGCTTCCTACGTCGTTTTGTGTTAGATCACTTAGATCTTAGATCCTCGAAGAAGTATTCTCCTAGGTGTAGTTTTCTACTACGAGAAAGAGCTGGGCATGAGCAGAGGAGAAGTGTTGGACTTTCCTCCTCCTCTTCGTCCCTACAGCTTCTGCAGAAGTCATACGAGATAATCATACCAATATGAAGTCTTTTTAGTGACAAAAGGTATCTAGAGCGGTTTAGATCTAATCTAGGGCAGATTTACTGAACTGACGTTTAGTGTCGGAAAGTAGAAATGGCAGTGACTTCTCTATGCAAACTACTCGCTACTTTATGACTGACGGAAGTAACGAGTGCGCACCGTAGCGCAAGTGGTTAGTGCGTCGGACTACTGAGTAAGCGGTCTGGGTTCGAATCCTAACCTAAAAGTTTTTCACAGTGCCCACCTCTTTCGAATGTCTGACAAGCATCAAAGAGTATCATTTGTAACGATTCAGCTTCTCAACTTGCCGTTCGGAGTCGGCGAAAAACTGTAGGTCCCTTCCATTCGTGCAAAAATATAACATGCACACACAAATGGTTGCGAGAAGCAGGCCCAGGTTCACCTCGAGCTGTAGCGCCAACGAAGTAAGTAAGGAAGTAACGAGTACCAAGAAGTTATTTAACCCTTTCGGGACGCGCTGGTACATATATGTACCACCAAAGGTATAAACATCCCTAACAACCAAAATTTTCCTCTGATTTGGTTGAAATCTGTACCAGATCGTCTTCCAACATTTTAGTAACGGTATCTTAATGTATTTCCAGCTATCAGACATCAAATTTATTAAGCTATACCGTTTATTTGAAAGGTTTTGATTGTATGAAAATCACTAAACTTTTTTGCGTCCCGAAAGGGTTAAGGTTTGTCGGCTGTTTTTTTTTTTTTACGTGACATTTAAAAGGGAGATGACATCTCTTCGATGTGCGAACTGTCAAATATTGGAGCGACTTTTTCTGTATTTTTAGTTCGACTTAAAAATAGGGCCCTATACGTCATTAATGGAATTTTGATTGTAATCGGCAATCATGTACTCTAAAAGCTCTGTATATTTGAACGACAAGATAATTAAAATCAATCAATAAATTGATAGGAAAAGACAATCATGACAGTATACCGCACTGTGGCATTCCACCTTAGACCAATGAATTTCTCTAACCGCTTGACTGACATTAATTGAGTTTTGCAAACCAAACCAGACAGCTCTCTCCATTGACAATGTGCGTGTCAATTTCTATTCTAAATCATCACTTAGCAGGTGTTTTTCTTGCAGCCATCTTAATCGCATTGCTCAGCGGTAATTGTAATCATCGAATTGATGATGATCGGTAGTCGAAACTAGTTTTGCCAGTTAATCTTTTTATATTCTCACACTGAATGGATTTTTATCATTCCCGCGCGCACCGCCTATTGGAAAATTACTCAACTATTTGTTCATCATAATCGCTCAATTGATCTTGAAAGTGCATTTGTTTGCATCCATCACCGCATCATCATCGCGGTTGCGAATTTTCCACGCTCTCTGCGTTCTGTGCAACTTTCTTCGTTATACCCTCCGTTGGCTTGCAATTGAAGCAGTAGCTAACTACATCAACCATGACATTGTCATTACCATCATGTCGTCGTTGACTTGTGCTGACTCTGTGCGACTCATGGGAAAGCCGTATTAAATGGCACTGCTCAAGAGTCAACAGCGACTTGCAGATGAAATTATCCCAATAAATTCAAGACTTTGCCGTCTTTCTTTTCCTCTCCGTGTTCATTTATTAACTGTTTTTCTTTTTTCTTTGATTTTCAGAAACCTCATCGCTAAAAGTAAAAGCCATTCTTCCTTACCGCCAACTGGCGCGGCAGCAGCAGCTCCAACCAGTAGCAACACTGGTCTACCAGGACCACTGCAATTACCCTCGTTAAGTGGCGGTTTTGTCAAGCTACGCAATGTTTCTGGCGGGCAAAGTCTAAATCCGACCGCATCGTCTTCGTCTAGCAGCGATGCACTAGAGAAACTGAAAGCAGCCAAACCAAGCAGCAGCAGCCGTAGATCATATCAGCAACAGCAACAGCAACCACAGGAGGAGCATTCACAAGAAAATCCATCAGCTTTACCGGAATTTTTACGTGGCGGCCTTAAACGTAGTTTAACGGAGGTTAGTAGGATCTCACACCTTTTGCCGTGGTGGCAAAGTAGTATTAATTTTGTGTGTTTGGTTTGTTTTTAGGTCATGGGTCCAGATCAGAGGACTATTACCATAACGAAGACCGGTTCGATTGCAGACCGATTGGCAGCACTGCAGAAAAGCGGAGAGGATGATTGGCGCAAGCGTATATCGAAACGCGATGAAGTCGATGAGATACGTCGAGAGAACTTGGTCAATGTAAGTAAAGTGATACGATTAAGTTTGGCTTGGAATATCTTTAAATTCACAATATACGGCTGAGTTCCAAAACGTTAAAAAATGGTTACTGTATCTGCACAGTAGTGGCATCTGTCAAAGTGGCAGTGGTTACCATCTGTCAAATGTCATCCTTTTGGGAACAATTCTCTGTTTCCAGAATTATAGTCCATGGAGCACCATCGTTTCATCACTTTTGGAACCGAATTTTCACTACTTTTGTGTGTTCTACAAGCGATAACGTTCCCCTTGTTTAAATCGCATAATTATTGTATGTTATAAATATATCAAGCAAATACAGTTATATATGTACACATTTGACAGCTGAGAAGTATTGCAGCATTTCAAATGACACATTCTAGCAAAACGAGGCAAGTTTCGAACAAACCATGATAACTACCACTTACATCATGATCAAAGTATTTTACGATACACTGCTTGTTTTTGTTTGTGTGTATTTTTAAATTTCGTGTATTGTGACGTACTGCGGTAGTGTTACATTTTGAAACTCACTGATAACCGTTTTCTTGACCGTTCAATCCAAACTGGGGGCATTCATCGTGTGAAGTATCACACTAATATTATAAATTCGAAAGTACCTCTGCCTGTCTGTCTGAGGAGGGACATAGGTAAAAAAAAATACCCCGCTAGGTGGCGCCGGAGTCAAGTTATTAACAAATTCTATGTTAATTGACTAAAATGACTCATATTCACAATGTATGTTGATTTAGTGCCAAAAGAGAAAACTACAAAATCTGGACCCGATAGGTGGCACTGGAATCGAGTTATTCACAAATTCTATATTTGGGGAAACAAACAAAAAAAAATCCGGATCTAACGGTAATGTTTCTTTCATGTCGAATGGTAAGGTGATTCAACAAATTTTCAACTGCAAGACGGAAAAGGTAGCGTCTAATTTAAGACTTTCTGAAGCGGACAATTACCTGTGGTGAAAAATTAAGTATGTATGGACCTAGGCAGTGGTTGGATGTACATACTGTGGGCGTCAAAAGTGAGTAAACACCAATATGATTTTTCGAGTTACATGTAATTTAAACAAAAAAATTAACAAAAATTCGATTCCAATGATGCAAAACAAAAGCTTTATTTAATAACAATAAAACAGCGATTATCCTCTACAATCACCGGACCTAAGCCCAATAGAACAGTTATGGAATAATTTGAACCGGGACATTCGTAAAAGGACTATTAAAAGCAAAGAGGACCTAAAAAAGTTTTTAAATGAAGAATGGTTCCAAATAACCTCCGATGTTACAAATAAACTTGGTATATCCATGCCACGTAGACTGAAAGAAGTTATAAAGTCTAAACGCGGTCCAACAAAATATTGGGATTTGTTTTTAAGCTATTAAATTTATGAATTCCTTAGAGAAATTGATAATGTTGACTTACTTTTAACGCGTAAAAAATGGAGTATGGCTAGTTTTTATTAGAAAATATTTATTAGTTTTATTGTAATTGATTTATTTTTTCCGCTGTTTTATTGTTATTAAATAAAGCTTTTATTCTGCATCATTGGAATCGAATTTTTGTTAATTTGTTTGTTTAAATTACATGTAACTCCAAAAATCATATGGGTGTTTACTCACTTTTGACGCCCACAGTATATATTTGCAAAACTAAAACGCATCCCCAATTTTCCTCTTCACCTAGAAAAGTTTATGGTGACAGCCTGATGGATGATCATTTACCACGAGAAACGATAAACGCCATCAAATTTTCTAAAGAAATTGTCATAATGCAGGCATGGTACGATACTATTACATGGCAATGCCAGCTAAACACCTCACGTGCAACTCTTATATTTGGGTTTGGAAATTTTTTCCTCTCCACGGTACTGTCCTGATGTTTTAGTCAGTCTGAAGTCATTTAGCCACCAGAAAGTCTTCCGATACCAAGCAAAAGGCCATAAAATGCTTTGAAGATATCATTGCGTTCAGAAATTATTAAACAATTAATACTTGATGTTTGACGTCGGAAGAGCGATGCAGATGCCACCGCCTTATATTTTGATTAAAGAGATATATGAAAAAGTATTATTGGCTTTTAAATGGAACAACCAAATAATAGTAGAGAAACTATACTTACTTACTTAGTTGGCGCTACAGTTCGAGGTGAACCTGGGCCTGCTTCTCGCAACCATTTGTGTGTGCGTGTTATATTTTTGCACGAATGGAAGGGACCTACAGTTTTTTGCCGACTCCGAACGGCGAGTTGAGAAGCTCAATCGTGACAAATGATACTCTTTGATGCTTGTCAGACATTCGAAAGAGGTGGGCACTGTGAAAAACTTTTAGGTGTTTGCGGTGGGATTCGAACCCAAGGCCGCTGGCTCAGTAGTCCGACGCACTAACCACTTGCGCTACGGTGAGAAACTATGCTGTTGTTTATTTACACTTTGAACATTTGGCGTGATTCAACAAGGTTTGTCGGATTCGGTGGTTCTTATTTCTACTCAGAACCGCATTAATAGAGCAGCGTTGTGCCTAATAAGTAGCCTGACTCTTTTAGTACACGGACGAAGCCGGGCAGGACAGCTAGTTTAGAGAATAAAACCAGGAAGAACGCCTGTGCAGAGTATGATAAGATAATTTTGAGTTTTAGGGCTGTTTCATATTTTTATGTTCTAAGAAAGTGACAGGTGATCGGCCACAACCTTACTATAACCTTAATATAATTACTAGCCTTTTGTTGCAGCCATTTGACGTCTCGACAATTCTATGAGCATCCAGGGATACATAGTTCTTTAATGTTTTAGTTTTTATTTTTAAGATTCGTGAGTCCTTTCTTTTTTTTTGTAAACATATTTTATGGTCATTGGCCATAAATAATAATTTAATGAACATTAAACCTAGTAACTACATAGCCTTTAAATTTTTTCTATTGTCTTCCAAAGTGCTTTGGCATTATTATTGTAGAATTTTACTTTCTTCATTACCACAATCCAATATCCATTATATTTTTTATTATTTTATTTAATCTTCTATCAAATTTTTAAATTTATGTCAAAACAAAACCGGCTGCACCTGCTTTTGAATTGCCCTTTTCAAACCAGCCGCATCCAATCTAATCATTCAACCATTAAGCATATTCCGATCGTTTTTAGCCTCCAAAGTAAAGATATCAAATCTTCTAAAGTCGTTCAAGGGAAGACCCTTACCTTTATTTATATTTTCTTTGTTTCTTTGTTTAACAAACAAAGCATTACTAGTTTAACAATGAGGTGAGGTGTTAATTAAACCCTCAATTATATCGAAACAAAAGAAAAAAAAAACAAATCCATTAATCAGAACATCTTGATGTACTCCTTGCACCGCACTCATAACACCGTGAAAACCCTTCAAACAAAGCAAAGTTCACCACGGTGAAACGTGAAACACACAAAAATAATTGAACTTAACGAAGCTTGCGAAACTATTATTTTCCAATTTAGCAACTCTGATGATTGTTAAGATAAAAGAACAAAAAACAAAGTATACCATAGCGCAACGAACGAGATGTTAAATCTATTGACACGCTAAAGGAGACGCCAGAGATTGGCGAATGAATTCACGATTTTTACGTGTCTTTCCAGTTTTTGTGAACTTAATTAAAATTACCAAAACAAAAATGAGCGACTTTTATCTTAATTTATTTTGATTTCATGCCAAATTGTTTGGTGATCATTTCGCTAGACGAACATACTCGTACCTACTCGTACACGTAGTCGTGTGTAAGCGCTAAGTTAGCCGGATTTAATTGCATGACAGAGTGTCATTAATAAATTTAAATAAACAACGGACAAGAGTAGTTCCTTATGACTTTCAAGCGCAATTTGTTGTTTATTTTTAGAAAATTTAAATAAATACTTTTCGAGAGTGGAAACAGACTAGTGAGTAGTTTTTTGGCGCAAAGCCCAAAGTGTAGGCTGTGTAACAGTACATTAAAGTTGTGAGATCTTCTTGGGTTCTGTTTCATTTGGATTTCCTTCAGAGTGGAAATTGTAGTTCTGAGATTATACTACGAGTTTCTGCATGCGGGGATGTTAAGGTCATTCGTTATATGGGTCGGGATATGACTAATTGGGTTAATTGTTCCATCGAAGATTACTACTTTCCTTTAACACATAGACAGAGGATTTGGTCATGTAAAAGCTGACATTTCTTTCTCGGTTGAGAGCATGATTTACTTGTGTAAACAGATAGGTAGCTTAAGGAGAGTGGGGAAACCCCTCCTATTCTCAGGATAACAGATAGAGATAGGTAGTTAGCCTGCAACTGCAGCTCGGTTGATGAGTTGGGCGCATTGAGTTAAGATCACTTTGCGCATCCAAGCTGGTAGGGCGTCCATCCGAGTTCGTCTTGTAAAGTTACGAACGGCGAGATACTTTTATTATACAAAACAAAAGGGTAGTGTAACACATGCATTCACAATAAATGTACAGCATTCTGACCAACAGTTTAAAGAAAACTGTCAATTTTCCACTTAATGTGAAAGGCGACAAAACAGATATAAAAATTGATTAAGTTAAGACGGGCATAAGCTGATAATATGGGATTCATACTAACATCGAAATGAGATAATTTCGAGTTTCAAATAAAAAGTGTTCATACCTACGCTTGCTAATTTCGTGAATGGATGCATTCAAGTCCGATATTAAATCTATGACGGTGCCATGTTATAAATTTTTTTAATATTAAATTATTTTTTTATATACATAAGTATAGGTATAACGTATAGTAATAATAATAGTTGGATGTTATTGTTAAACAGTTGGGTAGATAAAGTCGACTATTATATAGCTAACATTGCATAGATGCGGCGCTGCCTCGGGTTAATATGTTAAAATATCACTTTTCGGGTGGGTTTTGCCACTCCGGGTATATCAAGTATTGTCAGGCACTCGCGTGGATATCAAGTCGACTATAGAGCTAACTGTAGAAAAGTGGCCCAATGGGCGCGGAGCTCAAAAAAATGGACAGATATTGTGTATGTACGAATCCTATGACCGACGCTCTTTGGCTCCACATGCAGTTGATCAGAGTGCCTCTATAACTTCAATTTCTTTTTTTCAGATAACATCCCATATTTATTAAACCATTCCATGAGATATTTGTGTTTTGTATGTTATTCCATTATATTTTACGTTTTTATATCACTTTACTTGTGCTAAACGGGGCCAGTAGCTTTGACAATTGTAATCTCAACCACATAGTTTATTTACGGAAATAATTACTAAGCACTAATTTTTTTTTTTTATAATCTACACACGATAAAGGGGATATGAATACCCTTTTAATGTTTACACACAGCGCGAGCACATGAAGGACGAGAAAGAGAGACAGACAGATCGACGTAGTGGTAGGAAACTCAGATGATGGGTTTCAATTTCAACTAACTCTATGGGTGGTGTCCAGGATAACTGGAGAGTTGTGTATTATTTTTGTACTTGCTTATGTTTTACAGGAGTTTTTTCCAGATGTTTCTTATTATATTTTGTGCGATCAATTTCTTCAGCCATATCCAACATCCTACTGCCAGTGTTATGCCTTCGCAGTAGGTTTCGATATTAGCTTCAACTTATTTTTATTTCGTGAGAAATAAATGCTTCGAAGACATCTGGATTCGAACCGTGAACCTTTCGCATGATAAGCGACGACGACTACCACTACGCCACGGCCACCCACAAGCACTAAATATCTCCTAAACTAGCGATATATTTTTTTTTTAGTACGAATAATTTTTATTTTGTGTTTAGATCACCGAGATCAATAAGAATCCGTTGTTTAATCTTTGCGCAACGGATATCGTTAATATTTCCTTATTAATTTGTCCTGTCATTGTCATTCAGAATCATTTAACTGCATTCAAATTAAGTTTGTTCGATTTTATTTTCACATAATTTTGAACGAATTATGTTGAAATGAGATAATTTCGATATGTCAATTCGTGTGGGAAATTATCTCATTTCGAGCATAATTTGGAAATTCGCAACGAAATTAGCTGTTTTGCACTGGTGTGAATACCGTATAAGAACCGTAAAGAGACAAAAAAAAATAGATCCAATTTCAAGGTCAAGATTCGATAAAAACTCGCCTCACTCCTATATCACCGCAATAAAAATTGAGCTCTACACTTCCACAGTGATTCTCTCCATTCAACAAAAACTTCAGTGCATAATTTTAGGCTGAATAAAAATGTGCTCCTATCTCATGATCATAGCAACAGCTTTCACACACCACACAACAATGCAGACAGAGTATCTCCACTTCAGTTGCATACGAAGTACCCATATGCCTCCAAATGGAATACTTAATGTTGTTTTTGTTATTTCTTTAGATTTCGTATTCCCAACTACGGGTTTTCATCCTAAATTAGAACACTTTCCGCTGGAACGTGACTGAATTTGCATTTCACATATGGATTTCCCTTTGGACAGAATCAAACGCCATTATGTGTCACACGTCGTTACCAATAGGGCGGCCAAAGAAAGTGACGTTTTGTTTTATCGTCAATCACCTACTTCCTGAGTAAATGAATATTTTATTTGCTTACACTGATCGCACCTGATCCAAATTACCAGTTAATGGTAAAATTAAGTAAATGACCCACCAATGATCGCAAGGAAGTGCAACAACAGTTTGTGAGCGCGACGACATAAACTGACATTGGCCTTCACTTACCGTTGTAAATAAAACTCCAGTGTAGTCTTGGTTTTGATAGACAGTGGGGAGTAATTGTGCCGGCTTTAAAAAAAAAACCAAAAACGAAATCGGAACGTAAAAAATTGAAGATTCACCGATGGAATGACGAATAAAGTACGTGCTCTCTGGAAGTAGCTCAAAGTGGCTATCGACTTATTTGGCAGCCAAAGCGAGACAAAAGTCGCTGATTTGACATGAATTGGTGATCGTCGAGGAGAGATTTGTTTGGGTGGCGCGGCGATTCAGCTTCTTCCACTTACTACTTTGAGTCAATGTTTGTGTCGGACTCGGACATCGTAATTAGTGGGCAGTGTGGATGTCGACTAATGGAGTGATTATTATTATTTTTTTTTTTCTGTGGAAAGATCCGTGAATAATTGTTTTGTTTTTTTTTTTTTTTTTTTTGTTTGATGATTATGGATTTATTATAGCTGGGATGGAAGATGGATTCTAGTATTTGGCGGTAAAATTTGAAGTCGAACGTGGCTTATTTTTAGGTGGTGACTTAAGAATGCGGGAAGATAGTTTTGATTTTTAGAATAGAGACTGTGTTTTGTAAGTGGGAAAGTCTTATAGCTAAATTTGAAATGCAGGTGGCAGGTCTATGATTTTATATAGTTCTAGCATCTAAAGGAATTTCTATGAATAGAGAGGGGTTGAGAGAACATTGAAAATGACTGTAATCAGACATTGGCCTAGTGGCATTCAATTGAATCGAATCATTACAAGGAAACATCTGTATCAAATTACTCGTACTTGTGTGCAACTGAGACCTTCACGATTCAATTGATTCATTGAACGAATCGTTCTTTATTTCTTTCATAGGAAACAATTATAAATAGATTTTAATAAATATGTTATTTGGGGTAAAGAATTTTACAAATGTGCTAAGACGCAAGAGTGAGTGACTGTCAATGGCAAGCGTCTGGAAACTGAAAATATTCTTGTATCGGCGGAGCGAAATGTCACTGTTTGGCTATGAAGTTCGAGTTGCACGACATGAAGATTCATTTTGTGATGTGAGTCTGCTTGTTTGAACCTACAGTGATTTGAGTCTGGGGCAAAATGCGTACTCTATAATTCTATAGCAAGCCCTAGTATTTGAAAATCGAACGAATCTCGAACTTCATATTTGTTTTCGGAAATTTGGTACTACCTAATTCTAAAGTAAATGTCAAAATCGTTCTAATTCGCAAATAATCGTTCTAATGCAAATGTGTTTGCGAGCAAGCTATTGGACTGTGAAATTTTCAAAAACGTAGGTGACAATTTTTAGGACATCAATTAAATGAGCAAACAAGAAGACGTCTGAATTTGAGATTCTTGTGGAGTATATACAACGGTTACTTGAAAACCCCGGAGGCTATACGAAAATTCGCACAGCAAATACATAAAGGCATCTTTTGAAAGTTGGACATATTTTTTCTAACAAAAATTAGGTCATTTGATACAAATGTTTTGATTTTTAAATGTACATATGTATTCTAAACAAATACTTTTTCACTTAGCTCCATTATTGGATTTATCTCGAATTCGTCTTTGCTCAATTTGACCACTGCGATCCTGGTTTTTTTCTCGTTTAAAACCCAAAATGTGACACGCACGATGTTAATATATGAAACCTATTATTATTTCCTTGTTTCACAAATCACTTTTGTTTTCATTTATCTGTCAAACACGAGGCGAGACTCGTTTGAAATTCGGAAATTTTGTGGGAAAAAGTTGGCATTACTAACGTTCGATTCTAATATCATACGTAGTTCGATTTGAAAGTAAAATCGGAAGCAACTTTCGAATAGAATCGAAAGTAAAATCGAGTTACATAGTTGGGCCCCTGATCTTAGCGTAATTTACCCAATACAACCAGTTACCTCCGATTTGTCAAATCCGAATTTCCTTCCAAATTTCAAGTGGTTTATGGATTTGCAACTGTATTTCAGACTTGAATGTCCCATTTACCATATTTTTGTATTTGCCAAATTTTCTTACTTATGTACACACATATGTATATGGTATAGGTGGCGCTGCGTGTAAATTTTACTTCATCACCTACGAAAGACCATTAAGGTGAGCAATTGTTTCTATCTTCTCTTTTTTTGCGATCTATCACCACAAAGAGATAATGTAGAAGCATTAGCACCATTAACATTGAGGCTAATTTAATAAACTGAAAAAATGTAAACGTCGTTGATCTCAACTCTTGATCTTAATTAGAACGTTGATCCCAATGAGTTTTGTTCTCATTTCTTAGACACAAGTGCTACGAAATATTTCCGATTAAATAGTGCCTGGCTTTTTCTATTGTCTGGCTTCCCCCCACTTTTCATCTCTTCTTACTTTCTTTCCTCCTCGTATGCAGTTGCTAAATTGATCTGTTGAACTTGGTCTGTTCTAATAACACAAAAGTCTTTGCATTTCAATTGTTTTCGTTCGTAATTCGGTCAAATTTAAAATTGTTCTGTTCACCGATGACGCATTCTTGGTTAATCTTACTGGCGGATACTGTTGTAGGAAACTTGTAACTTATGATTAACCCTTAAGCGCGTTTCTGACCAATAATTAGGAGAAATCTGTCTTTTGTCCATCTACAGTGAATCTGTTTTTTTCTCAGCAATCCATTAGTCATATTCATACTGGAAAACTTGAATCTTTCAATGCACTATCAGCTATTCGAGCTAAAAGATACTTGATGTCTGTAAAAGTTTTCAAATGTATCACATCTTTACTAGTGGCCCTAAATAAATTATATTTCCGTATTTGTTTTAAATATGTACTAAAATTTGTAAAATGTAAAATCATAAGCAGTAGGGGAAAGTTTTCTCAGAGATGCAAATTCTTCGAAAATGTACAAAAACTCATTAAACAAAATGTTAAGCACTATTTTACGAATAACAACGGTGGTTTGGTGTACGAAAGTACCATTGGACTTAAGAACCTTACTGAAACTAAAGCGATGTCGAACGAGCGTTGCCGCAAAACATTTTTTTTTCGTGCCACCACCGGCAAAATAAGGTGCCATTTTGAGTCATTGCGTGCCACCAGCAAAAATAGATAGAAAAACACCTTTTTCAGACCTTTTAATATAACACGTTACGACACATTTCTCAGACTACATTCAAAATGATTCAAACTAGAAAATAATTTGGCAGATAAGGAGTTGGCACCAATGAGGATAATCGAAAATGAATGTTTTCAGCGCAGCCTGTGCAAATGTTGTGAGTGAATGCAAAACGTTTTTAAAAAAAAATTTGCTTTTAAGGAATATTTTTGTGATTCTACCTATTTTACTTATACCAAAATCAGTGTGGAATGGTGCCATATAAAATCTAAAAGTGCCACCGTGCCATTTTAATCAAAAAGTGCCATAATGGCACGATCTTGCCACATCGGCAATGCTGTAAAAAGACGAAGCCTTTCTGCCGTAAACTCCGCTGGGAAACTTTTGTAATTATCACGAAGGAGACATGAATGGGAGTCGGACGGAGTCCCGAAAAACATAATCCTGAAAGTGAAAATAAAAATAGTTTTGTAGGAAAAAAAAATAGAAGAAAATAAATTTTTAACATATTAAACAAAATAACAAACTTCAAATAAAAATAAACTAAAAAAAAACATTTAGAAACGATCTACATATGATAAAGCAATATCAAATACAAGTTCATATATCGAACGCAATTCCCATTAAAAAATCTTATTTCAGAACCCGCGTAATTTTTTTAAATTTAGTTTTCTTTAATAATGTAACGCTTTCTTATTCGTTCTGCTCTTTTCTGTTCTGTTTTTAATTATAAATGTATGTAATTAAAACTCACTTAGTACTAAAATATTCACTGGCTAATTTCAATTAACTGAAACTACAATCTAATCTATCAGCTATCACACCGAATGAGATCAACACAACACAACACAACTTTAAAATGGCTGGGCAAAGTTGTCTTTTTGGATGAAAATAAATTCAATTTGGATGGTATTCGAAAGAACAAAAACCGTAACCGTCTGGTCCCGTCCAAATTGAATTTATTTTCATCCAAAAAGACAACTTTGCCCAGTCATTTTAAACACCTGTAGTTTGCAAATTCGGAGTCATCTTATCTTTGCAAATTGTAGTCGCTGTTGCTAACGTGCAGGATTAAGCGGTGGTTTTTTTTCTTAGTTTTCTTAGCTTTAAGCTTTTAGAATAGTTGATTTGCTGGCAGAGTGAGCCGAATTGGATGCTGACCTCTGAGTTTTCCGCTTATCTTGAGGCGTTAACACTGTTTAAATTCTTTCTTTGTTATTGTTCCCATAGGAATCGCGTTTATTTCGCGGTTTGAAAGACCTTCCGAATGGTAACCATCTATTTTTGTTCTTTCCTTCAAGGTTAACACAATTTTTTTTTGCCCATTTCTTTCTTAACTAAAAGACAAAAACTTCATTTAATCACAAATTAATATTTCACTGCAGTTTGCTCGATTACTCTTTGTCTATTTACTAAATTTTCCCGTGCGTCTAATCAAGTGAACCGAAAAAATGCTGCAGTTTTGACATGATTGAGGAAAAAGAGTGCAAAAGTACCGTTAGGTGTCTCTCGCTAAAAAATTTTTTATGTCATTTTACAGAGAAATTGCTAGCCTTTCTGCTAAATGCAATTGTTTGCTTATTTATCCAAATTAGGGGAAACAAATCAAGATTTAAGGAAACAAATTGTGTGCGTCTAATCAAGTGAATCGGGCTGTATGTCAGAGAATGAGATGAGAAAAAAAAATTAAAAAAAAAAAAACTTTTAGTTTGAGCTCAGGAAGACAATTGTTGCCTGCAGTCAACACCTCCTAGCGGCCAAACCTGGAACCATAGAACCTTGAATTTGATATCAGTTCATATTTAAGGTTAAATCAACAACAGAATGTTATCAAAAACATTTTAATGCCGCGCAAAATAATTCAAGAGTCAAAGGGTTAAATTTAATTTGTCTAGTTCAGATATATTCCATTTATCCAGAGTGATCAGTGTTTTTCCACTTAAATTTCCATAGAGTTCCCAATAAATTTTTATTTACTCAAATTTGATGGCCACATACTGAGAAATGATTCTTAAATAGTCTTTCAGCTCAGCTTGGTAATTGAATGTTTGCAAATTTGAATCGTACACCAGTCGTGTCTCTCAGCTTACATTTCCAAAAACTATGTGTGGTGGTGTTCTTTAAATAGCTGAATGGCATGACATCTAATTTCCTCCCGAGTTTGCAATTGAAATAAACAGTCCTTTTACTTATGCTAATATGCCATTAAAAAATTGAAAAATAAACAATAAATCGAGATTTTTTTCCTTTTTTGCTCATTTACGAGTATATGAAGTTCAGATCTCTTCCGCAAACAGGAACAGTTGACATTTGCCTTTTGTGGAAAAGTATTAGAAAAACAAAAACAAATTGACCATCCAAAACAATTGCGCAATTGCATTTTTATTTGTAAATAGAAAAACATCGCGTTACAGTACGGCGCCGGCCGCTCCCGCTTTAGAGATTTTTTCACATGCAGACTGCATTAGAAATTTTATGTCACAATTGTCTCTACACATGTGCATAATATGTACATATACATATTTCTCAATGAAAATAAAATATAATCAAACTGATATTAGGGCAATTAAAGATGAATTGAAACACAATAGCAATACAAATGATAAAGAAAACAAAAACTAATTTCTGATAACGTCAGTAGAACAAGTAAATGTTGATAAATTAATTAAAAAAAAATTCGAAAACATTGCTCAAGTACACAATTGATAGACAATGCCTACACCCCTTTTAGTTTTTATTGTTCAATTCAATCAAATATTTAGTAATGGATAAGGTGTGGATAGGGGTTTGGTGATGGTGCAAGCGTTGCCAGTCGACTGAAATTAGTCTTGATATGTCATAATATTTTACTTTCAAGCAAATGTTCATCACATTTGCAGCGATTCAGTTAAGCAATATAACGTGGCTAAATTTGAATACAAGAAAAAATAAACACATCGATTAAGTGGAACGAATTCTGTTTTTTATGAGCTGTCAAAATTAATTTGTTTTTTTTAGCTTTTAATTATGTGTTCTTGTCATAAAATTAAACAGTTTTTACAGTCATTTAAAATGCTTCAAAATAAAAATATGTGCATATGTATTAAAGGTTGAGGTGTTTATGACTTAAGAATTTTTCAAAAGCCTTGAGAAGAAAGACAAAGAATTTTGAATTTTTTTCGTCAATGGATTTCAGTGGAAGCATTAAATGTTTTTGTATAAATACAAAACTTCTATCTTTTTCTAGGCACATGTCGAACTGAACAGGTTTTTGTTCAGTAGCCTACCATTCTAGCTATGCTCTGTAAGGCATACTAAATCCCGAAGACAGGATAAGAATAAAATGTATGAGGGAGGGTGTAGATTCTAGTCAAATTTATTTTCTGAGTGCTGCCAAAGCTCGAGTAGTCAAAGCGTGCAATTTTTGATTCGGGTGGGCGTTGAGTACTCTGTTAGGATGTGTAGAGAGGTTTCATCACTCGTCAGACAGATCGTATATCGTACATCGCCGCTTTCATGGCAGACGGGCATAAGTCGAAAAGTGCCGTTTTAAAGAAAAGACCGCAAAAATAATCAGAAAAAAATGCTCTATAAATCTGTCCAATCGGCATTATCCTACTTCTTCTAGTTTCCGCGTCGTAAAAAAGTGCCGCTGCCAATTTTCACAAATATCACTGGCATTTTTTCCGCATAATGTCATTTTTAGGTTTAAATATGGCATTTTTAGGTTTCGCCTTTCGAATGTTTCAAACGAAACGATATAATCCAAAAAACATTAACGAACATCCTTTGTAACCAAACGGCACTTTTCCATACATTCTGAAAAAAATATTGAAAAAACTATATCTGATTTTTCTCAAAACGTCTTAAGTCCAAATTAAGTTTCTTAAATACCATATTTTCTGTAAAATTACGCATCCCAAGTTTTTTTGTTCATACATACAACTTATGAGTTTTGTTTTTTGTTAACAACGAAATAAATTTTTTAATGTTTAAAAAAACTTTAAATGGCTCTCCTGAAAATCATCGAATTTTGACTTGTGCCCTTTTGCGACGATATGTACATATGTTCATATATATTTACCTTGGTGAAATCACAGAAAAGAATTGTCTGTTATACCTCTGCTCGGGAAAATTGAGTCAAATACTTTAAAGTCGGAGCAGCGACTTTTAATAACACTTCTACGGACTACAGGAATCTTGACTCTGTCTAGACCAATAAACAGATTGGAGGACCAACATTTGGCATGAAGCGAGATCAGTTGCTACCATGGTGACCTTTGTGGCCCGCTTATTTTAAATTAAAGACTGTCCAAGTTTCTCGTAGAGATATGCGCAGCACCGTGGGGGAACTCACTTTAATTTCATCGTTGCTGAACCAATTGCCTTAAGGGCAGCCTGCCTATGAGAGAATATGAAGATAGTTTATCCGCGTGTTATCAAGTCGGAGACTAGTCTTACGCATTGGTCAATGCCAAATATTTCGACTTGGAATATGGGACTGAACTTACCACGATCAAAAGAGGAGCTGGTGTTAGTGCTTGCACAGTATATTCCAGATCCGGAGTCCATCTTCGAACCATCTGGGTTGAAGACGTTACTTGATCCACGTCTTTTTTTTCTCTTCACCACCGAATCAACAGGAGTTGTCTTTAAATATAATAGTTCTGTTTTATGGGTGAATGATGCCTTGCATAATAATCAGTTAAGACCCGTAAGTCCTCTTTGTTAAACACTTGACTTTGGCCCAGTGTTCCGCCCGACTTGAGAGATATTACGTGTCCCAGAAGAAAGGTTCACTTATTTACTTACTTAGGTGGCGCTACAGTCCGGGGTGGACTAAGGCCTCAACCAACAACCACTTCTAGTTAGACCGGTCAGAAGAAAGGTATGTGCATGCCATTAAAGATGGCATAAATGTCAATTCAGATGTGTTTTTAGAGCGATGGCAAGTGGAAAAACACAGTCATGGGGAGGAAATACTCGACTAAATACTAAAGTATTACTAAAAATACTAAAGATACTAAAGTTAGCAAAAACTTGAAATGTCTGTTTTGATGAAAACCCTTTGCTTTCTTATAAAATGTTCAAAACAATAAAGCATCGCAGGCGAGCATTAGTCAATTAAAAAATCAAACTTAAAATGTTTATGACCGCGCTGCGTCTATTTGCTGATGGCGTGCGTCAGTAATATCACTAGATCTCTTGGACGTTCAGTTACTCTCTGTCATATATGAAATCACATTTTACGATATTGTTCTAAGAAGAGAAAGCAGTGGGACCCTTTAAACGTGGGCTTACAGAAGTTCGGAGCCTTTAGCGAGCAGAACGTTGTGGTGGCATGCGTACAATTTGGGGTTTTTATTATGAGCAAAAGACTAAGTTTTGTTTTAAAGGGTAGGTGTGGGCAAATATTACAAGGAAAGTGGTTCGAATATGTCTGTAAATATAGGCGCTCGTTTTCCTCTTTCTCTCATTTCCTCCGCTCTTTTTTAAAATCTCAAAATTGGCGGTACTTTCGGAGTTCCAACTTTGCTTTAAACAGAAAGTACACTGACTTAGGTAATTAAAGTTTGTTGCAGAAAGTAGATCACTTCGAGACCTAAATTGTAAAATTTTATTGAAAGAGAAATCTACCGAAAGTACTCGTGCAGATACTCGTATCTATTAAACCATTCGACCGTAAAAAGGTACAAAAAAGCAATTTAATTGAATATTTAAATCTAACTGGCAACACTTATAGGAACTGATCTGAATTTACACTTCCAAGCCAAATTACTCATCAGCATAATACGCGCGTCAAAGCGGTCCGGCAACTTATTTTCATCTGAACCTTGGTGAATCATTTTGATTCTCTCTCTGTTTTCATCGTGTTTTTCTTTTTGTTGTTGTTTTCCTGGTTATTTTTGTCGAACGCGCATACGATTATGAATTTATTTATTTACGTGTATCTCAGCTGAGAGCTTTAGATACGGATCCATGCGCTAGCTAGCTACGTTCTTTAGAGAACTTGTGTATCTTCTTATTATTAATTCGGTTGGGTACGAGTTGAGACCCTGAGTACGTACAAACTGTAGAGTCTTAAAAATATGCGGGAGATTCATCATCGTCATTCTCATCCGCATCGTCTTCGTCGCGAGTATAGTGTGTAGTTGGTGAAGTCGAGTCAGCGCAGTCTTTAGTTCGTTCGAGTCGTTTAGCCCATGATTCAGTTCAGTGCGATCGTTTAACCAGTTGACAACGTATCGAAACATATGTGCGTTTTTTTTTATTTTTATTTATTTATTTCACCTCTGATAAGAAGAAATTCCATCAACTCTTTGTGGTAGTTAGCTACACCTAGCACACAGAGTCGTGTACACAAAGAGAAGTATTAACAAGTGGATATCGCACGGCACACCACAACAAATTCTGTGCAAATTGAACGAGAATGCACTGGCAGCTGGACACAGAGGACGGCGTTCGATAGTCGGTAGCTAGAGCAGTGCCCCGAGAGAGTACGCAACCGGGAACAGTATCTACGCTATACCGAGTACAGTACTACATTCAACGGTATAGTGTAGTCAGTGCATTTTCTGAATACGGCGAACGACCACGATACAGCGCACAGTGGATTATTATTTTATTTATTTTTATTTTTTTATTTTTCGCAAACGAGATTATGAAAGATAAACAAAAAACGAACGAGTGAATAAGTTGCATAAAAAGCAAAAATACACATAAAACCGGGTAATTTCGAAATTTTTTGACAGTTTCTTGAATCGACATACGACTTGCAGTTGCAGTTTGAGAGTTTGTTACAAAAAAAAAAAAAACGTACAATGGATTACGTGGATTATTTTCTAACCGCTTGGCGTTGCCTACTTATCCTTTGGGACTATTCACCATGGATTGCGTATGCGGTGGCTTTTCTCACTCTAATCCCGAAAACATATCGGCGAATACGAGTAAATGCGAAAACGGAAATGAAAGATGTCAAATTTCATCGATGCTATGGCGCTGAACGATGCTGCCACCCGTTGGAGGAGGAAGAACTAGTTCGACCGAGGAAGAAAGTCTTACGACGCTTTGCTATCAAACGAGAACCAGTGGAGGATAAATCAGAGCCAGCAGTGCATTCTCCACCGCCCACCCTGCAGACGCATGTCAATCAAATTGCAAAAATGTTCGAGGGCAATGCCCGCAAAGTGAACAGAGTGACGCCAATTATAACAAACGAAGTGAGCATTGACTCGCAATCGGACGAGGCACTGCCAAAGAAAACTCCAACTCGAACGGAGGACGTGAAATACGAGAGAATAACACTGAAGAACTTGGACGATCGTTTTTTCAAACCATCACCGGTGGGGAAACCGGAAAATATCCCAGAGAACGATGAAAATTCAGTGAATTTACTGAATCGTCCTGTGGAATCGCCCAGCATCGTGATTCATCGGCGACATTACCCATCGACGTCGCCATCACCCCCACCGCCACGGCCATTGTCACGACCCAACTCCCTAAAGGCCAGCATAGAGAATATTTTCGCGTTGGCCAATCAAGGCATCAAAGGTAGCTGCGGACCGGTTACATCCATAGAAGAGATCCTGTCGCAGCGTCGACTCTCCAGACCACTGTCAGCGTATTCGATAAGTGACCTCCTGGGAGACAGTCTGCCCGACGAGAGTTACATTGACAGCTTCTTTGGCAATTTGAAATAACATTTGAAATGCTAGTGCGATCTATTGTGCCATTAGGATAACGTAACGTCATTGTAATGTCAAACAGATAACGGGAAATCTAATTCTAATATTGTAAGTCGGTTGTGATAAGAACAGTGTCTAGTGTAAACATGACCCAAATCTGTACTAATTGCCATTTATTTAAGGGCTAAAGTTTTTTTTGTGATATTTTCCACTGTGCTTTGTCTGTTTTGTAACAAAAAAGAAATACTTTAAGGGTGATGTCACACTTTCTCTTATCACACTAAATGTTTGCTTTTTATTTTGCAAATCAATAAAAAAAAGTGTTTATCTCGATGCCTCACTAAAATTAAATGGAAAAGTGTGCAATGAAATGAAATAAAGAAAATGATGATAAAATCAAAACAAAGAGAAAGATTCGACTAAAGGAGAGTTACGGAGGGAGATACGACTACGAGTACCTGCAGCATGTTCATTTTATAAATTGTTTTTTTTTTCTCAACTTCCTTTATGCGAGTAATAAAGGAAAAAACAATGTAGAAACAAATTTTAAAGCGAAACTCTTTTTTTAAATGAAAAGGTCTTGCGTGACATACAATTTTTTTTTTTTTTAAATATTTGAACAGCTTGCGAAAAATTATGGGTTTTTGTATTATTTTGTTTTCGTGATGAAGTCGTAAATGTAATCGCCGCGCCGTGGTATTTGTCGAGAACTTGAGAAAAAAGTGTATCTTAAGTGTTTAATCCTCTCGTACTCTCCTTTTCTTTTATTATTTTATAAGTATTAATGTTGTAAACAATATTTTTGTTTTTTTAAACGAGTATAAACCAAGGAACTGTACTTTATCTTTGCGTATTAACTAAAAATTGTTATTCAAGTAACGTAGGAGTAATTATTTTTATATAGATAACAGTAGGTAGGTTTATATTTACTGTCAAAATAAAGGATGCAATTTGTAAAAAAAAAACATAGTTTGACTTTATTTATTTTCTGAAGAGAACGAACGAGACAATTCATTTCTTTGGCTGAAATTGACAGTTATTGGGCTATTCTTCGAGGATCCACTTTGACGTTTAACTTCATCGGATTCGGTTGAAAAAAAAATTGAAGGGCTTATTGCAATAACATGATAAGCCACGTTTTTTTTTTTCAAAAATCGAGATTTTGGTTGCTTTCCACTCAGGAATAGTGTAGGTAACAACGCTTCCACTCATTCACCCATAAACAAAAAGATTTGGCCAACGGTAACATAAGTAACATATTGTAAAATAATTACCATGTTTGTCTGATAGCGGAAAAAGGGACACCAGTTTCTCATTTCTAACCGCTTTTCTCAATATTTTGCTTTTGTGGTTTATCATGTTATTGCAATAAGCCCTTCAATTACAAACAAAACAGTCCTATTGCCGAAGTCCACTCAATTCTTTAAGAGTATATGTATCCTGTGAACTACTTCAGATTACTTAGACAACAAATGGTATGGAATAACATCAAGAGGTCGATGTTTGGTTAAAAACAAATAACTTGTACATACATATGTATCATATTGGGCGTAACTCGTACCATTGTGCTCAGATTTAAGACTTACCATCCAATACTCGGCACTATAGAATAGAACGTATGGTATGGTTAGGAAATGGGTGCCCTTACTGATCTATTTTTCACCACTTTTTCAAGTAATTCGGGCCGTATATTGGGAATATCGTGGGCTATGTTGGCTTTCAAAACGTCAATATGCATAGATCTGCGACAATTCAGTTGCGTCAAATGGCATGATCTGGGGGCCTGGTGACTGGTCCATTTCATGAGATGATGTTACACAAATAACTCCATAGACCGGCAGTATGAATTGCTGCGCAATCCTGTTGAAACCATATGCCTTTTAGTTCGATCAAATTTGTAAACAAATAATCGTGGATTATCGGTTGGAAAAAGAGCTTTAGCCTTGTTTTTGGAAAATTGATGCTCCGATGATGCACCTAGAGGCCTAGAGTACATATATAATGCGCTTCAAACAGTGTATTTTTGTCAATGTAAAGGTAGCTCAGGAAACCGTTGTGGGTTTTCTTTATTTCAAATACGACAATTTTGTTTGTTTAGGTACCCATCAAGCCAGAGATTCACATCGTCACTGAACAAATTTTGTGGCCAATTTCCAACTGGTTTAGGGCCCAAGTCGATTTTCTTCAGTTTCTGGATCAATTGAATCTCGTTTGTAAATCGTTTACATGGTGGACGGACAAAGTCCATATTTTCTGTGGCCATTCTCATCGCCCGCAAACCTAACTTAACCTTCTGTGCACGGTGTCGAATCGATAAATTTGGGTTCCCATCGGTACTTACTTCCACAGCGGCGATATTTTTTTCAAACCGCACAGTTCACACTCTGGTTACTTAGTTTGCGCTACAGCTCGAGGTGAAACTGGGCCTGCTTCTCGCAACCATTTATGTGTGCGTGTTTTATATAGGGTTTTCCAATAAGAGGTGTTATTTTGGTATTCAAAGAAAAGTGCCATTTTTTGAGATAAATGATCGGATGTTTATTTCATAATAAAGAGGAAGGTATGCCGTTAATAATGAAAAAACAACATCAGCCAAATGGCCACCACGCGCACGCATACAGGACCATATCCTTTTCATGAAATTTTCCATAACCAAATCGCAAAGTGGCTGCCCTATGTCCTCGATAGCCTCACGAATTTTATCTTTGAGGTCTTGAATCGACGCTGGGCTATTGGCGTAGACCTTATCTTTCACGTGGCCCCAAAGGAAGAAGTAGCAAGGTGTTAAATCACAAGATCTCGGTGGCCAATTGTGATCACCTCTTCGAGAGATAACACGGTTCGGAAACTTTTCCCGTAAAAGATCAATGGTTTCGTTGCTTGTGTGGCACGTAGCGCCGTCTTGTTGAAAGTAAACGTTGTCCAGATCAATACCATCCAACTCCGACCATAAAAAATCATTAATCATCTCTCGATAGCGCAATCCATTCACCGTAACTGTTGATCCAACCTCATTTTCGAAAAAGTAAGGTCCAATGACCCCGCCGGACCATAAACCGCACCAAACAGTCACACGTTGAGGATAGAGAGGCTTCTCAACAATAACTCTTGGGTTTTCCGAGCCCCAGATGCGACAATTTTGCTTGTTGACGTAGCCACCGAGGTGGAAATGGGCCTCATCAGTCAAGATGATTTTTCGATGGAATTCCGGATCATTTTCATGCATTTCAAGGACCCAATCAGCAAAGACACGACGTTGTTGATGATCGGCCGGCTTGAGTTCTTGTGTTAACTGAACTTTATAAGCCTTAAGACCCAAGTCTTTATGCAAAATACGGTGTAATGACGTTTGTGGAATGCCCAATACCAAAGAACGACGAGGGATGGACAAACCTGGGTTTTCTTCAACACTTTGGGCTACAGCAGCAATATTCCCAGTTGTTCTTGAGCGACGTGCACGGGTTTTATTCTTCACATCACTAACTTGTCCCAACAGCTTTTTCCACCAATTCCTGTATTGCGGTCCGACAAGGTGCTTCACGACGACCAAAAAATGCTTTAGTTTTGCGAACTGTGACTGCAAGATTTTCACCTGAATTTTAATAATTTCAATGCGTTGTTGAAGCGTGTATCGTTCCATTTTTAGTAATGGCGTAGTTTCTACTTGTCAAATGTCAAAGAATAAAAGCTTCAAAAGTGATAGCTACCGAAATAACGGGCCATTCACAATAGCACCTCTCATTGGAAAACCCTATATTTGCACGAATGGAAGGGATCTACCGTTTTTTGCCGACTCCGAACGGCGAGTTGAGAAGCTCAATCGTGACAAATGATGCTCTTTGATGCTTGTCAGACATTCGAAAGAGGTGGTACCGTGAAAAAACTCTTTTAGGTGTTAGACCCGGCCAGGAGTTGAACCCGGGCAGCATTGCGTGGTAGTCCAACCACCACGGCCACGGCGACCATCACAATCTGGTTGATTGGTGGATATCCAATCGAGTAACTTCAGTACAAAACACGTTTAGTTGCAGGTTCACTTGGGCGAATGTGTGCACCATAAAATGAATGAAGAGCTCTGTAAAATTGTCGAATTGAGCTTTGATTTTGGAAATAATAGTCACATAGATAAGCATATGAATCTAAGGAGGCTCCTCAACTAAACAGTAACTGGTCGAACACAATGGTGAAGATGTAGTGGAAGTAGAAAGTTGAAGTTGGCTGAACTTTGCGCTTCACCATACAATTCATACTACAGCAGCAGCTTCGCATTGTGTTATTTTAACTTTGACAGCGCTGCATACTGCCACTACAGCTTCGCCAGTGTGTTCGGCCAGTAAGTCTTCCAACTGCACATATTGATTATTCTTCTGTCGGCAAGGGAAAGACATTCATACAGAAGGCGAAGAGTCGATTCGATTTCCTCATCGCTGAGGATGAATACCAAAGGCGAATGACCCAGTTTATGATGACAGGGAAGACTCTTTCGTGACTACGACTAAGCTATGTCAGAAAATAACAGTTATGCCCGTTTTCACAGTGCGAGCTTAAGTGTCGATCCAAGGATAATCTCAGGATTAACACGAACTACTTTTTCACAGTGCAGGCTTAACGCAATCCTGCACTTAAGTAGTGTCATAACTTAAGCCACCGACTTCCACGGCTGAAGTATCGATCCAGAGAGTAAATTGTTGCCCTAAGTGTACCAAAATAATATTAATCTCCAAATACAGTACAGAAAACCTACCTAAACAACGAAATGTTTTATCTGGTAATGCGGCTGGCATTGCGACTTTCATTTTATGCAAGTGGAGGGGGATGATTCTGCTGATATCGCTGCTCGCTGTGCTGGCGACTTCAGTTGTATATCTGTTTCATCAGGATGCACATCGAAGGAAGGGAGGGGTTCGCAATTTTTTTTGTTTTCGTCAGCATACTGCTATTTCGTCGTTTTTTGAATTAAAAATGAATTAATTGAATTATTTTTCTATTTCCACACATGCAGCGGCTTTTCTGTCTTCTTTTCTTTTAATTTTCATTGCATTTTTTCTAAAAAGCACTTGACAAGGAAGTGAAAACTAAATTTCGTTTGTCATTTTGTGTTCATTCACAATTACTTTTTTCCATTAATGGTTCACAATGACACTCAAAACTCAATCCATGACTTAAATATACCACACTTAAGTGTTGACTGTGAAAACGAAAACTTCTTAAGTGTTGGATATGTTCAATCCTACACTTAAATAATCCGACACTTAAGCTCGCACTGTGAAAACGGGCATTAGAGTTTATTTTTTTAAAAAGGGGTTTTTGAGGACGTAGTTGGCGTGGCGTAGTGGTAATTTCATTGGACTATTCCTTTAATATTTCTCGGCAATTACACTGAAAATAAGATAATGCAAATTTCCATCGCTTTCGCTTTTCATAATAGTTTTAACCGTGGCAAATCGAACTAGTAAAGGTGGATTAAATAGACTTACGGCGGCGCATTGCTTAATTAGTCCCCTGAAACGTCTTTGCATCACATCCAAACAGATTGAATGATGTACATAAATGCCGTTAAAGGGGTTTTATAGTGGAGTCTTGTGCTATGTATAGTATGTTTCCAACCGAAGATTACAGCAAAAGTCTTTACCCCGAAATGTTTGTTTTTTTCTAACCACTTGCGCCTAAGCACATCACAATATACTCGTATAATCATACGCTCACAAGTATCGTATGCATATCTTCAGGCGCATATAAAATATAATTTATTGAATTGTCAAACAGCACCTGAAGTGAACTACTCATTCTGAATTGAATTGGTAATTCCCAGTTACCACATAAACAGACATGATTCACCACTTAACTCTTAAACGTCTAGCAGGCATCGTCATCACATCTGTACCCCCGACCCCTTGCTGTTTTGGTTGTCCTCCTCCCTTTAACAAATGAAAGCCTCTCTTTCAAGTTTACACGGTCGAGTGCTGCGTACAGCTGGCAGTATCTCAATTTTAGCGCCCTGTAGCTGTGTAATCTTATCTCATAAACTTATCACACCTTCGAGTTTAATTTAGTTACTCATTCGGCTTATGTCTCGCGGTGCTTTTACGTTAATGTGACATTAGACTCGGAGACTCCTCGAGAGCGTGGTGAAGTAATCGATTACCCTCTAGTGATCGAGTTTTTACTCCTTTTTGTTTGTGTATTTTTGTGAAAGTTAATTATTCAGAAATATTTTTGTATCTATCACCTGTTTGGCAGTGTGTGGGAGTTGGCTATTATAAAATACTTATTTTTTTGCATTTTTGGTTTGGTTTGCCAATAAACCACCAATGACCAGCTATGGAAGGCGACCGAAAATTGGTAAATATGGTTGTATCCCCTTAAAAGGATATTTTAGTGACCTTGAAACTCGGTTGTGTTACGTCTGACCTACTTAAATGGCAATACCCGTATTCAAAATGTTGTAAATTCTTAATTTAGCCAATGAAAATACGCAGTAGTTTAGTGTATTTTGTATACGAATATTTTAAGGAAAAAAAACACAACACACAAATTGATTTGCTTAATCGATTAATCGATGACAACTGATAGTGGATAGGAGTTTATCTTCCTTTTTCGGTGCGGCATGTGCAATAAATGAGCGTTACCAACTTGGTTGTTTTGGGTGCGTCATTGTTTCTTATGAATTTGACAAAAAAAAAAAAAAGTGATTAATTATAGACAAACAAAAAAAAAAAAAAACAAACAAATGATCGAATTAATTTCTGCTTTAGTATTAAAATGAGATTGATTTTGTTTATTTTTAATATAAAAGATATCGCGGGGGCAGATAACAAGATAGAGAGCATATCTTTCCTGTTTTCATGTGATTGTTAATTTGTTGTCGATTTTTTTAGTTTGCTCATTTAAAGGGTTGTTTGTATTGGGTGCAAGCGAATGTTTTTGAGTTTTTGAAAATATGCTGAAAATAGACACGATCATATTAAACAACTTTGTGTTCATATTAAACTTTGTTTCTAATTACTATGTTATCCCAAAATAAAATTATAGTTCAATCATGCACACAAAAATACATACCAGCTGTTTATGCCAGTTTTTTTTTACCAGCTTTATATTAACTTCACTTTCTGTGAGGGTCAAATCTGGGAATCGATTTTACACCTGTACAAGTAAAGTCCGGTGACAATATTTGAAGATGAAGATAGTGGATTACCGTTATCTTCACGACCTCCTTAATATGGGTATCAAATGAAAGAGATTGACAAGTAGAATTAGATAAGCTATGTGACGTCATTCTAATTTCAATATGGTGGACGCCCCAAGATGGCAGATTACTTTTTTCTTCAGAACCCCCATGACATGGGTATTAAATGAAAAGGTTTGACGAGTAGAATCTAGGCGCCAGGCACGAACACCAATTTCCATCTTTTTGCCTTTTAAAAAGGCGATTCTATTCAAATAAAAATTTGCAGTAATTTGCAAATTTATCCATCAAAAAACTTGTGTTGATGTTTCCTGTCATTCGAACCAAAAAATGTATGTCAGCACGCTCAGCAGTCGAAAGCAGTTATCGATTGAACTTCGGCGCCCATCTTAATAACTGTGTTTTATTTTATTTTTCAATTGCTGCGTCAAAGTTCCTTATCATTGAACGATAGTGTTCTCAAGGTAACGAAGTTTTAATTTAATCGGATTTAAAGGAAGTGCGCTTTACATGCGAAGAGTGAAAAAATAAGTTTGGACTTAAGAAGGAAGATATCTTGCCATACACAATTAGCGAATATCAACCATTTTGTTTTCATAACTCAATTTCGTAGTTTTTTTTATTTTTTTATTTTAAACACACTAAAGGGGATATGAATAACCTAACAGTGCTTACACACAGCGCGAGCACATGAAGAACAAGAACAAGAGGCAGACAAATCGGCGTAGTGATAGAAAACTCAGATTTTAGGTTTCAACTAATTCAGTGGGTGGGGTCTAGGATAACTGGAGTGTTGTGTATTATTGAAAGTTTTGCTCTTGCATATGATTCACAGAATTTTTTCCATGTGTTTCCTATTATTTATTGTGCGATCAATTTCTTCAGCTATACCAGCATCTTGCTGCCAGTGTTATGCCTTCGCAATAGGTTTTGACATTAACTTCTGAAAATGTTCAACTTATTTTTATTTCGTGAGAAAAAAATGTTTCAGCGACATCTGGATTTGAACCGTGAACATTCAGCGTGACAAGCGACGACGACAACCACTACGCCACAGCCAACCAGATTAAGTGTGTTTTGGAATGTGCTGCTCAAATCCATCTTGTGGAGTTGAGGGATTTCATGAGGTTATAGAATTCTATGTCGGGAATATATAATTCAAATCTGCCGAATGTAAGCTATCTGGGTGTGGCTAGTGCCGGGCATTCACAGAGAAAGTAAAAAAGGGTTTCCTCCGCAGACGCTGCGAGTTGTGGTAGTTGAATTGGTACCTAGCCTATGCGAGCATGAGCCCCGATTGGCTAATGACCCTTGCTTAGGGCTATCATTCTGAAGATCTCGGCTTGCGATCTGTTGATTAGGTCTAGGAATCTTTTTTTTGTTTTAAACGGGCCAAGTCTTCCTAGAAATTACACAGTTGTTGGCTTTCGAGAAAGTGTGCTGGAGTGTGTCAGTCCTAGCGGAAGGTGAATTACCTCCGCAACGGAGATGTCAAGAGCTGAACCGCCAGAAACCCAGAGAATGGTAATTTTAAACCGGCTGCTTGCCCGGGACAACTCCTCCTTACACTGTTTCAGCAATTTAGATGATGTGGTTGTTGAGCGAATTGACTGTCTTCTAATATTGCTACCGCCTTCATGGATGCAGTGCTGAGACTAAGTTCCTTACGTGCTTCTTTGGTTGTTTTAGTGTCTTCCAGGCGAAAGTACTTGCAGGAAGGCAAAGGGATTTAGAGATTCTTAGTTCAGTTGAGAAGATACCCGATCTAACGCCGCAGTCGGTAAAGATGGCTATTTAGCACTTTGATATGATAGAGTCATTGGGCCCCGCACACGAGATGATTTCTGCCGGCAGAAAACCGGGTTCGTGGGCGAAGGGACTGAGGTCTGCGGTAAGAATCGGCTGAAAATATTCTGCCGAGTTTGAGCGGTTGCACGAGGTTGGAAACTAATACATAAACAACTTTCAAAATATTTCGGTCCGAAAAAATACTACCACAGTGAACAGGGGTTTATGTACACAATTGTTTCTGCCGGCAGAAATCATCCCGTGTGCGCTCGAAGTATGGTATGAAACTGGTTTTGCGCCGGTAGAATTTATCTCGTGTGCGGTGGCCCATTCTCCAATCCAATCTGGTTGGAAAAAAGACTTGGCTGGATAGGCTAAAATCAAGTTCTTCTTTACACCTTTACATTTTGCAAAACCTATCAGATATCGGTTAACACGCCCCCTGAAAGTCTAAAATAATCGTTAGATTGATCGAAATAAACTTAACATTTTTATATTCATATTGCCAGACCGTTATTTTGTTTGTTTCCTTCTCTGATAGCGTAATTTGGTAAGGTAGTGTAGACAACTCGAAACATTTTAATGCCTTAGCCAAGCTGTTCATGAAACAAAAACTATTACATATTTGAAGGAACTTGTACCTGGCGGTACTACATTTTTTATTTTTATTTTATTATAACCTTATAAATAAATAAAGGTTTTTATTTATCAAAATCGAGAATCGCGTAAACAAAAAACTGTGTATTTCCAAGCAAAAAAAAACCTTTCCTAAAATAGCTTCTTATCAGTTTTATATGTAGGTGTTCAGACAAACAGTTTATAACACTTTCATCGCCACTTAATCGTGACCATAAACGCTGAGGTGATTTTCTTTTTGGCCGATATGAATCAGAGTTTGATACTCGTACGTACTTATCTGTGTGTAAATCTATTAAAAAGATATGCACACTGATTTAGTACCTCAAAGATTTTTGACATCTTTTAGAACCTCCGTTTTTTTTTTTTGTTTTTAGGAATCCCTCTCTTTGGCACACACCCTCTCCGATAAGCCTCCACCATCGTCGCATTTGATCCCAACCAGTATTGAAGGTGGCAAAGTATCAGATCGCTTGGGCAAACTACGTAACTCTTCTGAAAACTGGAAGAACCGAATTGGTAAGTTGTACAGTGCCCCCTAATATTGTCTTCTTTACTAATCCATCTCCCTTAGAGCAATCCGATGCTTCTAAATTCACAGTTGCTGGCCGGCTTCAGAAAAAATCCCAATCACCTGTCGAGCTTCAGTTTAACCGGCATGGTGACACCACAAAGCAATGCCCACCAATGAAAGTAGTCCGAAGCGCAAATCAACCACTATTAGGACTGGCAAAAAGCCCCTCCATGATGGTGACATCCATGACGGTACCGAAACCTGCTACAGAAACTAATGGTCAGTATCGAATGCAGCTTAAGAGGAGTCTTAGTGTAAACGCCGAAGCTCAGAGTGAAAGCAGCAGTGATTCAGATTCCGATGGACGCAGTGAGAAGGAGAACACAAATGAGGCTCAGAAAAAGATAGCCACCACCACCGGTGCAAAAGTAATGGTACCAAAGCTAGATGATGAAGAGACTTTCGAGAAGTTCTTCTCAGCCCTGAAGGCTGTAGAGAAGATCGATGAAGGTGTCGAGATTTCTGACTTCGACAACATTAAGTCAAATGAGAGGTAAGTGGCTTGGAGACATTTTTTTGAATGTAATACTAAAATGCTTGCTATTTTGTCTTTTAGATTGGTAACTAAGAGGACCATTCAAGGGCCGAAAGGGCGTCGCGCTGCTAGAAATCCTCTTAAGAGTCTCGCTGCTCGCAGTGATCTGCAGAGTGAATACACAGAGGTGAAGACCGGAATTGCTGAGAAGGAAATGCGTCGCATTAAGCTTGAATCATGTATGTTTTTTCACTCACTAAACCCACCTTTCTTTGTAAAGCTTTTTCCTTTTTTGTACCAACAATAGTTGCCAAATCGAACAATCTTGCCGCAGAGGCTTTAGCCGGATTGGCTAGTGTCGAAGATTTCAAATCTGTCAGTTTGAAGTCCTCGTCGCTGCCTTTGAATCAAATGTGGCTGCCATACAAACCGGTTATGTTGTTGCATATCAAAGGACGCACCCATGTCCAGACCCGCCTTGTCGAACCAATTTTCTCCTCACTGAATCGTGGCGACTGCTTTGTCCTTATAGCCGGAGATGTACTCTACCGGTACATTGGTTCGTTTGCCAACGTCATAGAGATTTCTCGCAGCAAAAAAATCTGCGCTTACATCCTGGAGAACAAGGATCTTGGCTGCACAGCTTTGGCAGAAACCATACTCACCGATGGCAAATATTTGAACGAACGACAGTGGAAGACTTTCTGGGATATTCTCAAGAAACCCGAAGATGATCAGATTCCCGATTGCGGTCATGCCGATGAAGACGATCTGTTTGAAACTAGCCTGATCGAGACTAACATGATTTATGAGTTCTCGGATGATTCTCTGGTTCCGATGGAGAAGTACTGGGGAGCAATACCCAAAGTGGAGATGTTGGATCCTAAGAAAGTTCTTGTCTTCGATTTTGGAAGTGAGTTGTACGTGTGGAATGGCAAGAATGCCTCGTCGGATGCTAAGCGGGCTGCTATAAGATTAGCCCAGGAGCACTTTGACGTGAAGAAAGTTGACTACGAGAAGTGCTATGTCAACCCACTGAACTTTTCATCCGTGGTGGGGCAGAGAGAAAGCTATAAGTTTATGAAAGCCTCTGAACGCTCAGACTGGTGCATTCTGGGTAAAATCACCCAACACATGGAGACCTGCCTATTCAAGGAGAAATTCTCTGATTGGCCCGAGACTGAACGTGAAGATCTGGAGAAGGATTACCTTATAAATGGAGTTCATGCTGTGAAACCACTTGACGGTGTCACTATTTTTAAGGGCGAACCCTATGCCGAACCAAATCTTGTGCTCGAGCACTCGAATCTTGGTCGTGGTAATTTCTACTATGACAACGACACAATGCGTCACTTCGACGTCATCACCACATCAAGTGACAAATGGAAAATCAATGAGTTTAACTTCGAAGAAGCTGAATCTCGAGATACCCTTGGACATTTCTATTCGGGCGAGAGTTACATCGTTCGATGGGTGTATCAGATCTCGGTGACTGTGCGTGAACTCAGTGGTAAAGTGTCGAACCGCAGCACTATTGTCGGACGCGATAGATGTGTGTACTTCTGCTGGCAGGGAAATGACTCTAGTGCGAATGAGAAAGGTGCTGCAGCTTTACTGACAGTAGAGCTAGACAAGGAGAAGGGAGCACAAATGCGGGTGGCCCAAGGTGACGAGAGTACTGCATTCATTCGGTTATTCAAACTCTTCTTACAGCACCGTGGCCGCAAGGAAGAATGCCTGGAGCGTCGCGATCAGTGGAGACTCTATATTGCCACTGGAAATTATGCGGAAGAAACCGTACTCAAAGAGGTTAACTGTGATTCAAGTCAGCTGCGCTCAAGGGCATCAATGCTGCTAATAAATGGAGAAAAAGGTCTGATATACGTTTGGCATGGATGCAAAAGTCTGCCGCATACGCGAGAGATTTGTGAGAAGGCTGCCGAACAGATTCGTGAGAAGCAATACGTTGATCTATTTTTGGACAGTGTCAGCGGTGTACAAATAGAAATTATTGAAGAGACCAAAGAAGAGGATGCATTTCGAGCGGCTCTTGGCGATTTTGACCCGGAGGTTTATGGATCACTGAAAGCGAGCACAAAAGACTTCGCGTATACCCCGAGGATGTTCCATTTCTCCAGTACACAGGGTGTTTTCAGTGCCAGCGAATCTTTGTACAGTTTCAGGTGTAAGGATTTGATAAGCCCCTATCCGTTTACACAGGCGCAGCTGTATAATGCTAGGCAACCTACCATCTTTATGGTCGATGATGGAGACGTGCTATGGTTGTGGATGGGATGGTGGCCTCTAGAAGATGTTAAAAGTGAGTGGAAGATATTCTTTGAAGTTGTGATAATAATGGTGTTTCTCTTTAGTTACAGTAGAAGATCGAGCGAGTCCCACTAACGAGAATCGAGCTGGTGTCAATCGATGGATATCCGAGAGACGTGCCGCTTTAGAGACTGCTGTGTCATACTGGAAGGCTAAGTTTGGTAAGACCATATCGGCTATACTCCTTTAGGTGAGATAACAATTAACCTTATGTCTACAACAGGTGATAAATCTGATGAGGAGTTCCATGGAATTAAGGGGTTCGTAGTGTGGGCTGGACTGGAGCCACTTGCATTTAAAGCTCTCTTTCCCGACTGGCAAAAGCGTGACGATGTCCAGGATATAAATATGGAGGTAAATTTAGAATTGATTATCTTTGTCGAAGCATTTCTTATCATCTCATTCCCAGGATGGTCGCACAAATATGGCAATACCCATCACAGAAGTTCTCACTCAACTCACACAAACCGAATATCCACTCTCTATTATCAAAAAGCGCCCACTGCCCGAGGGTGTAGACCCAACGCGTCTGGAATTGTATCTCAACGACACCGACTTTGAAGAGGCACTTGGCATTCCACGTGAGGAATTCGAACAACTTCCTCTCTGGAAGCAGACGAATTTGAAAAAAGAACGTGGTCTCTTCTAAGACGAGTGTGTGGATTTTGTCCCATTGTACCTTCAGCAGCACATATTTTATAATATATACAAGTATATTTGTGTGAAACCCATTTTTTTCTACATAAGAAAACTATGTATATTTATTATTAACAGTTTTTTTCTACAATTTTGTATTTGTATCTCACTTTGTACGCGCATTAACCTTAGAAGAAAGAAGAAAAAAACATGAAAACACAAAAAGCATCTAAACACGACACAATTTTAGTTTTTGTTTTTTTTTTTAAGTTGGGATTGGGAATCCTTTCTAGGCTTTGTTTTTAATTTGTTGAGTTTTTAATTAATTTTAATTTATGTACATATAGAGAGGCATTTATTTAAATGTTTTTAGTTTTTCTTAGTAACTTTTTCATTTGTTGAATTTCTTAATTATATTAATTAAAATTGAGCTATATACGAGTATATTGGAATATATTGAGTTTTAATAGTGTATGTATGAAAATTATGTATTTAACTTTGTATTTAGTATCTTCTTTTTATTATTTTTCATTTGCAACTGTATTAATTTGTATAATACAATTATTATGATTTTGATTACATTTTTTGTTGTTCAAATTTTTAAAGCAAAAATAAAATCGATTGAGGTTTTTATCAAGGTTTTCAATTTTAAATATTTTGTTGGTTTTTATTTTTCCCAGAAGAAATTATGACGTTAAGATTGGAATTGGGTTAGGTTACACACTTTTCGGACTGCCTATAGAAATGTAGGCTGAAGAGGAAATTAATTTCATAGTTCGTGTGTACAATCTCACAAAACTATCATCCCTATCGTGGAATCCGCTGGTGGGGAAAGATTCCCTGTGATTTGAGCATCGGTATCGCTGAATCCGCCGAAGGGAATTATTTCCTTGTTGGCAATGTGAAAGATATACGGAAAACGTTCGAATCGGATCTATCCATACAAAATATGACATTTCTCATCCGCAGCTCAAACGTTGCGGATTTTATCTTGTTGATTTGTTTACTTGATTACTTGATAATTTAAATAAGCAGATTTTACAAAAAATATACACCATGTTGGTTATTTCCGTCGGAAAAATCGTGGGCAAGCTGCTTATTTCACTTTGGGAAAATTTGAAAATAAGTTCCATTTGCCCCATACTTATGATAAATTTATTAAGTTGAACATTTTTAATAAACCTGCAAGATGGAATGGTTTTTAAATAAATTTACAAGAACAAATGTATTTGAAAACACTTCCTATCTGGGAGTTCCATTATTTCCTACTTTTCCTACGAATGTGCGTATTTTTCTTTTGAAGATAATTCTTGCTCTTCGTCTGACGAATCCAGAAATAGAGTTACTCGTATGCTATCTATTTTATTAATTTTTTATTCATAATTATTTTCTTTATTGCAAAAAACAAAATACAATTCCAAACCACAAATCCTCTTTGCTGTCATAAATTCTGCTTGACAGAGACACTTCCTTTTCCGCATTCACGTCGGTAAGGAAACTTCCCCGGCGGATTCTACGATACCAAGCTAAAGTGAAAGTGAATCGAACAAGTGAAGTGAATCTCCGATCCGGCGGATTCCACGATAGGGGTGTTTTGCCAGAAGAGCAATTCGAGTGTTTTAAGACAATATTATTTCAAGGCTATCCACAGCCGCGTTCCATTGGGTCTGATCAAGAACGTGCGGAATACCAATTGTTTAGTATCGTGTTTTTTCAATATTGTTACATACATAGGTATACTAGTTTTGTATTGTAGTGACGAATTCGCCACCGAATCGTGTGTAACGTTAGACAGAGTATGAATGGAAGATTTCGCTTTTAGTAACAAATAAACCCTAAATTTAACACAAAATGAATTCAGCAATAAACACTTACATATATAACAAAACTAAACATAAAAACAAGTTTTTAAACATTTCAAATGCGATATTTAAATAAATGATCTAAAATAAAATATAAATGGTGTATTCAATTACGGCAGAGGAAGAGTTTACTTACCATCAACTCGAAGATAGACTTATGCCAGTAAGCCCCTGATGCTTTGGTTTGGATCGTATAAGAGGGCTCAACACTTCTTAATATGAAGTGTCCATAGGAATGTCCTTTAGCACTTTTGACCACAAAACAAAAAACCACCAACGTTGTTTTTTTTTTTTTTAACTGAAAATGTATTTCATCTTATCGCATTATCGAAACAATGCAAAAGTAACGGGCTTACAACATTTGATGAGAATTTCGCTGGATCTGTTAATACTAAATCACTCTTAACTTTAATTTTATTCCTAGGTTGTTGGTTATCAGTCTCGATAGTTGAATTTTCAGTTATCTTATTATTATTATCTAACTCGGCAAAAGTTGAATTTGTCATCGACGTAGAAGAAACAATCGAATTCGAACTACTAACATTATTGCTATCGGAATTGAAAGTCTCTTCAGCTACGGTCGAAGCTGTTACAACGGCGGTCTTCGCCTTTTCCTTTTCACCCTCGGCGCGAACGTGTTCTTCTCTGAGCTTATGCCTGGCTAAATGAACTGTCAGCAGTCCTTCGTTTATAGTGGCGAACGGACAGAATTTGCACTTGTGCACGATTGTATCGGCCGACTCTGGATGCTTTATTCGGATATGTTTCTAAAATAAAGAAGCAAATGTATACACCAAGTAACAATCAATACTCTCTTTCCTACCTGATATGCAACACTTTGTATGGACTTGTAGTCACACAGTGGGCAAACGTACATCTTATTCTTGTCATGCGTCATTCGATGCCTTCGAAAGGCATTGTGGTCGTTGGCCATGTAATCGCACGAATTGCACTTAAACTTCTTAGCCGATTCATGCGTTAGCATGTGTAACTTTAGCGACGACTTGGAAGACAGTGTTTTGCCGCAAATTTCACAGCAGAATAGGTCGTTGCCCTTGCAGAAGTGTTCGCGCAGTGATTTTAGATGGGAAAACGCTGAGCCACACTCCTCGCAACGATGCACGTCGGGTGGTGGAGCTATTGCAATCGTGCGATGCCATCGTCTATGATTTTTCAACTGTTTGCTATTTTTGAATGCCTTCTCGCATTGGTCACACTTGTAGTTACGCTCCTCGGAATGTATTTTGCTATGAGTGTTCAACAGGCGGGAGTAAATGGGTGTTTTAAAGTTGCACAGCTCACAACTATGCAGTTCCATGTCGATTTTATGGCTACGCCAGAGATGTGTGTGCAAGGTGTTCCAGTTGGAAAAGTTCGTGGATTTGCACTCTGGACAGACCATCGGACGTGCTCCTTCACTAAAGGGAGAAGAAATATATTTAAACCCTGAGCATATAAGATTCACTCTTAACTTACGAATTATGGCATTGTTTGTGATACTCCGAGGTGTCTGGTTTCTTAAAACGAAACGCACATCCGTTGACATCGCACTTAGTACCGGTCTCCACGAGGGGAGTGTTTCCATATATCTTACGCAATCTGGTGATTCCTGTTCGATTTGATCCAAATGGCCGACCTCGTGGGTTGGTTTTCATTTTGTTTCCCTCTCCTGTGTCAATGGCTTCTTGACTGCCACTGTCCCTCTCGATTTCCATCAAGTTGTCAGCCACATATATTCTTCCTTTCTCAGGGGCCGCAGACATATGATCCAAATCTTCCATCGGCGCTTCTCCATCAAAATCATTTAAACCAGCTTCCGATGGAGTGAAACAAACTGGGTCCAGCTCAGACTCTCGACTGGGTTGGTCTCGTTCCAAGTCATCGAGGATCTCAACGATTTCCAATGACCTTTGATCTATTCCAGTTATTTCACCGCCCCCTTCTGACTGCTCTCGATTGGCGTTGATCAGTTCCTCGGCACAGACAAAAAGAATCTCCGGATCATGATTATCCGCCGCATCAGAAACTTCATCCATGATGGAAATCTGTGGAGTGTTCAACTCATAGTGGCGATTTTTCTGCTCACAACATGAATTCGAGTCAATGATGCTCTCCAAGCCATCGAGGACATAATCACTCGTCCAACTGATTGCAGGTGGTGTCTGAAAGTCTGTCGGTTTGTTGAAAGAATTCGAGTCCTGATTTATCATCCGAAATGCACAAACCTCCTCGGAGTTCTTGGAATTCTCTGACGAATTCGTGACCAAGTTTGGTGTTCCAATGTTTTGCTCCAAATTCGGAGCAATTAAGTTCTCCACTTCGTTCTTATTCATGAGATTCAGCTCGTCCACAGTACGGAGGTGGAGAAAGTTATTCGATCTGCGAGGATGTTCCTGAAACTGTGGTTGCTTTAGGATGTCCACGTTTTTTATGTAAATTTTGCTTCTTGGTGGCTCCTGGTCGGCATGTATGAACCCAGTGTCCTCGGGGAGTAGAAAGTTAGCACAATCGACAAAGTTGTTGCCACAATCGAATGTGTACTCATTGTTGACACCGTCTTCTATGAATTTTCCTGACATTGCTGGGAAGTCCTCTTCCACGGGAAACAGGTTAAAGTGGAGGTCCTCGTTTACGTTTAAAACATTCGTAAGATTGTCTGGCGGTAGGAAAATCGGTTCCTTCAGAATATCTACGTTCTTAATGTAGATCTTGGGTCTACGAGGTTTCTCAAATGTTTGACTCTCCAGCGGTGGCTCTGTGCACAGCTGTGCCAGGTCTGATTGTGGCAGAAAGCTCGGATATCTTGAAATGCCTCCACCGTCCAAGCAAAGGATGTCACTTTGGTCATTTGTTGGTGGTAAGAAATTGAAGCTATCCCTTCGCATTAGTGCTGGTTCCCTTAGAACATCGACACTTTTGATAGATATCTTTTGTTTCGCCGGTTGCTTTCCTAAAGACGGAGTGGGATCTTCAGACAAGACACCCGTATCCTCGTAGATCAAGTCGATCAAATTGTTGCCATCAGAGTTCTGGTATGTGTTACAATAGCTCAGTACCTGCTCCTGGCGTGCTGGTTCACGAAGGAACTCGACATTTTTTAGATAGATTCTGCTCTTCCTTGGTTGTTTCTCACAGAAATCTGGAAGCAACTGTTTCATTTCTTCCTTGCACATTAGATGATCATTCAGAAGGTGAATTTCCAATGACTCAATCGAATAAAAAATATTCTCACAACCGGGACAGTGAATTTTCTCCCTCTGGGTGGGAGGTGCTCCGTCATTACAATGTATCGTTGCAATATGTTTCTTCAGAGATTCTGCATGGATACTCAGAAACGGACACTGTGTGCATTTTTGCACGGATAGCGCTACGCGTATCTGTGGAACAGACTTCGGTCTTGTGGTGGCAGTAGGTGTCACGTGTCCAGTACCATTCTGACAATCGGGTGTGGTATTAGTGGGATTCTGTTGTTGAGCAGCTGAACTTGCTGCTGCATCATTTTGCTCCGATTTGATGGGTTCTTCGGATTTAATTTCATCGTGATTCTGCTGACGACGAAAGATATTCCCAAAGTTGTTGTTTGTCGGTTGGGCATCTGTGGTATGGATTTGTACAAAGGGGAGTGGGTTTATGTTTGAATGTATACTCGGCAGAGGCGTCGTTGTAAGAGGCGCCGTCGATACAGGTGTCAGTGCTTGAGGCGAAGAAAAATCGTCGGTAATCGAGCTAAAATAGTGATTGGTCGCGTTCACATCCAAAGGTGTCGTCAGATCTGTAAACTGAAAAAGGAAAATGCTTTAAGTTTCATAGTGACAGTGTAAGCCAATACGCATACACGACGATAGAGGAAATCTACTTAAATCACAATATTCATGGAACGACGTTTGGAGGGCATTGGGGGTTATCATGGTCAAAACTGCATACAGATCATCGTATGCTTATCTAGGCAAAGCTCGTTTAGTTTGATCGGTTCACTGAAAGACCGGTAGCTTACATTATCAACGCGCAATTACCTGCTAACCTATGAAGTATGTAAACTAACGAATTAACGTGCTTTATGTACCTGTATATAAATACATACCATGATCATAGTCCTTCTAAACCACATATTCGGATAAAACATTTATCAAGATTACACTTTTTGAGAATTTAACAAGCGCGTCCACACGATTTCTTCCCGTATCAATGAAGAACTCACAAAATCAATTCCTTTACCACCAAGAATAACGACAGTGGACTTAATAAGCACTTCCGACTCAGCTCATTCAATAAACCATACACAGTTCATATAAATGTCAACAATTCTTGTATTAAGAAGTAAAGTGTTGAGAGGCGAAATAAGACCACACAATGTCCAGCACATTAATCAAGATCAAGTCAATGCAAGGCGCAAGTGATTACCCGGTACCACCTTTTACCCGCTCTTGGTACTGTAGGCAGACTACCATCAGCACTTAGCGCGCGAAGCGTACACAACTGCTGAGCAAAAGTACACCGTGCAATGTGGTGCCCCTTAAATTGGATTACACACATCTTTATTGGCACGATGCGTGTTAAAGGGTCATAAATGAATTAATTTGTTGTTGAATTGAATGCAATACAACTTTATGACATCTGTGGATTGGTAGTCGTATGCAGTGCTAAGGACTAGGATGTAAAAATGATTCCAAGACTATAAGAAGATGAACATACTCAAGAGCAGCCATCTACCAAAGGCTTCGGTGTTCTTAACCAAATAGGCCTGCAGGTGAAGAAAATTGGCACAAATAAAGTATTGCAAGAAGTAGTTACAGGGTTAGATTCCATGAACATGGAGAGGGTTTAGTCGGTAAGAGTCCGACACGCCGATTGATTTGAAAAACCCTAAAGGTGCATAATGGATCGGCTTAGAATAAGAACTAAGAAGATATAACTAGAAGCTAGCCTATACTGGATAAGGCGCAGTTACTTAGTAGTTAGTGCGTTCGACAAAGGACGAATCTGGAATTCAGCTAAAACAAGAAGAGGAACTGACATAGGAGGTGTGAACCAATTTCATCACCGTCATTCACACAATTCTCGTCTGTGCCATTCAAAGTAAGCTCCATATCAAAGACGAGTCTCATGACTAAACTCCAAATTATTTTTTAAGTAAATCACAATAGCCCAAATTGTAGTCGGTAGTGCTAGATTCGCTAAAAATTCTTAGCATTCATTTATTACACAACGGTTGTTGCGTTTTGGACAAAATAGAGTAGTGAAAAGGTAGATTAACAAAAGATATTCACACTCCTCCATACCTCTTACTACAATATATATGTACATAATATGAATTATGTGCTTCTACTAGCCATTGTCCCAACACACTGTGCGTTTCCTAAATTGAATAATTACAGTGCAATTCTTAGTCAGCTAGTTCAAAGTAATCCCCTTCGACGTCATTTGACATGCACCACTTTATCTTCCATCGACTGCGCTGATTGAAAAGCGCGCCACTAGATTGTTTTTTCTAAATATTTGCACAAAAGATGACCACCGACCGGTGCGGTGCGGTGCGGACAGTGGAAAATTTCTATTTCCCAACTCTCCGCTGCTCAACGACAATGAATCAAATAAATGACAACAAGCTTAATTGCTCCATGCTGAGCACGCGAGCACCATTCTATTTATCCAGCACTGGTCTCGGAAACGCTGACCCTAAAAGTTGGAGAGGAGCACATACTTGAGCCGAGTCCATAGTAAAAATGTTTAATTGGTTTATTTCCTGTAATAACTGAATTATTCGCTGAAGTGTTCTTAATTATGTGTCTTGTCTGACATAGGTACTTGTATATATGCAGAGATGTGGTTTTAGATAAATATATTTCATATTTGATTTTACCTGAAAGTTGTTATTGCAATAGTAACCATCGTAGCTGGAGAAGCTGTTGTTGTTTTCATTCATTTCTGGGTGTATAATCACTTCAGCCACAGAATTTTTTCACTGACCGATAATGTAATCTTATGTGACATTTTTATTTTGTGTGTTCTACGCTGTTTGTATACATTTTATTGGGTAAAACTTACACTAAAACTTAATGTAAATAAAAGTATTTAAAAATATAAGAGAAATCAACAACCAAACACGATGAAAATTCAGGTGAACTGACAGTCGACTGACGAGTTGTCAATCCAAAAAAACAACAAAACCAGCTGTGTTCTTATTTTATAGCATTCCGCAGGCAGGGTTGTTTGTGTGACGTCGATTACAAATGTAGGTAGGTACTGAGGATATTTTTTTCTCAATCCTGTAAAACAATAAAAAAAAAACTAGGCGGTTGGTTGGTAGCTTGAATGTTTGAGCTTAAGTCCATGATCTATAAACAATTCATGCAATTGATTTTGGTTGTATACGTTTGCATTACAAAATTATAATATTATGTTTTGGTAAAACAGTACATTGCTTAATTTCCGCAAAGACAAGAACTCTATAACAACTTGAAGTTGATATATTAGAAATATTAAACTTGAAACCACAAATGACAATTAATAGCCACTTACGAATCCCTCAGTTTCCATTAAGTGGAAGAACATTCTCAGCAGAGGAGAGATGTTTCTGTCAAAATTATTTCGTTATTCAGATTTATTTAATTGAATTAAATATGCATGAAATAAAAAACGTGAAAACACGCCAATTTTATCAATTCACAGCATATACAACTATGGATTCCTTTCATGAAATGTCCAAAATAACCACATGTTCGGTTTCAGCAAAGAAATTGAGGATACAAATCCACAAATAAATTGTCTCAGCACAGACAATTTGATCAGAGATATTGGAGGGATTCATAAGTGGAACTCGACTTATGTCATTGGAAGTCCGGGAGCGTCTGGAATCAAAACAAATTCTTCTGTAGTCATTCCTTTGGCACATAAATTTCTCTTCTTACGATTCTGAGAAGAGAATTTCGCTTCTCGATTTCAAGTCAGAATCCACTCAAGAAACGAAAACACAAGGAAAAAGCCCCAAAATTGAGCAGAAGGGATGGAACAACACCATCGGATTCAAAATAACTGGATCCCCGAGTGAAACATAATTGCTGCGTTACCTACTCCAACATAAGGTTGAGTGCTTTTCCCTCTGCTTTGAAGGCCGTCATCATGAAAATAATTTAAATCTCTACTGAACACTTCCATTTATTATTTTTCTGACATTTCTAATCGATGCTGTCAAAAGTCTTTAAAGTGCTACTGCAGAAAAATCGTTTGAGAACGCGTTTTAAGTTTTTGCGTCAATACCGTTTTTATAAATTAAATATTCGATTAAACTAAATATCGAGGGCGTTAAAAGAAACCAACAAAATGCCTCGTATTATGATTAAAGGTGGCGTTTGGCGCAACACTGAGGTACGTACTGACCACGCTTTATACATTATTCAGTACTTACAATTCGTCCTTAAATTCTAGGATGAAATCCTTAAAGCGGCAGTAATGAAATATGGCAAAAATCAATGGTCACGAATTGCCTCACTACTTCATAGAAAATCGGCCAAACAATGCAAGGCTCGTTGGTATGAATGGCTTGATCCAAGCATCAAAAAGACCGAGTGGTCGCGTGAAGAAGACGAGAAGCTACTTCATTTGGCTAAATTGATGCCGACACAGTGGAGGACTATAGCTCCGATTATAGGACGTACAGCTGCACAGTGTTTGGAGCGATATGAATATTTGCTGTGAGTTTAGTAGAAAAAGAAGTTCAGATCCTAAATAATTTAAATGTAAACATTTGCCTCATTTTATTTTTAGAGATCAAGCACAAAGGAAGGAAGATGGTGACGATACTGTTGATGATCCAAGAAAACTCAAACCCGGTGAAATCGATCCAAATCCAGAGACGAAACCAGCACGTCCCGACCCGAAGGACATGGACGAAGATGGTAATTATTTCCCATCTTCTTTGCAAATCAATGCTTAACACTTTGTTGCAGAACTAGAAATGTTGTCAGAGGCTCGTGCTCGTTTGGCCAACACACAGGGTAAAAAAGCAAAGCGAAAGGCTCGCGAGAAACAATTGGAGGAAGCACGAAGGTTGGCCGCGTTGCAGAAACGTCGGGAACTTCGTGCCGCTGGTATTGGTTGTGGCAATAGACGACGCATTAAGGGTATTGACTACAACTCTGAAATCCCATTTGAAAAGCGACCAGCTCCGGGATTCTATGACATAACCAATGAAAATGTGGAAAAACTCGAACCGGACTTTAATAAAATGCGTCAGCAGGATCTCGATGGAGAACTACGTTCTGAGAGGGAGGAGCGTGAGCGCAAGAAGGATAAGAGCAAGTTGAAACAACGCAAGGAAGGCGATATGCCAATGGCAATGTTACAGAATCAGGAACCGGAACGCAAGCGCTCGAAATTGGTTCTTCCCGAACCACAAATCTCTGATCAAGAGTTGCAGCAGGTTGTGAAGCTAGGACGTGCGAGTGAGATAGCCAAAGAAGTCGCTGCCGAAAGTGGTGTCGAAACTACTGACACACTTCTCTCTGACTACACGATAACTCCACAGATAGCTGCGACTCCGAGAACACCAGCGCCGTATACTGACAGAATTATGCAGGAAGCACAAAATATGATGGCGCTGACACATGTGGAGACTCCGCTTAAAGGTGGTGTCAATACTCCACTTCATGAGTCGGATTTCTCGGGAGCTTTGCCGAAAGCTGGTTCTATAGCGACGCCCAACACTGTGATTACAACTCCATTTAGGTGAGATACGCAAGAGAACATCATGGAACATCAAACTTATCTTTTACTTTTTTTCAGAACAACTCGAGGTGAAAATGCAGCAACACCGGGCGGTTTCGCCACCCCAATGTCCACAGCTTTAGTTCCGGTCGGCAAAACCCCTGGTGCTGCTGGTGGGGCTCAAACCCCGAACTTAGTGCGCGATAAACTGAACATCAATCCGGAGGAGAGTTTGGGAGGTACTGAAACTCCAGCGCTCTATAGGAACTACCAAAAGCAACTGAAGCAATCTCTAAAAGACGGTCTAGCTACGCTGCCTGCACCCCGCAATGACTATGAAATCGTGGTACCCGATCAAGATGAAGAAATGCCAGACGCTGGCGCCGATGAGCGAACAATCGAGGATCAAGCCGACGTAGATGCCAGAGCGTTGGCACAGGTCGAAAAAGAACGCAAACGTCTGCTGGCCAAGCGGTCTCAAACAATCCAACGAGAGCTACCACGTCCCACGGAAGTGAATACGAAAATTCTTCGCCCACCATCTGAAAAACAGGGCCTCACCGAACAACAAAAGGCCGAAGAACTCATCAAGCATGAAATGATAACTATGCAGCTTTTTGATTCTGTAAAGGATCCGATCCCCGGCCAGTCTCAAAACAAGATGGAGCAGTTGCAGAGCTTCTTCAAATCAAATCCATATGATGACATTCCTAAGGAGGATTTGGAGAATGCTTCAAAACTAATCGAGGAGGAAATGCAAATTGTTAAGCAGGGAATGGGTCACGGAGAACTCTCGCTGGAGAGCTACTCGCAAGTGTGGGAGGAGTGCTTGAGTCAGGTTCTCTACCTACCCAGTCAGAATCGTTATACACGCGCGAATCTCGCCAGTAAGAAGGATCGTTTGGAATCGGCAGAGAAGCGCTTAGAACTAAACCGTCGTCACATGGCCAAAGAGGCAAAACGATGTGGCAAAATTGAGAAGAAATTGAAGATACTGACTGGGGGCTATCAGGCCCGGGCCCAGGCTTTAATCAAACAACTGCAGGACACCTATGAACAGATCGAACAAAACGCATTGGCTCTGTCAACATTTAAATTTTTGGCTGAACAGGAAGCCATAGCCATTCCCAAGCGATTAGATGTGAGTTGGAAGGGAATAGTACTTGATACAGTTTATTTCATTTGTTTTCTTTCTATTTTTAGTCACTTCAAGAGGACACCCGCCGTCAGATGGACCGTGAGAAGGAGTTACAAATGAAATATGCAAAGCTACGAGATGAACTACAAGAGCTGCAAGTCCAATCAGATGAAAATGAAGTGTAAAGATGAAAGTTTGTAAATTTAATCTAAATAAAAAAAATTTATTGACGATATTAAAAAGAGAAAGTGCTAGTTATTGTAGATTGTGTATCGTAAAACATAAAAGCAACGTAAATAGAAGTGGGTGTGTAGGTAACAAGTCTCCAGCTGCCCCATTCAGTCGATCGCACTTAAGTTGCACGTATCACCCAAGATCCATTGTCCTTCAGAGTTTTTAATAAATTCTGAAAGGCGTGTAGTAAAAGAGAACAGCTTCCACAGTTAGTAGAAGACTTCAATTTGATCGATTCCAAACTTTATACATAGGTTCTCTTATGTCGTATCTCAACTAACCAGCAGCCACTGAATTCTTTACAAGCCCCTGTATAAGAAACTACTTTTGAAAGTGGATACCAATATGCACCTCAACCTCACCTATAACTCTTTTCGTCAACTGATTTAACAAATTTCTAAAAAAAAAGTTTAACAAAATAATTTTCTTTTATATAAAACAAATTTTTATTCAATATGAATTCCATTTATACAAAATACATTATTTTTTATTACCAAGAACGTGTGACACTAAAATTTAACATCGGCGAGACCTCCTCCGCCTACGTTTTGTTTTTGGTGCCGAGTTAGCCTGAAAGTCATACAATAACGGGTTGAATTTTATTTTATGAAAACCACATATCACAAACTGACTTGTCCAATGTATTTGCACTTTTCGGCCCTGCTCATACAGTTCCATACTTTTGCTCCCTTGACTGCGATCTCGACCATTGATTTGCCGCAATTCGATTTGCGGTATACGCGGAGGAAATTCAGAAAAGGATTTCGTGTAACTCGCCCAGGTCTGGCACATTTCTTCGATCTTCGCGACCCGCAGCCGCGTGCCATTTCCCAAATTTTTCTTAAAAAAATCGTTAAAACAAAAATTTTTGTTAAACTAGAAATTTAAAAATTTTTTCTTGTCGAACTTAAGGCGTCGATATAGATACTGAATTTAGGATTTATTTCGAATAATTATTAAAATGAAATTTCTCCAATGGGTAACTGGTATTGGTGAAAACCAAACAAGTACTTAATTTATAGACTGAAGAGTAGGGATTCGCTTAGGTCATTTTGTTCGCTCCCATAAGCAAATGTAAGGTTCGTGTATTCAACTGGCTTAAGGTCCTAAGAAAATAAGAGAAAAACTGAGGGAGTTTCAAAGACCTGCGACTTATGTTAATACTAATAATTGATCTTTAATTAAAGCACATTGTGCTCATTTGGTAAGATTAGATGAGGTGAGGTTTGTTTTCCTTTGATATTCACGAATTTTTATAAAATGCACTCACGCTAAACAAAGGGTTATCAATACCCGTTTAGTGTTGCACACAGCAGCGCGAGCACATGAAGGACAAGACAAGGGAGACAGACGGATCAGCCTAACGGTAGGAAACTCAGTTGTATCTTAGTTTCAATTTCAACTAACACGATAACGAAAATGTATTTTTGATCGCACAAGACAAATTTCATGTATACGGAACTTCATTTGTTCGTTTCATCTCATCTTTATGATTTTAAATTATAATTGGTTAAGTTTAATCTAAATCTCTGATTTTTCTGGTCCTTTAACTTATTAACAGCGGTCTTCACACGTTGTTCCACTTCAGGAGAAACTTTTCATATTCTTGATTCACATCACAGCTTTAAGGCTGTGGAACTGCTGCGTATGTATGTGAAGCTTAACAATAAAGTGGACTCTTATGTTTCAATAGGTTTCAAAAATGTGTGATAAAACCAATAGCTTGTCGCAATATTTCCTATATTTCAGTTTGATCACTGTTTTTCCCAAACAAGAGTTCCAACAAAATAACTAGTTGCATTTCGGTCCGTTCGACGGTTTTCTCATAATCAATGTACATCAGTCTCAGATACAGATTTCTTCCTTTAGCCAAACACAGAAGGATATACTGAACTCGATCTGTCGGTTTCATTTTGAAACATATAAGATGAATGCATACCTTTCATACTCCCTAACTTCCGTATGAACAGCTATGCAAATTACTGCAAACAAACAAAATTAAACACTGAAAACTTTTCATTTTTGTATGAAGCGATTGTCCAGGTGTCCACGCAGAATTGTAGCGTAAATTAAAAAGAATTCCCCGAGCCGCAATTCGTGCAAGCACTTGAACTTGAATAGCACAGGGATATCACCCAAACCAAATGTATGAACTGTTGCAAGACATTTTACAGAGTAGAATCGAAGGAGGGGTAACGGTTAATGTGGATGAAAAGTACAGTCGACTCCGCTTAACTGAAACGGCAAATTGACACAAATTTTATTTCACTTAAGCGATATTTGCACTTATGTGGATTTCGGATAACTGAAAAATTGTTCCACTTAACCGAAGTTCGTATAACTGAAAAACAATTTTATTTATCCAATACGAAAATCCAAGAACTACCATTAACATTTGATAGCATTTTTATTTAAATAATAAATGTTTTATTAAAATTAACAGTAAGGGGACCTACTGGTCTAGATTTTAAAAAAAAAATAGATTTTTTTTTTGATATTTCAAAAGTATAGGCTTTTAAGAGTATACTGTTAAATTTTCGTATTAATAGTTCCGTTCGCGTACTTTTTGCACTAAATATGCAAATCTCGAAGAGTGGGGGTAAAATTCTCTCAAAGACAGAAAAATGACGAAAAAGTAATCGAACGCATTAAGCACCAAGAAATGAAGAATGTATGTGATTTGACAGATTTGACAGATTTCATAATATACCCCAAAGAAATTTCTTGGACTAAAATTCGTAGCATGGGGAAATTTCTTACTCTCTCGTGAGCACTCTCTTCTACGAAAAACTACGACATTTTTCCGCACGCGAACGGGTTTTTGTTGTTTTTCGTTATTTTTCGTGGATTTTCGTTGTTTTGGGAGGGTACGCGAACAGACCTAATATTTCTAGTATTTTGACTTCTACAGCATATTTAGCAGGTCAGCGCAGAAGCAGATAAAAGAAGCAAGTAAAGTTTAATCTAATTTATCTCGAAATTTATTTTTTCTGCACGGTGTGAGACAAAAATAAAAAAACTACTCGACCGATTTGTCTCAAATTTTAGTATGTTATTCAGTAAACCAGTGCTTATCGTCTGAACTAAAAAACATTTTCTACGTTGAATACTTCTTACTTTTTACATACAATACAAGATAATTAAAAACGGTCTTTGTTTCAAAACGTAAATTTCAACAACGCGCCATTTTGTCAATTTTTAATTTTTTTTTTTCATTCTAGTTCCTGCGATAACTACATTCATACGTTTCAGTTTGGCGGTTTAGCGTATTCATATGAAATTTACTAAAAAATGGCTCCGTGCTAGATTCGATGTTTCAATTAACAGATTTTTTCTGCAAAACGGAGTCGACGGTAATAGTTTCTTGTGTATAATGGACCCCAATCGAGATAAATATTCCAGAGTATTACCTTCAAAAAAATAATTAATGATAAACACCACCTAAGAGGAGGCAATTCTAATAATCCAATAAAAAACTGACGAAACTGCCCACTCCTTTAAAAAAAAAAATAATGTAAAACAGTTTGCATTTATACTTCAAATTAATTTAATTTTTCATTTAATTTTATGGTAGGGGCAGGCGCACGCACATCGATTTATTTATTTAGAAAAGTTCTTTAAAAAAGTTAAGACTTTATTATTTGTTTTCTTTTTTTATTAATACATACTCTGTTATTATATGTCGTGTCTGTATACCACTACATAATGTATATAGAGTGAAATTTGATAATTGTAAAAATTGTATAGTTATCCATAATTGTTTAAAGTTTTTTTTGTCGTTTTGTATTCAGCACTTGATTTAAATTCATTATTTAATTTTTTACTACATACATCCATAAATATTATATTTTAACGATGTTTCCTTAAAATTTCAATAATTTTTGTATAACCTCCTACGCTTGCGTTGGAGAATCTGTTTTTTTTTTTTGGAAGGTTTTTTGTTTCTTTTATTTTCATATTTTGTATGTATACATATATTAATATATAATTAATAATAAATTATAACATATAGATAACCCAAATTACACAATAATCAGATTAGTGTTAGCGATAGAGATAAAAATACTTAAATGGTATACAACATGACACCACCGAATGGATGTCTTCGCTGCGTGTTAGAGTTGCTCTTCCTTTTCCTTTTATTCAGGGTTATCGCGAATAAATTCCGATGGAAATATTTCCCTTGTCAGCAATGTAAATCAGATTGCTGAATGGGAAATATTTCCCGGGAAACTTTGTTCACGATAGGCCTGATTATATGAATACTAATTGAAATATATTAGAAATAAATACACAATTGATAGTAGACACTGAAAGAATATTTCGATTTGATACACGAACAATAATAATCTTCTTTTAGTTATTAAGTAAAATGCTACACGAAGTAAATTTGCTTCGGATAAAACAGATGAGAGAGAAATAAAAATTAAAACAAAACAATTCAATACATTTCTATGGTGTTAAAAAGACAAGATATAAAATAATAACAATGGGGATTTTCTCATTCATTATAAATGCTTAGCTAAGCGTGTGGACACAGTTAATGTATAGAAAAAGTTAAGTCCAAAGAACCTCTGATGGAGCGGGGGTGTATATAGTCGAGTATATGTATGTTTATGTATATATGTATATTAGAAGTACAAATGGACAGGAAAAGATAAAACGAAAATAAAATAATATATCACTCTTCGGTAGCAGCACTCTTTGACATTTTCATATAAGCTGCACAAATACACTCGCAGACGAATCTATACTGGCTCTGAAATAGAAAAAATGTTGAATGATCTATTGAGGATCCATTTTTTGTCTACTTACGACATTTTGAACCATACAAGCGCGTTGATCTCGCATTATTCGCACAATATCCAGCGGATAGACGGGCTCCTTGGATTCCATTAGCGCCAATGCGGTGTCCATAAGAATGAGCACACCGGTGCGACCGATACCGGCTGAACAATGAACTATCACAGGTGGATTGGCAGCGCTAATGCATCTAAATCGCAAACACAAGTGTTATTGGCCATTACAAAAGAAAACTAAAATAATTAACTTACTGATGAACACTGGTCGACACTGGTACCTCATCTTCTGGTGTCACTCCGTTACTCGCCATGCATTTCCTCTCACCCAACAGTTCATTATCAGCATCTGCGTCTGCGTCCAGAAGTCGAACTTGTTTCAGACTTTCCTCGATTTCCTGCAGCAGTGTTTTATTGCGTGCCGAGCGCACGCGCTCTGTAAATTCTAAAAACAAATTCGGATCGGATGGCACGCAATGATCTGGCCAAGCAAGATATTGCATATGTTGGATGGATCGCCTCTCGGCTGTTTTTTTGTCGATCAGAATAAATTCCCGGAAGACAAAACTACCCGTCTCATCGGCCTGCTCACTGAGACACTTCACAGAGAATCCATCGGCCAATAGAAGTTCATCACCAGTCACCGGCCAGTATTGGTGGCATTTTTGCCGGCCAGCTTCCATAACTGTAGTCAACATGACCACTAGATGGCTAGACTCCTGTTGAACCATTCGCCAGAAATCCGTTGTTGTACTGGCCAATGGGCCCTGAGTGGCAATATAACGATTTACTGCTCCACCCGGGATCTCCATATTCACATAGTTAGCGTTGATATAGTCCCCCGAGATACTATTGATGAGGACAACGCGGGTACAGTCATCTAAAATAAATGGGAGTCGCATTTATAAAATATACAACAAATTTAAAATCGCGAATCTTACATGGCGAGATGTCTCTGTAGCGATTTTTGGAGATGTTCTCAGTTTTCTTTGCTTCAGTGATGCATAAGTCTGGATTCTTTCGATACATCTGCTCATACTGAGCCATCAGAGCTCCTGAAGCGAGTCCATCGCTTAGGAGCAGTAGGCTCTGTGTGAACAGCGCATCACCGTCCAACATATTCTGTGAACCACCAATTTCATCGGTTTCTGGAACATACTGGTAGAGTGGTTCCTCTTCGGACATTGTTACTAGCGAATTTGGTCGCACAGTGAGCAACAGCTCTCCATTGCGATAACCTCGAGATTCACGAATCAAACTGACCACTTGTTCATGTTTTAATCCGAGCACATCTCTCCCATTGATCATCACAACTTCATCGCCTTCACAAACACGGGGTGTGCTTCTATCCGCAGGCGTATATGGCACGACCTTAGACACCTGCACTGGTAGACTGAGATCAACGCCACCCTTTACATTGAAACCGAAACGACCCTGATCGTCCGAGTGCAGACGAATTGTTATCAGATTATCGTTATCACCACCACCGGACGGAATTGGACTGTGGTTTTCGGAGCTATACGCTGGAGGGATTGGGGATTCGTAACGACGGGAGCATTGTTCTATGAAACCTGCCTCGCTGAAAATAAAAAAAAAAAAGAAAGGAACGGATGAGTAACGGTATACTTCGAATGGGGATGACCAAATATGAATATGTGAGTCGTGGAAAAAGTCATTCAATGTGCAAGTTTAGAGAGACAATAAAAAATAAAAATATAAAATAATCGGGTGAAAAGAAGAAAATCTCACGCAGTGTCTTCAACTAACATTTGAATATCGTACTCATCGCTTTGCTGTTCCCAGGCCTTCCTAGGCATCGAATCGGTTTGCTTTGAGGTCACCTTATTGTCATGCGGACGGCTTGTTTTGGTTATTGTTAGTATCGATGTGGCATTCTTGCCATTGACGGAGGTGCCATTACTATCGGATGTGCCATTTGCTGGCGAGGACGTAATCTGAATCAGTCGTTTGCTTGGCGATCGAACGAACGCTTTATGTATCTTCCCACGTTGTTTACTCTCCTGCACAGCCTGCAGTTCTGTTCGGCCGGAATAATAAAACCTTAAAAAAAATGAGTATATTAATATTGTCTAATGAGCTTACGCATTAGATTTAAATTACTTTGATCCCAAACTTATGTTAAGGAAGCGCGATAATCGATGAGGACGTTTCAGTCTGAAGAATGAATGATGTTCCACACAGGATTTCCACAAAGCTTTGGCGTGCTTATGGGATCCCATACAAAAGCCCAACAGGGTGTCATAGTGTTCCGACTGAAATTGAAACAATTTAAGTGATCAGTGCTTTGGCTCTTAAAATATATTTGTATGCGTAACATACCGGTTCACGTCTTAGTTGAATGAAGAAATCCTTACGTTTGAATGACACTTTAACCATTTTTGACCATGAAAATGTGTTAATTCGAATGCTATTTTGAAATACTAAAAGCCCTATGGAGGCTACGCCTAATTGCAATTCCTTGCCACTTGAGTCCTGCAAAGAGAATGAAAGAAATCGGCATTCAAACTAAAGTTAACTTAATGAATATTCAAACGGCATTAATGCAAATTTCTTTCACCTTTAGGTGAGTGAGTGAAATGTGAAAAATTAACCTTTTTAATTGCTGTAACAGGAGAGTGCGACGCGGTCGTTAAGTTCTTTAATGTTTCTTTCCTTTAGATTATTTGACACTTTGTTTCTTTTTATTGCTTGTGGGGTTTTCTTATGGTGGACAAAGTGTTTCGACCCACACACCTTTGGAATGGCTTTTCTTTTTATTTTTAGATTTTTAATCGTGAGTCATTAAGAGAGGAGTTGAACTTTTTATTACGGGAAAATATGATTTGTGATGTAACGTGGAGAATTAAGAAATTTCTTGTTACAATTTAGATAATCTGTTTTGTGTTTTTTAAAAGATTTATTAGCGTAAATTACTTGTGGGCAGGTGTTGAGTACCTTTGGTTCTTTTCATTGGATGTGCTAGATTCGACTTTGGAACGCAGAAATGAAAACCTGTTTTTACAGCCACCGCTCTATTTATAGATATTTTTTTATGCAACAAACAATATTTTACAGTCGAGCTTTAGAGCCCCCGCACACTACAGACTTTCTATCGGCCGATAGTTTGGTCGGGTTGGGCTGGTTAGTGCGCACACTGGGCTGATTAAATAGTCGGGTTGGTAGTGAGTGCGCACACTAGACAAACAATCGGCCGACTGTTCTCGAACGATTTGGTTTTGCTAGTCGTTAAACACATTTTGCAGAGAATAGTCGCTTAATGGTAGTTAGTAAAAAATGTTCCAGAGAGGTAATCATTGCTCTACGCCCAAATATGTCCATGATTCCATATTTAAATACGACAAAATATCCAGAACTTGAACAAAATTAATTTAAAATTCAGAGCAAACTGGGCTATTGAAAAAAATCGGCCGACTTTATAGTCTGTAGTGTGCGCACGTAGAAGAGCGCCGTACTGATTAAGTAGTCGGCCGATAGTTTGCCGATACTTTAGTTTGAAGGCAATCGTGTAGCCTATCAAACTTATTTATCGGCCGATATCGAATCGTTGTAGTGTGCGCACTCTCATATATTTTCATACTGATTAATAGCCCGACTAAACTGTCGGCCGACAAAAAGTCTGTAGTGTGCGGGGGCTCTTAATCAACAAAAGAAGAAAATCTGAAGATTTACAAGCAATGGAAATGGGAAAAAATAGATTACTTGGTATATGCCTATGACAACCTAACGACAAACGATTCCCTTGAATGCTTGCCACAAATTCGGAAGATGCCAGCACTGAACATATTCTAAATAACTTTTTTCTTCGGACTAATCAAGTGTAAAATGTCTCAGCACTTTCAAGTTAAAGCCAACATTTGGTGGAGGAACCTTAATCATATCTAGAAATATTTAAGCCAACTACAACAGAAATAAACCATACGACCTAATGGAACAGATTCCAGAATTATAGCAATCAGTACAGGTTATTGGCCAATTGGCATTGTGTTTTGTTTGTTGCAGCTTCTTCTTCGTCGGATTTATCAAGTCAGATCAGGTGAATTGGGTCACATCAGTGGGATGGTTCCAAATAGCGTTTGATTCGTAGATTTAACTGGGCAATTTAAGAGCTTTTATACATCATGCGGGCCATTGTTAGTCATCAACGATAGGATCCAATCGAGAGAGGAGGAGAGTTTTGCCACTCTCTCTCTCGGCAATTTATTCGACGTTTCATCAAGCTTTTCCATTGTAAGAGTATTGAATTGAACCAGAGACACTAACATAACGAGTTCTACCTATGTGCCTAGGACTTCCATTTGTCTTCAAGGAGTCCTTGTTTTTCCTACCCACCGAATTGTTTGAGCTAAAAAACTTACCGTTGCTTTGTGTAAATCAATTCCATAGAAATCCAAACGCTTTGAATGTTCTAAATAATTATACTCCGCGTCAGCTGGCAATTGTCCACGATGAAGTTTATGCAATTCAGAAATTCGACGTTCGGATTCGTCGTTTTGGTCGACTAGCAGTTGCAGGGTACTCAAGTAACCAGCCTGATGTTCGACCGCATTAAAATCGCCTAATTCAGCTAAAGAGTAAATAAAGTTTAAAAAGGAATTATTATTTAAAACAAAAAACTCACATTGCACAGTATAACTAGCCAACAGGCATTGTGTGTTTAGCGAACACAAAAGTTTACCCATGAATACATTTCGTTTAATTTGTAAATAAAATTGATATCTCGTATACTCTTCCTGTAGTCGGCTTGGATCACTTACGTAAAACTAGAACAAATACAATTTGTTTTTATCTATGTCGCATGTTTACTCATTCTGAACTCACCTTAACTCTAAATTCCAATATCGGAACGGCATCGAGATCCAGTGAGCTGCTATTCCATTGTTTCTTGAATTGCTTATGTGCATCAACCCACCGCTGTAAAAAGGAAAACAAGTTGTTATCGCTTTGTTATCGTGAGGATATTTTTTTTTTGTTACAATAAACTTACAACAACATCACCAGGTTTCTGTGGAAACAGCAGGCCAAAGTAATCCCTTTCGGATAGCTCCAAGAACTGAAACACTTGATCGAGTAATTCAGCACCTTTCGCGCGTTTCTAGAAAAGAAAGTGAATTTTTTCTTCTTTTATTTTATGGTTTTGTTTTCATTTTGTTTTTATTATTTCCTTTAACACGTTTATGGGTGGTAATAGCGTACCATAAAAAGAGGTAAAGTCACGTCCGATGTGGTCAGCCTAGCTTTATCTCTTAAGCGTCGTTAAAAAAAGTATACACAATTATTTTCCCTTCATCGTTTTATGACTTCAACTGCTTTAGGATATAAGATACCAAGCCTTCGCAAGCAAAACTGATAACAAAGCGGTTATAAGAATTTTTAAATATCAACGTCATATTTATTTCATATTTACTATCTATCCATCTGTTTCTGTTATCACTTGACAGCAGTTCGTCGTAGTCATTCTCTTTCATATCTTGCATACTTTTCTTGCTTTGTTATGAATTTAATTTTTTATTTTTTTTTTTTTTTTCAGTTTTTTTTACATCAATTAACGGAGATACGATCTGATAGATAAAGTTGTTTTCTTTCGTGGAAGTTTCTTGTGTGAGAGATTTAAGTGACTTGCCTCACATGTTGAAGATATCTGGATGTGGTGGGAAGGCTCAATTTGTTATTTTGAATTTTAGGTCGCAGAGAAGCTATTTAATGGTTATTTTTACGAAACACCTGAATGGCAATCAAAAATGAATAATCCATGTGTAAGTGGACAGTTCTGTCCAGTTATGTTCTTCAGATTAACTCAATAGATACTACATTTACTTTCGTGGTGGTGACGGCGAAAACATTTTATTTCCTGCAAATATGGGCACTTAATGTACATATTTTTTTAAGAATAAAGTACAAGTATGTACCTAGCAGCAAAAATTTTGCTGGAGACAATCTACGTCTAAGAATATCTCAATAACCTGCAGTGTATCAGTTTTGATGGGAATTAGTGGAGCAATGTTTTCACTTTGAAAGCTTTCACTCTGTCTTAGTTACTCAACGAACAAATGTCGGAGTTCGTAGAACATTTTGGCTACTGTCGTCTTGTCCATCGAACTCGAGTTATCACAGACAGCAATCAAGAGTTCATCTCTTGATGTCGAAGAAGCTTCACCTCAGATGTCGCGAACGCATTGGTAGTTTTCTTTATGTAAGACACCGTCGTAATCAATGTTGTCCGATCAAGAATCGGAACATTATCTACAGTTGGAAAAAGTAATGCATACAGCTCTAAGACCAAGTTGCGACTGTTTCGCTTTAAAGCAGGACAGTTGAGGAGGAAGCGAGGTCGCTTGGGATGAATTGGATTGATTTTAAACGAGGGGTCATACGAATTAACTAACTACCTCGGCAATAAAGTCACCTTTAGGGTATACTATACATATGTACATAATGTAGATACATAGTACGTAAAAAATGTGCGTACACCAATGATCAAACAATCAATGATCGCCTATTTGACCTCATCGAATGCTATTACATGAGCACCGTGGCGTATTGGTTAGTGCTTTGGACGACTACGCAAGCTGCCCCGGGTTTGATCCCAGCAAACACCCAAACATTTTTTCACGATGCCACCTCTTTCAATGCGTATCGTTTGTCATAATGAGTTTCTTAACTCGCTGTTCGGAGTCGGCACAAAACTGTAGGAACCTTCCGTTCGTGCAAAAAAAAAAAAAAAAAAAAAATAGCAAGCACACACAAATGGTTGCGAGAAGCAGGCCCTTGATCACTCCGAACTGTTGCGTCACCTACAGAAGAATGCTATTACATGGAGTTTAAAGTCGACAACTCGATGGAAAGGTCGTTAATTTGTAAATTGTTTCAGTACCTATAATTTAATGGAATTAACCGTTCTTTCTATGATCGATATCTGCATAGGTAACCAAATTGGTGCGTGTGAGTTAATATGCATATGGCAAAGTGTGTCAAAGTGGCAAAATGGTTATTATCTCGTAAAAGCTCGCACTATTGTAAATACTTGTAGATGGGGCGGGGGCGTATACTCAATAATCTAATATGTAGACATAAGTTAACAGATATAATTTTATCTGTCAGTATTTGGGTGATGATTCACAGTATACGAATCCCTTCCCATTTCTGGCCATTGTTTTCCAGCTTTAAAAAGCTCATGTGCCTCATCGATCACTCATTATAGTTGCTCACTGTGGTAACGACTGTTTTTTTGTTAACTCTCTCGCTTATGCATTGGCGCCAAATATATTTAAGTAAATAAAACCGTAACTTAGACTCGTGCGCAAATGATTCATAAAGTAAGGCAAGGGACCGCTAAAGTATTTTAGGTAACTACCATAAGCCCTGATATTTGCCTTAACTAAAAAAATATCGACGTGCGTCGTTCGAAAACTATTTTTGAACCAACAAAATATTCTCCTACGTAAGCAATCAGAAAAATAAATCCATGTACATTGTACATTTTTATTTAAAAGCAATTTTTTTTGACAATTTGAACTTGAAAAAAAAAGTATTAACGCATTAATTTGTATCAAATACAAGTTCCCATATCCGTTGATGGTGGTGTATTTATAGCTTTACAGCCTCTGCTATATTTTACTGCATAGCTTACAAGTAAAAGTCAAATGCGGAGAAGAAGGAAAGACCGCGTACGCCAAGCAAATGGCTCAAAACGACAATAAAACAAATTCAAAGAATCAACAAGCAAAAATGGGCGGAATCCCAAGAAAACTTAACATCCGCTGTGCCCGGCCGGCTAACTACACGGCGGCGACGGCGGGAAGCGATACCACAAGCAGAGAAGCTTCATACTATGTATGTTTACACATATAAGTCTTCATCGTCATTATAGTCCTCGTCGTCCGCGCGCCTTTGTCCATCATCATCATAAGTTATTTTGTACTCGTATCTTTGAGGGAAGTGTTTTGTAAGTGTAGCCACCGCGCCCCACCCGAAAACAATACACACGTCTATAAAGGTTAGTTGCAATCGGTAAAAACTTACGTCAACCCGAAAGGTGTGTGTACTGTCATCTAGGAATAGTACAGTGACACATTGTTGTCGTTGTTTCTTATCGCGCGCCAGCTCTGCACTACGAATGCGATAGGTTCCACTCAATCCACTGAGACGAAAACGTTCAAGCATTGCAGTCCATAGTTTGAACTTGTTCGAGTTTCTTTTTCTTTTTCTTGTTGGTTTGATTGCTGATGATGATGAAAGCGATGGTGAGGGCTTTTTTTCAACCGGACGATCTCCTGTAATGGAAAAAAGAGAAAGAGAAATCAATTAACAAACTTAATTCGTTTTTAATGCGTTTATTTAGTCTGTGAAGGGGGGGGCGAGTAGGGCTATACTCGTATAATTGAAATTCCTCTCAAATCGGAGAATTGGGTGTTTATTAAATTTCATCACTTCCGGTTGTATTGCCGGCCTCCCTGGAGGTGGTATGATGCTGAAAAATGTTATCTGACAACTGAGCCTATTGATGTGTACCGAACGGAAAGCTGGGCTCAGGTGGGTGGGTGCTTGTTTTTTTTTTAATCTGAAACTACTGTTCCGGTTTATTGTTGTTAAATGATCCACTTATCCTGATGAGCGGAAAAACTCTCATGCCCACGCGATTCAACCTTTTGTACTGTCACAGGGATAAAATGCAGTCACTTCCGTTCGAGTGCGTTGCTACTGTCCACTGTAAGGGGTAAGTTACTATTCGTATCCTGATAAGAAATGTATTTAGGTCACAACAATAGGTGATTGTCCTCAGATACTTTTTTTTATCTTTTGTCAACTATTTTTGCAATGCAAGTAGTGTAACAGAAGAAGCAAAGAAAAACATGAAATTCGAATTCGAAGAATTCTGAAACAAACAAATCAAAAGCAGAGTTCAATTTTATCAGCACCCAGCTTCTGTCTGTGTGTTTGGGGACTTGATTTCATTTGAATTGACTTATGAAGACCGATGGTTTCAATAATTCGAGCGACGACAGCTTTGGTAAATTGATATCGATATACGGTTAGAGTATGATATTTTATTTTTTTGCAAGGTAAATAAACTTAAATTATTCTAGTTTCGAGTTTGAATTTCATAGCAAATAGAACAAAAACTAACATGGCTTTAACCTTGAAGGCAAAGTGACTTGTAATTCCATAAATTTGATGAGTGCAGATAGTCGTGTCGGTGCTCTTTCAAGAGTTATTCCTTTAATTCCCAAAGACAAAAGAGAACACTTATATGGAAGAATTTATGCGATATCAGTTTAGTTTAATCTGCATAGAAAGGTTGGTGTTTACATGAAATTATTCAAAACCGAATCCAAAATAAACGTGAGGAAATTGAGAGTTTAATAAACAGCTGATTGAACTGACAGTTTGACAAAATGAAAATTAATTAATTAAAAATTACACTATTGAATTGCCTGACATTAGATGACAGATAAGAGAATGATGAGAGCGCGAGAGAGTAAAATGTTTCAATGCGATTTGAAAGTGTTTACATAAATGTTTCAATTCGGTTTCAAATTTTCAATGCGGTTTATAAACAGGAATGAACGAATGCGGATTGAGTATTTCAATGCGGTTCAAAGTGGTGTTTATATAAGCGGATTGAACCAATGCGCATTGAGTTATCATATAAACGGGGTATAAAGGGAAGTTCCACTGTATGTTGATACATAAATGAAAATGTTGTTTGCCCCAAAAATAATGTTTTCTTATCTAGATTATTTTTTCAATATAGTTTTCAAAACCGGCTAGTTATGTATAAGGACAGTTTAGAACTCGTTGAGTTTAAAACTCGTCAACACCGAATCACATTATTTCACGTAGTCAAATTTGTGACATCGTATGTAGTTAAAGGTATTGTTTCGGAAGTACCAAAAAAACCACCATTACCAAACTATTTGTTTGCCCACTTTACCTAATTATTACAACTTCCTTGCTTCGCTACTGATTTACCCAATCCACCTTGTGTGATCAATCAGTTGCTTCATCTCAGCCAATTCTTTTCTTTGTTTTTGATTTATCACACGTGTTTTAAAATAGCTCATGAATAACGTATCATATAATTTGATTATCACTCTCATGGAATTTTTTTTAATAAAAAAAAACCGATTTTAAAATATTATAACCAAACACACTTTTAGTTTTATAGTTCACAAAAATAAAAAATACAAAATAAAATTCGAACACCCACGCTAAAATAATTTTCGCAAATATACGCGTAAATACATATTCTCAAAATTTATGAATTAAAGCACACATATCAGCTGTGTAAAATGAATGAGTTCACGGAAATAATTCATTTTCGTAAGACAACTTAATAAATAAAATCCTTCTTCCTGCCTCCTCTTACTTGTATTTCCCTCGTCGACTTCGTGTACGGAAACGGACACTTTGTTCTCATGACAATCAACAGCCATGGCGAAAATCATTCCAATTCACTAATTTGCAGGAAATTTATTGCACTTATTATCTAATACTTTTATTTATCTCACTTTCGAAAACCGTTTTCTTATTTTTTTTTATTTTTTATCTGTCGCTTTTCTTAGTCGTTACATTCTTTTGCGAGACCTCGCATTAAAATGTCACTCATTCGACTGTACCGATTTTTCGTTTGTTCAGTTTGTCAATAATAATTTTTGAAGACACGAATTGTGCACTGTTTGGTCTGACGTTTGTAGTAAAGAAAAGAGGAATTGAAAGAAATACGTGTATATGAGTTTAGTTCAGTTCAGCTCAGCTCATCTCATCTCTATCAGCTAACAGAAAGGGGGGAAAAAAAATGAATACACACAGTGTGGTACAAAAGTGCATAACCTTTCATAATTACTTCTTTTATTTTTTTGGAACGCAATTAACCAGTTACATTTCACTTTGTCGGTCTATTAAAGTACGGCAGCTTTATGTCAATAATTAATCTGTTTTTTTTTTAATTTCTTATCGAAGGATTACATACCGTTAAATACTTAAAACACTAACCAACTGATAAGTCCATTGAAATCTGAAAGATCGGGTGTTCTAACTGACAGGCGTTAAGTATGTGAATTCGTTGTTTGTGAAGCTTGCATTAGATTAATTTAACCAAAAATATGTACAAAAACAGATGTGTCAAGTTATACAGTTCTCTAATCTTTGTTGTACTACATAGATGAATGACAAGTTGAAGCTGTTCTAAGGCCTTTTTACATTTATACATTTGAATTATTTTCAAAATGTACTCTTAGTTGTCAAATATGCGATGATTTATAACGCATTAGCTTCTATTTTAGTGTAAGAACAATTCGATAAAACAAAAGGAATAACATTTTATGACAGTTGAATAATCAAAAGGTCTATTTGGTAACTTTTTTGAATCAATCGGCCAACGCTGTCAAATAATAAATAATTTCAAAAGTGGGGGAAAATTCTCTCAGACAGTGGAAAGTTCGTAAGAAAGTAACCAAACGCGTTGAAACACTTTTGGGTAGAACCTGTAAATTTGTTTTGGTTTTCCACTAACAATGCACATTATGACATTTCATAAACTGTCAGATGGCTGGTTTGACAGCGTTGGGCCACTTCACCCAAAGAAAATGTTGATGTAAGGGGCGAATTCGTAAACGCAAGACTTACAAAGCAAAACATCTGCAAAGTACATATTCCAAAGCAGTTGCAACGTCAAAAGCATATGTTTGCCTTATACAAGAGCAAATGCAGAGTGAAACGAGCAGCATACGTACGAATTACAAAATTACCAAACAGACCTAAAGTGTTTCATTTACGAATCAAAGTGATCGGAGAGTATGATCGAACACTCGATATCTCGACGAGATGACAATCCATCGTCTTTCCCATGTTCTACGGAAATTTTTCCTATTTTCGATTCGAGAATCAGTTATGTACCTATAAGAATAAACTTTTATACCTCCCTGTCGTACATGGCCACCGCCCCACTGCAAAAAATATAAAAAAAAAAAAAAACATTTTTGACAAATTCCAACGACTAACAAACGGATAGAGAGTGTATGTGGATTTATGATAATTCATTTTGTGTGTATCGTCTCTTCTTCTCGACTTCAGGTACATACTCGTACGTACATATGTACATATACATAGGTACATACGGAGTGCGTACAAAATTCGGCGAAATTTCTGTTTATAAATAAAATTAGCGAAAATATATAAATTTTCATTTTTTTCTTTTTGCTACGTGACGTCTTCGCTAGAAAGAACAGGCAGACGAAGAACGGACTGAATATGAAGGTTGATCCGCGCGACCACTTGAACAATTCTGTTTTTTTTTTTTTACACTTCTCAAATTGAGGTCTACCCTTTTTTTATTTTCGAAACGAACGGGAGCAAACAAACAAACAAACCGATCGTTTGATTACCCATCATCAATTTGTCCAACGCCAACGATGACAGCTATCTTCGTCGATTTTTTTTATTGATATTTATAATTCTCGTCTTGAAATTAATTTCAAGTGTTTTCTCAAAATCAAAAAGCAATTAACTTATATAAGGGTATGTTAATGTGATCGGAATTGGTTACCAAAACGAGTATACCCGTATGAAGGTCATGATGACCGGGCACGTGGGAGCGGCAAGTAATACAAATCGAACAGATCTCGGGTGGCCGCTGCGAGGCAATCGAGAGAAAAGAAAATTGATTATCGTTTTTGGAAGCGCATTGAAAGAATTTGTTGAAAATTAAAATAGATTCAAGCACGTGTGATGTATACATTTAATTTAAATGTATATTTTGGTATCGTTACTTCAAAAAAAAATATTAAAAATTTTTAAACTGTTCGTTTATTAAAACGAACACCTAAATTGTGTATGCAAGTCAATAGAGGGTATCGCTGGAATTGATTGCGAAAGAGGAGATTGCCCCAATTCGGTAAACTGTCAAGAATGTCTACAGACAAATTCGTTATAACAAGGTTAAGGCGGTTATCTTATGCATTTGTGGCGAAATTAGTGAAAATTTGTACAACGTTGTTACCTAAATGCGTTCGTATCTAATAACGGCTCTGTCTAAGGTCCTGTCTACCAGTAAGTTTCGTTAAGTTGTGTGGCAAGCCTTGAAACTGGGACCTTATCAATCATTCTCAAAAAATAAAAATTAACTGAACCAAAATGTGTTCAATGCTTCTTATGAAGGTTGGACAATCCTTGTTTTCTAGTTTTTGTGGTCGTCATCATTTATGATTTCGTTGTAAAGAGACCTAAATGAAAGTTGTATACTCGCTAGGAACATGCTCTGTTATCGCTACGCTCAGCCAAAGAGATTTCCTGCATCCGCCCGCGTACTGGGCATCTTTTATTATTACGGACTATTGTGCCTTTTCATTACCTCTTATCTCTGTCATGGTACTCAGTAGATGGTGACGTTGATTCCTTCGCCCAGTCTATTAAGACATTATTCGGACAGTTCTAGATATGATGACTCAGATTGCTCTGATATCTGCTTGGCTATCTGACATTATTGCTCTGTGAACACCTTTAGGAGTAGTACAAACCATCTTGGCAATGGAACTATTACCCATGAAAATCACCATTCTGAACTCTGCTGGGTACGTGAACATGCTGGGAAGGTTCTTGCAATCCCTTTGATGGGTATATAGTTAAACGTTTTACGTCGAAACCCCGGGACATTTCACCAGTAAGAGAGTTTAAGTATTGTACGTTGTCTTGACATCAGTGCTTTGGTGCCATGTCTAACCCCTGAGTTATATAAAAAACACTTAAGCGTATGGTTTCAGGCAATACAGCTCCACCACCTTAAACAAGCTTGACTTACTCGAGATCTAGAATCTAGACTGGTCAGAGTATACCCTTCCTTCTGTGAATATGGGTGGACAATTGACGTACATCTATGTACATACAAGAGTATTAAGTCAAATGATGATTCGAATCTCTAATCACTAATCTACTAACGTAACAACCCAAGAACAGATGAAACAAGTCCGTCAAAATCTTGGAGACCAACATCCATTAAAATTACGCTTATCATGTACTCGTATCTACATATAGTCTTCCACCGTTCTGAGTATCCAAGAAAACGCAGCATCTCTGTGTTGTGATTAGAAAAACAAATGATCTCTCTTTTGCTGTGGCTGACAGGCCGGTGACCCTTTTTCCACTCCTTCCTTAGGAATCCCCAATTCAATTGTACAGCAAAAATCTAGATAACAGAGGAGAACCTCATCCTCCCAAAACCCAAACGATAAAAAAATATAGAAAATAAAAAAAATTGTCATTGACGTTCGAACGAAGATTCCCATCTCCGCATCCACGGTGAACAATGAAAATATTTTCCATAGATGCCCCACGACCATGATGTGCCGTAGGAGCACTACTAGCAGCACTGAGCTGAGCGGCAACAAAGTATCTAGTAGCAGTATCTAGTAGTGGCACTTGTCCCATTGATGAGAGGTCGGTTGCCTCTTTCGACGGTTGTAATCTGAACTTTCAAGCGGTGACACTGCACACAAGTGGATTAGAGTAGACAATGAGAAAGTGCATTGGAGGAGGTGGGGAAGTGGGGTGCGTTAGTTTTGTAATGGATATGGCATGGCAATCGTTTCACTCTCTGTGCGCTGCTCTCACTCTTAAAATGGAAAACGTTTAGACAAGTTGGGAAATTTTTCGTTCGTTTTTCGTTTTTCCTTTTTAGATCGATGTCACGCGGGGTTCATTGCTTGCGACTGTAGTTTTACGCTTGTAAGTAGGTAGAGCGTATATGCATGCGAGTTTGCTGCAACACGTCAACAATTTGTCAGCCATATTTCGCAATAGATTCGAGGTTTTTCGTTTTTTTTTTAAATGGAAAACTCATTTTATAATTGGGTACCAATACAATAGTGGTGTTCCCAATTAGGTGGTAATTTGATAAGAGTACCTACTTAGGCTAAAGTACGAGTATCCGGCGCGAGGGAAGAAAGAAGTGGGTCAAATGATAGGCTTTTGATAGACGTTGATAAGTTGTCAAGTAAAGTTTAAGAAAAAGACAAACTCAGTTGTAGCATATGATAGCAGCAGATTTCGAGTCCATTCTGCTAGGCAGCCATACTCAAAGTGTGCTTTGAGGAGCATTGGCGCTCTTGTCTACACACATAATAAAGCACACCCTGATTTCAAAGCCAAAAATGAAGAATTTTTTATACGAAAAAAAGACCAATTATTAAGAAGTCAAAAAAATGTGTCGTATGCGACCAAAATTCTGAAGGAAAAAGCCACCGAGGCATCGTATTTGGTCAGCTATCGCAAGCGGGAGAAGCGCACACTATCGCCGAGAAATTAATAAAACCATGTGTGGCAGACATAACACAGTGTATGTTTGATGAAAAGTCTGCAAAGCTTCTTTCTACAGTGCCGCTTTCGAACGATACCGTTCTGCGTCGAATTATGGATCTCCCAGGCTACATCAAACAAGCACTAGTTGCTCGCCTCAAACACAATAGATTCGCCTTCTCAAATGGATGAGTCGACTGATGTTGCTGGACTGGCCATCTTGCTGGTTATTGTGCGATATCCATATAAACCTTAACAAGATTACACAAACAATTGTGAGTAAAAAATAGTCACTCCAATTATGAAAGCCGTATTTATGAATCGCATACAAGCACAGTCGTATTTTGCAATGTTTGCTATTACAAAATACGACTATGCTCGTATGCGACTTGCAAATACAAATTTCAGAATTGGGGTGAATATCAAATGGTAGTGAAAGTTACGCCGTAAAAAAAATCCCATAAGGCACCACAATGTTAGACTGTACTGGGTACCCGGACATAGCAGTGTTGAAGGGAACAAGATAGCATATGAACTAGTTAGCGCTAGTAGCTCTGTGGAACCGACTGCGTCACATCTCGTTCTTTATGGCCGGAATTTGATCATAATAGGACAAAGACGATGTTACATCTGGATAAATCCTCCATATGCTTTATCACCGGAATTATCATTGTGCCATAGGTCATATGACAAGCAAATGGCTACCTTAGTCCAACGGCATCTGTAGAAGCTGCAGAGATGAGGAAGAAAGCGAATCGATCCAACATCTACTCAGCTATTACCCCGCCCTCCAAGAACGATACCGCCGTACTTTAGATTCTTGGCAGACTTAGCAGAGCTAGGAAATATAAAGATATCAGATCTACCAAGATTCATCAAGAGTACAAACTGGATTACGAGTTGGTAAGAAGAGGAGTTTATCCCAAACTATGAGGGTACTCACAATGGACCTTCGGATCTCCGAGTGGAAATGTATGCTCGAACAATCACACACCCCTCCTAACATAACCTAACGTACGCCAAAAAAAAAAAAATCGAAAAAGTATATGAGGACAAGGAAAATGGATCGCAGTTTTTGGCACTTTGAAAACTGATCAAAAGTTCGATTTTAATCCTTTGAATAATAGTCTGTGGAGTTAATTGAAGTAGAATGCCCTTTCGAAGCCTCTTTACAACATGGAGACATTAAAATACATATTGACCCAACCAACCAGCTACGAGCAGAGAGAAACAAAATCACGTTTCATAATTTTATTAATTTTTATATGTACAAATGTATATACCGCTTTGTTGTTTAGTCTTGCACAGCTATCTATGCTTAACCTATCAAAGGTCATCTTTCAATGGCTTGTGAGTAGCCTCGCCTCGTACGTAGATACTGTGTATCATCTTCAACTCACATTTTTCTGTATCTTCTTATTGCCTATCTATTTATAGACTCCACATGATTGTGCCCCTGAGTTCTCGGGAATTAGTGTGCCTTATCTGTTAATTTGTTATGTTCGTTTTGTAGCTATTTCTCGAAACTACAGTTGTTGTTGTTCATATCCTCTCCTACGCTATTTGTCAAAAACAAAAAATGGTTAAAGAAAATGTGAACCAATAGACCTGTCATTTATCTTACGCTTCGATATCAATCAAAACGGAACTTGAAGTGAATCATTGTATTATATACGAAAAAACGTGCCGCGATCGTGCGGGTATTTCTTCCAATAAATACAAAATACTCTCGCGCACATACCACGGGAATTATTGTACTTGAGTACCCCATCCTTCTCAGGTGTTAAATTACCATATTTAGGTAACCACCATCACCATCGCCATCACTGTGAAGACGACGTCAACTATGCCACTAGAACGTTGAATAATTCAAATCACACAGAGGTACGCGTACGAGTTAAAAACAAATTCTTCCAAAATAAGCGCTCAAAACAAAAACAAACAAAAGAAGAAATGAAAATCATTGGTCCTGCATTTGTTCTTTTATTCCTCTTTTATTTATGCATTTTCGAAGACGGAGAATTTAAAGAAGAAAAAACGAGTATTACCGCGAAGTTCAATCGAAGGACGCGTCAAGAGGGGTCTAACCTACGTAGCAAGTGAGTTCTACCTGACTACGCTACGCAGTGATTAAGTTGTTGTTACGTAATTGACAGGAATGGCTTCATCAATTCCTATTTAAATGAAGCGAAAATCGCTCACATTTTCACTCAATTGAAGTTTTTTTTATCTTTTCATATTTAGACTTCATCCTTAAAGTTACCATGAATAAAGAGTAAAGGATGCAAAAGCCTCGTCCTCCAAGGTGACAAATTCGCAAGATCGCAATGGAAGACTGTCTTTCACTGAATTCATTCAGTGTATAGAATACAACAGTCTGCGCAGTTAAGCCCTTCGGATGTCTTCTATGCCTTTGTGTTTTAAAACAATTTGCAACATCACTTGCTGTGGAGGCATTCGAGTAAACCACACAGTGCTGATTCCAAAGATAAAATGAATTGGGCCCGAATCCTTTCTATTAAACTGGATATCGTCGTACGTTAGAGACCGAATTCAGTACGTTAAAATTGGTGGTAGTCTATCAGAACCTATCTTCGTAAGACCAGGTGTTCCGCAAGGAAGCCATATTGGTCCCTTGCTTTTCCTTTTATCAACGATATCCCGTCCTATATTCGTAATTCCACGTGGCTTTTATTCGCAGACAAACTGTGGAAGATTGCTTGGTTCTCCAAGAAGATCTTAATAAATCAAGCATGTTGTCATAACTTCCTAGACTTAAAAGTATCTTAGTACCAAAGCCTTACCTGTTGGAGATGCATAAATCCAGTGTCTTTTGATTACCGAATTAATAATGCTCAGCTAGAAAATGTAAATTTAAAAAAGGACCTTGGAGTCATATTGGACCCACTCACTCTCATTTAAATCTCATATTGACTATATTGTCTATTATAGTGGGCACCGCAGCGCAAGTGGTTAGTGCGTCGGACTACTGAGCCAGCGGTCTTGGGTTCGAATCCCGCCGCAAACACCTAAAAGTTTTTCACAGTGCCCACCTCTTTCGAATGTCTGACAAGCATCAAAGAGTATCATTTGTCACGATTGAGCTTCTCAACTCGCCGTTCGGAGTCGGCAAAAAACTGTAGGTCTCTTCCATTCGTGCAAAAATATAACACGCACACACAAATGGTTGCGAGAAGCAGGCCCAGGTTCACCTCGAGCTGTAGCGCCAACTAAGTAAGTAAGTATTGACTATATTGTGAGTAAAGCATTACGAATGGTCGGTTTTATTAGGCGTAACACTAAAAACTTCTCAGATCCCTATGCACTGAACACTCTCTACTTTCCTTTTGTAAGATCGGCACTAGATTATTGTAGCACAATCTGGAATCCTTACCATCAAATCCACTCCCACTGGATGGAAAGGGTACAAAAATGCTTTACTAGATTTATGTTTAAAAAGCTAAGATGGAAAATGAATACTCCACCTTACTTAACCAGATGTCTTCTTTTTAACATACTAGATAACTCCTGAAGATAGACGAAAGTATTTTAGTACATATAATGCTTATTTGAGATACAGTGGACGTCCATTATAACGAATAGCCGATATAGCGAATTTGCGATATAATGAACGCTTTTCAGATTTACATTAGTATCTCTATTTATAGCGAATGATGGCCATGATTTTCTATCCGATATAGCGAACGTATAAATAAATTGACTTAAAAATTTATTTTTACCAAATTTTCAGTTTTTTTTTTCGCTGAGTTTGCCTGTCACACACCCAAAGAGTAAACTATTATACCATGTTTTTGTTTGTCTTCTTCTTCCACTCGTCGCGTACTTGTTTGAAAACGGTTACTTTTGGTTACTCCAAACATTTTGAATTTTATGTCACACGGTGATTACAGTACACTCGCGGTAGAGTGAACATCGGTTGAGTGAACAATCCAATAGAGTGAACACACAAAATTGTATGCAGACTATAAGGAGTGAACAAGTAAACCTCTTTAGAGTGAACGCATATTTTTATCACATTTAAACACGAATAAGCCAGTTGGAAAGATGCACAAACTATTCATGATTTATTATAAATTAAAAGTTATCCATTGATCTTGCATTTTTTTGTATCTTTTGATAAAAAATAATAAAAACAACATTTTACAGTATAAGCTTAATATGCCTTACAATTTGCCCGCCCAGTAATGTGAACGATCTCGCTCGTATGAACAGGCCTGGTTTTTATTAATTCACTCTATCTATTTACAGAATTTGTAAACTCAAATGGCAGGACCATCATCTGTTCAATTAAACATTAAATAAAAAGGTCTAAATAAAGATGTTTCTTAATGACTACTTTGGAAAAAAGTATAAAAAATCGATCGATGTAACGAATGCGCTCGATATGGTGAATGACCTCAAACATTATATCATTCGTTATACTGGACGTCCACTGTATTATGAACTACCACATTAAATGCCGTTATTTACTTAGACGGTTCAACTTTTATTTACCTGCTAGAAATCTGCGCATGAGATTTCATCTTCGTAGAGAGTTTTACTGAAAAAATTATGGCTGTAACGAACCAATTGAGCGATGCACCAAAGAAGTTAATTTTGTCATTGATGTTTTTAAAAATTGTCCCAGGTATTCTTTTACACACAATAGTTAAATAATTTATATTGTAATAATAGTTTTAGGTTGTCTAATTATGTTGAAACAAATTGACGAATAAATAAATAAATAAACATCCAAAGTATTGTCAAGACTACACTAAGAGCGATAGAACAATTACAATTAGAATTTGGAATGTTTGATTCATGTATTTATTTGGAGTACGTTATCAACATTAATTACGATTACACTTAAGTGCTTCGCGCGCATGAGTGGCTGAATTTATAGGAATCCAACCCAAAATAGGGGGGAAAAATCAGAATTTGAAATTTCATCGAGACTCACTGTGTATGACTCGGGTCTATTAGGTTTTTGTAAATGCACGTAATAAACAGTTATCATTTCTATTTTTGTACTCGAGTTAATTACTCTTTTCGATATGGTTACCCGTACTGCAGTGCGTTTTTGTTTTAATTGATATTTGTGTGTTTTATTGGTTTAATGTGGAGTAGGCAATTATAATATAAATGCAGATGCAGACATACCATAAAATGGAATGATTCAATTTTATATACCGCCAGATACTCGTATTTTATTGCTAGTCGGTGTTGAATCTGAAAAGTGGTTTCCTTTTTTAATTTTTTTGAGGCCCGGATGGATACTAACACTTTCTCTTAGTAGAAAGTAGGTCAGCAATTGTAGGTTAAATATTTTCAGTATTGCCTATTTTGATATTTCTTGTTTATGCCCATTTAGAAACTCTACTAACAGTATTTACAGGAGCTTTAGAAGGACAAATCCATAATTTGGATTAGGGAGCACCGTGGTGTAGTGGTAAGTGCATTGGACTACTACGCAATGCTGCCCAGGTTCAATCCCAGCAAACACCTGTGTGCCACCTCTTTCGAATGTCTGAAAAGCAATCAGAGAGTATCATTTGTCAAGAACTCGCCGTTCGGAGTCGGTAAAAAACTGTATTTCTCTTCCATTCGTGCGAAAATATAACACGCACCCAGAAATGGTTGCGAGAAGTAGCCCCTGGTTCACGCCGAACTGTAGCGCCACCTAATGAACGAATGGATGAACTAGTCCTCACCTGTGGCCTTTACAGCAGCAAACTTAAAACTTAGCTGAATCACTGGGAACAGGAAATTTTATTCGAAATGCTAAGAAAATCATCAATAACTCCAATGAAATATCCAAAGAGTTTCTATCTATGTAGATAGACACACGTGACTCTAAGCTCTTAACAGACAGGTTACTGTTCTCTAAACTATTCAAGAAAATAGGTCGGAGTCAATCTGAGACATACGGACTATGTCTTGAAGCACTGAGTACAACTTTCCGTGATTCCAAGCTTAATATTTTCAGAAAGAGTTCACTTCTTCATCTGACTTTTATGGTTAGAAAGAAAACCACTGAAATGTACAATCCAAGGATATATGTAGCACAAAATATGTATATCTATAGGCCGAAGAGCTTGGTAAGGCTTTTCTCTGATCCTGTCGCCCCACCTAACCTTAAAGAAGTCCCTGCAATTCGAAAACAAAAATGGCAGAAAATTCCTTTTTTGATTTTTGAAATGTTTACCTAAATATTTTCGTAACCTTTGGTCTGTTGTGCTGCGTAAATCTGCTTATTTTATTTGATCTAAGTCAGTCACAGTAGCACTAAAGATAGTTATTGCAAACGATACCATTCGGGAGAGCAGTAGCGCATTGCATCCAAGCACTGCGGCGGCTGTTTGTCGACAGCACAGCTTACCATCACTGCAATTGTAGTAAACTCTGGTCTGTCATCATTATTTTATTCAATTAGAGAGCCGCTTAGCACGTGATACGCTGGATAGGATCTTGTAGTACGCTCCATCTTGAGTCATTATAATTTTTTTCTGACCCATAAAGTCAAAAAGAAAGAAAACACGTGTTACATAATTAACTGATAACATTTCCCTTGTTATCTTCTCAATTCCATGGTCTAAAATACTCGACAAAACATTCGAAAATCAACACCCTTCTTCAAATCAAAATATGCTCTTCTATATAACCTGGCTTATCAAAGCCTTCCATTCGACGCGAATCGTAAATAAATAAAATTGTGTCGTTTCACCATCACACTCATGTATATATAAAAAAAACATTATGACGTTAATAGATGTGTCGCAATTTGATCCCAGTGCTAGCTGCTTCATCAAAAACATCGAACGAGCACAATAAACAACAAAGAAACTACTGTGCCATTCGCTTGTCGTTGGTAGAGGACCCGCCCCGCCATAGCTCTTCAAATTTCGTAACTTATTCGCATCAAAAATGTATTCATCAAATAATAACACAATTGCAGAAGAACAAATAAATAAAAATAACAGTAACTCCTCTAATGTTGACATCCATTTTCGCCCTAGAGCGCGGGACGCTCGGTTCACTGCTGGAATACAAGAATTCACTTTTCGCTGGAAGAGACTCTTCAATGAATACTAATTGGATTACTGGGTTAAGTACACGCAATTTTGTTGTTGTTCCTTTTTGGTTAACTTTTAGAAAAATAGAAAAATGTTAATGTAAACAATTTCTGCGAACCGGTACCAATACCAATACCGGCTCCCCTTAGACGGAGCGCGATTTATTATACTTAGCTATGGCCTCGCATTTTATTTTCATTTTGTTTTTTTTTTTTGAAAGAAAAAGTGTAAACAACGCCAAATCTTCTTTTCGTTTCCAAATGTAAGATGGGGGTGGCAGTGGTATACAATTAACCGTGAAATACGATTCTCCAGAACGGTCCAATGATTTTATTTCTCTTGCGTTACCAATTTAAGACAAGTTGATGGTTTGAAATCGCTATACAACCGACATTTAGTGTGGCATGTGAGATGATGTGAGCCGAAAATGGCATTTGAATGAAATGTGTACTCGCGTATGTGGGCGATTGTGATGGTAAAACGTTTACCCATTTTGAGGAGTTGTTTCTTTCATGAGGTCGATGGCATTTAAACACGAATTGGATATAGTTTGTATACCTCTCTCACGTCAAGTTTGAGGATCCATTTCCTTCCGACTCTTCCTGTCGCATCAATTTCAATATGTTTTTGCTGTCCCTCCTACATAAGGTGTATAAATAGTTAATTATTACTTATGGCATCAGTGAATTTGCAGAAAAACGCCTTGAGAAAGCAGACTTGGGTTGACTTGCTTTCTGTCCAATCAACCAGAATGTAATAATTTTGTTGGCAATTTTCTTGCTAATTGGATTATAATATACTGGTGCGTGGTTATTCGAGTACACATGTGTGCTAGTATAGTCGATTTCCTACCCTTAAACAGTATGTACGTAGGAAATCATGTTAGGGAGGAGGTTGTTATTAGTTATTTTTCCATTTCGATAGTCGCATCACGTTCATAAGTGGGTTATCCGCACCATGACCGTAATTCACTCCAGTTGCCTTTCGACTCCATAGACCACAATTAGTTTGGTGATAATTACCTAGGCATGCGTGTATTTGGTGGTAGGAGAAATGTTTATTCGATTCAAATTCGAAGCCTCCCTGACATTATACGGTGAATTAACTTTTAATTGAGTAGGTACTCTTAATAAGAGAACGTTAATATATTCGCAATAGGAAAATGCGTTCTGCGGTTATCCGTTATCGGTTAACAAAAGATTCTGCAATTGCCCTTGAATTTGAGTGCTATCATAGTTACGTCACGGTAGGTTTGCTCATAAACTTATAAACATTTTGAATAATAACAGTGATTAGACTCCCTACCGTTTAAAGGCTGCACTCGAAGTTTTGTTTTCTTTCGATTTACAACCATCATTGTGGAACTGTGGTTTTATGGCGCCACGTTCTAAGTACATAAAGGTTCCATTGTGACTTAAAACCCAAGGTTCTTTTTTTCCTTTCCTTTTTTTCGTTCGTCAAGCAAATAAGAACGCATACTGCTGGGTGTATTTGTAAACCATTTCAACATCTCACAGCAGGAGTTCTAACACACTGAAGCAGGTACATAGCAAAAGTATGATACACATAAACAGGAGGTCAGAGACACTTTTCGCTGCCCGCAAGTATATAAGAAACATGGTACCGGAATCTATAAATCCAATGAAATTTTAAAGGAAAAATAAAACGTAAAGGTCACACCAACTCACGTTATTTAAGTCAAAAAAGACGAAACACAGGGACGATCACACCGAGTGAATGAATAAAAATGCTCTAGCCAAGAGGATCTTCGAATCACCGATCTCCCCACACTGTAGGTCTGTAAATTTCGTGCCCCCAAATCGAATAGTATGGAAGAGTGCCGAGTCTCAAGCTGGGCTAAGTAAGTAATGCCCTCAAACACTCGTTTAGATACAAAAAACATTTAGGAAGGTTAGTCATACAGTAGGTGCTGTACAAAACCACCACCGGAATCAGTTTGAAAAAGTTCTAATTTGTAGCCGACGTAATGACAAGGATACGGTTGAAAAGTCGCAATGGTTTGCGCTGGTGGAGAACAAGACAAACCAGAGGAATCATATGAGTGTCTGGTGTGCTTATCCAGTATTTTGAATGACCGGCCCCCAAACACTTGGATTTCGGGTGTTTACTAAGCTGGGAGCATAACTTCTGCAGGAAATTGTTGTCAGGTAGTTCCATTGATTAAAGGTTTATTTGTCAAGCATTAAAGCAGAGACGGTATTGGCTAATAAATCTGCAATAAAGCCTGACCGAGCGTTATTATAGTTGTCATGCAATTTAAATCAATCGCAGGCAGATCAATGAAACAGGCAACGAATTTGTAAAAAAAAGCAAGAACCCTCGAATAGATCTTCCGATACGGAAGAGAATCTCTGTTGGGTAGGTATGCACCCTTAAGTGGAAACAATTTCCGAATTTGAATGTCTCCGTTGTACTAGCCTACACCTTTCCCATCCATCCCCCGCAGTCTTTTCTCTTTTGCATTTAATGATGAATTGTGCTAAATTCCCAGATTAGCGGCACATAAATCTACTAAATGTGCGGATACAACTCACATTGCCGATTAGTCAAATTAATATTTAAAGTCAACCGGCGAATTTATTTTTATTTTTCGCTTTACACGTTCGGAAAAAAAAATTTAAATTTCGTAAAGATACACAGATCCACTGAATGACATTGGACAGCAAGCAAGCGGTGTTTAGGTTAGCATGAGGAGGCGTTCTGTGAAAACTCCATTCACAGTATCCCTCATAACAAAAAAAAAAAAAAAAACACAAGTCGGCATTCGGTAACAATAAAATGCGTAGGTTTTTCCGCCTGCTGTGTGTGCTTGTGTTGTTACTACCGTCGCTTTGGCTACTGTTGTTCTCCACTACACTCCTCCTCAACCCAAGAGTGTGGTGTGGTTGCGTGCCAGTCTGCTGTTTCAATCGCGAGTTCAATAGAGAAGGCATCCCCATAAAGCATAGTGCCACAGCTACCCTTCTGAATGGGGAGTTTTCCACCCTAATTCATTCATTCACATTCACATCCATTGTGGGGCGGTGGACATGGCAGAAAGTATGAGACTTTTACATGCAATTGTTTCGCGATTTTCTTTCTTTTTTATCTTTATTGATTTAAATGGGGAGCAGGGCCATCACTACCGCCCCCACATGTAAGCGCGGTGCAAATACACGCAAGTTACAAGTTGAGTTGAGTGAATTATCCTTCACACCATTCCCTGGGCTTCGACATTGCCACAAATGGAATTACCCTAGAAACAGAGTGCGGGCGAAAAATACTAATTTTCTTCAAAATTAATTTACTTGTGAATTTTCTTCTCACCTAGATATGGATTTGTTGTATTCAGCAGTCTCGTGAGATTTTTCTTCGATTATTTTTTTATAATTTCCAATTTTTGTGCTGTCGGTTTACACTGCTCACTATTTAAATTATTTTCACTTGAAATCACGAAAAACTTCCAAAGGAAACACACACTTAAAAACCAGCAAGGAAAAAAAAGGAGGCGAACAAAAATGTCTTGTCTCGCGGATAGGTTTGCGTTTTTTTCTTATTTTTCACGCCGAAATACACACGGGACATAAATGAAAACGGATGCACTGTATAGCTTGAGTTTTGTTTGTTGTAATAAGCGCTTGGAAAAATATATTAAAAATGGTTAAAACTGAGAAAATCTAAATTAAATTTGATGTGAGAAAAACCGAAAGCAATTCTTTGTCTACAATGTACACGCCGCCATAATTAAACTGCATTTGATAGGCGATGGTAAAACTGCTTGAAGTGTTGCGCTAATGGAATGGAGTTGAATGAAAATTGAAAGCGTTATGATGGTATCTCTTTCTAATTGACTTTGCATAAAGTTTATGAAAAGAGAAAGCATCTTTTGTTTGTTTTGACGTCTTCGTACTTCTTGTGTGGTGGCATCTGGTGTGGATTTTCTGCTGTCAGAGTGACATCTATCGGATTCTAGTTTAGGATAACATGTAGATTTTACAGGGTGTTTTAACTTTTTTTTTTTACAAATGGTTTACAAGTTAAAACTATTGCACGCGCTTAGCTGCTATATAATTTTAATAAAAATTTATTTTTCACTGTATATCTGGTGCAGCACAGCACATGTAGATGTACGATTCGCTGAGCATCTAAAAGGGAATGTTTTAAAAAGTTAACAATATATAACGCCAAGTATTTACCCCAGTAAATGTTGTCAGTGAGAGTTTAAAAAGACCTCCTGCCGTAAAGTAGAACGGCATCCGAGCATTTAATAGAAACATCATCAGCGTCTTCCTGTATTTCTGATTGAAATTGTACCATGTTGAGCTGTATCCACATGAAGCAAGCGTTTAGTTTTACAGATAGGAAAGCTTTGAAATGTCTTTTAACTTTCTATAAAAAGAAAATGATCGACCTGCTCTGATACTACCAAGCCAACAGTAAACAAAGCTCACAAAAAATGCATCCAGAATAGAAATAAATTGTAAGTCCACCGACGAATCCGATTAAAATGTTGCTTGAAATCCCGCGGAGCGAAGATCAACAGGGATGTGAAAAATTGTAATAGAAGCGGAAAATTAAAAATACGCTCAACTTCAAGGCGAATTCTGGAATTCAGATAGTTTATCAATATTTTTTTTTGCATCGCTCAATTGTGCGAGAATTATACTCCAAAATCGTATTATGACGCTGCACAAGAGTGTTGATATACGAATACGTATTCATGTCGATTTTACCGTTAATAGCAACACGGTCAAAAGCAATGTTCAGCGTTTTCATTTGATATCGAGTTTGGTTTATAAGAGACACATTCAGATAATTAACTCCAACTATCTGCATGGCATAAAGTATGACAGCCAGTGGCATGTAAATTAATTGAATGATGTAAGGTAATAATTCAGGCATTTTAGCTCGGTAAGGGAACATCTGTCCGGCAGTGTTTGTTGGAACTAAAATGAGAAATTATTTCGTTATCAGTTTTATGTAATACCAAATCTATAGACATTTGACTCACTAAACATCATCATTTCCATTCCCATAAGGCCCGCAAACCCCACAATGGTCGCATAAATTGCTAACTGCATTTTGCTTTCGAATTCACCCCAAAAGAATGCCTCTTTCTACAAACATTTCAATATAAATCTATTATCTTTATCTTTTTTCTACTCCAGGAACAATGTACGGAAGTTTTACCAGAGGGTAAAAAGAATGTGCCAGCAAAACAAATCCCGTACAGAAACCTGTAGAGACGCGGATGGAAACATCGTAGTAGAAACACAGTCGGTGCTGAGAATTTGGAAAGACTACTTCTGCAGACTGTACAATGGCGATGACGACCAAAATTCCGCTGTCAGGCAGAATGAACCATTCAACTTAGATGATGATAGCCAAAACTCCCATCCACCTGATCAAAACGAAGTGCGGATAGCAATATCCAAGCTTAAGTCCAACAAGGCTGCTGGACCTGACGGTTTACCCGCAGAGCTATTTAAAGCAGCTGGAGATGACTTGGTAGTGAGCATACACCAACTCATCTCTAAGATTTGGTCAGATGAAAGTATGCCAGATGAATGGAATCTCAGCATCGTTTGCCCGGTTCATAAGAAAGGAGACCCTCTCAACTGCTCCAATTACAGAGGCATCAGTCTCCTGAACATCGCCTACAAGATCCTATCTGCCATATTGTGTGAACGCTTGAAGCCTTTCGTCAACAACCTGACTGGCCCCTATCAGTGCGGTTTCAGGCCAGGAAAGTCCACCATAGACCAAATTTTCACACTCAGGCAGATCCTGGAAAAAACCCAAGAAGTCCAAATCGATACCCACCACCTGTTCATCGATTTCAAGGCCGCCTATGACAGCATCTGGAGGGATGAACTGTATAGAGCCATGTCTAGTTTTGACATCCCTGCCAAACTCATCTGTCTGTGCAGGATGACGATGGAGAAAGCTCGCTGCTCCATCAATGTCGGTAATGACCTCACCGAGACCTTCGATGTCAAAAAAGGATTCAGACAAGGTGATGCGCTGTCATGCGAATTGTTCGAAACTCACAAGCCAACACACAAGGAACGATCTTTCAAAAGTCCGTTCAACTACTTGCATACGCCGACGATATTGACATCATTGGTAGAACACAGCGAGCTGTCACCGGTGCGTTCGCGAGTATTGAAATGGAAGCGGCCAAAATGGGTTTAGCGGTAAACGAGGGCAAAACTAAGTATATGCTGTCAACAAAAAGGGACAACCAACATCGACGAATTGGACAGAACGTCACAATAGACAGCTACAACTTTGAGGTAGTAAAGGACTTTTTCTACCTCGGCTCTGCCATAACATCAAAAAATGACATCTCGTCGGAAATCAAACGGAGGATTACTCTTGCCAACCGCTGTTTCTTTGGGCTAAGAAGGCAATTGAGCAGTAAAGTCCTTTCCCGATCGACTAAGGAGACTCTATATAAGACCCTTATCATCCCAGTCTTGCTATATGGAGCTGAAGCATGGACTTTATCGAAAGCGGATGAAGATCTCATTGGTCGCTTTGAGAGAAAAATCCTTCGTAGGATATTCGGTCCCGTTTGCGTTGACGGGTTTTGGAGGAGAAGATTCAACGACGAACTATACGAGCTATACAGCGACATCAGCCTGGTCAAAAAACTGCATATTGGGCGTTTAAGATGGCTAGGACATGTAGAGCGCATGGACATCAGCGCTCCGGCTCGGAGAATATTCAACTCTAACCCGGAGGGTCAGCGCAGCAGAGGACGACCTCGCCTAAGGTGGCGCGACCAAGTAAAACAAGACCTCAACCAACTTGGAGTGCGCAACTGGAAGCGGTTAGCTAAGGACCGGGCTAACTGGAAGAGGTTGTTGGTTGAGGCCTTGGTCCACCCCGGACTGTAGCGCCATCTAAATAAAATAAAAATAATAAAAAATCTTTATCTTTTTAGCCAACCTATTTCCTTAAGAGCCGGTATATGGTGATTTGAACTATGTTGACTGAATTTTCCTATTTATATGCTCGCCACTGTATATAAAAATGAGCTGTTCGTTTGATACCTCAGAGAGGTATCAGTTTTCTTAAATCTTAAATCCAAATAGAGTTGCCGGCATTTAATTCTCCACCAGAGTCATTACTATTCACAAAAAGTCAACCGAAACAATTTCATTACATTTATGACATGTGTTTTAAATTGGTGTAGCGAAGCGCACCGGGTAACCACTAGTATATATATATATATTCAGATTCAGGATTGAACCTGAGAATTCGAAAAGTACCTCCATTGTGTAGAGAACTCTGCTGCGAATGCAAATAAAAACGGGGGAATTAATTTTAGAACCTAAGACGCTATCAACATTTTCTTACAACCCAGATGACTACAGCTAACTAATCCTTATACACGAATGTCCAATGTCCTTAAATAATAATTCTGCGTTTATTCGTATTTTCGAAAAATATTTCTCACTAACGCAACCACTGTAAGCGAAAGCGGATAAAAAAGGGTTTTTATTTGTTGTAATCCTTTTTCATTTAATCGTCCATAATTCATAGTGACACTTTAGAAATAACAGTCGACATCGACAATCGCGTGGGGCGTGCAGAGTTACACCCAGTAATTACGAGTATGTGCCGCCCAATCATGTTTTATTGAATTGTTTGCACGTTGGGTATGCCGTAGGTGTTCTTGATATGTTAAATATTTATTATAAATAATAGAAATAAGTAACATGTGTGTTTTACTCAATGAATTTGTGGATAGCCCATCATGTTGCGCCCCAACTAGAGATTGCAATCCCGGGATCCCGGACATTTTCTGGTCCCGAAAATATTCACATCGAAATCAATTGTTTTCTGCGTGCGGTTTTCATTTCTTGCAGGGATTTATGATTTTCGGGATTTTGGATTTTCGAGATTTTGGACTTTCGGGATTTTGGTTTACGGGATTCTATCCGACTCCCCTGATGAACACCTACTCCAATAACCGCTGTAAAATTCTTGGTGCAGGGCTCCAAAAACGAAGAAGGCACGAGCTTTGGATTTCTGATAGCCTCCGAAAAGATTCCACCTTATTTTTCAATGTTCTCTGCTAAAGCAATAACGATATTTAGACCTACAGAAAGAGCTGCGAAAAGTACAAAGAAAACCGTAGTCTTCTCGGACAGTCTTACAACACTAACAGCAGTAAAAACATAAAAAAAAAACCCCCCACCCGTAATTAATCAAATTCGTGACAAGATTATAAAACGAGCTAAGAATTTGAAACTTATTTGGATTCCAGGATACATCGGGATTAGGGGGCAATGAGCTGGCAGATCACGAAGCCAAAGCTGCCTCTACAAACTCGAGTCAAAGAATATCAAAATATCAAAATATCAAAATGTCAAAATTCTCACTGGCAGCACAAAAAAGAAGAACACACTACATTATTCCCTAGTCCTCCATCAATCCAACACCAATTCTGCCAGATAACCCAACAAACACCTTTCCAATAATGAAAAAATGTTTCACAAGATCACACAGACAAGATCGCTCACAAAAAAAAAAAATCCTGAAACATGCCAGTGTTTTCAATCCAGCCACATTTCATCTTTTAGCACCGCGTCTCCATGAGACTTTTCTGATGGCAGGATTTCATTGGAAGAGAAAAAAGAGAAAAGAGAACATATAGCAAGGCATCAATGGCATTCGAAAAATCCTGCTATTGATGGTATGCTATCGGCATATGGCGGTCTCCATCAGGGCTGCCGTTTTGAAAATTCGAATGGGAGTATTTTAGACGTTTGCAGGAGAGTATTTTGTGTCTGAGAGGAGTACAAAACAGAAACAATACAAATCAAACATTAACATCAAGCATTAGCCTGTTAAAACTCTAAAAGTTAACTGTTTTATTTTGACTGTAGCATCAAGAATGTTTTCTTAATAGCTGATGGAACATTTGGATAACATTTACATTTTTCAGTTGGCATTTGACAGTCGTAGAGAGAAGTTGATAACAAATTTTACTATGGAGTAGCTGAATTTAAGGCCACTGCCATACAAGCTCCTTTTTCTGCGCGCACATTTGGTCGCGTACCATGAGCATATACAAAATTGTACACACGACTCCTTTTTGTTTGCGGGCTCTCGTGTGAACTGTTCTATTGGTTCTATATATACTCATGGCGCGCGGCCAAATGGGAGCTCGGAAAAAGAAGCTCGTGTGGCATTGGCCTTACAGCTCGTTTCTACTGAGCTCGTTTATACTGAGCTGTGGCCTATGCTACACGAGCTCCTTTCTCCGCTCTCCCATTTGGACCACCAGTTATGGAAAAAATCATTATGAGCGACGAAGCATATTTCGACTTAGCTGGCTTTGTTTATAAATAAAATAGCCATTATTGGGGCACCGAAAGCCCTCACTTGATACACCAAAGACTTCATCTACGTAGAGTTCCTGCATGGATGGCCGACGGCATCATCGGGTCATATTTCTTTAAAGATGCTTGAGCAATGCTATAACAGTTACTGTGACCCCTATCGGGACATGTTGGACAACTGTCTTGTGCCTGAATTGGATCAATAAGGCCTACACGACATGTGCTTCCAACAAGACGGTGTCATATCGCACACAGCTCGTGCTACGATTAAAATTTTGTGAGAAATTTCCCGGCAAAATGTGGTGATATCGAGTGGCTCCTACAATCCCCTGATTTGACCCCTCCTTCTTTCTTCATTTGGGGGTACTTGAAGAAACCTTGATGCTTAAAGAAAAACATTCGAAATAAAATTGCCTTAAATAACACCAAACGTCTGCGAAATTGTTATGAAAAATGTGCTTAAAAGTGCGCGCCTTTACGCCATGGCAAGAGCTATCCACTTGACCAACATCATTTTCCGTACATAATTTTAAAGACCATATATTCGATCAATAAAATATAAATTATAAAATTGTATTTCATTTAAAAGTTATTAAAAAAAAACCAGTCGGCATGGGACATAGAAATCACTCTGTACATAGATTAAACACTTGGAAAATGAATTCATTCAGTGAAATTAAGGTGACAACATAATAAACACATTAAGATATCGTGTTAATATTTTAACAAAGTACTATTCACTGAAGAAAAGGTACTTAAATTACTAATTGTTTAAGAAATTTAAAATATTTAATAGGGGAGTACAATCCTGACGAGGGGAGCACGGGAGTACAGTGTTTGAGAGAGTAGTACGAATACTCCCTTAGTACTCACTTCGCCAGCCCTGGTCTCCATTAGCTATTTTGAGTGTTTGCTCTCTCTTATATTTACTCTTTGTTCTCTTTCAATAAAATCCTGCCATCAGAAATGTCTCGTAGAAACGCGGTGTAATGACCAATTGCAATTATATTAACAGCTTGTGTACAAAATTATTTACCAATCATCTGAATACCCTTCTATTGGTTCCTTCTGAACAAAACGTACATAAAATAAACATATTTAAACTTTAAAAATTTTAAAACTTGTAAACGTGATTTAACAATTTCTGCCCATATCCAAAATAAGTGGATATAACATTTTAAAAAATAATATTTTATGCCTCCTTCTTTAAGAGTTACTACAATCTACTTAAATGGCAAAAGAAAATGCATTATTTGTCAGCCACAAAAATGGATCTGATAGTTCTTCTGGTTTATGTAATGAACGAGATTTTTGTATTATGTTGGAGAATCGTCAATTCCTTGTGTACGGTTACGGTCAGGTATATTTTTCCTGCCCGGCGGAGGAATTCGGATATTGACAAATCGTTGATTAACGAATCCTACTGCAACGACGAAGAGAGTGCACAGCTGATAGTGCACCGAAATGAGGGGTAACAGTTTGCCGAAAACGCAGGGGTCAATGCACTCATGCGAGCGTTGATAACCGCGACTAATACTTAGATCGAGAATGATGATGATGTTACGGGGCGAGGTGTAAGAATTAGTTTTACTAGCGCGAACTGTTCAGTAGAATTAATTGTGCGAGTATACGAGGATGTAACGATGAGAAGCGATACAACGACGATTGAGAGTAGGCAAGTAAAAAGACAGCGTAACTGGTACATAATTCATTTTATTTCTTGGTTTTTATACACATTTCAGTTGACAATTTTCTTTTGTGTTACATTCTTCGTTAATATACAAATAATGGCCGATAGGCGGCAAATTCAAATATATGGAGAGTTTTTCTATTTCACAATAGCAATTTACAATATTTAATATTTAATAATTTGAGTTCAGTGACTTACTTTACATTACATGATATTCAATTTGCAGGAATTCAACATTTAGTTAAGTTTAATTTAATACCAGAGATTCAACACTTTGTTTTGTTTTGAAAATGTGTTCTATGGCTTCTGAGATCATTGCCTTAAAAATCACCCAAGCTTAAAGTAAAATATAATATATATTGGCGCAAATGATAGAGCCGACTATAAAAGAATTTATTCACCTACATATGTAACCTAAAATATACTTTTTGCTATTCATAGTCACTCGAAATTTAAAATGACCCAAACGTAATTTTAAATAATTAGAGTCGGCTATAAATTTCTCATATAATAGTTTGACGTTTGGGTTTGTTCGTTCAAATCACTTTACAAAAACATATGAAAGTCGATACTAACTTATACACAGGCAAAAATGTGTTTATGAATAACGAAAAGTTATAGCCGGCTGTAACTATAGTCGGCTATAGGCACTATTCATGGGCTGACTATGAATTTGCGCCATTGTTTTTGAAATAAATGAAATGGCTATTTATGATAAAAAGATATCATTTTATATTTAACCCTTAAACCCTACCCATCCGTGGAGAACAACTATTACTAGTACTACCCTGGGGTCCCCAACATATTTTCATATGTTCTTATTTCAAAAATTAGAAAACATTTTAATTAAAATTTATTTTTTATTGAGATCACACACTTAGTCTAATGACTAAAATAACTTAGAGATCAGAATCGAGGCACCCCTGGCACACAGTCCGGCTATATTCGCCGCAAAGGGGGTTTCGACACTTACCAAATTTGATTTTCGTCCTCCGGCCATTATCCCTCGGACAGATTGCACATTATTTTTCCGTAGTAATAGCAGCATTTGACTCAACTAATGGCTGTTTCTTTTTTGAAATCTGAATCCTTTCCATCGAACTCGGTCCGACGTTGAACCGCACGGGACAACCATATGCTATCATTGCCATGTAGCAGATAACCTTTACCCTCGCATCGAGTTGGCTGCTATAAAACAGTCTCCTTGTAGGGGTAAAAGCACCTCTGGCTCTGGCCAGAGCAGCATATATATGTTTGTTTAAATACAGATACTGGTCTAGCCAGAGCCCGAGGTATTTGACTACATTTCGACATGCAAGTGGCCGCCCGTGTCAGCCAACGATTGCGAACTTTCGCCAATTCTTTCTGGTGTCCCAAGAGGCCCTAGACAACGGCGTTCGAAACAAGATGGTTTCTGACTTCTGGAAGTTGAAAAGTCCATCACACTTACCACTACACCACGGTGCTCATCTGAAAATCATTATCTTCGACTTTGCTAGGTTAAGGGATAAATTCCAAATTTTACAATAGTTCTCCAACCTGTTTATCATCAGCTGCATACCAGCATACCATAGGGCCGGCCATATCATTTGCGAATAACAGGGCTGGAATCTACGTTTGGCTTATCTCTGTTCGTTTATATTCGACTTTTGGGCATTTATATCGCTCTATCTTAGTTCTTAAATAGCGTATTTAACTAAAATTTGCATATTTGTTTAGATTATTTCACAACAAAGATTTTGATATACATACATACATATACCACCTTGATCAAAAAGTTCCCGGAATAACGATAAGATTTGAGATTTGAGTTCTGTTTTTTTTTTTGTTACGTTGGTACATCTGTTGTTAATATTCCTTCTTAATCTTAGCGTCATAGCTTGACATTTGCAAAAGTTACGTAGCCAAGAGTACATCTATCTCTGTGTGTGTTGGTGATTTTTTACAATTTTAGAAATGGATTTAAATTTGCAACAATGAACTTGTATTAAATTTTGCGTAAAAAACCGATTTAATGGTGCGCGGACGTTGGAAATGTTGGAAAAGTGTTTCGGCAACGATTCTCTAAAGAAAACGGTCGTTTACCAGTGGCACGAGCGGTTCCAAAGTGGTCGTGAGTCAATCGAAGATGATGAACGCAGTGGCAGACCATCGACATCGAAAACAGACGAAAACATTGATAAAGTAAAAGAAATGTTGGTCAATAACCGCAAATTAACCATCAGAGAGATAGCGGAGGACTTGAACATTGCCTATGGATCCGTACAAGACATTTTGGTTAATGATTTGGGTTTCCGTCGTGTAGCGGCAAAGTTGGTGCCAAAAGACCTCAATTTCAGGCAAAAAGAGACCGTTTTGACGTCGCAAAAGACATGATTTGCGAGACTGAATCCAAAAGGGCACAACACACCACTTTTTCTCAATTTTTCATTATTTTAAGCACTTTTCGGAATCTCTTGCGACTGAATCGTTTGCAGATAAATTGGTTAAGGCTCCGACCCATAGAATCCGTCGACTTCGTTCCGTTGTACTTTGAAATTGAAGTTGAAGTATTGCCGGATAGAGCAGTCCCATAGAATCCGTCACATATCTACGTAGAAATGTCAACGATTCTCTTCATTTTCTCTATGCTTCCACCAATGAAAATGCATACTCTCAATTTGTAAATGCGTGAACTTCAAATTTGAATGCGTGAATGTGCGTACCGACAAAGTATCGACGGATGCAAAAAGTAGAAAGTAGACCTACTTTATCCGTCGACGCTCATGCATCCATTGGTTATGGGCCATTTGCCATAAGAAATGTGTGTATTCTATCGAGCCGTAACTTGAAAATGAAGGAGCAACGGATCGACGGATTCTATGGGTCGGGGCCTTAACAGTAACAAGCAACAGAAAAAAATTGGGAAAACGTTTGACACTAGGTAAAGTAGGTAACTAAACATGTTTCAGCAACATGTTTTCTATGTTAAATACAACAACAACTAAGCCTGTATAGATCTACAAAATCTGGATAGTTATCCAGTCTTAGGTCCTTAGCCTGGATAGAAAAATGTGCTACCAAACTATTTTTTGTCGATTGTAATCGAAAATGTTATTGAAATGTCAAATATGACATGTAAGTGTGACATTATTTGTAAACAATTGCGGCGACGCAAACATGGATTCCAAAGAGAAAATGTAAAAAATTAAACAAATTTATAAATTTTATAAACTTAAATTTATTTTAAATTTTTGAATATCATAGATTTTGTTTTTCTTTAAAAACTGTGTGGTCAAAGAATTTATTTATTTAATTTCAATAAAAAAATTCTTTGACCAAAGGATCAAATGGTCAAATGGTCAAAGAATTTATTTATTTAATTTCAATAAAAAAATTGCCGATTTGCAGCTGCCAAGTCACTGAAGAGCGTTTTTTTTCACTTGTAGTTAAGCCTATGTAGATTTGAAAACACACCTACTATTGTGTTTGTCACTCCATCGTTTTTATTTTCTACTTTCGAAACATACAACCTTAGCATTATTGATGGTTCTCCTGACTCCAAATGTGGAAATGGAGGTCATCAGTATAAAAATCCACAATTTTAATGCGCTGAGCGAACGAAATATCTATCAAATAAAAAATGAACGATCTGTCAAATAAAATGCTTGACTTTGACAGGTGAAAAATGGGTAGACCTGTTGGATAACCATTTAAAAGTTTTTTGTTTATTTTTTTTTATCAGTTTTTACACAAATTTTAGAACTGTTACAACAAACGAAGCAAATCCATATTCAAGTTGTCACTTCGCATAAATCTGACGTAGAAATGCTATAAAAGTGTATGATTTCACGAGTATCTATAAAACTCAAAATTAATATTGCAAACATTTGAAAAATATCCCAAACTTAGAGCAAGACGTACATTAGTAAATGTCTCCAATGACAGATTCGCAAATCCTCCCGCTGTAAAGTAAAACGGCTTCTGAGCATTCATTATAAATGTCAAAAGCGACTTTTTATATCTCTGATCGAAATCATACCACGATGACTTGTAGGCACTTAACGACAGAGTTTTATTCTTAAAATTGGACAAATTTAACAATAGTTTCTCTATAAAACACATACTCGTAGCTCATACCTGTTCTGACACCTCATTGCCAAACCAGCAATAGACAAACAGCTCCCAGAAAATGCATATACAATAAAAGTAAATTAAAAGAAGTCCTGTTGACTCCGACTGGACAGTTGCTTGGAATCCTGTCAATGCGAAGATCAGTAGAGATGTTAAAAATTGCAAGAGAACGGGAAATTTGAATATGCTTTCAACATCTTTGCGGATTCTGAAAACAATTAAAGTTTTTTTTAGGCAAAATAATTTGAAAAATAACCTTGTTGACGTACCCCAAAAGTATATTATGATGTCCGACAAGTGCTTCCAAATTGCTGTTTGCATTAATGTCACGTTCATCACTGACGGTAAGCCTGTCAAAAGCAATATCCAAGATCTTCATTTGGTAGCGAATTTGATTGATTAGAGTGACATTCAGATAATCGAGTGAAACAATTTGTAAGCCACATAGACATATTCCCAGACACATGTAAGCTAGTTGAAAGTTCATTGTTAGAAAATCTGGCATTTTAACTCGGAAAGGAAACCTCTTCCCAGCAAAATTTTGGGGATCTAATAAGAATCTAATTTAAAAGGTTTTTGTTTTATTTGACAATTTGGCTTACTGAACATGACAATCACTATTGCCGTTATGCCCGTAACAGCGACGATACTCGAGTAAATCATTAGCGGTATCTTATTTTCGAACTCACCCCAAAAGAATGCTTCTTTCTTTAAGTGTAAAAGAGAATAATATTAATTTATAGACACACGACTTAAGATTGGTTGTTACCTGTTCTTCAGAGACCACATATCTTTTTGTCAACAACTTGAATTGGTTGATGATCCTTAGAATATCCTTTCGTCGAAAGAAAGCATTTATTACCTAAATATACTTTAAACTCTGTTCTCTTTCCCGCTTAGAGTATAAAGTCTTACGTTCATAACACTTGCTATGTGAGGTAATAGAAGACAAGCATTCTGCGTGAGGTCATTCAAGTTTCCCAAGCATGATATGAAATCATGCACCTCCAATCCAGTGTAAAGGAATGTCATCGTTATTATAACACAAGTACTATAGACAATGAGAAATATTTTGAACCCCTTCGATTCCTTTTTGGTTCCAAATAGTGGAATACCGGACAACTGCATCATGAAAACGTTAAGATTTATTGAGCCAAGTGTCCCAGTGGCAGGATCTGATGGGAAAATACTTTTCGACCAGATTTCATAAAGCTTGTTCATCCTGATAGCGCGCCGTAGACGTGATCACTCTAAAATAGAAATAGAAGGTTGCCATTGCAGTGTTGTTAGTTACATCTACAAAAGGGAGTTTGATGTTTTAAAATATTATGTGCATCCGAATATTCATTCTATAAGAGCTCTGAGCCCAAGCTACCTAAATGTTTTATTTTGGGAGAGAATTTCGCCTCAATCTGATCATCGCGAGGTTTTACGAACGCTTATTTGGATAAATATAACAGCTGTTGTGTTATTTGCGAGGGTAATTAAATTATATTATTTGTTTGACTCTTTTTTTCAAATTAACTTTTTTTTACTATAAACAGTAGCAATAAAAATACATACTAAAGCCAAGCAGCAGTAATTTTTGGATGTGAAAGGTAACCAAATGAAATGCATATTAATTTGCAGTCTCGATGAAAGAGATTTCAAATCTAACCGTCTGGCAGCATATGGTGGCAGCTTAAGAGATTAATATTGCATCAGAAATGCATTATTTTCCAAACACGGAATAATAAGGGTAACCACTTGACTATAGTGCTAAATAATAGTATAGAACCCCCTGAATAGGGATGCGTAGATCCAAGACGTTTTCCTTGTCGCCATGTCCTTGACAGATGCTCTCAAATTTCAGTAAAATTCACAATTTTTAATAATTTATGTAACCACACAAATTTTTGCTAAAACATAAGGCGTGTTTTTTTCTTCAAATCTATATAGACTAAACATGTTTCCGCAACATTTTTTCAGTGTAAAATATAACAAAACCTTAGCCAGGATAATTATCTAGTCTTATTTTAACATGGAGACCTTTTTCGAAGTCTATATATATTTGAAAAAAACGACCCTATTGTTGAAAACACCTTCAGCACAAAAGTAACGGTCCAAGATGTTTTTCTTGCCGTTAGATCATTGCCAGACGCAATCAAAATATCGAAGAATAGCAATTTTGAATATTTGATGTACCTAACCACTTAATTTTTTTTTGAAAAGCGAGCAGAGAACGCCCTAAATACAGAACAAGACATTTTCCTTGTCGCCAAGTCCTTGGCGGACGCTTTTAAAGTATCGAAGACCCGTTAAAATGCACGAATTTCAAAATTCTTATTTTTTGCGAGATTCTAGTTTTCGAGATTTTGATATTACGAGTTTTCGATGTACGAGATTCCGATAATGCGAGATTATAAAAACGAGATTTTAAAATGCGGTCAATCGTACCCAACCCACTTCTTCTATTAATTTAAGGGTTTTTGAAATGTATGGCTTAACTTTTTGAGCCAGATTTTGTAATTTTTAAGAACTGTTGTAAAAATTGATCGTTTTGAATCAGATTTGTAATTTTGAAGAACTGCAATAATGTGTCGTTAAAAACTACAAAAAATCCTGGAATTGTGACAACTATCTTGCACTGTACTGATGTGATGAGTTCTTATTATGTGTAATTATTATTTTAATTAAATCCACATTTGTATTTAATGTTTTCAGGATACGTTCATAGCAATATTTTAGATTTTACGTTAATGTGAAATTTTCTCAATAATATATCTCATTTGAAACTTAACTTTTTGAATTAAATTTTAACAGAAACAAACTTTTATAGTATTTTAAAATCAAAATCAACCCAAAATGACAAAGAGAACGTCTTGACTTAACTGTCAGCTTTATTCTACCAACTAAAGGTACTCGCACTTTGGGTTAGTCCTTCTCACTGAAAATCACAGTATGTAAAGAAGTCCCTAACGAGGAAAGAATAATAAATTTAAAATAAGTATTTATTATTCTCTGGATTCCACCCCTTCATACTATGTATTTTGATGTCAATATTAATAATGGTCAGACATTGTAAACAGTGTTCCCACTCGTAAATGATACAATTTTATATTTTTACACTTGTTGGACAATAAATAAATAGAAAGTTTTATTTTTTGGCCATCATTTTGTTCACCTGAATAAGTAATTTGAATCAACAAATACATAGCACACGCTGCATGAAGTTGATTAGAAGATAAAATATTTTGCTGCATGTATCATAAGTCGGTTTTTGACAGCAGCACTTTAAACATCATCCCAAATCTCTCGATGGTTAAATTGAGCGGGAAAAATAGTTCTAGCTATTTATTTTAAGGTTATGTCAAGTGAATGTATAATGAACGTATTTATATCCGAGAACGGACACTTTAAACGTGATGTGAATCCGCTTTTGACGACAGACCTTCTTTCACTTTATGACGTAACTGGAATTTTTTGATGAAAAAAAAAAAAACATAAAATATGGCTTTAAGATGGCGTTTTAATAATTATATTATATCATAAGGAAATTTATCAAAGCGATATAATTTTATCAAAGTTGGAACTCTAGGAAAAAAATTTCATAGTGGCACATTAGCGGAGAGCTGAAAGGTGATAAGTTGTAACGGCGTGTCGATTCCTTCTTACACTGTCATTATGAGAATATTTAATTGCAATATTCCAACATGCTTATAATTTTTTAATTTTAATAACTGCAATTTAATTGTATCCTTAACGCTTTCAAAACCGGTGGTATTAAAAATATACCACTGTTACCTGTGTATAGTGATGGGCAAATACCCGGTAAATACCATTTGAGGGTAAATATCCAGGGTATTTACCGGGTATTTACCAAAACGGGTATTCATGTGGGTATTTATTTCAAATAGAAGAAATTATTGCAAAAACAAGCTAATTGCGTATTTTATTTTTATATTATTCAATTTAAAAACGAAAAAACAAAACATAAACAATACGCCAATAAAAAAAATCACCATTAAATTCAAGATGTCGGATGACGCAATAGGGTTAGAATCCCGAAAACCGAAATATAAACTGACAATAAGCCCCCCAACGATTTTCGAAGGAAAATCGCTGCGCGGAATTTTTTAAATAATAGGCGTATTTTTTGGTCATCTATATGGGACGTTAAAAATATTTTCCTTGTTAAGGGGCTTACACGAAAACACGATGCACTTAGTTCTTGCATGATTTAACCATTGCATTATATCAGCCAGATCACCATTTATAGAGAAGAAGGAGCTGCGCATCATCAGCATACATATGCATTGAGAAATGTTTGATAAAATTGGGAAGATCATTGACATAAAAAGAGAAAAATAATACCCCCAATATGGTTCTCTGAGGAACACCACTGAAAGATTGGCAGAGGGTCCGATAGAGATTGATTGATTGATACAGCTTTAAATCTATGTGTTAAGTACGGGGACACTAACTTTACTGCATAGGGCGAACATTTATAGATTTCTGACAATTTGCGACACAAAATGGAATATAATTAATTTTATTACATAGTGCAGGGGTTCCCAATCTTTTTTATACTGCGACTCCCTTTACAGGCAGTAATTTTTTTCTGACGCACTACTAAAAAAAAAGATAGGTACCTGCCTGTAGCTCTGGCAGACATTAAGATTACTTTATTTATTATTTAATTAATTCTAATTAGACTTTAATTAAAAAATAGGGTAAAGGCACTAGTATCCGGACACTTAACACATTTGTTGTCTTTGAGTTTGATTTTTCGACTTATTATGAAAGCTTCGAAATATTGTAATACTGCATCTGAAAGCTTGTTTAATTTTTGATAGCACAAAATAAACAAATTTTGTTAACATAATAATTATTTAAAAAATAAAAATCTTAAAAAAAGTCGATTTGCACTAGTATCCGGACAGCAAAATTTAGTTTCCAGACAATTTTATTTTAGTATCCGGACACGATAATTTTGTACGAATTTACAGTTCTTTTTCGTCTTTATGAAATGAAACATGGTTATTTTTTGAAAAAATATAACTTAAATATTTCTTTCTTTTCTTTAATAGTGTACATGGAAAAGAAAACAAAAAAATAAGCAATAAAATAATTCAGTTTGGTACCTTTAAAGTTTAAAGGTTAACAAATTATTTTTTTTTTAACACTAGGTAAAGTAGGTAACTAAACATGTTCCAGCAACATGTTTTCTATGTTAAATACAACAACAACTAAGCCTGTATAGATCTACGAAATCTGGATAGTTATCCAGTCTTAGGTCCTTAGCCTGGATAGAAAAAATGTGCTACCAAACTATTTTTTGTCGATTGTAATCGAAAATGTTATTGAAATGTCAAATATGACATGTAAGTGTGACATTATTTGTAAACAATTGCGGCGACGCAAACATGGATTCCAAAGAGAAAATGTAAAAAATTAAACAAATTTATAAATTTTATAAGTTTAAATTTATTTTAAATTTTTGAATATTATAAATTTTGTTTTTCTTTAAAAACTGTGTGGTCAAAGAATTTATTTATTTAATTTCAATAAAAAAATTGCCGATTTGCAGCTGCCAAGTCACTGAAGAGCGTTTTTTTTCACTTGTAGTTAAGCCTATGTAGATTTGAAAACACACCTACTATTGTGTTTGTCACTCCATCGTTTTTATTTTCTACTTTCGAAACATACAACCTTAGCATTATTGATGGTTCTCCTGACTCCAAATGTGGAAATGGAGGTCATCAGTATAAAAATCCACAATTTTAATGCGCTGAGCGAACGAAATATCTATCAAATAAAAAATGAACGATCTGTCAAATAAAATGCTTGACTTTGACAGGTGAAAAATGGGTAGACCTGTTGGATAACCATTTAAAAGTTTTTTGTTTATTTTTTTTTATCAGTTTTTACACAAATTTTAGAACTGTTACAACAAACGAAGCAAATCCATATTCAAGTTGTCACTTCGCATAAATCTGACGTAGAAATGCTATAAAAGTGTATGATTTCACGAGTATCTATAAAACTCAAAATTAATATTGCAAACATTTGAAAAATATCCCAAACTTAGAGCAAGACGTACATTAGTAAATGTCTCCAATGACAGATTCGCAAATCCTCCCGCTGTAAAGTAAAACGGCTTCTGAGCATTCATTATAAATGTCAAAAGCGACTTTTTATATCTCTGATCGAAATCATACCACGATGACTTGTAGGCACTTAACGACAGAGTTTTATTCTAAAAATTGGACAAATTTAACAATAGTTTCTCTATAAAACACATACTCGTAGCTCATACCTGTTCTGACACCTCATTGCCAAACCAGCAATAGACAAACAGCTCCCAGAAAATGCATATACAATAAAAGTAAATTAAAAGAAGTCCTGTTGACTCCGACTGGACAGTTGCTTGGAATCCTGTCAATGCGAATATCAGTAGAGATGTTAAAAATTGCAAGAGAACGGGAAATTTGAATATGCTTTCAACATCTTTGCGGATTCTGAAAACAATTAAAGTTTTTTTTAGGCAAAATAATGTGAAAAATAACCTTGTTGACGTACCCCAAAAGTATATTATGATGTCCGACAAGTGCTTCCAAATTGCTGTTTGCATTAATGTCACGTTCATCACTGACGGTAAGCCTGTCAAAAGCAATATCCAAGATCTTCATTTGGTAGCGAATTTGATTGATTAGAGTGACATTCAGATAATCGAGTGAAACAATTTGTAAGCCACATAGACATATTCCCAGACACATGTAAGCTAGTTGAAAGTTCATTGTTAGAAAATCTGGCATTTTAACTCGGAAAGGAAACCTCTTTCCAGCAAAATTTTGGGGATCTAATAAGAATCTAATTTAAAAGGTTTTTGTTTTATTTGACAATTTGGCTTACTGAACATGACAATCACTATTGCCGTTATGCCCGTAACAGCGACGATACTCGAGTAAATCATTAGCGGTATCTTATTTTCGAACTCACCCCAAAAGAATGCTTCTTTCTTTAAGTGTAAAAGAGAATAATATTAATTTATAGACACACGACTTAAGATTGGTTGTTACCTGTTCTTCAGAGACCACATATCTTTTTGTCAACAACTTGAATTGGTTGATGATCCTTAGAATATCCTTTCGTCGAAAGAAAGCATTTATTACCTAAATATACTTTAAACTCTGTTCTCTTTCCCGCTTAGAGTACAAAGTCTTACCTTCATAACACTTGCTATGTGAGGTAATAGAAGACAAGCATTCTGCGTGAGGTCATTCAAGTTTCCCAAGCATGATATGAAATCATGCACCTCCAATCCAGTGTAAAGGAATGTCATCGTTATTATAACACAAGTACTATAGACAATGAGAAATATTTTGAACCCCTTCGATTCCTTTTTGGTTCCAAATAGTGGAATACCGGACAACTGCATCATGAAAACGTTAAGATTTATTGAGCCAAGTGTCCCAGTGGCAGGATCTGATGGGAAAATACTTTTCGACCAGATTTCATAAAGCTTGTTCATCCTGATAGCGCGCCGTAGACGTGATCACTCTAAAATAGAAATAGAAGGTTGCCATTGCAGTGTTGTTAGTTACATCTACAAAAGGGAGTTTGATGTTTTAAAATATTATGTGCATCCGAATATTCATTCTATAAGAGCTCTGAGCCCAAGCTACCTAAATGTTTTATTTTGGGAGAGAATTTCGCCTCAATCTGATCATCGCGAGGTTTTACGAACGCTTATTTGGATAAATATAACAGCTGTTGTGTTATTTGCGAGGGTAATTAAATTATATTATTTGTTTGACTCTTTTTTTCAAATTAACTTTTTTTTACTATAAACAGTAGCAATAAAAATACATACTAAAGCCAAGCAGCAGTAATTTTTGGATGTGAAAGGTAACCAAATGAAATGCATATTAATTTGCAGTCTCGATGAAAGAGATTTCAAATCTAACCGTCTGGCAGCATATGGTGGCAGCTTAAGAGATTAATATTGCATCAGAAATGCATTATTTTCCAAACACGGAATAATAAGGGTAACCACTTGACTATAGTGCTAAATAATAGTATAGAACCCCCTGAATAGGGATGCGTAGATCCAAGACGTTTTCCTTGTCGCCATGTCCTTGACAGATGCTCTCAAATTTCAGTAAAATTCACAATTTTTAATAATTTATGTAACCACACAAATTTTTGCTAAAACATAAGGCGTGTTTTTTTCTTCAAATCTATATAGACTAAACATGTTTCCGCAACATTTTTTCAGTGTAAAATATAACAAAACCTTAGCCAGGATAATTATCTAGTCTTATTTTAACATGGAGACCTTTTTCGAAGTCTATATATATTTGAAAAAAACGACCCTATTGTTGAAAACACCTTCAGCACAAAAGTAACGGTCCAAGATGTTTTTCTTGCCGTTAGATCATTGCCAGACGCAATCAAAATATCGAAGAATAGCAATTTTGAATATTTGATGTACCTAACCACTTAATTTTTTTTTGAAAAGCGAGCAGAGAACGCCCTAAATACAGAACAAGACATTTTCCTTGTCGCCAAGTCCTTGGCGGACGCTTTTAAAGTATCGAAGACCCGTTAAAATGCACGAATTTCAAAATTCTTATTTTTTGCGAGATTCTAGTTTTCGAGATTTTGATATTACGAGTTTTCGATGTACGAGATTCCGATAATGCGAGATTATAAAAACGAGATTTTAAAATGCGGTCAATCGTACCCAACCCACTTCTTCTATTAATTTAAGGGTTTTTGAAATGTATGGCTTAACTTTTTGAGCCAGATTTTGTAATTTTTAAGAACTGTTGTAAAAATTGATCGTTTTGAATCAGATTTGTAATTTTGAAGAACTGCAAGAATGTGTCGTTAAAAACTACAAAAAATCCTGGAATTGTGACAACTATCTTGCACTGTACTGATGTGATGAGTTCTTATTATGTGTAATTATTATTTTAATTAAATCCACATTTGTATTTAATGTTTTCAGGATACGTTCATAGCAATATTTTAGATTTTACGTTAATGTGAAATTTTCTCAATAATATATCTCATTTGAAACTTAACTTTTTGAATTAAATTTTAACAGAAACAAACTTTTATAGTATTTTAAAATCAAAATCAACCCAAAATGACAAAGAGAACGTCTTGACTTAACTGTCAGCTTTATTCTACCAACTAAAGGTACTCGCACTTTGGGTTAGTCCTTCTCACTGAAAATCACAGTATGTAAAGAAGTCCCTAACGAGGAAAGAATAATAAATTTAAAATAAGTATTTATTATTCTCTGGATTCCACCCCTTCATACTATGTATTTTGATGTCAATATTAATAATGGTCAGACATTGTAAACAGTGTTCCCACTCGTAAATGATACAATTTTATATTTTTACACTTGTTGGACAATAAATAAATAGAAAGTTTTATTTTTTGGCCATCATTTTGTTCACCTGAATAAGTAATTTGAATCAACAAATACATAGCACACGCTGCATGAAGTTGATTAGAAGATAAAATATTTTGCTGCATGTATCATAAGTCGGTTTTTGACAGCAGCACTTTAAACATCATCCCAAATCTCTCGATGGTTAAATTGAGCGGGAAAAATAGTTCTAGCTATTTATTTTAAGGTTATGTCAAGTGAATGTATAATGAACGTATTTATATCCGAGAACGGACACTTTAAACGTGATGTGAATCCGCTTTTGACGACAGACCTTCTTTCACTTTATGACGTAACTGGAATTTTTTGATGAAAAAAAAAAAAACATAAAATATGGCTTTAAGATGGCGTTTTAATAATTATATTATATCATAAGGAAATTTATCAAAGCGATATAATTTTATCAAAGTTGGAACTCTAGGAAAAAAATTTCATAGTGGCACATTAGCGGAGAGCTGAAAGGTGATAAGTTGTAACGGCGTGTCGATTCCTTCTTACACTGTCATTATGAGAATATTTAATTGCAATATTCCAACATGCTTATAATTTTTTAATTTTAATAACTGCAATTTAATTGTATCCTTAACGCTTTCAAAACCGGTGGTATTAAAAATATACCACTGTTACCTGTGTATAGTGATGGGCAAATACCCGGTAAATACCATTTGAGGGTAAATATCCAGGGTATTTACCGGGTATTTACCAAAACGGGTATTCATGTGGGTATTTATTTCAAATAGAAGAAATTATTGCAAAAACAAGCTAATTGCGTATTTTATTTTTATATTATTCAATTTAAAAACGAAAAAACAAAACATAAACAATACGCCAATAAAAAAAATCACCATTAAATTCAAGATGTCGGATGACGCAATAGGGTTAGAATCCCGAAAACCGAAATATAAACTGACAATAAGCCCCCCAACGATTTTCGAAGGAAAATCGCTGCGCGGAATTTTTTAAATAATAGGCGTATTTTTTGGTCATCTATATGGGACGTTAAAAATATTTTCCTTGTTAAGGGGCTTACACGAAAACACGATGCACTTAGTTCTTGCATGATTTAACCATTGCATTATATCAGCCAGATCACCATTTATAGAGAAGAAGGAGCTGCGCATCATCAGCATACATATGCATTGAGAAATGTTTGATAAAATTGGGAAGATCATTGACATAAAAAGAGAAAAATAATACCCCCAATATGGTTCTCTGAGGAACACCACTGAAAGATTGGCAGAGGGTCCGATAGAGATTGATTGATTGATACAGCTTTAAATCTATGTGTTAAGTACGGGGACACTAACTTTACTGCATAGGGCGAACATTTATAGATTTCTGACAATTTGCGACACAAAATGGAATATAATTAATTTTATTACATAGTGCAGGGGTTCCCAATCTTTTTTATACTGCGACTCCCTTTACAGGCAGTAATTTTTTTCTGACGCACTACTAAAAAAAAGATAGGTACCTGCCTGTAGCTCTGGCAGACATTAAGATTACTTTATTTATTATTTAATTAATTCTAATTAGACTTTAATTAAAAAATAGGGTAAAGGCACTAGTATCCGGACACTTAACACATTTGTTGTCTTTGAGTTTGATTTTTCGACTTATTATGAAAGCTTCGAAATATTGTAATACTGCATCTGAAAGCTTGTTTAATTTTTGATAGCACAAAATAAACAAATTTTGTTAACATAATAATTATTTAAAAAATAAAAATCTTAAAAAAAGTCGATTTGCACTAGTATCCGGACAGCAAAATTTAGTTTCCAGACAATTTTATTTTAGTATCCGGACACGATAATTTTGTACGAATTTACAGTTCTTTTTCGTCTTTATGAAATGAAACATGGTTATTTTTTGAAAAAATATAACTTAAATATTTCTTTCTTTTCTTTAATAGTGTACATGGAAAAGAAAACAAAAAAATAAGCAATAAAATAATTCAGTTTGGTACCTTTAAAGTTTAAAGGTTAACAAATTATTTTTTTTTTAACACTAGGTAAAGTAGGTAACTAAACATGTTCCAGCAACATGTTTTCTATGTTAAATACAACAACAACTAAGCCTGTATAGATCTACGAAATCTGGATAGTTATCCAGTCTTAGGTCCTTAGCCTGGATAGAAAAAATGTGCTACCAAACTATTTTTTGTCGATTGTAATCGAAAATGTTATTGAAATGTCAAATATGACATGTAAGTGTGACATTATTTGTAAACAATTGCGGCGACGCAAACATGGATTCCAAAGAGAAAATGTAAAAAATTAAACAAATTTATAAATTTTATAAGTTTAAATTTATTTTAAATTTTTGAATATTATAAATTTTGTTTTTCTTTAAAAACTGTGTGGTCAAAGAATTTATTTATTTAATTTCAATAAAAAAATTGCCGATTTGCAGCTGCCAAGTCACTGAAGAGCGTTTTTTTTCACTTGTAGTTAAGCCTATGTAGATTTGAAAACACACCTACTATTGTGTTTGTCACTCCATCGTTTTTATTTTCTACTTTCGAAACATACAACCTTAGCATTATTGATGGTTCTCCTGACTCCAAATGTGGAAATGGAGGTCATCAGTATAAAAATCCACAATTTTAATGCGCTGAGCGAACGAAATATCTATCAAATAAAAAATGAACGATCTGTCAAATAAAATGCTTGACTTTGACAGGTGAAAAATGGGTAGACCTGTTGGATAACCATTTAAAAGTTTTTTGTTTATTTTTTTTTATCAGTTTTTACACAAATTTTAGAACTGTTACAACAAACGAAGCAAATCCATATTCAAGTTGTCACTTCGCATAAATCTGACGTAGAAATGCTACAAAAGTGTATGATTTCACGAGTATCTATAAAACTCAAAATTAATATTGCAAACATTTGAAAAATATCCCAAACTTAGAGCAAGACGTACATTAGTAAATGTCTCCAATGACAGATTCGCAAATCCTCCCGCTGTAAAGTAAAACGGCTTCTGAGCATTCATTATAAATGTCAAAAGCGACTTTTTATATCTCTGATCGAAATCATACCACGATGACTTGTAGGCACTTAACGACAGAGTTTTATTCTAAAAATTGGACAAATTTAACAATAGTTTCTCTATAAAACACATACTCGTAGCTCATACCTGTTCTGACACCTCATTGCCAAACCAGCAATAGACAAACAGCTCCCAGAAAATGCATATACAATAAAAGTAAATTAAAAGAAGTCCTGTTGACTCCGACTGGACAGTTGCTTGGAATCCTGTCAATGCGAAGATCAGTAGAGATGTTAAAAATTGCAAGAGAACGGGAAATTTGAATATGCTTTCAACATCTTTGCGGATTCTGAAAACAATTAAAGTTTTTTTTAGGCAAAATAATTTGAAAAATAACCTTGTTGACGTACCCCAAAAGTATATTATGATGTCCGACAAGTGCTTCCAAATTGCTGTTTGCATTAATGTCACGTTCATCACTGACGGTAAGCCTGTCAAAAGCAATATCCAAGATCTTCATTTGGTAGCGAATTTGATTGATTAGAGTGACATTCAGATAATCGAGTGAAACAATTTGTAAGCCACATAGACATATTCCCAGACACATGTAAGCTAGTTGAAAGTTCATTGTTAGAAAATCTGGCATTTTAACTCGGAAAGGAAACCTCTTCCCAGCAAAATTTTGGGGATCTAATAAGAATCTAATTTAAAAGGTTTTTGTTTTATTTGACAATTTGGCTTACTGAACATGACAATCACTATTGCCGTTATGCCCGTAACAGCGACGATACTCGAGTAAATCATTAGCGGTATCTTATTTTCGAACTCACCCCAAAAGAATGCTTCTTTCTTTAAGTGTAAAAGAGAATAATATTAATTTATAGACACACGACTTAAGATTGGTTGTTACCTGTTCTTCAGAGACCACATATCTTTTTGTCAACAACTTGAATTGGTTGATGATCCTTAGAATATCCTTTCGTCGAAAGAAAGCATTTATTACCTAAATATACTTTAAACTCTGTTCTCTTTCCCGCTTAGAGTATAAAGTCTTACGTTCATAACACTTGCTATGTGAGGTAATAGAAGACAAGCATTCTGCGTGAGGTCATTCAAGTTTCCCAAGCATGATATGAAATCATGCACCTCCAATCCAGTGTAAAGGAATGTCATCGTTATTATAACACAAGTACTATAGACAATGAGAAATATTTTGAACCCCTTCGATTCCTTTTTGGTTCCAAATAGTGGAATACCGGACAACTGCATCATGAAAACGTTAAGATTTATTGAGCCAAGTGTCCCAGTGGCAGGATCTGATGGGAAAATACTTTTCGACCAGATTTCATAAAGCTTGTTCATCCTGATAGCGCGCCGTAGACGTGATCACTCTAAAATAGAAATAGAAGGTTGCCATTGCAGTGTTGTTAGTTACATCTACAAAAGGGAGTTTGATGTTTTAAAATATTATGTGCATCCGAATATTCATTCTATAAGAGCTCTGAGCCCAAGCTACCTAAATGTTTTATTTTGGGAGAGAATTTCGCCTCAATCTGATCATCGCGAGGTTTTACGAACGCTTATTTGGATAAATATAACAGCTGTTGTGTTATTTGCGAGGGTAATTAAATTATATTATTTGTTTGACTCTTTTTTTCAAATTAACTTTTTTTTACTATAAACAGTAGCAATAAAAATACATACTAAAGCCAAGCAGCAGTAATTTTTGGATGTGAAAGGTAACCAAATGAAATGCATATTAATTTGCAGTCTCGATGAAAGAGATTTCAAATCTAACCGTCTGGCAGCATATGGTGGCAGCTTAAGAGATTAATATTGCATCAGAAATGCATTATTTTCCAAACACGGAATAATAAGGGTAACCACTTGACTATAGTGCTAAATAATAGTATAGAACCCCCTGAATAGGGATGCGTAGATCCAAGACGTTTTCCTTGTCGCCATGTCCTTGACAGATGCTCTCAAATTTCAGTAAAATTCACAATTTTTAATAATTTATGTAACCACACAAATTTTTGCTAAAACATAAGGCGTGTTTTTTTCTTCAAATCTATATAGACTAAACATGTTTCCGCAACATTTTTTCAGTGTAAAATATAACAAAACCTTAGCCAGGATAATTATCTAGTCTTATTTTAACATGGAGACCTTTTTCGAAGTCTATATATATTTGAAAAAAACGACCCTATTGTTGAAAACACCTTCAGCACAAAAGTAACGGTCCAAGATGTTTTTCTTGCCGTTAGATCATTGCCAGACGCAATCAAAATATCGAAGAATAGCAATTTTGAATATTTGATGTACCTAACCACTTAATTTTTTTTTGAAAAGCGAGCAGAGAACGCCCTAAATACAGAACAAGACATTTTCCTTGTCGCCAAGTCCTTGGCGGACGCTTTTAAAGTATCGAAGACCCGTTAAAATGCACGAATTTCAAAATTCTTATTTTTTGCGAGATTCTAGTTTTCGAGATTTTGATATTACGAGTTTTCGATGTACGAGATTCCGATAATGCGAGATTATAAAAACGAGATTTTAAAATGCGGTCAATCGTACCCAACCCACTTCTTCTATTAATTTAAGGGTTTTTGAAATGTATGGCTTAACTTTTTGAGCCAGATTTTGTAATTTTTAAGAACTGTTGTAAAAATTGATCGTTTTGAATCAGATTTGTAATTTTGAAGAACTGCAATAATGTGTCGTTAAAAACTACAAAAAATCCTGGAATTGTGACAACTATCTTGCACTGTACTGATGTGATGAGTTCTTATTATGTGTAATTATTATTTTAATTAAATCCACATTTGTATTTAATGTTTTCAGGATACGTTCATAGCAATATTTTAGATTTTACGTTAATGTGAAATTTTCTCAATAATATATCTCATTTGAAACTTAACTTTTTGAATTAAATTTTAACAGAAACAAACTTTTATAGTATTTTAAAATCAAAATCAACCCAAAATGACAAAGAGAACGTCTTGGCTTAACTGTCAGCTTTATTCTACCAACTAAAGGTACTCGCACTTTGGGTTAGTCCTTCTCACTGAAAATCACAGTATGTAAAGAAGTCCCTAACGAGGAAAGAATAATAAATTTAAAATAAGTATTTATTATTCTCTGGATTCCACCCCTTCATACTATGTATTTTGATGTCAATATTAATAATGGTCAGACATTGTAAACAGTGTTCCCACTCGTAAATGATACAATTTTATATTTTTACACTTGTTGGACAATAAATAAATAGAAAGTTTTATTTTTTGGCCATCATTTTGTTCACCTGAATAAGTAATTTGAATCAACAAATACATAGCACACGCTGCATGAAGTTGATTAGAAGATAAAATATTTTGCTGCATGTATCATAAGTCGGTTTTTGACAGCAGCACTTTAAACATCATCCCAAATCTCTCGATGGTTAAATTGAGCGGGAAAAATAGTTCTAGCTACCCAGCAGGAAAAGGTAATCTATTGGAATCGAACAGGGAATCAATCGCTAGTATAGAATATTGATTCCAGAATTCATTATTCTTAACACAGACTATGTCCTAGGAAAATAATCGATTACCTGAAAGTGTTTTAAGAATGCATTATAGAGTTCATTCTTTGTAATGTATTATATAATTCATCCATTTATAATGAGTTACATAATGCATTTCTCCGACATAAATTAAAGAAATGTATTCAGCTTTAAATGAAAAGTACACTGTTTTGTTTTAAAATATTTTATTACAAAGAATTCTAGGATAAAATTAAAAAGGAATTTAAATACAAAAATAAATATTGTTAATAAAATAAAGCACACACAAAGCACAATGTTTTTTCTTTGTTAATTCTCTTCGCCAATCTTTTTAGAATACATTTCTAACTTTTTTCACTCCTCGCTGTCACGCGTTGCAACACAAAATAAGTTTTTCATGCGTTTTTAAATATAAAACGCGAAATTTGTAGGCGACATGAAGGCGCCGACAGACAACACTGTAACCGAAAAATCGTTAAATTTAAAAACACTACATTACATTTTCGGCAGATGTGGGAATCTACGTGGTAAACAATTTGCTTTGTTATTATATGACATTACCACGTCGATTCTTTTGGATACATTTTATTTCTCATCTATAATAACTAATTATGTATTCGATTCTCCAAGGAATACATACCGTACTTTCCTGCTGGGTATTTATTCCCAGCAGGAAAGTACGGAATGTATTACTTGGAGAATCGAATACATAATTAGTTATTAAAGGTGAGAAATAAAATGCATTCCAAAAGAATCGACGTGGTAATATCATATAATAACAAAGCACATTGTTTGCCACGTAGATTCCCACATCTGCAGAAAATCCCAGCAGGAAAGTACGGAATGTATTACTTGGAGAATCGAATACATAATTAGTTATTAAAGGTGAGAAATAAAATGCATTCCAAAAGAATCGACGTGGTAATATCATATAATAACAAAGCACATTGTTTGCCACGTAGATTCCCACATCTGCAGAAAATGTAATGTAGTGTTTTTGAATTTAACGATTTTTCGGTTACAGTGTTGTCTGTCGGCGCCTTCATGTCGCTCACAAATTTCGCGTTTTATATTTAAAAACGCATGAAAAACTTATTCTGTGTTGCAACGCGTGACAGCGAGGAGTGAAAAAGTTAGAAATGTATTCTAAACGGATTGGCGAAGACAATTAACAAAAAAAAAAAAACTTTGTGCTTTGTGTGTGCTTTATTTTATTAATAATATTTTTTTTTTGTATTTAAATTCCTTTTTAATTGTATCCTAGAATTTTTTGTAATAAAATATTTTAAAACGAAACAGTGTATAATTTTCATTTAAAGCTGAATACATTTCTTTAATTTATGTCGGAGAAATGCATTATGTAACTAATTATAAATGCATGAATTATATAATACATTACAAAGAATGAATTCTATAATGCATTCTTAGAACACTTTCAGGTAATCGATTATTTTCCTAGGACATAGTCTGTGTTAAGAATAATGAATTCTGGAATCAATATTCTATACTAGCGATTGATTCCCTGTTCGATTCCAATAGATTACCTTTTCCTGCTGGGTTTTAAGGTTATGTCAAGTGAATGTATAATGAACGTATTTATATCCGAGAACGGACACTTTAAACGTGCTTGAGGAAATGAAATCAATTCGTAATGATATGGTTGAAATTAAATCTAGTTGCGAATTCGTGGCACATAAATATGAGCAGATAAATCAACATATGATACTAAACAATGATCTTCTTCAAAAACTCTCTGCCGATATAAGGGAATTGAAGGAAAATAATGCCCGGAAAGATCAACAAATTTGTATTATGGAAACAAAAATCAACACACTAGAGCAGCAACTGCTTAAGAACAACATTGAGGTCAAGAATATACCGCTAACAAGTAACGAAAACCTTATTGAAGTAGTTCAAGCAGTAGGTAAAACTATTAATTTAGAAATAAACTCGAATGACATTGCAGATATTTATAGGACAAACAGAAAAAATGCACAGAAATCTTCAATAATTGTTTCATTTAACAATTATGCAAGAAAGGCCAATTTTATAAAAAATTCGAAGTTGCACAAGAGAATTCAACTGTGTAAAATTAGAGAAAATGCAGAAAACAGTAACGCTTTGGTTAGCCAAAACAAGAGCCAGGGAGTGCAATTGGAGATTTGTGTGGGAGGCATCTGGCAAAATTTTTGCAAGAAAACAAGAGAACGGAGAATCATTTCACATCGGCTCTGTCAATGATGTGAGTAAAATATCGGTATGATTTCAAGAAATAGACGAATAATAAACACAAAGCAACAAAGCAAAAATGATAGAAAAAACATATAGTGAAGCTGATGTCGATTTTAAAGTATTTAATGGTTTTACCGGCATCAAAAAAAGATTTTTAGAAAATAAAAATTTTTGTTGTATTTGTTTTAATATACGTTCTCTAAGAAAAAACTGGAATATTTTTCTCGCAGGAATTTCAAATGTTCTATGTCACGTCGACATTATTGTTCTAAATGAAATCAACATTAAAGCAGAAGAAAATGAATTCTATAATATTGATGGTTTTAATGCAGAGTTCTATAATAGAAAAGATTCCAGAGGAGGTGGAATAGCGGTATTTCTAAAAACTGCTATTCGGTATGAAAGAATGAATGTTAATACTATAACCTATGAAAGTATAGTAATAGTAATTAAAGGAACAACTGAAAATAAACACATACATGCGATATATAGACCACCAAATAGAAACATCGCTGAATTTATAAAGGAACTAGATGAACAAATTAAAAATAAAAAAGAACTTGTAGTTTTAGGTGATATGAATGTGAACTTACAAAATAAGTCTAACTCACAAGTAAATACATACCTCGAAATGATGGCAACAAAGGGACTAACTAATATTATTAAACAAAGTACTCGTGTAGTTCCAGGTACAAATACTGCTACACTTATAGATCATATGTTTGTAAGCATTACGAAACATGATATTACGTCCGCAGTAATTGAAACGGACATATCAGATCACTATGCGCTAATGTATGCTACAAAGAATGATACAGGAAGCAATAATATTCAGCAAGCATTTATTAGCATCAACCAACAAAAAGTTAACCAACTTATTGCGCAAACAAACTGGCAACAACTTTGTGAAGAAGACAATGTAGAGGATATATACAGCAAATTTGTCAAAAATATGAACGATATATATAAACAATCAACAAGTTCAATACAAAACAGAAAGAAACGTTCAAACAAACCATGGATGACACCTGAAATAGTTCAATTGTGCAAAAGAAGAGATGAGGTGTATAGAAGACGAAAAAACAATCCCTTAAGCCAAGACATCGAACGCGAATATAAGCATGTTCGAAACTTCGTAAATAAGAGCATTGTAATAAGTAAATCCGTTTACTACAAAAGGCAATTTACAAATGCAAAAAATGACCCACGAAAAACATGGAATGTTCTTAATGAAGTTCTTGGAAGGAAAAAGGCATCAATAGACAAGGTAGTCATTAACAACTTAACGGGAAAAAAGGAGCTAAAGACAGTTGTCAATGAGTTCGCCGAGCAATTCTCATCTCAAGCGTCAAATATTGTGCACATTTGTAGCCAAAAAACATCCAATCATACGAATTTGAGTATTGTCCATTGTTTACAACATGTTATGTCATCTAAAAACAAACAAAGGTGCGGGAGCGGATAACATAAGGCCGATTGATCTGAAGTCAAATGCTTTAACTTTTACACCTATTATTAAAGCAATAATTAATCAGAGCTTTGATCAGTGTTGCGTGCCTAAAGATCTGAAAACATCAATAATCCGGCCAATATATAAAGGAGGAGTAAAGGCAGACATCGGAAACTATAGGCCTATATCGATTTTACCGTGTGTCGAAAAATGCATGGAAGAAATTTTTGTGCATAGATTAACAAAATTCGTAAATAAACATAAAATCCTACACCCAAACCAATATGGATTTCAAAAAGGAAAGAGTACTGGAAGGCTACTGGGCGAGTTTGCAAATTTGGTAAGCACTGGTTTGAATAAAAATCACCATGTACTGGTCATGTTCATAGACTTCAGCAAGGCTTTTAATACACTGGTACATGATAAGCTCTTAGAATGCCTATTTCGAATCGGTGTTAGGGGAAATGCAGCGAATTGGATTCAAAACTACCTATCAGGCAGAACAATTAAAGTGAAGGTATCTGATACAGTCAGCGAAGAAAAACAGAGCACTTACGGTGTACCACAAGGTTCGAAGTTAGGTCCATTATTGTTCATTCTTTATACTAACGAACTCCTTCGCGTATTTAAAGAATCTACGGTTTTTGCATACGCAGATGATATCGCTATTGTGGTAAAACATAACAACCTGGAAATGGCGATAACAAGAATGCAGAGAGAATTTAACAAGGTTTCAAGATGGTGCCATGACCACGGTTTGGTGATAAACGCTGAGAAGACAAAGATGATGCACATACGCACACCGAAGCAAGCAACAAGAGACATTAATGTATATCACCGGAACGAAGGCTGTCCAACTACCCGAAGAACTGAACCCATCGAAGTCGTTAAATCCATAAAATATCTAGGTATAATCATTGACGATCATCTTATATGGAACGAGCAAATACAACGTTTACGGATGCAGCTAAAGAGTGCTGTTTTTGCGATGGTTTACCTCAAGAAGTATACTACAATAGATATCCAGAGGCAGGTGTACTTTTCACTTGCTGAATCAAGAATCAGATATGGAATTTTAGCATGGGGCAATGCATCTAAAACACATCTCGATAAAATTCGCAGTCTACAGCGACGCCTGGTAAAAATTATCAATAATACAAATTATAATTTTCAAGTTCTAGATGTCAGTAGCGTGTACAAGATGACAACAATTCTAGAGTATTATGATGACGTCCGTTTTCAGCAGCCAATCAATCACAACCAGAATACAAGAATGCGAGCTCAACAACTTTTGAAAATACCAGCAGTATTCAACAACTATGGAAAACGACAACTCGAGCATAATGTTCCAACAATTATGAATTCACTACCCGCCAACCTAAAAAATATTATTAATTTCAAAAAACGCAAAAAAAAATTAAAAACTTACTTTCTTTCAATTAATAATTATATCAATTAAATTACATATTAGTTTTTAACCTTTTATCCTTTTTATCACATAAAAATTATTACAGACAAACTCACAGAAAATTAACAACTATATACTGCTTAACTTCCAAACATTATATGAATTTGAATTTTAATCACCTGCAGATAAGCCTCAAGCTTCGCAGGTAACATACAATATTGTAACCTTATTTTGTAAATAAATAAAAAAAAAAAAAAAAAAATGTGAATCCGCTTTTGACGACAGACCTTCTTTCACTTTATGACGTAACTGGAATTTTTTGATGAAAAAAAAAAACATAAAATATGGCTTTAAGATGGCGTTTTAATAATTATATTATATCATAAGGAAATTTATCAAAGCGATATAATTTTATCAAAGTTGGAACTCTAGGAAAAAAATTTCATAGTGGCACATTAGCGGAGAGCTGAAAGGTGATAAGTTGTAACGGCGTGTCGATTCCTTCTTACACTGTCATTATGAGAATATTTAATTGCAATATTCCAACATGCTTATAATTTTTTAATTTTAATAACTGCAATTTAATTGTATCCTTAACGCTTTCAAAACCGGTGGTATTAAAAATATACCACTGTTACCTGTGTATAGTGATGGGCAAATACCCGGTAAATACCATTTGAGGGTAAATATCCAGGGTATTTACCGGGTATTTACCAAAACGGGTATTCATGTGGGTATTTATTTCAAATAGAAGAAATTATTGCAAAAACAAGCTAATTGCGTATTTTATTTTTATATTATTCAATTTAAAAACGAAAAAACAAAACATAAACAATACGCCAATAAAAAAAATCACCATTAAATTCAAGATGTCGGATGACGCAATAGGGTTAGAATCCCGAAAACCGAAATATAAACTGACAATAAGCCCCCCAACGATTTTCGAAGGAAAATCGCTGCGCGGAATTTTTTAAATAATAGGCGTATTTTTTGGTCATCTATATGGGACGTTAAAAATATTTTCCTTGTTAAGGGGCTTACACGAAAACACGATGCACTTAGTTCTTGCATGATTTAACCATTGCATTATATCAGCCAGATCACCATTTATAGAGAAGAAGGAGCTGCGCATCATCAGCATACATATGCATTGAGAAATGTTTGATAAAATTGGGAAGATCATTGACATAAAAAGAGAAAAATAATACCCCCAATATGGTTCTCTGAGGAACACCACTGAAAGATTGGCAGAGGGTCCGATAGAGATTGATTGATTGATACAGCTTTAAATCTATGTGTTAAGTACGGGGACACTAACTTTACTGCATAGGGCGAACATTTATAGATTTCTGACAATTTGCGACACAAAATGGAATATAATTAATTTTATTACATAGTGCAGGGGTTCCCAATCTTTTTTATACTGCGACTCCCTTTACAGGCAGTAATTTTTTTCTGACGCACTACTAAAAAAAAGATAGGTACCTGCCTGTAGCTCTGGCAGACATTAAGATTACTTTATTTATTATTTAATTAATTCTAATTAGACTTTAATTAAAAAATAGGGTAAAGGCACTAGTATCCGGACACTTAACACATTTGTTGTCTTTGAGTTTGATTTTTCGACTTATTATGAAAGCTTCGAAATATTGTAATACTGCATCTGAAAGCTTGTTTAATTTTTGATAGCACAAAATAAACAAATTTTGTTAACATAATAATTATTTAAAAAATAAAAATCTTAAAAAAAGTCGATTTGCACTAGTATCCGGACAGCAAAATTTAGTTTCCGGACAATTTTATTTTAGTATCCGGACACGATAATTTTGTACGAATTTACAGTTGTTTTTCGTCTTTATGAAATGAAACATGGTTATTTTTTGAAAAAATATAACTTAAATATTTTTTTCTTTTCTTTAATAGTGTACATGGAAAAAAAAAACAAAAAAATAAGCAATAAAATAATTCAGTTTGGTACCTTTAAAGTTTAAAGGTTAACAAATTATTTTTTTTTAACACTAGGTAAAGTAGGTAACTAAACATGTTCCAGCAACAACTAAGCCTGTATAGATCTACAAAATCTGGATAGTTATCCAGTCTTAGGTCCTTAGCCTGGATAGAAAAATGTGCAACCAAACTATTTTTTGTCGATTGTAATCGAAAATGTTATTGAAATGTCAAATATGACATGTAAGTGTGACATTATTTGTAAACAATTGCGGCGACGCAAACATGGATTCCAAAGAGAAAATGTAAAAAATTAAACAAATTTATAAATTTTATAAACTTAAATTTATTTTAAATTTTTGAATATCATAGATTTTGTTTTTCTTTAAAAACTGTGTGGTCAAAGAATTTATTTATTTAATTTCAATAAAAAAATTCTTTGACCAAAGGATCAAATGGTCAAATGGTCAAAGAATTTATTTATTTAATTTCAATAAAAAAATTGCCGATTTGCAGCTGCCAAGTCACTGAAGAGCGTTTTTTTTCACTTGTAGTTAAGCCTATGTAGATTTGAAAACACACCTACTATTGTGTTTGTCACTCCATCGTTTTTATTTTCTACTTTCGAAACATACAACCTTAGCATTATTGATGGTTCTCCTGACTCCAAATGTGGAAATGGAGGTCATCAGTATAAAAATCCACAATTTTAATGCGCTGAGCGAACGAAATATCTATCAAATAAAAAATGAACGATCTGTCAAATAAAATGCTTGACTTTGACAGGTGAAAAATGGGTAGACCTGTTGGATAACCATTTAAAAGTTTTTTGTTTATTTTTTTTATCAGTTTTTACACAAATTTTAGAACAAACGAAGCAAATCCATATTCAAGTTGTCACTTCGCATAAATCTGACGTAGAAATGCTATAAAAGTGTATGATTTCACGAGTATCTATAAAACTCAAAATTAATATTGCAAACATTTGAAAAATATCCCAAACTTAGAGCAAGACGTACATTAGTAAATGTCTCCAATGACAGATTCGCAAATCCTCCCGCTGTAAAGTAAAACGGCTTCTGAGCATTCATTATAAATGTCAAAAGCGACTTTTTATATCTCTGATCGAAATCATACCACGATGACTTGTAGGCACTTAACGACAGAGTTTTATTCTAAAAATTGGACAAATTTAACAATAGTTTCTCTATAAAACACATACTCGTAGCTCATACCTGTTCTGACACCTCATTGCCAAACCAGCAATAGACAAACAGCTCCCAGAAAATGCATATACAATAAAAGTAAATTAAAAGAAGTCCTGTTGACTCCGACTGGACAGTTGCTTGGAATCCTGTCAATGCGAAGATCAGTAGAGATGTTAAAAATTGCAAGAGAACGGGAAATTTGAATATGCTTTCAACATCTTTGCGGATTCTGAAAACAATTAAAGTTTTTTTTAGGCAAAATAATTTGAAAAATAACCTTGTTGACGTACCCCAAAAGTATATTATGATGTCCGACAAGTGCTTCCAAATTGCTGTTTGCATTAATGTCACGTTCATCACTGACGGTAAGCCTGTCAAAAGCAATATCCAAGATCTTCATTTGGTAGCGAATTTGATTGATTAGAGTGACATTCAGATAATCGAGTGAAACAATTTGTAAGCCACATAGACATACTCCCAGACACATGTAAGCTAGTTGAAAGTTCATTGGTAGAAAATCTGGCATTTTAACTCGGAAAGGAAACCTCTTTCCAGCAAAATTTTGGGGATCTAAAACGAATCTGATTTAAAAGGTTTTTGTTTTATTTGAAAATTTGGCTTACTGAACATGACAATCACTATTGCCGTTGTGATCGTAACAGCGGCGATACTCGAGTAAATCATTAGCGGTATCTTATTTTCGAACTCACCCCAAAAGAATGCTTCTTTCTTTAAGTGTAAAAGAGAATAATATTAATTTATAGACACACGACTTAAGATTGGTTGTTACCTGTTCTTCAGAGACCACATATCTTTTTGTCAACAACTTGAATTGGTTGATGATCCTTAGAATATCCTTTCGTCGAAAGAAAGCATTTATTACCTAAATATACTTTAAACTCTGTTCTCTTTCCCGCTTAGAGTACAAAGTCTTACCTTCATAACACTTGCTATGTGAGGTAATAGAAGACAAGCATTCTGCGTGAGGTCATTCAAGTTTCCCAAGCATGATATGAAATCATGCACCTCCAATCCAGTGTAAAGGAATGTCATCGTTATTATAACACAAGTACTATAGACAATGAGAAATATTTTGAACCCCTTCGATTCCTTTTTGGTTCCAAATAGTGGAATACCGGACAACTGCATCATGAAAACGTTAAGATTTATTGAGCCAAGTGTCCCAGTGGCAGGATCTGATGGGAAAATACTTTTCGACCAGATTTCATAAAGCTTGTTCATCCTGATAGCGCGCCGTAGACGTGATCACTCTAAAATAGAAATAGAAGGTTGCCATTGCAGTGTTGTTAGTTACATCTACTCTGAGCTCTGAGCCCAAGCTACCTAAATGTTTTATTTTGGGAGAGAATTTCGCCTCAATCTGATCATCGCGAGGTTTTACGAACGCTTATTTGGATAAATATAACAGCTGTTGTGTTATTTGCGAGGGTAATTAAATTATATTATTTGTTTGACTCTTTTTTTCAAATTAACTTTTTTTTACTATAAACAGTAGCAATAAAAATACATACTAAAGCCAAGCAGCAGTAATTTTTGGATGTGAAAGGTAACCAAATGAAATGCATATTAATTTGCAGTCTCGATGAAAGAGATTTCAAATCTAACCGTCTGGCAGCATATGGTGGCAGCTTAAGAGATTAATATTGCATCAGAAATGCATTATTTTCCAAACACGGAATAATAAGGGTAACCACTTGACTATAGTGCTAAATAATAGTATAGAACCCCCTGAATAGGGATGCGTAGATCCAAGACGTTTTCCTTGTCGCCATGTCCTTGACAGATGCTCTCAAATTTCAGTAAAATTCACAATTTTTAATAATTTATGTAACCACACAAATTTTTGCTAAAACATAAGGCGTGTTTTTTTCTTCAAATCTATATAGACTAAACATGTTTCCGCAACATTTTTTCAGTGTAAAATATAACAAAACCTTAGCCAGGATAATTATCTAGTCTTATTTTAACATGGAGACCTTTTTCGAAGTCTATATATATTTGAAAAAAACGACCCTATTGTTGAAAACACCTTCAGCACAAAAGTAACGGTCCAAGATGTTTTTCTTGCCGTTAGATCATTGCCAGACGCAATCAAAATATCGAAGAATAGCAATTTTGAATATTTGATGTACCTAACCACTTAATTTTTTTTTGAAAAGCGAGCAGAGAACGCCCTAAATACAGAACAAGACATTTTCCTTGTCGCCAAGTCCTTGGCGGACGCTTTTAAAGTATCGAAGACCCGTTAAAATGCACGAATTTCAAAATTCTTATTTTTTGCGAGATTCTAGTTTTCGAGATTTTGATATTACGAGTTTTCGATGTACGAGATTCCGATAATGCGAGATTATAAAAACGAGATTTTAAAATGCGGTCAATCGTACCCAACCCACTTCTTCTATTAATTTAAGGGTTTTTGAAATGTATGGCTTAACTTTTTGAGCCAGATTTTGTAATTTTTAAGAACTGTTGTAAAAATTGATCGTTTTGAATCAGATTTGTAATTTTGAAGAACTGCAATAATGTGTCGTTAAAAACTACAAAAAATCCTGGAATTGTGACAACTATCTTGCACTGTACTGATGTGATGAGTTCTTATTATGTGTAATTATTATTTTAATTAAATCCACATTTGTATTTAATGTTTTCAGGATACGTTCATAGCAATATTTTAGATTTTACGTTAATGTGAAATTTTCTCAATAATATATCTCATTTGAAACTTAACTTTTTGAATTAAATTTTAACAGAAACAAACTTTTATAGTATTTTAAAATCAAAATCAACCCAAAATGACAAAGAGAACGTCTTGGCTTAACTGTCAGCTTTATTCTACCAACTAAAGGTACTCGCACTTTGGGTTAGTCCTTCTCACTGAAAATCACAGTATGTAAAGAAGTCCCTAACGAGGAAAGAATAATAAATTTAAAATAAGTATTTATTATTCTCTGGATTCCACCCCTTCATACTATGTATTTTGATGTCAATATTAATAATGGTCAGACATTGTAAACAGTGTTCCCACTCGTAAATGATACAATTTTATATTTTTACACTTGTTGGACAATAAATAAATAGAAAGTTTTATTTTTTGGCCATCATTTTGTTCACCTGAATAAGTAATTTGAATCAACAAATACATAGCACACGCTGCATGAAGTTGATTAGAAGATAAAATATTTTGCTGCATGTATCATAAGTCGGTTTTTGACAGCAGCACTTTAAACATCATCCCAAATCTCTCGATGGTTAAATTGAGCGGGAAAAATAGTTCTAGCTATTTATTTTAAGGTTATGTCAAGTGAATGTATAATGAACGTATTTATATCCGAGAACGGACACTTTAAACGTGATGTGAATCCGCTTTTGACGACAGACCTTCTTTCACTTTATGACGTAACTGGAATTTTTTGATGAAAAAAAAAAAAACATAAAATATGGCTTTAAGATGGCGTTTTAATAATTATATTATATCATAAGGAAATTTATCAAAGCGATATAATTTTATCAAAGTTGGAACTCTAGGAAAAAAATTTCATAGTGGCACATTAGCGGAGAGCTGAAAGGTGATAAGTTGTAACGGCGTGTCGATTCCTTCTTACACTGTCATTATGAGAATATTTAATTGCAATATTCCAACATGCTTATAATTTTTTAATTTTAATAACTGCAATTTAATTGTATCCTTAACGCTTTCAAAACCGGTGGTATTAAAAATATACCACTGTTACCTGTGTATAGTGATGGGCAAATACCCGGTAAATACCATTTGAGGGTAAATATCCAGGGTATTTACCGGGTATTTACCAAAACGGGTATTCATGTGGGTATTTATTTCAAATAGAAGAAATTATTGCAAAAACAAGCTAATTGCGTATTTTATTTTTATATTATTCAATTTAAAAACGAAAAAACAAAACATAAACAATACGCCAATAAAAAAAATCACCATTAAATTCAAGATGTCGGATGACGCAATAGGGTTAGAATCCCGAAAACCGAAATATAAACTGGCAATGAGCCCCCCAACGATTTTCGAAGGAAAATCGCTGCGCGGAATTTTTTAAATAATAGGCGTATTTTTTGGTCATCTATATGGGACGTTAAAAATATTTTCCTTGTTAAGGGGCTTACACGAAAACACGATGCACTTAGTTCTTGCATGATTTAACCATTGCATTATATCAGTCAGATCATCATTTATAGAGAGTACTGCGTGCTCTATTAAACCCAGAGGACAACTTAGTTTAGTTTAGTTTATCTACTAGCTGTTGCCTGCCCGGCGTTGCCCGTGCTTTGAATCAGCCGCGTTGTTTGAATATAGTATAATAGAAAGGAAGTAGTAGGAAGCGATATTATTTAAATTAAGTTTCTAACGAATTCTGAAGTCAATACATTATAATCTGAACTTAGTGGTTGTTCCCTATAGATGAAACGATCGCATAAAAAAGTGATGGAAATGTAGTATACCTGTGTACAAACACATCTACGCACATACAACTAACAAATATCAGCAAAATCATCCATCCTCTACTTTGTCCCACAAAGCATTAATATTAACACGAACAACCCTCTCTCAACAGAATGACGATCAATGGCAATGGTTTCCCATCATTCAATGCGCGTATGGGTAGGGTCAGGGATGGAAAATGACATTTTTGATTTGTACTTAAAACTGTTTTAAGATTGTACTGAAATGGGGCCAATTGTATTGAAAACTATTTTCCGCATGAACAATATAAAGTGACCTCAAAATATTTCTTTTTCAAAAACATAACCAAACGAAAATAAATTAACAATACATTCACACAAATAACTTCATAACAAAATGTCTGTTCAGTGAGGCTGTTCTGGCCAGAAAAGTACAAGGTTTTGTGCTCAGTGAGAGAAATTTCTGTCCAAAACTGATCTGCTTTGTGTTGAGTGAGGTTGTGTAGAACAGAAAAATACAGGAAATCTTGCACCTACTCTTGAGGTAGGTAGCTGTGATTGCATTTGATTTTTTAACTCGAAGTGAAAACTGTATCGACGAGAAAAGTTTACCAAATGCAAGATCACAAAATCAGAGTTTATCTAATAAAATAATCGATTTGTTATCCAAATAATAATGATTATCGAAATTCAATCGGAAAAAGGGAAACGAGTTATCGGAAAGCGCTATAAATAATTTGGAAAACATAAGTACAATAATCGACAATGAAATCATCATTTTTGACAACTATCATATGGGCTCTACTTTTCTGTGCTAACTTTGATCTGACATTTTTCACGAATCTGTGATTTTTTGTTCTAATTGTTCCTCACCGAACAAAGCTAAAATTAAAAAGAAAACACTTTAGTTTAATACACAGTTCATAGTCAAGTTTATGAGCTCTTCAGGATGAATGCTCTCATTTCGCACATTTGTGCTCAAAATATTGCCACGTCATGTACATCAAATTCATAACAGGATGAGTTCCTTATTTAGTTTTTTATTTCGCAAGTTTCGACTTGAAGTCAATCCAGTTAACGCTTTGTGTAAAACTCAAAGCAAATATATGTGTCGTTGTTAATTGATTCGATTTTCGATTTTTTTTGGAAAATACGGCATGCAAAAGAATTTGAAAGATACTGATTGATTAATTGTATCGAATTAGGGCAAATTGTACTTTTGTACTTAAACAAACTCATTTGTATCAAATTCGATACAATTGTATCGACTTTTCCATCCCTGGGTAGGGTAGAAAGAAAATTAAAGAATAAGCGATAGCGATGGATTTGTGGCGAAGAGTAGAGCATAACATCTACAGAAACAACCCTCTCCCAACAGAATGACGATCAATGGCAATGGTTTACCCAAAAATAATGAGCAAATAATGAAAGCGAAATTTGGAATTATGTAAATTATGGAATCAAGGAATTGTTTTTTTTTTATATAAAAAGTAACCTAATCTCTAATCCAGGAAGTAGATTATCTATTCCCGAAAGTTTCATTCAAATCTGTTAAACCGTTAAAGTGTTATTGAGCAACAAACATCCAAACATCCAAACATCCAAACATCCAAACATCCAAACATCCAAACATCCAAACATCCAAACATCCAAACATCCAAATATCCAAACATCCAAACATCCAAACATCCAAACTTTCACATTAAGAATATACTTCTTATAAATTGGTGCTAAGCTAAAATTATGCAAAAATTTAACATTGCGAAAAAAACTACTTCAAATGAAAATCAGTTGGTTTTGTACACCATTCTTTTTGTTAAATATACAAAATATATAAACAAATATATAAAACATTACATATCTACATCTTTTATTTAAACAAATACATAAATCCCCATTCAATATAAAAGGATAAAAAAAGAAAATAAAGAAAACTCAGAATTAGTTCTAATTATGACATTGAAGGTAAATAGGTAGCTCTCTACGAAACTGTGTTTCGTCCCTCACTCTTCTCACGTGCCTTGAAAAAGAGTTCCACAGACGGATAGAGTTAATGAAGAATTGTCGCCCCGAGGTCAGACAAGAATAACGAGGACGGATTAGTTACTCGGATCTATTTGAGGAACCAAAGCGAAACCTTTCAAATAGACTAAGGGGTTCCTGTGACTCGATTATATTGAATAATAAGATAATGGTTCTATACCTCAATAATTGGTCAAAGAAAAGATCATATATTTGAATTGAAAAACTTGATATGTGATCAAAACGGCGCAAGCCAAATATGTAACGCGCGGTATTGTTGAATGCTACATTAAGTTTTCTCCTGCTCACAGTTGCAAAAAACTTCACACCCGTACGTAAGTATTGGTAAAACCAGCGTTTTAGCCAACATCAAACGTGTTTTTTAAGGAGTAAAATGCTGCGAGGTCCATAACATTTAATAGGAGCTGCGCATCATCAGCAAAAATATGCATTGAGCAATTTTTGATAAAATTGGGAAGATCATTGACATATAAAGAGAAAAATAATGGCCTTAATATGGATCTCTGAGGAACACCACTGAAAGATTGGCGAGGGTCCGATGGAGATTGATTGATTGATACAGCTTTAAATCTATGTGGAAAGTACGAGGACACTAACTTTACTGCACAGGGCGAACATTTATAGATTTCAGATAATTTGCGACACAAAATGGAATTTAATGAATTTTATTACATAGGGGTTCCCAATCTTTTTTATACTGCGACTGCGACTCCCGTTACAGGCAGTCATTTTTTTCCGACGCACTACTAAAAAAAAGATAGGTACCTGCCTGTAGCTCTAGCAGACATTAATATTACTTTATTTATTACTAGCTGTTGCCTGCCCGGCGTTGCCCGTGCTAAAAATCAGTCGCGTCATTTGATTGTATTTAGTATGATAGAAAGGAAGTAGTAGGAATTGATATTATTTAAATTAAGATTCTAAAGAATTCTAAAGCCAATACATTATTATCTGAACTAAGTGGTTGTTCCCTATAGATGAAACGATTGCATAAAAAATGTATGGAAATGTAATATTCCTGTGTACAAACACGTCTACACACATATGTACATAATATGTATTTTATGAGCATCAAATAATGGTACTTTCTGGTTTCTTGTCTCTAATAGTTGTACTTAATGTTTATATTTAAAGTACAATAGTATTATGTAAACGCCGAAGATATTAGGCTTTGTTGTAAGCATTGATCGTGGAGTAACTGGTGAGGTTTGTCTGAAATCACCAACTATTTACTAATTTTAAGACTCAACATTGCCTGCCTACCCCTACTACACTATAATATGTATTTGTGAATTTAAAAAAAAGGAAAAACTTTATTCTAAGGTGTCCACTGACTTAACCTTAAGGTAACCAAATACCGCTGTAAAGTGACAAAAAAAGAAAGTAAAAAAAATCGTACATTTCCCCCTTTCTGTAGATCTAGATCCGCACGCTGATGAAGCAGAAACATAACTAACAAAAGTCGGCAGCAAAAACATCCCTCCTCTACTTTGTGTCACAATCCCAAAAAGGAGCATTAATTATTAACACGAACAACCCTCTCTCAACAGAATGACGATCAATGGCAATGGTTTACCCATCGTTCAATGCGCGTATGGGTAGAAAGAAAATTAAAGAATAAGCGATAGCGATGGATTTGTGGCGAAGAGAAGAGCATAACATCTACAAAAACAACCCTCTCCCAACAGAATGACGATCAATGGCAATGGTTTACCCATCGTTCAATGCGCGTATGGGTAGAAAGAAAATTAAAGAATAAGCGATAGCGATGAAATCGTGGCGAAGAGAAGAGCATAACATCTACAAAAACAACCCTCTCCCAACAGAATGACGATCAATGGCAATAGTTTACACATCATTCAATGCGCGTATGGGTAGAAAGAAAATGAAAGAATAAGCGATAACGATGGATTTGCGGCGAAGAGAAGAGCATAACATCTACAAAAACAACCCTCTCCCAACAGAATGACGATCAATGGCAATGGTTTACCCATCGTTCAATGCGCGTATGGGTAGAAAGAAAATGAAAGAATAAGCGATAGCGATGGATTTGTGGCGAAGAGAAGAGCATAACATCTACAAAAACAACCCTCTCCCAACAGTATGACGATCAATGGCAATGGTTTACCCATCGTTCAATGCGCGTATGGGTAGAAAGAAAATTAAAGAATAAGCGATAGCGATGAAATCGTGGCGAAGAGAAGAGCATAACATCTACAAAAACAACCCTCTCCCAACAGAATGACGATCAATGGCAATGGTTTACCCATCGTTCAATGCGCGTATGGGTAGAAAGAAAATGAAAGAATAAGCGATAGCGATGGATTTGTGGCGAAGAGAAGAGCATAACATCTACAAAAACAACCCTCTCCCAACAGAATGACGATCAATGGCAATGGTTTACCCATCGTTCAATGCGCGTATGGGTAGAAAGAAAATTAAAGAATAAGCGATAGCGATGAAATCGTGGCGAAGAGAAGAGCATAACATCTACAAAAACAACCCTCTCCCAACAGAATGACGATCAATGGCAATGGTTTACCCATCGTTCAATGCGCGTATGGGTAGAAAGAAAATGAAAGAATAAGCGATAAGCTCTCCCAACAGTATGACGATCAATGGCAATGGTTTACCCATCGTTCAATGCGCGTATGGGTAGAAAGAAAATTAAAGAATAAGCGATAGCGATGAAATCGTGGCGAAGAGAAGAGCATAACATCTACAAAAACAATCCTCTCCCAACAGAATGACGATCAATGGCAATGGTTTACCCATCGTTCAATGCGCGTATGGGTAGAAAGAAAATGAAAGAATAAGCGATAGCGATGGATTTGTGGCGAAGAGAAGAGCATAACATCTACAAAAACAACCCTCTCCCAACAGAATGACGATCAATGGCAATGGTTTACCCATCGTTCAATGCGCGTATGGGTAGAAAGAAAATTAAAGAATAAGCGATAGCGATGAAATCGTGGCGAAGAGAAGAGCATAACATCTACAAAAACAACCCTCTCCCAACAGAATGACGATCAATGGCAATGGTTTACCCATCGTTCAATGCGCGTATGGGTAGAAAGAAAATGAAAGAATAAGCGATAGCGATGAAATCGTGGCGAAGAGAAGAGCATAACATCTACAAAAACAACCCTCTCCCAACAGAATGACGATCAATGGCAATAGTTTACACATCATTCAATGCGCGTATGGGTAGAAAGAAAATGAAAGAATAAGCGATAACGATGGATTTGCGGCGAAGAGAAGAGCATAACATCTACAAAAACAACCCTCTCCCAACAGAATGACGATCAATGGCAATGGTTTACCCATCGTTCAATGCGCGTATGGGTAGAAAGAAAATGAAAGAATAAGCGATAGCGATGGATTTGTGGCGAAGAGAAGAGCATAACATCTACAAAAACAACCCTCTCCCAACAGAATGACGATCAATGGCCCTGGCTACACGGTCAATCCAATACCGATTCTTTTCAGTGAGACAGGTAGATTTTATGTGAGCTAAAACGAGAAGGGTTGATTTCACCAAAAGCACACCGAAAATCCGATTTGATAATAATTCTCGGTGGAAGATGCATGTTCTTGTCTCAGAGCGTTTCATTTCTCATACATTTTTTCATTTTTTTCCGACCGTCGGAGGGTTCACATTACGGAAGACTCAAAAAAATAATTCTCTGTGCAGGACGGAGCACGGAGATTGTGTGTTCTGTTTTCAAAGTGTTTCCCTCAACACATTTTGTGTGTAGCCACGGGGAAATTTTCAATACCTAGTATGCCATTGACCGTGTAGCCAGGGCCAATGGCAATGGTTTACCCATCATTCCAGTGCTGGGGGATCGTGGGAAAAATCCCTTTTTGTGGGAATTTGGACCTCAAAAGGGATCGAGGGAAAACCCTATGGTTTTGCGGGAATTTTTTTGATTGTGTGGGAATTTTTTTTATTTATAAAATTTAAACCAAGAAAGGGTATAAGCAAGAAAATTCCAAACCATTAATAGTTTTTATTCACTTATTCCAATTCGCGAAGATAAAAATAACGAAACTCACTTTAAAGTAACTCGTTTGAGGCTTTAATTTCTCTTTTTTTTTTGTTTTCCCCAACACAATGTTTTAATAACATTACACAAAAGTAAAATATTATTTGAAATATGTAATTTCAACCAATTTTTAACCTGTTTGATCATGTTGAATGCAAATTCATTTATAATAGGTATTTATTAGGTCAGGTTTCCGCCATTCCAATCGAAAGATATCGATTTGATCGTTGGCATTATCGTTATGTTGGGGTGAATTCATAGTTGTAAAAATATTGTTGTTAATTTACCGCAGCAAAATCTGTATATATTAAGCAATATAAAAAAAGCTGCTAATTTGCACAACAAAAGTGGTAATTTGACATTTATGAAAACAAATCGAAAGCAATGGTAAGGCAGTTTTTCTACATTTGTGAACGCAGTAACTGCATTGCTGCGGTTTTTTTTTTTACAATTATGAACTCAACCTTGATGCTACTCAAATCATAAAGGCGTACTTCTCATACACAATTTTTTCGTCATTCTCCAGTTAACAGGGTTATTTGTGTCAATTTAAAGTGAGTTAGGATTATTTCATCTTTTATTTCAGTGAGAAAAAATTCGTAAAATGCATATATCGAAAACATTTTTACGAATTTCTTTCACTTAAATAACAGATGACATATCCATAAGCCTTACTTCACGTTAAATATTTAAAATGAGGTTTCGGCTTTACGTGGACTATAACTATAATTATCTTGGTGTCCAATTTTAGTGGCGAAGTTGAAACAATGCGCATTTTGTACTAATGGCATTATGGAACAAATTTTTTCACTTTAAATCACTAACAAAAGTTGTCTGGGTTTTTGACACATTATGACTTTAATTTCGTCACGAGGTGATAACGATATTGTGGACCTAAAGTCGACTATAATTATCAAAACTTTTTGCTACGTGCTAATATAATTTTAAATTGTACTCTATCCGACTATAATACTGCGCCATTCTTTTTTTCTTTAAATATAAAACCTATTTATCTACGTTATTTGGCTTTGAAAATATGTATGTACAAATTAAAAATACCAAGTACAAACTTAATGGAAATTTTGTTAAATTTTTTTTCTGTGGGAAATAAATAGGGAAACACGAGATGGTGTGTGGAAAAAAAAAGGGAATTTTCGGCTCGGGTGATGGGACTTCTCTGAAAACTGCCCCCCAGAACTGCATCATTCAATGCGCGTATGGGTAGAAAGAGAATTAAAGAATAAGCGATAGCGATGGATTTGTGGCGAAGAGAAGAGCATAACATCTACAAAAACAACCCTCTCCCAACAGAATGACGAACAATGGCAGTCGTTTACCCATCATTCAATGCGCGTATGGGTAGAAAGAAAATGAAAGAATAAGCGATAGCGATGGATTTGTGGCGAAGAGAAGAGCATAACATCTACAAAAACAACCCTCTCCCAACAGACTGACGATCAATGACAATGGTGTACCCAAAAATAATGACCAAGTAATAAAAGCGGAAATTGGAATAACTCGAATTATGGAATCAAGGAATTGTATGTTTTGATTAAAAAGTAGCCTAATCTCTAATCCAGGAAGTAGACTATCTATTCCCGAAAGTTTCATTCAAGTCTGTTAAACCGTTAAGGTGTTATAGAGCAACAAACATCCAAACATCCAAACATCCAAACATAACATCCAAACATCCAAACATCCAAACATCCCAACATCCAAACATCCAAACATCCAAACATCCAAACATCCAAACTTTCACATTTATATATTAGTAGGATAGGATAGGATAGGATTAGTAGGATAGGATAGGATAGGATAGGATAGGATAGGATTTAATTAAAGAAAACTCCAAAGATTATAGAATCTTAATTATTGTTATGTATTAGAAAATATAATAGTACAATCAATGAGAAGGATGAGCTTTCTTTTCTGAAGTTTTGAAATCGCCATTTTTATTTCTTTTTCTAAATTGATTTGTGGCCTGTATTTCGAATTGATCACTGCAACTGCAGAAAAGCACAAGTATGACGTAGAAAATGGTAAAAGGATCTGTAAAGCTGTAGTACTGAGAGTAGGATATTCTTGGGATACATTGCTCGAAAATTGAAATATTTTGTCCTTGTTGAACCGTAGTTTATGGCTCGTATCACAAGATATTTCTAGCAGTATTGTTCTTTCTTGACTATTGAAAGTGCAGATGGGGGTGAGGTCGATTGGAATGGATCTCCAATTGAGTTGTAGCGATCAAGATTCTCCAGAAAATAAATATTTATCAAAATGGGTGCTGAATGTCGATGAGTGATGAATTAATATCAATTGCAAACTTGGACTCAGATCTTGAATCGATTTTTTCTTGCAGGAAGCCTTTCACAACAGGAAAACAATCAGTATTTCCTGGCTCCTCTGACATAGTGCATAGATAAAACAGAACATGCCTAATGATTAATGCCATTTATTTTAAACAGACATACATATGTATTTATTTAAATTGAATAAGAGCGCTATAATGAAGAATTTGTAAGACATGTGTTCTGATGGAGTTACTTAATTTATCAACTGAGTTATATACGGACAAATACAATTCACAAGCAACTCTGATGTGAAAACAGAAAGTGTACCTAATAAATAGACTTTGACATTTGACCTAGCAATGTCCTCAGTCAATTTTTGCATCCAATGGTTTATTATTATTATTATTATTGAAGGGTGAGAAGCACCGCGACCTTAAGATCTATTGTGCCCCCCAGAAGTCCTAGACGAAGGAAAATCCCTCTCGTCATTATTCCTATTGGAATCGGTTAGAGAGAGCTTCGCTCACATCTAGCCCAGGTGAGAATTTCATAGGTAACAGCACCTCATCCAGACCAATTTTCCTGAGAAATCGCAGCAGGCAATTGGGTGCTATGAGTGGTAGATCCGCTGCTGTAATTTGGTATTTACCCAAGCACTTGAATCTTTTCTGGGTTAATGCCCCATATTCCACCAGTATGTGTGTTTCGCTGGACTCATCGCAAAATCTGCATGAGTCTTCATCTGATAGACCTAGCTTTCTGAGATGTCCCCTGAGTTTACAATGCTCAGTACGAAACGCAGTCAGGATGCGGAGTTAGTTTTTGTCAAGGCTGATGCAAGCTTTGAATCTCTTCAGGTTGTAATTACCCAGCAGTTTCTTTGCCTGTCTTAGACCCTGAGTTTTTGTCCAGGACTTAGCACTGTTTGTCTTCTCCAATGATCGGAGCTCCTCTTTTATTGTGTGCTCCCCTATGCCGCAGAAGGGTTCAGGGCCCACAAATGGTGTGGCAGCTCCTTTCCTGGCAAGTTTGTCCGCCTCTTCATTACCTTCTGTACCCAGTATTTGGTGACGTTGTTTCGTTCGCCCAGTCTATTTAGTTTATCTAGGCATTCCCGGACAATTCTAGATTTGATGATCTGAGCCCCTATTGCCTTGATAGCTGCTTGGCTATCTGACATTATTGTAATGTCGCATCTGTTGTAGAACTTATTAAGATTGAGTTGGGCACATCTGTCGATAGCACAGATTTCAGCTTGAAAAATGCTGGTGTAGCTGCCCATGGGTTCGAATAGTTTATTTCCGGGCCCAAACACTCCTGCCCCCGTTCCTTCCTCAGTTCTTGAACCATCCGTGTGCCATTTAATGGTGTGCGGACTCAGCGCATAGATTCTAGATTCATTGCTCCAGTCTTTCTTGTTGCTGAGTTTGATACGAAAGTTTTTCTCCCAGCTGAATTTTCTAATCCCATCGACTCTAGGAAGGGCTAGACTTACTTACTTAGTTGGCGCTACAGCTCGAGGTGAACCGGGGCCTGCTTCTCGCAACCATTTGTGTGTGCGTGTTATATTTTTGCACGAATGGAAGCGACCTACAGTTTTTTGCCGACTCCGAAAAAAACTCTTTTAGGTGTTAGACCCGGCCAGGAGTTGAACCCGGGCAGCATTGCGTAGTAGTTCAACGCACTAACCACCACGGCCACGGTGACCGGAAGGGCTAGAAGGGGAAGCTTATTGGCCATTGCATTTATGGCTGATGCATTTTCCTTTTCCTAATCCAGTCGTCTAGTAGACAGCAGAAAGTCTCCACGCATTGCTCATTGATTTAAAATGTCATATTTCAAACTATTCAAATCCGAAAATTTTAAAGAATGTACAGTGTCAATCGCAATTTTGTTCCCAATGGTTCCATATTCGTTAAATATTTTAAGAGTTCGTACAATCAATTGATTGACGTGTCAATTCTAACATTCATACATAATGTATATTAGCCCGATTGAGTAGTTTGTCCAAACCTATAATTTAAATCCTTTCCATAAGCTAAAATTAATTCCTGACACCTGATATAACACGTCACCGACGCCGCCCATTAATGACAGTTCAATTGAATCCCATGAATAATTAAAAGAATAACAGTGCTACAATCGCATGCCTGCTCATTTCACGCAAAGTATTCTCCTCTAACTCTATTCAAAGGAATCATGTAAGGACGGCTATTCCATAGAATCATGGAAGTGGATTATGTACTTGTTTCTTGAGATTTAAATCCATGGCATGAGAACCTTTGAGATATTTATTGACTTGCTCTTTGAATTTAAATTGAACAGAAACACAAAGGAGGGATGAAGGACGCTATAACCTTATTCCATTTTCTATGAAACTGACCTATACTGGTGGCTGATTAAAATGGAAAACCACCCCCTTAATGGAAAGGATGTAATAGTTAATCATTTATAACAATTTATTGCATATTTCAGTTAATCCAATTATACCTGCAAACAAAGAACATACCCAGTTCTCTGAGATACTTAAGTAACGCCGCGGCGCTGCATGAAGTTCTATGGGGAATCGGAAAATAAATTACTTTCACTAGACTCGATCTCGATGGTCAGTGTATCCTTAATGGAGGTCGTGACATGTAGGCGTGGAAGAGTTTGTCGTGGAAACTTGAAAGGTTTGCTGTTTGCACCCCGGACATCGCCTGAAGCAGCGATTTAAATCTTGACATTGCAAAGCCACACTTCACTTATGTCCATTTGGACTGTCTTGGAACTAAGCAGTCGAGCCGCAATAGGGCGATTGGTTGACTGTGATTGAATGGTTGCTGGAATAGAGCTGCGATACTAAAAATCGATCCACCCATATACTAACGTTCTGTCAACTCTTCTGGTCTTCAAAAGATCTTTTAGGTCGCAGTACCCTCCGCAAATGGCGGGTCCGTACCCTTTTAAAAAACGTTCTGAGAAGGCAGGAAAAGTTGGACAGGGTATAAAATTCACAGCTCGAAGGTAAGTTAATGTCAGCCATGTCATATGTGGTTAACTGCATCCGCATCAAGTTTTTGCTGACATGTGTTCGGCTCCAGCGGTACTGTTCAAAACTGGAAGCAGTTTACATATTAGGCACGCTTTACGCCAGGGTCTCTTAGAACCTTTTTAATGTCAAATTAGTCTTAATATATTTCAGTTCATTTCCTATCCCCAGTCCTTTCACCTGTTCTGATAGTTTTCGGAATGTACACACTTGTTTTCTCACCCTTTACTTTTTCCGATATCGCTTTCGAAGTTCTTATACGTAACAACATAGTCCCCCGCCAAGTGTACGTTGTAAAATAAGAGTAATCCATTGTCAACCCTCCACTTCAACATCATTCAGTTACCAATTTGATTAAAGTTCCCCTCTGTGGTCTTCAGTACACATAAAAACCGCAAACAAAACCAATCTTCTACCAGGAGCTCAGCAGAGCTAGCAAGTGTATCGAAAAAAAGAAAAATTCATCCCGTCATCTAAAATCACAACGAGAAGGGTGCGCGCTGTTATATCAGCCATCAGGCAACCCCTAAACCGCTTGCAATGCTGGAAACGATAAAAGGAAAAACACAAAAAGAAAAACCGGAAACGACCACGCAATGAATTTGTTTTGAATTTTTTCCAACCAAGAACTCATGATTTCGGGAAAGTATCCCAAATTCCTTCGTGCACAAGGGCCACAATGCACACGGCGAACCTCTGAGCCGCAATCAACTTCTTTGTATACCACGGCGAATGGGAGTCGTTTAACTGATAAAAATGATAACGGTAATAAAACGTACGTGTACAATGAGCGCGGCGCGCTTCAATCCAATTTCGGGTACGAGCGTCGACCGTCAACCGATGACGACGTTTAACAGCCCATTAAACTGTCGAAGTTAATGCGCTCATAAACCCATCAAATCAGTCAGAGCACCAGGGTAGCAGGCAGCGTAGCACAGGAACTGCGAAGGTATATCTTTTGGTGTTCCATCCAGAAGATTTTCACATCCCGTCGCACCATGGAGGAGAAGTGTCTTTGGGGGCGCGATGGTGGTGGCTGCAGAATTGTGGACACGTTGTGGAAAAGGGTTGCGAGCGAATGCAAATTTTCCAAAGTTTTCTGCCGGGTGGGGTGTGTTTATGTGTGATTAGGATTTAATTTCGACATGCGGATGGGAAGAGCAATCAATCACACTTAACGTCACACTTAAAATTAGCTTACAAACAATTTATGCTTTATTGAGATTACTTTGGAAAAATTTTGATACGAATACGAGGGGAGGTTGGTAATGTATTTTCAGCTTCGATGACAAGGAAACGAAGAAGTTAGTATGTCTGCTCTGTGGTTCTGGAGGTTCTGAACTGATCAACAGATCAATTTGACTTATGTGTACATATATGTCATCGAGCTATTTCAATAAGTAACTACCGCGTTACTGGAGCTATGCGTACCACCCCAACCCACCCCAGTATCCGTTCAACAGACTGTTCAACGAAAGTGTACAAAGCTGTCTTCGAGTTCTTTGCAATTACTATAGGCAGGTAAAAGCAGGGCCACACAAATAATAAAGTACTCGAGAACTCGTATTGGGTAGCGGTCCGGTACAGGGCCGCCAATCCCCACTCATTTTGAGAGAACAGATGTAGTCGTAATGTGGTGCTGAGTTGCATGCTTTGCCGGTTTGCATTACCCATCTGGCATGGTGATGTCAGGGAAATCGGCTAAGATTTGCAACCATGACGAAGTATTTGGTAGCACCTTAATTGATGAAACGTCTGCGATGAAACAGATGATACAGGGAACTGAAAGTCCAGTTGTTGAATCGAGGAGGCCATTGTTCTTCAAATACGTCGACTACACTGGCTCGTCCACATCGAGCGAATGGACAACAATGATCCAGCAAAGAGGATCTTCGAATCACAGCCCCCAGATTCGAGACGATAAGGAAGACCGAACCTCCGTTTCAAGGATCAAGCTACCGCGGATGCCAGTGCGCTTTGTCTAGACAACTGGAAGCAGCGTGCCCGGGATCGAAGAGAGTGGAATGTTGCCGTGACTCAGGCAGAGATTCTCCACGGGTCTGGAGCCCGTTAAGTAAGTAAATATACAACTCGCATGTTTTGGCGATGGTTTTCGAGGTTTAAATCCGCGTGGCGTTTACAAGTGTGTATATTATCGCAACAGAAAAGACTGCAGGCAACAAACAAGTCACTCCACCCCTTCGTGTAATAAGTGATTACGACTTCTGTAAAAATGACAATGAGACTGGGAAATATTTCCTATTTGAATATTCAACTTTTGTTCAAGACAAGATGTGGATTCTCCGCGTTCCTGCGAGTGCTGATAGCCTAAGCCACTGTCCACAGAAACGCGTAAACACATTCCAAAATTTGAATGATAAGCGTTGTTTTACGGGGGTAATTCTATTCCCATGATCATATTTGGGCTATTCATCCGTCTATTACACTAGATTTAACAAAGTATATGAGGGTATTTCTCAAAACACAATTCCAGCGAATTGCGATGTCGTTTTGTAGCCACTCATCTGGATTCCAGAATAAATTGCCTTCATCAGAATTCCCAAAAGGCTCTTAATTATTTAATTCTCTTTTTAATTATTGTCACTTAGAATATTAAAAATTGCTCATCATTTTGCACACTTCAAATGGGCAATTCAAAAATATGCTCTTCCAGATATGACCAGGTGCCGGCGCTCTTAGGTCTATCAACCGTTGTCACAAAATGAACAACAGGTCAGCTTAGCAGCACCGAAAAACACAATTATGTCTATGTACGTCATTACGCAGACCCTCCGCAGTTGTTATCACTCAGGCCAGAAATTTTTAGCAACAAAGTATTTTTCGCGATGTCATTTAATCATTTATCATACCCGCCGCCGGCCGTCTGCAATTGCGATATGTACTTGTACATAATATGTGGTAAGAATTTTATTAAAATTATGAATTTATGGCGTGATTTAGAAATCTTGCGTTATGCATAATCTACACTGTTTTGCGCAGTATTATACTGTTTTTTAGGCTCCAAAACTGCATACTGATTTTTTCCCCAAAATACTGCGAAACATAAAACTTTAATTTTGTAATTTTTTTTTTGTAATCTACACATGCTAAAGGGGATATGAATACCCTTATAATGTTTCCACACAGCGCGAACAAGAACGAGAGACAGACAAATCGATGCAGTGATAGAAAACTCCGATGTAAGGTTTCAACGAACTCTATGGATGGTGTCCAGTATAACTGGAGAGTTGTGTATTATTGAAAGCTTTGCCATTGCTTATGATTCACAGAAAATTTTTCCAGTTGTTTCCTGTTTGTGCGATCAATTTCTTCAGCCATACCACCATCCTGCCAGTGTTATGTCTTCGAAGTTGGTTTTGATATTAGCTTCTGAAACTGATCAACTAATTTTTATTTCGTGAGAAATAAATGTTTCGACGACATCTGGACTTGCACCGTGAACCTTCAGTGTGACAAGCAACGAAAACTACCACTACGCCCCGGCCACCTAATGCTGCGAATTTCAAATTTATCAACCGGAATGCAAAATTTTGGAGAGAGAACAATTAATAGCAACATGTATCGAGTATAAATACTATACAGTAAAGCCCCTTATTCCTAGAACAAAAATCGTTGCGAGAAAAGTAATCGTATCGTAATACGTCAAAATTCTCGCACCTTCACTGCGAGAAACCATTCTTTCTCGTAAGGAGAAAATGAATGGCCCTGACCATTCTTTCTCGCAACGATTTATTTTGCGATGCGATTTTTTGACTTTGTTTTCGATGAAAGAGGAAACAATTGTATTAATTTTGAGTAGCAAAAAGGGAAACTACACATTTTCGCGCCTTTAAACGTAATTTCCTCTTTTAAAAAATTTAAATTTGTTGTTCAAAATACTTTTAATTCAATATGAGTGATAAGAAGAGGAAAATAACCCAAAAAACAAAGTTCTGAAATGACGAAGAAAAATATCAAAACTCGTACGTCAAAAATCTCGTTGCGAAATTTGAAATTCTAGGAATTTACCCTCAAAATCTCGCACCACAAGCTACGATTTTTGTTTCGCAACGATTTTTTTTCTCGCAACGATTTTTATTCTGGGAATTAGGGGTTTAACACTTGTGAATAGTGGAATGCTTGGGAGCACTTTTTTTCCTACAACTCGCAATATTTCTACTATTCGCATTTGTTTCCGCAGTCGTTAACGTTACACGTGCTTTTTTTTGTAATCTATGTATATAGGAAAAATGTTCCATGTTAAATACACTAACAAGTCCATATTATATAGAATAATGAAATCTGGATATCGTTCTGGATAGAGTTCAGAATGTGTAGGTATAGAACAAAAGCGTTTCAAAACGTTTTGAAAATAGCCGCTCGCAAAGTGAGACGCACACGGAAAGAAGCAATAGCAATGTGTAAATGACTCATAGGTACATTTTTCGGTTCTGCTATTGAATAGCGAATTAACATGGGAAAATAAAATCTATCAAAAAGTTCCAAAAGATTTCGCAGGTTTCCAAGATTATAACAGTGATCTTGTATGAAGAAAATCCAACTTGGCAGAAAATGTCCACTATTCCACTATTTTTATTTAGTTGTGAGCACCGTGCCACCTCTTTCAAATTTCTGACAAGCAGTCAGTTTCTATGTCTATATATGTACATATGCACATACTCGTACATACAAACCTATAGTCAAACTTCTTTATATCAAACTTCGTTGTAACGAAATTCTCTATATTCCTAAATTTGTTGTTGTCCCTTCGCCTTAAAAAAAATCCTATATTACATGATTCTCTGTATACCGAACGTCTTTTATTCTATCCTATCCTATACTATACTATCCTATTCTATTCTATCCTTTTCCATTCTATCCTACTTCCTAGAAATTTATATATATATTTGTTGCTCAATCACGCCTTAGCGGCTCAACAGATTTGTATGAAACTTTCGTGAATAGATAGTCTACTTCCTGGATTAGCGATTTGGCTACTTTTTAACCGGAAAATGTAATTCCTTAATTCCATAGTTTGTATTTTTACAGTTTAAGGTCATATTATTTTCATTATTTTTATAGGTAAACCATTGTTATTAATAGTCAGTTTGTTGAGAAAGGGATTGTTCTTGTTAACATTATGCTCTTTTGCACAAATAACCATCGCTATCGCTAATAAATTCTTTTCCTTTCATTAATCCCATAGAGAGCTGCCGTTTTGAAAATTCTAAAAGGAGTATTTTAGACGTTTATAGGACGTTTTTGAGCCTAAGAGGAGTAACAATACAATACAAATCAACCATCAACATCAAGCATTAGCCAGTTAAAGCAATATGACTGATAGAATATGTAACTCGCCTAGAACTAGCATGTACCTACCATCATCATCATATATACTATTTCTGTAGTACCATTTGCGGCTCTCACACTGAACCAACTTTAACAAATGAGATATCAAAAGACAGAGAATTTCCTGAAGCACTGATGAATTGCACTTTAACTTTATAAATGTTAGCAAATTAAAAAACCTATCAAGACAAATATTCTACCCAAAATGATCTCCCAAAAGAATAAACACCGTATGGTTTCCATGGGATTTCCATCAGTTGACAAAAGGAAATATGGGAAGTTTAGATGTTGGATGGGAAGTTTGGATTTTGGGGGTTGGATTTTCTCGCACACTAGTATAAAAAATTGCTGATCTGTGCAAAAAGATAAGTTGAACGGAATTCTGTGAAATGTTGAAATTGGGTAAAAATCACTTTTTGACTTAAAAACTCCTCTATAGCGAAATATATCTTAATCTTCTTCATAACGAAATAACTTATTGGTACCTACTTTAAAGCGAGTACATACCATCAAACAGGAGTGTCAGTTTTGAAGGATAAAACGCAAAACTGATGATGTGTACATCTGAAATTTGGAGTGACACTCAAAAATGATGCTCACAAAAGATGTTGCTACTGCCGACTGCGTGACACTAAGCGGGCATCTTTGTTTTTGCTCGATTATGTGTATACAAATTTCGTTATCCAAAAACACAGGTGGAGAGGGTCGAAAAATAACAACAACGATGATTTGAGTGTCATACAAAACCTATAGTATGTAGATACACTCGCTTCAACGCGCAAAAATGATATCAGTTTGGTGTGTTCCCGCTTATAAGGGTTCGTTATAAAGAAGTTTGACTATATTGGGTTCTCAAAGTCGCCACTAGTCTGAAATCAACTGTTTTTTTCTGTCCTACATTTTCATCCGAATATTAAACCTCGTCAGTGTCTTACTCTGATTGTCTGTGTCAAACATTAGGCGTTCACAAACTCTTTTAAACTTATTAAAACCTAATAAAATCTGATTTGGATTAATATTTTGGTTTAAAAAACCCTCCAATTCGATAAATCCCATTGACGGGAAATTAATTAAGTGGCTATAAAAAAATAAAATAAAAACGTCTTTCATTCCAACACCCAGCATCTTAATCGTCTAAAAACAGAAATAGCCAAAAACGAAATGAAATCCACTCAAGTTTCACTCACCGATACAAATTTTAGCTCAAAAGAAGATAAAATCCAAAGCTTTTATGCTGCCAGTGAGCAATAAACTTCGAAATAAATTATATTTATCGGAGTTTTTGATATAAACCCATGTCAAAATGAAGCCAGCGTTGCCGCTGGTAAAATTTAAAAGTGTCCAAAAAGGTGTCCCGGACTAAAAAAAAGAGTCCACATACATAATTCCAATAGATGTGCATTTATTTGTATTAATATTAAAGGAAAAAAACAAAAAAAACTTCTTTTAAATTCATTAAAAAAATACTATTTTTAGGAACTATATACATACATTTATTAATAAAAGAAAGCGTCAGAAATTCATAAATAATAACAGACAAAAAGTAAATAAATTGAAAATGAAATACAAGTGTTAACATTTAATAACTTAACTCAAACTCATATTTCATTTTTAAATTATCATTTAGGTACCCAATAATTTTCAACCAAACCAATGCGTCAATGCGAAAATGATACAATATGAAGTCGCGCAACCGCTGTCAGAAATCAGTTGCTGTTTTTAGTTGCTATAAGTATGTTTTGCGTATAAGAGGGTTCACATGATCCAATATATCTGACAGACCTGGTTGGATGGATGTCGAACGAACCGTAGTCGTTAGCGTCCACAGACCACATTGTTCAACATGATCGAAGAAAGAAAAGGAGGCGAACAGGAGGTACAGGAATGTATGAAAAAGTGACCAAAGTTTTCATCTGTTAATTTGCCAACAGAATTACAATTTAAAATTCCAGAGGATTATCAGAATATTTCTTATTTCCAAAAATTCTTCCCAAAATTCAAAATTTTTTATTGTATTTCCATACACAGCCATTTTTAGTTCTCCGGCAGTCGTCTGTCAGGTTATATGCCAAGTGAGATATTGTTATTACAATTTAAACTTTATATTTTTATAACAAATTGTTTGTATTTTTATTGAGATATTGGAAAAGCATCTAAAAGCGTCCACAATTTTCAAAAAGCGTCCATTTTAACTAATTATCAAAAAATGGTGTCCCGATCGCTAAAAAGCGTCCAAATGGACACCTTAGTGTCCCAACGGCAACGCTGAATGAAGCAACAGGCAATTGTGTTATCGAATTTGAGTGAAACTATACATATATATGTACATTCCACACCCACTTAACATACGCGGTCGCGATCGCGAATCAGTTAAGCGGGAACTTCATTGCAGATGAATTTCGAAATCAGTTCGTTCGGAGGCGGTCAATGCAATAGTAGTGTCAAGTCGGTTGTTCCCACTTAACAGTATTTCATTTGAAATTGTTTGAACAATAGAACAGCATCAACAGAAAAGTGATTAATTGTTGTTAATTTATTATGCATTCGACGTAAAAAGGACGATCAGGAAAGTCGCGCGCTTTATTTTGAGACCATACAAAATTTTGCTACATTTCCTTGACGGTTTAGTACAGTTTTGTTGGAATATTGAATATTAATAATAATAATATTGAATATCTGAACACAGTTCGTCTGGGAATTTCCGTTTTTTTTTTTTTAAATTACTTTACCTCATCTTCTCGAATCGTGACTGGAAGAGTTCTAAAGTGCTGGGTTGGTAAACATTTGTCTATTCATGGTGTTTGATTTGGTTGATGAAAAAAGTCAAAGTGATTTCACATACCGGCTGGTTGTTGTGCATTTCAGATGATAATATGGGTTTTCCACTACCCTAGTGATTCAATTAAGAGTAAAAATCAGTACAATACCTAAAATATTTCAAATTACAATTAAACTCGAAGAACGTCGTTTCATTTGTTTCATTGTTGCGTGATAAGGAGTTTTATTGGCGTTAGCGACTTGATTTCAGTGAGTAATAGGTACATACCTACATTTTTTGTGTACTAAATAGTACCTACTTATGTTTCAAGCTCGTGAATAGCAATTTTTTGTATTCCCGACCATGTTACCATTTCAATTTTAAACTGGGACTGAAAAACATTTTCTAATTCTAAAGGTGTTTTTTTACAGGTTCTCGTATAATTCATTTTTTTTTCTTGGAAATCAAAATATGTACATACCTATTTTAAAAATAACTGGAAAAATTAAAAGGAAAAACCCACTCGCAAAATCTGAAATCACTGGTTGTTGTTTTTTTTGTACACATGCATCTGTTTGGGTTTGGATTAACAGGTACATACAGTGGCGTTCGAAAAATTGTGCTCAAACTTTTTCTTACTCTTTCGGATGAGAGTTCTTGGAATTTATGAGAGCTACAATATTTTTTTTCACTTGGTAGCAAAATATCGTTCAATTACACTGGAGAACAAATTCGAACTCACAAGTTTAATTTTTTGTCAAATTTATTTTTTAATCACCTATATTTTCGTGTATTTTATACGAATGTAATAGAAAAAATTTAATATTGGTTTCCATTTTTAAAAAAGTATACATTTTAAGATTCTACAAAGTATCAAAAAAAAAAAAAAAAAACCAATAGAAATTATAGAATGAAGAAGAAATGTGGCCCCTCTTTGCTGATCTCTTCTAAATGCACTGAGAAGCATCTCTTGTTAAGGTCCAGCAGTAATCCGCCAGCATTGAAGGGTTCCACTTTCCCTGATATATTTCTTCTACGTCAGAAACATCTTGATGCAATCGTTCACCGTGTTCATCGCTTACAACAGCACAGTCATCAGGGAAAAAATTTAAATGTGAATAGAGGATTTTAAAGCGCATCTTTTCATATGATGGCAACATGTTTTTCACGAGTTTGATGTAATTGTCGGCTCAAAAGTTTCTTGCCACTAGGCGAAAACTGTCCCACGCAACTTTCTCATCTTCAAATATAAATTTTGTTGAATTCTATATCTTTATAATATATAAAGGTTTCTTATCTGTGGCAATAATAAATGTTGTTGCCTTGGAGATACTTACTTACTTACTTAGTTGGCGATACAGCTCGAGGAGAACCTGGGCATGCTCCTCACAACCATTTGTGTGTGCGTGTTATATTTTTGCACGAATGGAAGGGACCTACAGTTTTTGCCGACTCTGAACGGCGAGTTGAGAAGCTCAATCATGACAAATGATACTCTGATGCTTGTCAGACATTCGAAAGAGGTGGGCACTGTGAAAAACTTTTAGATGTTTGCGGCGGGATTCGAACCCAAGACCGCTGGCACAGTAGTCCGACACACTAACCACTTGCGCTACGGTGCCCACGTGCCTCGGAGAAACAATTGACACAAAATCTGAAACCTGAGGTGTCAATAAAGTGGCATTGTCTTCAGTGTCATAAGATGAACTATTGGTTGGAGGTGCTGGAATTGGATATTCCTCACTATGGAGTATTGGAAGTGTAGCGGATGGTATCGGTATGTTGGGATATTTAATGTCACGGATTTTTTTCTTTTTAGTAATTCCTGAACCCTGTCTAAGTATGGGTACCATACAAAAATAACAATCAGTTAAATGATTTGCTTGCTCACGCCACTTCAGTGGAACAGAAAAAGGCTTGAATTTATTTTTTCCACTAAGGAATTCTCAAGCCAATAGAGCATGAAACACAACATATATGAGGGGCCCAACATTTATCCTGATCTTCAACATTAAAAGCAAAATAAAAACAGTACGCTTTTTTAATTAACAGAGTAATAAAACAATTCTGAGAGGTCAATGGCACTTTACCACACACATAAATCTGGTTTGTTTACACAAATATGAGACATTTTTACTTAAATTGTTGACTGATTCAATACAATAATATTAACTGACGCATACGTTTGATAAAAATAATATTTGAGGGTAACTGTAAATCTTTAAGGCGTGAAAGCTGAAGAAATTCAAAAAAAAAAAAATTATAAAAATATTAAATTTCTACTACCATATACAGCTGCGGTCAAAATAATAGTAGTGCAACTAATAGCATAAGAAAAACGAAAAAAAAAATTGATTCAACGACTTTTTATAAACAAATACTAATTTTTCTGAAGTTCATGCTTTTCTAACTAAACTTTTAGAAATAAATTTAAACTAAAAAAGTAAACGTTCAGTATAAATTTTGAAAACATATCCAAATGTGTACGAAAATGGTCGGTCAAAATAATAGAAGTGCATTTAACATTTATCTCTAAAGAAGACAAAAAGTCAAATTTACCCCCGTATTCTGGCATACCTCTGTGCTCTGTGATGCCTCATATGTCACAACAACCTCACAAGAGCGTGGTGAGTCACAATTTGTGAGGTTTTCGTATTCTAACCAAAACGTCACAAGTTTTGAGCATCACAAAAACTGACAAAATTGTGATGTCCGATTGAGCAGCTCACAAGCCGATCACAAGAGAAAAATAAAGAATTACATATTGTTAAATTTGAAAAACAAATGGAGGGAGAAGTTTTGATTTTACTGCTTGTGAGTGAAATAAACAAAAAAAGAGGAAAGGTAAAAAAATATATTTATTTCTTGTTGGATTGGCAGTATACAAATGTAGTTAAGATTTCAATTATTTTAGATTACAGCGTAGAAGAATTCTACGGAATTTGCGGAGAAGTAATGATGCTTTCTTATTAAATGATAGCTGTTTCATCAATTTTTGCCGTACTTTATTATTTGTTTCCCAATCTTCTACTTTCAACTTGATGTGGAAATGGAAACGAAAATAATGATTATCAAAAAAAGAATTTCTTGACATGACAATGAATTCACCACACCGTAGTGATTATTCTTGGGTGTTTTCTTGTGAGGTGTTGGCCAGAATACCAAACAGCTGATCGCTCACAAGAAACCTCATAAGAGAAGCATCACAATTTTCGCATCACTGACATTCGTGAGTTGTGACCACATCACAAGCAGAATAGGGGCATTAGTTGAAAACTTCAATCATAAAAAGAGTTCGTGTATTTCACCTAAAATTAATACTTAGTTGTATCATCTTTATTTGAGATAACTGCCGCAAAACGTCGTTGCATGGAGTTGGCCAGGTTTTCATACCTTTCTGCCGTTATCGACATCCATGATTGCTGCACAACTGCCCAAAGGTCATTCCTGTTAGTTGATTTACAACAAGCAACCTCTTTACGTCGCACCAAAGGTTCTCAATCGGGTTGAGATCTGAAGTCTGTGCGGGCTATTCCAATACATCGGCCTTGTTAGAAAAAAAAAACTACTACTTGGCAAGTTTGCTAGTAGGCTTCTGGTCATTGTCTTTTTGGAAGACCCTTATTAGAGGCATTTCCTCCTTAGTATAAGGCTGATTTCTTCCATGAGTTGGACCCGTAGATGTTGATCCATTATTTTTTCGAATCAGTAGATGGGACCAACACCATAAATCGAAAAGCATGCCCAAACCATTATGCTAAATCCTCCGTATTTTATTGTCTTTATCGTAAATTGTGGATTACATTCGGTATTTGAAGGCCTTTTTACAGACGAGAACCCTCTCCGCCATACAACACGATTTTGAATCCGTCTGACCACAAAATATTCCTCCATTTATCTACCGGCCACTTTAGGTGTTCTTTGGCAAATTTAAATTTTCTGGTCACATGTTTCTCGTCAACAAAATGACTTTCCGCGGACTATGGGCTGCTAAAGTATTCTCTCGCAAACGTCTTCGAACTGTTTCAACACTATCATCAGCGCTAAATATGTCCTTAAGCTGTGTTGCTGCAGTAAAAGGATTGACCGGTGAATGCCTGACCACCCGTTTTTTTAATTTTGAAGACATAACCGGCTTTCGCCAACTTTTATCTGACTTTGGTAAGTATTTATGGCATTTCTTATCATTGTTGGTGAGCAGTCAACAAGGTCTTAAATTTCGGAGCAAGTTTTACCGTTCAAAATTTGCTTTTTATGAGGGCGCGCTACCTCTTCCCTTTCCTGATGAAAATCTAAAGAAATTTTGTATACGTGGTTTTATAAATTAATCAGAGATCACAATGCTAACCTCCTGTAAACTTTTCGATGCTACGAAATAGTAAAATTTAAATTGTATTCACAATGACGCGAGGCACTACTATTATTTTAACCGGTAGAAATCTACCCATCCTTTTAACTCCTTTTAATAAGGGATGTATATTTCACAAATTTACGCAATAACAATAAAAGTGAGCATATACAGTTGTAAAAAAATACGTTATGCTCTCATTTTATAACTATTTTCAACTTTCAATGCCATAAAAATACTGTCTAAACAGAAAAAAACGACTTGGATTTCCACTACAACTGTACATATGTACAAAACCGCAAACAAACGAGAAACTTTACTGTCGTTTTCGAATTCACCGCACTCGTATTAGTTAATATTGGTTGGAATTATATCCGATAAAATTTACTGTTGTCCAGTGTTATTGAACAAATTTTGATGTAATTATAAATGACAGGTGCGATTAGCTCGTGATAGCCGTCCAAAACGAACCAACGTGATTAAAAAAAGAAAAAATGGGAGAAAAACAGTTCCGAGTGCAAATTTAATATTTTGAGTCAGTGTCTGTCACGTCTAAATTCGACAACCCGTCAAATTTCTGAAATATTCAATGTTGTTCGACGAACTGTAGCATGGAGTTAAAAATATGTCGTGAGACCGTGATTACCACTACCAGCAGAAGGAAAGGCTCAGAGAGGCCAAAAAAGCTGACCTCAGTGGAAGATCGTTTTTTGGTGCTCCAAAGCCGTTGGTATCAGTTTTAGACTTCTGTGGATATTATAAATGATCTCGAGCTAAAGAATAAATAATTTCAGCAAGCGCAGTGAGAAAAAGGCTCGTAAAAGCTGGACTTAAAGCACTCAAGCAAATACTGAAGCCGAATTTTCAAATCAGAGAAAAACAATTATTTTGGGCTGAGATTTTGGGCATGTGAAACAATGTTATCTTTTCCGACGAATCCAAGTTTAAGCTGCATGTTGGAGATGGGAGGATTCCTGCGCGAAGAGAACCAAAAGAAAGACTGAGCTCTGAATGCCTCCTGCGGATGCCCCCAGAACTGAAGTTGTGATGGTCTGGGGATACTTCTCTGAAGGTAGAGAATCCAGATTGACCTCTTTGGAATGGAAAGTCACTGCAGCAGTTTATCTACAGGTCCTAGAACATGAATTAGGGCCATCCGCGCTAGAGCTTTTGGTGACACTCGCAGATTCATTTTTCATGTAAATCACATGCAGCCATTGTGACTGATTTTGACGCCAGAATGACGTCAGACCCGCATGTACATGCAACCATTTACATGTCGTGTATTACAGGCTTAAAGGAGAATGTAATAATTTGCTGATTTTGAACATATGGCTCGCTTTAATTGCTTCACTAAATTGTTTTTTGATTCTGGTAACTCCATTCTGCTTAAAGCGTATTTCAGCAATTCCTCTTAACGATTAAATTAAGAATTTTAACACCAAATCTCAAAAAATTATTTGTTTTTAAAGCACTTCCGAGAATTGAGCAATTTCATGAAGTTTTTCTTATTCCAGGTCACATGGTTAATAATGACACATTTAAACTGCTTAATTTTGACAACATTCAAATAAAAGTCCAATCAAACAAAACTGCAACTGAAGATGGCTCTACCAGAAACCATCATCATTTTATCGGGCGCTGTACTATTACTTAGTAGTACGTTTGCTGCATCGAGTTTACATGTTCCGTGCTCATACATCGACACTGTGAATCTAACCGATTATCAGAAATTCCCCAATGGCTCGTACCTCTATGACGGAATTATAGTCCCGGCAAACCTTGTCGGCATCTACGACTACAAAGCAGAAGAAGCATTGGAGCGAGTTCCTGTCGAGCCACACGTCCGTGGATGTGTTTGCAAGCTAAAGCCGTGTGTGAAAGTTTGCTGTCCACTGGATCATGTTTTCAATGGGGCAGCTTGTACACCATATAATGGAAGCCCCAGTTCAGTGATGAATATAACTACAAAACGAGGTGACGTGGTGGAGGAGAAGGACCTATTCCAAAAGTTTGCAGTTCAAATTGGACGTCCATGCATTGAAATGTACCATCTGCTTCCGCATTTACTTGAAGACGATGCTGTTTCGTTATATGAGGTTATTTGACTTTGACACTTGGTTAATCGATTTTTTTTATAGGTGTGTATATTTTATTTTTAGAACGGAACACTTCTCAGGTTGTATGACAAGCGGTTCCTAAGCAAGGACGAATACTGTTTGGCATCGGTGTATAGACCTGATAATGTCACAGAAATGTATGTGCCGGTTAATTGTTCTCGAGAGCCTGCCGACAAAACTAAATGGATTATTTATGCATACAGTAAGTGGATTTAATGAATGCGTTTCGGTCAGTCTTTGAAGCGTTCATTTTTGTCTTCTTTCTTTCAGTGATGCTCTTTTCAGTCCCGTTCATGTTACTGACAATCATCGTGTATATTGGAGTACCAGAGTTGAGAACGTTGCATGGCAAATCACTTTGTTGCTACTTGATGGGCTTGTGCGTTGGCTACTCTACACTGAGTACAATCAATCTTATAAACTTGAGTGAAATTTCACAATTCAGTTGCGGTTTTTTGGGTAAGACTGTTGTTTAGTTATAGTCTTGCAAATGTTGGTGTTTGCTGCGAACTATAAGTTCTTTAAGGAATAGATTTTTAGTTGAACGTCTAATAGACAGTGTTCGAGATCTAAATCAACATGGTACAGATGTCACCTCAGATGGCAGTATTTTTACTAAATCATATTTGTACAGTGGCTCTCAGCTTATTTGAACCAGCACTTTTTTAATACTTTGTGAGTATAATTCTAAGCAAAAAGAGATATCAACAAAATTTAAATGTTGATATTTTATATGTATGTAACTACAGTGGATTCCGCTTTATTGGGACGGCGGATAATCGGGACAGCCGTTTAACTGGGACAAATGGCAAAGAACAGACCAGAACAGTTTGGTTTTTTACTTGATCGTCACATCGGATAATTGGGACAGCTGCTTAGTTGGGACAAAATCGGTCTTGAACGAAGCGTCACAAATAAGCGGAATCCACTGTTTATATAAAAAAGCCCAAATAAAATGTGTAAAAGAAAAATCCAAAAAAAAAAAAATCCCCTCGTCCCGCAACGGAGAAAAAAAAATTACTGAGCAACAAGAATTTACCTCACAGCTAATTTCAACCAAAGAGTTCTGAGAATATTTGAGATCGCGCATAGCTCCGAATAGCGGTACATTCTTTTTCTATGCTTTTATGGTTATGTTCACAATTGGTTAAAACTAATTTTTAGTATGATTTCGCCAGCCAATTTGAACGCGCATGTAATTTTCCACAATGGGACGACGCACAACCATTGAGCAGCGGGAGTTGTTCCTCAATAATTTCAAAAATTACCACCCACGCGGTAGAATATCGCAAACGGTAATATCGCGAATGGTACACGAGACCAGAGTGCATAATAAAAGAAGATCCAAAATTAAGAGATCCAAAACTATCAGCTCCAAAATTGGCTACTGAGGCTTATCAAGTCTTGCAGTGCTGAAACTATGCATCGAGTTCTTCGCAAAAATGACTTTAATGGCAGGGAAGCTCGCAGGTAGCCATTTATTATTAAAAAAAAACCAGCAAAGCCATTTCGTATTGCGGATGAGTCAAAATTTAATATTTTCGGCTACGATGGGCAGTCGTATTAGTACATATGTCTGGCCCAGGCCGAATACAGAGCTACAAAAACCGCAAGCTAACAGTCAAGCATGGCGGTGGCAGCGTCATGGTTTGGGGTTGTATGTCGGCTGGATTTTAGACAATGGACAAGACAATATATCTAAATTTACAACAAAAACATTTGCTACTAATTGCCGTGGTATACGGCGCCCTTTTTGTCATTATCCAAGTCGGTCATTGTTCAGTCGTGGCTCATTTGGAAATGCCCTCATCTATTGGCACCACCGCCGGCACAATCACTTGATCTCAATGTTATTTAAAATTTGTGGTAATGGTAAAAAAGTGGAAAGCTTGAAATAAGCTGTGAACCACTGTATGTATACCAGTCGAAATCTGTTTTTAATTGAAGTCCTCTAAGGTTTGTTTAGGCCTCTATTTATACTAAAGAACGGACTAAAATTACCGTCCAAACTTTTACGAAGGATCTACGGCCTTTTGATTTTGCTGCCTAGGCACACTAGGAGCCTTGAGCTGTCTCGCCTTTTTTTATGCTTCAACCGAAATATTATCGAGTTGATTCAGCCCGGTGAAAAACACGAGCAATTTTTCTGCGAGCTGCATACTTTCAGTATATTTAAATGGTACAGAGTGCAAACAGCTTCAGAATTTCCATTGCATAGCTTTGCTCCCAAAGTTAGCACAGCCATAAAAAGATATCGATTTAATTTAATATCTAGACGCTAGTGAGCACCGTGGTGTAGTGGTTAATGCGTTGGACTACCACGCAATACTGCCCAGGTTCAATCCCAGCCCAGGTCCAACACCTAAAAGCTTTTTTCACGGTACCACCTCTTTCGAATTTCTGACAAGCAATAAAATAGTATAATTTGTCACAATTGAGCTTCTTAAGGGGGTACATACGTCCAGCAGCGCCAAAAACGCCCCAAAAGAAAAACTGTTTTTAGAAAGGATAACAATAAAAATTAATAGAAATAACTTTCACACATTGTTTATTGGTATTTAAACCTTATAAACAAAACTATTTAAATTTTTTCTCCTTGAAATGTTGATGCATCTACAAAATGTAAAAAAAATCTTGTAAAGTTAAGTTGTAGTTATAGTCTGTAGAGCCGGATTTTTGAAATTCGAAAAATTTGGCAATCTACGGCAGTTTAAAAAAAAGTGTACATTTTGTGTTAAAAATGTCACTTCAACTATATTTATAAAATTTTTTAATCAAAATATCGAAAATCCGGCGCGACAGACCATAGAGAAAACATACACACATACTTTGGGATAACAAAAGAACTGACAAACTGAAGGACTCCGAAAAAAGCTGCCTCAAACAAAGGCCACCTGCGCGATTCGGGCTCTTGTCGGTCCGTCACATTTTCTATAATAACTTTGGAACTACACATGAGGAATGTTTACAATAGGCTTTCACATAAATTCGCCTAAAACTATAGAGACTAATAATTTGTAGAAAAAAAAGTAGCGATTTTTTTAAAATTCTGAACGTATGTATGTACCCCCTTAACTCGCCGTTCGGAGTCGGCAAAAAACTGTAGGTCCCTTCCATTCGGGCATAAATATAACACGCACGCACAAATGGTTGCGAGAAGCAGGCCCAGGCTCATCCTGAGCTGTAGTGTCACCTCAGCAGCAGACGCTCTCTCCAGTCTTCTCGGTCCTCCACATTTGTGCGTCTCAAAAGTACCCACATTCCCTGATTTTTATTTCCCTTTTTTTTTTTATAATTCTTCCAGGATTCCTTGCCTACTTCGCGTTCATGGCCAGTTTCTTCTGGGTGAGTGTAATCAGCTTCGACTTGTTCTACAACATTCGTGGTCCACGTGGTCGATATAATGAGAAGAAACGCTTTATAATGTATTCCATCTACGCTTGGGGATTTGCTTTCCTTTTCCTTGTCCTCGCCTTTTCTGCCCAGCATTTCTCATTTCTTGACGACGACTGGAAGCCAGCTATTGGCAGTAATGAGTTCTGCTGGTTGAATGGTTTGTATTTATATTCCAAACCAATTCAATAGGAAATATTTGATCGAACAGAAACCGTTTCTTCTTCAGTAAAATACGGATGGTCTGCACTGATCTACTTCTATGCTCCCCTCATCATCATCATTTGCTTCAACATAACCATGTTCATACTGACAGCTCATAAAATTAATAGTGTCCAAAAGGAAATGAGTCGAATGATGGAGGGCAATGATAGTCAAAAGAATCTGCGCACTGAAAAGGATCGGTAAGAGAAAATATCTTCTATCTTTAAAAATTGTAACTGTACTCATATCATTTTTTTTTCTTTTGTTTCTAGATTCGGTATCTTCCTACGTCTCTTCATAGTGATGGGTGTCACTTGGTCAATGGAAATCGTCTCGTACATTGTTGGATCCGACTCAAACTGGCATAACATTTTCTACATTACAGATCTCTGTAATGGTATACAGGGATTCCTCATCTTCACATTGTTCGTCCTGAAGAAGAAAGTCAAACAATACATTATCAACAGGTAAGCCATCCCGCCCATACACATAAAGTGGCCATAGTGGAAAATCTCCATAAAAGATGTTTTTGAAGTGAAACTTCTTAGCTCGCGGTGTGAACTGAAAATCGTGCAAAGATATTTCGATCGTAAAAACAGTGCATCTCTTTTAGAACACAACGTATTAGCACGCGTTAGAATGAGATAAGCGACGTTTCCATAGATTCATTCCTAAAGTCCGACTTCGTTCCAATCACGGTGGATTTTTTCGCGCATGTTTTCTCCTTGCTAGTGATCCTCTCTTGTGTACACAAAAAAACGACGATCATCAACACCTAACTGAATGTGATGGGTCGATATGGGGTGGTTCTTAGTGAAAATGTAAGAAGTTTCTGTTGCCATTTGTGAAAATCCAGTGTAGAAAGAATGCGTGAAGTATGGATTTATTATTGTTTTCAGTGAACATGGTAATGACTGTTTTATGTAAGGTGGCATTGAAAAGGAGCAAAACTAAATTTTGCGTAGCAAAACTCAATAAGTCCATAATAGGGTAACTTCGAGCATTATGCCGCACTTTTTTTGTTTCTCAAATAATTTCAACATGAAAAGCTTTTTTATCAAAAAACAAAAACAGTTAGAAAATATAACAAAATCAGAGCAGAAATACGTTAAATAATTATAATAATTCAATGATTTAAACAAAGAAAAAGTTAGGTTAAAAATGTTTTACAAAAAACCATAATGCCGTATGCATAGGGCAATATGGCATGATGCTGTAATCGCGGTTCGATTTGTCACAACTATCACAAGTGTCTTTGAATGAAGTGCATGAGTCGTGGGACCACTTACGACTTATTATAATTGTGACTTGGCGTGTATTTGTCTGCATGTTCAAAGCCCATATAAAACAGCTCTTTTCTGTTAGGAGCGAATCCATACGTTTGTAGTTTCCTTACATGAGCCACAATTTTCTTCTCGTTTTCTACTCCTAGGCATGAAGGAGAATCTAAGCATGCTTTTTGTCGTCATCATTCTAGAGTCTTAGTATTCCTTTTTGTTTACATGCCTTACGTGCGAACTCCATAAGGGCTAGAGTACGACATAATGCTCCTACGGCAAGCGCGCCATATTACAAAAAAGACGCATTTGCACAAAACTTAAAAAAAAACATCAGATTTTCTTTTACTTTTACTAATTAATGCCACCAAAGGAAAATTAATATGATTCACTTCACTTCACTGTGTGCACTAACCCCGTGCGTTTTACATATACTTAATGAGCCACACGGAAATGAAAAAGAGCCAAAAATATATGGAGATAACAAAAGTGGGGTATTTTTTTGTTTATTATTCTTTCCACTTACGATCGTAGCAAAGTGGCAGCGCTAGGTACCAGGCCAGGGTTGGCCGAATTAACTACACTACATTTTCTACATAATTAATTACGTGTAGTAAATTGAATAAACTGCACTCCTAATTTACTACAATTTGTTACGCCTACTAAATTCGTAGTAAATACAGAAGAACAATAGAATTCCAGTAAACGGGATTCGAGATTTTTGATAAATGAAGAGCAGCATGGAGTAAAAATCCGACTTCAGTTTTTCTTTATGACTTTATAATACGAACTAAGCAAACCACAACCCAAAAAGCGAACATCCAACTTCAAAGTGACAACAAACTAAAAGATAATTTGACAGTTGAAACTACGTCTGTTATAATTGACAACTGGAGACAAAACCCCAGCGGAGAAATAAAGAAGTTATAGAGATATACAGATTTTTGACAGAACGTAAACAATTGTATGGAATGGAAATAAATTTGCGCCTGGAAAACTATCTTTTTATACGACTAATGTGAGTGCAAAGAATAATTTTGATACCTGCTCAGCGAAAGGGCATAAAATATAGGACAAAGTTGATGAAAGGTACATTTCCAACTAAGAATCTGCCAAGGGCTTACTTACTTACTTAGTTGGCGCTACAGCTCGAGGTGAACCTGGGCCTGCTTCTCGCAACCATTTGTGTGTTTTTGCACGAATGGAAGTGACCTACAGTTTTTTGCCGACTACGAACGGCGAGTTGAGAGCTCAATCGTGACAAATGATACTCTTTGATGCTTGTCAGACATTCGAAAGAGGTGGGCACTGTGAAAAACTTTTAGGTGTTTGCGGCGGGATTCGAACCCAAGACCGCTGGCTCAGTAGTCAGACGCACTAACCACTTGCACTACGGTGCCAAAGGCTTGGACTAATCAAAAGCAAGTTCCTTGTGTTGTGACCAGTGCAGCCACTTCTACTTCAATCGAAGTGATTTTACTTCCCTTTTTTTGATCTACTACCTCACTTCGGAAAAAAGTAAAATACTTCACTTTATTAAAACCGAAGCCTTAAGTATCATCTTTGGTGTAGAAATAAAGCTGCTAACAAAACAAAAAAATGTTCAATTTTAAACTTCTGAGAATAAGTAAAGTGAAGCGTTGTGCTTATCAGGTAACCACAATTAGGTATATTTGGAATGCAAAGTGACATATAGGCTTAGGCTGAAAACACACCGGAACAGTCAAAATGATTTTAATTTATAAGGTAAGAAAACGTTTTTATTTCAACATACACCAACCGAAACACAAAACAAATCATTTTACTTTTCTTTTCTTAGAATTATCTTATTTCTGAAAATCAAATGCTCAGCTACCGACAACGAAACTTGTTTTCTGTTTCGCCTTGTATTTTTATTTGTTTCGTCGTATGCGGTGTGTGTTGCGCCAAAAGCAAGTGTGCAACAATAACAACCGACATGCTGGTTTGAAACATTTTTGTTTCATTCGGTGTGTGTTGGCTGTACCTATGCAAGTCATGTATTTTTGACAATCGGTCATGAAGCACATCGAAACAATAGTACGTGTTTTGTTTTGCCTGCTTTGGTGTGTTTTGTCTCATAAAAATGCACCACTGATGTTTCATTAGGTACAAAAAAACGTTTTCAGCCTAATTGGCCTAGTGTCGCTATATCAAAGTGTTATGATGGCAAATGCTAGAATTTGACTTTATATCACACAACCTTTTGTATCACTTCACTTTTTCGGATTTTACTTCCTTTTTCACTTCACTTTTTGAAAATTAAGTGGCTGCACTGCTTGTGACAGACCGAATTGGCTATGGGCGCGCTCCATTGCCATTGCAAGAAGGAGGCAGAATCTTTATGGTATACATTGAATTGATAATTGTTTCCTTTTTTCTGTAAGGAATGCAGATATATCTTCCCACATTGCTTCAAGTTTATTTGAAGAAAAAAATAATAAGGAATCCAATTGTGTGCAGAGCGGTTTTGACATCAACGAAATGCATACAATCTAACTTAAAACCTTCCATCGGTCTAACTGCAATGTGAGATATGGAAAAAATGTTTAAAGTATTACAGGAAAAAGCTTACGTGTCCATAATATCTTATATGAACGACATAATAGTTAACGAACTAGTTAAAACAGATTAAGGAAAAAAAAAAACAACAAAAATCCAGCGGAAAAACATGCGTGTATTATAAAACGTTTAATTCTTTAAAATAAAAACAACAAACAAGACAAAATAAAATGTTTTTCTTTTTATTACAATACAGTACAGCCTCGCTAGTCCGGACACATAAAGCTTCGACTGTGTCCGGATTAGCGAAGTGTCCGTATTATAGAGTAAGTAAGTAAGTAAGTAAGTAAGTTTATTTATTTAGCCTTTGAAAAGCTATTTAGTTAAAAAAGATACAATATACACATTATTATTACTTTTTACAATAAGTGGTACTTAAGGACTACAAATATTTTAATTTTACAAATTCAATTACTTTTTTTTTAAATACATTTATGTTATTTTCAGTCTTTGTGTTGTTATCTAGGCTATTATATAATTTAAATCCCTTATATATAAGTGAGTTTTGCGATCTGCTTGTTAAAAAATTAGGGAGCCTTAAATCATTACAGTTTCTTAGATTATACTGTTGTACTTCTCTCACATATTGAACATATTCACACAGGTATTTTGGCATTAAGTTATTTTTTATTTTGTAGACAAAAATTAAAACATTCATCGCAATTCTTTGCTTTATTGAAAGCCACTTTAACGTGTTTAACATAAACTGGATTGAAACATACCGACTAAACTTCAATATAATCGCATTGCCTTGTTTTGCAACTTTTGCAATCTTTCTAACATACCATCACTACATAGAAACAAAATTGACGAACAATATTCAAAATGCGGTTTAACAATTACATTATAGACATTTATTGCACTTGTTATCGAGATTTTACTCCTGATTTGTTATAAAAACCCTATCTTTTTTGCGACTTTCTTACAAATATATTCAATGTGGGATCCAAAAGATAACTTATGATCTAATACAACACCAAGATACTTAATTTCTTCTACTTTCTGGATAATCTCACCGTATAGAGTAAGGTTGTTGTAATGCTGTTTTTCATTTATAACAAGGAGTTTTGATTTCGAAATGTTTAGCTTCAGTTTATTTTGTTTGAGCCATATGTTGTTTCTGTTGATGTCTTCTTGTATTAATCTCTCACAGATCTTGCTGTCAACACCGGCTAAATATATAACTGCATCGTCCGCAAACAAAGCCAATTGACAATTTTTAACTGCATATTTCATGTCATTGATGTAAATGTTGAAAAGAAGTGTTCCTAGAACAGTCCCTTGAGGAACTCCAAACTCTACTTCTTTCGCTGCCGATTTCTCACCATTAACTACAACTTTTTGAGTACGATTTTTTAGATATGAAAATATAGAGACAAATAAAATAAAGTGGATAATCGAAAACTATTCAAACTCCTTTTATTAAACACTCCTTTTATACACATAATTTAAATATACATAATGTATGTATGTATATGTAAAATGTACGCATTTCAAATATATTTAAAGAGTAGGAAAGTACGTGTTTATTTTTGGCTCTTTTTAGCTTATTCACGTAATTTCTCTAGAAGAAGGACATTTAAAATGCATTATTTTGTTGAGCCCACTGAATCCCTGCAAAATAATTGCGTATGCATTTTCGCAACTTTTTGTTTACATTTTCATCATCTTCACTGTCTTCTCTATTCAACAACATTTTGATCAGAAAAGTCGTAGGACAGTTCATGTTGACCGCAGTTATTTATTTCACTTGTAGATCAGTTTCCATTTGGATCAGTGATTCCAATTACATATGCCATTAGTTATTATTTAAGTCAGCAAGCGAAGGATCAGAGTCAATTTGTTACCGTAACTGTGCAAACTGGTATAAGGTATTTAAATACTATCCCATTGGGATGCGAATTCTGGCCATAGTATTAACCAACTCGTTGTAATAAAATCGCAACGGTACAATATTTAGATTCAAGAGCGACACAACTAGTAGGGGAACTTCCATAATTGTATGAACATACATATGACATAGAACAGGGTCAAAATTTATACGCATTTTAAAACTATCCGGACTGTAGAGGTAGAATTTCAAAAGTGTCCGAAATATAGAGGTGTCCAGACTACTGAAGTGTCCGGGCTAGCGAGTGTCCGGACTAATGAGGCTCTACAGTATTTACGTTTGATTATACAATTTTTCAGTATGTAGTTTGTATGCTTTAATTGCATAACTACCACTTAACTACATACACATTTAAGCTACAACATTTCAACAGGTTCACAAACTATATTTCAATACTGTATATCTATTTTGTATTTATTTATACATTTTATAACAATACCTCTCTGAAATTTTACTTATTTCTTGGCTTATGACAGATTCTTGTATCGCTAGACGTCTTCTTTTTTGCTCCTGCAGAGGGCGTAAATCCACTTTTCCATACGTCAATTTATTTCATACGTATTCTATATTAAATACATTTAACTACATTAATTACGTAACAGACGTAACATTTTTGAAGTTTTTTTTTTCGAAAAAGTGACAGTTTGGTTTATGCTGGAAGCAGATGTGCAGAATTTGGCATGCAGCGAAATTAGAATACACACGTTATGTATGCGCAGCGCTGCATCACCACATTGCGTTCCCATTCCACTTGGAAGCAGGTTGAATGGAACAGCGTGTCGTAGTTTCATAAAGTGTATTCTATCCCGTATTCTGGTTAAGGTTTGGTTAATTTTGTTATTCATATCACAAGGCAATATGTCACCGTATGTTCAGATATGATTTATAAGTTGCGAGTAAAAGTGGTTTTTCTGAAAAGTGTCCCATTTCTAGCCACTCTCTCCTACTAAGAAAGTTCCCAGCTTTGTATTTTAGGGTTTAGTTTAACACTCTAAAAAAAATGGCGGTACCCGTTTTTATTCACATTTTATAACACTCCTTCTACCGCATTAAATCTACTAGCTAATTTTAAAATTCTTCGTATTCTTTTCTGTAAATCGGAAACAAACACAAAATAGGTTACAAGGGGACCAAGATCAAAGGAACTCATCTCATTCAACAATATCCGAATTGTCGGACCGTCTTTAAAAGATTGATAAAAAAAACCAGGCGTTCTTCTAAGGTAAACGAAAGTTACAAAAAGAAAATAAACCTTCTTCAGGGTCTTGGTTAACACAAGAGGTTTTGGATTTTGGGATCTACATACATTAACACGGGTTTAAAAACTTTTTCAAAAAATTATCTCAATGCATTGTGGTGTCTGCATTAACGCAAAACTAACAGCTACCATAATTTATATTGCATTACGCTTTTCTTTGTTTGCACTTTTTGTTTTTCTTTTCAAATATTTGTAATTTATAGTAATTTACGAATTCCTATTTTATTTGTTAATAACAGATTCAAGTCAACTAGTCAACCTCAGGGCAAGAACTCTAATGGGACGAAATCAAGTACTCGTAGTAGTAATCTACCAATGAACGGCATTGGAGCCGATAAACCTCTGGTGAACAGATTCACTAAAATACACGACTAATACGAGAAGCATAACTTAAAAACCACTGAAAGATATTAAACAACATTAAATATATGTACACTACATCAAAAAATTGCACATAGAGCAAATCATTTTGAAAAGAACCGGTCATATCTTCCAAAATATAAAGTAAACACAAACAGTCTTTGCCAATTATTTTTTTTTTGTTTTCATCAGTAAAACAAGGCTTTTATGAAGAAAAAGTCTTAAAATAAATTACATGCAGAAAAACACTCAAAACAAATGTACACCCTAAAATTTGCCTCAATTAATTGCACATACACCCTCTTTGTTTCGCTAGAGTGCTCGACTTGCGGTAAATATTTTTACGATTCCTAAACATAAATGCCAAGATTGAGGTTAGCAGCAAATAGTCGCATTTTGTGGTCTTCTGTTGTAAAAGTTTGAAGTTTATTTTACAAAAACCACCAAAATATACAAAATATAAAAAATCTGAGAGAAAAAGTTATGCAGAAATATGACAAACTAGTGTGCCCGTGCGAGAACTCTCACAAGAGAAAATCCAACCCCAAAATGCAAACTTCCCATCCAACGTCCCATACCTACATCAATAACCTGATCGCAATCCGATTGAGCACCTGTGGATTTATTTTACCGAAAAGTGAGGCTACACAATATAACCGGCATAGAGCAGCTAAAGCGGGTTATTCTGGAGGAGTGGTGCAAAATATCTAGCAATGAAACGAATAAGTGAGTGGCATCTATGAAAAATCGCTTGCAAGAAGTTATCTTAGCCAAAGGATACCAACCACATAAGTTACTAAAAATAAGTTAACACTGTTAAAATGTAGGTTTCTATGTACTGTATGTGCAATTAATTGAGGTGAACCTAAGAGGTTTATTTTGTTTTTGTAATTTTTTTTCTGCCCCGTAAATATTGACATAAAATGAATGCTATATATTGCACAAATATAAGATCTTCTTCTTCTTCTTTTGTTCCGGGAGCTGCTAGCAGCAACACTTTAACTCCTCCTGGAGCATAGGGCGACAACTAGGTCCTACCATCTCTCTCTGTTTGCAGCTCGATACCTCAGCTGTGTCCACGGTCACAAATTTTCGGATTGAGCTTCCGTCAAAACAGTTGACCTCCATGTTGTTCTTGGCTTACCAACTCGCCTTACACCTTGAGGGTTTCATTGGAAGCACTGCTTCACTATGTTGTCATCTGGTTTCCTCAGTGTATGGCCAATCCAGCGCTTTTTTCTCTGCTTGATGTCAACATCCACTTTTGTTTGTCCAGTCCTAGGCCACAATTGATTGTTGAAAATTGTTTGTGGCCACCGGATCTTCAGGATGTAACGCAGACAACGATTAACAAAAGCTTGTAACCTGCTCGAGATGTTGGCGGAGCATTTCCACGTTTCGCATGCGTAAAGTAGTACAGATTTTACATTGGATTCAAATAGTTTTAACTTAGTGCGAAGCGACCTCCCCATTCTGTGGCAGTGAATGACTCATTTGGTTAAGGGCACCAATGTTGTTTGCTGGGAAACAGATATCATCAGCGTAGTCTAAATGGCTTAGCTTATCAAACGGGTTCCATTGAATACAAAGTCTCTCGTTTGTACCCACCGTGGCAGTCATTACATCATCAATTACAAGTAAGACAAAGAATCGATGACATTACGTCTCCTTGTCTCACTCCTTGCCGCACTTCAAATGCATTGGAATGCCGTCCACTGTGCAAAACGAAACACCTTGCGTTGTTGTACGACTCTTTAATTATAGCAACAATTTTTTCAGTGATGCCTCTCATAGCAAGAGATCTCCAAATGCAAATATAAGTTAGTAATATTCAATTTACTTTCTATATCTATCATTTTTATTTTTGGAAATATGACTTTTTATTGGCAAATTAGATTGCTGCATTTGCAATTGTTTGATGCAGTGTATGTACAACGAATGAATATTAAGAAATATGTAACAAAGTAATTTACAAAACTTTTTAAATTGTATCGAATAATTTTTTTTTAATATACATATTTTTTTTATTTTATAACTTAAGGCTTAAGCACAATTTAGGAATATAAAATACCACACTTTGATTAGGATATAACTGCACCCTACATTCTTCACACTTAAGTGTCATTATTATTTGAAGAGGATTTACTTAACTAGTTTATAAGATTTTTAGAACAAAATAAAACAAAAAAAAAAAGGAAAAATCAAAAAATATACATCGTGTGATAGTGAAATTATCTCAAAAAGAACCTTGTACAAAAAAACTGCATAGCATAAAATAAAAATACAAGTATTTCCCAATAACATTGTTAGGTAACATATAAGCAACAAGTTTTAAAATAAAAATATAAATTGAATGTATCGTAAATATAATAAAATTTGGTTTTTATTTGTTTTTATTTTTTTAACATACATAATATTAACCGCTTTTGATAAACATGTAAGTTACAGGTTAAAAAACAAGGGAACAGCAAGTGCTCCAGTGTTTACGATTTATATTGCAGTTTCTGGTTTTAGTCGGCTAGTGTGATATCTGATAAGGCAGTGCCCTGTAAAAATGGCAGGTTGTAAATTGCAATGAACTCCTGCTAGCTGTAGAATGTTTTTAGCTTAACGACTGTACCACGAATCTAGTGACGAAGTAAAACAAATTATTAACTCACTGCCCGAACACAATGCATGCCGCGGCCGCGTAGTATGCCGCGCTGTCGAAGTAAAAATATATAGAAACTCAATAGTGCGCCCACAATGAGGTAGTTGCCGCGTAGTATGCCGCGGCCGCATAGTACAAGTTGGCCAAGTTTTAACTTTTGCCGCGCGGCGTTTGACAGCTCTCTTGAAATCTAAAAAAATGGAAGGGGACGACTTAGAAAAAGATTTTGAAAGTGAAATATTATTTTATTTTAGTTATAATTTTTACCAGAAAAATAGTTTTCGCAATATATTTTGTCAATCTAAACAACAAAATTCCAACCAGCTGAGTTTAAAGTGGAATTTATTTAACATGCCGCGCAGCACCATAGTGGGCGAATTTTTATGCGTACATGGCGGCAACATTTGACAGCGCGGCCTCTTTACTACTGCTACGCGGCCGCGGCATGCATTGTGTTCGGGCAGTTAAACGGGCAATGCGGCTCTGCGGTTGCCTTCGGATTTTTGTTGCTAAATCACATTTATATATTAAATTCACACCAAATTATAACAATACACTAAAATATTTATGTATGTTAAGTTTTTACTGAAAACATTTTCACTAAAATCTGAACGCTAGAAATATATTTTATTAAATTTTTAAATTAACACGAAATTATCAATAATATCTAATATCTTGTCACACAAAATGTATTTTTGCTGCCAAATGGATCAGCCTAAAACTTTCAAACTTATAAAATTATGAAATGGCATACAAACGACTCTCGATAAGTGGCAGTGGCGCATTATCCATAAGGCAAACTAGGCAATTGCCTAGGGGCGCGAGGTTACAAGGGGCGCCTGCCCGAACTTTTCTACAAAGAGACACACCCGCGAAACTTTGGAAAAATAACCAAAACAAATTTAAAAGATTCTTCAATTCTAGAGATTCCGAATCGTGTCTTACCTTTTTGATGTTTACTACAACCATTTAGAAAAGTGCTTGGTTGATGAATGCATCCATCTTCGCTCATATTTAACAACTTTAGCTTGAGACGGAATACTGCGACTGCCTCGAACAACCAACCCAATTTTAAAGATTATAAGAAAAGAAGAACTTGAGACAAACTAACCCAATATAGATATAGCCTTAAGAATGTGCGTATCGACGGCAGTCAGTAATTGCAGGGGTGAGAGGAGTTTTTCCTGTCTTAAAAGAGTAAAAAATTATCTTCGAGCGACCATGGCTGGAAAAAGATTAAATTTTTTGGCAACACTACGAATCCGACTTTGTGCTTTCTTTAAACTATGATGATATTATTGATAATTTCGCAAGCTAAAAATGTAGACGCAGACATTTTTATTTTTTTTTAACACTTTTTCTTGAATGTCAAGTTAATAATAAATATACATAGATATGAACTAACACATTTGTGCTAACATTCAAAACTCCATTTTTGTTTTTTATCAAATATTTTAGAATTTTTTTAGGCTGGCTGCCAGAAGGGCGCCGATGAGATGCGTTGCCTAGGGCGCTCTATACATTTAATCCGCCTCTGGGGACCTGGCAAACATTTTAGAGTTTTATTTAACGAAAGTTGTAATTATCGAGAGAAAATAGGAAACTTTTCAAATTACCAAAGAGAAACTTCAATTTAACGAGGGATTCATTTTATCAAGAGTTTTATCTATCGAGAGTCGACTGTATTTCCCAAAAAGCTGTAAATATTTATTGAGCGCAAAATGTTTTTTGATTCAAATTAAATTAAATATTCTGTAAAGGACTGACCTGTTAGAGGGTTAAGGTTTCGTTATAAAGAAGTTTGACTGTATTTGGTTCCCAAAGTCTGTTTTCTTCTGTATTCCTCGACACCATCTGTGTGTCTGCCCTACATTTTCCTTCGAATATTGACCTTGTCAGTGCTTTACTCTAATTTAGTTTTTGTTTTGTGTCAGACAGCGGGCGGTCACAAACTCATAAAAACCTAATAAAATCCGTTTAAGATAAATTTTGAAAAACCCTCCCATTCGATAAATCCCACTGACGGAAATATCACAGCAAATTTATTAGGTGGCTATAAAAAAATAAAAAAAAACTTCTTTCATTCCAACACCTCAGCATCTTAATTGTCTAGTGATTAAAGATGCCGTTCGAATATTCACATACAACGTCTTACAAAAACAGAAATAGCCAATAACCAAATGAAATCCACTCAAGTTTCACTCGCCGATATAAATTGTAACTCAAAGGAAGGGAAGCCCCAAAGCTTTTATGCTACCAGTGAGTAATAAACTTCAACTTCCAAACAAATTATCTTTATAATCAGCGGAGCTTTTGATATAAACCCATGTCAAAATGAAGCAACATGCAATTGTGTTATCGAGTTTGAGTGAAACTAAACGTACATCCAGCCAGATGCCAGATCCACTTAACGTATGCGAAACGCGAATCAGGCGGGAACTTCATTGCAAATGAATTTTGAAATCAGTTCGTTCGGAGGCGGTCAATGAAATAGTAGTGTCGATTCGGTTGTTCCCACTTAACAGTATTTGATTTGAAAATTGTTTGAATAATAGAACAGCATCAACGGAAAAGTGGTTTATTGTTGTTAATTTATTATGCATTCGTCGTAAAAAAAGACGATCCGGAAAGTCGCGCGCTTTATTTTGAAATATTGCTGCATTTCATTGACGGGTTTAGTGCAGTTTTTTTTTTTTTTTGTAACTTTTGTTTGAATATCTGATCGCAGTTCGTCTGGGAATTTCCGGTTTTTTTTATATTATTTTACCTCATCTTCGCGAATCGTGACTGGAAGAGTTGTAAAGTGGGTTGGTAAACATTGGTGTTTGGTTTGATTGACGAAAAAAGTCAAAGTGATTTAACATACCGGCTGGTTGTTGTGCATTTCAGATGATAAAACGGGTTTTCCACTAGCCTAGTGATTCAATTACGAGTATAATTAAGTGGTACAGGGTACAGCTCGAATAATAGTTAAAAATACAACTACTCGTAGAACGTGTTTTATTTTCGCGTGATAAGGAGTTTCATTGGCGTCGGCGTCTTAATTTCGGTGAGTAATAGTGTAGAATTATGTTAAGGTCCCTTGATATGAGAACAAAGAGTTCTCAGACGACCGTAATGTTTTCGTACATTCAGCTCAATAATAAAATATACTCGTCTTGATGTTATTCAGTTAGCGATTTGTTTACTAAGCTTCTTGATAAATATTTGTGACTAACTTCCTGGATGTGTGATTAGTTGAGTAGTCATAGATCTTGATTTTCTTACGACTTTGGTAGGAATGCAAAATGTGTGAATTATGCTAATGTTGGCGTTTGTTTTTTTTTCGCTAAATACATATTCATAGCTTGGTTAGTTTATTGGAAAATACTAAGAAGTTTAAGACTTTGCGGTGGATATTACCAACTATTTCTATTAAATAACAGTAAAAAAAAACCGACGAGTGTTGCTATTGGCAACGCTGTGACAATAGAAGTTCACCAACATTCACAATTAGTGATGTAAAAAGTCGTTACTTCTGAGTATTCATACTCACTCGTTACTTTCGCCCAAGTAATCACCACTCAAAAGTAACGAATACTTTGTGCTCATTGATACTTGTCGTCCCCTCTCTATTTTTCACTAGGTCGGTTCGGTACGAGTATTATATGATTTTTCTTCTTTTACTCTATGCAATGCTCTATAGTCTATACAGTCCTAGCACTTGTGTGCCCTTTATTTTGTTAATGTTTCTTATCAACAGAAGACTGAATTACATTATAATTTTTTTTGAATTTATGCTGTTTTTTTTTCTTTAACTGCTATTAATGGATTGCTTACTTTAATTGTTTCTGTTGCCCTTATTAAAAATAAACAAATTAACTTGAAGCACATACATATTTGCAACTTCATTTAATTATTGTCATTTAGCGATGGTAGTACCTACTAGGTACACATGTACTTAAAATTATTGGACACCGCTCCCTCATAAAAAGATAACAAAAAAAAGTGTGCATTCAATATCCATCTATTCGTCTTAGTAAACACTTTTGCCAAACATATTATATCTTGATGTTATAAAGAAACCAAATAAGAAATACATATACATACACACTCGTCCATAGGTATACCATATAGCGTATACCCCGTGGACCAGAGTATATCTAATAATTATTAGATATACTCTGACGTGAACATCAACTATCTCTTTCTGCTAAATACTGATGAATTTATCCTTTCCATTTGCCTCTTTCTTTTGCATTGCCGCGGTTATTTGTATTCGATGTGAGATTGAGTTATTCATTTGCTTAAGACAGTTGAGACCGAACGAGTGAGTGAGTACATAAAAGGTAATCAGTTACTGCGAGTACATTCATGTATTCGTTACTTTGTAACGAATGAATACATTTTTTACACCATTATTCACAATTCAATTGGTGGCATATAAAATTCAGGTTGATGATTCTTTTAACAAACTAAATCTTTATTAGTTAGTTAGTAAGTTTAAACTGAATTTTATTTTGTATTTGAAGTATTTAAAATAAAAATGGAAATTTAAAGTCGTTTTTTGGTTCGGCTGATAGCCGTCTACCAGATTGATGATTTAGCTGAGAATGAATATCAATAACATATTCGCACATTGAAAACAAAAGTGGCACTAAACAAAAAACCTGATTTTCGAATATGGCCAATTAAAGTTTTGGACTAACTTCAATGGTCGATAGCTCTAAGAAATTTTTTTTAAAGTTATGTTACTTGGCTACAGTATAATATCACTATATTTTTGTAAAATTGAATTTTAAGATTACAAAAAAAATAAAAAAGAGGCGTTTTGAAAAAGTTCGGTATAGTATCAGTTTTTGATTAATACTCTTACATATTTACTTATGGAGCGGTTTTTATTTATATTATTATTTTCATTTTATTATTAGGCACATAGCCGAAAAAGTCTGCGTTCACCTACTAAAACAAATGTTTGCTGCATTAAAACAAACAGATTAATATAAGTTTTTTTAATTTTTAGTATGCCCATTTAGAAACAACAACAAGAACAACATATTACACAAATTCCATTGAATTCCTATGAACACGCATCCAGTTTACGGATCTTTTTTGTTCAAACACCTAAAAGAGAGGCAGAAAAAGTCTGCGTTCACTTCACACCACTGCCATTTACCGTTGTGTTTATTGCGGTTGAAGGGACATTCAAGAAATTTCACATTATTTTTGAGTAGTTAATGCGATTGAAACGTAGTGTTTTATAAAATTTGCAAATAATTTCTTGTAATTTTGATATTTTTTGTACAATGGGGAATAATAAAAAAGAAATAAGTGTGGATGAGCGAAAAATCATTATAAAATTCTGGAAAGAGGGAAAAAGCTTTAGAAATATAGCCAAAGATGTTGGTCGGCAGTATTCATCGATTCAAAGGGTGATTAATCATTTTAAGTCAACAGGCATTTACACATCTAAGCCCCGTTGCGGTCGACCACCAAAGCTGTCATCACGGGAAAGACGAGATTTAATAAAGCAAGTGAAGGTAAATCCTCGACTAACGGCATCTCAGTTATCGTAAAACATCATGGTCAAATTCGACAAGTCCATCTGTGCCGATGCTGTTAGAAAAATCCTAAAAAAGGCAGGGTACCGAGGTCGAGTTTCGCGAAAAAAACCATTCATTTCAAGAGTGAATCGTTTGAAGCGCATAGATTTTGAATGAATATATAAATAAGCCACCTGACTTCTGGAAAAGAAAAATTTTTTCCGATGAGAGCAAATTTTGCATTTTCGGAATAAAAGGACGCAAGATAGTGTGGCGAAAGCAGGGCACAACGATAAGCAAAATCTATCTCCTACAGTAAAGCACGGGGGTGGAGGTGTGATGGTGTGGGGGTGCATGGCAAGTGGAGGAGTTGGTGAAATGGAATTTATTGAGTCTACAATGGACAGATATGCATACCTTAATATCCTGAAGACCAATTTAAAGAAAAGTGTTAATAAACTTCAACTACACTCTGAGTTTTGGTTTCAACAAGATAACGATCCAAAACATACCGCTGAGATCGTTCGCCTCTGGATGTTGTATAATGTGCCTAAACAACTGAGTACCCCCCCACAATCTCCAGATTTAAACCCAATTGAACATCTGTGGGATTTACTTGAAAGGAGAATTCTCCAACACACAATAACAAACAAAACTATGCTAAAAACTGTTTTTAAAGAAGAATGGGAAAAAATTACCCCTGAAGACACGTCTAAATTAGTTGGTTCTATGCAAAAACGCCTGCAATAAGTCTTAAAACGACGAGGATACCCTACGAGCTACTAAACTTTAAGGTATATTATTTTTTTCGTTCGATATTAACATTTCATTAGAAGTGAACGCAGACTTTTTCTGCCTCTCTTTTAGGTGTTCGAACAAAAAAGTTCCGTTAACTGGACGCGTGTTCATAAGAATTCAATGAAATCTCGGTAAATTGTTCTCCTTACTGTTGTTTCCAAATGGACATAATAAAAATTCAAAAACTTTTATTTAATCTGTTTGTTTTAATGCAGCAAACAATTGTTTTAGTAGGTGAACGCAGACTTTTTCTGCTATGTGTATATAGGCTTAGCGGAAAATGAGAGAAAAAACGCTGAACAGTGACTTGGCAGGACTATGCTAATTGACGTTTGACAGTTTCACATCAGCATTGTTTTCATTGAAAGTAAGGCCGGTAGTTATCAAGCGCTTATTAATAAGTTGGTGGATAGAATTTTTTTTCGTCAAATTTAATTCAATTAAATAGTAAAATAAGGAACATATTCACGTAATTCATTATAATTTGCTTTTCCTTGTCGGATAAATTCGTCTTTTTTTCTTTTCTACCCGTTTGAAAATTAACAGAAATAATTTAAATTTGAAATGACAGCAGAGTTCGGTTGATAGCTACCGGCCTTCATTTTTCTCCTTCATTTTCATGTCATATTGGACATTTCGATAAAATTTTAGATAACTATCGACGAAAAACAGTTTGGTAGCACATTTTTCTATCCAGGCTAAGCACCTAAGACTGGATAATTATCCAGGTTTCGTAAGCCTATATAGGCTTAGTTGTTAGTGTAATTAACATGGAAAAAAATTTCTAAGCCTATATAGTTTTGAAAAAAAAAAACACGCCTATTATAACAATGGCACTAAACAAAAAATCACTGTTATGAATTACTTTTTTTTTAGATTTCAAAAAAATGTTAAAAGAGTGGCTCTAAGCCAAAAGTGCCTGTTAATTAATTTCACTGAATATCAAATCACTGTTTTTCTTGTAAAGAAAACCGACACTAAACGAATAATGACGTTTTATCGATTACCGAGCGAGTGATTTACGTCAAAGTAATAAGTGTTACTTGTATTTGGAGGTTAATAATATTTTGGTACACTTACGGCAACAATTTACTCTCTGGATCGATACTTAAGCCGTGGAAGTCGGTGGCTTAAGTTATGGCACTACTTAAGTGCAGGATTGCGTTAAGCCTGCACTGTGAAAACGCAATTCGTGTTAATCCTGAGATTATCGTTGGATCGACACTTAAGCTCGCACTTTGAAAACGGGCATAGACGTTACTCTTGTGGAAATTAGACGAAGTATCAGAACGAGTGTATTTGCACAAGATACGTGGTATATCGTATATATCGGAACCTAGATGTCGCTCTAACTCAAAAGTGGAAAATGTTGTATAGTACCACTTTTGTTTTCAACGTGCGATATGAAAAGCTGTTCTGAGGTAATGGCCGATTGTTTCAAATTACATTTTCGTTTTCTCATTTGAAGTCCCCTAAACTCTTAAACTAAAAATTAATCCCATTCGAAGCTGACGGATAAACCTTTTCTGAGAAATTAGTAATCGTATACCAAAAGAATCATTAAAATCTGTTCAGCAGTTCTGGAGATCTTGTACCACAAACGTAATCTGACACCATCCGGGACTTTGCTTTATACGATGTATAGATATGTACATAGATAGATAAAATTATTATTTTGACATATATAACTTTAAAAGTTCTCTTTTATAACATTTGTTCTATACCGTAGGGCATAAAATGCATAACTATACAATGAATCCCGTCCATTTAAAATGGTTGCACTCAATTGGGCAAATGGCTAGAAAACGGAAAAAAATGCACATATTGCCCAAAAATTAAAATCGAACAGCAAATGTTTTTGGAGCTTTATCAATAGCAAAAGGCATTCCAATGGTATTCCAAACTGCATGCGACTTAATAATGTATGTTCTTCTAATCTTTTAACAATTTGTAACATGTTCGCTAGTCACTTTCAGTCTGTCTATACTAGTGGTATTCCCACTTCACAAGTTACTTGTGATATCTTGTCTTGTAATTATCTGAATGTTGGTAACCTTGAGTGTTCAATCCCTGAGGTTAATTTAGCCCTATCATTATTAAAACTAGACAAGAGTCCTGGTATCGATGGCATCCCGCCGATTGTACTACAAAAGTGTTCTATCGCGATTTCTGTACCTCTCTGTTTAGTGTTTAACCTATCCCTTCAAAGCGGACATTTTCTAAAAACTTGGAAGAACTCCTTTTTAACACCAGTTTTTAAGTCCGGATCTAGACATGATGTCACTAACTATTGTCCTATTTGTAAGATTTCGGCAATACCCAAGCTTTTTGAAAAACTAGTCTGTGATAAACTAACACCTCTTTCGAAAAGTTTTATTTCTCCCTTTCAACATGGTTTTGTCGCAGGAAGATCTACTTCTACCAATCTCTCGATTTTTTGTCACCATGTTCTGGATGGCTTCGAGAAAGGCCTACAATATGATGTCATCTACACCGACTTCTCTAAAGCATTCGATCGCGTTAATCATGATATCTTAATTCGCAAGCTAGCTAAATTTGGATTTAACTCTAACTTCCTAAAATGGATTAGCTCCTATCTTAAGGAACGTATACAGTATGTCCGTATTAACGGCATAATATCAGCACCTATTTATGTGACTTCTGGTGAACCTCAAGGCAGTCATCTTGGCCCTTTGCTTTTCCTTCTATTTATAAATGACATTCCTGACTTGTTCGTAAATTCTCAATGCCTAATGTTTGCCGATGACTTAAAAGTCTTCCGGCCTATAAACTCTGAGCAGGATTGTACTCTTTTGCAAGAAGATCTTGACAAGCTTTCGATTTGGTGCCTCAATAATGACCTTCATCTAAATGTTTCTAAATGTCAAAGCCTTACTTTTTGTCGTAACCTTTCGCCAATTCCTTTCACATACATGATCGGCAATGTCTCACTGTCCTTTATTTCCTCCAAAAAAGATCTTGGAGTTATTTTTGACAATAAACTTAGTTTTGTTAAGCATATTGAGTTTTTAGTGGCCAAAGGTAACTCAATGCTAGGATTTATACTACGCAACTCTAAAGACTTTCAGGATCCTTATACTCTTAAATGTCTATTTTTTGCCTTTGTCAGATCAAATCTTGAGTACTGTAGTACCATCTGGAATCCATTTTATAACATACATGCCAACAGAATTGAGAGGATCCAGAAACGTTTAACAAGGATTGCATTGCGTAGATTACGCTGGAATATCGAAATGCCTTCTTATGAAACGAGGTGCAAATTATTTGGAATTTTGCCTCTTTTCGTAAGAAGGCAATATTTTTCTGTTATGTTTATTCGCGATTTGATTACCGGTCATATTGATTGCCCTTTTCTGCTTTCATTAATTGGATTATATGCTCCATCGAGAGCTCTTAGAAATCGTTATTTATTTTATGTACCTTATCATAGAGCAAATTATGGTTACAATGAACCAATTTCTAGATGCCTACGAGAGTCAAATAATTATTGTAGTCTTTTAGATTTTCATCTCAGTAGGAGTTCATTTAAGAATAAATTAGTTTTAGAGCTCCATTTCCGGTGGTTTAGTCAGTAGTTCTAAGTTTATATTTTAACTGTACCAGTAATCTAAAGAGAACAGTTGATGTATACTCATTTGATGAAATGAAATAAATAAATAAAAACTGTAGGTCCCTTCCATTCGTGCAAAAATATAACACGCACACACAAATGGTTGCGAGAAGCAGGCCCAGGTTCACCTCGAGCTGTAGCGCCAACTAAGTTTGAATAAGTGTAGTTCTTATTTTATCCGTTTGACTTAATTTGAGAAAATACGTACTTCCTTATAAATGATATTTCAGTTTACTATAATATAACCAATGCTGGGATCATTGGGCTTCATTAGCGTATTTCCGTAACCGTTTTTGCTAGCAAATTTCTAAATTGGTTTCTCATTTACGCAGCTGGTGTCATACTCCGGTTTAAGTCGCAGTCGGCCGCAAGATTCTTCCACTCAATCACGAAATTAGTGGTTTTCCTATAACGTGGGGAAGAACAATTCTCGGCAGCCTTTTTTTCATCCATTGATATTACTTTGACTATACGAGTATACTCAAAGTGTATTTTCAAAGTTAAATCTTTATTGATTGCTTAAGATATGATAAGAGATAAGATAAGGAAAGTAGTGTTAAAGGTAGACATATTACACAGGGCTTAAGGAAATGAAGAAGAAGGTGTTCTTCTCTAGGGACTTACCCCTCAAGGGATTATAATGGTTTTGGTAGGCGTAGGATAGATAGGAAGACAGAAAAACTTTTTGCAAACCCAAATGGTTGTAAACTCTGTGGGGTTGTAAACAGCGTCAATTGTTCTATTTTTGAAATCGGTTATTTTTTGTAGAATTTTTGTCAATATTGGCTGCAACCACTTTAAATGGATAACCTTTCAGTGCCGTAAAATCAAAGTTTCTTATAGATTCAACTATGTATACAAAAACCCGCAAATTCATTGCAGTTTAGTCTGAAATCATCAATATAAACATACAATACATATGTGAATGTATGTATGCTATTTTCAGAATTTTTCTAACGACGAGTTTAGACGATCCTCACGGCAAGTGATTGTTGTCAGGTATTTGTGAGATTAAAACCGGGCAATATTCGCACTGTAACCTGTGAGTCACGGCGCTTACAATACAAGGAAAAAAACTACATACCTGACCAGTGTTAATCACAGTACCATAAACCTAAAATTCTGATTCAATGAAAAAACCTATGTTTGTCAGTACATACACATACGCATCCATATATATGTTCATCTCGCAAAATACCCGATTTTATTTTTTGCAAACAAATTCGCAATTTAGAAATGGCGCAATTTTCGAAGCCGGTTATATACTAATTCCAGACGAAAACATTTCTAAGTGCGGTTGATGACAAATTTCCACTTGATGCCATTTGCAGCAGGTAAACATTACCCAAGTCACCACGTTGGGCAATTTTCGATCCGATTTAAATGTTATCGAAAACACACCGTAGCTTTTTAATTTGGCAAATGAAATGGAGTATGAAAGGTGCTCCTTTATGATACCTTAGATCAAAATAAGTCTAAGTCATACCGCCACATTATTGTAATTTATTTTTTTCGTCCATACATGCCGAGCATGATGCTGTTAATGACCTACGAGTAGGTAGGTAGGTACTCTAAAAATAAAAAAACAAAAGTGTTCCTTGGTATTGGTATACATCTTCTTGCGAAAATGAATTCAAATTACCTAAAAGACCGAATTTCAGGTGAAAATATTCCTCATTAAGTCCCATCACATTTGAAATTATTATCGAATTTGTTGTCATGGAATCAATTCAGCCCCCTCCCAAATACATAGTGAGACCATGGAAAAAAGGCAGATAATCGACCGTCAAAATGCAAGACAAATTTAATTACGCAAATTGTGATTTGTGCCAAAGTAATAATCTCTTTTTCTATCCACAAGCTGAAAAAATGGTACCGAACCTTAAATAAGACGACAAATTATAAGCAAAGAGATGGAAAATGTCAGTGATTTTCAAAATATAAATCCATCTGCACCAAGAATGTGGGTGGTTGTGGGTAGTGGTAGTAGTCGTCGCTTGTCACGCTGAATGTTCACGGTTCAAATCTAAATGTCTCAAACAAAATTATTACTAACGATATAAAAACAAGTCGATCAATTTCAGAAGTTAATGTCAAAAACCTACTGTGAAGGCATAACACTGGAGGTAGAGTGGTGGTATGGCTGAAGAAATTGATCGCACAAAAAAATAATAGGAAACATCTGGAAAAAACTTCTGTGAATCATAAGTAACGGCAAAGAATTTCAATAACACACAACTCTCCAGTTATCCTAGACGCCATCCATAGAGATAGATAAAATTTAACATCTGAGTGTACTACCACTACGCGCTACGCCGATCTGTCTATCAGTCCTGAACTGCTCTCCAAGATGTCTCCCATAGAATCCACGTCAAACTTTGGTGGGTGCCCAGACATGAGGGTATTGATGGAAACGAAAAAGCCGGCTAACTGCATAGAAAATGCAGTTCATCTCTGATGTGTGTCTGTGTTGGTGCAGTTGAGAAGCTCATTGACAAATGATACTTCTTGATTGCTTGTCAGACATTCGAAAAAGGTGGCACCGTGAACATTTTTTTTTTGTGTTTGCTGGGATTGAACCCGGACAGCATTGCGTAGTAGTCCACGGTGCTTCGTCAGGCTAAAAGAGCTATAAAACCTCTCTACATATAATTCCCTGTTTCATTTATTATAATACCTACTATAAATACACTTTACACACAGCGCGAGCACAATAATTAAAGACAAACAAACGGAGATATATCGACGTGGTGGTAGGAAACTCATTTGTTGGGGTTCAACTAACTAACTAAATAACTCGATGGGTGGACAACTGGAGTGGTGTTTTTGATTTTTTTTCTTTGCTTCTGATTCACAGTATTTTTTTTTCTAGATTTCGTTATGCCTTCGCGGGAGGTTCTGACCTAAGCTTCAGAAATTAATCGATTTATTTTATGTTGTGAGAAATAAATTTTTGGAATCAAACCGTGATCCTTCAGCTTGACAGGTGACAATCGACGGTGACTACCACTACGCTCGTAAATTTCTCTGATTTTCGTAACGAAGGTCAATTCAAAAATTGCAATTAGATAATTCCAAAAGAAATGGAATGTTAGAACGTATACGCCTCCCACTCGATGTTGACATTCGAAAAGATAAAAAAAAATTGCTGGAAACTCAAAACTGCCCACTATTCTTATGAATCAATGATCTGACATTATGTTTGTATGTACTTATCAAGGGGGAAATGTTATTTTTAACTTAATTTCAAATGCATTACACGCACCCACCGCAGCCCGTTTTTAAATTGAATTTTTTTCTTTATTCCATTATAACAGTTCTTGCCGGACGGTTTGCAAATTTTCAATAGACGTCAGTTGGATATTGTATTCTGTTAGGTGTCTCGATTTATCACAGAAACGTGGCCGTCGCGGGATACTTCAAAAAGTAATTATACAGAGGAGAAAACCATCAAACGATAATAATTGAAAGATTGTCTGACAACCGAATTGGCCATATTAATAAGTACCATTATGGAGAAAAGAAATTGAATTAAATTAATTGAGCTGTGCCACCAAATGGGGACTCATTATTCACAATCACAATTCGAATTGTGTTTGAAAAATTTGAAACTATTTATGGGTTATGGATGTCACTACACGAAGAACATACAATGGCGCCAACACGACATAGTCATATGACGTGGGTGACTTCCCGGGGGAATTCCGAGTTTAATTTTGGAACTTTTTCTAGGAAATTAACAAACAATTGCAAAGAAATTAACTGAATTCCTGCTTTTGAAAATTGTATTTAAAGTCTACAATCGCGGGTAGAATTGTGGATCTGTTTGGCGGTTGCTTCGCGAAACCAGCTGAAGATAACGACGCGAGATGACGTTCTTTGAAGTATAACACTTCCATTAAATATTTTTAGATAAATGAATTGTTTTGTTTTTTGACTGTTTTGCTGATGATGACTGATATTATGTTTTTTTAACAAATCTTAAGAAAGAAAATCAAAATATCAATTCGAACAGTCAATATCTTTTTAACTGCTCCACACTTTGACGTATGTCATCACTTACTACTCAAAATGGCGCTTTTATTTCGGCCATAATGTGACTTATACACGTAAAAACGTTATGCTCTGTGTGATATCTCTTAAGCCTTAAGGGATCAACATTCAATAATTACTAAACAAAATTTTGCATTAAAGTAATTTTATAGCGCCAGGGACATCGTAAAATCACGCTTTGACACATGTCATTATTTTGAAGATTTATGCAAATAATGACAAATATTTACTTAAAATAAGTAATAATGGATATGGAAGGATAAAATGACACTCACGTGAGCAATATCAAAGGAACAGTTTTACGATTAGTGCTGTTATAGTGTTAACATTTATTATCGTATTATGTGTTGGTTTTCCAAAGAAAATTATGACATTCCTTTTTATAGCAACTAATTAGCTCTGACACGTGTTGTTTCATAGAATTCGAGGAGCATTGAGCATTTTTAGGGTAACGGTTGCGGTTTTTTTGGATTATGGTTACGTAGCGAACATTCTACCCTATTTGAACTTTTAAATATGTATATTGTATAGTTTATGAATTTATGATGTACTCATAGAATACGTATTAAAGACTACTTGGTAATCTCTGATTTTTATTTGCTACATACAGTAAAACCTCCTAATTGGGACACTCAGGGGACCGAGAAAACGTGACCCAAATTGGAGGTGTCCCGATTTAAGAGGTCCTCAAAATTGTGTCAAATATCATGTTGTTCCAATTATAAAGCTGCCTGTATTCGAAACACTACGAAAATGAATAAGTGCCTTGTGGATGGTGCTGTGGCAACAACAGAATAAGAGCGGACGAATTTTTCTTACGAACGCATTTCCTATATTCCGGAGATTCCCTTATTTTTATGCATCATAGCATGAACATACTAAGTGTGTTCGCTGTCGCCAGCCGCAGAGCGCACTGACTAGTGTAGGTGTATTTTCATGGTTATCCAAAAACTCAGTGCTACCCCCATTTCATCGAACGTAAATCGCTTGCCCTCTGTCATGTATTGAAAACCTAACATAAATCAGATTTTGATAATTTTCATATCTTTTTGCACACTTGTTTACTTCTATGTTTTATTAAGCAACCTATCCGATCACAATTGTGATTTTTGGGCACAATGAGCAAAATCAACTCAATGAAAAAAAAAAAAAACAAATGATAAATCAGCTGATTTCATATTTTGACAGTCCTTTCTTCTTGCACTGAAGAAATACCCAGGGCGAATCCAGTGCAGATGCAGAACCAGTGTCGAAAATGAACGCAGGGCAGCACTTTCAGTGCGTTTTCAGTGTAGCACTGACTGACATTGAACGCATCAGTGCGTCCCAGTGCGCTCTAGTGCGCCCTAGGGCCGACATCAAACAAACCTACTATTCGTACTTGTCCCAATTTGGAGGTTGCTTTGCAAGCAATTCTGACGAAATTCGCAGGCAATTCGTTGCCCCAGATTCAATTCAGAAGTGCTCCTATTTGAGAGGTTCCTTTATATATGAAAAATCTGAGTGTATACTGTACATGCATAGCCGGTGGTTTATTTCGGAGGTGCCCCAATTAGAGTCTCAATATGGAGGTTTTACTGTACATATATATGTACATATATACAGTCGACTCTCGATAAATTGAATCTGTGGGGACCTGGCAAAAAGTTCAAATTATTGAGAGATTTATTTAACGAAAGTTGTAATTATCGACAGAAAATAAGAAACATTTCAAATTATCGAGGGCATACACATTTTTTAAAAGATCATTGCATTTTTTTTAATGTCGTCTAATTCTTTTTCACAACTTTTAACCAATGCAACGTAGAGTCAGGCTACATACATACCTCATAGATCACGGTCAAATGCAAACTGAATTAAGTAGAGAAAAAAATGTATCATTTGTCGACAAAAGTATACAGGTTAGAACAAGCAACTTATTCCTCTGATTATTTGCTTACGTATACAGTGAACTCTCTCGTAACCGGACACTGACGGTACCGAGAAATTTGTCCGGTTATGAGAGGTGTTCGGTTATAGGGGAAAAAAATAAATTGACATCAACGAAACATAATCATTAGACATATGGTAGTTTTATTTTATAAATGAATTCATTTTTATGTGATAAACACAAATTAGCGAAAAATGCATATTTCTGTCTATGGCAATCAAGATTGAAATTACACATACATACATACACTTAACATACAAACCTATTTAAAAAGGGCAACGGGATTCTTGGATGTTCGCGGACAAGACGGCATTATGCCCTCATTGGTTAAGGAAATTAGCGCGTCATGATGGCATATGTCGTCAAAGAATTTTAGGTATGTTAGGACAAGCCGGGGTACCCCGACGAGAAATTATTTTATTCTGCCAGAGATAAATTTTTACTTCATCATGTCCAGCGGAATCATGTTTATCTTTATAAAAAATTTGCATAAAATAATATAAAATATTTCTCAAAATGTCGGAGATATGCGTGTGTCATTCTAGCGTTCTCCACCGAAAATTATGTGTCCGCGAGACCGCGAACGTGATAATAACGCAAAGGCACACTCCACAGTTTACATTTTTGTCTCGTTTCTTTGCAAAGTGCTAAGAAGAGGAAAACAAAACAAAAACAAAAAAAAGTATGTAAACAATTTGCCATACGTAGATGTGTTTTGTCCAGTTAAGAGAGAGCGACATTCTATGGCGGTTACGAAAATTGGTGTCCGTGTCTGGTTATGAGAGAGTCCGGTTATGGGAGAGTTTTTTATATGAAAAATCGAGTTCCGTTCTTTGAAAACTGTCCGGTTATAAGAGGTGTCCGGTTATGAGAGGTGTCCGTAAGGAGAGAGTACACTGTATTAGTTAGTTCAAATTATCGAAAAGTCGCCTTGTCTACTTCAATTTATAGCGTTTCGGGTGTGGGAAACAGCCACCACAATCGCTTCAAATTAACGAGTGTAGATAAATACATAGGATTTTCAAGGGACCAAAGAAAAACTTCAATTTAACGAGAGATTCATGTTATCAAGAGTTTTATTTATCGAGATTCGACTGTACTTATAATTATATTTACATATAGGTATGTATTTTGAATTTGCGACTTATATGTAGAATTTTTTTCTTTCCATGAGAAAATTTCCCCTTTCAAAATTTGACATTTTATTTCAAAACCACCCACACATTAGCTTTACCTATTATCAGTAGCTGTCTTCTGTCAAAGTCAAAGTTTTGACATTTGAATCGCATTTGATGTTTCAAAATTTTCCTAATTTCCTTTCAGAAAACTAAAACAATCAGTTTTAACCACATGATCAACACTAAACCGCCTCTCGTTGAGAATTACATAGTTCGGTTTTTATAAAATTCCACAAATTATACAAATTATATCATAGCCATTGCCTGAAATAAACCGCATATTTCTTAAAACGGTACTTTATGCCAGCATCTTTTTCATTACGCCGACGTTTACTGAAAAGTTTTGGCTACTTGGTCAAATATATTTTTTTTATAGATACCTATTCATCAAGGAAGTGGTTATGATAACAGCTTTATTCTTAGATTTTCAACAAATGTTTTTCCCCAGCTCGGCTACACTGTTTTAAAGATTAAATACGCCAAATGTAGCCGCTGTTCCCCGAAGTTATTGCCATCATCAGTGTTTCCCATAAGTTAAGTTAATGTGGTAAATACAATTCTTGCTTTGCCCAAATCATGCAGAGTTGAACTTTGATCGAAATCTGGACGCCCACAAATGTTTTGTTCTTGATTCTTATAGATAGTATCTACCTGTGTGGTATTGTTATATATTTGGTAAGACATGACATGGTTGGCCATACAAAAATCGCACTCTCCCATTGAAAGTATTTTATCGAAAGAAACAATAAACTACACAAATGACGAAGTTTAACTAGAAATCAAGCCCCACGAGCTCTGCATTTTTTATGGATTCGTTGGAATAGTAATTAAGCACACTTTAATCACCTATTAGCTCTGGATAAATATTTTCCTAGTACATACTCTAGACAAATTAATGATCCAGTAAAGCCGCTCACCAATTAAGGTAACATTTTCCTGTTACGTTGCGTTGTCGTCCCACGGACCAATTAATTAGTGTAGGCAATTCCTAAGCATAATCCATCATCTTTTACAGTTATTTCGAATACTTTCCCGTTGTTATAAGTAGATATTATTTATGGTCACCGTTAGAACAACACGTGGCGATTTAGGTGGAAAAAAATGGAGACCGTCCTTAATATTAATTGGGCTTACTAAGCTAATAGTCCCGTTGCTGCTTTGCTCACAAACTTTAGTTTGTGTCCTTGATACAAAAGGTTATCTCTCTCTTGTGGTTTAACCAACGCACCCGATTAGCTTATCGCTGTGTCATAAAACGGGCGCGTGTCCTAGTGGCGCTTATCAATCATCTATGTATCTGACGGTAATTTTCATGAAAACCGAAAAAATTTCACTTATGTAAGTATACATTTCAATCATATCACATTAGCTTTGCGACCAGCACTTCCGTTCTCTGTGGACACCGTAAATTGCCATCTGGAGAGACACCGCAACGTAACCTCATTAATTAAGGGCAACCGCACACGCGTTCTCACACACAAGAACGAGTAAGTACAATGTACATACATAGCTAGCGATCAAGGAGGTGGTTGACAGTGACACTTTGTGACAGTAATTTGCGATTGACGCGCAATATGACATGACAGTGACAGTGCTAGTATCTTTTTTTTGGCAGTGTTGTATGTTACGAGTCCTTGGTTAAGTGATTAAGATATCAACATGTGGTTTTCGAAACTACGCATTCCTGTAAGAAGCATGTTTTCGAAACATAGATACTCGTAAGTGAGATATTTTTAGACACGGATTCATAAGTGGTTGAGGAGTGAACGGTACTTTTTTATTTTTTTTTTTGAAAACACCTGCTGTTGGATGTTTGAAATATTTATTTGATTCGAAAATCTTATTGAATTCCTCTTGTGGTTGTTTGAAAACTATAAACACAGCTATTGAAGGTACGTGAAAGTGATTCTTAACATTATGGCTACTCGTACGATATAATAAAACAGCGAGTTTGTGATAACTCGTTTTTATTTTAAAAACATTTTTTCTGTGACTCGATAAAAGTGGTGATTGCGCAGATGTACATATATGCACTTAGTCATTGAGTTATCGGACAAGAACCAAGTCGCCCTTCTCTTTTGTTTTTATATTTATTTCGAAGGCAGTTTCTGCGATATATGTATGTATCATATTTGGTGGTCTATGAGGCATGTCAGTGACTTCAATGAATGCAATATCAAATATTTGACGTATGTGGATCCGCCCCTAAGTATGTCCATGTGTTATGATTTTTTTTTTCATACAGGCATACCTACGAGTCAAGTCTGTTTAATTCTTTTGATTTAAATTGATCGACGTGACGTTCATGTTAGTTTGAATATACATAGATTGGTATTTTCGAATTACGTTCGACATGAGAACATGTTTTGCATTTCAAATGCCACAGTTGATTGGACATTGGATGGGATCAGATCAAGTTGGAATCACTTGAGACAGGGTAATTAATTTTTAACTAATGTTAACAATTTTGAATTTAAACGTCATGGCCACCTCTACAGGTAAAACGGGTTTTTGGAAAAGTTAGCAATTTTTTATATTTCCGAAAGCAAAGCTTACTCTTTTGTATACACCATCTACACCTTTTCTATCAATTATTACATTTGACAACAGGGTTTGGTAGGACGAAATGAGCAAATAGGCCAACAACGACATATACATATGTCCTTATATAAATTTCCTTACTTTTTATTTTAGGACTAATGGTGTCAAATACAGTAAAACCTGCTAATCGGAACATTCTGTACTCGGACCACACCTTATGCTTGCGTTGCTATTTTCCATACAATGTTCTCTCTATAATCGGGGACACCTGCTAATCGGACCATGGACCACTGCCTTCCTAAATGTATTGACCTGACTTATTAGACCATTGTTGATGATTGTAGTTGATTTGCAAGCAAAGTGTTTTAGGAGTCAGTTGAAAAGTATGAAAATAAGTTGATTACTTATTTAGTACATTGTCTATGTATTTAATGGAAATTTAAGCCCTAGATTAAATAGCAGTTTAGATCAAGAGATACACAGAATTAACCTTTGTCAGTGGACCGGTCCAATTAAAAAGGGTCCCCCATAACCGGACTAAATGCTAATCGGATCACAATTCTTGACTTCCAAAAGTGGTCCGGTTTGACAAGTTGTATAGTTAATGGGGAGGAACATTCAACTGGTTAAGTTTACTTCCCTTTAACGTTAATTTTTTTTCATCAAGAACAAGAAAACTCCTACAGAAAGATAGGACATCGCTGTCGATGCTGATAGGTGTACTAACTGGTCATAATTTGCTAAGATACATTTGCAGAGGGTGTGGTGATGAAGAGGCTCATGAGGACACAGCCCATTTCCTCTGTCACTGCCCTAACCTCTGCCAACTTAGAAACAGAACCTTGGGAAAATTCTTTTCCGAGGACGTCGACGAGCTTTCGAATGGATCACCATCGGTCATACTTGAATTTGCTAGCGCCGGGCGTCTGGATGGTTGAAACCTAGAAACTAATACCACGGGTGGAAGAACAACATGCGTATCACAATGGGTCCACGTGGACCTAAGTGTGATGGGGATGTTATCACTCCCATCAGCCCTTCTAACCTAACCTAACCTAATGTTATATTTACTTGACATTTTAACGATGCTACTGGTAGTTTTCAGAGCGCCATCTTGTGTAAACTATACAACTATTGGTCATGTTTGCTATTAGCAGCATATTGTCTAGATTAGCTTAATTGGTGAACTGAGCCAATGAATTAAGTCGTTTATACCGATAATATTTGTACTTTATCTTTTGATTGACTTAAATTACCGCTGTAAACCGCACTGTTTTGCATTTCCAGTAAAAATGGATTGAAATCGAATTTGGAATGCACTCGAAATGGAATTCAGTGTTCTGCATTCCGAGTGAATTCGAAATTTTGGATTCCACTTCGAATTCATTTGTTCGAAATGTCAAAATCAGCTGTAAAATCTATTCAAAATAATTTGAGATTTTCAATTCCATGTTTTTGTTTTCTAAAAGTGAATAAATAACTTACAAAAAAATTATTTTATTAAAAATGGATTCAGTTTTGTTTTATACGATTCGTGAAAACCATGAGGCTGAAGGACGTCACCAAAGTCCAGTTGCCTTGGTAGATCCACAATCAGCAAAGTTCTGGGCGAGATGTTAAACATTTTGCAATAGTACAAGTTGTGTTCGAAGTGGACTAAACAGCAAAGTATGCAGATGGGAGAAGAAAAGGTGTTCTTTTGTGAAAAATATGGGATTCCGGGGACTATAGATTGCTGGATGCTGCTTGGATGGTATAAACATTCACTTTTACCCCTAAAAAAATATATAAAATAAAAATATAGTTATCTCTTTTCATCCAGTCATTGGAAGACTTGTACTAACTTGCTCCACAAATCCTTAGTATACGCTTTGTCTTCTTTCAAACCCCGTTGCAACATCTTGATTTCATTCTATGTAATTCAATAGAATACTCTCTTGCCACTAATTTTTGTGTTGTCCTCTATCAAACAAACAAATTATTTTAATATGTACATTGCACACTAATGGAAAGTCTTATTATTCTACTCAAATTTTTCAAAATGATTCTGATCATCAAATTAATTAACGTGATTTCAGTTCACGTCAAAAAACTCAAGTGAATTCAATTCACTAAAAACAAAGGATTTTCGGAATGCAGAACACGAATTTACAGTACCTACTTAGTTGTCATTTCGAGTCAAATGTAGAACACAAATATATGAACTTTCGAACATTAAAATCCACAATGCATACTTTCGTTCGGAATTCAGAACACTTAATTCCACTTTTGGTGGTTGAATTCACTAAAAGTGGAACCCAGAACAGGGCAGAAAGTGTCGAAACAGATGAACAAATACAACAGAAAATCAGAATTTCCAAGCACGTACTGGGACTGGGATGTTCGCATGCTAGAAAAATGCACAAAAAATGGAGGCAGCTTATTATGAAATAGTAACTAAAAAATCATAAATACTGGAAAGGAGTAAACGACTGATGTTAAGTAAACGATGACAATGTAGAATACTGATGACACGGCAGTAGGTATCTTCCTCAAATATTTTTAGACTCACACCTCTTCTCATCGGATGAGCAAAACAATCTTCCAAGTAACATTGCCCACATACGGTAAATAGTGACAAATATAAATTACTTATTCCTCCCGTTTGTACAAATTTACATAGTACGCCACAAAGTTGCGCGTCGCACTTCAAAGTTTTTTTTCCGCATATTTAATGATTTTGCCTCGCCTCTTTCGTTATTTACACATCAACCACATCACCAAAGTTGTTTTCCAATGAAAATACAGTTCATGAGGGCATCCTAGTCACAGAACACAGACACAAAGCCAAAAGCAGATCAGTACTCAGAAATCATTTATTTTTTGAAATACTATTCCAATAGCCCTCACCTTTCTTCATCGATAATTTGTTTTTATTTTTTTATATGAAATCCGATCCAGCGGACCAACCTTAATCGTTACTTATAGTTGGCATACACATCTATCATCCCATGTCAATGATTAGGATAGAATGCCAAAAAAAAAAAAAACAATGTTTGGTGTGGCACAATTTATCAATAAATTTAATTGTGGTTTTCTGGAATACAAACAAAATTCAGTTTAATCATCAACCGGAAGTTGTAATTCTCTGGAAGGAATATCAGGAGTACGTGAAACTTCAAACGTAAAGCGTAAAACGTAACACGTACGTAGTCGGCCGTAATTATTTTAAGTAATTATTTTTCGGTGACGCGACGCGACGTACAGATATGGTCTCCTTATTTAGGATACCTACTCCAAGGCGAATTAAATGTCACCCCTCGAACGTCAATAAATGGCGAAAACTTTTTGCGGCTCATAAAGCATAAGAGCATTTTTATTTGAATGAGCTTCTCAGCTTGTTGCAGTCTGGAATTGCTATTGACCCTGGACATGCAAGAGTGATGTTTGGAATTCTGCTATGTATGAGTATGGGTGTTTGGGTTTTAAAATGAATGTCCCACCACCGCCCGGAGAGCGTGTTATTCAGCGAAACAATGCGAGTAAGTTGTTGTTTTTTTTATTCTATTAGCAATTAGCTGAATTAAGTTTACTTTTATATAGTGGAAAACGTTAATATTCTGATGGAGTGGGTGGCTGTATAATGGATTATGATATCGCGTTGTATGTAAAATGCTCGTTATATTCGTATCGTTTTGTTTTTTTTTTTTTGTTTGATAAGCTGGTGATTTGGATTTTCCTATTTGCTGAAAGCACCCACACCATGTAACTTGTTTTCTTCTATATAGAGAGATAGAAGGACTCTATTTCATTTAAATATAACAAGAAAAGTTAGTGTAGATACAATATCATTTGTATGGCCAACTATACTGCTATATTTCAATAAACAACTTTAAAGGCACTCGTCCCGATAGATCCTTTTAGGATGAATAGATGTGTAAGTCTGTACACTTGTACACTGATGGTGTAGGAATAGGTGTTTCATCAAGCAGATTAAATCTCAATCTCTTCTTCCGCCTCCCTGATCACTGTGGTGTGTTTCAATCGGAATTTAATGCGATTTCTTTTAACGATATTAGCATTTTCTCAGATAGTCATGCGGCCTTAAAACCCCTGGAATCCGTCTCTTCTACTTCAAAGACCACCTCCAACCGTCGTCGTTCATCTCTTATAGAGATGGCTGAGCAGTTTAACATTCACCTATACTGTGTGCCGGGGCACAGGGACATTCCAGGGAATTGTAAAGCTGTCAATCTCGCTAAACTAGAAACAACATACCTATTCTATCACAAAAGAAGAAAATAGGTACATATATCCCTTGCTACTTACAAGCTATCACTCAAACTTGACACTTACTAATCATGCGTCGCACCCAAAACGCGGGCAATATTCTTGTTGTGCAACCCTCTCAATGTGTTCTTTTTTTTATTTGAGATTCCGAGTTCAAAGATTTTGAAGAAAGGTGTAAAGTGAAGGCCAGTGCAAAAATACTGTCAACCGTTTTTTTTTTTTTAAATCCTGCTTCATATTCCAATCTCAATCATTTTCTATTCAATTTAATTTTTTAATCTACGAGTATTATAGATTAGTAGTGAGCTAAAAAGCTTTGTCTTACTGAGAACTCATCAACATAATTATGAAAAATTATGAACGATGATACTTTATTGGAAAATTGATATTCGAAACGACCTGTCAATGAACGGTAATGTTAAATCTTTCGTCGTTTTTGACGGAGTCGATTGTATGGGGTGGAAATTGTACCTCTCAGGCGATTTGAGTAATCTTTCTAGGCTAGTTTTCGAAATATACTACTATACTCTTGTAAACTTTCATCGAATCATGGCCGTTTCATGGCTCTCAATTTTTTTTTTACTCTTATTTGGCTCTCAGCTTGCGATGTATTTTACGCTACACCATTTCGTTGGGGTGTGCTATTCAACTCTGTCAAATCGGCCATCTGACAGATTGTGAAATGTCATAATCTTCATTGTTAGTGGAAAACAAAAACAAATTGAAAGGATTGACCAAGTGTTGTTTCAAAAGCGTTTGGTAACTTTTGTTCAAGTTTTCTATCTTTGAGAGGATTTCTCTCTCTTTGAGAGGATTTTACTATTTGACAGGTCTCAATTCTTGTGCATAAAAAAGTTACCAAACAGACCTAATGAAAGAGTTTATTTACATTTAAAATCAAAATTCAAATTTCTCGATATGTCAAATATCTTGTCTTTTAACATTAGGAGTGTTCGACATAAAATTCTTGACCTGATCTGTCAAAAACCTATGCTGTTAAAATTTAATTCTCAATGATTTTTTTTTATCAAGATAATAAATTGTGTTCATTGTCATTTGTCATTTGTCAACAAATTGTAACAATTTATAAAGATTTTGTTTTTCATAGTCATATGTATGAAAAGGCAGGAAAATAATATTTTTATATCTTAAAGCTATCAAGCAGTTGTTTGGTTTTAAGAGAAAGATGGAGGGAAATTTACAAAAAAGAAAAATACAGAAAGCTTAATCAATTTAGAGCAAGAGGAGGAACATTTAAGCGGCCCCTAGACGCTTAATATTATTTTGCAATAATAAATATTGCGCAATATTATTGACCGTCTGTAGATAATATTGCGAGGTTGTACAATATATTGCGCAAAATCAAAATCGGTTTGATATTTACTGTGCAATATAAAAAAATTGTATAGTCTGTAGGTAATATTGCATAATATTCTTTCACTAATTTATTCGAAGTGTACGAAACTCTGCCGGTATATGCCAAATAAGGAGCAAGGAATACAGCAACAGGGATAAAAAGAATGAACTGTTTGAAAAAAATGCTCTCTAAATACAGGGAAAAAAATCCGGAAGCTGATAAACTGCAGTTAGTTCAAAAACTGATCTCTCTAACTTCACTTATTTCAGAAAGGAATTAAAAATGATTTCTGACTCTGAAAAGAGTGGATACGAGATAGTAGAGCCAACATTGTGGTACTTTGAGGCATATTATTTCGTCTAGGGCACAAAGCAAATGATATTGCACAATATATTGCACAATAATATTGTGCGTCTATGGGCCGCTTTACAAAAAAGAAAAAAAATAAACAGAAAGCTGCTGAGCATAGCTGAGCACTGTCAGTTAGTCGGAATCGGCAATTTTCTACTCCGTTCTCTGTCAGTCAGTTGGTTGATGAGGTGATGAGCTTCACAAATTTGCAAATCATGGTGATAGACGCCTTATCTACAAAACCATCCACGGATCTTAATCACAATAAATTTTTATGCTTCGCCTGAAGTTTTTATTGCCACAACTGAAAATAGTGCAAATGGGATGCTTATCGTATAATGTTCAGATATGGACTTCAGAAAATCATCACTCGTCAGTGATTACCAAACTCACGAACTACCGATTTTACCCAGAAGGTTTCTTACCCACCATAAGGTCCAGTTTCTTTTCCAGCTAATTTCTCTACATGCTTATTACTCCTAGATTTTACCCTTGCCTTTCCTGTTTTATGGCGGTTCCACCTGCTTGGATCGGTTTTAGATTTAGTTGAATTGGTACTACTCAAAAATTACCATTCGGAACAGAATTTCCACTGGCTGTTAATAATGCCATAGGCATAGATGCAGTTTAAAGTAGAGATTATCGAGTTTGCAGAGAAGTACATCGAGAATTGGGCTCCACATGCTGGGGTGCTGGGATCGAATTCGATTTTTGCAATTCCTAATACTTGTATCTGCATTTGGTCACGTAGATAACAGTAAAATCTCTGCCCACCCGCAGTACGATTCCATGGAATAAACAGTTCTCGTTTAAAGTGGATCGAATCAATTCCAAGAACTGAATTTGGGAACAGCCGAATTGGATACCACTTAATTAACCTACAATTTAAAGTGATGTCCACAGTGGTGGTGTTGTTTCTGCTTAATTAACTATTCCAGCGAACAACGCTTGCAAATAAGTCTAAGAACGTTATCATACATATTTTGAAATGGAATATTGGGATGAAGTCATTTACATAATGTATATTCACTCACACTTAAGATACGATTATTGAATAAAGCCAAAGCTTATCGGTTTCCCACAAATGACTAAGCTGTTGGGGATTTCTTAGGTTGCCGACCAAGCCTTTGCATGACTGGTGTGAACAATGTGCATTAAGAATGCAATCTACTCAACTCAATCAAATAAATCTAATTGCTTTGATAGTAATTCAATTGAAACTTGTTCTTTGTAGTGAGAGTAGAAATGAGCAAATAATTATTTAATCATTATAAAGATGACGATGTGTGGGGAATGTCTAGCAAAATAATTGAGTGTGCCTCGACATGCTCGCATGTAGGCACGTGTTGGAGTGAATTTTTTTAGTTTTCAGATTTACTAAACGTTCCCATTGAACTAAAATTTCATCTGTCACTTCCTAATAAATTGTGTCCACCCTTTTTTATATTATTTGCTATCATACGTTTTGCTATAAATAGCAAAGAAAAATACTAAACAAAAAACTGATAAAAAATATAAATTTAAGAAGAAACTTTTTCAAAACCATTTCGTGACAGCTATTTCCGTCTTTTTATTTTTTGTTCAGCGTTTAGAAATTATGTTGATTGTTGAAAGGTGTGTTTGATTTGACAAATTGCCAAGTGGTTAAAAAGATGATGTGTGAAATATTAAAAATTTGTGCTGAAGTAAAGCATTTTTGTATGGCAAAACGTAGGTAGTACAGCACTACCTAACTAGCAACAAAATTGGAATCAGAAGCTCGGGCCTTTGCGAGATGTGCCTGGAAGAAGAAGAGACAGCCGAGCACTTCATTAGCGAGTGTCCGGCCTTTGCTCGGATCAGAAAGGCCACTCTAGTGAAGTACGTCCTACGGGACGTTGATTGCTATTGCTTCGCTTTGCGAAAGCGACGGGCAGATTTAGATCGATATATAGCTCAGCAACAAATCGCTAATTCAGCGAATGGGGTGGTACTTCACCAAAGTACAATGGGCCTACAGGTCTACGTGCTTGTTGTCTCTACGGGATAACCCCCGCATAAATACAATACAATAAAATACAGTACTACCTCGGTAATTCGAACTACTAGCGACCTACCCTAATTCAAACCACGGAGGTTTTCAAACTACTGGATACAATATTTGGGATGAAAAAAGCAGTGCAAAGCGGTTTTAAGTAGTTAAGTACAAAAACGGACGGTTCATGTTTGTTTAACAAAAATCCTTGAAATGGATCTTAAAAAGGAATTTATTAAAATAACAAACCTCACAAAGCCAGTTGAAACAAGCCGCCTAAAACGGAAGCTAGGTTTTATAATAAGTGGACGGATGATTCTTGTTGACCAGTGATCTTGTACAACTCTATTAAATTATCTGTTAGCAATCTCAAAGGCGAGTCTTTGAACTTAAACACTGCAAAATTCTTATAAGCCTGATCTATGTTTTTGGAAAATTCCTTTGATGGTTTCAAACCTGATATTGTGGTGGTTTCAATCGCTTGGACCAAAAAGTAAAGTTCCAAAGAACAATGTTATGTCGGAATGGGTGCCTGACTTTGTTGAAGTGCTGGGAAGCAGACAAGCCATTTATTTTTTTAATTCAGAACTTTGTTTGTGAGAAAGGCTTTAAAGTCATCCATTAGGATCTTAAAGAAGAAGTAGATAAAATAAGGCTCTGGAACGAATTCTCCAGATTAAGAAGGCTTAGAAGCCCCTAGGTGACTACAATGGGAAAAGAGTTCAACTCTATCTGAATCCAAAAAAATTAAGGCTGAGATGCACCACGGCCTTCACCTTTAAATGCATGATTTTTCAAAAGTTGAAAAAAAAAAATCCTGTATTTTGTCACACCTAGCCCAGGTTTTAATTTCATAGGTCCCAGTACTTCATCCAGACCAATTTCCCTAAGAAATCGCAATAGGAGATTGGGTGCTATGAGTTGTAGATCCTCTGCTATAATTTGGTATTTGCCCAAGCACTTGAATCTTTTCTGAGTTAATGCCCCGCATTTTACCAGTATGTGCATAGTTTCCGGAGAGGTCTTCTAAGCTTACAATGCCCCGTAAGATAGGCAGTCAGGATGCTGAGTTTGTTTCTGTCAAGGCTGATGGAAGCATCGAATCTCCTCAGATTGTATTTACCCAAAAGTTTCTTCGCCTGTCTTAGACCCTGAGTTTTTATCCAGGATTTAGTTTTCTCCAGTGATCGGAGCTCTTCTGTTTGGTGGGTTCCCCTATGCCGCTGAAGGGTTCAGGTTCCACAAAGGGTGTGTGAGCTTCTTTCCTCTCAAGTTTGTCTGACTCTTCATTACCTTCTATTCCCAGGTATCCTTGTACCCAGTATATGGTGACGTTGTTTCATTCCCCCAGTCTATTTAGATTATCTAGACATTCCTAGACAATTCAAGATTTGATGACCCGAGCCCTTATTGCCTTGATTGCTGCTTGGCTATTTGACGTTATTGCTATGTCGCGTCTGTTTAGTGCCTATCAAGATTGAGTTGGGCTCATCTGTTGATAGCACAGAGTTCAACTTGGAAAATGCTGGTGTAGCTGCCTATGGTTTCGAATAGTTTAGTTCCGTGCCCAAAAACTCCTATCCGCGTTCCTTCCTCAGTACTTGTACCATTTAATGGTATGAGGACTCAGGCTATATAGACGATAGATTCATTCCTCCAGTCTATTACAGGATACTGTAAACTCAGAAAAAACTTCTCATAGAAGAAACAACAGAACTTGTATTGTAGATTCTACAACAATGTCAATGAAACTCCACTTCATAAGCTAGGAAACTGTGAGGCGGAGGCACTTTAACGCCACAGAACGGAATTAGCTTCATAGGCAACGAGTACCCACATTCGAACTTCTTTATAACTATTGCTGGTATGTCAAGAATCTTTAAATGATCAATAAGTTTGTTCGTTATAAAGAAGATTAAGTTTCTATGTATTTCCCTATAGAGGAACTTTTAAGGCTGAGAGTGATTTTTTCCCCTTTTTGTCTCAAACTTTTATTTCAGACAGCAATTCCTAATATGGTACATACCACGAACAAATGCACAATGACACGATCGACCAGTTGTCACACACATTCCAATTTTACTCGTTAGGTTACTTCGTTAGGTCTTGATTCTTGTCTAGGGACGATCTTTTTTCTTGTCCTGAAATGTGAGGCTGTGATTCGAAACGTTACGCATATACTTGACAAATTGTCTAAAGAAGCACTGCTCTGTTGATTTAGCAGCTATCTTCATAGCTCTATTCCTCTATTGATTGTTTGTAAAATCTATTCGTTTTTACGTGGCACTAGGTGACAGCTGTCTTTAGTGACGTTTTGTTATAGATGCTTATGTTAATTTTTAATCCTTAAGAGCATTTTTGCTTCCACTTCTCCAGACGGTTGTTTTGGTATCTGACTGATTCATCTAAATTAAAATTAAATTTAAAAATACTACTCAATCATATTTCAGTTTCCAGTTCTCAGCATCTTAAATCTATCCATCTTGTCAGATATACATTCATATGTACGTAGGTATGTCTTCTTCAAAGTCCAAAACGTATTATTGAATATTTATGGAAAATTATAATGGCGCCCACTTCGGCAAAGTGTCTTCCATCCATCTTCACTTATTCTTAGAGATTAACAAATCAAAACTCGACAGTATATTTTTTAATACAAGCACTAGCTACAGACATTGGAGTATGTATCTACTCGTAGTAGCACATTTTTGTTGAGCATCTTTCGAACAGACACGGTCAAGAATAGAATTAGAAAATCTATAACTTCCCGACGTCTTACACACCTACGCAGATGCCTACTCTTTGTATAGAGAATTAAAACAAAAGCGTCACATGATTTGTTTATTTTGATTCACATAACTAGGTATGCTCATGAATACAAATGACAAACAGACAAAATTACCATTTTATTGCTCGTTAAAGAAAATTAAAATTTCCAAAACCACCTACCAAGCAATCGCTTAGCTCCATAAAACCGTACGACGTGTTTGGTTATTTTATCCTCGGCAACGCGGACTCGGCAATACATGTCGAATTACAGCAATTAACATTTAATGTTTCGGAATAGACGAATATTCAGAGGCCTTCATTACTACGGAGCATTGGTTACATACTTGTATGAAATACGCCCGCTATTCTGAGTCATCACATGCGTCGAAAAGTGTACATATTCCACATGAACGAGTACTAGTGTCCTTCCGCCTGTAGATACTTTCGTAGATACAGAGTATGATGTTATCAAACATCACAAACAAAGTAACTACTCATGTATTTAAATATTCAAAAGAATCTGGGCGCCTATGTCTGCCGTCTGGACACTGGCTGGCGCTGATCGAATCTATTCGCCGCAATTTGTCCAAAACAGCCAATTTGTCATTTTTTTAGGTTTCAAATTCTTCGGAAAATTTAATTGTTAAAAATGTTTCCTTGTTTTTCTTCTCTTGAAAATGATCCGCTGTGTTTGTGTGCGTGATTTAACCAGGAATGATGGTCATATACCAGAAACATGGGGTGGTAGTCGTACGTGGTAGGTAACACAAAACAGCTGGAAAACATTAAAGTTTTCAAATCTTTACACACAGATTGCTGTTGTTGAATTTTTCGATATTCAAAAATATCTGTTTATTTTATTTGTATGAAATGGAGGAGAATTTTACTCGGAGTGGTTTTATTTTAGAATAATAGAAAATGTGTTTGGATTATTGTGAGCGTATTGAATATTTGAAGTTGCATTTTGTAAATATTATTTGAGCAGAATTCTATTGCGGTTAGCATTCTGAATTGGTGTGAATTTTGTGTATATATGTCTGGGTATTTTGTATTATATTCGATAGAATCCACAAATGTACATTTACTCGTACATATGTTCGGCCAATATAATCAGTTGTCATATTTTCATCCGCAAAATCTGATATTTTTTCTTCAAATTGTCTGGAAATTCGGAAAAATGTAGTAGAAACCTACTTTGTACTAAATGTAGTTAAATATTAATTAGCAAAAAATGGATGTGAAATTCTGAAACGATTGACACCCATTTGACAGATTTCATAATTTGAATTCTTTCAGTCACTTTAATTTACTTTGAAAAAATGTGCGCAAATTAGGCTAAGCCTAAACTCCTAAACGCCCTGAACTCCATCTTTACTTCATTCCCGCTTTGATTCTTAGCAGATGCTGATGTTGCGGAAGCAATTCTATCGGTGAAATCAAATGCAATCGGACTGGACGGGATTAGCCCCAAAGTTATAAAACTGTTCCTCCCTATTACACTTCCGTTTATCACCTATGTACATTTTTAACAGAATTCCTACCACCTCCATTTTTTCTAATGAATGGAAGAAGTCGAAAATCCTTCCCTTTCCTAAGAAAGCAAATGCAGCCTGTCTGAGTAGACCCATAGCGATCGTGCCCTTTTTGGCTAAAGTTTTCGAAAAGGCAATCCTTCCACAGATCCTTTCGGTTGAAAACTTGCTACATGAAAGCCAATCGGGCTTCCGGTCTATGTGCAGCTGTAAAACCGCCTTGCTGTTTGTCGTCGGTGAGATTCGTAAAGGCTTGGAAAAGAAGGAGTTAATTGTATTAACACTGCCTGACTTTTCCAAAGCCTTCGACACAGTCAGTCACCCACTTTTTGCAATAAGTTATTGCATGACTTCAATTTTTCGCGCCAAACAGTAAGGCTAATGCAATCCTACTTGTTGGTAGATTTCAAAGCATGGTAGTTGGCGATCATACGTCCACTCTTCTTCCAATGAAAACTGGCGTCCCACAAGGCTCCATTCCGGGTCCAATTTTATTCCTGCTGTACGTCAATGAATTACACAGTATTGTTAAATACTGTTGCATACATATGTTCGCAGATGATGTGAAGCTATAGATTTCTTTCCCACTTGGCTCGGCAGAACTATTCATTGCAAAAATGTCAGCTGGGCTCAAGCAAACAGTCTTTGACTCAACCGCAACTCGCTGGATACTTCAATCCTCCTAGCCATTAAACTAGGGCAGTGCAATATTGACTTTAGACTGCTAGAAACCTGGGGTTAATGTTCAACAATTTTATCCTGGGACGACCACGACAATGCCCACGTAGGGAAGGTGTATGGTATGGTGTGCTGCGAGTTCTCTGGACAACACAACACTACGTACCTATACCTATTAAGACTAAGATGCTTCTTGCCAAAACTCTGCTGCTACCAATTCTTTTGTTCTGCGGTGAAGTTTTCTCGAGTGTGAACAGAAGATCTAGGCGAAAGCTGAACCTGGTCTATAACAGTGTCGCTCGCTATATTGACAACATTCGCAGGCGCGAGCATGTCTCTGCTTAGTCCAAAACTATTTTCGGCTGCTCACTTGATAACGTGCTTAAGTACCATTGCTTAGTCTCCCTTCATGCGGCTCAGCGAACACAGCAGCCTTTATACCTCTTTAACAAGCTAACTTTCCCTTCTTCCCAACAAACCTGTACACTCATAATGCCTAGATACGCGTCTTTACCATCCGAAAGACAATTTTTCGTTCATGCCGCTCGCCTTTGGAACTCCCTCCCCATCACATTATGCAGAACCAGCAACGCAAACTATTTCAAAACCTTACTTATGGAATATCTGGCCAATTCGTTGAAATTTGTGTTACTCAAACAAACTCATGGGTTTGTCAAATCAATACACCAAAAATAATATCTGCCTTTTTCTCTTCATGTAGAAGAAGAAGCATCATAAAACTGGGCATCATCTTTTAAATACAATTTATTAAGTCAGTTATAAAAAAAAGGTTTTTGTGCCGATGACTTCAAATGTATTGAATGAAGAAAAACAAAAAAAACTCTTATTCTTTCTAGAAAGTGTACTTTAATATTTTGTTTCCCCTTTTCACACATTCCTATAAACTGAAAAAAAAAACTCCATAAAAGCATTTTGGAAAGATTGAACTTAAGAAAGGAAACATAAAAATAAAATAACTGGCAACTTTTATAATAAAAGACTTTAGAATGAATAAAACGATGATGTGTTTATACAAAGACCTTCAGGAAGGCTTCCCTTTTTTTATTATCTTTGACATACGAGTCTGACGCCTCTTTCGTCATATAAACGACAGAGTGATATTTCCGTCAGAAATATGCACACCTCCGGCAATCGCGTGCATAAGGTATTTACAGACAGTTAACCAAAATAACTGATTTCCGAAACATCTTATCTTTATTGAAATAAAACAAAAGTGCCCCTGAAGCAAGGATAAATGTTAGAATTAACCGAAATGATGAGGTTGCTTCCTCACAGATAAGAAGGAAGGGAATTATGTGTTCGTACCAAAGTGTCTCTTCAAGGACTTTATGTTTATTTCAAAAACATTAAATTAGATTTTCACTTAAAACTAGATTTAACATTTATCAATACGTTCCTTGTGTAATAAAATGTTGAACCTATTCCTTGCGATGTTTTATGAGGTACTTGTGTAAAAGATTTTGTTGAATTTGTTCACGTGATGTTTAACTGGAGACAGTTAGAGCCAGAAAAAAAGGGACATCAACTACTTTCGAATGAAATTCAGTTATAAACATTTACAGAGAAACAATTAAATATGTGCAAAGGCAATTGAATACGACACTAGAGCTCCACTCACAAAAAAAAACCCCATCACTTTTATTTCGGACTGTACACACTCCTCTTCTAATTCGGAGTGAAAATATGAAGACGAGCTTAAATTTCTATTTAGTATATAATACAGTAGGGTTCTCGATGATTCGAATTTCATGGAACCAACGGAAAACTTCGAACAACATACATTTTTGAATTATGGCAGTTTCAGAGAAATAAGTAATTAAATAAAAACAAATTTTTAAGATAGCATTTTCACTTTAATTCATTTATTTGCAAATTAAATACATATACAGTGTACTCTCTCCTTACGGGCACCTCTTATAACCGGACAGATTTCAAAGAACGGAAATAAAAACTCGATTTTTCATATAAAAAACTCTCCCATAACCGGACTCTCTCATAACCGGACACGGACACCAATTTTCGTAACCGCCATAAGATGTCGCTCTCTCTTAACTGGACAAAACACATCAACGTATAGCAAATTGTTTACATATTTTTTTTTGTTTTTGTTTTGTTTTCGTCTTCTTAGGAAAATGTAAACTGTGGAGTGTGCCCTTGCGTTATTATCGCGTTCGCGGTCTCGCGGACACATAATTTTTGGTGGAGAACGCTAGAATGACACACGCATATCTCCGACATTTTGAGAGATATTTTATATTACTTTATGCAAATTTTGTATAAAGATAAAAATGATTCCGCTGTAACAGTGAAGTGAAAATTTGTCTCTGGTAGAATAAAATAATGCCGGAATATGGAAGTATAGAAACTGTATTTCTCGTCGTTTTTCTTTGACAGCATATGCCATCATGACCCGCTAATTTCCTTAACCAATGAGGGCATATGTCGTCTTGTCCGCGAACATCCAAGAACTATGTGCATTTATTAATCCCGTTGCCATTTTTAAATAGGTTTGCATGTGAAGTGTATGTATGTATGCATGTATGTGTGATTTCAAGCTTGATTTCCGTAGACAGAAATATGACTTTTTTCGGTAATTTCTATTTAACACATAAAAATGAATTCATTTATAAAATAAAACTAATACCATATGTCTATTAATTGTGTTTCGTTGATGTCAATTTATATTTTTCCCCTATAACCGAAAACCTCTCATAACCGGACAAATTTCTCGGTACCGTCAGTTTCCGGTTATGAGAGAGTTCACTGTATATACTACCAGCCCTGTTCATAAAGCATAATCAACTATGAATTAACCTTAATTTTGGTTTAAGTATCCTTTAATACGTCATTCGTTATTCATTACATTATTCGTCACTAATCAACGTTGATCAAGTCTTTATTAACTTAAATGCCGAAATTGGAACTTAAAGCTTAATTAAAGTGAGATGGGAATTATTTTTTTTTCATTAAAAACTACGAAAATGGGTAGTTTCAAAATTTTTATTTTTTTTTTTAGTTTTGGATATGTTACTTTAGATACACAATGCCCAAAGAAGTATAGAAAAAGGATTGCTCCTCCGTGAGAATGAATTTCGGAGCAAATACAGATTTTCCAAGAAAAATATGGGAAAATTCATTTGCAATTTCCATTTTGTTTTTGTTTTTGTTTTTGATGAACGTTTATGTCATAATTTGACACTATTCCATCACAATTTTCAAATAGTATTTCAAAACCGAACAGACAGACAAGAAAGCGAGTCAATAATGCATTGTCATCCAGTTCTGAGCTATAATTAGAATTTGAAGTCTCTAGCGGTAGCCATCGGGAAGTTAGTGTAAAATCAATTTGAAAATTTGTATCGAACATTAGGATAGACAAGAAAACGACCTAATAAAAACTTAGTAAAAAATATATGTGCGCTAAGCGTAGTTTTTATTAACTTTTATTATTATGATGTAACTACACATCAATGAGTATATACAAGGAAAGGCCTTACACATTTGGTTTCCATGGCCAGTTTTTATCATATACGCATTTTAACGAACAGTTGAGGAAAAACAAAAACGAATTAACTTCGAATTATAGAGGTAAATAAGCCATCACATTCGAATTAGAGATGTTTTAAAGTTATTTTCCACAACAGTAAATTCGAATTAACGAAATGGACAAATAGGCATAGGTTTTCTTCGATTAATAGAGGTTTTCTCATTGGACTCTCATAGTTTTCGAATTCTAGAGGTTCGAATTATCGAGAATTCACTGTAGATAAGGTTAATACGAAATAATGATTTTGATTTGAAATTTTCACTGAACTATAGATAAAAATTAATATGACACGCTGATGAAATAGTTACTTGTATCTACGTGGCTTCTGAATGGAACTCATTGAGTTTTGTAAACTTTTGTATGAAATGAAAATAAATTTCAAATCCTATTTCAAAAATGTGTTCGTTTAATTACTTTCGACTGTAAAAATGTATATGGTACGCATTGGACAGTGTAATTTCTTTTGAGAGCCTCTTGCTTTAAACTCTTGTGTTTGATTGTTTTCATCTTTTTGATGGTCTAAAAACGACTCAATTGAATTTTTTTTGCGACACTTTAATTTTACTGACTTTCTTATAAAAAAAATGAAGTCAGAAGCTATGTGTCATAGCACTGAGTGGGCAAAAATGTTAAACAAAAAATTGTATTGTTCAGTGGGCGAAAAAATGGTTCTTAAGAATTGTTTAATTCAACTAAGATTAGATTGTTAACGTTCAAGATCTTAACTGCAGTAATTTTGTGTTCAAAATAAAGTGATATTTACTTTTTGCAGTTATCATCGCCTGACAGCACTAATTTCGATGGAAGCAAATGTCATTCTTTTAACTTAAAAGATATTATACATTTATATGCAGTTATATATTATCCTTATAAATCTATATAAACATTTAGTTTCGACAACTGTTATCGTTTTATTCATAAATGTTTAACTGAATTTGCAAAAAAATAAATAATTAAATTAACTGGAAAACACTTCATCACTTAAGCACCATCAAACAAATTGTTTGACCAACTTTTCGGAAAGTTTCAAGTTGTGTTGTTTAGCAATTACAAGTACAAGAGACAACAGTTATGTAACAGGTGGAAGGAGGCGTAGGAACCGTAAGCCACTTTTATGTCTGTTTTACTTTTTGGAACTTGTTAATTGTTTAAGCGTGACATCAACAAATAAGTTTTAGAAAGTTTTCCAGTTACCTATTACTTGTAGCTTTTACTTATTCAGCATGTTTTTTTACTCAGATTTAAAAGTTAGTTCGAGTGAAAAATCACTGCATGATTTCTGCTTCCATCACTCACTGGATATTGGGAGAGGGGAATAAGAGGAAAGAAGAAATTAAATTAACTGAGTTTAATCTCCGATCAGGGTCAATGGCATTGGTATACGATACGATTATCTGGCTGCTAATTTTACGGGTAATCACTAACAATATAGTCCTATAGCTGTCAATGATAATTGCCTTCACTTGGAATGAACTTTGATACAGTATGGCAAAGGATAAAAGTAAGCAATATCTGTCAATCAAGAAACAGACCTAGTATACATAGGTCTGATGTCAGAAACCTTGATAACTGGAAGTAATGTGCTCAAGCTGCGAATAAACGTATTGGGTACAGAGTTATTATTTCCATGATAAGGTTCCTTTCAGGACAAATAAGGCAGATTTAAAGCTTTTTTGATATATAGAATCCCTAACAGGCCTAACCTACATACTCTTGGCATTTAATATGCGAGTGAAAAAAAAACCTCGAAGTGCATCTTGTTTACTTTAAAAAAATTGATTGACTTTCTTTGATTTCAATCGGGGGGTTAAAGGGGTTTTCAATAAGGACATAACAATTTTGTATTTAAATAAAACATAAAATAATTGAGATACTGGGCTGAAATTTATTCCGGTGTACTACACATTATTGTAGATTTAGGCATGGAATTCGATCTAGTTCATATGCCCACCGCGAGAACGTTTGCAGTGATCGATGCTTTATAGCCAACTTTCAACTAGACTTCCACACTTTGCGTTCGATATTGTTCCTGAGCTCCTTTAACGTTGTTGGCTTGTTGGCATAAACCAACGACTTAATGTAACCGGACCGTTTCTCGAGATTATAGGATTACCGAACTTCCTCTTCAATAGAGGAATTGTTTGACCAGCTGTATGGCATGTGGCACCATCTTGTTGGAACCCTTATCACCCTTATCACGAAAAATGCGGTCCAATCACGCCTCCTCCGGCATGAAATCCACACCACACGGTCACTGGATGCAATGGAGTCTCTTAAAGCTTATGTGGGTTTGTTGCTGTCCAATATCGAATATTTTGCTTATTAACAAAGCCATTAAACCAAAAATTAGATTCATCGCTGAAGATGATACTAGTTTCAGCGCTTCAGATGAGTTCACTTCAGTTCTTGAGTGAACTTGAAAAAAAAATTTCGCCAAAATGTAGGGTGAGAGATTCCCAATTCCTTTCAATGGCTGATTTGGCTCATTTTGAACTGAAGCACTCTTACGGCTGCGATATTTTCTCACGTGCGTTATCTCACTGGCACAGGAGCATTCAATAGCCTGTCTTGTGGGACGATTAATACGACCGAAATTTGGAGTAAGCGCCAGGGCTGCCGTTTTGAAAATTCGAATGGGAGTATTTAAGACGTTTACAGGGGAGTATTTTGTGTCTAAGGGGAGTACAAAAAAGAAGCGATTCAAATGCAACATCAAAAACAACCATTAGCCTGTTCAAACTCTACAACTTAATTATTTTATTTATACTCAAGATTTTTTCCAAAAAAGTTCACCTTATTCAATAAATAGCAAAGCAACCGAAAAACAAAGTTCTTGGTCATCGTGGATAGTTTCTCAGATGAACTCCAAAAACATTAAAAAAAAGTATTGTATAAAACTATAACAGTAAGAAATTTAAGCATTAAAATAACTGAGTCTTGGGTTTTACCTATCAAACTGTAACTCAGTACTTCGTACAACCTCCTCGGCTCTACATATCTTCGAAAATTCTATTATGCATAGAATTTACCAAGTTCTACAGAACTTCTCCATTGATCTCGATTCATGCCTGGGCTATTTGTGTTTTTTAAGTCTTTCACATTCCTGTACTGCCTCCCATATAAATCTTTCTAAGAATGATCCCCACATGTTTTCGATTGGTTTCAGATCCCGACTATATGATGGCCACGGCAAACACCTTGTTCCGCTGACTTCCAACTATTTCGTCTCGCAAATGACGCTAATAAAAACTGAAACCATCGGGACAGTTTGCTGCACTCTTCTTACAGTTACTAGAAGTTCCAACTTGCGCCCTACCTGACCGGCATTCGGCATGTTTCGCCTGACTTTACGTGAAATAGCTTGGTCGACCGGATCATCTAGCAGAGCCATAATTTTCACCCAAATTGAGGAAAACACACACAACGGAAACAGATCGTCATACCTTCGACGCAATTGACCGCTTATCATACTCTCTTTGTATAGCAATAACTGCCCATCCCTCCATGATCAATTGAGTTCCGCGGGACATGGCTAGGTTAGATGAAGTTAGGTTATAAGGGGTTATGAACCATCACAAAACACAAGGCACCATAATGGGCCCATCGTGATCCATTGAGGTCATCGTATGATGGTACCTAAACCAAAATATTTCCATCAAAACATTTAACTGCCCTGCAAAATCTTAAGATTTGATTGTGGCCAGCCTCTTCCAGTGTGTTAAAGAAGTCATTCCCTAAAAAATTATTTCGAGAACGAGCAATAGCCTGACAATAACAACGGATGTGTTTAAAATATCCTCCGATATACTTATGTATATCCTATACCTATGGGGCATGGCTAAATCAAGATTGAATAATTATTATGATTTCGAATTACGAGGAGGGCGAATTATTTGTGAAATTACCGTTACAATATTTTAAATATAAAACACTTATCAATAATCTGAAATATTGTAAGATAAACACAATGTCTTTATACTCAAGTATTCCGCCTTTTGTGCATGGCTTCTTTAGTAAGCAGTTCAGTCTGTATATCAAATTGAACATTTTGATAATGTCTACTTATTTCGGCCACTGTATTTCGTTATCGTGTTAGTATTTTAACAAAGTACTATTCAATAAAGAAAAGGTACTCAAAGTACTACTTGTTTTAAAAAATGGAAATATTTTATAGGGGAGTACAATCAGGACGAGGGGAGCACGGGAGTTCAGTGTTTGAGAGAGTAGTACGAATACTCCCTTAGTACTCACTTCGGCAGCCCTGGTAAGCGCTCTTAAAGTTGCGACCACCGACTCAGAATTTCGTTTGTAATTTTTAATAATTTCTAAACGTTGCTCGTTCGTGGACTTCATTATGTGAACCTTGACTGACGTTTTGACATTGAAATATCATAAAAAAGATACGGCACCCTTTTTTTGCGAGGTTAAATCAATTTCTAACTTATTTCTATGGGTATCATTATAGTACATAATATATGTAAAAATGCAAAAACAAAAAAATCATACATAATGTATGTATGTACATATGTATGCAACATATACAAAAATCTCATGTCACGGTGTTTGTGTTCACACTCCTCCGAAACGGCTCGACCGATTTTTATGAAATTTTTTGTGTATATTTGCTAGATATGAGAATAGGTCTTAAATTATATTCTATCCCGCTAGGTAGCGCTGGGGTCCAGTTATTGCGAACTTCTATATTTATGGACCAAAAAGGCTCATATTAACAATATACATACATATGTTGGTACAGTGCCAAAAGAGAAAATTACATAATTAAATCTGGACCCGAGAGGTGGCGCTAGAGTCAAGTTATTAGATCTTTATATATAAAAATGAATGTCTGTCTTTTATAGACTCGGAACATATCCAACCGATCTGGGTAAAATTTTCAGAGTGCGTTTTTCGTAATATAGAATACAACATAAATCATAAGTGAGGTTACTAAACAACCGGTGGTTTTGGTACCTGTCATATAAAATTTCATAATTGGTGAAATGTGAATGTGAATCCTTTTGGTCAATTAATATAAACAGATAGACAGACAGACAGACAGACAGACAGACAGACAGACAGACAGACAGACAGACAGACAGATAGATAGACAGGCAGACAGACAGAGAGACAGACAGACAGACAGAAAGACAGCAGACAGACAGACAGACAGCAGACAGACAGACAGACAGATAGGCAGACAGACATACAGACAGATAGACAGACAGACAGATAGATAGACAGACAGACAAATAGAAAAAAAAAATGGAAATTGAAGTTGAAAAATAGAACAACAGTGATTACTTCCTACCATGTACTTCCTTTCTATCAAACCCGAATAACCGAATAACCCTTGTTGACACTTAAAGGCGCACATATTTACTACACCCTTAAGTGTCAACAAAAAATGTTCTCTGTAATTTTATCGTGGAATGGCACACGAGATATTTGAAAAAAAAAATTACTCGCTGCACTAACTCACAATTACCTACTCTAGACTCTCTGAACCAACTTTTATTTACCTGGTTCCTGGAATAAATGTGTCATTGAAAATTGTACCTTGCAATTCGGTATTCTTTTGAAATAAAAGCACAATGAACCAGGTGATATGTACCTATGTATATTAGTATGTGGTTCGATTTAACAAGTTCTTCCCCTTTTAGGTTTAAACCATTAAAAGCCTTGAAAACAGGTCTGTGACTGCAATTAATCGAAAGTAATATTAACAACAAAATAAAAATGAACATCACTAAAATCCCCCTGAAGCACATAATGTACATAAGTTGCAAGGTTAAACTTGTACCTATGTATATAGGTAGAGGTGTGTAGTTACAATTTGCATAATCAAGGAACCGGTTCATTGCAATGCAAAGGAAAAAACATGTACAGAACTGAACAATTCACTTTGCGTGTGAGTAGTGAATTTTATTATTTTCTTCTTACTGGCCGCATGGAAACACCATTCTTCCACCTTCGTTCGGAAATAAACGTGTTTTGTTTCCTCAGAAATTAGTTATCATTAAGGCTCCACAAATGATTCCTTTCCTCCTATTTCAAAATTTCGCAATATTTTTCCATCACATCCCATTGCATCGCAAATTCAAACGCAACCGTGTCATTTTATCGTGGGAATATATGACGCTATAAATAATACCGCTATAAGTATCTCATTTCAACCAACTATAAACGTTAATTAGCAGATAATTATTTTATCTACCACTTTTCGAATTTTGTTGCTCGAAATCACTCGAATGTACTTAAACTCGGTTCCCGGTTCGCTGGCGATAAGATATGATTACGAGCACAACCAACGCGCCACGACCACGAACTATCCACATACAAGTAAAAATGACGTTATTTGAACAATAATTACTAAAATTGAAAAAAAGATCAATTCTAGCTTCGGTTTTGCGGCCCCGTAATCGAATCGATTGCGGATATAAAGGTAAATAAACAAAAGTCAACCGTGAAGTGGTAAGATTCTCCATTTCGCTGTGAATATTGTTTTTCTGTGGTGGCGCGATGAGGGGGGCGAATTTGTTGCATGGAAATAGAATTCGGCCAGCTAATATTAGCTTTCAATTACTTAAACTTGGACACATGACCTTTTCTATTTTTAGATGACATGGGAAAGACATTATTGGGCTTTACTATCTGATGATGTGACAAATTCGAGGAATCTCCAGTAATCTGATCCCTCGCAGGCGGATGGATCTACTCGAGAAAAATTAAATGTTTCAAAAAGTGACGCAAACTTTTGCCATCTGTTTAGGGGATTATGGTGAAGAATAAAATGGTTAGGGATGAGATGATTGATGATTCGCCGAAGATACCTAAAAAGTTAAATAGAAATAAACTTTTATTATTAAGTATGTTAACTCGGTTCACATGCAAACGTGCGAATGACGTTGACAGTGACAGGTACCTACCTATGCAAATTCTTGTTAACACTTGGATATCAAATTCATACGGGAACTTATCATTTGATTTATTGCTGTACGTCAGAATTTTTTCGACGTGGCGATGCGGTAATGTCATTCCGGCTAAATGTATATGTAATTCCATTTTTAGTGCAGGAATTGCAATATTCCGTTTCTTTTTAAGTTCAAGTAGACCTTAAGCGGTCACAAGAGAATTTCGAGTTTCTCTTTTAGGCTCAGACCTTGTCTGATATAAGGCAAATTTGTTATCAAAGAGTTGCTGACTACCCATGTTCAATACAAAGGAACAAATAGGTATGTGTACGTGTATATCCAAAATTTACCTAATATGCTTATTAGATCATTTCGATGGCCCCATGCAAAAAGATACTAAGTGCACTTAGTATAGTTTTGAGTTATGTATACCATAAGAATCCCCACATTGTCTTTTATTTTTAAAATTTCTTTCGTATGAATCGAACCAAAAACCTTGAAAATAGAGCTATAATAGCACTTAGTATAATGTCTTATGTAAACACTTATTCCAAGCAAAATCATACTAAGCGCTTTTAATATTTTTATCACTAAATTTTCCAATAAACGCATGTATACTATGTTGACATAGTATTTTTTTGCATGGAATTTTTGGAAGTTGGATGCACTAATGTGCCTTTTAGTATACTTTTGTCTGTACGCAAGAAAAAGAAGATGACACTTAATTGTATTTTAGTATACTCTTCAGTGTATAGATTTCCAGCCACATTTATACTAAGTGCACTTAAAATAGTTTTTGATATGTTTTGTTCCGTGTAAAACAGAACTAACATCAAATAGTATATTCAAAAGTTTGAATTAGACAGTCAAAATAATACTAACTGCAATTCAACATAATAAGCCACAATATTGCAGACCTAACTCCATCTCTAAAAAATTGTATACAAATTATGAGAATAACAAAGCTTTCAGCTTAAAAATCCGTTAATAAACAAAGAAGTTATAGTCAAAAAACTTTAAACGCTTCTCCTGAAAAATAGCAAAAATGCACTCAGTATCTTTTTGCATGGGGCCATCGATTTGCAAAACAACAGATTAGTGAGCCGTTTGCATAAAAACTAGAAAATATTTTAACATACATATTTATTAGATGTACATATTTTTCTAGTTTATACGTTTTATTGGACGCAAAAAAACTAGTTAGTACTGTGTTTTTGAAGTACAGTGCAATCTCTCTTAAGTAGACATCCACTGGACCAGAGTTTTTTGTCCGGTAATGAGAGCTGGCTGCTTATAAGAATGCATTTTGTATGGGAAATCAGGAATTGGTTATCCAAAAAGGTGTCCGTTAATGCGAATTGTCCGCTACACAGGGTGTCCGCTAATGAGAGATTTCACTGTAAGTACTTAGGTTTCACGTTCGTGAATAGCAATTTTTTATTGTTTTCCTGACCATATTACCCCATCAACTCTAAACTGGGACTGAAAAATATATTCTTGCTAAGGCCACGCACTAAGCGGCAAGCGACAGAGCAGCAAAAGACTGAGCGGCAAGTGGCCATTTATTGAGTGGCAATTCCTGAGCGATTAGTTGTGAAAATATCATTTACAGAATTATCTTTGGTTTTAAAAAAAGGTTTGGTGTTCATCCAATAATAAACCGAAAAAGATCAGGTTATAGTGAATTCCAACATTTGTATTTATAATAATCTTCGATAGCGTGAAGACCGATTCAGACAATACCTCCATAATGTCAATACAACCATTTGATGTGCTGTTGGAAAAAGTTCGTTCCAAAATTACAAAACGAAAGAAACAAATGCTTGCCGCTCAGAACTACACTAAAATAATAGAACAGAATTGAAAGCTGAGCGTCGCCGCTCAGAAACGTCGCTTGTCGCTCCGAGACTGCCACAACATTCCAATTTCATATGTTTTAAATTTTGTTTGCCGCTCAGTGCGTGGCCTTGCCGTTTTTTTTACTGGTTCCCATATAATTTATAATTGTTTAAGTTTCTTTTGGGAATACTTCAAAATTCCGGTCAAGTGCAAGTCTTACTTGCACAATAAGTGTTTATTTTTAGTGCTCCGTCCGTACTAAAAACGAAACACTAATGGAATCAGTTCGGTGTCTGTCTGTCTGTCAGTCTGTCACAGGTCTTTTTCTCAGAGACCATTTGACGTAGACTATTGAAATTTGGAACAGTTGTAGCAATTAGTGGCCCAAACCTGAACTGAACTAAGAAAGTTGAATTTCGACTTTGGGGGGCTAGTTTTGGGGGTATAAGTGAAATGGTAAAAAAAACTTTTTTAATTTAATGTTTAGGTCATCGTGTGGGATGTCGAATGAAAGCTTGTTAAAGCACGAATTCAAAAATGTATAAAATATTTTTTTGTGTTACTTTTTTTTTGTTAACACTTTGCCGAAAAAGTTGAAATTGAAAAAAATTAATTGAAAAGAAACTGTCGAACGTAATGCAGTCGTGATAATTTTGGTTCAATCTACACTTTATTTCTCAATGTTTGTAATTTTATTCAAATTTTTCTGAGCGATATATTTGAGAATAAGGTATATAGGTATATAAGATAAGGGACAGCAATTTTTAAATGTTTTTTTTTTTGAAAAAGTGTTAAGAAAAAAGTAACACAAAAAAAAATTTCATACATTTTGGAATTTGTGCTTTAACGAGCTTTCATTTAACATCCCACACCGTGTGGGCCACACGATGATCTTAATTTTTTTTTACATCCCCCCAAAACTAGCCCCCTTAAGCCGAAATTAAACTTTTTAAGTTCAGGTCTGTGTTTGGACCACTAATTGCTACAAATGTTCCACATTTAAATAGTCTACATCAAATAGATTCTGAGAAAAGGCCTGTGACAAGACAGACAGATTACAGACACCGAACTGATTCCATTAGTTTTCCGTTTCTGAGTACGAAACACTAATAACCAGACAAATTAAAAAAAAAGGAAAAAAAACCCACACGCCAGCTTACATATGTAATATGTATGTGTCAAAATGCCTACGAAATGAGCCAATTCGCATAATTGGAAAACACTGTTTTTTTTTTACATATGTATTTGGATTAATAGGTATAATATATGTATTTTATACTGACACTCGTCGACGTCATCACAACTACTTTATTGACCAATTTTTTTTTTGTGAAGAAGAATCTAGCAGAGGTCAGATTATACCGCCAAAAGGAGTAAATGCATCTATTCCGTCCGAATGTCATCTTGGTAGAGCTTGAAAGTGCGGTACTGTAGCACAATTAACTAGCGGCCGATTGAAAAGTTTTCTTTATTTGTTTTTTTTTTTTAATATATAACCACATCAACCACCCTGTGTCTTGTAGGTTTGTGGTAAGTTGAGAAATTAAAAGGTACTAATACAAACCTACCACGAAATCCACATTATTTTTCTGCCATCTTATCAATTAAAGATAACCGTTGATTACTTCTAAGATTTGATAAGACTCTGCACCGAGTGCGTTGCTTGCCCACGTTTGGTTGTAATCAAACAAAATTATTGGCACCTATCGGTAAAATCGTTGTGAAAACCTTTGATTCTTTGGAAAATAAATTTATTTACTTATCGAGTGTAATTTATTTGTTTTTAAAGCATTTCCAAGAATTCAGCAATTTCATGAAGTTTTTCTTATTCCAGGTCACCAGATTAATAATGACACACAATCGAAAAAATTAAACTGTTTAATTTTGACAGCATTCCAATAAAAGTCCAGTTAAACAAAACTGCAACTGAAAATGGCTCTACTAGGAATAGGAACCATCATAATTTTATCGGGCGTTGTACTATTACTAAGCCCGTTTGCTGCATCGAACCCTAGTAGTCTGCTCCAGGATGGTTTACACGTTCCGTGCTCGTACATCGACACTGTGAATCTAACCGATTATCAGAAATTCCCCAATGGCTCGTACCTCTATGACGGGATTATAGTCCCGGCAAACCTTGTCGGCATCTACGACTACAAAGCGGAAGAAGCATTGGAGCGAGTTCCTGTCGAGCCGCACGTCCGCGGATGTGTTTGCAAGCTGAAGCCGTGTGTGAAATTTTGCTGTCCTCTGGACCAAAAGTTCACTGGGACAGTTTGTAGACCATATAATGCAAGCTTTAGTTCAGTGATGAATATAACCACAAAACAAGGTGAATTGAGGGAGGTTGACCTATTCCAGAAGTTTGCAGTACAAATTGGACGACCATGCCTTGACATGTACCATCTGCTTCCGCATTTAGATAAATTCGATGCTGTTTCATTATATGAGGTAATTTGACTTTGACACTTGGTTTATCGCATTTTTTTTATATGTATACTTTATTTTTTAGAACGGAACACTTTTCAGGTTGGAAGACCAGAAGGCCCTAACCAAAGACGAATACTGTTTGGCATCGGTGTTTGGCATCGATAATGTCACAGAAATGTATGTGCCGGTTAATTGTTTTCTACAGCCTGCCGGGGAAACTAAAACGATTATTTATGCATACAGTAAGTGGATTTAATGAAAGCGTTTCAGTCAGTCTTTAAAGCGTTCATCTTGTCTTCTTTCTTTTCAGTGATGCTGTTTTCAGTGCCGTTCATGATACTGACAATTATCGTGTATATTGGAATACCAGAGTTGAGAACATTGCATGGCAAATCACTTTGTTGCTACTTGTTGGGCTTGTGCGTTGGCTACTCTATACTGAGTACATTCAATCTTATAAAGCTGGATCAAATTTCACAATTCGATTGCGTTTTTTGGGGTAAGACTGTTGTTTTGTTATACATTTGTAGGTTAAGTTGGGTTAGGTTAGTGGGCTCCTCCTCAACATACTTAGGTCCATGTGGACCCATTGTGATACCCATAGTATGTTTCCACCCGTGGTGTCAATCAAGCAGGTTCAGAATTCGAGTGAATTCAAATCGATATAGAATTCAATCTCTGTAGTGCAAACCGAATTCGGTGAAGAAACTTCTTTGATAGAGATGATCCTGGCAAAATTGTCACAAATTACAAATTACAGTTCAAATGGTAACCCATCTGATAGGTCGTCGATGTGATCAAAGAAGAATTTGTCCAGGATTCTATTTCTCAGTTGAGGGAGGTTAGGGCAATGACAGAGGAAATGGGTTGTGTCCTCATGTGCCTCTTCGTCACCGCATCCTCTGCATATGTCATCATCATTCAGTCGTAATTTCTTCATGTGGTATCTTAGAGCGTTGTGCCCAGTTAGCACTCCTACTAGTATTGACAACGACTTCTTGTCTTTTTGTAGGGGTTTCCTTGTTCTTGGTTTGTTGTATTCTGGCCAAAATCGTCTTGATACCTCACAGGTAGGTAGTGATCTTCTTCTGTACGTAGCGGTACAGTTCCAGGTGAACCTGGGGCCTGCATCTAGCAACCATTTGTGTGTGCGTGTTATATTTTTGCACGAATAGAAGGGACCTACAGTTTTTTCCCGACTCCGAATGGCGAGTTGAGAAGCTCATTGACAAATGATACTCATTGATTGCTTGTCATTCATTCGAAAGATGTGGCACCGTGAAAAAACTTTTGGGTGTTTTGCTGGGATTGAACCGGGGTAGTAGTCCAACGCGCTTACCACTACATCACGGCCAGTGATATCTACCTGTAACTTGCTTCAATTTCTGATCTTTGTTCAATTTTGGCCCCAAGATAACAGAGTGGAAAAGCCCACGAGAAGGATTTATAAAAATCGAAGTATGAGACAGTGTAGTCTAAGTTGATGTCACCGTTAACGTTATTGCCGAGTATCTTGGTGTGTGCGAACTATAAGCTAAGTTCGAGATCTTAAGCTGGTTGGTACAGCGGTCACCTCAGAAGGCAACTTTTCTACTAAATCACCTTTGAAGTATGTATACCAGTCAAAATCTGTTTTTAATTGGATGCAGCTAAGATCACCGATTATTGAACTCTTACAATTCGTCTTTTTTGCTGGTTTGCAAAATTTGTTTGTTCAAGCCTCTATTAATACTAAAGAATAGACTAAAACAACCGTCAAAGATTTCACGATTTATTTTTGTATCGCTTGTATTTGTTCAACGTTTCCGGCGGCGCTTTTCTTTTAAATCGCTTGCCTTTCTTCGGTGGACTGAAGATGTGGTATTTTCCATTTTGCTTGGCATCGTGTATCAGGGGTAATAAGATGTCGTGTAGAAATTAATCTGCCCTTGCTTTCGTGAAATGTTCTGTCCAAACTGATACTTTGCTTCCTTAGCGAGTTTTCCTAGCTTTCTTGTCTTCCCATGCCTTAAGCTGTCTTGGTTTTTTTTCTTAAGCTTCAACTAAAATAATATCGAGTTGATACAGCCCAGTGAAAAACCCGTGCAATTTTATGCTGCATACTTTCAGTATATTTAAATAGTACATTGTGCAGGCAACTACAGAATTTCACTTGCTTAGCTTTGCTCCCAAATTTGGCACATCCATAAAGAGATATCGGTTTAATGTAATAACTTAACGCTCTCTCCAGTCTAGGGCCTTCATATTGTTGCGTATCGAAAGTACAAACATCCCACATGCCCTGATTTTTATTTTCTTTTTGTTATTAAAATATTCTTCCAGGATTTATTGCCTACTTCGCGTTCATGGCCAGTTTCTTCTGGGTGAGTGTAATCAGCTTCGACCTATTCTACAACATTCGTGCTCCACGTGGGCGATATAATGAGAAGAAACGCTTTATAATGTATTCCATCTACGCTTGGGGATTTGCATTTCTTTTCCTTGTCGTCGCCTTTTCTGCCCAGCATTTTTCATTTCTTGACGACGACTGGAAGCCAGCTATTGGCAGTAATGAGTTCTGCTGGTTGAATGGTTTGTATTTATATTCCAAACCAATTCAATAGGAAATGTTTGATCGAACAGAAACCGTTTCTTCTTCAGTAAAATACGGATGGTCTGCACTGATCTACTTCTATGCTCCCCTCATCATCATCATTTGCTTCAACATAACCATGTTCATATTGACAGCTTATCAAATTAACAGTGTCCAAAAGGAAATGAGTCGAATGATGGAACGCAATGATAGTCAAAAGAATCTGCGCACTGAAAAGGATCGGTAAGAGAAAACATCTTCTATCTTTAGAAATTGTAAATGTATCTATTTTTTTTATTTATTTTTAGATTCGGTATCTTCCTACGTCTCTTCATAGTGATGGGTGTTACTTGGTCAATGGAAATCCTTTCGTACTTCATTGGATCGGACACGTCGTGGGATAAAATATTCTACATAACAGATATCTGTAATGGTATACAGGGATTCCTCATCTTCACATTGTTCGTCCTAAAGAAGAAAGTCAAACAATACATAACCAACAGGTAAGCCATACACATAAAGTGGCCATAGTGGAGATCTCCATAAAACATTTTTTTGTTTGTTTTGTTTTGGATTTGTTTTTTTGCAATTCCCAAATTCTAAGCGATGGGATAATGCATTTTTTTGGAGTTGCTGTGCTTTTTTTTATAAATGTTTTCGAATTTCAATAAAAGTGAACAAATTGTTGACATGTCCAAAAAAATTCCCAAACACCCACTCAACCTACACACTCCTTACTCGTATAATTTTGCATCTATACAGAGCCAACAGGAAAATAAAGGATCGCCGGACCGACACAACGTTTATCGATTCGACGGTAAGGCGACAATTCGTAACTGTGTCGAAACGTTTCCGGAATTTTGTCGAAATTCGAAATACTACACTTTAGATGGGTAGAGAAGGATACGATGGTCCTAACCGGCAGAGAGATGAGTCTGAAATTCGATATCTGGTGGTATCAATCCTAAAAAGGTTGGTTTGACCAACAATTGCATGCGATGCACGATCGTGCTAACTTTGATGTTGTAAAGAGGAGTATTATCGGAGAAATCACCTAGATGCTTCTAATACTTGGCTTTTAGGTTATAGGAGAGGAAACCATGTTAGGGATTGAGCTTGTCTAGCAGGTCTTAGGTACTCCTCCCCCTCAGTTGTTTGGGGCTCAGCCGGGGAATACAAATTCGAGAGTCGTCTTCTCGTTCGAGGACTATAAAGTCTGTTGTGTTTTTTTCTTTGCAAATTTGCACCGCATTTTAGAAAACGCTTAAGGCTTTGACATTTTTAGCTGAAGTTTAAACTTCACAAGCTAGCGCAACGAAATGTAACATATAATATGCTAGTTTTGAGTTTTTTTCAGTACTTAACAAGTTGATTTTTATTTTACGAACATTTTTCCAGGCTACAAACAGTTCAGAGCACACAGACAAGCTACCTTGCACCTCATGTTTTTGGCAATGCTCCAACAAGACATTATATTTTGAAGCATATGCATGGAGCAACGAAAGGCAAAAAGAGTCTGCGAATTGATAGAACACAACCAATGTCCAGTACTCCATCAACAAGTGTAACGGAATAATAATATGCTGATAGGTACATATGTATAAGGACATAGTATAAGACAATAATCTTGTCTACTAGGTTAATGCGTTTTTGACGTTTTCTAATCGATACATTTGTTTAAAAACCAACTCCGCTGTATGCTGTGTGTTTTGAACTAGTTTTTTGTAAATGTTGAGACATTTTTAACAGTTTTTATTTTGGCTTTACATTATGTTTAAAATCGTATTCCAAACGTTTAATACGTGGCGAGAGGATAAAGTGATGTTTTAACACGTTTCTCAAACGAACGAACAAATTAAAATATTTTACCAGCGCCTCTCTTAGTGGATTCCGTCGTTGGAACATGAAAATATTAACTTACATTCGAAGCTTTGCATTATAGGTTTATTTTAACATTCAACAAATGGCGGCAGACTTATTATTTTATAACTGTTAGTGTTAACAGACTTTACTACTTCTACTACCGCATTAAATCTACCAGCTTATTTTGCAATTCTTTAAAAATAATCATAGTTTTCGTATTCTTTTCTGTAAATCGGAAAAAAACACAAAATAGGTTACAAGGGGGCCAAGATCAAAGGAAATCATCTCATTCAACATTATCCGAAGAAATGTCGGACCGTCTTTAAAAGACTGATAAAAAAGACAGGCGTTCTTCTAAGGTAAACGAAAGTAACAAAAAGAAAAAAAAAAACTTTCTCAAGGGTCTTGGCTAACACAAGAGGTTTTTGGTATTGGGATCTACATTCGCACCAAACAACAATTTTTCAAAAAATAACACGGGTTTCTCTTCTTCAATAATAAAAAAAAAAGGTTTAAAATAAAAAAATTTACCATATTTAAAAAAAAAAAAATAATCTCAATACATGGTGGTGTCTGCATTAACGCAAAACTAACGGCTACCATAATTTCTATTGCATTATGCTTTTCTTTATTTGCACTTTATGTTTTTCTTTTAAAATACTTTTATTTTAAAGCAATTTACGAATTTATACATTATTTTTTAATAACAGATTCAAGTCAACTAGTCGCCCGGAACGTCAGAGCCAGTACTCCAATAAGACGACATCGAGTAGTATTAATCTACCAATGAACGGCATTGGAGCCGATAAGCCTCTGGTGGATAAATTCACTAAAATACACAATTAAAACAAAAACGTAATTTAAAAACCTACATATGAAAGACATTAAATAACATAAAATATATGTACACCGAATGAATGTTAAGAAATTTACAAAACTTGTTAAATTGTATCGAATCAGTTTTTTTTTTTTTTTTTTTTGTCAAATATACATATTTTTTTTATGTTATAACTTAAGGCTTAAGCACAATTCAGGGACATAAAAGACCACAGTTTGATTAGGATATACATAAATACACCCTACATTCTCTACACTTAAGTGTCATTAATATTCGAAGAGGATTTACTTAACTAGTTTATAAGATTTTAAGAACAAAAATAAAACAAGAAAAATTAATAATAAAAAATTTAAAAAATATACAATTGTGTGATAATGAAATTATCTCAAAAACAACCAAAGACTAACCCTTGTAAAAATAAACTACAAAACATTAAAAAAAAATACAAATATTTCCCAATAACATTGTTAAGTATAAGCAACAAGTTTTAAAATAAAAATACAAATTGAATGTACTGTAAATGTAATAAAAATGGGTTTTAATTTGTTTTTATTTTTAAAATATAATATTAACGGCTTTTAATAAACATGTAAATTAGATGCAAAGTTTAATCAAAAATAGGCTGATTCAACTAGGTATATGTCGGAAATTGCGAGCCACCACTGTTAAAAATAATTCATATTACACTGGACGTCCAAGTATAACAAATGCCGATATAACGAGTGTCCTGTATAACTACATAACTACCAATGGAAGTCCATTGATATCTCTAAATAACGAATACAATGAAGAATTTTACTACTCTTTAGGCGTAAAAGTGAGAAAAAGAAACGCTGGTCAGTGACTTGGCAGCACTATGATAATTGACACTTGACAGCTGCACATCGGAAATTTTTTCATTAAAATTAAATAAATAATATCTTTGACCACGCATTTTTTAAAGAAAACAACTAAATTTGGAATCCATGTTTTCGTCATCATAATTGATTACAAATGTCACACTTACATGTCATCTTCTATATCTATACTTTATAAAGACGTAACTGTTTTAACCCGTTTCATGCCAAATGCCATACAATTTTTTACTGCTTTCAATCGCTTACTGTTTAGTGAGTCAATCAACCAAAGCTTTCTAAGAAACATGTTCTATAGTAATTTTGTCTGCCCTTTCCGATTCCGGGAACAGAATTGTTCTATCTGCCGCCATTTTGGAAATATGGCAGCTGAAAGCAGAAAAAATGTGAAATTTCAATTGTTTTTTTACCATCAATCGTTCATTTGAACATAAGCCACCTACGATAGGAAGCTAATACTTCGTATCTGATGGCATAATTAATTTCTCTAAAAGATAGGACCGATAAAGTAAGGAAATTCAATATGGCGGATTTAAGAGTTACGATGGCCGCCATAAATGACGATTTTTACAAAGTCAACCGATTTGGACCAAATTTGGTATTAAGGGGTTTTTGGGGCCGCTGATCACGAATCTGAGGTCAAACTTGCAAAATCCAAGATGGCGGATCCGATATATCCAATATATCCAATATTTTGGATTCGGATTCGGAAAGGGCAGAAAAAATTACTATAGATATAGAACATGTTTCTTAGAAAGCTTTGGTTGATTAACTCACTGAACAGTAAACGATTGAAAACAGTAAAAAAAATGATGCCATTTGGCATGAAAAATTATTATTTTTGTTTGTATGCTTTAAATTTAAACACTTCGATGCACTTTACGTGAGAACGACTGCACCTATTGCAATGAAATTAATTGCATTGATTAAAGCATTTCTTACCAAAGGTTTAGATCATTTTCCACCTTTCCTTGGAGCTGAGAATTAGACATAAACAATGTGATTTTTAATGATTTTGATCAAAAACCATTGAAATTGTCAGCGAACCTGCTGAGAGATGATCACGTTGTTGCATTTCGAGTATGTAAGCTTTTCTCTTCGCTTTTGCTCTTGCAGTATGCAGAGTGAATCGTGTTTTGTTTTTGTGTAGTCTGGTCGGTCTGGCGATTGATGACCAGGGAACGGATTTTTTTGACTTTGCCTCTTTTTGCCTTTTTTTTTTACTTATATTGGCCTTTTATTGCCATTTTGATGTATTTGTCAACGTAGCTGTCCACTTTCTTCTTAACTACACGATTTATCGTTATTTACACGAAAGAAATTTCAGTGTCCACACGTATGAGAGCAGGTTTTTCTCTCGTATGAACAAGGACATGACTGCACGCATTGTTTACCCTAGCGCGCATAAAAAAATCCCTACACACCAATCGAACCCTAAATACATTTGTATCAACTCAGCATACTTGCGTTTTTTCTTGTGCCGTACGTGAAATCTCAGGCATTCGCCGCAGTTTTATTCACCATTTTTTAATTGACAAAAACCGTTAGACATCTGGGAAGTATTTTTTCGTACCTGTGTGCCCTTTCATCTAGATTCATATTCTGTGACATTCTGGTCATACTAAGTGCTAGTCTGTCGAGTGTCGAATATTGCGTGTGCTTAAATGCGTGCTGTTCCCTAAATATTCAAGTATTTGTGTAAAGATTCAAGACAATTGCAAAAGTTTGTGGTTAAATTGGAAAAAGATTTTTGGTCGACCCGAAAGACCACATATTTAAGAGTTTACAAATTACAGGTGACTCCTAGTAGTAATATGTATTTTGATCCGAGCACTTGATCTTAGTGCAATGCGTAGTACATATTTAGAAAAAGAGGTGTTGAATACTTTGAACGGACTCGAGGAGAAATAACAAGCTAAAGTAGCTGAAGATGGGATTTTTTTTTTGGTATATCCCACTTCTGAGTTGTAGACGGGCAGAAAGTACACAAATTAACACACTCTATTGGTTTAATATAGTGAACAAAAACTAAACGTTTATTAAAATATTAAAATGTTTTACATAGAGAAGAACACCTCAACTTTTGGCTTCAGTTGTATATATGTCTATATTGTGCATGTCTAAACATGTCACAGTTTACAAATCAATTTTTAAAACGGGGGTCAACTCACCACACAGCACAACTTCCACCTCGTAGGCCAGAGTGCTGCCACTCTTAACTTATTCTATTACAGAAGTTTACTACACATATGTACATATATTTATAATACATAAAAACCAACAAGAAAATACAAGAACATCATATAAATGGACATTGAAAGTGAACCCCAAAATGCTTGACGTTGTTACCATGCCCAAATCATGCACTACATAAGATCTCGCTTCACCGTTGACAACACATTACCTAAGCTCGTAGTAACACATAAACACTCATCGACACCGAGTCACACACGGTGCCAACAAGAAGCTACAATCCAGCTAAGAAGCGACAACGAAGTCCAACACGCTAACCACTGTTACCATGTACATAGAATGCAAGTACATAGGAAACCGTTTCACCTCTGGCAACATATCATGCGTCAATATGGGGAAAAACAACATCTAAGCGTCACTCTTGGTTAGTCGTGGCTTAGTTATCATATTGTAATATAGAAATCCTGTATATTTTGCTTAATGATAAAAAATTGATTATTGAATAACATTTGAATAAAAATTATAAATTATAAGAGTAAAGATAATATTGTGCAATTAGAAATAATAAGTTATTAATATAAAAATAAAAACATTAGCGCAAATTTATAGTCAACCCCACTTTATCAGCTTAACTCCGTACTAGTTATACGCAACTTTAAACTTAAAAGCATACTTTAATTATTTTTGTTCAATAATATACACTTTTTAGTATGTTTGACCGAAATTTTTCCATAAAAATTCCCTTTAGAGAATATTGGATACAGCGTACAGCGGCATTAACATTTACACGGACGGATCGAAACAGGACAAAGGCGTGGGCGCTGGAGTCTTCAATCCAAAATCTAACTGCAAACAAAGCTTCAAACTGCCAGATAGTTGCAGCATCTTTCAGGCTGAACTTTTGGCAATTCAAAAAGCCGCAGAACATCTAATGAACTGCGAAGAAGGCTCCTACATCAACATTTATGTTGACAGTCAAGCTGCGCTCAAAGCACTAAAAAGTAATGTGATCAAATCGAAAACAGTTCTAAACTGCTACACTTCACTTCAGGAACTTAGCAAAAGCAACCCAGTCTGCTTAAATTGGGTTCTTGGTCATCAAGGTATCATAGGCAATGAAAAAGCGGATGAACAGGCTAAACAGGGAGTTCAACGGGTTGGGCATGAAATCCCGCCATACAAAATCCCGACTACAAAATCCTGACTGACAAAATCCCGACTGCCAAAATCCCGACTTACAAAATCCCGATCCCGACATTGGAGAAAATAATAGTTTAAAATTCGCGCGCGCGAATTTTGTAAGTCATGAACGTGCGGCTATTTTATTTATTTTGGTTTGTATGAAAGTGGTTATATCCCTTCGCGGAACTATTTTCTCATTCTTATAAGAACGATTTATCACACGAAGGGGTATATATATATATATATGTATCGCGCGCGAATTTTAAACTATTATTTTCTCCAAAGTCGGTATTTTGTAAGTCATGAACGTGCGGCTATTTTATTTTTTTTGGTTTGAATGAAAGTGTTTATATCCCTTCGCGGAACTATTTTCTCATTTGTATAAGAACGATTTATCACACGGCTCCGTACGTTTGGTTAACTAGACATGATGAGAATCAAAAAGCGCTGTTCTTTTTGATTCTCATGAAATGATATTCACCACAAAATACTTAAAGAATCATAATTATTTTGAAAGGAAGTTGTTTCGACACTAACAACCTCCTCGCGATGTCACTCAGCCTCAACACTTCACTAAAAAAAAAAACGGAGAACTCACCAAAACACGCACTATGAACAAGATATAAAAATCGTTTGGTTAAGTGCACCGAATGAGAAGCACAAAGAACAGCGCTTTTCGATTCTCATCAGATGTACTTAACCAAACGATTTTGCTAACAAATTCATAGTGTGTTGTTTTGGTAAGTTTCTTGGTTTTTTTTTTTTTTAGTGACATGGTGGGGTAGTGGTTCTTTTAAGAATGTGGAAAAAAAATTATGAGAGATTTAAAGATTAAATTTTTTTTTCAGCAAAAAAAATTCACTGCGAAACGAAAATCCCGACACAGTCTCGAAAATTTATGCTAAGTTACAAAGCATAGTGGGATCAATCCACTTCTTGCAGAATAACGAAAATATTCTAGCCGCACTGCAGTGGCCATAGAACTAAATACATCCCCTCGCTATCAAGAGTGGAATGCAATGTACTACTAGGCGTCATTACAGGGCATTGCCTTATAGGTTATCACGCTCGCAGGCTCAAACTAGTCTCATTGGACATATGCAGAAACTGCAATGAACCGGGGATTGTAAAAACATTAGAGCACCTCCTGTGCGCTTGTCCTGCACTGGCAAAAAAAAGACATATGCTAATGGGAAAATTCTATTTCAACTCACTCGTAGAAGTGGCAGACGTGAAACTCAACAGGAATTAATTGATTACTCTGAGGAGTTTGTGGTATCACTATGGACCAACACTGGTCTATGTGAGGCTAAGCCACCACCCCATAACCTAACCTAACTAGTATGCTGCTAAATAATTTCTACTTCGCAATGTTCCTATGAGAAATTTTATTCAAACACACATAAAAGTGACAGTTTTGAGATAAATAAAAAACGTAGTAGTCTAGCTCCATATTAAATATTTAATACGAGGTTCGGGTGATTTTAACTTTAATACGACGCGCTAACGATAAAGTGGGCTTTATGACATCTATAATTATGAAAACACTTAGTTCCGTGCTAAATAATTTTAAAGTGAACTTTGAACGACTATAAATTTGCGCCATTGAAATAAATAACTTTAATTTATTAACGAAACCTACACAACTTAATCAGTTTGAACGATTTGATGAGTGATAGTGCGAGTAAGAGTTAGAACTCACGCGTGGCGATTTCGGTGGGAAAAAGAGAGACTGTCCTTTAAATTAATTGGTCTTACTAAACTAATAGTCCCTTTGCTTACAATTTCTAGTTTGTGTCATTGATACAAAATGTTATATCTCTCTTGTGGTTTAAACAACGCAGCCGATTAGCTTATCGCTGTGTATAAATTTCGATCATATCACACTAGCCTTGCGACCAGCACTTCCGTTCTCTGTGGACACCGTTTATTGCCATCTGAAGAAACACCGAAACGTAACCTCATTAATTAAAGGCAACAGCACACGCATTCTCACACACAAGAATGCGTAACTACAATGTACATAATTATGTAGCTATAGCGCAGAGTGGGTAAAATGACCAATCTAGCGGTAAATAAGTCCCAAAATATATAACCACAAATTCCAAATTTTTGTTTACATTTTTATGTTTCGATACTCGTAAGCACAGTTTCTAGTCCAATCAAAACAAACTGTATTAATTGACACACAACTTGACTATTCAGTTTCGCTACTTGGTGATCGTGATACTTTCGCTTTATTTTAATATTTATTTCGACGTGTAAGCGGTCACATAAACAATCCAGTTTGAACAAAGTGCAAGCGTTTTTGAAGTGAATACTTCTTTAGCGACGTATTTGTTTTGAAAACGAGTTACGATAAATGTGTTACGATAAATTTCGATAAATGTGTTCCGATAACGGGGAAATGATTCCATACCACCGGGGAAATATCTATACAGAAAACATCAGCTGTCTGTCTGTCCGTCCGTCTGTCTGTCTGTCTGTCTGCCTGTCCGTCTGTACGTCTGTCTGTCCGTCTGTCTGTCTGTCTGTCCGTATGTACGTCTGTCTGTCTGTCTGTCTGTCCGTCTGCCTGAGTGTCTGTCTGTATGTCTGTCTGTCCGTCTGTCCGTCTGTCCGTCTGTCCGTCTGTCCGTATGTCCGTCTGTCCGTCTGTTCGTCTCTCCGTCTGTCTGACTGTCTGTCTGTCTGTCCCTCTGTCTACCTTTTCGCGTCTAAACCGCTGAACCAATTGCTATGTAATTTAGCAAAGAGATAGTCTAGGACCTGATGGGTTATTTGATGACGTTGTAAATCCAATATGGCGGACGCTTTTTTAACTTCAATTACTGTGAGGGCGGAATCTGGGATTCGATTTTACACCCACTTCCAGATATTCGATTATGCTGAAATTTTGCGTATCCGGTGACAACTCAATATAGTATATGTATTTCATGATCTTGTAAATCTAATATGGCGGACGCCCAAAGATGGTGGATTACTATTATCTTCACGACCTCCTTAATATGGGTATCAACTTAAAGGGATTGACAAGCTGAATTAGACTAGCAAAGTGACGTCATTCTAAATTCAATATGGTGAACGCCCCAAGATGGCGAACGACCTTTTGCTCCAATAATCTTGTATTTTTGGTAATCTATTATAGCTCATGACAAGACAAATACCAAGAAAAGCAAGAATTTCATACTGATCAGTTCTTGGGAACTTCTTTCCTGATTGCTTTTCCAGAATTTCTATTTTTTTATTCGTACATTTTGCTATAAATATGAGCAAACTTTTAGGAAACAGTTTATGAAAAACATCTATCTCAGAAGCTGCTCTGTTGACATTCGTTGTGATTACAGGTTGACGATCATTGGGAACTGCACATCGATTAACACCAACGGGACATATAATCCCAGACTGATTTTGTTAGAAGTAAATTCTACTTACAACTGTTTATATTTTTCTTTTTGTGGTTCTTGAGCACGTAATGATATTTACACAGTATGAAAACCTAAAAAAAAAACTACGGATTTACAACTAAATAACCACTTTGTACAAGAATATTGAGTGCACTATGCAAGAATCGACCGGCAACTGATTTATTCTGATAGTTGCTAAAAAAAATCGATTGTGCAAACTGGGAAAAGTAACGGTTAAAGAACATGATTATACCTGAAACTACCAATGGGACCAATTTAAATAACATTTTCTTTCAAATATGGTTCTCTGGGATTCTTCGAACTTTACTTGGGACATGTGATCCCAATGGGAGCGAAAAGGTCAAGTGAAGTCCATCAATTTGAAGCTGTGATTTTGGAAAATAGTATGGACCTTCTGCTAGCACTAGGTTAGGTTAGGTTGGGTGGCTATCCTTCGTAATCGGTAGGATTCACTTAGACCAAAGTAGGTCCATTGTGTTGCCACATGGGGCCGTTTGTCGAAACTTCCCTACTCCTACTCCTATGTCAACAACACGCGGTGTTTCAAAGTGGTCACCCATATAAGTACTAACCGCGCCCGACGCTGCTTGATTTCGGTTATCTAACGAGAACCGATGTTTTCAGCGTGGCGTGGTCGTTGACCCTGCTAGCACTAAGTCTCTTTAAATACGGTGTACTGTGTTAGTTATTCAAAATGCGAAACTTTTGTATTTTTTCTACCACTTTCCTGCCAACTCTTTTCTGGCTATCTACCACTATTACTCATTTCCCAAGTCCCATCACTGATAGTACGGCAAATGTGGCCCACGTGGGTAATATGGCCCACCCTAATATTTCCTAAATATGTTACATAAGTGCACACAGTTAAAAGGACATCCATTACCAACAGATTCAAACCGGTTTTGGCTTAGTCTATCGTGGTTCTCCTGGCGCGACAGGTATACAAAAAAAATTAGTGTAAATGTTTGTTTTCGTTTTTGGAGTAATTTTTTGGTAAGTTTTGTTAAGTGCTTTCACATTAATTCTTCGTAAATTTGATAATATCTTTTTAAGGTTGAATAGTGTTGAATATTTTCTCATTTTTCTCATGTTTTAAAAAAAGTTTATAAAGTGTGTTTAAATTTAAAATTAGTGAAAAAAACGGGCCAAGTGTGACCAGACTCGCGTTCAAAGGGTCCGGTAGGTTTAAAACTAGTTTTTTTTTGTTTAAGTAACTGTTTCGTATCGTTACCCCCAAAGAATGAAAACGACCCACCTCGATATTCACTTCAAAAACCTATAATAATTAATATTATTCACTATGAGAAATTGGATAAACATTAAGAACGCGGCTGAGTGTGTAGCGCGTCCATTTACCTTTTTTGTGGTTCGTTTCCTGGCAAAATCCGTGCGGCACAGTTTCGGATAGCCTTTAATTTTCCGAAAATTATTATTATCTGAATAGTGGCAATTTCTTTAAAATTGGTCCAGTAGTTTACGAGTAAATCAGTTGAGAAATTGAATTTTTCGACATAAAATTGAATATTTTGACGTGAATTTCTCAAAAACTACACAACTTACGAGATTTGCTATAGTTCTGTTTAAAAATATAGTTAATCATCTAAAAACTATGATTTTTTCAAATTTTTGACTTCAGTAGTTTCCGAGAAAACAGTAGGTGGCTTTTGGTATAATTTTTTTCACACATTTTTGGCAATAACAGAAAAAATTAAGAAAAACATTTTTGAAATCTTTGCTTTCGAATGATGTCCCGCATGATATATTTATTTTTCAGAAAATTTTTTTTTTTGAGACTACATTTTAGCTGTTTCCCAAATTTCAATTTTTAAGAAGAACGGTTCTTGATGTTTTTATCGTGACAGACACATTAAATCGAAATTATTTTGTTATTCGAGTTCATATTACGCCGCCGCGGCGCGCCGTCCTGTAAAGTTGTTTCGCATGAGTCATAATTAGTGAAACAGGTTTGGACCACCTTAATGTATAATTATGCCAAATCTCAAGTTTCTACGGCAAACTATTCCTCAGATAAAACTATAAAAACATGAGTATGAAGTATGACAGACATTTCGGCAGATATACCTGAGGTCGTTTTCATAATTATTCACTTTTGTAACTTACATACGAAATTTGCATTCCAAATTTGACAGCAGCGGTGGTGCTGAGGGTAAAGCTCGAATCTTGGGCACGACGGCTTTTTTTCTTTTTTTTTCAGTATATTGAAGTAGATATGTCAATATTTGTGGTTTCTTTCTTTTTTGGTTCTGTTTTTTTTTATTATTATGTTTCTTTTCTATTTTTCTTTTATTTTTTCTTCTTATTCGTGATGATACGAGCTGATAGTATTTATGTACGAACTTAGAAAACGCATTTTTATAACCGCGGTGGCTGAGTGTGTAGCGCGTCGGTTTTTTTTTTTTGAGCGACTTTTCAGGAATTGTATAAGGTGAATAGTAGTGTTTGCCCGAACCATGACATGGAGAATCGAGTCCACAACTTCTACTTTCGTAATGAACTACAGCAATGGCGATCAGAGAAAACCGGTTTTACTGAGTTCAGTGACGAAAATAGGGCAAATGATGCCATCGCCAACGAAAGGATACATCCCCCGTACATATCGAAGGTAGAACTCCAAGCGATCTTCAAATCATTGAGAAGGAAGATGTCGATAGGAATCGACGGAGTATCGAACATTGTGCTCAGACATCTCCCTCTAGAAGCGGTAGACATTTACTGCATTCTGTTTAATAATGTGCTGAATAATGCACATTACCCAGCGCATTGGAAACAGCAGTAGTGCATCCTATCCCTAAAAGGGTCTCCTTCCGAACATCAGCAAGGTATTCGAAAAAGTGATCAATAGAGCCCTGAGTAAATTGATTGGGGACAAGCATATTATTCCAGATAATCAATTCGGTTTTAAGGCGGGTCATGATACCATACATACTGCGTCTAGACTCGTATCAGATATCCAATGGAACAAAAGCAAGGAACAATGCACGGGTGCCTGGTTGACTTAGAGAAAGCCTTCGACGCCGTTTGGTTAGAGGGACTTTTTTACAAGTTGAGCAAGCTGAGCATAAGCAAACCAATGCTGTACTTACTTTATAGCATGCTTACCAGTAGACGGTTCATTGTGAAAAATGGCAATGTGACCTCTGCTGGCAATTTTGAAATTAAAAATGGCCTACAAGAGGGTGCGGTGAGTTCGCTGATCCTTTTCAATATTTTCACAAGTCATCTCGTAGCGTAGGGTCTCTTCATCATGCTACTGCATATGCAGATGACTTGGTCGCCTACAGATCAGGACCAAAGATCGAGGTGGTTGTAATTCTCTTGCAACGTGACTTCGATAAGATTCAGCGATATTGCGATGACTGGAAGTTGAAGATCAACTTTCAGAAGTCAGAAACCATTCTGTCCTCTAGGGACTCCAGAAAGAATTGTCGAAAGTTCGCAATCGTTGAATGGCACGGACGGCCACTTGCATGTCGAAATGTAGTCAGGTACCTCGGGCTCTGGCTAGACCAGTATCTGTATTTTAACAAATATATAGATGCTGCTCTGGCTAGGTCCAGAGGTGCTTTTGCCCTTACAAAGAGACTGTTTTATAGCAGCCAACTCAATGCGATGGTAAAGGTTATCTGCTACATAGCCCCTATATGGGCAATGATAGCATATGGTTGTCCCGTGCGGTACAACGTGGGACCAAGATCGATAGAAAGGATTTGGGTGTTTGGGAGGGATTGTGTTCGGCCTTGCATTGATTTAATTCATCGATTCCGTTCGATCCGGGGTAAACGAGTTACATCAGAGAATCCACTTCCTTTCCACACGCCCACTTCCCTCCACACACTTTACCATTTACTGTTTTTCGCTGATAACAGCAATTACTAACGGAAACTGTCATCTTTCCCTTTCCTCCCATCATAATAAGTAACACGCGCAGCCCACATGTCCCGTTATGCCCGTTGCAAACACGCGCGGCCATTTTTTCGCACACTCAGCATTTTTGTGCTACACGCGCAAACATAATTACATCCGACACCTGCATTCCATTCCCACAGTGACCTGATGCACTGTCATCAAAAACATAATTCTTAATTCTTAAAAGATACCTGCAGAAAAATTCAATTGAATCATTGTTGTTTCAACCGTGTAGTAGTTTAGAACCGTTCTGATTTTAATAAAGATTTTTTTTGGCTCCACCGCCCGGAGATCACTTAAATGGCGCAGTCGGCTTCCGTTTAAGGAAAAACAAAGTGAAAGTTCCGTTTAAGGAAAAGCAAAATAAAATTCCGTTTAAGGAAAAACAAAGTGAAAGCTCCGTTTAAGGAAAAGCAAAATAAAATTCCGTTTAAGGAAAAACAAAGTGAAAGCTCCGTTTAAGGAAAAGCAAAATAAAATTCCGTTCAAGGAAAATCAAAGTGAAAGTTTGCCTAAAATCAAAGTGAAAGTTCACCTAAGAACAAAGTGAAGGTTCGCTTAAGAACAAAAGTACATAAGTTCGTTCAAGAACAGAATCTAACAAAGTATAAATTATTAAAAACTAATCCAAAACCAGTAAGAAAAAGTCTTGAAAAAAAAGAAGAACAAAACAGTGTAAACCAAACAAAAACCATTGTGGAAGGAAGTCATCAAGTTCCGCTGCCAAGGAGCCTACGCGATCGAAAAAGGATTGAATTATTTGACAGACAAAGGACACTGGACAATTCAGAAGAAGAAACGATGGCGACACCAGGAACACCGGCAGTATTAACCGCAAGCTTAGATCCGATTAAGTATTTGAACAACCTCCCAACATATGACGGGAACAGAGAAAATTTATATAATTTTATGGATCTAGTAGATAGAATTTTCTCCACGTTAGGCAAATATGACGAAAATAGTCAGTTAATATTTTTCGATATAATTAAAAGTGGATTGACAGGAAAAGCCCGAGAGGCTATAGAAATTAATAACACTGTAAAAAAATGGGAAGAAGTGAAATCATTATTTTTTCAGTACTTTGGTAACAGGAGATCTGTCGAACAACTGTACGACGACCTTAGGGCAATTCAGTTTAAGACCAGTTGTCAGGAATATTACAATGACTTGAAATGTATGCTAAGGAGACTTAATAACAAAGTTAGGATTACAAAAAATAGCGATTGCTCTGAAGAAATAACACATAATTGTTCCACGGCTCTACGAATTTTCATTAATAAAATCCCAGAGCCAATGAAAGGACTACTGCACTGCAGAAATCCCGCAAACCTAGAAGTGACAATGCAAATCCTTTATGAAACGGGATATGCATATACTAGGCCCAGTAATGGTCAATATAGACTAAGCTCTGATAGAAATCAAAACAAAAATTCATATAGGCGAGATAACACTCAAACACATAATAATAACAGTAATTATCAGAACAATAACGTATACCAGAGAAGTGGACAATATAGAAACAATTCAGATACATTTAGAACTAACCAAAATAACTCCAATGAAGGATTTAGCGGCCAAACTCAACGATCTAGAAATAATAACAACCCATTTAGGAATTACAATAATAGTGCCGGAGAGCCAATGGATACACTACCCGCCTCGTATCAGAGACAGATAAACAACATCCAAGCTCAAAATTTTCCCAACGAAGGCCTAGTAGTAGTATATAATAATACGAACAAAAAATGACAAATTTACTTTAAGACTTTAAATAGATACAGGTGCTGACACAAGCATCCTTAACCCCGGGTTATGCCACCCTAAATGGCATGTGCAACTCGTTCAACCGATTAAGATTAAAACGACCAGCACACCAGTCTTTATTAACAAAAAAATTCGAATCCCCTTATTCAAAGAATTTAACACAGAAAAAACAGCCGAATTTTTGGAATACAAATTCCATGATCAATTTGACGGGCTTATCGGTAACAATATTCTTTTACCTTTACTCGCAGAAATAAGTTTTAAAGAAAAAGTTCTGATAGTAGGCAATACTAAAATACCAATATTCTTTGATAAAGTAGATGAAAGTACTATTTTATATAACAAGAATATTCCCGATCTAAATATTTACCACACTGAGACGAGTAAGGACCCAGTGATGGAACAAATACGCATAGGTCATCTCAACACCGAAGAGAAAATAAAAATAAAAAACCTTGTTTCACAATATTCGAATATCTTTTATCAAGAAGGTAATGACCTTTCCCAGTAAATCTCCTTATTCCGCTCCAATTTGGGTCGTCCCGAAAAAACCGGACGCATCCGGCAAGCAAAAGTGGAGGATTGTCATAGACTATCGAAAATTAAACGATGTTTCTATAGATGACAAATTCCCCATCCCAAATATGGAAGATATTTTTGACAAACTCGGTAAAGCACAATACTTTACCACACTAGATTTGGCGAAAGGGTTTCACCAAATTGAGATATCTGAGGACGGTATACAGAAAACAGCGTTTTCAACAGATAATGGCCACTACGAGTTTATCCGCATGCCATTTGGTCTGAAGAACGCTCCGGCGACCTTCCAACGCCTAATGAATTCCATCCTCGCGGAATACATTAACAAGATCTGTCTGGTATATCTCGACGATATAATAGTATTCTCGACGAGTCTTCAAGAACATATCGATTCACTTTCAAAAATCTTCCAAACACTTAAGAATGCCAATTTAAAAATCCAACTCGATAAGAGTGAATTTTTAAAAAGGGAAACCGAGTTCCTAGGACACGTGGTCACAACAGAAGGAATCAAACCAAACCCGAACAAAATAACCGCGATACAAAATTACAAACTCCCAGAAACAGCCAAACAAATCAAAGCATTTTTAGGTATCACCAGCTTTTACCGGAAATTCATTAAAGATTACTCAAAAGTCGCGAAACCTATGACGGCTTACTTAAAAAAGAATGAGAAAATTGACCCTCATAACCCTGAATATATTGATAGTTTCGAAAATCTAAAATCATTAATTACATCAGAACCCATACTAAAATACCCGAATTTTAACAAAAAATTCATACTTACTACAGATGCGTCCAAATTCGCTTTAGGAGCAGTTTTATCCCAAGATTCCCACCCCATCTGCTACGCCAGCCGCACCCTGCATGAAATGAATTATTCGGTAATAGAAAAAGAACTCCTTGCAATCGTCTGGTCCACAAAGTACCTCAGGCCCTACCTATATGGAAGGAAATTCACAGTACGAACAGATCACAGACCCCTTCTTTGGCTAAGCTCCCTTAAAGAGCCAAATTCGAAGTTACAAAGATGGAAGATAAAATTGGAGGAATTTAACTTTGACGTTGAATACGTCAAAGGAAAATACAACTTAGTAGCTGATGGACTATCTCGTTTAGAGATTAACTTCCATGAAGACAAAGGCCAAGAGCCTGAACCACCAAATGTTGACAATGAATCAATCACTCCAACCATTCATAGTGCTCACGAAGATAGTAATGACTATATCCCTATCTATCATTGAATCGCCAGTTAACATTTATAAGACACAGATAATTTTAAACGATTCCGAAGGTCTTAATAACCACAAACTATATAAAGTATTTAACAAAAGAAGAATTGTTATTGAATTTAGACAATATAAAGAGAGCCTTATGCTAGAAATCATGAAATTATTTTTCCCTAGTAAAGGTATCGTAGGTATATTTTCCAGGGACGATCATCTCTTTGCCCAATTCCAAGATACCTACATAAAATATTTCAGCAAAAATAAACTTCTACGTTTAGTTAAATGTTGTAAGTTTTTAGGTGACTTAGACGATGAAGAGAAAGTTGCAGAAGTCATTGAAAAGACACATAAACTATTTAACCATCGCGGCATTAATGTAACTTATGAGGAAATCAGGAACATTTACTACGCCCCAAAATTGAAAGAAAAGATAGAACAATTCATTAATAATTGCGAAATATGCAATAAATCAAAATATGAACGCCGACCCCTTAAAATCCCATACGTTATAACAGAAACACCTGAAAACCCAAATGAAATCCTCCGTATCGATATCTGGTACGCTAACATTAACCTTATATTCGTTACCATGATAGATAAATTTTCCAAACACGTTACAGTACAAGAGATCAAGCATAGAACTTGGATATCGCTTCTAAACACACTCAAGTATAGATTTGCTAATTTTGGCATCCCAAAGAAAATTGTAACCGATGGCGAATCCGGTTTCTCGTCTATCCTCATCAGAGAATTCCTTAAAGAAAACAAAGTAGAATTACATATCACAACTCCATACAAGAAAACAGGAAACGGAGACATCGAAAGGTTTCACTCGACATTGAATGAACACCTAAGAACCTTCGACGCAGATGAAAACAACAAAAGCACACTCCGAAATAGAATTCTAGAAGCAGTCAAAATTTATAATAACACTATCCACTCAACTACAAAACAGAGACCAAATGATTTCCTTAACGGAACACTAAGTAAAGAAACTTTTCCCAAGATTGTAGAATTCGTAAAACAAAACAAAGAAAAATATACATATAAATAAGCTTAACAAAGGTAGGGAAGATATAAACTTCATAAAAGAAAAGCACAAATTTCTAAAAAAAAATAGAAGTTCTAATAAGATTAAACCTATTCACAAGAGAGAAGACCCTGAGGTAATTAACGAAAATTATATGAAAGACAGAAAAGGCAGCAAATATTACAAAGACCGAGTTAAACGCAAATATAAATTCGAAAAATAATTTTACAGGTAATCATCTGGTTCACAATCTTCATATTGATATCCGGACAAAAACTCGACACACAAGACTTAAACAACGGACAAGGATACGTGACAATTAGGGAAAAACAACTACAAATTATAACTGGATACACTAAAATTCTTCATAGCATTAATACAACCGCATGGTCAGACAATTTAAACATCATAGAAAACAATATAAATAAACTTAATAACAAGAAAGATTACCCAGCAATGGTACATGACTTTGACTTACTAGCACAAGAAATAGAAAACTTCTTAGGGAATAATCATTATAAAACTAAGAGAGGTCTAATAAACATAGTCGGAAAAGGATTGAAATATTTGACAGGAACCATGGACTACGACGACGAACAAGAAATAAAGAAAAACTTAGAGACAAACGAAAAAAATAACGAACGACTAGTAGATGGACTAAACGAACAAATACATATAAACAACCACTTTAACGAGGCTATAGATAACATTACGAGACATATTAACGGACAACAACTTGAAATACAGAAACAGTTGAACATTTTAGGCAATGCAATTAACCGGGAATCTTCCGAAGTAGTACATATGCAACACATCTTCCAAATCCAATACGATATACAGTTATTAAGAGAACAGGTTAGAAAGGTGAAAGATAATCTACTAGCTAGTCAACTAGGAGTCTTAGGAACGGATCTGTTGTCACCAGAGGAAATTAAAAGATTTAACATTACATATAAAGAATGGCCAAATATAAAGAGCTCAGTAATCTTACATGAAGACCGAATAATTTTCATATTACTGCTCCCAAAGTATTCGAACGCAAATTTTTTTAGAGTGCTTATTGAACCAGTCGCTAACAAGGAAAACTTTGAACTAGTAACAAAATATACTAATTTCATAAATGATAACAGTAACAATTATGAGAACTCAAATGACTCTGTAAATATAAAAGATTTAAGATTAATAAACGATAATTGTATTTATAAGTAAAATTTTTAAAGAGAATCCTAATTGTAACTTTAGAAAGAATAAGAATATAGAGATTAAGCAGATAACAAATAATATTATAATCACTAAGAATATTCCCTACACTCAAGTTTTTCACAACTGTCATAATTATAGCATAAATTTATTGGGAACAAATTTAATTAGATTTGATAATTGTAACGTTAGAATTAATGATATTAGATATGAGAACTTTATGTACTATGACAACTTTATAATTCCAAATTTTAATAATGTATCAATTAAGCAAATTGTAATGAATTTTTCTGCAGAAGAAATACATACGAAACATCTTGAAAATCAAAAACTGATGAATACATAAATTCTGGGGTAACCGTTTTTATAATTTTTATCTTGATCCTAGTAATGATTTTTTGTTCATGCGGTTCGCCTATGGAACCAGCTTCCCCCTAACATTCGAAGGTTAAACACAATTGAACAATTTAAAAAACATCTATTTGATTACTATGTAAACAGCAGCAACTAAGTCATTTCATTCCCATCTCATTCCTGTTTTGTATCCGTCCTTATTTATTCCTTGCCCTTTAGACTAAGAAATTTCATGTAATTAGGAAATAAGAAATATTTGTTAAGCCAAATTATATCCTGTATGTCATCAAAAGTCAAAAACTTATATGTACAGAGTCGAATAAATAAATAAATAAATAAATAAATAAATAAATTCATTCTTGTTTCAACCGTGTAGTAGTTTAGAACCGTTTTGATTTTAATAAACAAATTTTTTGGCTCCACCGCTCGAAGATCACTTAAATAACGTAAACCCCAATACAGCTATCGGTAAGATCGTTGTGAAAACCTTTGATTCTTCGGAAATTAAATTTATTTATCGAGTGTAATTTATTTATTTTTAAAGCATTTCCGAGAACTCAGCAATTCCATGAAGTTTTTCTTATTGCAGGTCAACAGTTTAATAATGACAGACAATCAAAAACATTAAACTGCTTAATTTTGACAACATTCTAATAAAAGTCCAGTTAAACAAAAATGCAAATAAAGATTGGTCTACTAGAAACCATCATAGTTTTATCGGGCGCTGTACTATTACTTGGCACGTTTGTTTCATCGAGTTTACACATTCCGTGCTCGTACATCGACACTGTGAATCTAACCGATTATCAGAAATTCCCCAATGGCTCGTACCTCTATGACGGGATTATAGTCCCGGCAAACCTTATCGGCATCTACGACTACAAGGTGGAAGAAGCATTGGAGCGAGTTCCTGTCGAGCCGCATGTCCGCGGATGTGTTTGCCAGCTGAAGCCGTGTGTGAAATTTTGCTGTCCCCTGGACCAAAAGTTGACTGGGACAGTTTGTAGACCATATAATGGAAGCTTCAGTTCAGTGATGAATATAACCACAAAACAAGGTGAATTGATGGAGGTTGACCTATTCCAGAAGTTTGCAGTACAAATTGGACGTCCATGCCTTGACATGTACCATCTGCTTCCTCATTTAGATATATACGATGCTGTTTCGTTATATGAGGTAATTTGACTTTGACACTTGGTTTACCGAATTTTTTTTTAAATTGATATTTTATTTTTAGAACGGAACACTTTTCAGGTTGGAAGACCAGAAGGCCCTAAGCAAAGACGAATACTGTTTGGCATCGTTGCTTGGAACCGATAATGTCACAGAAATGTATGTGCCGGTTAATTGTTACCCAGAGCCCGCCGACGAAACTAAAACGATTATTTATGCATACAGTAAGTGGATTTAATGAAAGCGTTTCAGTCAGTCTTTAAAACGTTAATTTTTGTTTTCTTTCCTTTCAGTGATGCTGTTTTCAGTGCCGTTCATGATACTGACAATCATCGTGTATATTGGAATACCAGAGCTGAGAACATTGCATGGCAAATCACTTTGTTGCTACTTGTTGGGCTTGTGCGTTGGCTACTCTATACTGAGTACATTCAATCTTATAAAGCTGGATCAAATTTCACAATTCGATTGCGTTTTTTGGGGTTAGACTGTTGTTTTGTTATATATAGTATTGCGGAAGCTGGTACTTGCTGCGAACTAAAAAGGCTTCGCCGAGCAGAACGTGATCCAGCGACGCAGGCAGATCGCGCTCGCCACGATCTGTGATGTCAAACATAAAGCGGGCAGTCAGCGATCCATTTACTTAAGTGATTTCCTCCAGAATACATCGGTTGCTGTGCAGTAAAAATGAGTAGTTGTTCTGAGGAAGATGAAATGCTTTTTCTTCTTATTCTTGCATCAAAGAAGAGAACCAGTTTGGTTCAAAATAGTACCTATTTCATTTCAAGTCTTACATTTTTTTGAAACATCTTTGTACTCGGGATGTCATGTTTCATACAGAATCTCCTTTGTGCGCTATCTATTAACTTTGACACACAATGGAAAGTAGCAGCAGCATGTTTGAAAGTTGAAGTGGACTCAACTTTTCGCTTCAGCATATATATGCATATATGTGTATTTTAACTTTGACAGCGCTGCGTACTAGAGCTGCAGCTTCACCATTGTTTTCGGCCAGTTATTGGTGTTTGCACGCCGCGAACTTAATTAAAATTTGCAACCAAATAACTGCACGCCGCGATCTCGACTGGATCACGCCGCTGGCCGGCATTCTCTTTGAACAAAATGATTTAATTCTACGCAGTACAGCGATTGCGGCGATCAGAATCACTGGATCGCGTTTTGTTTGGCAAAGCCTTAAGCTCAGTTCGAGATTTTAAAAATTGGATGCCGCTAAGGTCACCTGAACTCTTAAAGTTCGTCGTTCTTGCTGGGTAGCAAAATTTGTGCCTCTAAAGGACGGACTGAAATTAAAATCAAAATTTTCACAATTTGTTTTTGTATAGCTCGTATTTCTTTAACGTTTCCGGCAGCGCGTTTCTTTTGAATCGCTTGCAATTCTTGGGTGAACTACTATGTGGTATTCGCATTTTCCTAAAGCTCTTCGAGTATTTCGCTTGTCAGCGTCTATCACGGGTAATAAGATGTTATATCGTCTAGAAATTTATCTGCCCTTGCTCTCGTGAAATATTTTGTCCACATGTCGATATTGGCAACTGTCCGTCTATCGCTTCTAGCATGCCTAACGCTCGTATCTAATACCCGAAATAGTATATGTATTTCACCCAAAAATTTAAAAAATTCTTTCAAAGTTATTTGAAAAACAGTACTTTTCGCAGTAAAAATTGTGGTCAACAACAATTAAAGAAGAAATCTTATTAACCACCGGGCGAGCTTCTACGGCTCAAATGGTGTTGTCCATAGATGGAAATAGGTGAGTGCGGCGAGTGCAAAATTAGTTTACTACATAGTATCAAATCATTGAAGTTTTATGAAAGCAGGCAAAATTCCAATAAAATTCGTTGCATATAGCAGTCATCTCATTCGATTTGTATCCACCGCTAACTGGCCGTCTCCACGAGCTAAAATTTATAGCAAGATAATTAGCATGCTATGAAAATAGCTAATGGAGACGGCAAATAGCAAGATAATTGAGATAGCAAGCTATCCAGAGCAGGATATTTAGCAAGCTAAAGATATCTTGCTAATTTTTGACACTTGAGTGAAAATTGGTTGCGTTCGTTGCGTTTGAATAAGAAAAAAATAATTCTGGCCGACTGGAAGATGTCACAAGAAGAAATAATTAAATTAATAAACAATTTTCGGCAGTTTCCATGTTTGTGGAATTATAGAAATGCTGAGTGCAAGCGGTTGGATCTAAAAAAAAAAAAGAAATATCAAGCTATAATTTCCCCACACACAAATTTGACAGTTCTCTTTTTTATAGCTTGCTATGAAATCCTGCTATCTGAAATAGCACGTGGCGATGAAAATCATCTTCTTGACGGATTTTTAGCGTTTCTTCGAACTCATTTAAATAGTGTGCAACTTCAATAGCCGTGACAATCGTAACATCATCGCGTTAAATTTTTAGCACATATTTACCGAACAATAATCATATCATACTAATACATATATAAATCTCAATGTGACGCTCCTACCTGTCAATCTTACGATTAGATAAACGCAAAAACTAATGCACACAATGAAGTAAAACTTCATATTCCAGTTCATTAACATCCTGTGCCTATTTTTGGCCGATTTTTAAATTAATTTATTCGCAATATTATTTAAATTAATGCAGAAATAAAAACACTCTAACAAATGCCACTTTCTTGCGAAATGTCACTTATTCAAACTACAAATACTTACAATCCACACTTGTGGATTGTATATATTAGGAGATTGCAAACCTTGGGGTGCGTTGGCACTGTCTTTGATTCTTCGAACTAAATGACAACAATGACAAGTATGTATTGTAAGTCATTCCGAAACGATTTTTTCTACCAGTTCTTGCACGAATATTAACCAAAATTTCGATGATTCATCACTGAAAAACTCCTTTAATTTTTTTTTCTCCTTTTCCAGGTTCAAGAGCATCATATTGTTCCAATACGCTTGATAGCTGTTCCGAGAATCAAAAATCGTGGTTTTGTATATGCGAGCAGTTTGTTTTATTCTAGTTCTGTCTCAAAACCAAATTTTTTCATTGCTGTTACTCGAACAGTATTAAGGTGCAAATTGACACATAATTAGTCTTTTACATCTTGCTGGAGCAATTGTTGGGTGTGCGGCGGAAAAACATTGGTGACTATTGCTTGATATTTCTTTTGTTAACACGAACACTTTTTCATTTTAAAAGATGATTTAAATATTTACGTTGTACATTCGGACGACTGGAAACTGTGATCAGAGTTTATCACATGATAAGCCCACACTACTTCTATTGCCGCTAAATGTGTATCAAAATCCGATTGAAAATGTGATTTCATATATGTGCTGGTAGAAGCGGCACTTTGAGCATCTTGATTTTTTTTTGTTTTGGTGTGACAAGCAATAACCGCAATATGAACACTGAACGCTTCGCTTTATTAAAGTTTTATATTTTTTTTCAGTATAAGCAGTGGCGCAAATTTATAGTCAACCCCACTGACTCTTATCCACTACAAGACGACCTGAACAACTTTGCATTTTGGTGCCAAACAAATATCCTTGAGCTTAATGTTAGCAAATGTCAGACTATAACTTACTCCCGTAAACTTCATCCAACAGTCAATCGTTCATATTTCATCGGTGTCGGACTTGTCCCCCCCCGTTTCACATATGCGCGATTTGGGTGTTATATGTGACCAACAACTTAATTTTCGCTGCCATATAGACAAAATCATTAGCAGAGCCAACTCTATGCTAGGCTTCATAAAACGTTGGTCTAAGGAATTCTCAAACCCCTACGTCACGAAATCTCTCTACGTCACTTTCGTTAGGCCTATTCTTGAATATGCTAGCCAAGTATGGTCGCCCTACCAAGTCACCCATTCATCCAGAATTGAAGCGATTCAACGCAGATTCATTCGTTTTGCGCTACGAGGCCTTCAATGGAACGATAGGTATAACCTACCCCCATATGAGAATCGTTTAAAACTGATTAATATGCAATCACTCGAGAAACGTCGTCTCGTAGCGGACACACTCTTCATCCATCAGTTACTAACCGGTAACATTGACAGTCCCACGCTCCTCCATACCATTTCCCTGAACACAAACCCACGCAAACTCAGATCTTTCCCACTCTTTCGCGTTAATCTCCACCGTACCAATTATAGGTATAACGAGCCTATATCTAGAATGCTCCGCACGGCAAATCCTATGCATAGGTCATTTGATTTTCAATGCAGCAGGCTTACACTGAGAAACTCCCTCTCCTCAACCTAATTCCCCTGTAAATCATTCTCTTGTTTCTAATTGTTATAAAGGGTGATTTTTTAAGAGGTTGAGAACTTTTTTTTAAAAAAAAACACAAAAAATTCGAAAAAATGAATGAAATATTTATTTGAATCGATAGTTTGAACCTTGCAATTTAATGTTTAAAGATAATTTCATGCAAATGTTGACCGCGGCTGCGTCTCAGGTAGCCCATCCGCTGAGTCCAATTTTGGCATACTCTTTCACACATATCGGCCGGTATCTCACGAATGAATGCATGGATGTTGGCTTCCAGTGCGTCAATCGAAGCGGGCTTGTCCCTATAGACATTAGCCTTGACATACCCCCACAAAAAATAATCTAATGGTGTCAAATCGCACGATCTAGGCGGCCAATTGACCGGCCCGAAACGTGAAATTAACTGTTCACCAAACTCGCCTCGCAATTGCGCCATTGTTTCGCGTGCTGTGTGGCATGTGGCACCGTCTTGTTGAAACCACATATCATGCAAGTCAAGAACTTCCATTTCGGGCAAAAAAAAGTTTGTTATCATCGCTCGGTAGCGTTCACCATTGACAGAATCGACATTTCGCGGTCTTCTGTCACACTAGCTGATACGGCCGCAATATTTTCTTCACTACGCACAGTACGTAAACGTGTTGGTGGTTTAATGTCCAACAAAGTAAATTTGGTGCGAAATTTGGTCACAATCTTCCGAATAGACTGCTCAGAAGGTCGAGAATGCCGATCATAAAATGGAAGCAGCGCGCGATGAACCGAGCACGAATTTTGATAGTAAAATTCAATAATTTGCAAGCGTTGTTCATTTGTAAGACGATCCATGGTTAAATTGCAAACCAAACTGAAGCTGTTTGACAGTGACACAAGGTACTAAACACACGTCAGCTGTCAAAACCAGTGTTGCCAAAACCAAACCAGCTAAAAAATCACCCTTTATTTCTTATTGTTCTTATTTAATTTTAGTTTCTAGTTTATATTAGTTTGTATTATTATAAATTTGTATTGTTATTAATTTGTATTATTATTAATTTGTATTAGTTGGCTTGTACTAAGCAGAGAATAAATTATCAGTTTAACTCCATACTAGTTATACGCAACTTTAAACTTAAAAGCATACTTTAATGTTTGTTCAATAATAGACACTTTTTAGTATGCTGCTAAATAATTTCTATTTAGCTAGAAATTTAATTCGAACACATATAAAAGTGACATTTTCGATAAAAAAAAAACGTAGTAGTCTAGCTCCATATTAAATATTAAATGCGGGGTTCGGGTGATTTTAACTTTAATACGAGGCGCTAACGATAAAGTGGGCTTTATGACGACTATTATTATGAAAACGCTTAGTTTCGTGCTAAAATAATTTTAAAGTGTATTTAAATCGACTATAAATTTGTGCCAGTATTTTGGGGAAAAAAGCAGTATGCAGTTTTGGAGTCTAAAAAACGTTAAGCATGACCTGATGCTTCGCTTCCTTAGCGAGTTTGCCTAGCTTCCTGTCTTCCAATGCCTTAAGCTGTCTTGCGAAATAATTTCGAGTTGATTCAGCCCGGTGAAAAGCACGTGCAATTTTATGCTGCATACTTTCAGTATATTTAAATAGTACATAGTGCAGGCAACTACAGAATTTCACTTGCTTAGCTTTGCTCCCAAATTTGGCACATCCATAAAGAGATATCGGTTTAATGTAATAACTTGACGCTCTCTCGTGTCTAGGTCCTTCATATTGTTGCTTATCGAGGGTACCCACATGTCCTGATTTTTATTTCCTTTTTATTATTATAATATTCTTCCAGGATTCCTTGCCTACTTCGCGTTCATGGCCAGTTTCTTCTGGGTCAGTGTAATCAGCTTCGACCTATTCTACAACATTCGTGCTCCACGTGGTCGATATAATGAGAAGAAACGCTTTATAATGTATTCCATCTACGCTTGGGGATTCGCATTCCTTTTCCTCGTCCTCGCCTTTTCTGCCCAGCATTTCTCATTTCTTGAGGAAGACTGGAAGCCAGCTATTGGTGGTGACGAGTACTGCTGGTTGAATGGTTTGTATTTATATTCCAAACCAATTCAATAGGAAATGTTTGATCGAACAGAAACTGTTTTTTCTTCAGTAAAATACGGATGGTCTGCACTGATCTACTTCTATGCTCCCCTCATCATCATCATTTGCTTCAACATAACCATGTTCATATTGACAGCTCATCAAATTAACAGTGTCCAAAAGGAAATGAGTCGCATGATAAAACGCAATGATAGTCAAAAGAATCTGCGCACTGAAAAGGATCGGTAAGAGAAAACATCTTCTATCTTTAGAAATTGTAAATGTAGCTATTTTTTATTTTTATTTTTAGATTCGGTATCTTCCTACGTCTCTTCATAGTGATGGGTGTTACTTGGTCAATGGAAATCCTTTCGTACTTCATTGGATCGGACACGTCGTGGGATAAAATATTCTACATAACAGATCTCTGTAATGGTATACAGGGATTCCTCATCTTCACATTGCTCGTCCTAAAGAAGAAAGTTAAACAGTACATAACCAACAGGTAAGCCATACACAAAATAGTGGAAAATCTCCATTAAACATTTTTTTGTTTGTTTTGTTTTGGATTTGTTTTTTTTAATGCAATTCTCAAATTCTAAGCGATGAGATAATGCATTTTTTTTTGAGTTGCTGAGCTTCCAACAAGACATTACATTTTAACCCGTTTCCTACCAAACGGCATACATTTTTTTACTGTTTTCAATCGTTTACTGTTTAGTGAGTCAATCAATCAAAGCTTTCTAAGAAACATGTTCTATAGTAATTTTTTCTGCCCTTTCCGAATCCGGGGTCGGAATTGTTCTATCTGCCGCCATTTTGGAAATATGGCAGCTGCAAGCAGAAAAAATGTGAAATTTCAATTGTTTCTTTCCAAATAATCGTAAATTTGGAGATAAGCCACCTACGATAGGAGGCTAATGCTTCGCATCTGGTGGCATAATCGATTTATCTAAAAGATAGGACCGATTAAGTAAGGAAATTCAATATGGCGAATTTAAGATTTAAGATGGCGGCCATAAATGACGATTTTTACAAAGTCAACCGATTTGGACCAAATTTGGTACTAAGGGGTTTTTGGAGTCGCTGATCAATCTCAGATTTCAAAAGTTTCTAATAGATGCCTTTTTCAAAAACCAACTGCGCTGTATGATGCGTGTTTTGAACTACTTTTTGTTAATGTTAATACATTTTAAACAGTTTTTATTCTGGGTTAACATTTTATTTGAAATTGTATTTCAAATGTGTAATATGTTTTAACGTTTTAATACGTTTTTCAACGCTGTTTGAATTTCAAAAGAACAAACGAATTAAGATATTTTACTAGCACCTCTCTTGTCTCTTGGATTATTAATCCGTCGTTCCAACATGAAAATACTAACTAAGTTTTAGAGCTTAGTTTAAATTCTAAAAAAAAAATGGCCCACCGCCAATTCCCATTTTATAACTTTTAATAGACATTTCATTACTACTGTACTAGCTTTCTTTACAATTCTTTAAAATAAATCCTAGTTTTCATATTCTTTTCTATAAATCGTAAACAAACTCAAAATAGATTACAACGGGGCCAATATCAAAGGAATTCATCGCAATCAACATTATCCGAAGAAATGTCGGACCGTCTTTAAAAGACTGATAAAAAAGACAGGCGTTCTTCTAAGGTAAACGAAAGTAACAAAAAGAAAAAAAAAACTTTCTCAAAGGTCTTGGCTAACACAAGAGGTTTTGGATTTTGGGACCTACATTCACAACAAACAATAATTTTCAAGAAAAAAATAACACAGGTTTCTCTTCTTCAATAATACAAAAAATAAAATTTTAAATTAAAAAAATTTACCATATTTAAAAAAAAATAATCTCAATACATGGTAGTGTCTGCATTTACCCAAAACTAACAGCTACCATAATTTCTATTGCATTATGCTTTTCTTTGTTTGCACTTTATGTTTTTCTTTTTAAATATTTTTATTTTAAAGTAATTTACGCGTTTCTATTTTATTTTTTAATAACAGATTCAAGTCAACTAGTTGCCCGGAACGTCAGAGCTAGTACTCCAATAAGACGACAGTACATTAATCTACCAATAAACGGCATTGGAGCCGATAAGCCTCTGGTGGATAAATTCACTAAATTACACAATTAATACGGAAACATAATCTTAAAACCTACACATGAAAAACATTAAACAACATTATAAATATGTGTACACCGAATGAATGTTAAGAAATTTACAAAACTTGTTAAATTGTATCGAATCAGTTTTTTTAATACAGGTAAACCCCCGCTAACATTGCAACGTTGTTTCGCTAAAACGTTGGCAACGAATTATTACCATACCCCGCTTAACGTTGCGTAACTTCGCTGTAAAGTCGTTTGGAAAAAAATAAAAATGCAACAAAAATGTCTCCAAGAATTCGCCAATTCTCTTATGGATTTTAAGATCGTCGACAAAATTGTGGCAAGATATTGCACATAAGTACGTATGTATGTTTGTATACAATATAGTCAGGTTATATCCATATGCACCTACATACATTTTTAGCTCAGGTTAGTGATATTAGCCATATTTTATTATCACCAATGATCCATATAGATCATTGGTTTGTGTGCATTACAAAATAATATGAGATTCTGCTTTTTATCAGGATCAATTTTCGTAATCCAAAAATTAGTTCGGCTATTTCTCACTAGGATGCACTTTCATTCGTAAATGTTTCTATAGGGTAGCTTCGGGCATTATGGCGCTTTTTTTGTTTCTTAAATAACTTCAACATGAAAAGCTTTTTTATTAAAAATCCAAAATAGTTATAATATATAAGAAAATTAGAACAAAAGTTAGTTAAATAAATTTAATTATTCAATGATTTCAACAAAGAAAAACTTAAGTTAAAAATGTTTTACAAAAAACCATAATGCGCTATGCATACGGCAATATGGCACATTCTCTTGGGCAATATGGCGTGATGCTGTACTCGCGGTTTGATTTGCCACAGTTATCACAAGTGTTTTTGACTGAAGTACATGAGTCGTGGGACCACTTGCGACTTATTAAAATTATGACTTGGCCTGTATTTGTCTGCCTATTCAAAGCCCATTATGAAACAGCTCTTTTATGTTAGAAACGAGTCCATACGCGTGTAGTTTTCTTACGTGAGCCACAATTTTCTGTTTTTTTCTACTCCTAGGCATGTGGGAGCACCTAAAACATGCTTCCTGTCGTCATCGTTTCATACATTTTTTTTTTACTCTTTACATGCGACTCCATAAGGGCGCGAGTGCGCCATAATGCCCCTACCTACGGCAAGTGCGCCGTATTACAAAAAAAAAAACGCATTTGCACAAAACTTTAAAAAAAACGCCAGATTTTCTTTTACTGTTTCTAATCAATTCCACCAGAGGAAAACCAATATGATTCACTGCACTTCACTGTGTACACTAACCCCGTGAGTTTCATAAATATTAACGGAGTCACACGCAAATGAAAAAGATCCAAAATTATATGCAGATAACAAAGGTGTGTTTTTTTAGTTTATTATTTTTTTCACTCGTAAAAAAAATCGCAACAGCTTTAAAACTTGACATGGCACTCCATCAAGGAAGACTCAAGTTTTCTCATCGTTTGATTTTCTATAAGCAAATCGGAAATGTGGTATTTACAAGGTGCGCCATAATGTCCGAAGTCACCCTTATTACTTACTTACTTACTTAGTTGCTTAGCTACAGCTCGAGGTGAACCTGGGCCTGCTTCTCGCAACCATTTGTGTGTGCGTGTTATATTTTTGCACGAATGGAAGGGACCTACAGTTTTTGCCGACTTTGAACGGCGAGTTGAGAAGCTCAATCATGACAAATGATACTCTTTGATGCTTGTCAGATATTCGAAAGAGGTGGTCACTGTGAAAAACTTTTTGGTGTTTGCGGCGGGATTCGAACCCAAGGCCGCTGGCTCAGTAGTCCGACGCACTAACCACTTGCGCTACGGTCAACCTAATTATCGACAATTATTGTCAAGGGTTAATGCTGCCAGATTAGAATAAGAAATCCTAATATTATTAAACTTGCATATAAAAGAAAATATGCATGGCAGCTTTGCGCTAAATGTCAAACAAAAGTAATCACCATGACACAGAACTTCAATTTTTGTTAATCTGGACTGTGTTATTTTGATTGCGTGATTCATATAGATATTATAGATCATAAGTGATAAATAAAACACGACTATTATTGCACATTTTTGTACAGTAGTCAAAGGCGCAAAGTAGTTAAGGCCGCAACGAGACTAAATGCGGCACTGTTTATCCATCAGCCGCTTATGTAATTTGTTTGCTACGAAGTATAAGGGATGCGAATTTCCCTCTTTCTATTCACAAGTAAACTTGGGTGTGTACGTACATTATATATTGTATGTTCATGGGATTGGAAAGAAATGAAAATCATAATAAATGTGTCATCATCATCATAAATAATAACAAGTTTCAACCAGGCAAACAGAAATAAGCGCAGGGGCTACTGTTTTTCCACTGAAATGGTGTATGCTGCGCTCCTCCAAACAGTCGTTGTCATGTTCTCGTAGGTATTCGCATTAGGGGAACATGTGCTTCAATGCCGTTTATTACGTCAATGGAGCTGGGAATTTTTATGAGAATGGCTTAACTTTGACGCTAATTATAAATATTCATTCATAAACCAAAATGTAGGGAACCACGTGCCACATGCCGCGGTTAGTTTAATTTTATAAATTGGACTCATGTCTCATGTCAACGAACGGATTGGCATGACATTTTCTGATGCTTTTCAGTTTTAGTTTCATGGGGTGAGAGTTGAATTAAAATAATTTGGTGGGGCAAATTCATAGACTGTGGACCCAAACACGTTAATTGCCAGCTTTCAAGACAGCGAAGACTATGTGGCGTCCATTACTCGTTTACTAATTTTGTAGAGCGGTCAATAGTTTAAAAAATCAGGAAATAAGAAGATGACAGCTTCCCTGAAAACACTCGCGACCACATTGCCTAACCACTTGACTGAAGAGAAAGGAACAAATGAACATCCTATATCCTATATTCCGTATTAAAGGAAAAAGTTTCAATGCATCTCTGAGTTACCAAGAAAGCCACAATACGAGGGTAGTTTAATAAGTCACGACCCGAGACCCGAGTTCCTCTGGCCTGTGCGAGAACTCGCGCAAGAGAAAACCCAACCCCCAAAATCCACACTTCCTTCTTTTTTAATTTGTTTAAATTTATAAAGTAAAATTGCCATTCGTCAGTGCTCCAGGATATCATTGGTGCGTTTTCTGACGACAGATCACTTCTATCTCCGCCAAATGTTGTCGATTCACGACGTATTTCCATTACTCCAGAAATGCTGCATAATGCCCTCCATAATGCTTTTCCTTTTCTAAGGTACCTAGTCTAACTAACTAACTTTGAGGTCTATATCGGCTCTGCTATGACATCTGGGGCCCTACTCTGTATTTCGTTTCGAAAGTCAATCCTATTCGAAATTGCTTTTCGTTTCGCTTTTAAATTGGTACTCTGTAACACTTTCGGAATGTAAAAAATACTACTAGATGCTTTTTCCACTTTACAATTTTTTTTTGTCGATTCTCGATGTATTTCTTATGAGATATGTCAAATAAATAAACCCAGATTAGGAGGAAAATATTGTTATGATTTTTAAATGAAGAATTTAATATAATAAGACAGAAAAATGTATTCTGTTGCACTTCGGATGGACGAAGAAATAAATTAAGAACGGATTGAGCGGAAAATTATACGGGACAAATCAAATATTATTAAAAAAGGTGATAAGAGGTAAAACTTGGTTGGTACAAATGATTCATATAGATAGATATAATTTAATTTTTATTTAGTACATTTGCACCATTTACAAAAAAAATATAATGATTAAAATAAATACAAAATGATTTAAAAAGATTACATGGATAAGTAAATAAATAAATAAATTTTAAATTAATTTAATTAAATTTTAAATAAATAAATAATTTTAAATAAATAAATAATTTCAAATAAATAAATAATTTTAACTAGACAAACATTGGTGGGTATATTTTACATTTGGTTTTTTAAGAAATTAATAATAGCTCGTTTAAATGAGTGTATATTTGAGTCTTCTTTGATGTTTCTTGGAAGAGAGTTAAATAGCTGGAATCCTTTATAAAATAAACAGTTCTGGGCTGCACTCGATCTTGTAGTAGGAAGTCGAAAATCTTGTTCGTTTCTTAAAGGATATGGTTGAACATCACTAACATAATTTACATAACGGTGTAGGTAATTGGGTAGACAATTATATTTTATTTTGAAGACAAACATTAAAACATTCATCTTTATTCGTTGCTTGACGCTTAACCACATTAAGATATTTAACATTGATGAAATTGATGTATAGATATTGCACTTAATAATTATCCTCATACCCTTGTTTTGCAACAGTTGAAGTCTATTTAAAACCATTTGATTACACAAAAACAAAATCACCATTACTTATCATTTATTATTTTAGTTTTGTTCAGAACTTTCGCATTTCGAAGGATGCTTTTTTGTATGTTTTGAATTGCATACGAAATGAACTTCCTTCTCCTTTGGGATCCACTGGGGTTCCTGTAAATTTAAAATACCCGATGATGCATCATCAAACAGCATTGAACAGTAACATGGAGAACATAATGATGCCTACTCCAACATTGTTAAGAGAATACGAGAGCAAATCACAAATAATTTAAAAAATCAATAAACACAAAAAATAAAGACACGAATTCATTTAGATTTAAAAATTCCTACAAATTTATTGTCCTTTGGCTAAATCGGGATGTGCACACATGAATTGCTTGCTTATAATTGTTATCATCACAACGATTTCATAAAAACTTGCATTTTCAGGTACTTTCAAATCCTTCCGTTAGCGAATTAGTTGTAGAAACAAATTTTCCGTTTTTCAATGCTTTTGACATTAGGAAACGAGTTACAGAGTACCAAATTTCCACTTTCGGAAATGTAAATCCGAAAGTAGTAGATTTGATTCCGCTATCGAAATAGAGAGTACAAAATATTCGTTTTCGGAAAATTTCACTTTCGAAACGAAATACAGAGTAGGGCCCCTGGTCGGAAATGAAACGAAGGATTACTCTTGCCAATCGCTGTTTCTTTGGGCTAAGAAGGCAAGACTAGTAAAGCCCTTTCCCGATCGACAAAGGAGACTCTATATAAGACACTTAACATCCCAGTCTTGCTAAATAGAGCTGAAGCATGGACTTTATCGAAAGCAGATGAAGATATCCTCAGGCGCTTCGAGAGAAAAATCCACCGTAAGATATTCGGTCCCGTTTGCGTTAACGGGTTTTGCAGAAGAAGATTCAACCACGAACTAAACGAGCTGTACAGCGACATCGACCTGGTCAAAAATGTTGGGTGTTTAAGATGGCTTGGACATGCAGAGCGCTCCGGCTCGGAAAATATTCGATTCTAACCCGGAGGGTCAGCGCAGCAGAGGACGACCTCGCCTAAGGTGGCGCGCATAAGTATATAGAACAAGACCTCAACCAACTTGGAGTGTGCAACTGGAGGCAGTTAGTTAAGGACCGGGCTAACTGGAAGGGGTTGTTGGTTGACGGTAAAACGTTTAGTTTCTTTAGAGCTTTTCTACCAGCTTCTAACTATCGTATTGACTTTGTTTACGTTTTGGGTGTGTAGGGGCAAATCCATTTTTCATCGGGGCGATAATTCATCTGGATATTAATTAAATCCGAACAATGTAAGGAAATAATTTTTTAACAATTTCTGGAGTAGTAACCTCTTTTGGCAGTCCACTGCGTTAACATTAAAGAAGGACCGCTTTCGCTATTGCTATCGAAGGTGATTGGGCTTCATAAACAGATTTCAATGCAGCTTAAAATAATTAAAAGGTTTAAATTTGAGAAATGAAATGAGAGCGACACTTCTCGAATTGAACTGCAATATCGTGAACCAGCGCGATGAGAACAACGCCAACAGCGGGATTAGAAGCAATTCTTAACCTTCTGCCCCTAGACCTTTATATGCAAAATCCCGCAGAAAAGAGCGCTCTCGGGATAAGCCAGCCAAAGCACTGGATCGAATGCATATGGATATGCCAGGATACATGGCAATTATCTAAACGACAACATCAACTCAGACTACACTGTCTCATACTTGACCTCCTTCTCATGGGAATTTCCAAATAGAGAACAGTGGGAGAAAAACGAAGTATTTAAAGCCTCTAAAAGTCTAAATCCATCTACAAGGATGGGTCAAAAATGGACATAGGCATAGGAGTGGGCTACTTATCGGAAGAATTGGGTAAAGCAGCTCCGTACGACTCCCAGATCACAGCAGTGTTTTCCAAGCAGAGATTCTAGCAGTGACAAAGTACGCCCCATGGGTGTCAATGATGACAATATCCCAAGAGGATATCACAATTTACATTGATAGCCGAAGGGCCTTTAAAGCATTAGCTGCTACGAAAATAATGTCTAAGCTTGATGAGTGTTGCCGCGAAAAGCTGAAGGTTCTTGGCACGCAGCGCAATGTAAGACTCTTCTGGGTACCTGCTTACAGCAGCGGTATACTGGGCAATAAAGCCGCAGATGAATTTTTCTGAAGGGGCTTAGCCCTAGGCATCAAGCAGATGGTATGGTTAAACCTCCGCTCGGTAGCCTCAGGACCAAAACTGAACAAAAATCACTAAGTGTAGAAAATAACAGGTGGAAATCATTAACCACCTGCGACATATCAAGAAGACTGTGGCCAGAACAAAACAAGAAAAGGAAACTACTACAGAAAGATAGGAAATCTCTGTCATTGCTGATAGGACTGCTAACTGGCCATAACTTGTTAAGATACCATATGAAGAAGCTACTCCTGAATGACGATGACATTTGCAGGCGATGTGGTGATAAAGAGGTTCATGAGGACACAGCCCATTTCCTCTGCCACTGCCCGTACCTCTGCTAACTTAGAAATAAATAATGTGCAAATTCTTCTTCGAGGACTTCGACGGGCTATCGGATGGATCACCATCGGTCATACTTGAATTTGCCAGGGCGTCTGGATGGATGGAACCTAGAAATAAATACCGCGGGTGTGAAAACAACATGGGTATCACACTTAAGTCCACAAGGCTGTTATCATTCTCATCAGCCCTTCTAACCTAACCTAACCGTATACCCGTGTTCCTCGTTATGCGAGCACTATCACTTAAACTGCAAATTACTTCTCCAGACTGCTTAACAAGCCTCCTGAAAAATCTCCTTTAATACCGAGAAATGCTAACACCAGTCATTTTAAAAATCGAGTTATTTAAAAAACACTCACACCACTTCACTTTCTCCTAACCTTTCATCTGGGTAAACGAAAATAAAGTGAATTATAAAGAGTCAGTTCTAATTCCACTTCTACCCTCCATTGGATTGCATTCAAGATAGTCTGGACAACATCTACATATGTGACACAGCACACTTATCTTCCTTATAATCTCTTCCAACTCGTCATAACAATAAACAATTACAAGGTTCTACCAGGCGAGCAGAGAGAATAGAAGTGCCTGCATGGCACTCCCTCAAGTAGCCAAGGACATAATATGCTAATTCCCAACATTCGCTTCAGATAAAAAAGAGTATACCTCTCCATACGAGCACATGTTTTCCAAACTGGCACATTTATTTTTTAGGGGTAGAATGCATTCCGGTATACAAAAGCAGGTACGCCCCCGCACTTAGAGAGCAAACGTACAAAGGAATATAGATTCGCCTTGAATTTTTTCCAACCCAGCATTCAGCATTCGAAGAGGTATCCGCATCCGCTTTTCACCAGATTCCTCAGTTCACTTGTTTGTATGTGTGTCCCATTAATCCAAGGGACGAGAGTACGAGTATGTTCTTCCCCATCAACGGCCGGCGACACAATTAAGCTGATAAAAATGATAATAAACATAAAACCCCAACAACCGCACTACGTAGAGCGTCGCGCCGCGCCGGCAAACGTACGTGTTTCGTTTTACTTTTCTTCTTCTTTTTTGGGCGTTTTACAGCCTATTAAACTGTCGACATAAATGCGCTCATAAACCCATCAAAAGAGTCGAAATACCAGGCAAGCAGACATTTCTGTTAGGGGCTGCGCGCTGTCACCGAGCATTGTGTCGGGTTTGATGTTGGAAAATTAATTTCATATTCAACAGTTGCGGTAGGGTGGTTTTGTGGTGTTTTTTGTGTGCTGCTGCTGTTGGTGGCGGTTGTGGTTTCCGGGCAGTAGACTGTGTTTCTTCTGATGAGATCCCATGAACGTACAGTTAAGTAAATTGCACCCAGGGATTTTCATTACATTCACTGTTTCCTTTTTGCAGTGGTCTGGTCGGACTTGTATGCAATGATGGGTAAATAACATTTTTACTGGAACGAAAAGGATATAAAAAGGAATAGAGGATAATGTTTTGTGCTGAGAAGGGCGTGTTCTTTCTAACTTTTGTTTAGGACTGTTATACCCAGTAGTTGAATCTTGATTGATGGAGGTTTATTTGCGGTTTCAGGTTTATTTCGAGGATTTGCGGCATTTGGGGAGAGAAGCGGATTAGATTTTTTAAGACAGGTTTTGGAGACTGGGACAAAAGTAATACGCTATGAAAGTAACAAGCCTCCTCTAAATTCACAGAAACCTTAGAAAGAGTAGGTTACAAGCAGGATTGCTATGAATCGCGTTCTGTGATTCATCAAACCACAACCTGAAAAATCCAAACCATTTTGAATTGAAGCTGGCTGTCCTTACAGCGAGTCCATTTGAGTTATAGACCACCCTGTGAACTAATGAAATATTAAATGGGTGTTGGCAAAAAGTTCAATTTGAGGGTACACCAAAAAAATGTTTACAAACAATTTTCACAGCTTTGCTTAAAGATTTAAAAGGTTATTGATAAATCCACTGCCCGAGGCGTTAGTAGTTGCCCCACCGCTAAATATCATTAAATCAAAGGCAAAAGAAAGTCTTATAAGAAGGGCTGACCATAGATGGTCCAACATGGTAGGACAAAGGGGCGCTAAGGCTCTTTGGACGACACCGGACCGTAAAAGGACAAGTGAAATCCCTAAACTTAGCACGGCACATATAAGAATAGCTATAGGAATATCATTCGGACATTGTCTCCTGGGCAAATACACCAAAAGGCTCGGAATCACTGACACGGATATCTGCAGATACTGCAATGACATATTTAGAAGTAGCAGAAGATATCGAACATGTTCTATGCGAATGTCAGGGATTAGCACCTTCGGTTACCTGGAGGAGGCAGGCCAATTTAACCATCGAATCGTTCAAAAAATGTTGAGGTTAATAATATGCTTTGAGGAAATTGTGGCGGTTTAGGTGCCATCTTGTGATGGACTCGCGATTGGCCAACTCTGGTGCCTAGTGTTTTGTGATGGCTCAGCTTCACAACTCCTCTTAGCCTAACTTAACCTTAATCAATCCACTGATACGATTATAGGTAAGTTCGTAATTGTAAAAAAAACTGGAGCAATGCAGATATTGCGTTCGCAAATGTAGAAAAACTGTGCTCCATAAATGTCAAATTACCGCTTTTGTCTTGCAAATTTGCAGATTATATTATTTGGCTACACGGCTGCGACATGACTGCGACAGAAGTTGCGTTCATAAATTTATACAGACTAGTGTGCCCGTGCGTGAACTTTCGCAAGAGAAAATCCAACCTCCAAAATCCATACTTCCCATCTGTCAACTCATGAAAATCATATGGAAAGTGTTTATTTTCTTGGGAGTTCATTTTAGGTAGAATATTTTTTTTGGATGGTTTTTTTAATATGTTAATATTTATAAATTGAAAGTGCAATTCATCAGTGCTCCAGGAAATCCTCTTTCTTTTGACACCTCATTTGTTATGATTGGTTGAGTGTGAGAGCCGCAATAGGTACCTATACCACAGAAATAATGTATACTAGGTGCCCATGCGAGATCTCTCATAGGAGAAAATCCAACCCCCAAAATCCAAACTTCCCATCCAACAACCAAACTTCCCATATGATTTCCACCTGTCAACTGATGGAAATCCAGTGGAAATCATACGGCTGCGACATGACTGCGACAGAAGTTGCGTTCATAAATTTGACTGTCAACTGATGGAAATCCAGTGGAAATCATACGGGAAGTGTTTATTCTTTTGGGAGTTCATTTATAATATTTGTTGTAATCGGTTTTTTAATTTGTTAAAATTTATAAACTGAAAGTACGATTCGTCAATGCTCCAGGAAATTCTCTTTCTTTTGACACCTCATTTCTTAAGATTGGCTAAGTGTGAGAGCCGCAAATGGTACCTATACTACAGAAATAATACATATACATATGTATGTATATGATGATGATGATTTTCGTTCTTTAGGTGGCGCTACAGTTAGGGGTGAACCAAGGCCTGCTTCACGCAACAATTTGTGTGTGCGAGTTATATTTTTTGTCACGAATGGAAGGGACCAGCAGTTTTTTCCGACTCCGAACAGCGAGTTGCGAAGCTCATCATGACAAATGATACTCTTTGATTGCTTGTCAGATATTTGAAAGTGGTAATACCGTGAATAACTTTTGGGTGTTTGGTGTTTGTTGGGATTGAACCCGGGGCTGCATGTGTGGTAGTCCAACGCACTAACCATTACGCCACGGTGCTCACCGTGATTTTGATGATTTGACAGATTTTTCTGCGATAAATTTGCAGCGATTTTTATTACAATAATTATGAACTCACGCTGTATCAACAATAAGACATCCATACATTGGTATAAAATACTACAGTTCAGAAGCCATGAATATTGCAACAACATTTCTAGACATCCTTGCCTTAAGAGTGGTCAATAGAGAGCCCTGACTAAGTGGGTTGAGAACAAACAAATAATTCCCGAAAATGATCTCGGCATTAAGGTAGGACATAATAGGGGGAAAGCCTTCTACACCTGAACTTGGTCTGGATCACCAAACTTCACTGTTTTGATTGCTTTTTGATGTCAGCGTTAAGCCAGAACTACATCGGAACAAAAGTGATAAAAAGTACAACAAACTCAAAACAATGTGTTGTACTCCTCCATCCCATGGCACATCTGTATCAATTCCTCTCAAATAAATAAAACTCACCGCGGCTAAAGCTAGAGCATACCCTAGCTTTGGCCGCGGTGATTTTGCACGAAAGCTTTCCTGTTGTTCTTCCAACCAAATACTTAAACGATCTTATATGAATTCAAGTAAATCCAATTGGATTCACATACATCTATACAACCATAGATGGCGCTTATTCACGTCTTTCTTTACCAGCTGATATCCAAAGAAATTAAAAAATGATTTTAGACGTATATTCACGAAAGCAAATACCGATTTTATTATTCCCGTACATTTTTTTTAGAATTATAGGCTTGAAATCAATTTTCCTTTTTATTATTCATCCACTATTAATGAATAAATGTGCATGGTTGCGGAGAAATACATTTCCTGGAGCTTTCAAATGTCAAACAAATAATAATTTCATCCGTTAATGGCGCTGTTGGTCAGTTGGAATTGAGTGAGCTTTCAGTGTGTGCACACTTCTACTTTTTATCACTTTTGTTCCGATGTAGTTCTGGCTTTACAGTAATGAGCCCAAGTTTTATCTATTGTCATAAATCTGGCCAAAAAGTTCTGTAGATTGAGTACTCGCGTCACATCGACAGTCATGTTATCGAATAAATAGCTTTAGTTGTATAGCAGTTGTAGGTATGTCATGGTCCCTAAGCAAGCGCTTAATTTTATCTCGTCATGGTGGTTTCTAGTGGTGATATATATTTACATAAGTAGTATTCTTATTTAAGGGGGCAATCCCTTTAAAATTTTCAAAAATAACTCATTTTTTAAAAGTGTTTTTTAAGGTAATTAAATAATTGAATCATTTAGAGGTGTAAAATCATTTTATTCGAACTATGAAAATATAAATATAATTTTTTTTTCACAAAATGGCGGCTCAGTTCAATTTCTCTTCAGGTATCTCTGACGCGAGGTCCAAAAAAGCTGCCTTTGCCTGTCTTTCTCTATTTATCTTTTTACAAAAAAAAAATTAAAAATTACTTTTTATTTCTGACACATGCATGCGAAGGATAAACCTATAAAATCAATAAACCTATACAAAATTAAAAATTGTGTACGCTCTTTAATAAAATGTTCAAATTTTATACTGTTTTTTTCGACATTTTTCACCCTCAAAAAGTAGTTTATTTAAATGAAATCTTTAAAACTTTAGGTTAATCCTTTCGGTAATGATATAGAGAAAGGCCTCACAAAATTTCAGCCAAATCGATCAATAACTTTTTAAGTTACAGCACGAGCAGTTTTTGAAAATACGGATTCGAGATATCCGCGTTTTAAGTTTCACTGTACCATATGCTGTATACATATACTATATGCGCTCAACTATTTGTGCGATAACTCTGTAAATATTCAATATTTAAATTTTTCCTCGGGTCAATGTAATCTCAATACATTATATTTTCGAAATATGAATAAAAAAAAAGCCTCAGAGCTACACGAAAGAACATTTTCATTGTAGAGCAATATTTTAAAAATTAAGGTTTGGCAGCTACAAATCACAATTTTCGGCTTCAGTGATGAGGCTTACATATTTTCAACTTAATGGCTTCGTTAATCGCCAACATTTTTAAATTTAGGGTTCAGAAAATCGACGAGTGTTTGTTAAGAAACAAATGCATCGACAACATGTCACTGTTTGGTGCAGATTTTGGGCTGGAGCCTAAATTGCTAAATTTCTAAGATATGGATATTTCAACAAGACGCATTCCACATGCGACATGCCATATACATCCCGATAAACAATTCAATTACTACACGAGTCATTTCCTGGTCGAGTAATTTCCCGTTTTGGTGATCAGAATTGGCCGCCCATTGGACTTTCTTCTTTGGGGTTTTTTGAAGTCTAAATTGAAGCAGGAACTGAAGCGGAATTGAAGCGCTGTATCAATGAAATTCAGCTACATTTATGCAACATGGTCTTGGAAAACTGTTGACAAAAGAGTGCGTATGTGCCGCCAATTCCTGTGTTTTCTATCAAAATGACTTTTTGCGTGAATTTGGGACACATACGAGTATATTATGTGTACCTACATAGGTTTCATTGATCAACAGAAATTTTGAATTAATAAACTCTATCATCTTCTCAATCTACAATCAAAGTCAGATTTTTATCGCAATTTCGCGAGACTTTAAAGTTCATTTCACTTATATTCTTCGATGACAGAACGACTCCTGCTTAAAAATCTCCTTTTTTCGATTGTTCTGGATTGTATACAAATACTGCATTCTTTCAAATAAGTTTCTTGTCAGTTACGAATATGTATAGCTGGAAGCCAAAGTCCCATTTCTTTACTTACTTATTCGCAGCGCCATACCCGAAGTTGACCGATTTCCAAGTTTTTCACTCTGAAATAATTATTAAAATAAAAACACCCATATTGTTGGTTTAAAAAAATTAACATTTATTTTTCATCTGCAATTTTTTGTTCACCTATTTATTTATTTTTCTCATACACTTTTGATAGGGAAAATAGTGGGAACAAATCAATTGATAGGCTCTTCACAAAAATCAAGCAAATCAATTTGTAAAAAAGGAAATTTTCACATTTTTTGCTTTTGTTTTTTATTTACGGAAATAGCATTTATTATTTTGTTAAGAGCAAAAAAAAAAAAAATCATTTTGTTTATATACTTTGGTTTCATTGTTTTTTGTTTTAAGTTCTTACTTCTTATTATTCAAATGTCTTTCATGTTTTAGAATTTCATTGAAATTTCACTTAAATTTTTAAACCTAACTACTTAAGTGCTACGTTTTTTCTTCATCTCTCATTTCTTTTACTTTACTGTTTTAGCTTGTAGCTATTTTTTGAATACCAACATTCTAATTACCATTTCGATGATCATTGGAGTTGCTTCTTTCATATTTTGTTTTACAAATAATTTTTGTTTTTTTTATTCCTTGCTAGTCTTGAAATGAAGTTAGCTTCAGCTTAACGCATCGAACAGTCCTACTGATATATTTTTTTTCTGCCATTAAATTCAATTTTTTTTTTAACTCAAAACGTTTCAATCAATTCAAAGCACTACTCATAATCTAATTTGGTTTTCTTTTTTTTTTTTTTATTAATTTTTAACTTACCTTTTGCTACATTTTCAAATATATATATTCACTTCGTGGTATTTTCTTAAATTCTTAAAAAAAGATCTCAATTTATTGTTTATTCCTTTTGTTTGTATTAAGAAAATACTCAAACTTGAAAACGCAAAAAGTCTTTCTAAGTTTCTCTAAAATCATCCGAAACTTCTACATCTATGTATGTACGTGTGTTTTTTTTTGTAATCTCCTTGCTAATGTAAAAATCTACATTTTAGTTTTTTTTTGCATTTATATATTTTATTTAAATTTTTTTGTTCACCTACTATTAGAGTCTAACTTATCTACTAAGTATAATGTTCTCAAAAAAAATTCTATTAGTTAATTTTCTCCTAAAAAAAATTTATAGAAAATTATTTTTTTTTCAGAGTTTTCTGTTGTTGTAGATTTACGCATCCTTAAGTATTTTATTTTTTATTTTTTTTGTTGCTAACCACATCGAGTTTGACTCTTCCAGATTTAACAAGATCGTTTACAAAAATCTCATTTTTTTTATTTATAAAAAAATATAAATTTTTTTTATTTTTCTGTACGTGCATCTGAATCATCGTATATGAATGTGGTTTTGTTCCTTCTGGCAAAAATGTATATATGTTTTCGTATTAAATGTGTTTTTTTTTTTTTATTATTATTATTATTCATTTTCGTATTTTGTCTCAATAAAATATATTATTTTTTTTGTTATATACTTTTGTTCTTTTGGAAGTGTTTAGTGTCATTTATATGTATGAAAAATACTTTGGTAAAATAGAAATTAACAATAAAAGGTGTGAGAATCAATTTGAACGTAAACACGAATCCAAATGTTGCTTATTTTATTATCTTTTCGTTGGGCCTTTTATATAAAAAATAATTATATCAGGAGATTAAGCTTTGAAAGTTTTTCATAAAATAGTATTATATACTAGATACTTCCTCACTACATATCTACAAAAACATTAAAAGATGGCGCTACAGTCCGAGGTGGCCCTGGACTTGGATAAGCTTGGCAGAACAATTTGTTTGGGTATTACATGGTATGGTACTCTCTCGTGCATGGAAGGGCCTTCAGCCCATTGCTGAATTCTGGGCTTAAAAGGATTTTTACGCGAGATCGGATGAGTTTTTGATAGATGTTTAAGGTCAGGCTGACTTTGAGGCTCCGCTCTGAACTAATAAAGAAAAACGCCTATTGACGATTGATACGAAGCGGTTGTGTCTCGATATAGTGCGCAAATTATTGCTGTTTTTTTTTTTTCAATTTTAAATCGAGGAAGGTATTTTGTTCTGTGATCAAAAGTGAATAAAGGGACATCAATATTTCAATCAATTTCGAACAAAGTTCGCCGGGTCAGCTAGTAAGTATATAAATCCCGAACACTATCGAGAACGACTTCTTTACAGATCGAATTAAAAATAATACAGAAGGAAGGAGGTGAGGAGTGAGCTATAAACTGGAGCGAAACAAAAAAAGACCTACATTTTGGCTTGCCGAATAGAAGAGAGAAAGTTAAATAGATCAGCCGAGGTAGTCTTATCTGCTCCGTATTCTCTAAACACATTGGCGCAGTTTATCAGGCAGTCGGATATATTCCGCCCTGTTCTGCATTTAACTTTTAGTGAAACCACCAAAAGTGGAATTAGGTGTTCTGTATCCCGAACGAAATTATGAACTGTGGATTGTATGTTCGGAAAAGAATATTTTGGTGTTCTACATTCCACTCGAAATGACAACTGTAAATTCGTGTTCTGTATTCCGAATAAAACCTTTGATTTTAGTTGACTTGACTTTCTTGACGTGAATTGAATTCACATGCCGTTGTAAAGTGAATTCACTAATAAATTTGATGATCAGAATCGTTTTGAAAAATGTGAGTAGACTAATAAGTGTATTAAAATAATTTGATTGTTTTGTTTAATACATAGAGGACAGACAACACAAACATTAGAGGCAAGAGAGTATTCTCTTGAATTACATGAAAGAAAATCAAGATTTTGCAAAGGGTTTTGGTAAAGGGGACAAAGCGTAGACTAAGGATTTGTGGAGCAAGTTAGTACAATGGTTGAAGAGTGAAGGTCTTCAAACGACCGAATGGAAAATGATAAAAACTTGTAGTTAACAATCTTTATTAACAAAATGAAACATTATATTTTTAAAAGGGGTAGAAGTGAATGTTTATACCATCCAAGCAGCATCCAGCAATCTATAATCCCCGGAATCTTACTTAGTTGGCGCTACAGCTGAACCTGGGCCTGCTTCTCGCAACCATTTGTGTGTGCGTATTTTTGCACGAATGGAATCCCCGGAATCCCTTATTTTTAAAAAAAGAACACATTTTCTTCTCCCATCTTCGTACTTTGCAGTTTAGTCCACTTCGAACACAACTTGTATTGTAAAATGTACATCTCGCCGAGAACTTTGCTTGCTGTGCTTCTACAATGGCTGAAATCAAAATCCTTTCCCACGGTCCTTTAGTAACATCCTTCAGCCTCGTGGTTTTGACCAATCATATAAAACAAAATAGAATCCATTTTTAATAAAATAATTTTTTTGGAAATTATGAATTCACTTTCACAAAACGAAAACAAGGAACTGAAAATCTCAAATCATTTTGAAACTATTTTACAGCTGATTTTGACATATCAAAAAAATTAATTCGAAGTAAATTCCAAAAATACAAACTCACTCGGAATGCAGAACACTGAATTCCATTTCGAGTGAATTCCAAATTCGATTTCAATCCACTTTCACTCGAAATGCAGAACAGGGCAGATTATATACAGCCCTATTATGGTTATCGAATCGAACGAAAAAGTTGGCGAATGTGATGATTTGGTATTATGGTTAGCGAATCGATCAAATCACATTTGCTTCAAACGTCAAAAATTAGGCGAACTGAGATATCACCTTATTATGGTAAGCAAATATTCGCTAAACTCATAATTTCGTATGTCAAATCGAGGGAATGAAAATATTCGGTGATATCGAATGATTGTTTTTTAATTTGGTTTTTTGTTTATTTTTTTGTAATTTTTGCTTGGTGTCGCTGCAAAATATGTGAGTGGCAAAGGTAAATACATGCACAATTATTAACGCATATAGAGAATTAAAAATAACTTTACAACTTTAAAAGAGCACAGAAGTAGCAACCGGAGCAGTTCTGTGTATGCCGGTTTCTTTGCCACCTTTGGAGCTGGGCTGTGGATAAGCAGCCCAGTCTTCAAAATGCAGTCAATACTTCTGGTAGTTGTTTTGGTGCAATCGTGGGCACTTCTCCTTTATGAGAAATTGAAGATGAGCAACAACAAAATTCATATCGTGAAAAACTTGCCAAGTCGTACCGGACCATGGATTAGAATTACTTACTTAGTTGGCGCTACAGCTTGAGGTGAACCTGGGCCTGCTTCTCGCAACCATTTGTGTGTGCGTGTTATATTTTTGCACGAATGGAAGGGACCTACAGTTTTTTGCCGACTCCGAACGGCGAGTTGAGAAGCTCAATAGTGACAAATGAAACTCTTTGATGCTTGTCAGACATTCGAAAGAGGTGGGCACTGTGAAAAACTTTTTAGGTGTTAGCGGCGGGATTCGAGCCCAAGACCGCTGGCTCAGTAGTCCGACGCACTAACCACTTGCGCTACGGTGCCGGTGGATTAGAAGTATCCTGAATTATTCTTCGTAGTCTACGCATTTTGATTGTCCTATAATGCTCAACGTCCTCATCAAAAAATAAATCAATGAATTTTATGATATGCTAATACAGTAAGAAACATTGGAATTAAAGGTATGAACCTAAATAAAAAAACCAGGATCGGAAACTGACGCAGCCCATAAACGTGGGTTAAGAAGTAGTACAACATAATAATAAGTATAGGATGCAAGTAACGTGATAATTGTGAGAAAAACACTTTGCATGCCATAAATCTATGAACTCATTGATTCAATGCAAAATACCTGCACACTTTTGATAGGAATAGGATGAAAACGTACCTACGAGTACTTGGTATTATTTTTAAAAGAAATTTTTAATAATGAAAACAAAAACAATTCCTGATTGACATAAATATTTTTTGTTTTTGTTTTTTTTTTTTAACAAGATAATCATCCATATTGTGTATGGAGGCCATGGAAATCACCAAGGCACTGGTTCCCTTTAAAACAAAAACAAAAATAACCGTAATAATATTTTTATTCATGATTTTAGTATTATATTTCATATAAGGTTAAGATTAACAAATTCAATTTTGTGGAATAAATGGAATACAATATTCCTGAGAATTTTCATTTTCGAAATTAATATTTCCCTTATTTTATTTTGTTTTCATTTTGAAATACAGTTCTTTGTTTTTTTTTTTTTTTTGTTTAAAGTAAAATCTGGAAGATGTTTTTGTTTTTTGTTTTTTGTTTTTCTTATAATCCGTTCGTATATAGACACAGAAAAAATGTGCTTTGTGTTTTGTAAACTAAACGAACACATTCTTACATTTTCTTGTTCTTTTGTAAAATTTTCTCGATAAAAGAATTTCTTTTTCATTAAATTTTCTTAATAATATATATTCTCCTAGCATCTAAAAGAGAAGAAAGATAGAGAGAGAGAGAGAGAAATATGTCTCTTTGAGCTAAACTTAAAAACTAAGCGCACTAACTTATCGCACTATGTAAATTATTATGTGTTGGTTTTTTATTTCTTAGTCATTCGTCTACGTTTCTTAAATTCTTCACTTATAAAATATGTTTCCTATTTTCATATATTGTTTAAAAAATATATATTGTAACAAAACTTAATGCTTTTGTTGCGAAAGAATGAAGGAAATAATTTCAAAAAATATTCCTTATAGTCTACGAGAGAACTTAATTAAACTACAATTCTAATCTCCTTGTTCTTACATACATAGGTCTACATTGTTTTTTGTTTTTTTTTTTGTTATCTTACAATCTATAAAACTAAAAATTAGATGCTTTCACGACATTTAATTAGCGATCAATTTGACTAAATAAATATATTTAAAAACAAGATTAACGTAACAAAAATATGGAATTAGCTTTTGCGTAGTTTTTGTAAAAATAAATTTTATATTTTTATATAAGCAACTGTTTTCTTTTTCTCCTTTATCTAAGCAAAAACATTTCAAATTAAATGGTTTTCTAGTTTTTTCTTCACTTCATTAAGTTTTTTTTTCTTTTTTTTACATTTTCGTATATGAAAATAAATTTTTATTTTATTTTTGTTTATCTCTGCCAGTATTGTTAAATATTCATTTTGTCACAATTTAATTTTCAATGAAAAAATATGCATTCTGTCAATGATATTTTATGTTTGCACATTCGTTTATTTGTGTGCAGCTCTTTTTTGTTTTACTGGTTTCACGATGTTCCCTATGTACGAATTTTATGCATTTGAAATAATTTTTATTTACAAATTTGTATTTATGTACGTGTATTTTTGCTACTCGTATAAATCATTATATTTTTGCTATTTACTGTTTGTGTTTCTTTGTCTGTCTCTCTCTGTATTTCTGATTGTTTTTAAGTAAGTTCTGCATTAGAATATGTTTATTAAATATAAGAAAGTTGTCTTTGTTTCTTTTTGTATTGAATTAAACAAGATAATTTAGATGGTATACCTCTTTGGCACATGTGTTTCCGGAAATTTGCTTATAAGCAAAGAAAAAGAGTTACATAATGTGCTTAGCTCAACAATATGGAATTTGTTTGTGTTTATTACAATAATTTTTCGGTTAAGTTGCACGCATAATCATTGTCCGCGATTTCCATTTCCAGTATTGTAGAAGAAGAGGAAGCGTTTCTATAATAAAATAAAAATAAACAAATAAAAAAATGTGAAATAAATGTAAAAAGCTTTATTTTCGATTTAATTGTTTACTTACATTGCCAATTAGTGCAAGATATGCAAAATAAAAATTTAAAACCATTCATAACTCTTTCTGCCCTATGATTGGTAAAACACCCCCAAAGCAAAGAGATACTAATGCAAGTTTAAACGTAAACTCCCGATTTCGCCATGTTCGTCATTCAATCCGTTTTAGTTTCGATAAGTACATTGCATATATCAATGTACACTGAGAAAAAAAGAAAGTTAGGTCAAGACAGGAGGTCTAACTTTCAAAAAAAAAAAAATTCGATGAAGCAAAACGCGATGGCGGTACTTGAACGTTTGTAGCCTGAAACATAAGACATCATTATGATGCGAGTTTCGGCTATGTAATTCTAAATAAGATTTAATTCATATGTAAAGCTGACTACTGTCATAAATTGTTAAGGATATGAACGCCCAACGCAATCTTTCAAGGGAATGGATAACCAAGAAATACACTTCCTTTCAATTATAAAAGATGTAATAGAACCATTGATCCACGCTGCTAAAAATTAAAAGGCAGACAACTTGATCGTGCAATTAGAATACATGACTAGCACAAGCTTTCCGACTCCGCCAGACTTAATGGAAAACTGGATAAACAAAACAGTGCAGCTTGAATGTCTCGAGCTATATCCTATTTTTTCAACTATATCGCTAGACTTTCAATAATTTTACTGATAAATGATGTACCTGTTCTAGCTTAACCGTAACTTGTTAATTGATTGCACTTGATTGCAGAGCATCATCAAGAAAGATTGCGTTAACTGTGTTTGAAATTAATTAACGTTTGAGGACAGCTTATCTGAAGGCAGATAGACTTAGTCATTGACTTTCTGACAGGACACTATCTTATATCTACAGTCCAAGACAGCAAGAATAGAATAATATATGCAACGAAGATCATATTCCACTGCAACTGCTTAATCAAAACACGTCTTCATTTGATATATTTTATTACCAACTCCGGCTTTGTGACTCAACTCTATGTGTGAGGACATCACAATTGGGTCAACTGAGTCCACAGTAATTTAACGATTTCGGGACGCGCTGGTACATATATGTACCACCAAAAATATAAACATTCCTAACACCCAAACTTTTCCTCTGATTTGGTTGAAATCGGTACCAGATCGTCTTCCAACATTTTAGTAACTGTATCTTAATGTATTTGCAGCTATCAGACATCAAATTTACTGTGCTGAACCGTTTATCTTGAAGGTTTTGATCATATGTAAATCACTAAACTTTTCTGCGTCCCGAAAGGGTTAAACGTTTTCTGTACCATTTTACTTTTTTTGAAATATGTAGCTACAATTTCATAGTAAAGTGAAACCTCCGTTAGGCGGACAGCGACGGTGACATTTGTGTCCGCCTAAGGGAATTGTCCGTTCAAGGGATAAGCTATCTTTATTAATTAAAAAAAACACTGCAACTTTATTTGAAACGATGAAGAAAAAATATTGGGAATCCTCGCAAATGACTTCTGTCGCAGCTCCATGGATGAGGAGAAAGAAGAAACCCTTTTTTACATGTTGTACAACATGCACTGTTCTAAAAAAAAAAAAACTGGGAGCTTCAATATAGATATTTCCTCAACGAAAATTAATAGAATATGAAATTTTGTCCAATTTTTAAAATGATTCCAACCGCATGTGGAAACGCAATGGACCTACTGAAATCTACCGATTACAGTGGACAGCCACCTATCCACGTGCCGCCTAAAGCCTGAATGTACCGTGCTGCACTTAATGTGTGCGTTATTTCTGTTGTATTTTGTCTTTTCGTTCGCATCTGTTCCTGTATGTTTCCTTCAAATTTAAATCAAAATAAAAACAGAAAACTTCGGTCTGAAGCTAGGAAGGATTTTTTTTGTTTTTGTCTGTCTAATGAAACAAGATAAAATAATTTCTGACAGATATGCGTGGCCGGGTCTGATCAAGAGAGTGTCCGGTTAAAGGAAAGTAAACGGTATACAATTTGAAACATAAAAGCTTGGGAAAATTCTTCCCTCTAAAGGATCGGTCCATCTAAGGGAGCTGTCATTAATGGGAGATTTCATTGTACATGAATAAGAACTTCAATTTCAGTTAAGATCTTATATTGGCTCGCGACATCCTGTTTTGATTACTTAAACGTTTTTCCTTGTTCTTGTCTGATTTATCTGCTGTAAATCTGTAATGCTGGCTGAATTCCAAAACGCAGTGCAGGAATCACATGCTCAGACAGAGCATCGCGAATAACCATGATTTTTTGCCACCGTGACAGCACAAACAAATAATATATGAAAAAATGGATTCGCCACTAGACTTCTACATAAGTTCATATTGCTTAGTTATTTAAAATATTTAATTTTATAGTTTTGTGCTTCGCAGAAATAATCTAGATCATGTCATTCCAAAACGTCAAATATTGCAATGCTTCACTATATAAAGCAGTATGAAAGGCATCACAAAATTGCATCATAAAAACATGTGGATTTTTGTCTCATATCCAAGCTATAACCCGTCACAATTTCCAACAGAAACCCGTCCCTTAAAAATAGCAACAACTTAAAATTCAAAAATGTATAACGTAATGAAAATAAGAAGAAAGTTTTCTTTTTAGTTTTTTTTGTTTTCTTACAGAAAATCAATTTTTTATTGATTCAGAAAAAAATTGTTTTTGTATTTTTTTGTTTTTTTTTTTTTTATTATTTTTAATTTTAATTCCTATCCACTACAACACTAGAAACTTAGGATCTTAAAGGACATAAAGAATTGTTTTTTTTTTTTAATTTTAGATTTCTTCTTAGTCTTAGAGCAATAAAGCGCAGCAAGAGGCTTTTCTTTTAAAAATGTTCTTTTCTTAAGAAATCTCTTAGCGATTTTGTGTGTCACTCTACCTACTCAAACATTACTGTTTTTTTTTTCTTGAAAAATAAAATAAAATAGAATTCATATTTAACAACTAAATTAAGAAAAGAATATACATTTTTTCCATCATTATCCAAAAGCAAGCTTTTGTTTATAAATGTTTTTTTTTATTTTTGGTTGCAAAAAAATATGTTTCATTTTTTTTTTTTTAAATTTTCTTCATGCTAAATAGCAACAAGCGCAAATGTACAATATTATTGTTTCTCATTTCATTTGAATTTAGTTTAATGTGTTTATTTTGTTTAACATTTATGTTTTTCTTACACAATGAGCTTTCCATATAATTTCTTCACAACATTTAAGCTTTGATTTAAATCAATTTATTATTTGTTTTTTTTTTGTTTTATTTAAATGTTTTTTTTTATCTTGTTACTCTTAAAAAATTCTTCAAAAAAATATATTCTCTTCTTCAATGTTCTTCTTTTATTTTTTTTTACTTACAATTTAAAAAAAAGTTTTTTTTTCTTTTGACTACAAAGAATGAAATCTTATCTTAAGCTCTAGAAAAAGTAAAAAACAGAAAAAAACAATTAAAAAGAAAAAATCTATATTTTTTTTTAACAAAAAACCCCTAAAGCCTTACAAGCTAGTTTTTACGTAGAACGTATTTTTTTTTTTATTCAAAGCATTTATATTTTTTTGTAAACATTAAAACTAGTTTTTCTATTCTTTCCCTTGTTGTTTTTGTGGAACCCTTTGTGGAGAAGAAAGAGAAAAACTTTTATTTACAGTCTGATTTAACGTTAATGCTGTTTTCTTTTCTTTTTTTTTAAATTTATTTCGCACAATGAAAGAGCAAAAAAAAACAAACCAAACAATTAAATTTCTTAACTTCTGGTCTGCCACATCCTAAACAATAGACAAAATAAATTAACTACTTAAAACTACACAAAACGAATAGAAAAATTAGCAACTACACTAGATTTTCTTTTCTTTTTGTTTCTTTTAAATCACTTACAGCTAAGAAAAAAATTCTTACGAACTAGGGTTGTTTTCTTTTATCCTTTTTATACTTTCATAACTTTTCTTTCTAGCTTTTCATCTTTTCTATCTTCGTGTTCTAATTTTCTGATTTTCTTTTTTCGTTCAACACTACATACAAACATACATGTATGCATGTATTTCTATTTCTAAGCTACAGGTTTTTTTTTTCCATCTTCTATGTTTTATTTTATTTTCTTTCCTATCAACTACCTTTTACTTTTCATTTAAAATAATTCAATTTTTTTTATTACTTTCCTAAACACTAAAAACAACAACACATTAAAACAAACTTAAAGAAGAACAAAAAAAAAAATAATAAATTGGAAAAAAATAATTTGGAGAATTTAATGGGAAATTATGTGTGGAATTTTTGTCTGCGGTTTTTATATAAAAATAGATTCATTGAAGGGGAACAACATTATTCATATGGTTGAACCAGGAATGTTGGAATAAAATGTCTGTGTGCTTTGACTAGGGTGAGTTTGAAATAAACGATGAATTTAAGGATCATTATTTCAGGATTCGTTTTGTTTCAGTTGGAAAGTTGTTGGCTGACAAGAAATTAGAATCATTCATCATTAGTTGAAATTAAAAAAGGTTGATATACGTTAGGGAAGTTTTTTTTTCTTGATATGCATATGATTAACCCTTTTTATTCTTTTGTAAATCAATGAATTAAACAGAGGTGCTCTGAGTCGGCATAACTACTACTTTTTCCTGTCTTTAGATTAAGACACACAAAAAAAGGATACCACTTAACATTTTTGTCGCTACTGCGAATAGTGAATGAATATTATTCTGGTTTCAGAAAAGCGAAACACGTTAAAATTAGCAATCTTCAGTTTATTATACAATATATGTTTTATAGCTTTTTAAGGAGCAGTACATACATATGTACCTTAGATCTGGCTTAGACATGTGTACATTCGAAATCCACAAACGAGTTTTCAGATTTAGCAATGACTTGTCTTACTTTCCATTTTTAATTCAGCAGGTTTAACAAATTCGGGGTTGCTTGTCAACATTTTTAGATGGACTAGATTATGACGAAGCAATTGAAAAGTCACAAAATGTTTCTCATATTTATATTTCAGATCAAATGAAGAAGGGCACTTTAGATTTAAAGAAAAAAAATATCTGTGAGCCCAAACAAAAACCGCGCTTATTTGGCGTAATCTTCCGTTGCATTTAAATTGGATTAAATGTGATGAAGGTGCAGAGAGCTTCATTAAAAGAAAGAATAAGAATCATAATAGGCTTTTTGCTGAAAGCTGGGACACTTCAGGATAATCTCAACGCAAATGTTGATGAAATTCAATATTTGACTTTGATAAAAAGACGAGAACTTATCACCTTTTCCCAATAACAAGTATCTAGGACGATATTCTGTCAGAATAATAAATGCACGTACTAAGCGCCAACGAAATATTGGAATCTATGGACCATGAACACTGCTAAGCATACGTAGTCATTTGAAACATCTGCTCTGTCTGTTTGTTTTTCTTGATTTCACATAATCCATTTCACAAGATATAAAAAATTTCGATTAGCCAAACATAAAATATTTCCTTATGTTATTCGGTTCTTAATCCTAATTTAAAGAGTTGAGATTCTTGAGCTCTGTGCATGTTTTAGTATATTTATTTTGTTATTGATAGGAAATACTAAAAGAATTAACCTTTTATAGGTTAGACGTGTCTTGGAAAATACAAATATAAGAAAAGAAAAACATATAAGCGATCAGAGTTTTTCAATGTTCTGAACCAAAAACATTTTTGACTTTGCCCGTGTACAATATATTTAGTTAATTTTTTGTAGTACGCCTTCATTGATTTAGAATAGATTTGGGTTAAAAATAATTCGAAATATAGACCTATCTACAATGTATCATATTTTATCACATTTTTGGTTTAATTTCTTAAAAAAAGTCTTATGTAGAGCTTGTGGAACCTGTTTTCAGACATGCGGATATTAACATAAACAGTGCACTCAATTTCTCAATTTAAAAGTTTTAGATAATTAGGTAGTAGTCGTTGAGTGGGAGCGAAACTAAAGCACAACTGTACATAGTTTAATTTGCATCGAAACAAATAAATATTTAAGTTCCACAAAACCGAAACCTTTACGTTGCACATACATATATGAATGCGCTTTGTCATCACCATCTAAACAAACTTTTATCTCATCCTCAATATTAAAAAAATAAAAATAAAAAATAAATAATTAATTTAACAAATATACATGAATGTATGTATTTGTAAACCGCAGCGCAATGTGTAAGATAATTTAAACAAATGATTACCTTTTAAATAATAAAAGAAAAGAAATATAACTAAACACAAATAATTCTAACGAATATCAAATAACCAACGCATGAAGAAAAATTAAAATTAAATCTAAACAAAAAAAAAAAAAACAACACATTCCTCGAGCATACATCAATCAACTAACACTAATCTTTTCTTCACTTATTATCCACCCTCTCTCCTACCCGACGATTCTTTCAAACCACCCTCAGTACTACTACTACTACTACTACTACTACTAGTCCTACTTTTTCCTTTCCTTCTTTCTTCAAAAGGCCTTTCCTCCTCCTTCGCATCCAATTCTAAAATTTATCCTAAGAAACAGAAAAAAAAACTATTTTTATATTAAAAATCAAATCTTAAAGTTTAACAAAACAAAAAATTACTTTTTATTATTATTATTATTTAAACTAAATTCCTCATCATTTAATTTTCTGTCTGTGAAGTTGAAAAAGTTTCTTATTTCTTTTTTTTTAATTAAAAAAAATATATTTCACTTCATTTTTTCCATTTAAAAATGTTTTACTTTTTTTCAAGTCAAAATTCATGGGCAGCGAAATAAAAAAAAAATATATTTTCTTCCATAGAGCCTTTTCAATGCAAAATACTAGCACACAATCGCATTGTTTTACTTTTATTTTTTTAATTTGCTCACTTTTCCCGTTTTTTGTTTTTCACATAAAAATCTTGACCTTTTCAAACTAATTTATTGAAAAACTAAAGCAGTTTGAATTTTCTTTTTTTATTTCATTCGTACTTTAAGTATTTTACTTTTGTTGAAAGTAAAAAAGAAAAAAAAAAATATAAACAATGTTCATACGCAGAGAAAAAAAAATAAATTAACAAACAAAAAATAGCGTTTTCTTTTTCTTTAACAAAACAACATGTTTGTTGATAAGTTTACTAACAATAAATACATTTTTAGTTATTTGTTTATCAACTTTCTTTCAGTGGTTCCTTGTCGAAAGGAATATTCTTCGTTCTTCTGCTTTCAGTGTGTATTCAAAATTTTGAAACATATTTCTTTTATTTTCATTTATTTTTTTTTTTTGTGGTGGTTGTTGGTTGCTCTCATTTTCATTTTCATTTTTATTTCATTCATTATTTTTGCTTTACTTTCACTCAATGTTTTTATTTTTGTTTTATGGTTGTTAGTGTGTGCTTTTGTTGAGTCTTTCGTTTTTTCATGGTTTTTTCATTTTTGTTTTTAAATGTTCCTCATTTAGTTGGAAACTTAGTGTGTATTTTCTTTTTCTTGTTTTAATTTTTATTTCATATAAATTATTTTTCAATGGAAAAAATCGCGTGTTTTTTAATTTTTTAATTTTTGTTAAGAAGTCCTTTTACACAATCACCTTTATTGGATGTAGTTTATGAGGTATTTGGTGATAAGATCTGAAAGAGAAGAGTTGAATTAGAAAAGTGAATATGTGAATATATGAATATTAAAATTATGAACAAATAGGAAAAAAACATATGGGGTTTTTATCGATCATTTTCTTTTGTGACAGTCGTATGTAGCACTTTCGTCGAGCTCTCTTCAGGAGTATACATATCAGTGATCGCACTTATAATATTGCTATACTGTAAAGACGTCGATTAAAACAAACTAGAACTGCAAAAACTGCTGAGCCTTTTGTGATGTCCTCATATTTAAAGTTCAGTCATCAAGCCGGAGTTGGTAAGACAATAAATGAACTACAGGTAACGAAAACCTGTTCTGACTAAGCAGTTACAGTAAAGGGATTTAAGTTAAGGAAAATAAGTGATAACGCGCCCATTCCTGCAAGTAATTAACTAAATGAGAATCAACCAGAGATGGTGATAGGATATGCAGGAAATACAAATCTATTAAATTTACGCATCGTACTACCCTGAATAGCTTCTGTAACAGTACCAAATTGTAATATTAAGGATCTTGGGGATATTTAACCCCGAAGTATTTCTCTTATTCGTCTCTGCAACTTCTGCAGAAGTCATTTGGGATGATGCCAAGCTTAGTTGCATTCTTGTCTATAAAGCAGTGTCCTGAATGACACCGATATCCGTGCTTATATGTAGTCTTTTTAGGGATAAAAGGTATTTGGACCGGTTTAAATCTAGACTAGGCCAGATCTGTTTGGTGGAAAGGCAGGTTGTTCCACCTTCTCATTTAGCGTTGGTTTTATTGACTGTGTCAAGTTTGAAAGTAGCGAGGGGCAAACCTATACTATTTTCATCGGGTAGATTAGGTATTGTTGTTCCTAGGTTAGCGACCTCATCAGCCTTACAATTACCTGGAATGTCTCTGTGCCCTGGCGCCCAGCAAAGGTGATAATTTAACTGCTTAGCCATCTCTATAAGAGATGAATGGTAGTTGGAGGTGGCCTTAGAAGTAGATGAGACTGATTCCAGAGATTTCAAGGCCGCCTGACTATAGAAGAAAATGCTAATATTGTTTAGTGGATATCACATTCCTCTTGATCCAGGACAGTGGTTCCAAAATCGCCATCATTTCCGCTTGAAACACCCTGCAGTGATCAGGGAGGCGGAAGGAGAGATAAAGTTTTAATCTGTCTGAGATACCACCTCCTCCTACACCATCAATGGTTGTAAATAACTTCTATAAGTTCTATCGATGTTGCCGAGTTGTTGAATGAAAGCCAGGAAAGTGGTAAGTAAGTTTATATTCGGGAGACTGTTGAAATGCTTCACTTTACCATTTGATACTGCCAATAAAGCGTAGGGGGCATCTAACATCTATGTACTAATAATGAAGTCTTTAGGCAGCTAAACATTTTCAGATCCAATTTGGACTGTTTGGTAACATGGCATGTCGCATGACGTGTCATTCATCCATCAAGTGTTTCTCTTACTAAAAGCATCTTGCTTATGTTATAGCTTGCAAGTAGCAAGAGCAATTCGCAAGTTCATCTGCATTAGCAGAAGTAAAAAGAAAGCATCTCAGTAAGATGATTGTTAGCATAAGACTAGCTACACCTACGACATTTCAAAAACAAACTTTTTCTCTTCTTTAGATGAGTGCAAAAATATTTATTGCTTATTAATCCTACTTCAAAAGTGGCATTCCTTTAATATACAGGACTACAACTCGACTCCGAGTCCGACTCCACCAAGAAAATATCACCGAGTAGATTTTATTCAGGTAAATCTTCATTGATTTCTTTCATTGCGTCAATAACAGGCACTGCCATAAATTTTATATTCATCAAAATAAAAATTATAGCCTTTATCCTCGTATACCACTGTAAATCATACATTCAACTTCTTTCGTCAGTGTTTATAACTACTAAAGTAGGCAACGCATTAATAACTTCTGGCACTGCTGTCACGATTGTGCAATTCCTTGCCAAATGCTTCCACAAGAATGTCAAAATGCCATAACTTCACAGTTCGAATACCATTACTATCCGCCTAAGCGCCTTCACTACGTCTGTGCGCACACATTATTCATCAATTCTCAAGAATAATAGGGAAATAAATTTCCCACTGAATTTGAATTTGAATTCTTTCGTTCTTCGCATCTCTTGCCGCCATCGACAGATCACTCCAAATGGAAAAAAAAAAAATTAAATTCCATCGAATAGAAAACTTTACCATCAGTCACCGGAAAGATAAAAAACAAGAGAATTCCTTCCTCTTCCCAATAACATTTCTTCCAACAATTCAAGGAAATGAAAAGGATTCAGGCTAAAATCTGAGAGCGATGTGTGCATGTGCAGTGCAAAAATGCATAAACAGCACCCTGCAAAAATAAAATTTAAAATTCCAATAAGTTACTCACCTCTCGATGACCTATTTCGGTCCAGCTTGATGCGCATACTGTGTGTATGCCTCGTCGGGGGATGCAGCTGTGCTAGCCTGCTCGGAATCAGCCATTGGCATTGTTGGAATTATCGTTGGTGGTGGATAGTATGGATACGTTGGACTAATATACTGTAATGATGGAGAGAAATTCTATAAAAATTCACACACATGTACACACAAGCACCGATTAAGAGCAGGGAGTGTATATATGGCGCGGATAGACAAAGAGGGAAAAGAGAAAAGAGAAGAAAAAAACAAAAAAAAAAACATGTTTACCTTAATATTGTTATCAAAATGACATAATGTAAGTGGATGATGATTAAACAAAAGCAACAAACCAAAGTAAACAAAAGCAAGTAGGTCGGTCTTAAAGTTGTCCCAAAAATGTAATCAAATTAAAGAGATTTGCGGATTTCCCTAGCTTCAGGACGTTCTAAGGACTATTGGATTAAACACAAATACAGCTTCCTACGTTCAGTTAAGCCAAATAAAGAGAATCGAAGCATTTAACGCTGTTTAGACAGCTGATAATAGAAATAGTCGCATCGATGTTATGCATTAAACAAAGCTTTGCATTCACAATTAAAAGATTAAATGCGGTACTTATACTATCAAGAGACACTGGGGGCGCGTCCAGTGTAAATAGTTCACTCATAAAAAAACTCTAAAGTGGCTCATACGAGTTTCATATTTGCTAGCGAATGTTTAAACTAAAAAGTCTAATTTTTTAAAAAGCTGAATGATTTAGTTAGACATAGAGTAAATCGAACGAAGACGTCTCTCAACTTCGAAACAAATATCCAGGCTATCAAAATCATGTTTTGGAGTTTGTGAATAGGTTCATCATCATCTTCAAACAATGAAATAGAACTAAGATGGAAAACACGTTAAGAGCCCTATCTTTTACATTTGATGTGGCATGTGAACAGAATGAACACTAACCTTTAACATTTTCACCGACCAACCTACAACCGTACCTACTACGAGACATTTGCATTCCCTGCCTCCCCTTCGTTATACTTACTGAATTGCCAATTTGTAATGTAGCTAATTGTGGCATCATTGTTCCATATGGCACTGTATCACCAACCATCATCGAAATGCCACGTGGTTGAACCTGATTGACACCATCCGTCTTGTATGGTGTCACACCCATTTGTGGTGCCATTTGCATATACTAAAAAATTAAATAAATTACAAAGAAAAAACAACAATCAATAATCTATCACGAGTGAATAATAGGAAAAGAAACAAAAAACTAAGCCTCACCTGATCATCTACCTGAGTGATCGGTTGAGTCATCATGTAACTTGGAATCCATTGTGATCCAGCCATTGGATATGCACCAACTTGTGGTGTCCCAAATCGGGTATATGGCACCCCAATGGGAGTGCCAACATTAACGCTCACTCCATTTTGTTGCATCGATGGATCATATGCAACCGGTATACCTTCGGCGGCTACATCGCGCCACGTCCTAGCGTTCGGGTCGGGACTCTTGAAGGGATTCTTCTTCTTGGGTCCACCGTCAGCGAATTTCACAAGCAATGGATCTTTGGCACCCGGTATCTGATTCCCATTGAACATTTGAATGATCTGTTCGCATTTCTCGCGGCTCTCCATGCGAGCGAAGCCAACACCTTAAAGTAAATATGTCCAGATATGAGTAAGACGAATAAGTGAATCAAGACTAAGCTACTCACCCTTAGAATTACACTGCTGATCGCGTAAGATACGTGTGGACACCACTTGTCCGTATTTCGAAAGCATATTCTCTAGATCTGTCTCCTTGAAGTGCGGTGGCAAATTTGCAATGTACAAATTTGTAGGATCCTGTTCTTGTTGCTGCAGATTCGATTTGTATCCGTGATTACCATAACGGAAAGGGTTTTCCGATTTATTATGTTTTTTTTTTCGATTGGAATTTCGTTTGTTTTGTGATTTTTTTTTTTTTGTGAATGGAAATAGAGAGGGAAAAAAAGAGTCTTATATTAGTTTTCCGTTTTTGCAAAAATTGCGGTTTGGTGTTCTGTGTGTGTGTGTGTCTGATATATGTATGTATGTGAGTGTACACTTTGTGTAGCGTGTTTGTTTAGCTAAGCTCTATCCCTACGAGATACCAGTCCTACGTTTGTGTGTTTTTTGTTGCTGATTCTGTTTTTTTTTTTGTAAATTTCGTTGTAAATTTTGAGTCATCGCAAAATTATTCACCCTTTCCTATGTGTGCCTGCATTCGAATGTGGCATGAATAATAAATAAGGATTTGACAAGGAAAAAAAAATGTTTAGAATACTAAACCACTGTGCGAATTTCAGATAAGGGATTTCAGATGGGACGCTGGATGCTGTCAGCAAGCATTCAATATTTTATGTCAAATATGATGAAAACTGTGTACAATTAGTAAGCAAACAAAGGGAAAATTTTCGACAATATAGTTGGCAGCTCAGTGTTTTTAGTTTAGATTTTATAAATTCTGCATTTACAAAGAATCCTAGACGAGCTAGACGATTACGGTCAATCCTTTCTATAAAAAATGATATGTATTCGTGTAGTATGTCTGGAGACCGTTCAACTGGCAGTACATCTTTTTAAGTATCTTATGCTATAACATAGTGGCATTTTACATTGTGATATGCATGAAGAATTTGACAGAGGAGTACGCTGAGTTGCCTTTATTTGTTCGATAACATAGACCATAGAGTATGCCTTCTGGATTTGTCCAAGTGTAGATAGCTCTGGCACTACGATTTATTATTAGATGGTTTTTGTACCATCGATTTTTGTCGTTGTCCTGATATTTTGTAAGAGTTTTAAAATGCTTTATATTATTTCCGACTACGTATGTACAGTGTAGGTCATTTAAAGTGGAACCATCAGACAACCCTATAGGTTTTGACAGCGCTGTCAGATCGACTAATGACATATGGAATAGTACACTCCGAAAAAAGGCGCTGAAATGTTTCAGCTATACATTCAAAATCAGCTCTCAATCGTGAAAACTGAACGTGCGTTTCGTAAAAAAAAAAAAAAGTTAAAAGTGCTCCAGGTGCTAACACTATAAGGCGTTTATACGCAAAATTTGTGAACTCCGGTAGTCTTAGTAATGCCAGCCATGCATTCAGACAACGAACATGACGTTCCGATGAAAATATTGAAGTCGTACGAGCCAGGAGACCCCAACGACATCGAGCTATCGCCGTTCTCAAGAATTAGACATCCTTCGAACCACTCTCCGACGCATAATTCGTAACGACTTGAAGATGTTTCCATACAAAATTCAAATGAAACAAAAACTAAACCCAGCTCATTATCCGCGTCGCCTTAATTATACGAAACGAACTTGACTTTTGGCGAAAAATCATTTCTCGTTGAATGGAGGCGTAAATAAGCAAACTTGTCGGATGCATGCCATCGAAAACACTCAATGAATTGAAGAACAGCCACTATACGACCAAAAAGTTACAGTTTGGTGGATTATCGAGCTATCGTCACCGTCAATATCGAGCGTTATCGAGCGGATTTTGTGATGCCCATTGTTCGTGAAAATGACATGGGTGGCTACTGGACTATTCTTCCCAGCTCGACTCATATCGAAAAATGGCGATTTTGACTGGCCACCCAGATCACCCGATTTAACGCCATCAGACTTTTTTTGTGTTATATAATTTTTTTTTGTGCAAATAAGTCAAGGACCTTAGCTCAATTGAGACCCAAAATACGACGGGAAATCGCCGCGATATCGGCCGAATCATTGGCCAAAACAATGGAAAATGCCGAAAAAAGAGAACATTTGGTAGTGAAGGCTAAAGGTGGCCATTTGCGCGATATTATTTTCGAAAAGTAGCTGGAACAAATCTCCTTGAACTAAAATAAATGATTATTAACAAATGCTTCAGCTTTAAATGGCCTACCCTGTATTTCTTATAGATATACGCTTTATAGATCGTTGTCAAATCTGAAGGAATAAAGAATCGTTTACAACGATTTAGAAATTCGAGCCATCTAGCACCATCTTAAGCATCATCTGCGATTTTCTGCTTTCATCGAAGGTCTGGCCTTACAACATAACAATGGCTAAGCATTGACAGGCCATTAGGACTACAGTACAAAAAATACGTTAAGGAGGAGACACCACTGAGTTTTTGACTCGTTGGACTTACCTCGGGTTTTCACACCTCAATTGATAATTAGCCAATAATGAGATGAGTTCGGTGAAGATTCGCTGTAGCTGGGATTCGATAGATTGGGGTCCGTGTCATGGAGTCATCAGTGAAGAAATGGATGGGATTGCAAGATAGGTTATTGATAAATAGAAAAGTGTCAGAGAGAGGGCGAACCTTGCGGAACACCAGCATTAGTTGAGAAGGTGATCAAAAAAGTGAAAGAAAAGTCATCTAACATACAGCTTATGTTTATTGAAAAAAACTAGCAATCAATTTCGAGATTTGATGATTCATTAGAAATACTCGTATTTCGGTGTATGCGGATAAACTTTTTTCCCCCTGATCAATGCGATACCACTTAGGCGGCAGTTTGGGGAAACCTTTATACTCGTAAAGGTACATCCTGTCTGAGGGATTACTCAAAATTTACAACGAAACTCGTGTATAGGTATATTTGTGTGCAAAATTTTTATTGTTTTTGTGTTTTTCTTCAATGTTTACTTTATGCCTACAGCACTATCCTGCCAGAGAGAAGCTATTATATATTTTTTTGTTTTAAATGTCAATTTTACAACAACACAAAAAGCAATTTCCTGCACTCTTTATAAAAACATGTCTAATTACATTAAATTTTTTTTTTAAAGAGACACTTCCTAAGGAACTATTGTTTTTTTTTTTTTTTTACTAACAATCTATTGATACTAAATATAAAACAGTTTTGATAATTTAATATTATATAATAAAAGTAGTTAAGTATATTTATGGCCGGCTCACTATTTTGTGTAAATTATTTATATATTTATAAAACATTATTATTATTTATATATAAGTAGGTATAATATTTAAATAAAAAAAAAAAAAAAAAAAAATAAAATAAAGTTTCAAATAAGTAAAAGTAGTAAAGTATCTAGATGTTGTTTTACAGAATACAAAACAGTTCTGTATTTGATAAGTAAAATTATTTAAAAATTAATTCAATTACTTTTTGTACAGAAAAAATATACATACATACATACACGAGTACATACGAATACGTATGTATGCACTAAAATTAGAGAGTAGAATGAGCTAATAATGGGGGGTTAACTTTGTTTTTTAAATGGATGGACACTAATATATGAGGGGTTAATAACGATTACGCTCACGTTTTATAGCTTTACTAAAATTACAACAATTATTACATAATTTTATTTGTTTAATTTTTTTTTTTTTTTTTGCTTATGTTAGGAGAGTAGAAAGAAGAAGTGTGGTGTTCATTTTATACAAATGTGTGTGTGACAGGGGTGAGTTTCATTGGATTTGCCAGCTAAATAGAAGAATTAGTATAATGTTTCTTTTGGTGACACCATTTGGGTACTTGTAGGTTATGTCTTGTCCTGTGTAATTGTGGATGTTAAATGTGGATTAGTTACATTTTACATTGTGATTTTTTGGTTTCTTTTTGTTTTATTTGTTGCGATTCCATCACCATGCCTTTCTCTGAGTTGCGGTGGAAACGGAAAAGACAGAAAGTGATAGAAGAAAAAATGCTAACCACCCAAGAAAATGGAAGGCATTGTAAACAGATAAACAAAAAAATAAACGAGAAAGCTTGGAAAAACAACAACAATTAAATATTTTTTCGCAAATTGTTTTTATTTGGCCAAAAATTTACTCTAACTATCAAGTGAGATGATAACAATGGATGACGAATATTATTATCGGAACTTGTCCCGCAAGTTGATAACAAAACATTTTGAATCTGCGAAAAGCTGTAAAGATAAAAAAAAATCAAATGCGTATCGAAATGCGTATAAGAGTACGTTTCATTGGGGAAACATACAATTTTGGCGAAAATAAATTCCCCACAGCGCTCGCAGAGGAGGATTGACTTATCAGAACGTCAGTATGTTGACGACCGCCCAAAAATACCGCGGATTTAATACAAATGGCGGAGACCTAGGTACGAAGCCCAGATAATCTAAATCCCTTCGAGCCTTGTAACACATCTCATGTGGTTCATCCTTTCTTTTCTTTTCTATTTCTACTTTAAGTAGGAAGGAATAACTGTGGATTGATAGAGTGGATGGTCACAGAAGACACTTCTGTGTGGACTAAAAGACCCAGAGAATACACAAAAAAATGTATTAACTATAGGGTGACCAGGTAAGAACGATAGGAACAAAATGTAAACAAAACAACAACGGAAGTTACATTCATGCTACCGTTTCTTCTTGGTGTACTGGTAATTGGTAAGTGCGCTGGACTACTGCGCAATGCTGCTCGGGTTCAATCCCAGCAAACACCTAAAAGCTTTTACACGGTGCCGCCTCTTTCAAATGGTTGACCAGCAATCAAAGAGTATCATTTGTCAATGAGCTTCTCAACTCGCCGTTTGGAGTCGACAAAAACTATAGATTCCTTCCATTCACGCAAAAATATAATACACAACACACACGCAAATGATTGCGAGAAGCAGGCTCTGGTACTGGTTCACCCCAAAGTGCCCAAAGTGTAGCGCCACCTAAAGAAAAATATTCATGCTATTATGTGTGGAATAGCACATCGTTTAAATTGTCGCCTTGACTTCGCTGGCAGTGCTTCAAGCAGTCGCTCGGTCCAATTTTTTATGACTTGGTCGAATACGTACGGCGTTATTCCAGCAATAGCGTCTCGAATGTTGGGCCTCGAGCTCGTCCAAAGTGGTTGGCTTCTTAGCGTAGACTAAGGACTTGATGTAGCCCCAGAGAAAATAATCGAGTGGTGTCAAGTTGCATGATTGCGGCGGCCAATTGATGAACACACGCCGTGAGATGACCCATTCGCCAAAACCCAGATCTCCGGCCAACATTTCTAGCGCCCAATTAGCGAACTCACGGTATTGTCTATGGTCGTCCACAATCTTATATGGATGTAGGCCCAAATTAAACCGCAAAAAAAAAACCTGGTTGACTCTCTGGCGATGCCCAATTCAGCGCCGAATCGACATTTCTTTGTCTTCTTCGATACTGGCCCGCTACGGCGGTATGTTTTCTTCATTTCGCATCAATTTCTGCCTGGTTAGTGACTTAAGGTTCAAAAGAGTGTATTCACTCTCAAACTTTCTACGGTGCGACGAATTGCCTGCACACTGAAGCCATGCTGACGATCGACCGTATTTATAACTGAGCCGGAATTTCGATAATATTTTCCACACATTCGGCAAGCGTGAAACGATGCATGATGAAATGGTAAGCTTTCCTGAATATTTTGACAGCTGGATGTCATTGGGAACTTTGGCAGCTGCTGAAATATAACAATTGGAAAAAGTACCATTGCTATCAGGTCACCCCATAACTATGATGAACAATTAACAGATTTCGAAAATGAAAAAAACAAAAAACAATTTTCCCATGGGTCTTAACCTTTACCTGCCCTTTCGTGGCAACAACTTTTGCTATTTAACACGAGCATATGTTGTTCACAAGAATAGATATTTTTGCCTACAGAATGAATGGTAGTAGGAACAAAATAATATCTAAGTGGTTCAGAATTTGTACCACCCTCGCGAATTAGAATAAAGAACGGTGGTTCAAATTTTGAACCAGCTGCGCTATAAGAGTTAAGAAAGTAAGAAAAACTTTGGCTGTGAAATAGACTTCATCAATGTTTCAAACCGTTTGTAGTTTTCAAATAATGAATCAACTAAATATGATGTAGTATGTAAATGGTGTTTGAAATGATTTGTGGTAAAATTTTGTAGATTTCGAATTTGTGTCAACGAATTATTCTGATTTAAAAAGCATTCCGTATTTCCCTCCAAATAAATATAATATCTGTGTTCAGTTTATATTTACATCATGGAAACAGGGAAGTACAAGTATGTACTCTGAATAAATTCAATAATAACAACTTTGGGTAAACTTGTAACATTCTACTCATTTTTACATTTTGAACTATATTATAAAACGGAACAATTATTTTTTTATAAGTTACATAAAAATACGAGTACTACCTAAATACAATGAACAAAAATTAAATTTATTTATATATTTAGTAACTCTCTTACAAAATACATTTCAACGGGTTTTTCTATCTAACTTTTAATTTTGGGGGATTCTGGTATACAAAAACAAAACTAGTTTTCAAATATTCTTTTTTTTTTTTTTTTATATATATAACGAATTTCAAATCTATGAACTTAAATCTGTCTCTAGTATGTTAATGTTATGTTTCTAATCACTAAGGGTAGGATTAGGAAAGGAAGGAAGTATACATAAATACTATAAGAAATTCTAGTAAAAAAATAAAATAAATCAAAAATTAAAAAAAATAAGTTTTACACGAAGTTAAAAATTGAATTGACAAAAAATTCAAATTAAAAAATTCTCACAAAAAAAGGAGATTATTTTATCTTTTACCTGAATATCCAACGACTTTTTAACTTCAAAATAAAAATTTGTTTCTTTATTCGTTTTTTTTTTCTTTTCAGAAATATTTTCAGGGTATCACTTTTTTTTTAGAATCCTCTCGGGAAGTGGGATCTAAGAATGCAAAGTTATTTTGCAAAAATTGGTCAAGCAGATATAATGCTATACCGGAATCGATACCCATTATATTAATTAGTGTATAAGTGTACCGAAAAAAAGAATAAATAAAAAAAAAACTAATACACAAAAAGTAATTGAACTTAAAAAATAAAAAAAAAAAAAAATTAAATTTTGTACAAAAAATATAAAATAAAATATACTTTTGTTGTTGTTTTTTTTTTTTTTTTTTTTGTTGTTGGTATAATTACAGCATTTCGTAGTACAAAAAAAAATTATATAAAAAAAAGAAGAAAATCATAGATATACAGAAAAAGAAAGAGTAGATATATATATATATATATAGAGAAAGAAAGAGAGAGATAGACAGACAGGGGTGAGTATTACTTGCATGCAAACAAACGTACAATGGCCGGCCTATGAAGCACCCAGATACCCACTTTGGCCATCTGAGCTTGAACGCCCTTCGCTTGGAGACCTTTGACAGCGCCCTCTGCATACGCTGGCAGCTCGAAATCTACAAATCCGTAGCCTGTAAATAAACAATGTTGTGTTGTTTCCACGACATACATACAAAAAAACACGTAAAATGGAAAACAAACCACAAATATTAAAAACAAAAAACAAAAAGAAAAACAAGGAAGAAAAAAGAGAAAAGAAAATATAAAATTGCAATAATTTTCAGATTTTTTTTGTATATTTTTTTTTTCTTAAATTATTTTTGCTTAATTCATAGGAAAAAAAATGGTTTGTTTTCACATAGATCTCAAACATTGACTAATATTCTACTTTAGGTTATTGTGCAGTAAAATAAATAAAAATTCATAAAGTAACTAAATGTTTTAAGAAAAATTAAAGGATTTCGTTTTTAGATAAATTATATATTTGTTTAAATGGAAATAAAACGATAAAGAAATTAGAAAAAAAAAACATCAATAAATTAAGCAAAACGGAAATAAAATTTGTAAAGTTCCAATTTTTTTTTAACTTAAAAGTAAACTTAAAATAAATAAATGACAAAAGGTGAAGAAAAAAATACCTTTACATTTGTTTGTTGTTTTATCTAAGATCGCTTTTGTTGATATTATATTTCCGTATCTGAAAACAAGGAGGAGAAAAGATACAAATAAAATATTGTTGAATATACTTATGGAGGGACAAACAAAGAAACATCTGTCTAACGCCGAGGACAAAACTGTCACTGTTGGCAGCAGTAACTTCGAAGTGGTTAAGGAGTTTACCTACCTCGGACTAAATATCAACTCCACGAATGACACCTAAGTGGAGATTCGACGAAGACTTACCCTAGGAAACCGCTGCTACTTCGGTTTGGCAAAACAAATGGGTTCAAAACTCTTAACTCGGAAGACGAAATGCATGCTCTACAAAACATTGATCCTGCCAGTTCTGCTGTATGGAACCGAGTGTTGGACGATAAGCAGGAAAGCAGAGCAGATTTTGAACACTTTCGAGAGAAAAATTCTTCGTCGGATATTCGGTCCTGTATGCGAGGAGGGCGAATGCAGGAGAAGATACAATCGCGAACTCTATGAGCTGTACCAAGATGTGGATGTAGTCCGAAAAGCCAAAACACGTCGACTACACTGGCTCCGCCACATCGAGCGAATGGACAACAATGCTCCAGCAAAGAGGATCTTCAAATCACCGGCCCCAGGTTCGAGACGACAAGGAAGACCGAACCTCCGGTTTAAGGACCAAGCTACCGCAGATGCCAGTGCGCTTGGCCTAGACAACTGGAAGAAGCGTGCCCGGGATCGAATAGAGTAGAAGGCTGCCGTGTCTCAGGCAGAGACTCTTCACGGGTCGGAAGCCCGTTAAGTAAGTAAGTATATGGAGGGACTAGGTTAGGTAAGGTAGCAGTGGCTGCCGGCAACAAGCACCAGCGCACTTAGGCTTATAGAGGCCCACTGTGATACCAACGGTCTTGGGGATATTTAACCCCGCTACTCATGAGAACCATTTGGAGTTTGGTATAAAGTGAAAAGGGCTTCCTACGTCTTTTTGTGCTAGATCACTAAGATCGTCGTAGAAGTATTCTCCTAGGTGTAGTTTTATACTACGAGGGAGAGCTGGGCATGAGCAGCAACTACTACTGCAACTTCTGCGGAAGAGTCATTTGAAATGATGCCAAGCCAAGTTGCGTGTTTGTCTATGGCTGTGTCTTGTAATGACACCGATGGTCGTACCTATGTTAGTATTTTTAGGGGCAAAAGGTATCTGGAGCGGTTTAGATCTAGTCTAGTCCTTGGTTTTATTAACAATGTCAAGTTTGAGTGTAAGCTTGTAAGTAGCAAGGGGCATATGTATATCTATATTCTTCTTATCCAGTAGAATAGGTATTGTTGTTCCTAGTTTAGCGAGCTCGTCAGCTTTGCAATTCTCTGGATGTCTCTGTGCCCCGGTACCCAGCAAAGGTGAATATTAAGCTCTATAAGAAATAAACGGCAGTTGGAGTTGGCCGCTTGACTATCCGAGAAAATGCTGAAATTGTTAGTGGATATTAAACTCCTCTTGATCCAGGACCGTGCTTCTGAAATCGCCATAATCTGCGCTTGAAACACGCTATAGTGATCAGCGAGGCGAAAGGAGATTTAGTTTTAATCTGCCTGAAAAACACCTCCTCCTACACCATCGTTTAGAGGATTTAGGTTTTAGAGCCATCAGTGTAGAAGTGTATCGACTTGTCTGTTATATCATCTAGGATCTAGGTTATCACAGAAGGACCTAATGTAGGGACTAACAAAATTCGATAAGTGGGAAACGTAAACGCAAAGTTAGAGATCTTAGGATAGTGATACAAATTGAAGAAATCAACAACTTGAGGGCTAGGTTCAGTTAGGTTAGAGCGGGTTATGAGGCCGAGCCATGACAAAACACTAGGCACCATGATGGTATCTAAACATTTCCGTCTCAACATTGCAAAATTTTAAAATTTGATTGTGGCCAGTTTAGCCCGCCTCTTCCAATGCATCAAAAAAGTAACTTCATAAAACCTTTTTTGCGCGAACGAGTATTGGTATGACATTCACAAATGATATATTCAACATCCTTTGTTGAACCCAAGTCATTGCAATATCCGCATGCATTCGTCCGTTTTAGAATATCCCATTCTTCTTTCTCAGGAGACAATGTCCGGAAAGTATTCCTATTAAAGTTCTTAGCTTTGCCCTATTCAGTCCAAATATTATTTGGTCCTTTTGTGATCTAAGGCCGGCCAAAGAGGCTTTGACACTCTATGTCCGTCTAGAATTCCTGACCATCTATTGCTTGCCATACTAATGATAGTATTCTGCGCCCTGATGCCACATGATGGTGGCGCTAACTTCACCACCTCGGTTATAGGCAGTGCCCCCCACCCCCCGTTTCTTGCTAGCTCATCCGCGAGTTCATTTCCTTCTACACCAGAGTTTCCTGACACCCAACATAGTTTAACCCTGTTATGACTGCTTAGGGTTCAGAGCGCAGAGCTACAACCTTCTACAAAGGCCCGAATCAAAGATGTACGATTTTAGTGCTCTGAGTGCGGCCTAGCTGTAGATGTAGATGGTGATATTATTATATGATATCAGCTCCGTCATTAACAGCTCCGCCCTTCTCTGTACCGCCAGAACCTCTGCCTGAAAGCACTACAGTCGTCCAGAACCGGTTTCCATTGTCGGTTTTCGACCATCCGTGACGCAATGCTGCGTTTCGTATGGTGTATCGAATTCTAAAAGTGAGAGAATGTTCTATTGAGATTGCCAATTTTAAGTTCAATAGGAATAGCGCCGTTCGGAGTCGGCAAAAACCTGTAGGTCCCTTCCATTTCGTGGAAAAAATAACACGCACACACAAATGGTTGGGAGAAGCTAGGCTTGGTTCTGTATAGGACTAATGACGCCGTATATTTTTAAGAATAGCGCTTGAAGTGCGCAACTGGAGGCGGTTAGCTAAGGACCGGGCTAGCTGGACGAGGTTGTTGGTTGAGGCCTTGGTCCACCCCGGACTGTAGCGCCACCTAAGTAAATAAGTAGCGTTATGACTGTAGCTTCTGTTCCTTAAGTAGCTCAAGTGAGCAAGTCTGATCGCACTCTTGCTTTCCAGGTGCATTATATGCAGATCAAGTGGTATGGGATACAGAAAAGTGTCCAGTGCTGCCGTGGGTGTTATGCGCAGAGCTCCCATTATGGCCACACTAGCTATTCTCTGTGCCACCGCTAATCTTCCCAATATGTTTTTCTTGAGAGCTACCTCCCACCAGACAAGTGTCCCGTAAGTGAGTATGGGTCTAACTATCATTGTGTACAGCCTGTGCATCATTGCCGGCTTGAAACTTTGGGGTTAAGTTAAGCTTATTTTTCCGTAACGTAACGCATAGTCTTTGACAAATCCTTACCAATTAATTACTTCTAATCACTTAGGTTAAGTCCTTAAATTTTTATTTTTAAACCAACCAAACAAAGACGATGATTTTTTTTCAATCCTTGTAAAGGATATAATAAATAAAACAGCTTAGCGCGCAATCGAGTGAAAATTTAATTTAAAGAGTATGCACTTAGATTAACCGTATTTAAATGAACACAATTAACATTCTCAGTGAAAAGGGCAGTCGGGTTTTATCCCCTCTCCGTCTGTATGTATGTACACCCGCGTATTTACATTTAAATAAACCTACGCGCGAGAAGTTCCACTCGTGTTTGACTTTAATTAAAAAATACCTCAGAACCATCGTTTTAAATCAATTTCCCTTTCGGTATTTTTTTTTGTATCTTCGTCCTCGCCCGCATCGGGTGCCCCTGCTATCGAACAATATCAGATATAAATTGAATCAAAACGATGAACGGCAAAGCCAAAGCATTGTACCCGTGCTCCACATACCGCACACACCCACTTCTCCGCTACCGTTCGACGTCCGTCGCCTAGCCTCTGGCTATCATTTTTCACACGAACAAATCATTGAATATCGATGAAGGAATGAAATGATTGTCGCATGTACACATACACACATCCATATGCACAAGTTCACAGGATGTTCTACTGCAGGATGTTCTACAAATTCTACAAATTCTGGCAAAGCGCCAAAAACGAACCAAACAAAAAAAATCCTTCGAGACAATAAATCAATGGTCGGGGTTATTTTCGCCCCAAGCCCCAATGGAATCCTTTTCTCTCTGTTCCTGTAGTATGGTATAATTGAAAATAATTTGGAATGAGTATTAACTTTGATTTTCTTTTGTTCGTTTAATTAATGATTGGGTTTAATGGGGTTCGAACGCTGGGTGTGGCTGTAGTTAGTTTCGTGGCATTAAGGGCTAACAACCCCCCGATTATAGACAGCTATTTATATCTTATTCAAAGGGTTACAAGGGGGAAACACCCCCAGAAATAGATAAAAGCTTAACGCAAAAAAATCAATACTCACTGTGCACACATGTTAACTAAATCCTTATCAGTTGTGCCTTGTTGCAAGCCCCGAATGTATAAATTTGTTTTCGATAACTGCTCGCTCTGCTGTTGTGTATTATTAGGACCCATTGTTGTATTAGTATTGGTATTACTCAGACTAGTACTTAATGTTCCGCTCTGTGAGCCGGTATTTGATGAACTGCTTGAGTTTGTATTACTAGGTGATGCGGCTGTTGGGACCCTCTGTCCGTACTAAAAAGGAAGAACCAAAAGAAGAAGAAATACAGTTAAAAATTGTACGCCATTTGTTAAACCTTAAAATAATTTAATATTTTGTTTAAAATGCTATAAAGATACTACTTTAGTTGCAAGTATCTTCAGCTTATTTATATAACTTTCTTTTTAAAAAAAAGTGTTTCCAATCGAAACATCAAAATGTTTAATATGTTGCCCATTATAACATCAAATGCTCTGTTTGCTTTATTGAACTACGGAGCATTTAGAAAAATTGGTTAAATAGAAAAACAGAACTTAAATTTAATGTGACACAAGCTCATCAAGATTTTTTTTAGCTACATCTGTATGTATACCCTAAAATTTTTCTGAATTGATGATGATAAAAAACCATGCAAAGCAATGAATTATTAAAGCCAACGGTTCGGGCTAAATCGACCAGTTCGTTCAGTAATTCTTCGTTTTGCATAGTTTTTTTTTATCATTTTTTTCTGACAAAAAATGGCTTTTACTACAATTACATGAAGTCTTCAACATTTTTATGCGCTTCTGGTTGCCTCTCCAAAATGTAACTTGGAGGCGCTTTTTTGTTCGCTAAAACTTCAGGAAGGGTGGGTTCATAATTATTGTAAAAATTTTGCTGTAAATTTACCGCAGCATAATCTGTATAAATTTATGAATGGAACTTTTACTACAGCAGTTATGTCGCAGCTGTGCAGCAAAATAAAATAAGCTGTAAATTTGCACAACGAAAGCGGTATTTTGACATTTATGACGGAACGTTTGCAATGGTAATGCAGTTTTTCTACATATCTGCATTACTGCCGGTTTTAATAATTATGAACTCACCCGAATCCGCAGTTAAATGATTATACCTCTAAGCTGGGACATGCTGTATTTAAAAGTCCATAATTCTTTAACAGCTTCGTTTAATTTTTATTTTACCAACGTTTAAACATGGCGTGCTGAATTCGCTAAAAGAAGTGTTCGATTTGACAAACTTTCAAGTGCATTGTTTGGCTGGCGCGTCTTTGAAATGAAGAGTTTCTAATTTTCAGAAATCAGCGCCGAAATAACAAAATTGCTATTTTGTATTTTGCGGTTTTATTATTATTATTTTTGACGGATGAGATGCACCGCGACCTTAAGTCTATTGTGCCCCCCTACATGTCCTAGAACCTAGACGAAGGAACATCCCTCTCGTCATTATTCGCATTAGATAGGGCTAGAACTTAGTTCACACCTAACCAGGTGAGCATTCCCTAGGTTATAGCACCTCATTGAGGCCAATTTTGCTGCAACAGATGACCGGATGCAATGAGTGGCAGATTCTCTACCGTAAGTTGATGTTAACCAAAGCACTTGGACATTTTCTGGGTTAATGCCCCGCATTCCGCCAGTATGTGTTCTGGAGTTTCACTGAACTCAATACAAAATCTACATCTGATAGACCCAGTTCCTGAGATAACCCTTAAGCTTATAATGACCCACGAAGGGTTAAGCAGCCCCCTTTCTGGTCCGCCTCTTCGTTACCTTCTATCCCCAGGTGTCTTGGTACCCAGTAGATGGTGACATTATTTTCTTCTCCCAGGCTTTTAAGTTTATCTAACTAGATTATCTTAATCTAGGCCAGACAATCCTAGATTTGATGACTTGAGCTCCGATTGCCTTGATAGCAGCTTGGCTATCTGACATGTGTTAATAGCGCAGATTTCGGCGTGAAAGATACTAATGTATTTGCCCATGGATTCGAATAGTTTGATACCGGTCTCGATAACTCCTGCACCCATTCCTTCCTCAGATCTTGAACCATACGTGTACTATTTAATGGTATGAAGTCTCAGCGTATAGATTCTAGATTCGTTGCTCCACTCTTTCTTATTGCTGAGTTTGATGTAAAAAGTGAATTTCCCGATACCATTGTCCGTAGGAGAGGTTTGAAAGGGAAGTTTATTTTGGGGTTTGGTGGAAGTCTTTAAGAAGTCTTCAACAATATTTAAAAACTTCCTAAAGACTTTAAATATTTTTTCGTTGAAGTACATTTTTATTGCACTTGATGAAATCATTTATTGCGGAACGTACACCATCACGATTTGTTAATCCTGCTTCCTTTTTGCGTTACATTTAGCATGATGCTGCTTTCGTCCAATTTAATAATAATTTATTGGCACTAAATTTGCCCACCAACAACCGGAAACACTGTTTCTTATTACGTTTGAAGTACAAACTGTCAATTGCTGTCAATTTCACTGTTTCACTGTGTGTTTGTTTTGTGCCACTAAAGGTAGTTACATTAACTCAAATAAAAAAAAGACAAAAATAAGGAAGCATCAGAAAAAAAGAACAAATACTATCAGTTCCTGCAAAGTTCTATGAACGTCCAGGACCTCTTATAAAATTGTCATTTTTATTTGTTGCACCCACTTTATCTGCTCGTATTTCATTTCGATAAACGAAACTAAACTGAAAGTTCCCATTCAAAACTCTGTGCTCCACAAACAAATAAATAAGAAGAAAACGCATCGAAAACAAGTTTCATAATTGGGAAATTATTATCAGAGAAATTCTTTTTCACGTCGTTTAACCGTTCATTAAAATGATAATGCCGAGCTATGGAATAAAGATGAGCAAAAAAAAAAAAACAGGAAAAAGCACAAACAATTGAATTACAAAGGAATAGTTTCCTTTCCTCTTAACAGTCCCCATCGGTATCTTTGAATGCGCTTCTCCTCCTCTTCAGTGCATTTGGACACTTGCCAAAAAAATATTTTTATATTAAAGCAAAGGCAGTCGAGGAGTAGAGTAGAGGAACGTACTCGTGTGCTTAGGTCGCTACGAGTATACACGAGTAGGTGCATCTTTAAAAGTTTTAATCTCCAACGGAAGTCCTTCCTGTTGTCCTTTTTCTATTCTATAATATAATACGAGTATACACACTTTTCGAGGACACCGACAGATGGCGAGAGTTTTCGGAATGTTTGTTGGAATAAATCTGGAAGAATAGGAGGCGCGCACAGAACGAGCGAAATAAAAGAAAAAGAATTTAAATTTATATCCTCTGCCGCTACCTTGAAGCACGCGATGAAGCCTTTTATTGGAATACCCTATGGGAAAGTCAGAGTATGGGCTTTTAATTTTCACACAGGATGCACAAACATACCCACACCGAACTTAAATGTTGCAGAGGCGAAGTTTTTTATTTTTATTTTTAATCATGTCTGGCTGGAAGGGTTATTGGGGTGCTCCTGTAGATATGTTGGCTGGGGCTTGCCCAATTGCTCCTGCAGTTGTTGGCAGTGGAAATCGATTTAATTTGAAATTAATGTCCTTGATCGTACGAGTATTTTTGAAGATTGGAATCGCGTGCAGAATGTTCCAATTGAATGGGATTTTCAGGCGCAGTCAGGTTGGTTTATCCACCTGATATAAATCAATACGGTATTTTTGCCAAAATTAAGCTAATAATTAGAAGATACCACGTGGGATGCACGTCCTAATTCAATATCTAATTTGTATTGTTCGATTGAATCAATTGTGACAATGAAAATAGGCCATAGAGGCGAATGATTTTTTATCAATTTATGAAAGTGCCTCATACAAATAATCACTAAAACTAACACATTTCGTGGGATTGCGGAAAAAATTATGATTGCCAAAGGCAAACAGAACAGAACTGGTCGAATTATCGGATGTGACCTGTGACAGGGTTTGCGGAGCAATATTTGGGTCCATTGTGTCCATTTTTAACCGCGGTACAGATACCCAGATGCAGATGTAAATCAATGAATTCTTCTCAGTTTAAATTTGCTCCAGCTCATCGAAGATGTAACTACCAAGACTGATCATTCTTTTGTTAGGAAGGGTGGGAACAACCACACAATCCGTGACGGACCGATTCAATTTCTTTTTAGTCTCGAAGACCTCTGCAGTGTAAAGTCATTTTGCACTATTCCGAGACGTTCCGCATGAGTACCCATGGCATAGTGCCCAGTAATGAACGAACGTTTGTCCTTGCGGGTAAGATTAATTAGAGACCGATTTTTTTTTCTTCTTTCTGGAGTGTCCCAAAACAGGCGTATTTTATAAAAATTACCCAAAACATAGTTTCTTTACTTTGAGTATCATTTGATAAAGTTTTTCAAATGTCAAGCAAATCAATGTATAGGGTAACTTCGGGCATTATGGCGCACTTTTTTTGTTTCTCAAATAACTTCAACACAAAAAAAAAATATAAGAAAATCAGAACAAAAATAAGTTAAATAAATATAATAATTCAATGATTTAAACAAAGAAAAAGATAGGTTAAAAATATTTTACAAAAAACCATAACGCCCTATACATAGGCAATAGGGCGCATCTTCTTGGGCAATATGGCGTGATGCTGTACTCGCGGTTTGATTTGCCTCAGCTATCACTAGAGTTGGGCTAAGTCGTGAATTTATGTTCACTGATATAACTGTGAACGTGATTTTTTATTCACTGTGAATATAACCAGTGAACGTGAATTCACGACGATGCGACTATGAAACTACATAAACTACTATAAAATTATATATAATTTACATACAATGAATTATTGACTATGTAATGTGTAAATATGCATATATGTACATACATACGTTTGCATGTATACTAGCCGTACTAGCCGTTAAAAACATTTCGACGCAATCATTCAAAAATAAACTTACCCCAGAAACTAATGATATTAACGGATGCTTGATTTCCATATGCCTTTTCAAATTGCACATATTACATTTTACGAAACTTTCGTCAATTCAAAGAAATTCCACAAAAAATAAGTTTTTCTTCGCTTTGTTATTGACGGCATCTTAAAAGTATTTTTTTTTGTTTGTAAATACGTAGTCCTAAACACCAAACAAACAAATGCAGGTAAATTTCCTTAAAATCACATATTCGCATGCACAGAACTAAGCTAGCACACACAAATTCTTAGAACCGCTACGAAGTTCAACCTTCATCCCTTTTTTCAGCGGCAATTCTCAATGCAACCCAGCGAACAATATACATAACACACTATACATACATGTTTATGTGCGCAAGGCAGCATTATTCAGTATAGTATACACAATATCGTTCACCGCGTTCTGCTTTGTTCTACATATCATTCACTGCCTCGCACCTCACGTTCATACTCACGACCGCGACTTTCGTTGTGAAATCGTTATTTGCGAATTCCAAACTGTGACGTGAAACTATTCACGTTTTAGCGATTCACTGTTTATTTCCAAGTCGTTAATAGACGTTAACAGTTATTTTTCGTTCACGGTGAATAATTCACTGGTAGTGATTTTATGCTCATCACTAGCTATCACAAGTGTTTTTGAATGAAATACAGGAGTCGTGGGACCACTTGAGACTTATTAAAATTGTGACTTGGTCTGTATTTGTCTGTCCATATGAAACAGCTTTTTTCTGTTAGGAGCGAATCCATATGCGTGTAGTTTCCTTACGAAAGCCACAATTTTCTGCTCGTTTTATACTCATAGGCATGTGGGAGCACCTAATACATGCTTCCTGTCGTCATCGTTCTACAGTCTTAGGTTACATTTTTTTTTACATGCTTTACATACGAACACTATAAGGGCGAGTGCGCCATAATGCCCCTACCGCAAGTGCGCCATATTACAAAAAAGACGCATTTGCACAGAACTTAAAAAAACGCCAGATTTTTTTTTATTGTTACTAATCAATGCCACCAAAGGAAAATCAATATGAGTCACTTCACTTCACTGTGTAGTGTACACTAACCCCGTGAGTTTTATACTTACGGAGACACACGCAAATGAAAAAAAGCCAAAAATAGATGCAGCTGACAAAAGTGGAGTATTTTTTGTTTATAATTTTATTTTTTCACTTGTAAAAAAAGCTTTACAACTTGACATGGCACTCTATCAAGGAAGACTCAAGTTTTCTCATCGTTATATTTTCTATAAGCAAATCGGAAATGTGGTATTTACAAGGTGCGCCATAGTGCCCGAAGTTACCCTAAATTGTAATCTTCTGTGAGGTGTATGTCCAAACTTTAAAGCGAATACCAGTCTCTAGGTCTGAATCCTCTACAGACACAAATAATTAAATGTTTGACGAATGATTTTTCTTTAGAATCAGGATATCGTTATTATTGAGCTGCAGACTAGATACCCTTGGAGGGAGAAACGTTGAACATTATTTCTGTTAGGACACCATACACTTTTATCGGACTTATATTTACTCGCGGGTAGGTGAACTCGTTAAGTTCTTTGACGTAATAGTTTTATTTGGCCTGATCCTTGATTGTCAATAGCAGAGTCTTCATATGTCGATGGTTTAGATTTTGAAGGGTTTTTGATTAGTTTCTTCTTTTTTTGTTGTTGTACGTAAACCTAACTATTAAAAAGAAAACGACACAAAAACAATGACAAGTAATTTCTTAAATTTTAAGTTTTATTTCTACCTTCAGATACATTTTTAATCTTCTTGGTTTACCAAGAGGGCGAATTGAAGCAACTTCTAATTCAGTTTATTTCTACAAATTACAGTAGCACACTTCCAAGAAGTAAGAACTCTGTACAAGCAAAAGGATAATCCACTTGACTTATGTGGGAAAGTAATGAAAGTTTTACACCCCTTTTAAGTGGTTCCGTTGGGTTAAGTGACAAAAACTCTCAATTTAACTATATAAAATGTTTTTCCTTTGATTTCCATATGGAATGAAATACTCAAAACTTTTTCGAGTTTTACAAGTGGAACTGTTCGAAAAGTATTTCATTTTAGAGTTCACATTGGATGTGGATGTCAATGCTCGACATGTCAATTGCTTTGGCAATATGTAGTGATACTACCCGTGGGATACAGAAAATGTTCAGTCGTTCTATGAGTCATATTAAAACCTCATATTAGTAAAAGCAAAAATTATCAGCTGATATGTATGAATTTTTTTTTGCAACGTAATGACTGGAACGGAAGCACACAAAAAACCTACCACAATTAAAAGTACGTAATACGTTACGATTGACAAATGTACGTAAGGTGCGGTAAGATACGACCTACTGAAAAAAAAAGTGTTAAAAAAAACAGACAAACGTCAGTCATTAAAATTGAATTAAACAGATTTTTCTTAATGAAAAAACAGAACTATTAAACAAATTAAACCTTTTTGTTTACTTTAGGCAGAATATGATTTACAAAGGCAGTCAAAAGTAAATACATGAAGAGGAAATGCGTCAGCCAGAGCAGATTGCAAATTCCGTAAAATAAAAAAGTGCGTGAGATTCTTCACTTCTAAAACTTGTTTTAGATCCAATAAAGCATTGTTGAGTTAGGGGTATGTAATGACAGGAAATTTGATTTTCTTCCACTTCGATCTCGAATTCTCAGTTCCTATAAGTAAAAGAGTATTCAAAATATAGCCATAAATACCGCCACGAAATGCAGATCATAATAGTGAAAACCGCATCTAAATCCGTTTAGCGGTTTTCGAAATTAGCCACATTTTGGTGACTTCCTTTTATACTATATATAGATCTTACTGCCTGTTGAAGTGGGAGAAGGGGGGATTCAGTTAAATTTGCCCTACCGCGGCTAAAGAATTTTCACTTCAAAAATGTCTTCCACAGTGAAACTGTCTTCAAACGTTTTCTTTTGCAGTAATAGATTTTCGAAAGCTGTCAAACCATCTATCGGTCAGTTTGAGCGCTATAAATGACAGCTCGGAGTTTATCAAGTTATCATAGAAAGGTTAACACTACGGCTAGGTTTTCAGATGGTGGAAATTTATTTGGAACATTTCGTAGATTTTACGGCTATCGACGTAAACTAGTCCTCGACCTATGGATAAAACTGAAATCCTGAATTTTGCGAACGTGCTCAGGAGTTTCGGCTAGGTCTGTCTACTACGTGAACATTTTGGCGCTAAGATCTTAGACTGGTATCTTAGATCATCATCAAGATCATAAAGATCATAACTAATTGTTCGAATTTGCTTGGTATTTATGGATGAGCTGGGGTTTTAACATGATTGTACTACATGCGACAAACTCCAGGGATGCTTCAAAAACTGATCGAAAATTGGGCTGAAAGAATATGAGGGTCTCAGGCCGATGTGGATTTTGAAAAGGTATGAAAGGAATTAAGCACCGCGATTTGCTTTTGAGTCTTTATTGCTTTAGATCTTGTTCAACACTAACTTGTTCCTTCGATACGCACATGGTAGGTAGGGTAGGTCTCAATAACGTTAATTTGTTGTGCATTGGGAGGTGAGAAGAAACCAAAAATACTGTCAAAGTAGCGGAGTTATAAGAATCATATGATGGTCATGGATATGCCGGTACTGTAGCTGCCATTCTCAAGAGCATTCTCCAGCGATGATAACTTGGAATCTGACTTTTGCCAACATTAAATGTTTTTCAATGCAAAGGCGACTGCAAAATTACAGTATTCAGAGAAACGAATTATGATGAAAATCAATCAAAAATTTTCTAATGCGAAATCTGTTTACTACAGAATCGGTTTCATCAACGGTTGGTTATATCGAGCTTATAAGAACTCTTCTGTGCATAAATAATGGAGGCCAAGTTGTCAGCTCATTAGCAGACCAACTGTCACATTGACTTGATGAAGATGGCACACCAACCACTACGATACCAAAGTTTAGATTCTAATCGCATTAAATTCTGACCTCAAATTTGTGTCATTGTTGATCAGATTAGAAAGCTTAGTTGGCTTTGCTGATGTCTTCTTCCGGGTAAAAGAGAAATAACAAAATGCCCTCTTTTAAGGGCACTCCAATTAATCACTATTTTCCGGCCCTTAAAACAATTTCCAAAAAAATAATCCCAGCAAATTGCCCGCGCTATTAAAATAAAAAAATAAAGCGAAAAAAAAAGAAACGTTCTTACAATCAAATTACACACATTAAGGCTGTTGTCACAGAATTGCGTGACATTTGCGCGAATATCCATTTAATTCGCGCGTAGATACATTGCTCAGATACAGCAACAGCACTTCAACAACGGTTGAATGAATAAATAAAAATTATCCGAGATTATCTTGCTTCACCATTCTGTATCGCTCTCTTTCTGGCTCACAGTTTTATTCTTCATAATTTCTGTGACAGAGAATTAAAAAAATTGGAATTTCGCTCTCCAGAAAAAAATAATTGACATTCTTCTGGTTTCGCTACTGGTTGTGGCGATCGTTGTACTTGTACTTGCAGCAGCCCCTCGGGAGGCTTTCTTGATAATACGTTCGTCGTGTCTTATAATTTACTTATCAATAGCTAAGTGCTTTATGGCTTTCTTCTCTCTCTCTCACACTGCTACAACTCTCTTTGTATTCACGATGGAAACGTATCTAAGTATCTAATGGTATTGGAATTGTTGTATAGATATGTCACCACCGTGTACCGTGATGTTAATGAGACTTCGTCATTTCGCCTGTCTGCCTCTTAAGAGACAAAACTTTGCTAATTATTTATGATTTAATTTTGGTGCGAGAGGAAGAGGTAGCGTGTGTGTGTTTTTGCTGAGAATTTAAGTAATAAAGAGAGAATGGGGATAAGAGTGAATTTTGTTTCTACCATCATGTGGTATTTTCGTTTATACATACATATTATTTGTTTAATTTATTTCGAATGTTTTTTTTTTTTAATGTTACTTAACATCGCGAGTGTGACGCGAACTATTATGTCATTATTTTCTTCTTTCAATTTTTTTTACCATTCAAAGCTCAATTGAGAAACGAACGCATTCCCATACTTTGGGCGAAAAAAAAAACCAGCAAAGTATGAGTTCATTGCGCTGATAATGAATTTCTTCTATTTTTATGCTTTTGAGTTCATCAATTCTTATGTTGCCCCGCTTAAGTGGAACATAAATTATTAACAATCAGTGATAAACAATGAAACACCATAAAAAAAAAAATAAACGACGCCCTAACAACGGAATGTTGAGAGTTCTTGCGGTTCTTAGATGCTTTCTCTTTCTGTTTATCGCAAATTTTTTTGTTTTTATAAAATAATTATAAACGTTAGTCTGGCAATTTATTCCAAAATTTATTTAAATTTAAAACTTTAATGGTTGAAAAAAAAAAGGAAATTGACGTGGAGTTGGTATTTAAGTAGTCCACAATGTAAGCCTTTTTAAAATGTCTAGCTTTTGTTTTATTCAGAATATAGGTACATACATACATACATACATACATACATTACTTACTTATGTATATCAGGGTTTTGTCCAAACTTTTTCATCAAACTCAAAACAATAATAACACTAGGCGTAGGCACTTTAAATTACACACGACAAATATAATGTTCAGCCAATTCGTTATATCGAAAGATACTTTCAAGTCAGTCTGTATGTGGTTCTTTTAATACTGGACAAGATGAGCTAATAACGGCTTTGAGTACAATGGGGTCATTGAAAAACTCAAATTCCTGTGGTTTTGATGGGATTTCTAATAAATTATTAAAAACTTTAGCATGTTTTGATATGGATTTCCTTACATATATTTTTAATATGAGCATTTATTCTGGAATTTTTCCTGATGCACTTAAGGGGGAAATAGGTGTAAAAGATTTAAAAAAAAAACAATTTTTTCTTTTTTCATAAATCGATTGCGGAACTGGTCAAAAATATACTCTGAAAATTTCAAAGCAAAATTTCAAGCCGTTTAAAAATTATGCCACTCTAATTTTCAAACGCGTTTTTCTCGAAAGTAAAAAAAAGTACAAAAAAATGGTCGAAAATCGTACTTAATTTTTCATACTTCTCAAAAACATAAAATTTTTCAATTTTGTTGTAAAGATTTTAGTTCAAACAGAGGAGACACTTATACAAAAAGTTAATTTTTTTTAAAAATAGATTGCAAATTGAAAAATTGTGACTTCCAGAAATTACGCAAATTGCCCAGCTGGTTGGCGACTTACAATGCGCAACAGCTGATATCTCCGTGATTTTACAAGGAAAATGTTCGAAAATTTCAAGAAATATAAGTTAAATATGTGTATAAAATAACCCCAGGATTATAATAAAATATGTATATTCCTTATATGTTAAAAAAATTTATGAAAATTACCCAAAATACACCGTCCTACACCTATTTCCCCCATTAAATGCGCTGATATGATACCGCTTTATGAAAAAGGCGAATACGATTCTATTCCTTATTATAGACCTATTTCGGTTCTTCTATCAGTAAGCAAAATATTTGAAAAAGTGATAAAAAATAGGATTATAAAGTACTTAAACAGAATTAATTATTTTAGTTCTGTGCAAGCCAATTTGGTTTCCAGAAAGGCAAATCGGCTGAGGATGCACTTTTGGAGTTCTGTTTTCAGCTATATACCAATTTGGCGAAACAATTAAATACAGCTGTCCTCTTTATGCATATTTATAACAAAAGCTTTTGATATGGTAAATCATGATATTTTGCTGAAAAAACTTCATAAAGCAGGCTTTAGGGGTTTTCTGATTGAATGGTTTAAGTCGTACCTGAAGAATAGGACTCAGAGAGTGAAAATGGATAAGATTAGAAGTAGTACCATAACGTTTCCACCTCCAAAGGTGCGACTCATTCTAACATCTTCCGGAAGCCTTTTATCGTGCCAGTAAGATTGAAAACCGTCTGGACCGTCTAAATTAAATTTTTTTTCATCACTGAAAAGGACTTTTCGCCGCTCTGCGGTCCATCTGACATGGCTTTCAGCAAAATTTAGCCTTTCTGTCTTATGAGCAACGGTCTAAAAAAGAATAAATAACTGCAACCTTTTATAATCACTTTGATAAATATTTTGGACGAACTAACTTCACTGTTTTTATGCGAATTTCCACCAAAAAGCTCTTTAATTTCACTCCTATGCGAACAATGAAACGTTTCAACTTACAGATATTGGAATAGGAGAGAAAAGATAACGGAATCTTTCCAGTTGATTTTGAAGATGATCTTAGCAAAAAAATAAAAATGGTGTTGCCAACTTTATCGTTTATACCTTCAACTGAACACAATGCACTGAAGTGTTTTTGTGGGAATTTCCACCACTATATTAAAAACATCAATATACCGCGTGCCGCAAGGTTCTGTTTGAGGACCTATATTTTTTCTTGTCTATATAAATTCTCTCTTCAGCCTAAATTTTAAAGGTGTCTTAAAAGCGTTCGCTGACGATATAGGCTGTGCTTATGGCTCAGTAAGTCTTTTAGAGCTTGTTTCCAATATAAACTGGGACCTAAATTTGTCAAGATTATGGTTTGTTGAGCAAATACTTGTTATAAGCTCAAAGACTTAAATAATTTTTTTAGTTTATCCAAGCAGATTCGCCTGCTGTAAATATCTTTTATCATGCGCCAGAGTGTCGAAGATTCAAGTTAACCCACTGTGCTGGCTACTCTTCGGCAATCTTTTCTAGCAGTCTAAATTGTAGTACTAATTGAAAAAGTTGATGAGTTCAAGTACCTCCGGTTAACTATTGACTTAAATTTGACCTTCACAAATCATACTGGTGCTTTTAAAAAATATTTTCGTTGTACGCTAAGTCATTTTTTTCTATTTGAGAAGTGTTTGCTCTTCAAAACTCCTAGCAACCATGTATTATGGAGTTTTTCATTCCAAATTACATCAGCTGCTGTGGTGGTGCTTACTTTAACAAGACTCAACCGTTATTGATCCTTCATTGTGAGAAAAATATGCTTTAAACATCGTCTGCATCACAGCCTTCCACTATTCTGTGATTTTAACATTTCTCCCATCCGTCATCTTTACTGCTTTAAAGTAATCAAGGCGTTTTTTCTTCGCAGTAATTTTTCAAATTTAGTTACGGTACCGACCTTTCGCACCACAGCCTTTAGAATTGTTTACACAGACAAGAGCATTCGGCTTATAGAGAAGTAAAATTCTTCATTACCTTCGGTTTTTAGAGATATCAATGAACTTCAAACGGCGATTCGTTATACAGGACATTCGTTATATCGGCATCTGTTATACTGGACGTCCAGTGTAATACTATTAATTGTTATTTAAACGTTTTTCTACTGACATCTGACTGTACTGTTATATTCAGTTCATAGTTTACCCTATGATGAGTTTCATAGATACGAACCTAGACGCATTAAGCCATTAAACTTACATATGGCTAGGATCCAATTCCCACGCCCTTTTCTTTTGAATTCATCTATAACTACGATGGAAAGCCACTACTGCGTCGTTATTTAATCATTGGTGCCAACATTTAGTCTGGGTTTTTCCGAAAATACAGAAAATAAGTGCTCATTGAAAATCTGTAGTCGTTATGAGATATTCGATTAGATAAAAATAAAACATATTTCTATCTAGGAAAGACCTGCCAAATCCTTAAAGTAACAACGTGGATTTGTATCCAATTAGAATGGTGTTTTCTCTTTGCAAATAAGATGTCAGAGCGAATCGAAAGTTAGAGGCTGGGAAAACAGCAGTCAGAGTTCAATCAAATGTGAAGCAATGTTTTTGTGATATTTCAAGACTTGGAAGCTACAGAACGAATTGAAGCTTGACAACCACCTGACATGTCCTTTTCTTGACAGATTTGGGAACATTACCTTATTTTGTTCCAATAAATTTATTTTGGTCCGTTTTTTAATAAACATTAAACGATAAAAATCTACACTTGAATGTGACAATACGTATTGCCCGACAACTTTTGAACAGGAGTACAGGACTGTACCTAAACAAAAGCCAGTACAGTAGATGGTTGTTGAATTGTGACCGAGTTTTTACGTTTATTGTTTTAGATACATCCGTGGCTTATGTTTTGGGAGATACCAATTACCAATGCAAATGCTTCTGCAATGCGCTTTAAAAAAATACCAAAACAACGAATGCTCTGTCAATGAGGGTTTACGGCGAATTTTAAAGAGCCAATCACATCTCCTTAGGAATGTTATCTGTCCTTATTTGGGGACGCTCTTGTCACACGCCTTACGCTAGCATTAACTTGATGTATTCTTACCTACACTTAAAGGCAAGAAATGTCGATTGAATATATATTCAAAAATACCAGAAGAGATGCTTAAGATTCAAGCTGACAGCACAAAATAATATATTTAAAGATTTTGTCGGTTAAAATTGAATAGAAAAATCATGTTGCAATTACCTTGATATTTGCTTATCGGTTTCAATCCATTGCCCAGCTATTTCTTTGTGAGTTGTATTTGGCAACAAAAAGCCCTAATGTACCTATATTTTGACACTCACTGTTGGCTAAACAAGCCGGCTGAATGATGCTGCAGTCTATCTGCATAAAACGTAGATTTAAGTAAAAAAAACAAAAACAAACAAAATCCATCAAAATTGTGATCGTTTTCTTAGAACTTGGCACACAACAAGTCGATAAACAAGTTCCATTCCACTGATGAGTACTGTCAACTGTCAATCGAGAATTCTAATCTTTCCTTCTCTCTCTTTGTATTTTTCTGTTACAAAAAAAAAAAAAAACATCTTTATACAGTCAGTCGCATTCACTGTCTCCATTAAACTTGATTAAAAGAATGAACTCAATTGTGTAGAGTATCTGAATGTGTCTCGCATGTATCTACTCGTATAATCCGATGGATAATTCTGTAAATTTTATTATTTTCTAAACCATTAACCCATTTCTTTTTTTTTCTCTATCATCAGATATGTTTGTACTGCTTAGACAGAAAAGCAAACGCTTTTCAATATGCAAAAGTGCACAGGGCATCAGTGCCTCTAACAACAGAAACACGACATAATCGTAGTGTGACTAGCGGGTAAAAATCAAATCAATATGGCAACGACAAGACTGTGTAAAGAAAAGAATGAACAAAAAAAAAAAAAAAAATGGGTGGGGTCAAGTGGATTTGCATATGTACGAGGCGATGGGAACTCCATATGGACATTTAGCACATTTATTCATCTTCACGTCCGATTCTTGAGCAAGCATCGATGGAGACAATAGAGGCTCACATTCGACGACAATGATGATGACCATTATTCGCACATACCCACACATACCGTCGTATGTATATGTATATGAATGTGAAAAAGGGAAGAATAATTCCTTCTGTCATTCTGGTCGGTTTGACGTGTTGTTTTGTTGCCACCACCGAGAACATCATCCCTCGCATTGTTCGGATTATTCGCATTGTGTATGTGTCAAATCGATTGTAATCGTAATAGGATCACCGAGAATCGTGACCGGAAAATTCAAATTGTTGGTGAGAGGACGATCCATTTTTGTTTTATCGAACACAAATACTCGCACTCGCACCTTGACTACCTTTTCAATTCGGGTGGGTGGTGGGTTAGTTGCAACCCTCCAACGGCGACCAGAACAATTGTATTTGTAATTTAAATTAACGACAGTCACGTCTCAATTTGTTTGTTTGAATTAGGAATGTACTTTATGTGACCAATAAGAGTCCTTGGATGACAGGTACAAAGAGACCCGAAGTCACACAAGACACAAAACCACCCTTCAGTGACAGGCATGGAATTTTGACAAATGTGCTGCGTGAAGGTCGGGGTTTTGTTGGTATTGATTAATTCATCCTCTTTCTTTTTATCTATCGAAATTCGGAAATCCGGTTGACTGATAGTAGGTTTCGCCGGTGGAGGAAACGAAGGGAAGAAGAACTTATTAGCATTTTAATGTGAAGGTATTTTCTTCGCTCTTTTTTTATTTATTGTTGAATGCGTGACGTTAATAGCATAATGCTTTTCGAAATGTCAAAGGGTCTTGAATTGGATAGGTTTATTCTCTCTTTTTATGCACCGTCATAGTCATATTGAAAGGTAGGCATAGGCAGGCAGGATTTTCGTCTTACTCAGCGATAAAAATGTGCGTCAAGTCATACGAAACGAGTGTGGGTTACACCGAGTGAATTTCGAAATATTTGCAAAGCTCTGTGTGGTATCATTTTGTCAAATGATAGATTAATAAAATAAAAGCGGTTCTTTTTTAGACTTTATATTGATAAGGGATTCCGACAGAATACTGATCTTAGTTCCGGTTTCATGAGCGCCTACCTACAATGAAAGCTGTAGAGGGTATTTACCTTTCAAATAAGAATGACAAATGAACGAGATTACGAGATGGGATCAGTGCCAAACTAATCTATTGGAGACGGCTATTGCCAGAACGTTCTTTTGGATCTTGGAGAAAAGAGAGATGAGTAAAACCAATAGGAGTTCGTCAATGGAGAACCATAATTCACTTCACTTCAACGAACGTAATTATGTACTTCGAGTAATACCTGGCTGGATTTATATTTCTTTGATTACGTCACGTTTACGTAATTTCGACATTTGACAAAAACAATGATATGACAGGAGGTTTAGTTGAGAATAGCTGTTTTAGGAAATTTGTTCTTTTGACAGTTCGTTCACTTATGACGCTAGCTCACGCTTAAACAAAAACAAGTGCTGATCATTTGTGATTGTGACAGTTCTACGAATAATGACACTAGCCTGTCTAAGCATACTTACAACTTTATGCATGCAGAAGAAAACAATAGTCCGGAAATGATCGTTTCTGTAACATTCACGCTTGTGATGAATTTCGATCGAAATCTAATTCGTACCGTTTTAGCAATTTCGGTGTGATGATTTTCGCATTTGTTCGAATTCAATCGAATGTGCTCGGAAACGGTCAGAATTGAAAAACGCAAAAATGTTGACGTTTTCAATTCGTTCGGTTTGAACGAATCCGCTAGATTCAAAATGTATGTTTTGGAATATGTAGTTATACATCGAATACCAATTATTTTTTCGTAATTTAGGGGAAAACATACATACAGAGACTCTCAAAATGGATCACATGTTTTCAAAGATTACAAACTAGCCAGGGTTTTTAATAAAATAAATAACAATTTTAATTATTTTAAAAATTAACAAATTCGTCGACCTTAAGGTTAAATAAAAAAATAGAATTAATTGCTGAATGCATATTTCTGGAAAAAAGCAATTTCTATAAAGAAGCATGTGGTCGATTTTTTGAGTTAACCTTACACTAAGATCTTATATCGTATTAATGTCCTCGTTTAGCGGTCAAAACGACATATCCGATATTTCGGATCCGCCATCTTGGATTTTGCAAATCTGACTTCAGATTTGTGATCAGCGACCCCAAAAACCCCTTGATACCAAATTTGGTCCAAATCGGTTGACTTTGTAAAAATCGTCATTTTTTCTGCTTTCAGCTGCCATATTTCCAAAATGGCGGCAGATAGAATAATTCTGACGGATTCAGAAAGGGCAGAAAAAATTACTATAGAACATGTTTCTTAGAAAGCTTTGGTTAATTGACTCACTAAACAGTAAACGATTGAAAACAGTAAAAAATGTTATGCCATTTGGCATGAAACGGGTTAAGCTGAACTCCGGACCACAATTCGTCCATTTTCTTAGCCGAAACATCATCCTTCGACAATCGCCTTTTAACGTGGCCTCACTGGTTTCCTATAGCGTTTAGATCTGGAGACTGAAAACGCCACTCCAGAACTTCAACCCACTGAATTTCTAGCCAATATTCCGTGAGCTTGGCTATGTGTATCCGTTCGTTCTCCTTCTAAAAGGTAACGTCTGAAATCGATTTGATCAATTTGTCTAAGCCTGGTTTTAGGCAAGATATTCAACTGGCCACGTAGTACATCTGAGCGGATATGCGTCTTTCGATTTTATAACCGTACCAATACCATTAACAATCATGCACCCCCCCAAAACATAAGATTCTCTCCATCAAACTTGGCCGTTTCTTTAGCCAGCCTCTCTGATAGCTTTTACCCTCTCTTTTTCCAAACCCACTTGCAGGCGTTTGTACCAAAACGATCCTTGTTGGACTTATTTGATAAAATAGGATTAGATCAGTTCTTTTCTGTGTACGATTTGTACTTTTTGGCAAACGCTTTTCGGAGAGCTATATGCTATTTTGTTAGTAGAGGGTTTTTGAGCTTTTCTTTACCCTTTAGGCCAGCTGAAACATATGGTCAATTATGAGAGCCACGTAACTACCCTGATCTGGAGACAGCGAATCGAGCAGTGGATATTGTTACGCATGAATGTGCTATGACTAACCCCACATGCATAACCCCACCGTCCAGCCCATCTCCTTTGCAGGTACACACACTTGTTTTGCGACATTGAGTGTTTCGGCAACGTAAACACCAAGTGTGCGCTCTTCTCAAAACCGATCGATCTCTTCTAGCGGGTCTTCTCAAGAAGACCAAACATAGAGAGATCGATCGAGGTCAGTTGTTTTTCGGTGACTAAGCAATGCGGTTTATAATTTTACGGTTACAAAAAAACACGCCTACTTTCAACTAACAAATAGTCCCATTTATTTAAGCAATTAATTTCGTCTTGCAAATCTAATAAATTGGACTAGTCTCTCCTCTTAGCATTCTTCAATATTTTTGTATTGGACAAGTTTGAATCGTGCGCTTTCTAATTGCTTGCTGTACTTGCTCTTCCTGAATAAGAACAGCAATTGAAATTTCAAAACACGTTTCACAAAAAATTATGATTTCTGTTTGACAGTTGTAAGCATACGACAGCTGATTTCGAATTACATTTGAAGGTTTCCCCTGAATTTCGAATTTGTTTCATTTCGTGCGAAATCCAGCACATATTTTGTAGTTCCGTTCGTTTTTGAATTCGGTTTGCGATTTCATTCTGGTCGGAATTGATCACAGTGGTGATTATGTAGGTATCTATCTAATCTTACTAATATATAAATCAGAATGTCACGCTTTTACCTGTCAATTTTCTGACACGATTAACACAAAAACTAACACGCACAATAAAGTAAAACTTCGTATTCCCGTTCTTTAACATACTGTGCGAGCGATAGGCCGATTTTTAAATTAATTTATTCGCAATATTATTTAAATTAATGCAAAAATAAAAACACTCTAACAAATGCCACTTTCTTGCGAAATGTCATTTATTCAAACTACAAATACTTAGAATCGACACTTGTGGATTGTACATATATATTGATAGACTGCAAACCTTGGGGTGCGTTCGCACTGTCTTTGATTCTTCGAACAAAATGACAATGTATGTATTGTAAGTAACACTATAGTTTTTAGACACGGGCGAAGCCGGGCGGGACAGCTAGTAAAAACATATATAAAGGGTTATGAAATTGACTTTCACAGTCCTATCAGCACCGACGAGTTCTTTTTTTGTCTTTCTTTTATTTTTACCTAACCATGACTTCATACTCATGTTGAATATGAAGAAACAATTCAACAATTCGATAAAAAATAAAGATAAATCGTATTTACATTCCTTTGTCTCCGATAGCAACACTGAATTTAGATAACTTTCGCGTATGTACACATGTAGGTAGACAGTTCTCAGCTGATCGTTTTGTTTTGATCTGATTGGGCAAACTTCCAACGATGAACTATTAAATTAAAATATTTAAAAAAAAAAACTATTCCTGAAACAATAATACAACTACCGGATCGATAAGAGTCTACCAAATGAGTCACTTTCATGCGTCATCGTACCTAATGTATGCGCGTAACTCGCATTGGTATTATTTAGAATTCTTCGATAGCACTATGCTTTTGCTAATTAATTACGGTTCTATAATAAACAAAAAAAAAAACATTATCTACTCTCTGTTCGATTTAGGGTCTCATTAATTACGGCTACATACGCGTATATTGACATTGTCACATTGTGCTATCTCGTTTGCTCGATACCTCGCGTATCAGTTGTTCTTTGTAATATTTTCCAGTGCGTGTATCTATACGTACGTGCATATGTATACATATGTATTGAATTTAATTTTGGAATACCACTTCCCGATACGTATACATATGGTTTTATTGTTTGTTCTGTTTTCGTTTTATTTTTCTAAACAATGCTCGATAAGTTCAAATTTTAACGCTAAAATTATCTAGAATTATACTCTGCGATCGATTGTTTCAAAGCGATAAAAGTACCGATGGGGTAGATAATGAATTTATTAAAATGACTAAGAAAACGAAACATGATCCAAGGTCAAAGCGACAAATCAGAACTGCCTGGAACTGCACGTCACGTAACCAAAAGGAAATAGCACTCTTCGCTGACGGCTCAAAAAATTAAGTAAGGTATTGGGGCAGGGTTTTACTCAGACATACTAAATAAACGGGAATCTTACAGACTACCAGATACATGCAGTGTCTTCCAGGCGGAACTAGTAGCGATCGAAAAGACTGCAATGTTCATAAAAGGAAGCGACCTCCCTCCGTCGGAGATAGTCATTCTGGTGGTGAGTCAGCCAGCTCTAAGATCAATAGGATCAAACACAATGTCAAAATGTCACCAATGCACTAAATGCCACAAGGTTAGACTGTTCTAGGTACCCGTACATAGCAATATCGAAGGGAACGAGATAGCAGACGAACTAGTTAGAGCTGGATCGGCTATGAGCAACAGTGATGCTGACACCACCATACTGCCACCGATTAAAACACTGTTTAACATTATCGATGATGTTACATCTGGATAAATCCTCCAAACGCTTAATCATGTCCAACCTGAGTCCAACTATATCTGTAGAAGATGAGGAAGATGAGGCGATGACGGAGATGAGAAAGAAAGCGAACCAATCCAACATCTACTCTACTACTGCCCCACCCTCGAAGAACGACGCCTCCGTACATTAAGCTATAGACTCTTGGCAGATTTACCAGAGCTCGGAAATTTAAAGATATCGGATCTTCTAAAATTCACCAAAAGCACAAACTGACTTACGAGTTGGTAAGAAGGGTACTTACTCCCAAACTATGAGGGGATTCACAATGGACTTACGGATCTCCGAGTGGAAATGATTACTCGAACAATCACACACCCTTTCTAACCTTGCTTAACCTTAAAGTTTCAATTAAATATTATATTTGGCTTTTAATGACTATGAAGCCAAAGACACTCGAAGTGGAAGCAGAAATATATACAGGGTGGTCAAAAACATTCACCAGATATTGTTAAGCTATATCTTTAAAGTGAAAAAATATAATTTCATAATTTTTTTTAAATGTTTTATTTGGACCTTTAAGTTGTTTCCCAATACTTTTTAAAGATGATGTCGGTCAAGTGGGCAACGTCATTTTGATGACCATTTAGGCTCTTTTTACCGTATTTTCAATATTTTTAGCGAGATCTTCAGGCGATAAGTTTTTGCACTCCTGGCGGATTTTCTTTTTGAGAGCTTCCAGAGTCTCTGGCTTGTTCTTATACAGTCGTGATTTCAAAAAACCCCAACGAATGAATCGGGCGATCTTGCCGGCCAGTGCAAATCGACAAAACGAGACATTAGGTGACCCGGAAATGAATGTCCATTGTCGCGCGAGCTGTGTGTGCAGTCCCACCTTCCTGTTGGAACAACTATTTGTTATAGACAAGTCGCAATTGAAAGAATGTAGGTAACGTTACCTTTCAAAAATGTGACAAGCCCAATGCATAAAATTTGTAGTACATACTTTTTCACCCAAAGATGGTGTAGCCAACCGGAAATCAATAACTGGTCATTACCATAAATAATTATTACCAGGGTAGTTTTGATTGGAAATCTCTTTGAAAAGTAAAAACAGAACCGGAAATGTCTGCACTGCATATACACAGAAAATCGTCCAATAAGTCACCCTCAAAACATACGGGAAGAGACAAACATCCATCTTCTGCCAACAAAAACCCCCATCATCATAACTCAAATCCACTCAATACACCATGAAAGAGAAAAAACATCATTCAAGAAATTGTGTCGAAAACATTTAAATCACTTCAAGAACCCGCATTTCAAAAATATACAAATATCCCATATATTAATGTCTTTTTTTTCTGCACATAAATCTCCTCCTTGCCTGCATTTCAGACAGACAAAAGATACAATTTAATGCAATGCACACACACACAGCCAGTGAAAGGGAGAGCAAGAGATACTCTTGAAAATCTATTGAAAAATCTGTGAAATTGTTATTTCCTCTGAAAGAAAAAAATGCAATCACCACCAACCACACCACTGAGACCGAGCCGAGTGTTGCCCTCACTTCGCCAATCCGTCCATCGATCCGTCTAAATACATTCATCCGTCCTCTTTAAATTCCCATTAAGTTCCCTCATTGAAAACGGTTGTCATATTAACAAGAGGGCAATGGACTAAAAAAAAAAATCTCTCAGAATTGTAATATTAATCTGATTTTCATTTCACCGTTTCCATTCGATTGAATTTTGAAAGCAAAAACAAAAAAAAAAAAACTTTCATTTGGAAAATTGTTCCCGTTTGAACTTCAATAAAAAGATTTTCAGAATTCGTCGAGAGTAGGCATACAAACATAAAAAAACCATTTGACCTCCTCAAGCCAAAGAAAATGTGCGCGCCGGTGCGGTGGGAGAAAGAGATTAAAATTTATTAAAACAGACAGCAGGATGACATTTAAACTTTCATATAAAAAATATAAAAATCTTGGAATGGATTATGTGGTACCAGGAGGAGATACTCGTACCAGTAAGAAAATTCGAGTTAAGCCGCTGATGGCTGATTCACAGCAACGTAAATGCAATCTCTGCTCAGCCGCGGCTTAGACGAAAAATATCATTCTACATGATTACAAAGAGTTTTGGCGTTAGTGCTGTCTGACAGCTGGAAACTCAATAGGTCCGTTTGGCGTGTCTTTTTCGCGTAAGTGATTGATATTTGTGAAATACTCGTAGCAAAATCCTCTCAAAGAGAAAAAAACTTGAACAAAAGACACCAAACGCTTTTGAAACAAAACCTGTCAATTTGTTTTTGTTTTCCACTACAATGAAGATTATGACATTTCTCAAACTGTCAGATGGCTTGGTTTGACTGAATTGAACATTCCAGCCCGAGGAAAAGGTCTTGCAGATACTTGCAGATAATTCATCGCAAAGAGAGAGCCAAATGAGAGTAAAAAAAAAATTGAGAGCCATGAAACTGTCATGATTCTATGAAAGTTTACATAGTATGTATTGCGAAAACTATCGACACACCAAACAGACCTAATATGTGACAAGTGGTTTTGGTTACGAAAGTGTATCAGAAGGAATCTTTTTCTGGTGGCACTACAGTTCGAAGTGAATCAAGGCCTGATTCTGTGTGCATGTAATATTTTTACACGATTGGAAAAGACCTACAGTTGTATGTTATTTGGCTTTCTATTCATAGACATCACTAAATTTTTTGTTACATCGGGCGATTAATTAGCCCATATGGCCTTTCACTCAATTTTTTCTGCATGTGCGCTCACAGGTGCTCTATAGGGTTTTAATCCGGGCCTTGTGGAGGATGGGAAGAACATTTTGCACTTTCCAGAGCACCCATTCCAGTACAATATTGGATGCGTGCTTTGAATCATTATTATAAGCAAAGCAAAAACTATCGCGTATGCCTAGCTTACGTAGTAACCGTTGCTAGCAATTTGTTTTTGGGGATGTAAAGGTAGTTTATTTTGTTCATATTACCTTCAACAAACGCCATGTTTCCTACTCCACTTGAACCCATTGCACTGACTCCACCATGTTTAACGGTGGCATTTACATGAGTCGGATGGACCTTGTCTTCTTCAAACAAATCGGTATCCATCAGATCCATGTTGAAAATGACCGTGTTCCACAACTTTAAAGGTTGAAGGAAATACATTTGGGAATATTGCAGGTTTTACTTAATGTTTTTTGCAGACCTAAAGGGTCTTGTTTCGGGGGTTATAAGCTCTCAAACCTATTGAGTGTAAAAAATTTCTAACAGTCTGTGGGTGCACCTCTACAATTGCATTTTCATGTAGGTCTTTAGCAATGTCTACCGCAGACATTTTGGCACTATCGAACAATTTTTCGTTCTATTTGAGGAGTCGAAATTTGTTTTGGTCGTCCACGACCACTAGGTCTTGGCAGAAACCATTTTTTTTCAAGTACTTGGATGACATAATGTAAACACACTGTAGATCTAGGTTTTTAAGAATTTTGGAAATTTCTCAAAAAAACTTTTTTTTCACAACTTTATTGACAGTTCCTTCGTGCCAATGAATGTTCGATTTTTAGCCACTACAATCGGTACAGTCGGCCTATCACTACAAACAGAAAGATTAAACAGGGATTCTTAAAAGAACATACAAGAACATGTTAAAATAGGAGAAAGCGCCAGTTATTATAATAAGGGAAAAACTGTCCAATTTTTTTTTTGGGGTCCACAAACTCAAATTTTCGGTTAATTGTTTGTTTTAAAATAACATAATTTAGAAAAAAAAAATATAAAATTATTTGGAATAAATAAAGAATCACGCTTCATTTGCAGTTTATTTGACTTTAATGTTCCTACAAACTGCAAAAATATTCAAGTTACAATTGCAGTGTAGCTGCTGGCCAACTTTTTTTTGGTTTTTTGAAAAAAAAAAAGAATACATGGGTGGCCTAAAATCCAAAACGACTTAAATCGGTTTACATCTTCCAGCTAGACTTCGAAAACTAAGCCGAAGTCGTTCCCACCCATTAAAGAGCAAATTAATAAGCACTATCGCTTGTGGCCTTTATGTTAAGTCTCTTCCTTTCCTGTAAACTGGAAACAATTTTTCTAGTTGAAAAATGATGTTTGGTGATTTTCATCACACCACTTTTCAACTGTCACTTTGATGTCAACTTCTGGCATTGCATGACATTCAAAAAGAATTGATAATGGTATTTCCTTAGCGGTGAATGTATTTTTCCGAGAAATGCCGCAAGCTGTCTAATATTTACTGTCTCAGTTGACAGTTCTAAATGTCAAATGTCAATTTAACAATTAGCCAGAACTGTTTATGAAGTTCACTTGCAATTGAGTTTTTTTTTTATTAATTCGCCAAATAAAAGAGATTTCGTTTCGATATATACCTAGTTTTGTGGTCTAAGTTTTTGGGTTTCAGTAAATTTTTTTTTTTTGAATACGTTATTACGGTTCGTTAAATAAATCAGAAAGCTGATTGTAGGTTTCCCTAGCTTTTGTCACATCGTTTGGAGGTGGCAACATGGATTATCTTTTCTTATCTTATGTACTCCACAAGAACTTAATACCATATGTTCTTGTTTTTTAAATATCTATTGGTAATGAAACATGTTAGAAATGGTACAATAAAACACTTATTTTGTTCTTTTAAAGACAACGTTCTTTATTGACGAATGAAAGGCAACTAAAAACATATTTTCATGTGCAGACACTTATTATACTTAAGAAGATACAAAAAGGATAAAAGAGAGGTCGGTTATTTTTGTTATTCCAACAAAACATTCAAAAAATCACATAAGACAAAATTATATTCAGAGTTTCGCAGGCATTTTAAAATATTTACAAACGCTTCACTTCAACAACAATCGGGACGTGTCAAATTCGAGCCCCACTTGTTGTTCTCTTGTTTTCGTCTGAGTCATTTCACTTTGTACAAAACGAAAACAGCACAAGTCTGCTATTGGTATTTATTTGCAAAATTAGAACATAGAAAAAAACCTCAACCGAAACCGTCACAGATAGATTTCTAAGAAAAAAAATGTCACCTTAAGTCAAAAAAAAAAAAAAAAAAAAAAAAAAAAAACATTAAACTTGTCTGTATAAAAATAAATAAAAATAAAAATTATCAATTACTCACCACGAATACACAACCATATGACATGAAATCAAAATATGAAGTAATCCAATTCCACAAGTAGCGATCAGAGAGTAGGACAGAAACTTTTATTTCTTTTTTAAAATTTCACTTTAAATTAATTATTCACCAAAAAAAACACTTGATTTATTAAAAATTTAATATTTTTCTTATCACAAAACTGAGAACAATTATTATATATTTGTCACGGTTGTACACGTTGAACTGGCAAAAGACACATAATTGAAATTTAAAACAAAATTTTCACGGTGTCTCCCTTTCTCTACTTTCAACTCTCTTTTATTATCTTAATTTTTTTATTGCTTGCATTTTCCAGTAAGAAAAAAAAAACGAACAGTACTCTCCCAATACAAAAAAAAATATAAAATTAATCACTGAACTGATATCAACAAGTAGTGTACAATTAAATAACGTCCGGAAATGCGGTAAACAACCGATGACATGATACACAAATGCTTATCTGTCTTTCTTTATAATGAATTGTTGTTTAAACAATTAAATTATGATAGAAAAAAATCTCTTTTATTCGACAAGTAAAAAATGCAACTATTACGGGACAAAACTACTGCAATCAAATAAAATAAATTCACAAAAGGCGTACAGACGCAGAAGCTAGTCGTATCAGGCGATGCGATGGATACAATTGGAACGACCAACGACAGGGGGAACAGCACGTACATAATACATACGAGTATCTTTGAATGGATTTCACTGTATCTGCTGGATACAAATTGAAGGTTAATTCGATGTGATAGTGGCAGTAAGCATTTAGCAAGTGCGAATAAAATCGAAACATGAAGAGAAAAAAAATCCCAGAAAATTTGCAAAAAGATGACTTCACCGATATGGTATCTGAGCGTAGAAGACAGCGTCTTTTAGTGAATTTTTTTTACATACTAGGTATCTATTCGAATGAAATTGAATTTTTTTATTTATTTATTTTTTGCTTCATTTCTTCATCTTCGTTTTGCCATCGGAGTGGGTGGGAACGGGCTGGAAGGAAGTATATAGTACGTGGTTGATGACAAAGCACCGATGATGACTAATAAAATCCAACGAATTGTGAATAGTTAACACAGTAGCGGCACATACTTTTCTATTGATTTGTGTTTCTCTTTTCTTTTCTTATTCTTTTGTTGTCTCTAAAAGTCACCACCGACCGGCTGAATTGGGAAGAAAATAACGTGACTTTTACCGGATATGTGACCGGAAAGTTGATAGGTACTTTTCTTTTTCTTCTTTTTTCTATAAAATTCTAGTGTTGTAGAGAAACAGTTGAACAATTAAGAGCAGCGCACCAATAGAAACAGCTGGAAATGTGCTAAATATGTGCACATTCTTATAATGAATTATATAAAAATGTGCTTCACACTTTCTTTTTGTATCTAAAGATATACATACATATAGATACGTATACACCCCGAAAAAAAGAAGAAACCAAATCGATTGCCGGCGTTGCTGGTTTTTACTCGTCGTATCACACCATCTTTCACCAGAGATACAACGCACTGGGTAACATCCAAAATCCGACAAAAAAAAAAAACATTGGTGACGAGGTCGACACTATGCCAAAGGTGCTCGTACTCGTATTAGGGGTGCGTTCCTCCTGTCTCACCAAAAGGGTGCAGCAGCAGCAGCAGCAGCAACAGCAAAACAAAATGAACGTTCACTGATAAAAATAAAAATGAAACTACCACCCACCCCCATTGGACAGGCAAAAAAAAAAAACAAAAAGAAAAAACCAGACACTACTCTGACAAGCCGGTAAAAAGTGAAAATGAAATCGCGATGACGACAAATGCACGACAAAACAAGGAAATCCATATCCACTGGAAGTTGTCGCAGAGAAAGAGAGATGACCAGAGTGAGAGAGCGAATTCCTCTGCCTCTCAGCTGATTTGCCACCATGTTTTTTTTCTTTCATTTCTTTTATTCTACCACTTAAAGATACACACCAACTAACGAAACCGATAGATAGCTATAACTGTACAATAATATAAAAAGTGTATTATAACGGCGCGCAGTGAATACAACACACGACCCCACCGCAGCTGATCTAAAAGTAGACTGAATCGCCGAGTGAACGGTTCTCGCCGGCACCGACACTGATGCGGATGCCTTTGCTGGTTGCTGGCATTGGGTGGTGGTAGTGGTAAATGGTGAGGGTGGAATCGGGTATAGCAAAGCAAGAGTATCTATGAGAGCGCGTATCTATGAGAATAAAATATACACTCGTCGAGAGTGTATTTGTAGGATAGGAAACGCGTTTGTTTTTTTTTTTTTTTTATCATTTTGGAAGATATCCAACAAAATACGCTCACAAATACAGTCGAAAGTAAAATGTCTTCTCTCTTTGCGGCTTTCTCTTCTTCTTTCAACACTCTAATTTCTTCTATCTAATACACTTTCTTCTCTCAGCTTTGAGTCTCTTTTGTTCCAAGAATTATATATCCCCTCGCATGCCACCCATTTTGCTGAGAATATATATTATAAACAAATAGACAGAAGAGCGACTGGGCGCATAGTCTGTGTCAGTGTAAAGAGCAAATCACCATCACACATTGGCACCAACATCATACCCCACTATCAGCCACCGCACCACCCTCTTTGCAGAGTAAGTAGTGTGTGTGGTTTCCTGTTAACGCCGCGCCGGGGGTTGATTGCTTTTATTTTATTATTAATAAAAATATATACTATATAAAAGTTAATTTCATATTAATCGTTTCTGGAGGAACTCACCAGCGCAACACGGCTCTGGATTTGGTTCCATAGTTCAACCATTATAAGAAGATGCTCGCGCTCACATAATTAGAACTCATATCAATCGCGAGGGAGGAATTTTATTTATAGTCGCCGACATATTTATCGCAGATGTTTGTTTTTTGTTTTTTACAGCGCGCGTGGAACATAGAGAAAATTGGAACGCCGCCAGTGCACAAGGCGGCGCAGACTTATTGTTTATAACACATATCGAAGTTAATAAGGAATTTAATGACTTTTTATTCTTTTTTATGGAAAGAAAAATAATAAAATTCGCTATAATCTGCTGGGGGATATGGGAAGGTCGTAGACTTCGAGTCGTTTCATCCATATGGAAACTGATGATGAAGATATCTCAAAGTGTGTGTATGTAGTTTGGGTGGGAATCATAGAGTTGGCAACTGTCAGCGAGTTGCTTCCCCAGAGAACCGATAGGGTGGTTCAGTTTTAATTGGTCCATATACATGTAGGGTGATGAATTTAACAGTCACTTACTTTATTTGACAATATGCTATAATTTTGTCATTACACAAATCACTAGATAAACATAAAACCTACATAAATCACTTTTTAAACAATACCCTCAACGATTTTTCAGCCACAAATCTTCGCCGTTATCAAATGAGTGGCCATTCAAATTCACAATCGATTTCTTTAAGAACAGCAAAGTATCTGTAAGCGTCACACAATGGCCTAAAAGTTGGCATTAAATCAACAAACAAAGCTAGGTACCAATTTATATAAAGTTTTGAGTTCACTTATGGACACGCCCATAAAAACGCCCACTTAAAAAAAACAAACACTTTTTCTTATGCATATGAAATGTTAGGAATATTATTGAGTTTCAAAAACAAAGTTGAAAGAAATGTTATTGATTAAAAAAAGTATTTATTTATTGATTTGAACTCGGTAATTTTTCTATTAATATCGTGTTCAAAAGTACCACTGCATTTGGCCAGTTTTACAATTTCTACCCTTAAAAACCCGGTTTGGCTGTCTAATCCCTAACAATTCGAACTCTTCATTATATTCACCCCTATCATTAAATCCGCCGGGGGGAATGATTCACGAAAATTCGAAAATCGGTATCATTGAATCCGCTCGAAGGGAATCGTCCACTTGTCGGTAATGTGAACAACTTTTCACTTGATCATTGAAAACGTACGGATCGAATCTTTCCATACAAAGTTTGACGTTTCAGATCCGCGAAAAAATCGTTACTGTGGGGTTTGCTAGCATTTTTTTTCACTGCCAAAAACTTTGAACGCTGAAAGTGCAGAAACAAACAAATGGAATCAGAAACAGTGCGGCATTACATCCACCATTGGATCGATCTTGTCTTCGGAAAAAACCAAACGGGACAGAATGCAATGGAAATGGGTCAGAATTCAAATCTTCTCTGGTGTTGTCACAAATCTGGAAGGGTAAGTGTGTATAAATGGTCAAGTATCGTCCAAAGTCGCCAAAGTTATGTAAAGGGAATCAAGTTGTCATATAACTCCGCTTTTCAAGATCAACCCCAAGAGTAGTTTGAAGATGGAGGATCTAGAACAGGCGGCAGAAGTTCAAAAGAATGGTATTGACACAGAGTTGACCTGGTCACTGCCAAAAACTTTGAATGTTGAAAGTGCAGAAACAAACAAATGATGAACTAAATTCAGGCACACGTAGAATACACAGATCATTATACAAAACAAGGAAATTTTAATGGAAATAAATGTTAATACTAAAAATGTTGAACTTTATAAATAAAATAAATGAAACACGATATTGGAATGCAAAATATTGCAAAACAAAAGCTTAAAGTGAAACCAAAAAAGTATTTATTTATTATTTTGTATTCCTTAGATTTTTGTTTTCACACCACAATCGCCTTTTCAAGTGTCAAATCAGAAAACAGCTGATTTCGAAAACATACAAAGAGATGTAGATAAAGTAGTGTATCCGGCGGATTGAATGATCACGACGATAGGTGAATGTGAACCGAATGAGTGAAGGGAATCTCAGATCCGTCGGATTTAATGATAGGGGTGATTATAAAGGTCTTGCTTTGTTATCGACAAGGTTCTGAGAGTTGTTCAGCTTGAAAAGTAATTAAAATCAAAATTTTCTTTTTTTTGTGGTCACCAACAAAATTAGTGTCTTCGTGTAGGGGAGCAAATTGGAGCAAAAAAAAAGTACATATTCTGAAACTATACAAATTACTTAACACAGGAACATATAAAACTTTGCGGCATCTCAAGACCAACACAATTAAAATTTTAAGGATTTCATTTAAATGCAAAACTAACATATATTTGTTTACATTTTTCCAATTTTCAACCACACAACAAAAATGTTTTTTTTTTTTTTTTTTTTATAAAAAATCGAAACAATTAAAAACACACATGACGCTCTGCCGAAGATCACGTGATCCGGATGACCTTTCTCTCTCGTATTTTTCATACTCTATCAAATTTACAAACAGAAATAAAACGGGAGTTAAAGATAACGATCAACTTTATAGTTTGACTTTCTGCCTGTAAGAGGGTACTTCGCCCCACTGTGCGCCAGTCGTAGGAAAAACGACATCAAAGTCACATTTAGCAGAAGACAGGATAACAGCTTAAAAGAAAGACAAAGAAAACGGGAGAGAAAAGACAGGCTCGTATAAAACCGTCTGATGGCTTACCATCTGCTGATTTAAAAAAAAAACAATTTGTCGAACGAAATAAAGATAATTGTTTACAAATTGTACACCACCTCGAATTATATGAAATTTTATCATGTTATAGAGGACATCTATCAATGTTATGTTATGTCATGGTTGAAACCCAAAAAAATACTCACTATTCGTTTCCGCACCCAACATTGACCTCGGGCAAATAAATCTTCAATTGTTAAACTGCATTTTAACGGTTTGCACAGAAAAACAAGAAAATTTAAAAGAAAAACAAGCGGCAACGCCTTCACATACTCAAATTCTTTTTTAGGTTTTCAAAGCACAAAATTCCAAAGCTCTTTGACCAAAACCACAGACAAACCTGTAAAGATTTGCTTTGATTCAATAATGGTAACACTGTTTTGATGTTCATATTTTCCATACACGCAGCGATAGTTGATTGCGGCCACGCATGATCATACTGCTACCAGCTGTGCGGCAGCCCGGTCATGATGGGATGGATGCGGATTTGAGGAAAACAACAAAAATACAACTTGTGATGTAAGTCAGTGGCAATTTTTCGAATCGATTGCCATGAAAACATGTACTGGCACTAGTGGATAAAAAGAACTCTCCCCATAAGGGCTGTACTGAAAATTCTATCGGAACAGAGTTTAATAAGATTATAATATTTACGCCTTCCGTCGGTCAACTGGATGGATCAGAAAATTTCAACCGTTCATGCTAAGATTTATACTATTACGCCCCAAGAAGCAAAAATATGGCATACACTGAAACCAAAAAAAAAAATACATTATCTAAGCCGAGCAGTGTCCATAGGAAACCGTGCGTGACACTTTAATGTGCAACCTGTATGGAAGAATCCATCAAATGACACCATTTTGGATTCGTGTGGTTCAATTTTATACTTGTAACAGATCATAGACTCGCTTTTTAGATCATACGGGTGAGTCTAGTTCGGTACCTGAGTCTAGTTCGGTACCTACTCTAAAAAGCACTTCCGATATTTCTGATGAAAGATTTCAGACTTTTACATCGTATAGTAGACGCGTTTGGCATGAATTACTAACCAGACTGGGATTTCCAAGATTAGCATTACAATATTCAAGTTACAAGTTTCAAGAGATGAGTCAGTTGGTCTGCTGTTTATTGACATATGTATATCTATGTAACTAAAGATAGATTGCAATTGAATCTGGTTTAGATGTTTAATTGAATAACCAACCGGATTCTGATCTGGTTTAAGCATCACATGCATGGGTATGCATATGTACGATTATTTTGAAACTGAGGTTTCGAAAAGGTCAAACGTACAAAAGAAGCGTTGTGGAATTTGTCAACAAATTTATATTATTGACATCCTTAGAAACTTAAACAAAAGTAGATTTCTATTCATATATCATGTTTGAAGAGCTTTTAGACAATTGGGGAACAAATGGATTTTTCTTAAATAAGTCGAAATCTGTTTCAAAGATAGGATATTTATGGTTATCAGCGGAAGCAGATGCTTTACGCTTCCAAATCAGTTCCTTTGTTGTTCTGAGAACCGCCTTTTCGGTTATCAGTATCAATGTGAAATGGGGTAGGATAAAAACAAAAACCACTTAAAAATATCATGAAATACAAATTCAAACCACTACCCGTCGATTGTAATTTTTAGCATCTTTCAGTTGACCAGGTCATTATAAAATCAAGGAATCATAACAATACAACTGCCAACTTCCCGAGAAAACAGCTGGATGTCACTACTATGTCGTCGTCAGGCATTTGTAAATATTATTTTCTGCTTTCTTGAGTAAACAATCTCAACAAAGAATCTTATATAAACCGCAAAAAATCTGTTAATGTGTTTTTTTTTTCCAAGAAACCTCTCCGATATCATTGTGATGGTGAATCAGATGACCGGATTTTATCATCCCATCGCAACTGGGGCGGTGTATCCAATCGATTTACCAAACGACTTTTTCGTAATACTCCTACGCATGCACACGGATACGTACGTACGTACGTACACCAGTCGAGCTGTATTTATCATTAAAATGTTCTTATTAATGGGTGTCTCTGCTTATCGCCATTAAACAAATACCGATCTATACAATGATTGCAAAGTTAAACAGATAGGGACCAGCAAGCAGACGCAGCAGCTCGGAAACGCCATATCACACAACCGAAGCTAAGCAAATTGTTTGCTGTTAATGGCATTATCACAAATTGGTGGAGGAAATTCCTTTAGCACGGGGTGCTATATTTTATTTTAGAGTCACCCTGCCTGCGACGATGGCATGGGAGCGCTGATTAATGGTTTTCGTTTGTTTTTGTTTAACGTGTTTTTTTTTTTTTTTTTTGGATTTTTAATCAACAGCAGCGACCAAAAATGAAAACAGGAGGCGTCGAACAGAGCGTGTATAGCACACATTCTTATAGTGGATGGTGGCTGGAGATATGTACATAGAGTACGATCGGATATTATGCTTTAATGAAAGAGAGTACAATCACGTGAAAGTATTTTTTTTAACTAATTTGTGATTAAATCTACTGCTCTCTGTGATTTCTTAAGGGAATAAGCAAGTTTTTCACGTCCAAAAACAGCTAGTAGTATGGGGTGATGCGCAGATATGTATACTGTCTTACTGGTTTCACCTGCATGTATGTACGTTGTACTTGCCCGGTTCTGAAAATCTTCGTTAGAAGTTATTTATCGAGCTACAGTATCAGAAATAAGTAGTTATTAACCTGGCAACAACGTTCTTCTTCTGTATTTTTAGTGGATTAAGTCCTTGAGTCTTAAAAACTATGAACTTATATAGTATTTTATAAAGAAATTGCACTTGAAAGTACAGAAAAGAAATTTGCATAGTGAAATCTCTTATTAGCGGACACCCCGTATAGCGGACAACTCGCATTAACGAAGACCTTTTTCGGGAACCAATTTTTAATTTCCCATACAAAATGTGTCTTTATAAACAGACAGCTCTCATAAGCGATCAAATAATTCCGGTCCCGTGGCTGTCCGCTTAAGAGAGATTTCACTGTGGGTACTATAGGACTATATGATCTATTGTAAATTCCTTTCATGATGTCTACTACAAAAAAAAAAAAAAAAAACCTCTATAAGTGCAATTTGGATACCTCTATAAGTGGAACTTTTTGTTTTATCATTTAATTAAGTTGGGTTGACTATATTTGAACCGCTGTTAGTTATTTTATAATTCTATTCACAGTATAAAACCTGTCTGAACCGTACGAAGTCAAAACCTTTTGAATTCCGTAGAACCAGTATCAGAGTCTTTGCCTATATTGAAGCCACACTTAATCAAGTTCAACTGTACTACGACGTATCTTAAGGCTATGTTGAATTTCGACAACGAAATTGGCAGAAATATTCATTCTACTACGGTACGTTAATGGTTCTAACGAGCAGTTGGAAAAAAAGAGGGAAACTAATAGAAAAACGAGTGGAAATATGTACTTGCTGCTGAAGAACTAAAACTTTTTTTTATGACAAGTATGTAGATTGCAAATGTAGAAGAATTTCAAACTCCAAGCGTAAGGTACACTAGAGACTAGAGGCTTAAAATAATAATCATTTCTCGACTTTGTACTAGCTATAGCTATAGCTACGCATGTATAAGCTCGGTAAAACTCTTTGTATTAAAAATCACAAAGCTGAATTCGTTTGACATTTTCTGCTATGTGCCACTTTTTATAAAATAGTCGATAAAAATAAATTGATCGGGTAAAGTTCAGATTCTCGTCACGCGACATGAATTTTTTACTCAAAGCACTTACCCCCAACATCTTATATTTAATATTGTGAATTGTCTTTTAAGAACTTACCTGAAAAGAAAAAAAGAAATTGACTGGGTTAGTAGAGTTATTTATGGATTTTATATTTAATTTTTAATAAAAGAATATACATATAAATAAATTGAGATATGTTTGTCTGCTGTCTGTTTAAAAAGGGATGAATTCATTAGAAGAAATCTTAGTAAACAAATATTTAACAGCCAACCAGAAGTAAGTTATGTTACGAAATAAGTATCTGCCAGAAACAGTGCCGGGAAATAAACTTCCTACGGGAATTTACTACACATGGGAACTAACTACACCCCAAGTGAGAAATAAATGCACTTTTATGCTGTAAGGTTATTTCTCATTAGAGGTGGGTAATAATTTCATTATATATATTGGAGAATTTAATATTCTTCTCTTGTGCGATGCACTCTTGCTAGATGTATTACTTACTGTGAAAAGTTCCGTTATTTATGATGATGTCGACGGTTACTAATTATTATTTATTTAAAATTCAATTACTTTGGAAAAAACCTACTTTTGTTTCCATCAAGTTTAATAAAAAAGAAAACCTATTTTCTATTTCCTAATAATTTAAAAAAAATTGATTTCAAATACAGTGGACGTCCAATCCCAGTGGGAAAAGTTGTAACCGGTTCCATGGTAAGTGCATATTTCTAGAAAATATTGAAAATGTAAGCTCTTACCAAAGTAACGCCTACTAAGCGAAGGTGTAGCGTATCAAAAATCTTATTTTAAACATTATTGAAATTTTACATCGATGTCATTACTTTTTGCTTACCAAGGCGTTACATTTGTGAGATGATTTTTTTTTCTCAAAGGCATTCAAAAGCATTCCCTTTCGGTATTAATAATTAATAGCATTAGTCTGCAATATTTATTTTTTTTTTTTTGCCTTAACCCTTTGTTGAGAAAGCTGTTAAAAAAGTTATAATCTGCATTTTTTTTTTGAAGAATATTTTAGTTGAGGATATTTTGAATTTTTCACTCATAGGGACTAAATATGAAGGTCAGTCTCAAAAGTACCGTTAGGCTATAACTAAAGTTATAAAAAGAAAAAAACATTTTTAAGTTATTTAACTATGATAGTTTTTGCTTTCGAATACATAAGCATTTAATAAAATTAAAGATTGAAACTGTGTAAAAATATCAATTTAGTTTGTTAGAACCGAAATCGACTAAAATTACTTTCTTCAAAGTCTAATATGCTGTCAGAAAAACCGTTATATCTGTGGCTAAAATAAGGTACACATACATAAAATACAAATTTCATTGCGGTTATACGGTACTTAAAAGTCTTATTTGGCCTTAGTGTCTAAATGTGTTCATATAGGGATTTCATTTGAAGTTAAACATGCTGGTACTTATCAGTACGGTCGGTCACCAAAGGGTTAGGAATGAGACACATAACTTCTTTTAGATTATTTGACGCTGAATCTTAATCTGGCAACAGAAATGCTTTAGTAGCTCAGAATTTTGAGATATACCAATCTCAAAGTGCTAAAAACACGGTTTTTGACGATATTTAAAGTAATTTTTTGAGAACAGCAAATTTTTATAGTCATTTCTAACTAAAGCATCCTTTAGTACTACTCTTTCCCTTTCAATCCCATTTTAGTTTGTTTCGCTAGGAGGTCTTTTTCTCAAGATATTTATTTTTAGCTACGGTACTTTGATATTAACTATATTATATTTTGCATTTTGGTACTAACGAACTGCATTAGTGCTTACACGCCAGGATGTAGTAACTACTGTTTTCAATAACTACCTTCCACTGTTGAATTAACTGATTCGCTGTAAGGCCCATAGTAAGTGCTTACACGCCAGGATGTAGTGTAATTACTGTTTGCAGCAATTAGCATTCACCGCTGAAATAAGTGATTCCCTGTAAGGCAGTTTGTAAGTGTTTACCACCCTAGGACATACCCATGTAAATGTAATTGGTTCTGTAATAAGGAAAGTCAGAGCTGGTCGCTACCAATCAGCACTTACAGAATCGAGTTGGTAAGTAGTAATTTCCTACTATTTATTTATATAATGCACATCCTTTCGAAATATTCGTTAAATCGATTGTCATTTTCAAACTAATAATACCACTAAAGCACGTAACATAAGAAAATATATCAATTCACTTAGTGACACTCCTTTTTACATCTGTTTAGAATTTTTATGTTATCGGTTAAGAAACACATTCGATCACTAGAAAAACTTCAAGAAATTAAACGCAGACGTAAGGATGAAACGTAAATGTTAATGACCAAATGTACAAAAATTGTGAAGCCTTCGTTAGATCGAGCGAACTATTTATACATCATTCGCAATACATAAGGGCCATTAATAAAACAAAACTGATTCGTTAGATTGGATATTCGTTAAACTGGATGTCCACTGTATACATAAATAACTCATAAAAAATAATTAAACAATAGGAAATTATTAAAATAACATGTTACAAACTACAGAATTAAAATGTTAGCTCCTTAAAAATGTCCACGGTTAGGTCTTACAAAATTGTAGGTATGTATGTACATGGGTTTATGTACATACATACATGGTGAGCCGTAAGGGGCTATCAAGTGCCGATATCATTGTTCGTATGTCGTTTTTCGTTTTTACAAAATTCGTACAAAATAAAATACAGCTTACGGTATACGATCTTCGCATAGAAATGTTCACTAGCTTATAAATAAATATTTTGTTCTTCTGACACCCTGCAAATCAACAGTATATGAATTCCTTCAGTTGGGGTGGGTCATCTTCAATCGATATACGATTCCGTCATTGTCAGCATTCCCAAATTGAAAATTACGCACATGAGACATTGACATATGGAAACATGGAAACATGGAAACAAAGGCGATATTTTGCAGCTGTAAGCTAGTTATAAAGTGTCTAGACATGTCGTTGGCGTCCATTGTCATGCCAATTAACAGAGGGGGTGGAGTTATCAATTGGTGAAAAGGAAATTTATATGGCCACGGAGCTTTTTAGGGATGAAAAGAAACTACATATATTTGGCGATTCATGCTTTTTTACACTCAGGCTCTTATCGGTGCTTATAAGAATTATATGCTTATATGGTTTAGCCGAAAATCAGTTTACATTTCCATCATGTATCACGTTACTAGAAATGTTTTTCTATAAAAGTATCTTAACTCGCAGTATTTATATTGGTGACCTGGATTAAGCATATGTAAGTATCTGAAAGAAAAGAACACTGCTAGCTGACTCAAAAACGGGATAGTTTGTAAGTGTTAGGTTAAGACAAATTGTATCTTGCAAAATGGTAACATGCCCAAATTGTCAAACTAAAATACGACAAATGTCAAATTTTGTTAGTTTGACCTACGATTTTGAGAAGACTCTGGAACACATAAAGCTAATATATAAAAATTTCATGTCACGGTGGTGTTTGCAGTTGAGCTCCTCCGAAACGGCTCGACCGATTTTTATGAAATTTTTTGTGTATATTTGGTAAGCATGAGAGTTCTTTGTTGAGTATATTTTATTTCGCTAGGTGGCGCTGGAGTCAAGTTATTAACGGTTGGTTCAGTACAAAACGAGAAAATTATAAAATCTGGACCCGATAGGTGGTGCTGAAGTCAAGTTATTAACAACTTCTATATTTATGGACCAAAAATGCTCACAGACAGACAGACAGACAGACAGATAGATAGATAGATAGATAGATAGATTGATAGACAGACAGACAGACAGACAGACAGACAGACAGATAGACCGACAGACAGACAGACAGACAGGCAGATAGACAGATAGATAGACATACAGACAAACAGATAGACAGATAGACAGACAGATAGACAGACAGGCAGACACACAAACAGACAGACAGATAGACAGAAAAACAGGACATGACAGATAGATAGACAGACAGGCAGACAGACAAACAGACAGACAGATAGACAGAAAAACAGGACATGACAGATAGATAGATAGATAGATAGATAGACAGACAGATAGAGAAAAAATGGAATTCGAAGTTGAAAATAGAGCAGCAGTGATTGCTTCCTACTATGTACTTCCTTTCTATCATACCCAAATAACTATGTGCGCGGGCAAATTTTGAAAAGATAGGTGAAGCGAAGCGCACCGGGTTACAGCTAATCTTTTATAATAATCAAAAGCTTTAGACGGAGAATGAAGATAACCATCTTTCGACATTTCACAAAGGTTAGAGGTTATTGACAATCTATTGGTAAACAGGTAAGGCTTCCACCTCTGTGAAGAGCACTCTAATTGAATGCCGACACGTGTAAATGGTGTACATACATATTATGACAGCAGGTACATAAAGGATCTTAAAAATATTTATAATCCAACGCCGCACAGTTACTAAAGTTACTCCCGTGAAAATATTGGTTATTAATTTATCGATAGCGCCTGTTCATTTATCTATCGAAACTTCATAAAAGCAATCATGAGTGGATACCTCTGATTCGAGATACTATTTATATTTTTAAAGCTAAATTTAACCCCCAGCAACTAACTACTCGGTACATGTTCCCATCTAATAATGGAAAAAAAAAAAAAATATAACAAAAAATAGTATCACCACCGTCGCCCTTGCTTTGTCAAGGACATACAAAAAAAAATCAACAGTTGATTACCAATTGGGTATATGAATGTCAACACTGACAATAAAAATAAAACAACAGAAAACGATTTACATTAACGGCCAGAGCAAGCAAACTGCAGCAACAACAATAAAAGGTCTTTCTTTTTTTTTTTTTTTGTTTATTATCAAACAGCCTAGCGGCGTGGTAGCGATTAACATATGGATGGGCACACACATAGACACACACATCACAAATGGGTTCCCGGGCACTAGTTGCTAACCCGAAAAACAATCATCATTCACGATAAACATGCATGTTCATATAGATAGAAAAACTCAAATACACACACACACTCGCTAGCACGAGGAAAAAAGGATAAGAAAATCCTAATCGTAAAATTCGTGAAACAAAAGAGAAAAGGACGAGACGCCACTCACTGTTAGAGCGTATGTAGGTAGATGCGACGAAAATGGCAGAAGCTATTTCGGGCTGAAAAATTTCATCGAATGCATGGTCACAATATGGTGGACATTACACTCATTAATTGTTGTTGTTGTTGTTGCTACTGCTGTTGGATGTGTGTCGACTCATTTATCTATGGAATTGATTAGGGCGACAGAACAACGATAAGGGGGTGGGTGAGAGCAGAGCAGCCCCTTCTAACTGTAACTACTGTCACAGAAATTGAATATCCGCTTCGGGGCTCGGTACGAGTATAATGATCAACACTATCACACTATCACACCGACATCAGCGCATGATATCGTTTATGAGCAATGTCCGCTGGAAACGCCTCCGGTTTAGTTCATTTTTCTTTTGCTTTGAGTGGAGGAAAAGTAGTTCCGCTTTTCTTCTTTTTTTTTTTGCCTTTATAAGAAGAATGTGCTCCGCCCTACCCACCCATCCATTCAGTCATTCATTCATCCACACATATACACACAATCAACTGATAGATACTTTTTATCAGGGTGCTATGCTGTGTTCCTTCGGATATGACATGGTGGCTGTAGTGGCGGCTGGTGTGGTACTTTCTTCGTTCCCGAAGCCGGAAGTGTTTCGACTAGTAACCCGATATATTTTATGATAAGAGTCGGTGGCATGGTGGTGCGCTCCATCAATCTCTCATACGAGATGTCATTTTAGCTGGAATGGGGGTCGAGGGAAATGGCTTTGCTTTGCTTTGCTTTGGATGTGGGTGAGAGGCGAGTAAGTGTTTTTTTTTTTTTGCGTCATCCTAACTGAATTACACCGGAGTTACTAGGTTCTTCTTCTTCTTTTTTGCGTGATAATGAAATATGCGATTATATTTCCGTGGGATGTAAGTAGGTTCACACATACATACAGACAAAGTTAATAGGGAACAAGAGGGTGAAAAGATGGACTTTAACGGACAGAGTGATTGGATAAACGAATTTGTGTCAACATACGACGAGAAAATTGCATCATTTTGATTGAATTTGTATCTTTTGCATTTGAGGGACCCTTTTAGGGTTCGGAATTATGGACAGAAATTGGCCTGGTTGTATATTGGAACATATGCTGGCATTGGCATCAACAGGTGGGGAGAAAGTGAATGTGGAGTTGGATGATTTTGTTTATCATTTTACTGTCTTCACGTGTTGATAATCAACCAAAACTAAGCTGGAGTCTGGCTTGAACACGAGTCTGGCTAGAACTTCAGCGCGATTTAGCTAATGTGAACAGCTGAAACACTTGGTTAGAACTTCAAGGAATATGTAAGGCTGGCCGCAAGTCTTCGTCTCAAAATACTAAACAAAAAGCTTTTAAAAGAAAGTCGTGACGTGAGTGACATATAAGCCTTACGAGCGTTACGAAACAAACATAAATACAGTGGAACGTCCATAACTCGAACTTCCACAAGTCAAATTTCTCTATAACTCAAAATTTTTTTCGGAACTTTGCATTTTCAACCCTATTTTCATGAATATTTTCCTCTGAAGCTAGAACTTCTATAACTCGAATTTCTCAATATCTCGAATATTTTTGATTGCTTCAGAAGGCAAAAAGTCTTTTTAACTCGAATTTTTGCTCTAAATTCACTATTAATTTTTTTTTAATGTGCTGCTTTTTAATGGGAAAATTTACCATATTTATCCAGTTTATGGGTAACTAAACAAAAGTAACGGCCATTTTCAGTTTTTTTTTAAAGCTTGGTAGTTGGTATCGACGCGACAAACATTTGAAATTTAACTTATTTTCGCAGTAACTCGAATATAGGGCAATAGATGGCCATAGTTTCTATGTAAAATTTGCATGATGGCGGAGGAATTTTACTTTGTTATCCCTACAAAACACGTGGCGCTAGTTATGTTGGAACCAAATTGTCCGCAGATGTTGTATGAAGGTGATATTTCACTAGCAGTCCATATTCCAGTCCAGGTGAATACTTAATTGTGCAGCCAAGGCAAGCTAAAGTATATGAAGCATTAGCAACAATACGTGGTGCTCTTCTTACTGAAAACAACACGCCGGATTATGTAATTCACGAAATTAAAGCGTTTTGCAAAACAAAATGTAATGAAAAAAAACTCAAAGTGTAATTACTGATTTTTTTTTTTTAATATTTTGGTGATGAAATATATTTTTCTCTTCTTAAATAATCTTTAAAATAAAATAAAACCATAAATGTATAGTTTTTGTTTTCATTTCTTTAAGTCGAAGTTTCTATAAGTCGAATTTTTTTTTCTTTCATTTTGGGAGTTCGAGTTATGGAAGATTCACTGTATTCAAGGAAGGTGTGGTGGTTAGTGTTGGTTGGACTACTACGCATGCTGCCCGGGTTCAACCCCAGCAAAAACACCTAAAAGCTTTTTCACAGTGCTACCACTTTCGAATGTCTGACAAGCAGTCAAAGAGTATAATTTGGAGTCGGCAAAAAACTGTAGGTCCTTTCCGTTTCGTGGAAAAAAATAACACGCACATACAAATGGTTGCGAGAAGCTAGGCTTGGTTCTGCATAGGACTGCTGACGCCGTATATATATTTAAGGAAGGGACGTTACAACGATTAAATTTGCACCACACTAGCAGCCATGGTTTCTTTCACAAATTACTCTCTGTGAACGAATCGTTCACCACGTTTTTATTCAATAGTGATTTCTTTAATGACAGTTCCAGTATTGCTTTTATGTGATTGAACATTTTACGAGACATTTCTGTACGTCCTATCTTCGACCGAAAGAAACAGGCTTTTGTAACAAGCAGCCCCATCGTGTCAAAAAGTTCAGTTTTCAAAAGAAAACTTCAAAAAGTCAAAAAGACGTGAGGGTGCCTCTCTACAACCAAAGCTGCTCAAGCGAATATTGAACTAATATGTCAAATATGACAGCTCTATTTTTGACATGTCAGCCCTTTATTGGCAATATATGTCGTCAGCAAATGACGTTTTTAATCTTATAGCCGAGGATGATATTTTTGATAGAATGGTCCGAAAGTAATGCCTTCGTAAATGGAGACAGGCTTATCGTCTTTGTGATGCGCTAGAGTCTTACAGTTTTTGACTGATCGAATTTTTTAAGCAAAAGAACCTAGTTCGAATCAAGAAAGACACAACAAATTCGATGACCAAAACCGCTGATTTCTAGAACCGCACAAAGTACGAAGGTTAGGTGAAAAGTTCTCGGCCTGACTATGAAAGACTGCGATTTTCCGTCAAAGAATGATTTTATTTTTCCACCTTATCTCCGTTGACTTCAACACACTTGGTTCAGCGTTTCTCCAACATCAGTATTCCTTCCCGGAAGTGAGAGTCTGGAAGGCTGGGAAGATATTCATATACCCCCTCTCATCTTCTTCATCGCTTCAATGTGCGATTTCTGCGAAAATCGTTTGCGCATTTGCTTTTGATCGGCATTCAGCAAATGGGGCAACCTTCTTGCGCAGAGCTTTCGCATCCCTAATGTTTTGTGCAAGACCTTTCTTCCAATATACCCACAGCTTTAGCTACATATCTCACTCACCTTCACTCGCCTATCGTCCTCCACGATATCATGCACTTTTCGAAGGTTTCGGATGTGGTTGCAGTTTTTGGCTGTCGTTCACGTGAGTCCTCATCGAGGGACGTGTGACCGCGTTTAAATCCAGCTGGCCACTTTTAAACGGCTGACATGGAAGGGGCAGAGTGCCCGTAAACTTTTGTCAACTTTAGATGAATTTCCTTAGGGGTTACTTTATCCAAAACGAATAATCTTATGACCGCACGATATTCAAGTTTATCCATTTTAACGAAAAACACGCAAGACGTCTACTGTTAACATTCGTGTAGACAAATTACTTGACAGAACAAGTCGAAACTTGTCATACGAACTGGCAGGAAATATAAGAACAGGCAGAAACGAGAACTTTTCACCTTACCCTCGTAGTCGATCGAAGTTACAGCCCTCTGTTAATGCCTAAAATTGGCAAGAAGAAGCCTGTCGTTCTGAACAGCTAACTCCCAAATAGGAAAACTTTGGCCAAACTTGGTCCAAATTTATAGCCAACGATAGAGAGACCCCTTGAGCCTCCAGATGCAATTCAAACTGGGTATATATAAGTTGAAGCCTGTCGCATGAAAGTAAAACTAGACGTACCTTAAGCTCAATTCGAAGGACATTTTTGTCGCATTATAATTTGCTCCACCTCGTCCAACCTTAAGTCCCTCTCGTGTCTTAAGCTTAAGCACCTTTCTCCAACATCGACCCTTTGATGTATTTTTTACAAAAAGTAATATTCACTGATTCTATAGAAACAGCATGATACGGGGACAAACAAAAATACAGATCCCTTTTCTTTTTGTTCGTCCTTTCAACAGAATTCCTAATTGAAATAATCAACATTCCGTCAGCGATATTCACGATGTCATTCGAAATACAAACAATATTTCATTTCATCTCCCTCTGCGCTGTAAATACGTTAAAGGCTTAAGGCATTCAAAAACAAAAAAAGGTCCTCCCACTAATATTTGCGTCTTCAATTTATCACCGGCAGGGAAAAAAAATGCAAATTTTTCCCCGCACTGTTAAATATTCGAAGCACTTCCCTCCCCACATCCCCATCGGTTTGAGGGTTTTAAGGAATTTCTTTTTTAATTACCACCGGCATTCGTCGAAGTAGAAGAAGCCCAAGAAAAACGTGTGTTCGCCTACGCTTTATACATTTTTTATATCCTCCGGGAATGCGGAACGCATCGAATTATATAGGTTTAAAACTTGCTAATATTCCTCATCAGGTTTCCAGGACACGGATTACTTAATAAACTCAAGACCTTCTACCCACAGTAACCAGGTTTTCGAAGAGGATACACAACAAACATATTGATACACCCACTCACATGAAAACTTCTCAATAGTAACTAAGCAGCACAACACAAACACCAATATCTGCTGATTCATTATTTACCCATGGCCAAGGTGAAGGAGAATAGCTAATGGTGGAGAGGCCACCTTTTGGCAAAACGTAATAAGGTTAAAACGTCAAAAAAGACCATCTTTCGTCAATTTTCGAAATGAAAGTTTTGGATGGGACTCTTTTCGTCGTCTTTCCACTCGAGTGTGCTCATCAGTCCCATCACTTTTCGCATTACATAAATCAAACAAACTATGAGTAACTCTGTTCAAACAGAGAGGTGTGAGTTGGAAATTTGCATAAATTATCTACGGGATAAGTTTACCCAGCAAATAAAGTTTTCGGTGGTGGTGTCTCCATCTTCCGTGGCATCTGTCAGTCGTAGTCGATAATCGGTGTTTTGGTGTCAACACTGGCAAACTTTAACATTGAAAATTAAATCATTATCCTTTCGACGAGTGGTGATGGTTAACGGTCGGATAACTAACTCTCCACTCTCCATATATGTATGTACTCTCCGGTTAAGTGTTGGCAATCTAATTTTCAATTGACCGCAAGGTCCTTTGGAACAGATTATAGTGTTTTTTTTTTTTTTTTTGCTTGCTCGATTCCACTCTATTACATACGTGAGTATGTCGGTAGGGTTTGGTCCTTTTTATTATGTCAGAATTCGAGGGACACTGGAATTTGAAAATCGGATTTAGGAAAAAAATTAAACATGGTGAAAAGTCCAATGTGTCCTGGATAGGGGGTAGGACCATATACTAGGAGAATATGAAATTACCAAAGTGTGGGCTTCCCTTTTCATGTTTGGGGATTTTTTTTCCTTCCTCCTTTCATTCCTAATCTGTCTTGCAGAGGGATGCTTTTAGTTTCATTTGAGTGGTGTGGTCCGCGTCGTTGTGGGTGACAGGAGAAAGGAAATGGCAAATTGCTATGGCGATAATGACGACAACATTTGTGTTTTTTTTTTCTCATTTTTTTTTTTCAAGGAAATGGAAGGAATTCTGTTAGAGTGAAGGCGCTGAGAAAACTTGTTTAAGCTGTGAAGGGATTTTTTTCTTAGTGTCAGAATTTTATTTTCTTTTTCATGCTAAGAGAAGGGAAAGTGTTTTTTTTTTTGTAGTTTCTTCTTTTTTACGACCGAATGAGAATATTTGAGGAAATTAAAAGGCATCAAGAAGTGATGCCCTCCCTTCCTGTTATGAAAAAGGATTTTTAGTGTTGCGCTTCCAGGAAACTCCACAACATGGAGGTAAACTTAAGATTGAGCAAAATTAAACAAGAAACGTAATTTTATTCGATAGAAATCGCTCCCGCCGCAAGTCCGTGTGTATAGACGTGCAAAAGGGAGGTAGTAGAGCACATGAAGGACGAGAACGAGAGACAGACAGATCGACGTAGTGGTAGGAAACTCAGATGATAGGTTTCAATTTCAACTAACTCTATGGGTGGTGTCCAGGATAACTGGAGAGTTGTGTATTATTTTTGTACTTGCTTATGATTCACAGTAGTTTTTTCCAGATGTTTCTTATTATAGTTTGGGCGATCAATTTCTTCAGCCATATCCAACATCCTACTGCCAGTGTTATGCCTTCGCAGTAGGTTTCGATATTAACTTCTGAGACTGATTAATTTATTTTTATTTCGTGAGAAATAAATGCTTCGAAGACATCTTGTTTTAAAGAGAAATACCTCAGCCTTGTTGGATAAAATCTGAAGTAGTCCCCTTCAATAATAATCAAGAAAAAGAAAATCAAACTCATAATCGAAGCGATTGTCACCTTCGGTTACAACCCAGTTGCAATCTGCGACAAAAACCATCTTAGGTTCAAACCAGGTCAAATACTGAGGATATTCTCTTTTATTTTATGCTAAAAATGTATGCAAAGAGCTTGTTCATATTGACGAAGTACATTTTAAAAATGTTCATGACCTGTCATCTTAGATTGTGAATTTTGTTACTTCTTGCGTTTTACAATCCTTACTCTAACACTCTGCAGTGGGAAGGGTGTGTCGAGATTTTTGTAGCAACTATATCTTACCATCCACCCCATTTTTATTTTCTATGATATGGAATATATCGGTTCGGTACAGTGTTGAAATTACAAGGCATTTAGGAAAACATATCCTGTGACATACGGACAGAAAGACGGGGTGACGGAAAACGGTCACGGAACCCTAACAACACCGGGACGCCTTGGGTTTTTCCAGAAGAGGGTACCTACAATAAGTCTTCTAGGTCACAGTGCATGGAACCTTATTTCAATTGATTCAAAGTAGGTTCAAGCTGACCGTTTTTTAATTGTTTTCAATATTCTTCCATATGACTAAAGCTTCCTAAGAAGACGGTCTAAAAAAATCGGCAAGGTGGTGCTTCACATTAGCCGGACGCCAACCGGAACGGCGACATTGGTCTGGGTATAAACGGCAGAGTCAAATTTAAGTAAAAGAATTCGATAAATTGTTAAAATTCCTTTTAGCACAAACACCGGACCGAACTGCGACTGTTCCCATCGAAGGCAGTTTCTCCAGAATTCTACAATCTTTCGTTTTCTTAAGATTTTCACGACAAATGGTATCTCAGATCTCAGGCAGGCGAAAGACGCTATTTTAAAAGAGATGCTTGAAATTTCTTGTCAAACTCGAAATATGGTTAAAAAAGGGAACCAGGGAACTACATTCAGGCAGTTTAACGTAAACAGGGCTTTCGTGATGTAACTTGTCAACCATGCGATAGCACGAATCTAGAAACGTAGTCGACAATAGTTTGTTTTACGAAAACTATCGCTCTTGCATTTTTCAAGTTTAGGAGCCACTAAAAACAACATCAGTCTTTTTAGAAATAGCTCAATTGCTTTCGTGGAATTACTATCGCCGAGAGGATATTATTTGAAAGATTTTCTTGTTTACGTGAAGTAAACACTTAGTCGATCAGTCGATAGCATTTGGACGAGAGAGGATTTGTTCGCTTACGTGAAGTATAGCTATCGATAACGATGTAACTGCCTTACGTGATGAGGACCCTAGTTTACCTCTCGTCAAGGATACCCTGAGATACCTAGAAGAAAGTATTCAATGACAAAACATACAATAGACAGCCGAATTAATTATAACGACCTAATCGAAAATCGGAATACCTTCACAAGACCGCTGAACAATTATACTGTGTGTTATTTATGAAGTCTCCACGGGAGATGTCCTGGAATCACTTGAATAATAAGGTCCAGATAGTTCATTAATTTTTAATATTCCCTTGATGACGCACACTGGGGCAAAATACCCTTTAATAAAGAGTTAAAGGGGAGAAATTGTAAAACGGACCAAATGCTTTTGAACACGGTTTTAATAGATAAATTACCGAGTCCAAATCAATAATTAATATAAATACTGTCTGATTTCTTTAAATTAAACTTTGTTTTTGAAACTCAATTATATTCCTGACATTTCATATGCATAGGAAAATGTGTTTTTTTTTTCTTCAAAAAGTGGGCGTTTTGATGGGCGTGTTCATAAGTGAACTCAAAAATATATTTAAGTTGGTGCCAGGAGTAATCATTCCAAATTTCAAGTTCTTAGCTTTGTTGGTTGATTTGATGCCAACTTTTAGGCCATTCTGCCTCATTCTGCGACAGTATAACCCCCCGGGATGCCTGTAGATGCTTGCTTGTTTTTGAACAGAAACGGAAAAAGAGGTGATGGGCCCTGGCATGGCGGCTTGTTTTGCAGTTTAGGTGTTACTTTTAAAATAATAGCGTTCTTCTTCATAACTACTGCTATAGTAGTATCTTTACTCGTAAAATAAACATAATGTAAGTCTGCTAAGTCTGCAAAGTGGTTGAAGGTAATATCAGAAGTAAGCATAGGATCTTCGAAAGCTGACTGTCCGTTTCGTAGTAGGAGAATTCAAACGACTATAACGATGTGTAATCAGCAGGGAATGGATTTTGTTGACTTTGCCTATTTTTACTCATATTGCCTTTTTTTACCTTTTTGGTACTATTTGTCAAAGTAGCTGTGCACTTTCTTCCTAAATATACGATTTATTCCTGCTCACACGAAAGAAATTTCAGTGTCCACACGTATGAGAGCAGGTTTTTCTCTTGTATGAACATGCACATAACTGCATGCGTTGTTTGCACTAGCGCGCATAAAAAAAAAATCCCTACACACCAATACAACATTAAATTCATTTGTATCAATTCAATATACATGCGCTTCTTTTTGTGCCGTAAGTGCAATCTCAGGCATTCGCCGCAGTTTCATCTGACAAAACCTTTAGACATCTGGGAAGTATTGTTTTTCGTAACTGTGCGCCTTTTCATCTAGAATCTAGATTCTAGATTCATATTCTGAGACATTATGCTGGTCATACTTAGTGCTGGTCTGTTGAATATTTTGTTGCTTGTCATTGAAAGTGAAAATGCCCCAAGACAGAGTTTGTGGTGAAATTGGAAAAAGATTTTTAGTCGACCCGAAAGACCGCATATTAAAGAGTTTACAAATTACAGGTGACTCCTAGTAGTTGTATGTATTTTAATTTGAGCCCTTGATCTTAGTGCACTTCGTTGTAAGAGACTTTAAACGGATTCGAGGAGAAATTACAACAAGCTAAACGCCCAGTAGCTGAAGATGGGATGAAAAAATTGTACGCGGTTTTTTCTTAGCAAACTCTTAATTGGACTCAAATATTCAGTCAAGGACGTGACATCTCTTATCTTGGCTCCAGTAGGCTCTGCCCATGTTGTTAGGTCCTTTATTTCATTCAAGGCTTTCCGGAGAGATAATCGCAGGCGATTGTTACATACCAGAGAACTTCAAAATGTTTTGGGTTGCAATGTTAATAATAACTCATAGAAACCTTTATTATTAAATGCCTTTTTTGCCTTTTTCAGCGGTTTTATTTCGCCTTTTTTGGTATTTTTTGGTCAACAAAATCCGAACCCTGGTAATAAGCCTTTTCCTGGGGTAACTTTTGATGTTACCGACTTATTTATTACACCAAACCGTCTAACACTACTACATACAATAATACAACAGCTGAACAACCTGCTGATAGTTTTTTTTTTTATTATTATCACTCAATTTGTTTGCATAATCATTTTAATTTAAAATTACACACCAGCGATGAAAAGAGCGATCAAGCAAATCAGCTGGTGTCGTATATGAGTATAAACATCAGCGACTACAAAACGTTCTCTTATCGCGAAAATCACGATTCAGTGTGATTCATTGGAAAGTACGTGTTCAGTTCTCGTGCTGAGTCATCATTCAGAAACCCTTCATTAAAAAAATAATAATAATACATAATAATAAAACTCGCTTAATAGAATTACGTGTAATTAACTGTCTCGGTTGTTCATCGCTTTTCTGTTCTTCTAATTAGCACAGTTGGAAATTTAGTTTATTATCAGCGCCTATTTGCCGGTTGCCAAACAAAATTAACATCTACGCACCGCAAAAAAACAACAAGTTAATCCTTAATTATCCTTTTGCCCACAAGAAAGCAAACAAATAGAAAAAAAATAAATAAATAAAGGAAGACAAATCCTTTTGACAAGCGAGGCAAATTCTTTTTACGCACAACCACATCCTTCATATCAGGAGTAATACCACCACACGCCCACCCCTACCGGGTTCTTCCTATAAAAATACAAGGGCAATGAATAAGGCGAAAAAAAATCCTGCGGCAAGCTATCAAAAATATTTATGAAGGACCCTAATTTTCACAACCATTCAGAGTATTTCAAACTCTGCCAAGCATTCGCATTGTGTTTTTTTTTCTTTTGGTTAGCCTCAGGAGTTTAAGTCGAAGTAACTGCTCTGGAGATCTCCTAATTCTCTGATGATAACATCCCATTCTAACGTCATCCGCATAAATTGTTTAAGGTTTAACAGCATATCAGGACAAAACGAAAAGGATTACAAAGAAACGAGGAGGAAAGTTCACTGGGTATGCGCATGCATGCTTTTTTTTCTACAGGACTTTCTTAAATGGGTACGATACGAGTAGGTCTTCATCTTCAGGACATACTCGTACATACACTAGTACTCTTACAATGATAGCATGCCGGTGTGTGTGTGTGTGTGCGATGGTGAACTCTTTCCATGTCAATTATCTTCTTAAGTAATACCGGGAAAAACGGGGGAAGACAAAAAAAAAACACAAACACCGAGATAAAGTAAAAACCAAATTAATGAGGTGAATATATTTTCAAAAGGATTCACTTCGCTCTTAGTCATCCTACACACATCCTTAGAGATGAACTTTTTTCTATGATTTTTTTCGTTTCTTAGAGGAGAGGTGGGAGAAAGACACGAAACAACTGATTCGGAAGGAAGCAACGAAATTGAGATAGAGCTTGTTTTTCTGAGTGCAAGGAAATTGCTCTTTATGTTATGCTAAAACGATTTTAGATATAGCTACTTTGATGATAATGCCCTAAGAATGTACAAACGGCGATTCAGGACTTTGCATAGGAATGAGAAAGAAGAAGAAGATGTTTAATCGAAGCAACGGTGGCATTGTTAATGAAAATAAGCAGGAGGACCAGTGAAAAGCATTAAATGCCATTAGTGGATACAAGGAAGATTGACATCGTGCACAGTGATCTACGTAGGATATGGCCTGTAGCTTATTGGGAATAAAATCAACTGAATTAGTTCAGTAATGCGATGAATATCGATTGCCATTTCCACTTACTGCTGGAAATGTATTCCCCATAAAAAGCTAGTAAAGCGAATGCTGATAGATTAATTTGAAGCAAACAGTGGGGTCCCACAAGGTTCTACCATTCCACCGCTATTTTTACAATAAAACTTTAATCAATTTAGTGCTGTTTTGTTACCGTGGACACTTGCAAATGACTAAAACGAAGGGAATTCAATAATTCTGTAGAATAAAGATGCCTTAAAAGTTATTCCTCTGCTGATAATGGAACCAAAGATGGTACATCAGTAGAGTTGGCAAAATTATGTCTTTCTTTTGAATTCTTCCTATATGTCGTCTGATGATCATATGAACTGATTCCGGTTAATTCATCTACGTCGTTCGACATAGCCTTTTACAATTTACACCTTTTTATCAGAGACCAGTTAAAGACGAAACTGGGTGGAGATCTGTTACACTTCGTTGGTTCTGTTAGGTAAGTAACGCAATGTGGTGGAATTGTCAGTGAAGGAATAAATGCTATAAAGGGAATGTAGGAGTCAAAAATGCGATTTTTAGAAACTCGCACCTCTACTGGGGAATAAAAAAACAAACAAACAAAAGTACGGATCTAACTAGGGATGGTAACGATACATAGTTTGGCCGATACGATACCGATACCGATTACTGTAGTAAAAAATCGACGATACAGATACCGATATCGATAGCTTGGTAGACAATAAATCAAATATATAATAAAGAATGTAACTCGGGCGCTTGTATATATTTATTTTGCATGTAACTTACCTATACTTAACAGTAAGTCAACCTTGAGTATAACAATAAATTAAAAAATTCAAAGATATTATTTATTAAGATAAGAATTATTGTCAAGTAAGCTAAATTATAGAATTTTTCTTCAGGAATGAGTGAGAGTGAGATGGCAAAACGTCTTGCGAGGTGAACCAGGCGCGAAAAAGTACAATGCTCAGCAAAAACTCTCGTCTTGCCACGTCGCTTCGTCCGCTTTTTAAACTGTCTGATATCGGCTGGTAAATAATCGACTCGACGATACCAAAATATCGGGATCGGAATCGTTACATCCTTAGATCTAACGGAAATTTTTCTTCCATGTTGAATAATAAAGAATTTGATGAAATTCTCAACTGCAAGACGGAAAAGGTAGGCTCTAATTAAATGGTGAAAATGGGGTATATATGGACCAGACCTAGACAGTGGTTGGGTTGCAAAGCAAAAAAAAACATCCCCAATTCCAATCTTCACCTAGAAAAGTTTATGGTGACAGCCTGATGGATTTTTCATTTCATTAACCACGAGAAACGATAAATGCTAGAATTTTCTGAGGAAAACGACGTAAGTAGTGCATGCAATGGCATGGTATGACACTTTTACATGGCAATGCTAGACCCCATACCTCACGTGTAACAGTACAAAAACTTTTATATTTGGGATTGGAAATTCTTTCCCATCCACGGTACTGTCCTGATGTATCAGTCAGTCTGAAGTCATTTAGCCACCAGAGTCTTCCGATGCCAAGCAAAAGCCCATAAAATCCTTTGAAGATATCATTGCGTTAAAAATTCAGAAATTCTTAAAAAATTAATACTCGTACTTGACGTTTGACGTCGGAAGAGCGTTGTAGATGGTGGAACAACCAAATGATAGTAGAAAAATGATGCTGCTGTTTATTCACACTTTGAACATTTGGTGTGGTTCAACAAGGGTTGTCGGCTCTTATATTTACACAGAACCGCATTACTAGAGCAGCGTTTTTCCTAATAACTAACGCGACTGCTTTAGTACACAGGCGAAGCCAGGCGGGACAGCTAGTGTCCTATAAATATACATACACATGGTGTCAAATAATATCCCCATATATCAGCAACCAAGAGCGCCATCTATTTCCTCGAACATGCGTTCGAACAAGCTTGAATCTTTCTCTACTATCTGTCAAAATTTCATGACATTTGGATGACATTTGATGTTGAAATTTTAACAAGGAACAAAGAGCGGTCATTAAATTCAACACAAAACTTGGTAAAAAATACATCAGCAACATTCGGATTGATGCAACAAGTGTACCATGATGACTGTTTGAGTAGAACAGTTGTTTTCGAATGGCATAAACGTTTTTGGAGACGCTGGATTTGAATCACTGTAACAAATGTATTGAATCGGGAGGAGAATATTTCGAATAAAAGCACCGAAAAATAAACAGAAATTGTGTTTTAATTATGTTTTGTAGAGCCAGTCCGGGATATTATGGACTTGGTTACAAAGGTTACCCATACAAATGTCTAAAAATGAGTTTAAGAGTTTCGCCCCTTCTTTCGAGTTTCTCGTGTTTTTTTTTAGGTAGAATATTCTCCTTGGCATATGGATGGACTTTTAGGTTTTTCTCTTTTCAGGGTTCTTGGAAAAATCCTCGATATCTTCTAAATTTTAGACCCTTAAGGACTAGCTTTTTCCGACCTCATCTAGCTTTGGCATTTATCACCACTTCTCTCTCTATGCAGTGTTGGCTTTTACGGCTATATGGGTTCATAGTCGGGAATGCTAAACGAGTTTTTGTTTCCTAGCCATGGGGAGCGATACTAGATCCTGGCTGCAGGCTGTTTTTTAGGTTCTTCGAATCCACCCTGCAACCAATAGAGTGCCCACTTTCACTTTAAATATTCACATCAGGGGCCTCTGTAGAGCATCTTTAAGTAACATTTAACGAGCTAAGGAGTTATATTTCCACAACTTAAGTACTTATGTGATATTCATATCTTTCCCATCATTCAAAGCACTTTGCATTCCGAATAACCGTTAAAAACAGAAAGTAATTGGCTTCTTGAATCATCATGCTTGAAATCCTTTGAATTCGAGCAAATTCCATGTCATCTACTCGTGTACTCGTATATGTGTCCCTCATTCATAAGTCAACGCAATGACATGACGAACGAAATGTGATCAAATTTAATTCATCACTATACGGTTATCCACTTGAAATTCTGTTTTCATTTTCAATCGCCTGCACACTTTGACTGTCATTTCATTGAATTGAATGCTGAACGCATCATGCAGTCTTCCGCATCATCACCATCGTCATCGACATCATCACTGGCGACTGGTGGGAAAGAAGTCCTTGCCAATCCACTTGTACTCAGTCTCATCAGCATTCTCTGTCGCCAACAGTTGGTAATTATTGCTTGGTAATCGATTTCGATAATTTTCCCTTCCCCAGTCTCACACAGTTGGAACAGACCTCGAGAACACTAATTCGAAGTCAACACTGTGATGATGCCATATCCAATATCCAGTGAGTCGATGTAAGTCGTCCTGTCTTACGAGAATTCGATTCCTGCTGCCATCACCGTCGTCGTTGTCGCCTTTCGTCTTTTATCCGACGTTACACGTTGTAAGCTTCAATTCGAACCAAACCGCAAAGTGAACTGGCAGAAAGGATAAGTAAACATCCCCACAGAACCAGCAGTGCAACAGAGTGTCAGAGGGGGAAGAGGATATTGCAATCGATATTTTCTTCGTACTCGTATGATACCCTGGTGGCAGTTGGCGTACAGTTTTTTTTTTTTTTTTTTTTTTTTTCAAACACATACGGAGGGGGAAATAGAAGTGCACAAGTAAAATTGGAAAGACTCATATGTATACTCGGCAACAGTATCTCCTGCGTAAATTAGTGGCTCGAAGTCAGTGCCAATGCCAATCACAATAGGGGCGATATCACACGAAAACCACTCAACCCACTGCAATCCACCCACCACCCATCACACTGACACTAATAATCACCAACAAAAAAAGAGGAATGGTTTTATATCAGTCGATATAAATATGCCTAGATAGGGTTGGGTGGGACTACGTGAAAGACGCCACCCTGTTCTCCACCATGGGAGCCGTGTATAATAAGATACCGATCATCAAATTAACGCAACAAGAACCCCGAAATAATAATAAAAACCGAAAATAAAATATCGCCGAATCATCACACACACACACAGACACTTTTATACCGATTTTATACACACGCGTACGTACAATCATTCCCTCAATAAATGCTTTATGTCTTATCACTCCATAAGGACGAAGGGATGTGGAAAAAAAATATGCGCCTCGCTCGAAATCAATGATATGTTTAATGGAAGGATATGGTGTGGAATGTCCTTTTTTTTGTTTTTGCTACTCATCGACTATGTCCTGTTTTCTGTGAGTTTATTGCTGGGTCCAATGGAATTTGCCCTCCAGCAGGGGATTTGTACTTAATTTTTCGTTTTAACTTTTTGAGTGGACATTTTTGCGTTGTACAACTCGTCCTCGCACTCGTACATATGTATGTTGGTGGTCGAAAGAGGACACTGAATTGATGGAAAAGTCTTGCTCTTTTTTCGTCTTTTGGTCGTCGGTAGTTAAAGGATATTTATAGAGATTGGATAAGGATTTATGGAGCGGAGTTTGTTTGATGGTAATGGCGGTTGTTGGGAAATTGACGCTTTGAGCTTAGCGTTCGGTGCTGGCTTTGATTGGTAATTAATTTTTTGACATTCGCAATTGCGGGTAATCAATATTCATCGTCGCGGGTTTTTGAAAAAGTTGGTGTGGGGCTGTGTAAGTGGTCTGGTGGTGGTGTGGGCTGTCTTGGGGCTATAAATTTTGTGGCCTGGAAGATGATAAATATGTACGTATGTGGGGTCTTTAAGACTTCAAGGAATATCCTATGGGATTAGGGTGGTGGTGGGTAAGGGGGATGAAATGGGATGCTCTCTTTCTTTGGCATATGAAGGGGATCGAATATATTGATTGGAAATATGAGTATTTACTGAAGGTAAAACGGTAAGTCTAAGGTTATTACGGCATAGTACCTGGTTGCAGACTTGATCTTAAGTTTTCAAACAGAGGGTCAGCTTCAAATGTCAAAGACAAAACAAAACACACATCCCCATCAACCCCGATAGAAGCTGGTGGTGGAAGGAGACCCAAATAGCGCAAAAAGGACGCCGTTTTGATACCACAACCTCAGATGGTCCGTTTATACGAAGGTAGTTTTGAGACATTTATATCCACCCTGTGGAGTTTGGGAAGAGGATCAGTTCTCCAATCATTGTTTCGGATATTTCTTTTAGGTCATCGAAGAAAATTTTGCCTAACTCTCGCTTCAGCTGTGCGGGAACGCTAGTTTGGCTGCATGGTACCCTACCCTACCAGTGCCCTGGTACTAACTGCCACTACTCTAGCGATGCCTACGCTGGTTCTTTGTAGCAACTCGTTTGTTTTTAACCTATTGTAATAAGGCCATATTTTTCTATATATGGAAGAATAAGTGAGACTGATCCGCCTGAGATCAGCTGGTTTTAGGAAGTGTAAGAGTACAATTGACGTCCAATATAATGAATTAAAGTAATGTAAAGCTTTTCGTTAAGTCGATCGTCGTTTTATTTAAATTTTCGTTAAATTGGGTATTCGTCAAACTGGACGTCCACTTTACATCACCTGTAGGAATATGAAGATTTCCCGCTAGTGAGTTGTTAAGGGCTTACCCTCGCCTGGCTCGTCGTCCTGGAACGTAGAGAAGAGTGAAGGTCACTTAGGTAAAATATTAGGTGCCAACAGTCCTATGGAGACCCGAGCCTAGCTTCTCACGTGCTATATTTTTGTACGAATGGTCGATTAGGTTCCACTTTAAAAAATTGAAATTTCTATAAACTATTCCCGTGGAGTTTAAGATTGAGAGAAAGAAACGTTGGAAAAACCCCTCGATGGTAACAGGAAGACTACCTGGGATTTATGACCATACAGCATGAAACGCAGAGCTGCGCTTAAGTTTATTTAGAGACTCAACGCCGTCCTGGAGCAAAGAAAAAAAAACAAAGTCTAGTGAAAAAGGCCCCCACCCAGTTGCCTACCCTATTTGATAGGAATTCTTTAAGATTACGACTTGAGTATGCTTCTGGACCTCGGAGAGCTGTTTAAGGACTCGAAATTGACACAACGCTATAGTAGTTTTTCAATATTTTGTATCTTTTTTGTTTTTATAGGAAAAGTGAATGTTATTAATGTATGCATTGTTGTCTACTCACTTTTGACGCTGACTGTATATAAGAAGAGGGTGGTTTCAGTACTAAATGGCTTAATCTACTTTTATTATTAAACTACTTACTTGTTTATTCTGAAAAATAAAACTTTTAAACTATATTTTCGGATGTTTTTTTTTTCTTAACTTTTTTACCTTGTATCGACTATCCGGCCACCAGCTGAATACCAAGAGACTATTCGGCGATGGGCCGGGTATCAAAAAAAAGGCTGGGTAGGCCGGATACTTGATATTAACCAAATATCTGTTACATCTCTACTAAGGAACAGTGATGTTCTACATAGAACCAGTAAGAGTTGAGGATGGGCAATAGATTGAAATCGGCGCAGTTACCGTACAAAGCTCTTGTAAGCCGATAAGCACAATGAAGCCAAAGTCTTTTTCCAAGAATAATCAGAGCCTTAATTGTCAAAATTTTATGTCTATGCCGTCAAATATCCTTTGTCTTCCACTAGATAACGAAAGTCAAGCTACGCCTACCCTTACAAAATGCTACTGTCGTTCACTTTCTTCCAAAGCCAGACATGTAAATTATTCCCACCTCAGCTACGCAAAACTCAACAGGATACCCAACTCGTAATCCCCTTAAATTATGAAATATGTACCCGAACAAATTTCATTCAACAGATCTCTGTATGTGTGTATGCAACTTCCCCCTCTCAACCACCTCATCAACACCCGACTCGACTCGACTTTCGCATTCATTCAGCTTTCAACACACAATTTATCTTACTTCGTGTAACTTTCTACATAAAATCCTTTTATAAGCAATTTGAGATTTTCCTTATTCCCTAATTTATTGCGTTACAAAGAGGATTTTTCAAAAAACTCAACTCAACATTCAATTAAACCTGTCAGAGCGGCAAAAATGCTCTCCAATCCTGTCAACCTATAACCGAAAACCATAAAATTTGTGTCTCTCTGTAAAGAAAAGAAATTACATTCCGTAGAAGGACACAAATTTTACGATCATCAAATATACACCTTTGTGGGTAGAAAAAAAAAAAAAATACCCACTTTTAATTCCCTGTAATCACAATTCACCACAGCAAATTACAAAATTCCAACCACCCACATTTGTTGTGGGAGTTGTCCCTAGAAGTTGCCCATCGGAATACGCCTTTGCACATCTCGTACTCGAACTCGAAGACATTATAATTTGCACTTCACTTTTCAGAAAGCTGGTTAATTTAGGGGGTTTTCCATGCCAAAACAAAGGAGGCGAGACGATACCAAGTAACATTGTAACTTTTGTAAGTTGGAGCAACTTTTTTGCCAGGAACTTTCTAAGAAACGATTGCTCGCATCCCATCCCAGCAGTCTCTGGAGCAGCACATAAAATTCACATAAATTTTATTGCACAGCGAAAAAGGACTCTGTTCACTAAGAACAAAAAAAAAAAACAAGGATATAGAATTAAGAGCTGTGAAGTAGTGGTAAGGTCTAGGGATGCAACTTAACTCCTTTTCAAATCTTACAGGATGTTCTCGTACTCGTACTTGTACCGAAAACCGAAAACACATCCATCTATAGCTGGAACATGCTGTTGTATCCGTATCCTTGTGAAGTAGCAAACTAATTGAAAGTTTTCTTATATTTATTTGGAAGTGAAGTTCTCGACTCGACATACATAGTAAATATGGCTACAATGAATCCCATACACACAGACAAGAGCCGGGGGAAAGGATTCTTACAATTAATACGATTCAACCGAATCCTGATTCTAGTTTTTATTTTTATTTTATTTGTCTTTTGTGCTCAGGATTCTTTTCTCTTACAAGGTTATTTAATTGATGTACACACACGAGGGGAGGGGGGTGATTTGCACAACCCCCCCTATCGGTTGCAGTCTATTGGGAGTTTAATTAAGTTTTTCTTTTTTATTTAGATACGATTTGGTTGGTTATCCTTTTTTTCTTCTTCAATCAACAAAAACAGGCTAAACACAAGAAAAAAGGATTCGAGAGGAAATTCAATCAAAACCTGATAAAGAACAAAAAAAAAAAAAAAAAAATCCCATAAGGACATTGGCTCCCACATCTATTATTCTAAGGACCACTCCCCAATCATGTGCATATGTAAATATACAAACGAGAAAGATATTCCCACAGGGCACATCATTCGCCGTCAAAGAATGAAAAGAAGAAACAGAGAGATGTCGTGGAATCTACACTGATAGAGAGTTTGGGGTCTAAAGGACATGTAGGAAAAATAATAAATCGGAGTCCTTTTACCCATATCCGTTCTAAATTGGCAATTTGTGTGCGAAAATAGATTCAGGCAGAAAACCGATGTTAATCCTGTTTTTTTTTTTTTATTTTCTGGCATCACCGCTAAACTTTTTCCTTTTTTCATTTTCATTCATCGCGGGCTCGCTTTTCACTTTTTCAGTCCACCGCGGGTTGATGAACAGCGTGCCACTTAAAAAGGATTTCTCTGGTATTTTTTTTTTCGACGTTTTCTTGTTGGTTTGTGTTCTGCTGCTTTTAGCGGATGCGTTGAGTCACGCTTGATGGCTAAAACAGCTTCCACGTGACAGGTTTCTTGTTTTTTACGCGATGATATCCTATTTCCCTTTTCTGCATTTAATACAAGCAAAGTCAGGATGTGTGTCTGTGGTATAGTGGGTCACTAATTAAAAATAAACGCCCATATGCCCATTGGACAAAAGGAGCTCCTATTTAATTTAACATGAGGAGTATGAGTACCTGCAAAGGATCTTGGCAGGACTACGCGTAGCTCCGGGTACACGTACATACGATTCGCGTTGATTTGTTTTTGTTTGTTTTTTTGGGCAGAGTATCCTTCGAGGAATACTGATGACAGATAATGAAATTAGATTCGGTAGGATCTGAGGGTGTTGTACCCGACCGCCATCGTCAGAAAATTGAATTAATTTCGTTCGCTTGTAGGTGGTTGATTGTTTCAGCGAATAGCGAGGATAATTATGTTTAATTGAGGCAGTGACAAGGATATAAACGCTAAGCGCTCACGTATGTGTATTTGTGTAGCTTGAAGACCCCTAATGCCGATGGGGTGATTTTGAATAATTGCTTGTTTCAGTTTCAGTTAGTGGGGGAACGTTAGAAGGAAGATTACGGAAATTTATTGCAAATAACTTTGCAGGAAATGACAAAGGGAATCCATTTGGAGGCAGGCGTGGTATATAAAGACGTGAATTTTGGGAAGCTGTGATTCTACTAGAATTTGCTTTGAACAGATTTATAAAGGCATCGATTCTCTCATTTGCGAAAGACACACTCAAGCAAGACTATTGGAAAATGCAATGTTTTGAGGAAACCACTTGTTTATCGATAGTGTCGCCGTCTCACGCTACGTGTTCGAATGTCACTTCAATAAGCGCCATCTCTATGTATTCACAATAAATAAAGTCTACCAATAGAACATCTTTAATTAGAGAGCTCTCAAACTATGATTATTAAGAATTCCTTTTATTTCTACTGATCTTGAGCCAGTGTATTTTATCCTGTGAATAGCTTAAAACGAGGTTTTCAGGCAGGTGTACATAAAAGGTATACCAAACGAGTACCAAATAAATTTTATTTAATTGCAATTTTAGATGGAAATTTGTAAGTAACAAAAGTATTCTGGATATTTGTATGCTTCCGTCTTTATTATACTTTTCACGTGGAGAGAAAGAGGATTGTCTCTTTCCCACTCAATACCTTTTTGTTTTCTATTTTATTAGTGCTGCCAAAACATGATTATTTTTTCTTAGGGCATTAGAACAAAACTGCAGATGGCGTAAGTACTATCCGTAAGTACGAGTATAGATCTATTACAAAATTGAATTTTGTTGAAAATTGTTTACAATGAATGAAAAAAAAAAAATTGCTCCAGAATGATCTCTTAAACATTTGACAAAAATGTACATATGTATGTGCCTATATAACATACGTATGTATGTACTACATGGGTTGAAAAGTCCTGGGATTTTTCAATAGGTGGCGCCACTCATGACTTATTGCGAGAGGCTCATCTGTCACTATACTCTGTTCCACAAAAATTGTCAGTACAGGGAAGATAGGACGTTTGCCTCACATTCTGGTTGCAATAGCTTTCATAAATCTGTCCCTCTATTAAGCTCTCACTAGTCTATCATAGTATGCATGACAAATCGCAGCAGATCGGAAAGGAATAGCGTTAGGGTTACCATCTGCAGATTTAGAAACAAAATAATTTGTTGAACGAAAAAAGATAATTGTGTACAAAGTTGTAAAGGGTTTACGAGTTTGTATTTTGATGTATCACTGTTATCTATCGGAAACGACGACTTTACGAGATATGTATAAGCAAACAAAAAACTCACTCTTCGTTTTCGCACCCAACACTCATCTCGCGCATATAGCCTTCATTATAAATCACAAAAATCGAAAAATTCTTGAGGTCCATTTTAACGAAAAACGAGAAAATGGAAAAAAACAAAAGCCAAGTGGTGGCAACACTCTCACATAATCAAATTCATTTATTGGTTTTCAAAAGCACAAAATCCCAAAGCTCATTGACTAAAACTGAGGAAAAAACTGTAGCGATTTACTTGAACTTAATAATGGGAGCACTGTTTTTATGTTCATATTTTCACACACACAGAGATGATTGATGGCTGCCACCAGGGTTGCCGCGAGCAAAATTCAAAAAGCTTCCAAAAAAGGGGTCCAGACGCGAAAAAGGTGTCCCGCTTATATTTGTATGAAAAAATGCAATTTTTCGAAAAACTGTATTTTATTGCTGCACTTAAAATAAAATAAATATTGAGAAAAAAATAACAAAGATAAGAAAGCATGTATGCAGAACGAGTTTTTGTGAAGGAAATTCTGATTACACGTCTTTGAGAGCGATGGCCAAATTGCAGGTAAGATTCGAATTGGTTGCTCACCCACCAACTATTATCTGTTCCCAAACCTCAAGCGGTGGCTCCAGGGAAAGAGATTCAGATCGAATGAGGAAGTCATCGCCGAGGTGTATTTCGAAGGCTTTGACGTATCGTAATACAGAAAGGACATCGAAATGTTGGAAACTCGTCATACCAAGTGTATTGCTCTCGAATGCAACTATGTTGAGGAATTAGTATAACTTTGCCTAAAAAACGCTTGTTTACATTAAAAATCCTGGGGCTTTTCAGCCCACCGTTATGTTTTGAAAAATAATGTTTTAATATACACATACGACATACATAAATAAATAAATAAATACAGTAACAAACACAAATCTCTTAAATTTTGTTTCTAATTAAAAGAAAAAACAAAAAGTTTTCTATTTACATATCCTGACACTCACCATAAGGAGATTAGCATTAAACTCAAGTGGCCTTACCTGTAAAGAAAGAAGAAAAAAATAACAAATTATAAGATATTAATAAATTAGTCACAAATCAGCTTATTTAAAGGGAATGGCAATTAATAAAGAAGAAAGTACTTTAAAAGGCCGGAGATTGGCATTTAAATATCGAGGGAAATTATTTTTTCCCCGCCTACGATATTCCTTGCGGACCTAATTTGCGAGTATTTGTAGGGGAAAAAAGGGAAGATATACGAGTATGACTATAGGGAGGAAAATGTATTTATAAAAACAATTAATTAAACTCATCTTCAGGATTTACAATCACGAGGGAAAATAACAAACGTTCAGGGGAGTCACGTTATTGGATACGGCAGTCGTGTCTTCGAATTAGTGACAACCGACAGAATTTCAGACACAAAACCACAAAAATGCTTAACGGTTTTGAGTGCGGTGAATTTTTTGTGAAACCACTAAATAACATTCGTAACAAATGAATGGGACGTGTTCAAAAACATATTTTATTTTTCCAAACAACAGAGAGTGAGTGTAGCTGTGTTCAAAACCATGTTTGTAGGATTTCCACGTTTGGTGCAACGCGCTACAGGGGTGGGTGTGCAACTAATGGTTATGTTCCGTTTCTACAAATTCTAGAACTTGAAACCAAAACTGTTAAATACGTCAAAATATGTGTCACGCCATGCATTTTTATTTGAAAGGTTTGAGTTCTTTTTTTTACAGAGACTTCCAATTCCAACAACGAAATTAGATACTAAACTCTCGTGTTTGTTGTCACAAAACCACGCTTCTAAGGAACAAGGCTAGCTGAAGAGGTTTGAATCCGGAAGTGTTGCCAAATCGAGATTGCATCCTGGGGTCGGTCTTAGCCCAATATATTTTTAAGCGTCATCTTTGGTGTTTTTACGTTTCTATTTTATGTTTTTTTTTATCTAGTTAGGTATTTATTTATTTATTTTCATCAAATGAGAACATCTACTGTTCTCGCTAGATTACATAATACAATATATATATATATATATACTTAAAAACTACCACCAAAACCTAAAGCCAAAATAAGTTTACTCCTAAACGACTCCCTACTTAAATGGAAATCTAGTAAACTACTATAATTATTAGACTCTCTAAGACATCTAGTAATAGGTTCATTGCAACCATAATTAACACTATGAAATGGAACATAAAATAGAAGACGGTTTCTAAGCACTCTAGATGGAGCATAGGATCCAAATAATGATAATAATGAGGGGCAATCGATATGATTGTTTATTAAGTCACGAACAAACACAATTGAAAAAAATTGTCTACGCTTGAACAGTGGTAGGATACCAAATAATTTACATCGAGTCTCATACGAAGGCATTTCAGTATTCCAGCGTAATCTACGCACGGCAACCCTAGTAAAGCGTTTTGGATCTTCTCAATTCTACTGGAATGGACTTCATAAAATGGAGTCCATATTATACTACAGTATTCGAGATTGGATCTAACGAAGGCAAAGAAAAGACACTTAAGCGTGTGCGGATCGTTAAAGCCTTTAGAGTTCCGCAAAATAAAACCCAACATTGAATTACCTTTAGCAACCAAAAACTCGATATGCCTGCAGAAACTTAGTTTTTTGTCAAATATGACTTCCAGGTCTTTTTTGGAGGAGATAATAGCGGGGACAGGTTACGACAAAAAGAAAGATTTTGACATTTAGAGACGTTGAGGTGAAGGTCATTAATATGACACCACATAGAAAGTCGGAACAATTTTAAATCATCTGCAAACATAAGACATTGGGAATTTTAAAACAAGTCGGTAATGTCATTAATAAATAACAGAAAAAGCAAAGGGCCCAGATGACTACCTTGAGGAACTCCAGATGTAACGTAAACAGGTGACGAATATATATCGTTAATGCGAACATACTGAATTCGATACGTAAGATAGGAGCGAATCCACTGTAAAAGGCTTGAATGAAATCGGCTCAGTTTGGAAATCAAAATTTTGTGTTTAAAACGGTCAAACGCCTTAGCGAAGTCAGTATAAATTACATCACTCTTTAGGCCTTTCTCCAAGTCGTTTAGGGTGGAATGATAAAATATTGAGAGATTAGAAGAAGTAGATCTACCAGCTATGAAGCCATGTTAGTTTCTCATAGACTAGTTTTACAAACAGTTTAGGTATAGTTGAAATTTTGCAAATAGGACGATAATTAGTAATATCATGCCTAGAACCTGATTTATAGATGGGTGTTAAAAACGAATTCTTCCAAACCTTCAAAAAATTTCCAGTCTGCAGAGACAAATTAAACATTAAAGAAAGAGGCACAGATAACACATAGGGACACTTCTGAAGTATAATTGGAGGAATGCCATCCATACCCGGATTTTTATCCAATTTTAATAGAGAGAGGGCAAACTGAACTTCATGGATAGAGCACTCTAAATCACCAACATTTAATTGACTAAACGACACAAAGGTAGCATTTGAAACTATAGGTGGGATAGAACCACTTGACTAGCAAACATATTACAAATAGTTAAAAGATCAGATGAGGATTCGTCATTAAGACGCATACAGTTAGGAATACCATTAGATTGCTTTTCGCGATTAATGAAGCTCCAAAAACGTTTACTATTACTCTTTAAATTAGATTCGACGGAAAGGAAATACTGTCTATAAAGGAACTTATTTAAAATATTAAATTCCTTTTGAAGCTCCGGATTATTATTCTTTTTTCGAAACTGCTTATAGGTCTTATTTTTCCTATTATTTAGATATACACTGAGGTAAGTACCGCTAAGTTTAATCTATCAGAACTGACGTTTTACTCGAGTCAGTTGACAGCTGATTATTTGGCGTAATGGTTTGAAAACACGGTGGTTTTTCGTTACAATTAAAATGGGTTGCGTCCCAGCTAACTAAGAATTGTAACGATTTTGAACTGTCGGTTGAGTTGTTTTTGTTTAAGTTGTCTTAGATACGATTTTACTAAATGGAGCGCATAGTTCTTGACAAAACGATAAAAATTATATTCACTACTGAAAGTCTGCAGCTGTTGAGAATATCGGATCAGTCTTTAATCAGCCTAGAAGCCTTTATAAATTCCTTTCCAATCCTGATAATGTAAGGCTACTTAAAGGATACGCCAAATAATCTTTTGGTGCTTGTACGGTTTGATAAGCCCGTTGGTGGTTCAAACCAATTCACATGATTGCAGTCAGATTAGGAATACATTTGTCTAAGAAACTTATGGAGTCGAAATGCATTTATGATGGAAGGTTAGGGTGCCTGCAGGAAGAATTACTTTGGTTGTCCAGAACTTGACTTCAGATGTTTGAACATCCTTTTTAATGAAAAAGGGACATTTTTGGGAAAATCTTTGAAAAATCTTTCGAGTGTCTGAAAGTTTAAGTAAAAATAAAAGTTCCCACAAAGTTTTAAAGTAAAAACAGGCATTAGCCAATATACCATAACATATTCCACTTTCTGGTTAAGCGGTCAAATCCACTCCACATCCCTCTAGAATATCGACACAATTTGCATACTCCAGACATAACTAGCACCACCCACCGATCAATCAGCTTATCGTATCGACCTCGAACGCCCCTTAAGACAAATGGGTAAATCATTCCTCTTGAAACACACTGGCACAATGAAAAATTGTCTCCGTAATTTTTTCATCCATAATCTGAGCTGCTCATCGTCTGCCGATGATTCTACCTCCGACAGTCTCAAAATGCATTCATACTCGTATAGCATCGTGATAGAGAATGATATCCGTAATATATCAATAATTGACTTCTAGCTCTGCTCAATTAGCCGCTGTTCCTATGTGCTGATGCTGTTCTATGCATACACATGCACGTGAGTGTGCTTTCTTTAGAAAATAATGAATCTGGAAATTTTTGTCACGTCCGAAACGATGCTGAATTTGGATTCAAAAGCAGAAGCGTGTTTCTGCTCGTAGCTCCCCCCAGCGCTATCCGACAAAAAATAATTAAGTGAAACTTTTGAATGTGAATTTTTTTTTCGGGACAAAGGATGATCTTCATTCGGCGTACATATGCCGGGAATATTAAATAATTATACACAGAGACAAAAAATGAAACGAAATCTGGATCTAAAAGCGTAGCTGCGTGTGCGCCTCTGTCCATCCATCCGCCTTTAGTTTTCGAAATAATTAAGGGGAACAAATATAATAATATGGAAATCCCTATTTACCTTCATTGTGCCGCTGCCACTGGTTGGACTTGGAATTGGACATCCTGTTCGCATTAGTGTCGTGGAATAAAGAAAAATTGAGGAACGGGAGTGGTAGTAAATCTACGCGGAGATAATACATCACGTTCAGTGATTTTTCTTTTTTTGAGATGACATTTGCGAGTGGACGGACGACAGATTGATTTTCCTAATTTTCCTAACACCACCCACCACCACTCTCTGCTGATGATGTTGTGCGGTGTGGAAAAAAGGAATTGTCCTGTCAAGGATTTGTTTTTTTTTTTTTTTTTTGTTCGCTTACGACCTCGGTGTATGTTGGTCGCCTAGCAAGCCGCCTTTAAGAGGGGGGAATCCATGTCAGTTATAAATGATGGTGATTTTATTCATGGGCAGATAATTTTTGCTGGCCTATTTCCTACATTCTTATTTTTGTCTCATTCCTTAGCCATGAATAGCAAGTTGACGAGTATCACACGTTTTCATACGTGACTAAGTTTCTTGATGATGAGACAGAGACGAGTTACAAATTTGAAGAAATCTCTCATAACTGATTTCGCAGCGCGGGGAAAGGGGCAGCGACAAATGAATATAAATCTAAATAGTAGTGCTTAGAATATTCAATTTTTACATTTTTTTTTTTGGACTTAAAAATGTTTGGTTCTGATGGGATTAATCCGCATGAGATGGGTTTTTAAGATTTATTTGGAGACATATTTTTGAACGGACACTAGTTGGGTGCGTGGATTAGATTAGCGGAGAGAACTTACATAAGTCAGGACATGTGAAGGATCAAGTAGCATAATTGAATCTCACTAAGAACGTCATCGCCCCATTACTCCAAGAAGTCAGAAATCTGGCATCAAGACTCATGTTAAACACCGCCGAAGATGGTTCCAACAAATGTAGGTAATCTGAGCATGTCTTTCCACGAGCTCACCTTTCAAAAGATTAGATGAAACCATTAACCGTTTACAGCAGAGCATTGACGAAGGGCTAAAAATATGAAGACGCCTGTGACCAAAGAGGTTTACTTGTCCAAAAATGCCACCCTTACAATTAATCAATCAGAAACGAGTATCTCGCATCACAACCACTTTGGGCGTCTCCATACTGTTTTCTGTGGGGTTTCTTGAGAATACGATAGATGATCGCCAAAGGGCCCAGAAATTTTGCAAAGAATGATAAACTCACTGGAAAAAGTCCGCCATTATGAAGTCACATATGCCGGCCACGTGTGAAGTGATTTCGGAACCACCCTGTTTATACGAGTACAATGTGGGTAGCAACTTAGTGTAACTTAGTGCAACTTAGTCATTTCATGTCAAGCTTGGTGTAGGCACCACATAGATTGACAACTTGGCTTGACATTCCGATTGAGGTACCTCCAAAACATGTGATCTGAACGCATCAACCGCCTCCTCAGGCGTCGGAAATCGTTGACCTCGCATTTTATTTTTGATCTACGGGTATAAGAAGAAATCAATGGGTGCCAAATCAGGACTGTACGGTGTATGATCCATCAAGTCGATGCTATGAATGCTTAAAAATTCGTGGTGGAGATTGGTATCCCTTATTCTTCCAAACATTTCTGGCAAAGAAATAGTGGTGAACCATTCAGAATTTACCATTCTACGTTTCTCTAATGCAGGGTGGTGACATGTCCAATTATTCCAAAAAAAATAGGCGATCATTTGCTTCGAAGTGCGAACAACTTTTGTTGGATTTGGTTCGTCTTGAAAGTCTAATACTGTCGATTGTATAGTTTCGAGTTCATACGCATAGATCCATGATACGTCGCCTGTCACCGCGATGAAATTTTTTCAACATTTCCTTGTACCAATCGACACGAGCCTTTTTTTTTTTGAACGACTGTCAAATTATGCGGTATCCAACACGAACAAATCTTTTTGGCGGCCAAATGCTCATGCAATATGGAATGTGTGCGAGTGGAACTAATGCCCAAGCACGCCTCATCTCACGGTGTGTCACATGGCGATCTTGCCACATTAGTTCAGGCACATCATCAATTATTTTCTGGCACAACAACCGTTTTTGGACGAGCTTCATGAAATTCGCCTTGTAGCGAACTGCGACCACGATTGAATGCGGAAAACCAGCGAAACACGGTGGCTCGAGATGGTGCTTCATTACCAAAAGTCGAAGCGAGTTGATCGGCATGGAAAGTCATAGAAATACATCGCACGAAAATGTTCACGATTCAATTCCATTTTTTAAAACAAGATAATGTTTCAAGTACCTGTAAACAACACAAATAGCGCTCGTATGACAAAATGTCCTGAGTGCGGTTACCTTTAAAAATGTCAAATTTTATGATGAAAATGTCAGATTTGACATATTCCCACTGGTGTTGCCATATCTCAGAACTTGAGTAGCAACCTAAGTACTACGCATGCTGCCCGTGTTCAATCCCAGAAAACAGAAAGACACAAGCATCCGAACAACGGCGTTCAAGAAATCAAATACGAGCTGTCTCGTAGCTTATCTAAAGTCTTTGTAGTCTCGAATGTTTAGAAATATGCGCATACCGTATATATTTTTGTTTTTAACCAGCAACACTTCCAAAGCTTGCATTATTTGGCTTAAAATCTTGTCACTTATCGTGGTTGTCAATTCCTTGTCTCTTTCTGCTAAATTTGAAGCTTCTACAACTGCCATTGCCAAACTTTGACAGTTCTATTGGCAGCTCCGCTATTATAAAATAAAAAGAAAGACACACGCGTTTTTTTTCGCCGTGCTTTTATTTTGACACATTCAAAGTTCTAATTGTCAAACGTACCTACATTCTGTCAAACAGACATTCTATCGACTTGCACGAATGTCAAATTGAAATGTCAGTGTAGATCTGGAAAACAGTTTCTTTGAAGTTTAACATTTTTACCGAATGACATTTCCTGCGGTGGTATTTATTTTTTTAATCTCCATTTGAAGCGACGCGACGCATATCCCAGGTAATGTTACATATTTCCGCCGCTGGGCTTCTTCGATGGAAAATGCTGACATGATGTTGTACGTCTAAACTCTGTCCACTTGTCTTACATTATCACATTATTATGTCCTTGTCATAAAAAAAAGCGTTTGCCTTCTTCAAAGCCACAAAGCAAAAAAACAAAAACAAGAAAAAAAAACTAGATGATGCGGCGATAAAAATGAAGAATACTTTTGTATAATGCTTTCGTGTCGTAAAACACAGGACCAAGAGATAACCACTTTTAGTGAATGCCTCTAGGGTTGTACGCGCGATAAGAACGTAATTGCTCTTATAGCCCAAAGAAACTAGACAGCGCGTGTTTTTCATAAAAGTAAAACAGATCAGATAAAAATAAGAAGAACAAACCACCAACACAGCTTTAAGAATATTGCAAAACACTCGGGTCCACATGTAAACAGGGACAATCCTCCTGTTTCCTTGTCGAAAACAATCAATGTTTGCCAGACTCAAGGTGAGAAGTTAATTAACAAACCGAGTAATTAATGACCTGCCAGTCACGTGACTGGTCATTCGTTTAGCCGATACAAGCAACCTTCATACTGGATACACGTTTCTTTTGACAGATAACAATAAATACACAAAAGTGGATGTTTCAATACGAATGAGATACATATTTGTACTTTGGAAGTGTGCTTCAGGAATGAATTATTGGCAGTGGCATTTTGGAAATGGTGGAGATGGATATCCAGGAAAAAAATTCCCACAGATAGGTACAGATGCCAGAAACCTACAGTCGGGGTAGGGATTACGGCTCACATAAAATTGATTGGATTGGTAAACTGAATGGAATGCCAAGTTCAAAAAACGTTCCTCTCATCCGTCAGGATATAAGAAACGTCCATGTTGAAATTGGAACATGAGAACTTGGGAAATGGTCTTCTGAAGCTTCTGATGACTTTAGACAGAGGTTGTTTGAGGGACCTCCAACCTCCGAGATAGTTTTTGGTCCTTTGCAGCTTTTCAATCCGCCTTTCGAAATTGGCAATAAAATTGTAGGGCTGGACGGGGCGTTCTGTGAAGAATTCATCTCAGACACGAGAATTTACTGTGAGAAGGTATCTTCTTTGATTGGGTGGCGCTACAGTTCGAGGTGAACCATTGCCTGCTTCTCGCAACCATTTCTGTATGCGTATTCTGATTTTGGACGAATGGAAGGGAACTACAGTTTGTTGCCGACTCCGAACGGCGAGTTGAGAAGCTCCTCGTGCCAAATGATACTCTTGAATGGTTGTCAGAGGTTCGGAAGAGGTGGCATAGTGAAAAAATGTTTGCTAGGATTAAACCTGGGCAGCTTGTATGGAAGTCTAATGCACTAACCACTAGGCCAAGGCCCTCTAGGTTGTATTTTTAAATAGAACAGGCCTTTTGAGGGACAATTTTCAATACCTGAATGTCACCTCCAACAGATGCAACGATTTAGTCATTTCAAGTGATTTTGCTATGAGCTCGAACCTGAGACTGGATTCTGCAAATTGCCACTAGATGGAGGTATTTTTCTGGGCAACCAATGGGAAGTTTCTGAGGTAAAGAGCATTATCTCACCCCAAATGAGAAAGATTTTTTAGTAGCACAGGTCCAAAGTAAGAGAAGAAGCATAGTTAAATATACAACGCTTACTATTATTCTAACTATATTCAATCCAACATTCTCAAAAGTAGTTGAACGTCCTGAAGCCTGCGCAAGCAATTTTCAAGGACCTATGATTTAAGGAATTTTGGAAAGACTTTGATTTTGAATGATAAGCAGGGTATGATTTGACCGATGAAACTCAAACACTGTTACCTTTGTGTGCACAGTATATTTCAGTATGTAAAATTCTGTGCAAAGTGATACAGTGAAACCCCCTTCGGCGATCAGGCAACGGTGACAACTTTTGTGTCCGCCTAAGGGAGTAGTCCTTTCAAGGGATAAATACCATTTTTCTTAAATCAAAACATAATAAAAAGAACACGGCGAAACGATGAACAAAACCGAACAAAGATTGGGAATCCTCGGAAATGACTTCTGTCGCGCCTGCAAGGATGAGGAGGAAGAAGAATCCTCGTCTTTCACCTATCACATTTAATGGGACGAAAAGTTTGGGAATCTATAAAATTTAGCAGAGCTGTAGAAAATACTTCATACACATTAGTATGTACGTATTCGTTCATATGTTACATATGCAACGAGTAATTTTACTACAAACATGATATTTACCGGTGCGCGCCGCCTAGAGCCAGAATGTACCGTACTGTACTAAATGTTGTGAGCAAGTATGTTTCTTTCTAATTCAAATCAAAACAGAAACAAAAAATCGTTGTCAAGGTACGGAGATTTTTTTTTTGTTTTTGTCCGTCTAATGGAATTAAATTAAATAATTTCTGACAGATATGCGTGTCCGCGTCCGATCAAGGGACTGTCCGGTTAAGGGAAGGTAAAATGTAAGCAAACTGAAATGTAAAAGCTTGGTAATGAAAATTTGTTCGTCTAAACTCTAAAGGATCGGTCCGTGGTACATACGATTGCAGAGTGGTATACGCGACGATGTGCATATATTCATAGGTATGCTGTTTGCAACTCACTGTAGTCTTGTGATTAGTTCTATTCGCCTAAATTGTTATTTGCTTCTAACAGCAGGGCTACGCCATAGGAAACGGGACAGGCAACTTTCGTCTTCTAAGAATAACTTCTTACGCAACCCGAAATAATTTCACCACACCTTTTGTGTCGCATTTTTGCTCCATACCAATTCGTTTGAAACTTCCCTCGTTTCACATTAAAATATAATTTTTCAATACTGGCTTATTTTTACCAGGCTCTCTTTAAATGAAATAACTTAGACGCATCTGCCACTTAAGTGTTCTTAAAATAAATAAAAAAAAAAAAAATATCCAGAGAAAGGGAACAAATTCTAAGCCCTTCGACTTTTTTCCTCCATGTCTCTCTGTGTGACCACACAGCATCACCAAGACCAACCCCTAACCGCCACCACCCCCCCTCTTGAGGATAAGTTTCATTTATAAGTATTTTAAAGTAAAAGTGGCTACGTCTCCTCTCACTTCCGCTTTACGGTGCCGGATATCCCAAGTATCCTCCATGTCGGCCAAAGAAATATGTAGAAGGACGACAACGAAAATAGAAGAAGCAGAAAAAAGAAATGTCTTCTAAGACACCCTCATAAACTTTTCAAGAGGCACACGCAGAATGAGAATCTCCGACAAAAACACTCTAAAAAAATATACAAAAAATCTCGACATGAGGAAAAATATGAATTTTTTTCTCAAACACTTTGGGGGTTTTTCCTACCACCCACCCCACACGTACCATTAAATAAAAATCGTTCGCACGTATGCGAAAAGTGGACCTTAGGGCAACACACACAATATTTCATGTTCAAAAAAAATTTGTTTATTGTCTACCTACGCCGTAGGCACACGAACAGTACCGTTCTCTATTTTTAGATATATTTTTTCCCCTCAGGTGGAAGGCTTTTAATGATTCACCTCTAGCCTTCGTCTTCGGTTATTCACAACCCGTTTAAAATTCCAAAAACGTAACCCAAAACACAAAAAAAAAATGTTCGTCTTGCAAGCGTACCCATGTTCATTTGTGTGTCGGAAAAGTTTTGCTTACTCCGGTGTGCAATTCTTTCAACCCTTACCTGTGCCAGACGGCATTTAACTCTGTTTGTACCCCATCATCACAATATTTAATCACGGTGCCATGGTATGATACACACAATCGATTCAATGGGGGTAAATGCCGCAGTCGGTCTATGATTCAACCCCGACGACACCCTTACATGGAAAAGAAAGAGGAAAAAAAAAATAGTTTTAACCAGAAAATTATTCAACAAAAAGTTCAAGTTTTGCAGTTTTTAGAGACGGCAAACTTTGTTTGAGGAATTTTTAGCCCGTTCACTCTTCGCCTTCCCCGGCTTCATCTACAGGGAAACAATCCTTTCAACCCTCTATCAAGTTTCTTAGATAAAGGTGTTCTGTGTATGCGTCGTGGTGCTGGCAAACGTCATTTTAAGTGTTAAGTGGAATTTCATTAGGTGACGCGGTCGTACTGTGAACGGATTAGGGGTTGGGTTGCTGGTGGTTCTATTGGATAAACCTGGGTTGGGGCTAAATAGGGCGGCGAGTTATAAAGAGAATAAGAGGGAGACAGAGTTTAAATTAAAGTTTACTCACTTTTTTTTCTCTGTCCGTAAGTTATTCATTATTGTTCAAGGCCTGCCTGTTCGTAAATTCTACAAAGAGGATTACGAACAAGTTCGGGTAACGCACAGAGTGGATTAACTTTAAAGCGGCACGATTTTCGCAAACGATTTTAAAGTTATATTTCTTAGGTACATATGTATGTATGTAGGTACTGGTTGTTCGGTGGAAATTAAAGATGTTTTCAAGAGTTTTTTCAACATCTTTGAAGGGGGATCATCTCTATTGGGAACTTTCGAGGAACGTTTCACCATAATGACATCTATCATATAATTGTCTTAAGGTGGCGCTACAGTCTGAAGTAAGCTTGGGCGACGTTCTTCAGCTTATAAAACACGGATCTCTTACATTTGGAGTTAAATTTTGAAGACTTCTCGAAACAGAGTGAATGTGAGAAAGCTGTCGGTTACTCTGGACCGAAAAATGAACCGAATAATCACTTCGAAGCAGTTTTTGGACATGTTCAAGCCGTAACTGTAACGTCGTTCCGTAACTGTTGATGAAACTGGGATCCATTACTACCCGCCAGAAATGAAAGAACAGTCAAAACAATGCATTTCGTTTTTTGGAATTCGCAGAGAATAATACACATCGACTATTTGGAAAAGGGAAAAACAATTACCGATGCGTCCTATGCAGAGTTATTGGAGATGAAGAGTTAATGAAAAAATGTCCTCGTTTGGCAAAGAAAAAAGTACTGTTTCACCACAACAGTGCTCCGGCTCATACATCCGCCATCGTGACAGTGATATTTAACGAATTGTACTACGAATTGGTTCCCCATCTACCATTCCGGGCTTGGGGGTAAGAGATTCTCATCAAATTACGAGGTTATCGCCACAACTGACGGCTTTAAAAGTTAGGGCATCCGCATAGCTAAGTGTATCGAGACATGCTGCCTTTCGTATATACATATGCATGGTACTGCATTGAGAATGTTACTCTTTGGCCTTCGACTAAAGCGGCTTTAAAAGCCGATGTGATTTTCTTGAAATATGATATCTTAGGTAAATATAGCGTTGTAATTCAAGAATGAAAAAAACTATGCGATCAGTAAAAAATGTTGCCACTGTCTTTAAAACATGTCACAGTTCTCCCGACTGATGTCACTCACCCTTTTCGAGTCTCGGTCTTTAAAACCCCCTTTGTGCATTTAGCTGTTAAAACAGACTAATCAAATATTTGTGCATTCGTGGTGCTTCAAATCGATTCAAATCGCAGGCCAAATGAACAGAAGCTGTTTCCTAACTCGCGGGTGTGCTTAAAATCCTCACAAATGATAAAAATATTCCAAAATTACTCTTACGTGCATTTCTAGGTTTTTGCCTACAACCTTTTCTACATGGTTGCCAAAAGATTGTGTTTAGGTATTTAAATTTAACAGTTTTACGAATTCCCAAGCAGAGGAATAGATAAACCTACATATGCATATTTGCATAACACTGTTCTGACTGTTCTGGCTGTTCGGTAAGTCAGTGACTGTGATGCAAGATGTCGTTCGGACCGCATTGAGTTTTTTTTTCGCCATCTTTCGGTCAAACATTGATCTTTTTACAGTGATCGAAAGTACTTTGGTTTGTGTTATTTGCTCAAAATGGAAAAAAAGTGAGTTTCGCTAGCACTACTTTCCGCGCGGTAAAACCATTAAGGAGACTGAAGGCAGACTTCAAAAATGTTATCGAGACTCTGCTCGAATGAAATGGTAGACAAGTGGATTACTGAATTTTGTTCAGGTCTTACGAGCACAAAAGACACTGAGCGCTCAGGACGTCCAACGGAAGAAATTGTCAACAAAATCCACACTATTGTGTTGGACGATTGCCGAGTCAAAGTTTGTGAGATAGCTGAGACAGTAGCCATTTGAAATGATAGCGTCATTTGAATCCTGCATGACCATTTGGGGATGAAAAAATGATCGGCAAGATGCGCGCTGCCTTTACTGACGATTGATCAAAAACGGATTCAGGTTAAGTTTTCAAAGCAGAGTTTGGAACTCTTCGAGCGCAATTCAAGTGAATTTTTAAAGCGATTCGTAACAGTTGATGAAAACACCACTTCACCCCAGAAATGAAAGAAAAACAGTGAACCTCTTCAGGCGAACATGCACCAAAAAAAAGACAAAAACGGGTTCGTCGGCCGGAGAAGTCAGGGCAACGGTTTTTGGGATTCCCACTGCGTAATCTTCACTAACTTCAAATATTGATGTTTGTTTTAAATTCTTATAAAACCTGCGTTAAGAATGGTAAATATAAGTTTAAATAATTTTTATTAAGTCTTGTAAGCCTTTTATTATTGTTTAAAAAATCCGTTACTGCACGTTATCTGTAGATAACTAAGTAAAACACAGAACGAAAATTGTATTATTTATTTTTCTATATTTATTATTTAAAATATTGTGATACAAAGAAAAAACTATTTTTTTATCACTTGAACAAAAATCCAATTTTTCGTTAATTGTTCACCAAACAAATAAATCACTCCGAATGACACGAGCAATCAAAGTATGTAAATGCACATAATATCAATTTCGACACATTCACAACTGATCGAGTCGTTTTTTTATCATTTAAGAATGAATTTCATTTCCTAGAAATCAACTTGGTTTCACCACAAAACCACTAGGAAAAAAGAGCAAATTTATTTAGTATGTTCACAGTGAAACCGCTAGGAAACAAAGTGTTAACTAAAAGGGAAAGGCTAGAACGATTACCGGACAGAACTACGCCATTATATGCAATTATTATATAAATTTAATGCAGAATTCAGGGAAAAACGGCCGAGGAAGAAAAAAGAAAAAAAGACAATGCACTGGCTCATTCGTCCGCAGTAGCAACAGAAAAATTAGCTGAATTGCGCTATGAAGAGCTTTTCCATCCACCCTATTCTCCAGATTTGGCTCCTTGGCAGTATTTCTTGTTTCCTAATTAAAAGAAATGGCTCGGCGGAAAAAGATTTTCACCGAATGAAGACACTATCGATGCAACAAATGCCTATTTTATACAGTGGAGGAAATTCATATAAGGTCATGCCATTTTTAAAAAAATTGCGGTAAGTAATTCACTCTATATTGGCATTGCCTTTCGATAGGTAATATATATCAAATCTGGTATCTCTCACAAACACAATTTCATAAAACAACTCTGTTGCTTATGAAGTATAAGTTCCGTTATTGTATGCCTTTTTAGATTGAGTAGTAGAACCAGTGCATAAGGCGGAAATTCAGACAAAGCCACATGTGTTTAATAGCGTTTAGCGTATAAAATCTTAAGTTTTTTTTTTTTTTTTTAAAAGGAAGACTAAGGTGTAAGTGCATTGCATTTCTTTCCTGCATTTTTAATGCCACTTGGAAAGCTGCTTACTGAAGAAGAAAAAATCAAAATCAGAGCCTTTTAAGATGTCGGGCCATCCAATCGTGAAAACGCAAATAAAATTTCACGATCCAAGACTGTGGTAAACAATTTGATAAATTTGGGTGAACAATACGCCAAAAACGCTGACTACGCGAGGAACAAAAAACTGTCTCAAAGGCAAAAATCCATGATCCTTAGAGAAGCGAGGAAAAACAAGGGATTCGCTTCTCAAATTGTGAAAGAACTTGAATTACCAGTAACTGCAAGACGTGTAAGGCAGATTCTGCACGGTGATAAACACATGGTTTTCACCAAAAGGCAGAAGAAGCCACCGCTTACAGCAACACACAAGATGGCCAGAATCGACTTTGCCAAAAAGTTCATGGGCTGGACAAGTGAATGGAATAAAGTTCTTTTCAGCGATGAAAAGAAGTTTAATCTGGATGGTCTAGATGGATACCAGTGTTATTGGCATGATTTGGGCGATAAAAAGGAAGTCACTATGAGCCGTGGTGGTGGTGGAACGGGCAGAAGAATTATGCGGATCTGATTTTGTGTTTCAGCAGGATAATGCAAGTATTTATTCAGCACGTCTCGTTAAACATTGGTTTTGAGGACAAAAATATAAATGTTTTACCATGGCCAGCAAGGAGTCCGGAACTGAACCCAATAGAAAATGTATGGGGTATAATTTCTAGACAAGTTTATGCCAATGGGCGGCAATATAAAACCGTTAATGAATTAAAAGACGCAATTCGCTCCACATGGATGTCTATCAGCAAGGACACATTAAAAACTTTGGTTGCATCAATGGCTAACCGCATTTTTGAGGTAATCCACAAAATTATAAATTAAAAAAAAAGTATTGAAAAATTTAATATATATTTGCCAAAATGTTTGATGACTTTATATGAATTTCCCCTAATTTTACTGAATTTTATAGTATTTTTTATTTTGGGTTCTTAAATCGTATTGATTTTACTCTTTTTTCTTCTAATAATGTTCGTATGCTTACTTGAGGTAATAAATATATTAAAACAACAAAAAATGTTTATTCGTTCTAAGAAAAACTGACTGAAATGTAATGGCCTTATGTACACTACACCACTGTAGTGTTTGGAAAGTCATTTTTTTGGAAGGTTTAAAGAAGTTTGAATATCGTTGGGAAAAGTGTATCGAGCTAAAAGGAGACTAGCATGTTGAAAAATAAATTCAATTTTGGCAAGAAAAAAAAAAAATTCTAAAGTCACTAACTTATCGAACAGTGTGTTTAGAAAGTCATAAGCCTCGTTCGTTCCCTTTTTTTGATTGGAGAAGGACTTTAAATGGCCAAACTATCTTTTTTTCGAACAAGAGAGAGTCCAAAATGGAAATGCTTTTTTCTTTTAATTGGAAAAAAAAAAATCATGAAATTAACAAGACCTTCCAAGACTAAAAACAAATTAATTCATATGTACATACCTAAGTATGTCTATATATAAACCAAAGCTGCTGATCACGAATTTGTTAATCAAGGGCCCAGCTAATTAATCACTGTTTATTCAAAGGATCTGCATTGTCACGCTGTAAACCGAAACAAAAAATCAATCAACACGAACTGAAGCCCCTTGCTGACGATTTGAACTTAATGACAACCAAAAAAAAAAAAAAAAAAAAACTTAATGGATGTTGAAAATCCCTTGGATTGCAAGAATTATTGATTCAAGAACAATGATTCCTACCCACACAGTGATGTGAATTTTAGAGTCCGGGCAACAATTCTATAAGAACAACAAGAGTAAGTGGAACAACATGTCCAATGAATTGACAAGTTTTGACATAACTTGGATGAACTGGGAAGACCGGAACTTGGGTGGCGGCCGAAGAGCAGAAGAGGATATCATTTTGTGTATTGAATTTAACACGAGGCTTGTCGGTGACGTTCCTTTTTTTCTATTCAGTAAATAGGGAGACACACCAATTTATTTGTTCATATCCTATCTAACACACGTAAAGGGGCCTTCTTCATCAGTTTCTTAAGTCCGTAGCCTTACGCCATTTTTGGAAAAGATGCCTTGCCGAAGGTGTCCATCAGCTAGCTTTAATAATAGTCTCGAATGTTCTTGCGTGATTCAGTTTCACTAGCATGTTCAGCTGTCTTCCGAGAAAGGGTAAAACGATTCTGCAATATTGCACAATAAACAAGAGAATACACACAAATAAACGGCAAAACTTTATGCAATTTATTTATAAAGAAAAATATACATCAAAATTATCGTGATTTAAAATCAAGAGGAGTATGGTCAGTCTCATAATTCAATGCCAAGGAGCTCGTATTTGGTAACAATGAACACAAACACATTTTAAAACTTCGGAAAACTTCTTCGAAATCTGCATTTGGATGGAAAAAGTTCACAAAACAATGCTCTCGGAATTTTTATTAAAAAAACTTCATTCAGAATTGTTTTTAAATAAATTAACTTAAACTTTAGTTAAATATTATTTTTTTTTATCAAAACAATTTAATTCACACAATTAAACAAATTTGTTAAAAGCACAACAAACGAAAACAACTGTCAAAGAGAGTAAAAAAACATGTTTTAAATAAAAAGCCAACATATGGAAGCAAAAAATGCGTCATCCCAGTTTCCACCCATCAAACAACTCATCGCGTCGACACATAATTTTCACATTTCACTTGAACTCCCCAGTCTGAATCAATTTTGATTTAAAATCAACATAAGCTTTGCTACAAAAAGCAAAACAAACATAATACAAATAATCAAATTAATGACAAAACACAAACGCACACCAGTGGAACAGTGAAACAGTAAAATAGAACTTTCTCTTCGGTAATAAAAATAAAATTCATATAAGAACAAGCGAAAGGAAGAAAAAAAAAAAAATAAATTCCTGTCAACCTGTTGGACGTCAATGTCAATGGAAGCCGCCACAGTGACTGCCACCTCTACCACCCTCGAAACAAGGCGAACTTAATTGAGTGACAGTGATACACAATATTGAAATATGTTCTTGTAAGGAGCGAAGGCAAAATATTTTTTAACAAGTACGATTATATGAAAAATGTTAAAATAATGCCTGTCGGGGGGTGGCATGGGGGGTAGGCGTAAAAGTAGATTAACTGGGGGGGGTAGGTTTGGCAGTGAAAAATGGTCTACGCAACCATATGTTGGCGACTTCCACTGCCGGTGGATGAGTAAAAGGACATTTTACACACAGCTTGGTGTCATTATTTGTTCATATTTTGTAATAAAATGATTTATCATGCTTTACACTTTACAAACGACGAGTAGATATATCCGGGATTAGACTTTGAAAAAAAAAAACCGAACTGCGGGTGGGGTTCCTGTCACTGTCACAACACAGAAGAAAAAAAAAAGGACTACGAGTACTACCAACCAAACACTCACCATATGGCAATAAACGAGTTTTCCACAATAGCACATTGTTTGCAGGATATGTGTCCCTCTGTGCACTTTTCTCGTCCTTTCTTTAGTTTTTATTTTGTTTTAACTTTTGCTTAACTTTTCTTTTCTTCGATTTTATTTATGTTGAATGAAGAACACATACACCCAGCCATGCATTACATTAAATAGAATAACTTGGAATCGCCTTTTCTAAAGGACATGGTCTGATAATTTTTTTTAATAATTTTATGTCAAGCGTTTTAGAGCAAGCAACTCCTTTTTTTAGAAGCAAAATCTTGTCAAGCACATCAAATTAGCCGATTGTTTGAAAAATCCTTTCCTTATGACACTAACACACATTTTGTACATTTCACACTAACCTTAAGTTTGTTGAAGCCTAATCGCGAATTTGTTTGTAGGTAGTTTTTTTTTTGTTTGTCCTGTCGTCTCCGGTTGTATCCTTATCATTTAACTGTTCAACCGATATGAAAATCTGTCTCATGCACGATTTAAGGGGAGATGTCGCAAATGTCCTTCTAATCACTTTAATGATATTTCTTAAACCCTTAAACGAAACCGTTCGTTATTTTGTCATAAAAATCTAAACACACAACGAAAATCGCAAGTCTAAAAGGAATCACCGCGCCCGTTGTGTTCCGCAGACACTTGATTTCTGCTTTATTCCTGCTGTGTGGCTGTTGCTGATGACGATGGTGGAAAAAATTCGCAAAGCAAAGCGAAGGAGAGCAAACAAAAAGAAAAAAGGGAAAATGGAGAAAAAAAAAATCAACCAACGCACTATGGAATTAGTTTTCCCAAATTTCCACGAAAACACGAGAGAAGAAGAGACGCCTGAGAAGAAAGCACAAACAAAGGAAGAGTTCCCACTCTTTATTTTTACCATTCACGCGAATTCACCCCCCAAAGAGCGAGAGAGAGAAATTGTGTTGAATGGAAAATTCAGAGAAAACTTCAGCAAAAGAGAATACACCAACACATTCCCATTGGGTGTAGGGTAAATCAACGCGATAAAGTTAAGTCGCAAGTCGCAACGCAACCATTTCATTCCACAGATGGTAGGGAGGGGGTGGTTCAACAAAACAAAAGCTCCTTCCTTTTTTTGGAGAAACAGGACGATATTTTTTTTTTTTTTTTGTTGAATGGAATATCGCCGGCATTGTGGTGTCGGCTTTCTTGAATGGATGACATTTCTACTTAAGAGTGTAGGTGTTGCCATTTCATTAAAACCTAAATTGTGGCACAGCCTTCGAGTTCCTTAATTTGGCAAAGAGAATAAAAAATAACAAGGCCAGGCCAGAAAGCCTGCGTCTTTAAAATCATCGCTTGTTTGTTAAGATACATACAAGCATGTGGGTACACCCCAGACTATAGCGCCATCTAAAGTGATACTAAGAAAATTGCTACTTTTCCCAGGCGTGGGTCTTTTTCTGACAATTATCTACACATGTAAGGTTGTCGTTTGACCTTTTGGCATTTCAAGTCCTGAGTATGACAATGTACTGAGTACAGACTCATGTACATATGAATTTAATTTCACTCCAACTTCTTACAACATTTCCTTGCGAAACCCGAAATCCATGTATGTACCTTCTACTGTTGGTGAGGCACTTTTGTAAGATCCTTGGAGAACTTGTGGCTTGGGCTAGGTTAGACGGCTATCCCCGTATTTGGTTGAATTCATTTGGACACTTAGTAGGTCCATTTTGTTGCCATATGAGTTGATTACTATCGGTACTCCTACTCCTACTCCTAGCATTACAACAACACGCAGTGTTCCCAAGTGGTCGCCCATCTAAGTACTAATTGCGCCCGACGCTGCTTGACTTCGGCGATCTAACGAGAACCGATGCATTCAGCATGATATGGTCGATGACAACTTGTGGCTTAATCCACTTTCCTTTTTTGAACCAATTTTCGATGTCGTTACTTCTGTTTAAGCTCCTACCTTCTAAAAGCAGTTACAGGGTTAAACCTCCAGTGAGCGCGCGCTCAAACACAGCTGATAGACCGCGCGCCTTCTCGTGTTTTGTAACACCGCGCGCCCACTGGAGGGTTAAGGCCAATGCCACACGAGCGTCTTTTTCCGCGCTCCCATTTGATCGCGCGCCATGAATATATGGAAAACCAATAGAACTGTACACACGAGCGCTCGCGACGGAAAAAGACGCTCGTGTGGCATTAGCCTAAAGCTGAAACTTTGACTTACCCAGCCGATGCAAGACAAACTGTTGCTGTTCAAAAATGTTAAGAACGGGTCTGAGCATAAACATGTCACTAACGGGTATAGCATTTTACGAGTATCTTTGTCTATCGGGTTGTATCCCAGTTCCCAGATGGTTGATGGTACTCCAATCAGGAAATCTATGCGCCAATTCTTTTCAAATGTTCTCTTCTGAAAGTCCAAGTTCCCATAGCAAGCTTATAGTCAAATTTTACCCGGCAAAGCCAGCAATCGAAAATTCCATATTTAAAGTCGCGATATAGAATATCTTGCTTGTTTTCCATCAAAAGAAACTAAGGGCCCTATTGTGAGTGTCGATCGCGATAACGATCGATCATCGTTTGCTGATTTTGGTATTGTGTACTGTGAATGTGATCGGTGTTTGCCGATTTGACAGTCGCTTGCCACAAATTTCTGGTCGATGCTTTTTTGAGAAATGTGAAAGAGTTTTGTGCGTATGAAATGATAGTAATTTTAATAAAAATGATATTTAAAAAAAACTTACTTATTAATTCGAATGCAGTGCGAAGCAAGTTACAAAGAAAAAACAATTGGAGCTGGTTTTATTTATGGAAACAAATCCTGATATCGCGAAGGGAGTTTGTGCAAAATCCCAAGCAAATGGGCGATGGAAAAATATAACTAATAATTATTATTCATTTTATTCTCTTTAGTTTGATACCACAATACGATCAAATAAACTAAAATAAATTGCAATTTCAAGTAATTTTCATCCTTTTTATTCTCAAAATTATGCATATGGGCATGGATTCAAGAATATTGTTCCTGATTGCTACCGCTTTGTCGTTTGCAAAAATGTCTTCTGCGTAATTTTCTCGACCATCGTTAAGCTAAAACTCAATGCAACTCATTTAATTAAATAAATTAATTCTAATGGAAACAAATTACATATTATGAAAACAATAGCCCAACAACTGTCAAAAGTATGATGTATTCACAATATTGACATTTTTATTCACAATAATCTATTCTTCCGTCGATTGAGTTACACAATACCAAAGCCAAAATCAATCGACGCAATCAGCAATTGTCGTGACGATCGTTGATCGACACTTACACTAGGGGCCTAAAGCTAATCATATGCAGAGTGGATGGCAAAATTTGCACCGTTCACAAAAGGACATAAGGTGGGCTTGCAGCAAAATTTAGAACAGATCAGACGACAATTACCCGTAATAAAACATTCATAGAAAAACGTAGCCGTACGTCGCCTTTTAAACGGGGTTTTCATTTGTTATTCAAAAATTCAAGGCCAACTTCTTGCCACAGCTCTTAACCCTCTGATTGGCGAGAAAGTCCCTAGGTTCCTTTCGCTTTTTTGGCTGTTTACAAATTTGTCTCTACAATATACATTTACGCACTTTATACAATCATATATACAAAACTATTAGGCACAACTGGTGTAATGATAATACAGTACATTTTTTTAAAAATTGTGCAGAAATGCCTCTAGGTTCCTAGAGATCTTAGAGCTTGTAAATATAATGCTATCGGGACAGTCGCTAATCGGATGGTTAACAAGTTTGGGAAAAAAAATTAATATGAGTTCTCTAGAAGAAATTGAAGCTAAAAGTTTGACCTTAAATACTGCATAAGTAAGTGACTTAAATTCACTTAACTCTTTGGTCTGGTATTGTGCCAGTAAATTACATTGAACATCACTTCTTTGAAGACCTCGTTTCCTGAATAAGGTTTCAATAAGGTGCAGGCAGAGAGATTGCAAATAGAAGTCGAGTGAGTTAGATCTAACAGCTTTAACGCCACAAAATTTGCAGACAGACATGGGGTTTATTTTTGACATAATTGGGGTTCTTAATGTTTACATAAATGCCACTCAGTGGAAACCCAGTGTTTTCCAAATTGGATGATGGATAAATTTCATCCTTCTAATATGTCAAATTTAGAAAATGCTTTCCTGTTCATGCCCCCATAAGTATAACTATGTAATAGGACACAGGTCATATGCAAGAAAATGAGGGAACTTGCTACGTGCTATTATCTGTCTAACCTCCTGTCAACCGTCGCCAACAAAGTAAGCCAACCACTTCAATTCAAACTGCAACTTTATCATTGATTGTGTCTAATTTAATTTATTCTTTCGACTACACAACCAAACACAAGTGCAGTCAAATTGAGTGAAAATTCCTTTGAAACACACATCCCCCAACCAATTTAACAGAAGTCTGATCAAACCATTCAACAATCCGTCAGTCGTCCGTCAGTTATCAGGATATTTCCGCGAGCACATTTTTACGTACCACCAACCACCTACCACTTTTCCATCCATTTACGACTAGGAATGTGCTTGTGCACATCCCGAATGCAAGCAATTTGTACTGATGAATAAAAGTAGAGAAAATAAATTCCATTCGCCATATCCTTTGGAATCGTTCCCAACACGTGCACTTCTTTCACTAAGATGAAAATCTGTTAAAGGCAGAATGCAACCATCCGACCGACAGGAATCAGACAGAGAAACGTGAAAGGAATGGCATCGCATCGCAGGAAGAAACGAAATGCATACTTTTTTTTTTTATTGCGCTATTCATTTCGTCCTATTAAGAATATTTCCTCCTAACCACTTATAGACGGCGAGGACGGGGACGACGGTGATGAAAGAAATTTCTTATTCAAAGTTTTTTCTTATGGCCAGGACTCAGAACACTCGATGAGAGATGGCGTTAGTGGTGTTGGTGATGGCAGTACACAAGCGCCCGAATATCTTAATTAAGTCTGCTTCTTTGCTATTTTCCAATTTCAAGAAAATAACAAGTACACTATAACAATGCAAGAAGCTTTTCAACAGGGGTGTTTCCTTCTCTCCATTGTCCATACACGACGACGTCGCCGCTACTCAGGATAAGAGGAGGAGGATTGAAGTTTTGCACGCATTCTTTACCGCACCCGCATTCTTGGTTTTATCCCTCAGGCCACACTATTTGAATGTTGGCAATACGGAATGGAATTCCTCTGGTCCACTTGGGAATTCAAGACTTGGATTTGGCGCTGGCCAAATAGAGTTGCCTTAAGGTGGGAAGAACGTCGCGCTGGCCGTACAGCAACAGCTACAGCTTCCACTTGCTGCTGATATTATTTGGAAGAATGTAGATTAAAATGCGATAAGGTGGTGTCGCATAAGTGACTAAGGACTAAGGAGCCATTTATTTCGATGGCTAGTGGGTGGAGATTGTACTCACAATTTGAAAAGGTACGAGAGTACAAAAGGCAAAAGGAGAATAGAAATATTGAAAGGACTAGTGTTTTTTTTTTCTTATTCATTCGTGGTGTTGGATATTTCGGTTTAAAATTCGGTGTGAGTGTTGCTTTAAAGATTCGACTGGACGGTACTTAGCATTTAGATGGGTTTGAAGTGGATCTACATAATTATGTTTAAATTAAGCAAATGACTATTGGATGAATTTTTTTTTATAATTGACTAAACACTCGAGGGATTGTTAACCACCTTTACAATGGCATCATTGGGCGGGAGATGAAATTGGTTCAATCTCACTCCACTCGTTTGTCACTTCGAATATTTGAGTATAAAAGGAATTACAGTTTCGAGTGACAACATCTCTGATTCATGATGTCATCTTATCAATGTGAATTCAAAACTCTTCGTTTTTTGTTGGCTCCAATTGAACTGACTGTACAATATGACCTTTACAGCGCCATGATCCTGGTTAAAAAAAGGAGGAGAAATACTCGTGTATGAAGTGGAGCTCAGACAATTTGGTGTGCGTACCTGGCACAAAACCAAAGTTCAGGTTGAAGAGCAGCTTGTTAGCTAAGGCTCAGATTCAGTGAAATAGTAAAATAATTGTGGGCACCGTAGCGCAAGTGGTTAGTGCGTCGGACTACTGAGCCAGCGGTCTTGGGTTCGAATCCCGCCGCAAACACCTTAAAGTTTTTCACAGTGCGCCCACCTCTTTCGAATGACTGACAAGCATTCAAGAGTACCATTTGTCATGTAAAGCTCCCCAACTAGCCGTTCGGAGACGGCAGAAAACTGTAGGTCCCTTCCATTCGTGCAACACACAAATGGTTGCGGGAAGCTAGGCTTGGTTCTACCTAAGACTGCTGAAGCCAAATATTTATTTTATATTTATTTTATTTATTTATATTTACTTATAAACCAGAAAGATAGACATACTCGAACAGTGCAATTCACTTGATTAGACGCGCTTAAATTATTTTCAAAAATCTTGAATTTTTTCCACTTATTTCCATCAATAAGCAAACAATTGCATTCAGCAGAGGTTAGTTGTTACTCAGTAAAATGAACATAAAAAATTCTTGGTGAGAGACACCTGACGGTACTTTTGTACGCTTTTTTCTCAATCATGTCAAATTGGCAGCATTTAGACGCACGGGTAAATTTAGTTAATAGACAAAGAGTGATCGAGCAAACTGAAGTGAAATATAAATTTGTGATTAAAGCAAGTGTTTGTATTTTACTTAAGAAAGAAACGGGCAAAAAAACCGTTAACCTCAAAAGAAAGAGCAAAAATCGATTCGGAAGATTTAAAAAAAACCGCGAAATAGCCCATAAAATAGAGCGAAGTGAACATGCTGCGTGAAATTACATTAATAATAATCGGGATTCTTATTAATTGGCTATCGTTCAAGCCCACAATACTCAACATTACTTTAACTTTTATACATCAGTAGCACCTAGAGTTTATAATTCTTTACCTTTCGACACTCGCTCAGCTTACTCATTTAATAAAAAAATAAAAAAATGGTTTTTTAACTTTGATTTTATTGCAATTAATTACATAATCAGAATATCAGTATAAATCCTGCACAGTATTAAATCCTCCTAATTCATCTTTTCCATATTTCTACTTTTTTTTCGACTTTTAACCCCACAACACTATTCTAATTATTTTTATGTAATATTACTACAGCACGATACATTTGACACTTGTCATACGACAACAGATTGTATCTATCTTATCTTCTGTTCCAAATGTAATGAAAAACTTAACATAAATAAAAAATAAAAAATTTAATATGTATAAATTGAGTTTATTAAATTAATTGTTTAAGACTTTGTATGCATAACAAACATGTACCTTAAATGAATCAAGAAGAAATAAATTGAATTGAATTGATAAAAAAAAAAAAAAAATTACAAGGGAAGAATTAAAACAGTGTCAACACCTCAAGACAAGAGGAAAACTGAAAGGTTAGCATCCAATTCGGCTCACTCCACAAACAAAATCTAGACCATTAGCTGGGGTCACTGCCAGCAAATCAACTGGTCGTCGTGCGATCATGAGTCCCCAATACTTAAAGCTAAATAAACTAAGAAAAAAGCGACCGCTTAATCCTGCACGTAAGCAACAGCAACTACAATTTACAAAGATCACACGATACGGGATGTGCAAACTACTTACTTACTTAAGTGGCGCTATAGCTCGGGGTGAACCTGGGCCTGCTTCTCGCAACCATTTGTGTATGCGTATTATATTTTTGTACGAATGGAAGGGACCTACAGGTTTTTGCCGAATCTGAACGGCGAGTTGATAAGCTTAATCGTGACAAATGATAATCTTTGATTGCTTGTCAGACATTCGAAAGAGGTGGCACCGTGAAAAAACTTTTTAGGTGTTGGACCCGGGCAGCATTGCACAGTAGTCCAACGCACTAACCACTACACCATGGTGCTCAACTGTGTGCAAACTAGAGGTGTTTTAAATGACTGGGGCAAAGTTGTCTTTACGAATGAAAATAAATTCAATTTGGACGGACCAGGCGAGTATTCGAAAAGAACAACAATCGTAACCGTCTGCTCTCCGTCCAAATTGAATTTATTTTCATCTTATCAAGTGAATCGTACCGTATGTATGTAACTGAAGCAAGATTAGGTATTAGGCAACATTTTAGTTAATTTCGGAAACAATAAGATTTCAAATCGATATAAAAGATCACCAAACTTAAAGCCCCTTTTGGCAATGTTTTGTTTGACTGACATTCGCGAACTTACAGGCGTAGCGTTAAAAGATTCAGATTTCTTCCCACCTTCCCATTTACAGCAGCTTTCCTCTTTCAGAACACTCTTGGTTTAGCCAAGTCTACAAGAACAGGCAGGAATAAAAATCTATCAACTGTTTCACATTTACTTGCAATGGAACCCGCACAGTTCTTATTTTGAAGAAAGTGAGAAAAAAAACCTAATTTACGGCTAAAAATATTTATAAAATTGTTTTAACACCACTTTGGGCGCCCTAAATACAGACGCCCAATCCTATTAGAACTCTGCACTATCAATTCTCCGTTATCAACACACCAAACTGAATTAAATTGAAAAATATGTATAGACCCAAACTGACTCTCTTGTGGTTCTTGGAACAAACAAACCACTGAGGCGTATGTGCAACTTTTTTTTTTGTATTGATACCCAACGTTTTTTAATTGACTACACGTAATTTATCGTTTTATCTGTCAACTTGTGTTCGAATTGCTTACACTTCGCAAACTTTCAAGACAAACGACTGAACATACTTCACTTGTCGTCACTTCACTGTAAGGTTCTTAAAAAATAAAATATAGCGATCTAAGAATAGAATGACTTCCTGTTCCAGTAAACACACGCCCTAATAAAAATACAAATAAAAAAAAAAACCATCGAAATAATTTTCCATTTCCTTCGCGCAATCAATTTAAATTCCGAAAAGTCACAATTAAACTTTTACGTCTCCTCAACTGTCGGATAAATAAAATTCAATTCCATTAGACATGTCCTGAACCCGGGATTCTTCTTCCATTTCATTCTCATTCCTAATGCCATTCTCTGCGTTTCATCCACCGCGATTCTAAGTATTGGGTACTTAAGGGCAAATGTAAAATTCTATTTCGACTAATGAAACTGTCAACTTAGGCTCTTCCGTATTCAACCAACCGCACCATTAACTAGAGGAGCATCATCGAAGGACTCCGGTGCAGAATAAAAAATCGGAATCCCAAAGTAATCTAATTATCCTTTTTTTTTTTCTTGTAATGAAATCATTTGAAGCGCCACCTCCTCCTCTACTCTCTGGTCTCACAATTAGTGTCCTTTTACCTGAAAAAAATTGGCGAAAAACGCGAAAATCCATGAATAGACCGCCAAATGGTTTCCTCTTTTTATCACCTTGTTTTTGCCACCGCTTCAATGCCTACGCGCGTTGATGATAGAAAGGACTTGTAACGCCTTTATCCTTGAATCCAGGACAATTAATTACATTTCGGGGATACTGTTTGTTTTCTCTGGTTTTCTACGAATTAATAAGTCCTCTCCTTTTGACTGCGAACGCTGAGTTTGCCGATCAGGATCGTTTGAGAGATAAAGAAAAGCGAAAGTAAAAGTAAACAGAATTCTGCCGGCCCTTCTTTTGCTCATATCCGTCATCCATTGCCCATCTAGAACTGGTGAACAGCTGGATCTTAATACCACTCTCTCTCTCTCTCTCTCTTTCCTCCCACCCACTCTTCTCTCTTGGTCCGCTGGATGCTAAAGAGAGTATTATCAACTTTGACATTTAGATGACGTTTGTTCGTTAAAGCCGCCCACACACACGTGAAATTTTCCATGAAAAGCTTTTCAGGGCGTTTACGCAAATCGCATGCGCGTTCCCTAGTCGTTTGGTTTTGTTTTTTTCGTCCTTCGCGAGTGGGAGGGAGGGGGGGCTGTCATCGTCGTTGTAGCTGTCGCTTTCGACTGGAAAGCAATGAATGGAAATTGCGGCGTGGCAAATACTTAACTTAGATACATAGATACAGAGATATGTGAGTACACATGTACGAGTACGAGTATGTGTAGCCAGAATATAAGGATATCGTGCGAAGGATGTGTAATAATTTCGAGTGCATGGTATGCACATATACGCTAATATATCCCTTGGCTTGGTTTTTTTTTTTCCTCTTTTCTGGATGCTTTGTGCCTGCTCTTAGGGTTCACAGTAGCAGTGGCACGAAATGAAAAATTACATCACACATCAGGCTACGGATACACATAGTTTCACCCATAAATGCGCGCAGCAGAGCCTTTGCCCTTTGGTTGGAACTGGGAGGGCATTTCGGGAGAAATGGACTACGAATACGAGTATACTCGTATCCATGTCAGGATTGGGTTGGGCGGGGAGGCTTTAAATGTAGATTTTCATTGTCAGATAAGTTTTTTTTCCCTTCTCATTTTGTTGGTAGGAATCTAGATATTAACTTGAGGTAGGCGCATCGACGGAAAGGAGTGGGCGATTGGAATTTCAACCACCATGTGGGTGTTATGGTTTTTTGAATTTTCGTATTGTACTTTTGGTGGACCAAAAGCTATAAACAAACATTAAGGAATCCACATGTAGGCGCGCAAAATTATTAAAAAAAAAAGTATACATGTACAAGCTAGGGGTTCAATGGACGTTTTGTACATACATCGTTTTTTATTTGTTTGTAGAACATTTACAGCGCCTACGTGTTGACATGACAGTTTATTTAATCGCTGAAATAGATTATAACATGTACTGTACATACATATTGTAGATATTATAGAAATGTACATTTTGCATCCCTTTGGCAGGGAGGAGACGCCCACATGCTCAGTTGTGGAATTGGATAGATCTGTTATGTGAATCTCTAGTCAAAGGGTACAGTAAAGTTGTCGAATTTCCCGAGTTAGGACAGAGTACACAACGAACTACAACTAGTTCCTGAATTTTACCAAAGTACGCAGGTAGAATATAACTCGCTGCAATTTTCTTGAGTTACAGCTATTCCACTTCGTGGTAACGAGGCTATAACAATAGAAAAGGTATTCGTTCTAATCTATGAAACAATTGAGTCTGAAAGGCAGTGAAAGATAGTCAATCACAACCCATGCTACGCCTTCCAAAGCTTTGCGTCGGGGTGCAATCGCTACTGTAACACCCATATTTATGTGTTTTGTTTTAATAGTCCTTTGAAGAAGTACACAGAAGTTGCAGAAAGATCACTTAACCCTTCCGCTTTCGTTAGAAATGTTAGAAATGTTTTTACATATTGTATGTACGTAACAGATTTACGAGTATGTTGATGGATGTATAAACACAAATGTAACCAATTTGATAAAATTACCTATCTGATGCCCTTTCTCATCTGCTCAGAGGAAGAATTATAAATCCACACAAAACAACAAATAAAGAATACGCATGTGCATCAGATTTTATTTTCATCTCGTTATTCGTTGAATTATATTAAACTAGCTGACCCTCGTCGAAAACGACGAACATTTTTACAGAGCTTAAGGGGCAAAAGTATAATGTAAGTTTTAAAAAATAACTGTGTGAATTATATTTACCAATAAAAGCTCAGTGTAGTTAGAAGATTCAATGGCTACCTCTGCAGATAAGTAATTCGCTATTCATAAGTACCTACCTAGTAATATATCTCGTCGCGTGCTTTTAAGCGCCGTATACACTGAGTTTGAATTCATGGCTATAACGGAGAATTGAATTGGGAGAACTGAAAGAAAGAAGAAGACAACAACAGCACCATCATCCGTTAGGTGCACAACACTACCATGTTCTTTTTTTTTGACATTTCCTTCATGCTTTCGTTGTATGCGCGGTAGATTTATTTATCTTATGTACCCACTTTCAGCCCTATTGCTGTAGTTCAAAAAATATATTTTTGAAAATTTCGATACACTTTTGAATAATTTTAAATTTTTTTCTTAAATTTATTTATAAGATGATTTGTTTTTTTTTTTAGCCTAACGTAATTCATACGCTTTCACTTTCATACCGAATTGTATTGCAAGAGGAACAAAACATGCGAGCGATATACCTACATACATTGTAACATGTATAAACACGTTGACATTCTTTTCACATTACATCGTATTCTTATTGCTCTTTCACTTTTAAACGGTTACTATGTGAAAATCGGTAATACCGATCAACTGAACAATATTCGAAAAATAGCCAATTTTAGAAAGTCGTTTAAAAAGTCAAATACCGTTGTGCAACATTTTAGGCAAAAACCTGGCATGACATTTGAAAGCATGTGTCTAGGCTAACCTAAATATGAAATTTTAACAAAATCGTTGGAGCCGTCTTCAAGAAAATCCGCTTTTTATAAAATCGATGCCAAATTAAGTGTAGGAACCTTAATTTTTGGGGTTAGAATGAAAATTCCAAATTGGCCTTGTGGTGTAGTCCCACAGACCCCAGATATGAAGTTTCAAGCAAATCCGCCCAACCGTTTAGGCTCCAGTCTGAGATACAGCCGTATTTACAGAATGAGCGTTACTGCTTTATATAGTATATGATATGATGCGTGGAAGTTTGCGATTTGTCTCCCTCTCGTGTCTGTATACAAATTCAATTCTTCCCATTGTAGTAAAAGTAGAGATACCTACATTATAATGTATGGGAAAACATCAAGATGTGCTTATCATTGGTTTAAGTCTAAGTTCAATTGTTATACCCGAAGCGAATTTTTGTGGCATATTTCTAGGATCGACCATTCAATTTCTACTCTCACACAATTGTATGTACATATGTATTTCCCTATATGTACATATCTGCTTTTAGGCGATTGTGATAGGGCTACGTCATTTCTGGATATGTAAACAGTTGGATAGCTGAAATTAAAAAAATAAATAATGGCCGACTGGTTAGGCGCAATACACACGGAGCAACTGAAAAAAAAAAACTGATAAGCGATTCGAGTTGGCAAATAGTTTGCTTTGAGTCGTAACTTACTTACTTAGTTGGCGCTAAAGCTCGAGGTGAACCTGGGCCTGCTTCTCGCAACCATTTGTGTGTGCGTGTTATATTTTTGCACGAATGGAAGGGACCTACAGTTTTTTGCCGACTCCGAACGGCGAGTTTAGAAGCTCAATCGTGACAAATGATACTCTTTGATGCTTGTCAGACATTCGAAAGAGGTGGGCACTGTGAAAAACTTTTTTTTAGGTGTTTGCGGCGGGATTCGAACCCAAGACCGCTGGCTCAGTAGTCCGACGCACTAACCACTTGCGCTACGGTGCCTGTGTAACCTGTGTAATCAAATGGGACGCCGCACACGAGGCAACTAGTTGAAAACTCGTTTGCGATTCACAAAAACCAGTTTGTAACCAGTCGGCTATTGATTTGCCTGTCGGGTTGCCTATTGATTTCAGTTTCTAGTTTGACGAATATGAGCGAACAACAGACCAACCTGTTGCTGGTGGGGGAGGTTTTTCACGCCCGGTATCCATGACGACACTGAACAAACTAGAGATTTTGATTGCTGCTGAGTCCGTAACTGGTTTGCAACTCGAGTTGCCAACCAGTTTAGTTGTTTTACAGTTGCTCCGTGTGTATTGGACGTAAGGTACAGGGACAGCCATTTTTTAAGGTTTTTTTTTTTTTTTTTTAAGTGTTAAGGAAAAAGAAACACAAAAATATATTTCATACATTTTTGAACTCATGCTTTCATTTGACACCCCACACGATGACCTTAAAATGAATTTTTTTAACTTCCCATTTGACCCGCAAAACCCCAAAGTCGAAATTCAGATTTTGAAGTTCTGGTCTGTGTTTGGGCCACTAATTGGTACAACTGTTCAAAATTTCAACAGTCTACATCAAACAGTCTCTGAGAAGAAGGCTCTTTCATAACGAGCACGCAGAACGAGCTAAGAAGAGCTGTAACGGCAGTCACATAGCACATAGCATAAGGTGCTAACCAGCCCCGCGAAGTAATATCTAACGGCAGTTCCGCGGGGAGAATGGTAGAAGTGTCCTGGGTGTGGATTAGTACGTTATTGGGTACGGAACACTAAAAAAAACATTAAAAACTCACTAGCGACAGTCTCGAACTAATCTCAAGAAATAGTGTTATACACTTCCAGACTACGGCAACTGTGTTAAGACTCATCCAACATTAGACAAAAAAAAAACCACACAGTTATACTCGTAGGGGGAACGGACTTCTCTATTAGTTCCGTGTCATTGCACATTTAAATGCAAAACCATTAAACACTCCAGACACTACCTAACGTACGAGTACTTCAACACACTGAATCCAACAATTTAAGCAGATACAATTGAATTGTACTCACTGCCAAAATAATAATGTGGTGGTGGCTGAAAATCGGAAACACAATACTCTCGAGAGATATGGGGGGAAGAACCACATGCAAAAAAAAAAAAAAGAGAGGAAAATACAGGAAATAACAAAAAAAGATTTCCTCTCTAACATTTTCAAATTTATTACTGCAGTTCCATGGCTGCAACTTGCAACTAATGCGGTTCGCATTGGGAGTGTTCATGTAGATGGAACATTTTGGCAGCTTGATTTAGATGTGTTTTTCAGCGTTGTGGAATTATTTTATTTATTTGAGTTCAGTTGTAGGTACTGAATGAATTAATGGAAAAAATATAATAAAGTGGAACTCAAAGTGGTTGTCCACATCAAAATTTCATCAAAAAAAAAAAAAACAATTACGCGATTGTATTTGTATTTGTATCCATGACGTTTAACATGTGTGCTTAAAGAGCTGCAAACTATGTATGCACTGCGGAGAAGAGTCCTGCGTTTTTTTAAACGTTTGATTTGATTTTACATCCAATCTTAGCTCATGTAACCTAACCGACCTGAATAGAGGCGCCTTTATTCATATGCAGAATAGGGAAGCACTTACCATTTAAATAGAAGATTCTATTTCAGGAAAGAATTCATACAAAAGTATCGTTTGGTTATTAGTTCATTGGCGGTATTATTCTACTTCGCCGGTCGCCGTGGCCGTGGTGGTTATTGCGTTGACCTACTACGCTGGTACAATCTCAGCAAAAACACCTAAAAGTTTGGTCTCACAAGCAATCAAAGAGTATCATTTGTCATGAGAAGCTTCTCAACTCGCCGATCGGAATCGGCAAAAGAAACTGCAGGCCACTTCCATTTCGTGGAAAAAATAACACGCACACACAAATGGTTGCGAGAAGCTAGGCTTGGTTCTGTATAGGACTGCTTACTTATTTATTGGTGCACCCCAAGGTAACACCACATATCGGCAAACTACATATCAAAAGATGCCGATACCTTTTGTGAGATCAGAACCCTTTCACAGAATGGGCGGTTAATAAGGAAAGTTTAAAAAAGTCCTTTGGAAAAAACTTTTTAAACTAAGACTGGTCAAAATGTTACTCGGACAACAATTGGAAATGATTCAACATATCTATTGGTCTGGGCTAAAATTGGATTTGTAAATTAACCGGCTTCTAAGACAAATGAATCATCTAAAAGCAAAATAGTTTAAAAAATCGATGGAACCTACAGATTCTGCAAGGATGAGGAGGAAGTTTCAAATCACTTCATAGAAAACTGCAGAACACTGTTTTGTTAAAGGAGGGTCCGGTCTGGACGACGCCTACATCGTCCCTCTAAGTCTAAAGATACTTAAGTTTCTTCAAGTGGAGATACTATAACCACAGGATAACTCGGCAACATGCAGATGAGGGCTCAATAGATCGGTTAGGCCGCAGTATAATTTGTAAGGAGCTTTTTGGCTAAAAGAAACACCTTATGGTCAAAATAGAAACTTCTTGTCAAGAAGTTTTCGTAATAGAACGAAGCAACTCATATACATAGCAAGGGTAGGATTTGTCTTTATCAGCCACAGGATGGCCAAGGATTCGATAGCTCTCTACAATTCGGTATCACAGTTCTCGATTTGATAAAATCCCATTCGGCTTAATTGTCAAAATTGGACGTACAAAATGTTTAGTGACGAAATCGATGAATGTTAAGCAAAACTATACCAAATTTAGTTATTTCATCTATCATTCGTTAATTTTCCATTTCATTCGTTAATTTCCCAGAAAATCGTTTACCTTGATATCTTGAAGCTCATTACTTACATCGCCATCATTCCTTCAGACTTTTTACTATGATCTGGCATGTTTTAGTTCGCCATTATTTGTAACAACTCGTTACTTTGATCTTTCATTTTTATTTTTTTTTTTACTCATGATAGTTTTAAAAAGCTCGTAACTTTACCCTGTTTGTCAATAATTTTCCAACAAACTCATTACTTTTACTTGTCATTTCTTTGCCAACAAATATTGAAGTTTAACCTTTCCATCGGTGCTTCTTTCACTGAACTCGTAACTTTGGCCTGCCATTTGTTACTTTGCTTTATATTCTAGAAATTCGTTACACTGGACATGTCATTTGTTCGCCACCATACTCGTATAATACAAGCCGTTATTTTAACCTGCCATTTTTTTAATTCGCCGTTATTGCTTCTTTCACGGAACTCGTTACTTTGACCTGTCATTTGTTACCTTGCTTTATTGTCTAGAAATTCCTTACACTGGACATGTCATTTGTTCGCCACCATACTCGTATCATAAAAGCCGGTATTTTAACCCGCCATATTTTGAATTCGCCATTATCGCTTCTTTCACGGAACTCGTTACTTTGACCTGTCATTTGTTACTTTGCTTTGTTTCCATTTATTTGGGTTCGCCTAGTAGTGCCAAGTAGAAAGTGGTTCGCTAAGTAAAGCAAGGCCCACGGTGACTTCAGCAATATGGGATCCATAAACGACCTTTCACTAAAAGAAAGCCACCAATGTCTTGTTTTCAAGGCATATCTACGACAACAAAAAAAAAAAAAACAATCAGCATCTTTCTTTTGTTTTGGAGATGTCACAACTGTTAATGTGATAACGCCTAAAGTCGTGTACACCCTTATTGAAAATTTTCGAAATTCTTTTCGACTTTCCTAAATCAATTTATGTATTTTTTTTTTGCCTCCCGCTGTCCACTGGGTATACGAAAACAAAACGAATTCAAAGTCAAAGAAACTAAATGCAAATGTCAAGTTTTCAATGGGTGGTAACATGGAAACGAGAAATAAGAAAAGTCGAGTAAAAGACTTGAAAGCTTTTCTTTTTTCACTGTGGGAGAATAGCATTCCTGTTTTCTGTTTTTTTTTTTTGCTGAAGTCTGCATGGACGGTCTCACACAAAAGGATTAGGGTTTCACATTTTGTGAGTTTACCATTCATTCTTTTATTTATTTTTTTTTGTCTTGTTCATTGTGTGTGCGAGAACAAACAGAGAAAATGTAAAATTTTATTTTTCAATGAACTCAAACATGTCTGACAGAAAACAGAAAACAGAACGAGCGCACTAGACGAAAGAAGAAGAGATTAAATGGCAAATATCTGCGGATAAGAATAACAATCCCATTCAGTAGCAGTAAAAGGAGCATCCGACCAGGGTATGACATTTTGTCAGGACGATGTGCATGGTCATGGATTTTTCCCCTCCCCTGTGTTGTTGAAACATGAAAGATGCGATTAAAACGATTAATAGAAAAAATCGATGGCTTATTGCCGCTGGGGATAATAATTTCAACCGGAGTTAATGTTTCGGGAAATATCCAACAGAACAACAACAACGCTATGAAATAGGATTTTGCGAAGAGGAAAGCTTTCGAGGGACTATGTTTAAGGATCAACCCAATCGACTCTCTTAAAAATTAACATCAAGTGTTTACAGCGGTTTTCATGTTAAAAAAAAAAAAACTGATTGATTCTAAAGGATCCCAGCAACCAGAATCCACCTACTCCCAATCATCCGAACCCCACTGATGGACTTTGGCTTCCTAGGTGCCACTGTGAAAGCGATACTGGTACATATTTTGAAATGCAAAAATTGTTTGAACTCGTTTTTGTTACAAAGATGAATTAGGACATGTGTATTTTTCGAAAAAAAATCTTTGCCACACAATAGAACAAGACCTCAATCAAAAAACGATTGACGGTTGATAGAATTTATCAATTCAAATAAAAATCGGTATTGTAAAATTGAATTGATAAAATACTGTGCTATTGTGAATGCCTTCAAAATATTTATTTTATTGTGAATGGAAATGTGCGTCTGACAGATGTTTTTTTTTTTTTTTTTTTTTTTTTGAGGAACGTACAAAATACAAAATACAAAATTACTTCAACTAAACTATTTTTGATGAAGATGAGGAGTTCAATGATCCTGCTATCCACGAAATGATTAGAATGCGAAGAAGTTTGAGGGATGCATCCAATCCTTTGGAATTGGAAAGCCAAATGTAAGTCGATTTTCAGATAAAAATTAATTAATCTGTACGTGCTCTACTCCGTGTATAGTTTTTTGAAATGGTTATCGAATGATGCATTTTTTGATCTATTCCAAGAAATTGAGGACAAATTGAATTCGAGCTATGCCAAACATTTTGAAACTAGCAACAGTGCTAAGATTCTGTGCACATGGGAACTACCAGTTGAGTTTGGAGAAACGACTTCCATCTTGGTATTGCACAATCAACTGCATCGCTTGTCCTAAAAGAAGTTCTTGAAGTTATTGAAAACCATGTCTGCCCAAAATGGATAAAGTTACTCTCTATCATACTCTCCGCCACTTTTCTGAAGTTCGTTGTGGAGGCCCTAGGCTATTCAGCTCTACGGCAATTATTTCCCACTTTGAATTTACTACAGTTTTGGAACAAAAGCTTGGTTAGCGAGTTCCACGTTCTCTAGCTAGCGGGAACTCATCGACTGCAAGTTTACGATTGAAAGAAAAACTGACAGCTGACAAGAAAATTGATAAAAAAAGTTGTTCGTAATACCGACTTTTTTCATTCACAATAGATTTTAAAAAAAAACCGGATTTTATCAACAATATTGACAGTTGACAGTCACAATACCATTTAATAAAGTTGATTGATAAATTTCAATTATTAATTGATAGTTGATCTTCACAATAAGGGTCATGTATATGCTATTAACAAAGCAGCACAAATTGTCCTAGCAATGAGATTACCCGCAACGGAAATCATCATTTGCGTGGATTGCCAAGCCGCAATTAAAGCAGTAGACTCTACCTCGGCTTTAGACTCCAAGTGCTCGCGGCACTTAGAACGATAAAACACCACACAGTCTCTCTCTGCTGGGTACCCGGACTCTGCAGAAGGACTGGCCAGGAACGGATCTAGTACAGATATAACACTAGCTGACCCACAGGTCTTACCGGCTTTAAACACAGCTAAAAATCTAACAAACCGCACCACCAACTTAGCCGAGAACCGATGACGCAACACTAGCGATTGTACCATAACCCGCAACCTGTGGCCCGCAGTCGACCAGAAAAGAACAATATCCCTACTTTCTATGAGAAGAAGTCAAATCAATGTACTCGTCGGTGTCATAACCGGAACCTGTGTAATAGAAAATATGGCCAGAAGATACGGCATCCTCACAAATAACTTCTACAGAAGTTTTATGAGGATGAAATATAATCTGTAGCACATCTTCTATGCCACTGCCCGGCTCTTCAAGAACGGCCGGTGCCTATCCTGTATAGGAGCACGATTCTTTGACTGCCTGTGTGACCTGGCTAAGATACCGCTCACAGATCTAAAGAGATTTATTAGTAGATCGAAATAGTTTTATTAAACGCATGTTTCTTCGTGTACAACTAGGGCACAATGGCCTTTTAGGGCCTCTGGGTGAAATTGCATTCATCTACTGCAAACGACTCTACTAACCTAACGTAATGACGGTATAAATGCGCAGAGACATTTGACATTTACTCGTTAGGACGTTACGTTACTGTACTTCACGTATGACATACGTAAGATGACGTAACTTTCATTAAAGTTTGTGTGCACTTATGTATGAACTAATCAAGACGCGACGACGTGACGCGGCGGTTGGATATATAGCAACTTTTAAGCAGTCATTTAATTCTACGTATAATAAACAAAACATAATGTAACGAAATGCTTGCGAAAAAGCTTTATGTGTATTCACAATGGACCTTTAGGGCCTCTGGGTGAAATTATATTTACTGCAAACGACTCTCCTAACCTAACGTAATGACGGTATCAATGCGCAGAGACATTTGGCATTTACTCGTTTAATGACGTTACGTTACTATACTTCACGTATGACATACGTAAGATGACGTAATATTCATTAAAGTTTGTCTGCACTCATGAATTAATAAAGACGCGACAACGAGACGTGACGTGACGGTAGGATAGATAGTAGCACTTAAGCAGTCATTTGCTTTTACGTATAATAAACAAAACATAACGTAACGTGCTTGCGAAAAAGCTTACTGTGTATTCACAATGGACATCTATATAGTAAGCTCTTTAAAACTTTCAAAAGCGTAGTAAAAGTGGATGTCCTGACTGTGAAACTTCTACGAAACCAGTCTTGTAATGAATTCATGAATCATTTACAAAATCCTATCGTTAAAATGTGTCCCTAAAATCACCTTCATCGCCAGAGTCTATAACTCCACTCTTTCGATGGACTCCGAGACTTCATTACATGAACAATACATAACTAAAAAGTAAAACAGCATACACACTCAATGTTAATAACAATTAATATTAATTGAGTAGCATTTCCTCTAGCAAACCTTAATCCGACCACTGTCAGAGTCCAGCTAAAATCCACCACCACCACCACCGCCCAACCGCTAAGATGCAATTTAATATAAAGCATCCAACTCCAGCCCTAGCCTAAAGGTTATAAACTCGCAGTGTCCCATTAGTTTCTATTGGGCAATAATAATACATTTCATCGGCCATTAATGGACTACGACGGGGTTTAGTAGTTGTGCGCCGCCAAATTATAGAAATTATGGCATCATAACCTTACTTTATGCCCGAAGTTGACTCACTGCCATTGTACCAGTTATTTGTGACCAAAAATTATCATTCAATAATCATGTGGCTTGTAACGGTGGTGGTATAGTAGTTGTATAAATGGATCCCAGTGAAAGCCATGACATGATGTGTGACTTTATGAGACGTTCCTACTATATTGCATGTTGAGTTGTTGATTATTTTTAGGGGTAGTAGTTGAGTAGTGAATAGCGGTAATGATGTTTATGGATTTGAGTGCACGACTGTAGTACATATGTGCTGGACACGGACATTGCAGAGCACAGAGTTGTAAATGGCTAATAAGCGCAGTGCAGAAAAGTCGGACATTTTTTAATGTAATTGTCCTACTCTATGACATTAACGTTTCAGCTTTTGTTTAACTGAAACAAAGAAGTAATTGTGAATGATGAGTGAGTAGGTGATTAGCTGGATTTTCCTTTGCATTTTGGATGATATCAGAAGTGTTTCGGGGAGAATAACCATGAGCAGCGTGTTACAGGGTTGGGCAGCTGTCACGCTACCATTTTATTCTTGTCAGTTTAGTTTTCACGTCAACAATTACATACTCAAATCAAACGATTTTCCACGATAATACTGTTATAATAGTTCTATCTCATATGGGAAGACAATAGAATCAAAAATATTGTACTTTCAAATGACGCAATTCAGTAAACACTGACGTTGGCTAACGCGCATGGACCAAAAGCTTGCGGTAGTAGTACTTATAAGTAGTAGAAAAGTAATAGAAACTATAAAGGTCACGTCGCTGCTTCCAAGCCAGAATTGAAGTACCTTGGCATAGTCATAGATACACGGCTTGCGTTTAACCAACACCAACAGTACGCAGCCGATAAGGCAGCAAAGGCAACCACTGCTCCGTGCAAGGATTATGCGAAATGTTGGTGGGCCACGAAAAGACTGTTACCAGCAAAAGTCGCGGCTTCAATAATCTTTTATAGGTCCCAAATATGGGCCAATGCTATGGGGAAAACAACATATAGAAGGACAATGGAGGCAGGGTACGGAATCAATGCTTTGAGAGTAAGTAGCGCTTTTCGAACGACGTCTTATAATGCAGCGACTGTTATGGCTGGTATAGTGCCAATCGACTTACAAGCATAAAAAGCGCAAGGGAAGTTCTTTGCCAGAAGATCAACGGCGCCGTTAACGACAGCGCCAATCGACAGCCAGACACACACAGACACAAAGAGAGCCTACGGAAATGGCAACAGAGATGGGACTGTTCTGAAAAAGGACGCACATCGAAGTGTGGATCAATAGAAAACATGGAGATCTGAACTTCTATCTGACGCAGATTCTCACAGGACACGAATCTTCACAGGTTTAGACATGATGGCAATCCTGATTGCCCAACCTGCCCGGGAACAATTGAAGACGCTGAAGATATTGTGTTCTATTGCCGTCGGTACGAAGCGGACCAGCATGTACTGCAACCTGCTGGAAGAAGTTTTAACCCCAGAAAATATGATTAGCCAGATGATTAGCTCGGAGGATAGTTAGAACGCCGCGCCGTCGCGTCGGTGACATAGCCGCAATTATTATGGTGAAGCAGCGACAACGGAGTGCAGTACAGGAGCTAAGCTTGCAACAGACATCTAGACAAGCAGACGTAGTCTTAGAAAGCCAGCACCGCGAAGTAATGCTGAACGGCAGTACCGCGGGGAGAGTGGTGTGCAGGGCGTAAATTAGTACGTAGGCATGTTCCTGGCATCGATCCGTACATGCTAGTAGTCCGGGTACTAGTATCTTTAGAAAATTGCATATCTTAAGGCGCAACAAAAAAAAAAAAAATCGCTGACGTTACGTGTGAAAAATAAAACGAGCACGCACATATAGCTGAGTGAAGCTGGGCTGCTGAATATTGAACATAACGTAACGTAGCCTTACCTAAGATACTTAAAACGACTTAATGCTGCGATGAAAATGTACCAATGAGTTGAAATTTGAAAGGTGTACTGACACGGGAGTGAACCTTTAATAAATGGTGGAGATTGAAGTTCCAAAATGAAACCGTTAAATAATACTGATTCTTGCTGTAAAGCTGATAGCTGTGTTGTAGGACTTATTTAATTTTGTTTTGACGTCCTTTTATCTGTTGGTTTAACTAAAGCTAATGATGTACTTTTCTAAGAAAGTTTTTTGGTCGATTTTGTTTTAGAATAGGACGACTTCAACATAATGACAGATGAAGTGGATTTAAAACCATGATATTAGGTCGTTACATATGAAATTGCCGAATTACCGATCATTCCTAAAGTGATCGTTGTGGCTTGAAGTTGTGCAGAGAAATTGAAAAAAAAGTTTTTTTTAAGAAAAGTGTGCAGCTTAATCTTTCTAACGGTAAACAATATTTTACGCTATTAGCTTATTGAGTATATGCTTTCACCATCAAATTTAGGGCAATTTTCGTTTTTCAATCAAAAAAAAAAAAAAAACATGAACGCAACATGACTAGAGAAATTAACGGTGCTTTTGGTTTGGGTACGTGAAGTAAGAAAACTGTTCGAAATTGGTTAAACAAGTTCAGCGGGGGAGATTTTTCGCTTGAAAATTTGCCAAGGGGTAGACCAGAGAATTTTATTAATTCTTCCTCAAACGCGGAGAAACAATCAGGGCCGAGTCGACCTGTTGAGAAATCGATATAATGCACAACAAATTGCTCCAAAAACAGCCGTGACTCGTAAATAGGCATGGTCCGATTACCACCTTTTCCGAAGTTTGGGCAATCACCTCCAAAAGATACAGTTCATAAGCCCAGATGCCATTAAATAGGACCCTAAGGACTTATTAGCCCGAAAAGATAAGGACTTTTTCAAAAGAGGCATTTTTGCTGTGGTGGAACGTTGGATAAATGTCACAGATATAAATGGAGATTATTTTTTGAAATAAACTATTTTAATTTGTGAAATAGCGTTTTTTTAACTTTCTACATAAAAATCGGCAACTCCAAATGTAACGACCTAATATTTTATGACTAAGCACCTTCAAACGAAAACACTGTCAAAGGCAATACCATATCAAACACAATTCCCCCAATAAAAATGCAAATTAAACCAAACATTCCACGCTATTCTAAACTATCAATTTGCGAAAACACCTGTCATTAATTAAGTATGATGGAATTTTTACTTTTTAATAAATAAAAAAATCTAAATCCGAATTCATCCCTTTTCGCACGCCATCTCTTCTGGCCGGCCCCCATTTTAACCGCGATTATTCAATTAAATTGAGCACACCGCCATTTTTAGTTCAAAACCAACTAACCACCCCTTAACTAATAACACACGACAAGCGCATAACCAAACCAAACCCTTCGCACCAGCAATTATCAATTTTGCCCGAAAACGATTATAATTACTTGCAATCGATTAAACCGACATAATAGCGGAAAGCACCACCACCATCACCGTGGCAGGATACACATACATACCTAAACTTTTCAGTTAAAAAAAAAAAACAATCAACCTCACAGATACAACCTGCAACTGCAACTTCATTCGATACGTGAAATGCAATTCACCGCACTGCGCGCAGCATGTAACCTGGCATGGCCAGCAGCGACAGTGGCAACAGCGCGCGAATTAACCACAGTCTGGCTTAAATGATGTTGTCGAGTACGTTCGAAGGGTAGGTAGGTGGTGTAGATACGAGTATGACGTACGTCCTTCGGTGGTCGACCAACCACCTCCCCAACTAGGGGTGTGATTTGCAATCTGGTCTTGTTGTTATATACTCTAGGGTGTCTCGATATTTTTTGAATGAATTAATTGCTAAGGGTGACGCATTACCACCACACGCGTTATGCTAATATTGAAATGGGAAATTAATAAAACATAAAGTTAGCTCGAGGACTCTGCTAAAGGTGGTTATCTAAAATCTCGCTCCATTTCTATTTAAGGTAAGGACAAAAATTTACGATTAAAATTAATGAATTGTTATTGTGGAGGTAGAGAGCGTGGATTTTGATTGTAGCCATTCCGACGTAGCTCTGTATTTTTAGAGCTGGGGTAAAATTAATTTCCCATTGTGTGTTTAGTTTCCCTATCGATGTCAATGGCATCGCATCGACTGTGGAAATAGAGAAAGCAACTGCCACGATACAAGACCGTGCTGGGGTGTTGTAGACATACATACACCAATACACCTTGGCCAGCTCTAGGGTAGATATGCAAAATGTCACGTACAACACCGTGTGGGCAGATAAATTAGCCAGAACGCTGAGGCAGTATACGATGGTTAAATACAATTTCATTAACCTTTTCGTATTTCGAAGATGACTTTTCAAATTCTCCGACGAGATAAGAATAAAAATACAACGACTGTGGATTGAAATTCCAGAACGAATGGTTTCGTAGTGTTGGATGCAACTCTTAAACCAAACTACGTCAGTGCTTTGAAAGGACATGCAATGACATTGCAATGATTAGCTTCTTACTCAATAAACCTACAATAGATGCGCTTAGTACACAATTAAAAAACAAACTCCTTATCACTAACCACACCCATGTTAGCAAATATGTACATAAAAAAAATCCCAGAAGAGAACAATTCACATTAACAATTATTCATTAATTAATTTTCAAGTAAAACCATAATCATCGTGTGCAAATTAACGTTAAATTTGCAATTGACACGATGCTGCGACATCAGTTGCACTTACACCGACCACCAGGAATGAATACTGCAGTTGTGGCTGATTGCCGCCAGCCCTATAGAGGACACTTAATAAAATGCGTGAATTAAAACCGGATATCCGTTGGACAATTTAAGAGGAGCCAGCATTTAAATAACATGTTTAAGTAGTAAACACAGTAAATTATAACGAAATTGAGCAGGAAAGATAAATATGTTGAAGTCTTTTTTTTTTTTAAATGAAATTTATTATAAATGCAAATGGATGCGAGAGGACTTATTATGAATACAACGATGATGGAATGTTATAGCATCTGATGTTAATTATGATATTTAACTTAATATAACAAAAAAAAAAAAACAAGTAGGCATAACAACTTCACATTTAATATTTTTTTACTTCATTAAGGGGGGGTTATATAATACAGTCAGGAGGGCTAAAAAAGCGATTTTTCAAGAATATTTCCTGAGAAAACTTTTAAAGTTATTAATGTAAAATTATTTTACACATATTCAGGTAACTTTTAACTGTATTTCAAGATTTTTTATTTGTAAAAATAATAATTTTGAAGCCTGCTATAGCTGATCTCCCAGAGCTCCTCTCAAAAAAGGCGTCTTGCGATGACCACGATATCTCTGGGCTGGATCATAGAAAATTAAAGAAATGTATAATCTAGGTATTAATCGAAGAAATAAGCAAAATAGCATTTTTTGCAAAAATGGCGTCCTCTCAAGAAAAAAAAAAAAAACGATTTTTGGCCTAAAATTGTTAATAAAAAAAAAATATTTTCATCGGTGAGAAAAAACCTTCGATTAATTACTAAAAAATATACTTAAGAAGCTTGTGTTAAAATTTGAGACGGATCGGTTCAGCAGTTTCCGAGTAATCGTGGTCACCGACTGACTATAACAACATGGTTTTGAGAAAAATGCGTTTGAAGTTTGAAAAGCACTTTACAAAGAGAAAAGAAAGCGCTCTGATGACTTTACAAATAATCGTGTAACTTCTAGAATAATCGTCGGATTGACTTAAAATTCTGTGCGTGTACTTAAATACAGGGTTTTTCAACAGGGACGCTACAAAAGTAGAGCGACAGGGACAGCAAACGACGCCATATTTCTTGCCGCTCTTTTGACATTTCTCTTCAGTAAGGTTTGCCATTTCATGATGGAAAGATATACGAGCCAACAACGAGTAATTATTAAAATTTACTACCGAAATTCGGAGTCAGTGGCCTCAACGTTAAGAGCGCTACGTCCAATTTATGGTCGTCATAATCGTCCTAGCAGATCAACAATTGAGCGTCTAGTGGAAAAATTTGAATCCACAGGCACAGTTCAAAATGTTCCCGTGCCAGTGAGACAAAGAAGTGCCCGTAGTGTCGAGAATATTGCTGCCACTGAGGCTTCAGTTGAAGAAAGCCCAAATGTGTCTCTCACACGTCGTTCTCAAGCGTTGGGCATCTCTGTGACGTCGTTGTGGCGAATTTTGCGAAAAGATCTTGGCTAACATCCTTACAAGATTAAATTGACGCAAGAACTGAAGCCGCTTGACCACCAGAAGCGTCGTATGTTCGTGAATTGGGCTGAGAACAACATGAAAATGATTCGGATTTTCATCGAAAAATCATCTTCAGCGATGAGCCTCATTTCTGGCTGAATGGCTTCGTCAATAAACAAAATATGCGGTATTGGTCAGGCAGCAATCCACACGTAACTCCATGAGTCATCATTGCATCCCGAAAAAATTACGGTTTGGTGTGGTTTATGGGCCGGCGGCGTCATTGGGCCGTACTTCTTCCGTGATGATCAAGACCGGCACGTTACTGTGAATGGGAATCGCTACCGTTCAATGATAACCGAGTATTTTTGGCCCCAATTGGATGATATGGACTTGGAGGACATGTGGTTCCAACAGGACGGCGCCACAAGCCACACAGCGAATGTCACAATCAATTTATTGGAAACCAAGTTTGGAGAACGTGTTATCTCACGAAATGGTCCAGTCGCTTGGCCGCCTCGGTCGTGCGATTTGACGCCGTTAGACTATTTCCTGTGGGGCTACGTCAAGTCTATGGTCTATGCCAACAAGCCAGCGACGATTGATGAACTTCGTACGAATATCGAACGTGAAATTGCAGCAGTATCGGCCGATTTATGCTTGAAAACCGTCGAAAATTGGGTTCAGCGTATGGACTTCTGCAAGCGTGCCCGTGGTGGCCATGCAAATGGCATCGAACGTACTTTCACAGGAATAAAGAATTTCATTGATATCCAAAACTGTTTTTGTTTTATTTAAAAAAAACTTTTGTAGCGTTCTTATTGCAAAACCCTTTATATATAAGTTATGAAAATGAAATTTAAAAAAAAATCGATTTTTTGCAAATTCTAACTGTATATAACCCCTTAAGACAAGAGGTATATCGTATATGTCATATGGGCACCGCAGCTGGCGCGAATAAAACACAAAGCTGGAAGTCAAATTTTCGAGCAACTGGGGTCGTGCATGTTGGCTTCAAAGTCTTCCATCGTCTCTAGTTTATCCACTAGCACTGGCGATGTCACATATCCCCACAGAAAATAATCTAAAGGTGATAAATCACACGTTCTGGACAGCCAATTCCATTCCGCGAAATTATGCGCTCATCAAGTTTCCTTTAGTAAATTGATTATGGAGCGCACGTGTGTGATATGTTGCGCCATCTTGCTGAAATCACAGCTCTTCCACATAACATATTGCCATATAATTGAGGAACGAAGAAATCAGTTATCATGAATCTATAGCCGGCATCATTTTCGATGAAAGCACACCAAACATTGATTTTTGGAGGATGTAACGGCCATCTAAATAATGAATTGTAGATTTCCTTCAAACGGCAATTAAGATTGTCGACGCAACCATTCAACCAAATATGAATTTTTTCGTTGAACAAAATTTGTAGTGAAGACGGTTTGTAGTGATTCACCGAACGCACCGCACCACTCACAAGCGGCTTCAAAGTGCTTGACAAGTATTAGGTTAGGTAAGCGGGACGATGAGGATAGTTAGATCCTCATCACACTTAGGTTCATGTGAACCCATTGTGATACCCATAGTGTTTTCCCACCCGTGATATCAGTGGCTTGATTCCAACCATCCGGATCTCCTGGCAAACTTGAGCAGACCTGACGGTGAACGGTCAGATAGCTCGTCGATGTGTTCGAAGAAAAATTTTCCTAGGGTTCTATTTCTTAGTTGGCAGAGGTTAGGGCAGTGACAGAGGAAATGGGTTGTGTCCTCGTGAACCTCTTCGTCACCGCATCCTCTGCATAAGTCATCATCGTTGTGTCGTAATTTTTTCGTGTGATATCTTAGCATATTGTGGCCAGTTAACACTCCTATCAGTATTGACAGGGATTTCCTTTCTTTCTGTAGAAGTTTTTTGGTTTTGCTTTTATCGTACTCTGGCCACATCCTTCTTGATATTTCACAGGTAGTTAGTGATTTCCACCTGCTATTAGCTTCAGATAGTGTTTTTTGTTCGATTTTGGTCTTGAGGTTGCAGAGTGGAGGCTTAACCGTGTAATCTGTCTGCTCTATATCCAGGGCTGAGCCCTTTCTGGCCAATTCATCCGCGGCTTCGTTGCCCGGTATCCCGCTGTGGCCAGGGACCCAGCAGAGTCTTCCGTTGTGCTGCGTGCCAAGAACCTTAAGCTCTTCGCGGCAACATTTCACAAGCTTAGATGTTATTTGCGTAGCAGCTAATGCTTTTATGGCCGCCTGGCTGTCAATGTAAATTGTGATATCCTCTCGGGATATTGTCATCATTGACACCAATTGGGCAGCCTTTGTCACTGCTAGAACCTCAGCTTGGAAAACGCTGCTGTGGTCTGGGAGTCGTGTGGAGCTGTTGATTCTTAGATCTTCCGAGAAGCAACCCGCTCCTATACCTATTTCCATTTTTGACCCATCAGTGTAGATAGATTTAGACTAGATTTGACAAGTATTATATCTTATATGGAGAGAACAAAAATTAAAGCAAAACATCTAAAAAAAAACACAAAGAAAGTATGCAACATAAATGTAAATATGTACAGCATAATTCGTAGGTGTATTAGAACCAATTAACTACCAACGCCATCTATTGGTCATACGTGTAGAAGAATATCCGATCATGATCAGCGGGTGTTGTCATGTCTACTATTTTTACATCGGTTAGTTTATGAGTGCACGCCAAATTGCATCTGCCTCGTTTGACAGGAAATATGAAGTGCCCTTTGGCTAGACATCTTATCTTAAAGCGAATTGACGCACCAAATTTAAAATTTTCCAAGTTTAAAATCAGCATCTCAATGGTCCAGGAAAGTACTAATATGGATGCTATACATTCCCTTTTTTCCAGTCAGTAGAAAGTAGTTGTAAGTGCGTTGGACTACTACTCAATGCTGCCCGGGTTCAATCGCAGCCTGGGTCCAACACCTTAAAGTTTTTTTCACGATGCCACCTCTTTGGAAAGTCTGACAAGCAATCAAAGAGTATCATGTGTCAATGAGCTTCTCAACTCGCCGTTCGGAGTCGGCAAAAAACTGTAGGTCCCTTCCATTCGTGCAAAAATATAACACGCACACACAAATGGTTGCGAGAAGCAGGCCCAGGCACACCTCAAGCTGTAGCGTGACAAATAATACTATTTGATGCTTGTCAGACATTCGAAAGAGGTGGGCACTGTGAGAAACTTTTAGGTGTTTGCGGCGGGATTCGAACCCAAGACCGCTGGCTCAGTAGTCCGACGCACTAACCACTTGCGCTACGGTGCACCGCCATCTAGGTGTGGGTTAATGTTATTGAAATGGCAGAAAGCCGCAATGCATTTGAACATTCGTTTTTATACGGGATGTAGCAGGTCCAATCAAATAACTTACCAAAAGATGTCAAATATCATGCGAAGATTCACAAAACTTACCTGAAAATAAAAAAATAAGGAAAATGTGTTATTTTGTTATGCGGTTTAATTGGTTTTTTTTTTTTTTTTAAATCTTAAGGACATCTTCAAACACTTTGAAATTCGCAAACATAGTTAAAATAATAATCCTTACATATTTCTGCAAACCTATTTACTGACACAGATGCAAAGCCATCTCAAGGAGGACTCTCAATTGACAAACAACTCTATTGAGGCTTTAACAAAAAAAAAAAATTGTTTCAAATAGTATTTGAATTCCAATTCAGAGGATCGATTTGAATAAATACTCGAAAATTTCGGAACCGATTACGAAACCTCAAAATCGAACACACAGCATTTCAATACAAATATCTTCCATTCAAACCAGCCGTTCGTCAGTTCGAAGGCTGATGATGATGTTCTTCAGATATTGTCAAAGTGTAACAACACACAGAATACATTGTATATACTCGTAGTACTTGTATTCCAATTCCAATTAAACTCCCACATGACAAAGCAGCAAAGGACGAATTCCAAAGAAGATTTTGTACACGTAGGTGTGTGACTAAAACTCAAACAAAAACCAGAATTCTATTGATAACCATAATACTCGTAAATAGCGGTTATTGAAATATTGAAACCATTGGACACAGACACACCCTCCACCCTCCGACCTTTTGCGAATTAATATCCTTTTGCCTTCAAAGTGAATATTTCTTTTCAATTGAATCCTGAGAGTATGAGCACGAAGTACAAATATACGTACATACATATATTTGTACAGTTATGCGGAATATAAATAACTATAGAAAGAGAACAGCAGAGATGACTTGGCAGCACTCAAACACAAAGTTTATTTGCAAATGCATTGCATTTACTTTGATTAATAACAAAACAAGCAAGGATTTCGATGTGGTTGACAAATAGATACGAGTATCCTGTGAGGTATAATGTATGTACATGTGTATTTCTTAATGGGGTGGAAATCTGCTGAATGGAAGATGAATTTTGATTGAATTATGATTTGAATAATCATCACATGTGTCTATGTGTGTGTGTGCTTGTGTTTTAAAGGAAGATAACTTTTGATTTAGTCCTACAAAGTTTAGGTCTATGGGTAAAGGATACACACAATCATTAATGTTTACAGTTGATTGCGTGGCGCGACTTGGAGAATTTTGGCAGAAAGGAGGGGGTGGTCCTTGCAACCAAATCGTTGGCACCTGTGCGTGGCAGATGCCATCCTATCACCACCACCACAGCACTTATTCCCCCTACCCTATGATAGCATAATAGCTGTTGGTTGCTTGGGATTGAGATTGGGAGGGAGTAATGGTTATGATGATGGTGATGCCACGAGAAGCACCTCCGCGCACGATGAAGCCCATTTTCGTGATTATATGATAATTGAGGGAATTTTCTGGTGTGCGCACTCAAAGATATAATTTTAATGAATGACATGCCGAGGAAGAGAATAAAAGATAAGGACTATGAACGAACAAGTAGTAGGCAGACAGAATAAACATTTATTATTTAAGCCAGAGAGAGAGCGTTTGTTACGTAAGCAAGCGAATTTATAGTTCAGTGACGAAGTAGGGCGGAGTACGGTTTGGGACGACATCGAATGGAGGTAGGCACTTGGGAAGGAAGATAGTAGGCTTTTTTTTTTTGTAATCACTCTTAAGTGGACTTTAAGTTTGTTTTGATGGTTAAGTGCGTGGAACTGCTGAGTATGCTGGCACAACCCTTAACCGAAATCTGAGATCAAACCAATAAGATGTCCTGGAGTCATACACGCAACCACGTGTGAACTCAGTTATGGGAGCATTGATGGAGCTTGATATATTGCCGACCATCCCGGACGGTAGCACTATCCAAAGAAACAAAAAGAAGAAGCCAGTGCAGTCTGACAAATGGGTTCAGATCCAGGTAGATACGAGTGCAAACATTTTTGATAGCGGAAGTCTGACAAATTGCAGATTTATTTGGAGGAGCTTGTCAGGTGGTTACTTGAATTCAGCGACCGACGCGACGTAGAGGTTCCTTATATCGTATAAAAATCTGTCACAAACTACATGAGTTTTGAGCTACTAGATCTGAGGTACAATTTGAGCCGTAATTGGTCAGTCGGTCGAACATTATTACTTACTTACTTAACGGGCTCCCGACCCGTGAAGAGTCTCTGCCTGAGACACGACAGCCTTCCGCTCACTTCGATCCCGGGCACGCTGCTCCCAGTTGTCTAGACTAAGCGCACTGGCATCCGCGGTAGCTTGATCCTTAAACCGGAGGTTCGGTCTTCCTTGTCGTCTCGAGCCTGGGGGCTGTGATTTGTAGATCCTCTTTGCAGGAGCATTGTTGTCCATTCGCTCGATGTGGCCGAGCCAGTGTAGTCGACGTGTTTTGGCTTTTTGGACTACATCCACATCTTGGTACAGCTCATAGAGTTCGCGGTTATATCTTCTCCTCCATTCGCCCTCCTCGCATACGGGACCGAATATCCGACGAAGAATTTTTCTCTCGAAAGTATTCAAAATCTGCTCTACTTTCCTGCTTATCGTCCAACACCCGGCTCCATCCATACAGCAGAACTGGCAGGATCAATGTTTTGTTGCTTTTCATCTTCCGAGTGTTGAGCGACATTGCACAAGGAACAAAAACGATCCGGTTCTTAGTCCTCAATACAAAAATAAGAGAAACTACCCTCTTTTCATTAAAGAGAGAGTGGCCAGCGATCGTGTGGTTGAAAGGGGAAGAGCAATTGAGTTAGTCAACTTTGAACCACAAAAGGGTGCGGTCGCTGGTTTACTCGGTGATAGTTAGCGAATTTCATCCGTTTCTTCTCAGTGGCAGTTGTGTAGCTTTATAAGAGTTAGGAGTTTTTTATACAGTTCATCCCTCCATATGCTGTCATAGGCGGCCTTGAAATCGATGAACAGGTGGTGGGTATCGACTTGGACTTCTTGGATTTTTTCCAGGATCTGCCTGAGTGTGAAAATTTGGTCTATGGTGGACTTTCCTGGCCTGAAACCGCACTGATAGTGGCCAATCAGGTTGTTGACGAAAGGCTTCAGGCGTTCACACTCTGCCTCTGTAATTGGAGCAGTTGAGGGGGTCTCCTTTCTTGTGGACCGGGCAGACGATGCTGAGATTCCATTCAGCTGGCATACTTTCATCTGAACAAATCTTAGAGATGAGTTGGTGTATGCTCACTACCAAGTCATCTCCAGCTGCTTTAAATAGCTCTGCGGTTAGACCGTCAAGTCCAGGTGCCTTGTTGGACTTAAGCTTGGATATTGCTATCCTCACTTCGTTTTGATCAGGTGGATGGGAGTTTTGGCTATTATCATTTAAATTGAATGGTTCATTCTGTCTGACAGCGGAGTATTGGTCTTCATCGCCATTATGCAGTCTGCAGAAGTAGTCCTTACATATTCTCATCACCGACTGCGTTTCTACTACAAGGTTTCCTTTGTCATCTCTACAGGTTTCTGTACGGGGCTTGTTTTGTTGCAACCTTTTTTTACCTTCTGGTAAAACTTCCGTACATGGTTCCTGGAGTAGCTTCTCTCAATATCTTTGATCGCACGCTTTGCGTGTTTTCTTTTTAATTTCTTAGAAACCGATGTTCTTCCCGTCTCTTTTGCTCATAGAGCATGCCAGCAGATCTTGTCCTTTTTTGCAGCCATCAATGCCAATCGTTGATTCTATATATTTCATTACACTTCCGGCTTCTGTTTAGAATTCATTTGTCCTTATTTAAAAGCGAAGTCCTTCATCAGAGGTGGTTCACCCCAGCTTCGGATTCCACGCTTCAAAAAAAGTGTTCCATTAAATCCTAAAACTTAATTAAGGACGACGAAAAGAAACCGCAAACAAAGTTTCTTAACTAAAAAGAAATCTTTTAATGACCAAAAAAATGGACCAAAAAAAATCAAGTTCCAAAACTTATGGACAAAAAAAAACAGGACGATATAAAAAAACGTCAAAAGAAAACGACAGAAATCAATAGGTCAATGATTGAAACGAAAGAATCGAAAAAAAAGCTTCCAAAGTTCAAAATTTAAGTCAAAGACGTCAGAGACATGAAATTTGACACAAAGAAGAAAAAAAACTCCATCATTAAAATTAAATCGATTTGACATTAGTTTCAGGCGTCAAGTGTCATTTGATCCAACAGAGAATCAAAATGACACTCCGCAATTTGTTAGCAACTTTTGTGTGGGTAGTGTGAGCAAAAAATTCGACACCCCTGTGACACTTCGCTGCCACTTGGGTGTCACGACTAATGAGCTCCTCAATTAAAATCTATTTTTCGGGTTCATTAAAAAATCCCCCCAAAAAAAAAAGAGAAGTTTCATGTTCCATGCAATGAGTGAGTGTGCGACACAAAACGACACATAACCAGAAAAGGATATTTTTTTAAGGACCCTCTAACATTGTTTAACCTATCAGTGGTTCATTAGTGACGCAATTGGTGTTAGAAATGCAGAAGAAAAAAAAACTCCAAGTTTCCTTTTCCGCAGTTCCAAGACTTGAAGATGGTTCCTCCATTCGCGCTGGTACTCGACAGAGATGCTACAAGTTTCCATTTCTCTTTCCAAAAAAGGAGGAAACTTATTTTCATAATTAAATTAGTCGAAGGCATCGACAGGCGAAAGGGCGGAGAAGACTCTTTTCGAGTACGGTGCGCTGCGGAAGCGGAAGCTGTTGGGTATTGTTTGATTCGTACTTTTAATGAGCGACGAAATTGGATGATGGAAAATTTATAAGACATCACCCACTTGTGCGCTGCTTTGTCTGTAGGTAGGTTCGACACGAAGTGCCGCGCTGAAGAACAGGAATTAGGCTTTTTGCCGCATTGCTGCTGTCACAAATTAAGTTTATTTTCTTTGGACGGCAATTATAGCTCTTAATCTGATTACTGGAGATGAATTCTGGTGCGGGAGGGTGAATATGTATAATTGGATTTGTGAAAGTAATTAAGGTAGGTAGCTCGGCGAAGGAAGTTTAAATGCATAGGAAAATAATAATAATAATAATATCCGCCAGGTAATGAAGAGGTTATGAGTTACTTTTTTTTTCAGAAGTAGTAGAGAGGACTTTCAGAAGTTGTCATTCGTCTTTTTAGTTAGCCAAGAGTTGGGTGTTGATGTCACATTTCTAAGGATCACCCTGTGATATCGGTTAAATTAACGTCCTTGCCGAGCAGCACACATTGTTGCGTTTAAAACTTCCTCTTAAATTCTACTTGAACCTCGAAATTGCTAAATCCAAGCACATCCTGCAAAAAAATATTCTACAACCGCTGTCAATCAAATCATTCCCATGATTGATCCGCTTTTATGTGTGCCTTCTGTGTCCATATTTTTCCATCTCAAACAGACAGGCAAACAAAAAAAAATCTTTTTTTCTTCTCTCTGCTGTCATAAAATATTCATTCTCAACCATTTCGGGTCAATTTCCTGCCATAATTTTGCTAACTAAAAGCTGCCATCGAAGGGTAAAACAAAAAAAAAAAATTCAAAAAGCAAACAGAAATAACAGCCCCAACTCTCCTCCACCCCTTTCGTGGTTTGACTTTCTAAGTTTGATTTTTCATCACCACCCGCTCCCAACGTGATCTTCTCATTCCCATCATCAATTAACTTGAACGTTGTCCAAAGACCGACTCCCTGCAGGCAGAATGTGTTCCCATTTTGCTAGATGCATGCATATCTCCACATGTGTGAACGAGCTCTCCTGTCTTTCTCTGTTTGTGTTGGAGTACCGAAGTGAAAAGCCATCACACCTGGGAAGGATCCATATCAAAAATTGGTGTCCATCCCCCAGGATAAATTTTACGAAGTAGAACCATAGTACCTATCCATTCAGACCATCATCGTCATCATCACAGTCCTTCCCACCCTTTCAGTGAGGCTAATGCATGAAAATATTCAATTAAAGCGATGAATGCATAACGCAGGCCAGCTGAGTACATGTGTTTGCTTTATATGGCAGGATAGAGGACGAACTTTTTGTGCTATGGTTATGGTAAGTGAACGATATTGACAGTCAGCCTTTCCCTGTGCGTTCGTTGTCGAAAAAAGAAGAATTTTCCTTCCATATACATGTGTGTCAAATATTTACCCACATTTGTCATATTAATTTGGGTCCCCATACTCAACACGGGTTTCGAGGGAATCCTTTTTTCTCCTTTTTTTTAGTGCATAACTGAAATGCGATTAGCTTTCGATATTGTGACGTAATTGAATAAAAAATAAAACAGTTTATGGAACACGACAGGGTTGTGCTTTTTCTTGTTAAAGAGACTTTTTCGAAGTTGTGGCAATACACTGTGCGAACTACTCTAAATTTTTAGAACTATAAAGCACTTTCGATACTATGTGGAAGGTAGCCAGTTTACCATTTTTACCGACTGACAAAAGCGATATGCTCTAAAACAGAGAAATCGCCTCGCCAAACACGTCACTTGGAAGTTATAGAAGAGTTTACAACCGACATCCGCTATATCAAAGGCATACAGAACATCGTCGCAGACACCTGATCTAGATCCTTGGTAGAAATAAGTTAGTATTCATACTTTGTTAAAAGAACAAGAAAATAATGATGAACTGGAGACTCTATTAGATAAGCCAGACCTCTCAATTAAGCTGGCCAAAACATTTATTCCGATTCACGACGCGTCGCGACGTTGAAATATGATGTGAAACATCTTGCGGAAGAAATCGCGCTTATGTGCCGGAAATCTTCTGGGGAACTACTTTCGACAACCACCACTAGGTATTTTTGGCCTAAACACTTTCGACCCGAAAATGCCCGCTAGAGATTTAAAATCGTTGTCGAGCACCACTTTGCCTTTTTTTGTTCAAAATATTGAAATTTATTGATTTTTCTTGTAAGATGCCAAAAACAAGTGAACTTAGTCTGGCAGAACGTAAAAATACAGTTGTTGTTTGAAGAAGGCAAAAATCAAACTCAAATATCAAAAGAAGTGAAATATTCATGTTGTGCAGTTCGCAAGTAAATCGCAAAAAATCCGGGAGCAAAAAGATTACCACGCCTCGGGGGGACCGATTTTTAACACAATCTTCGCTCGAAAATCGAAAGAAAACCTCTTCTGAGCTTGCTTGTGAGTTGTCGAAGGATCGGGGAATAAGAATTACTTCAAGAACCGCTAGATGAACCCTTGGGGAAGTTGGAGTTAGGCGATGCAAAGCAAGGAAAAAGCCGTGGCTTTCGGGAAAAAACAAGGAAGTTCGCTTGGAGTGGGCGAAAAAACATTTGCATTTCACTGACGAAGATTGGTCAAAAATATTGTGGTCAAATGAATCTAACTTTGAGGTAAGTTTCATTTTTGGATCACTTTCAATTTAGATACCAAAAACTGTAACTAATTTTGGTGATCCCTAGATAAATTTATAATTTTTTAAAAACCATTTTTTTTATCAATTTTCAGATATTTTGCACCCCTGGTGTAACTTTTGCGAGACGAAGGGTTAGAGGAGAGTACAACTCACAATGCGTGGTACCAACTGTAAAACACGGTGGAGGCAGTATTGTGGTCTGGGGATGCATAGCTGCCAGCGGTGTGGGTGAAATGCATGTGTGATGGTCAGGTGGACTCCCGCAAGTACATAAATATGTTGGAAAACGAACTTCAACTTGCCCTTTGCAACATTTTCGGCGACGCCAACATGGAAAATGTCAAATTCCAACAAGACAATGCACCCTGCCACATATCAGCCCTAACTATGAGTTGGTTTGAGGAGAATAATGCAGAGCTATCGGAGTGGCTTGCGCAGTCCCCGGATCTCAATCCGAAAGAACATCTATGGAGTGTTCTAAAGCGCAGGATCAAGGAGCACTCCATAACATCAAAAGAAGCACTTAAAAATGTGTTACAGCAAGAGTGGAGTGATATTTCTTCGGAAGGGTGTCGCACGGTAGTCAGCCTATGCCCAAGGGAGTCGCTGAAGTCATCAAGGCTAAAGGCGGCGTGACTAAATACTAGTTATCCTTAATAAAACTATTTATTTATCGTATCTGCTTCTTTTCATTTCATTTAAACTTCCGTTTTTCAAAGATATTAAGAATTGTATTTGTAAAACCCTTGGTACTGTGGCAGCACTGAAATAATAATGTCAAGACAGAGACGTCGATACCCAATAAATATTGTATTATCGTTAAGTTCGTTGAGTTAAATAATGAAATCGAAACGAGGCGGCACAATCAGTTCTGGTGTCGCGGAATAAAGTCGTTTAGCAAAGAACTCCGTGTTTTAGTGATTTACATACATATATGTGTATATTGTCGCAATAGTTTAAATTTAAAAAGTAGCGCTTAAAGTACAAAAAGAATCCGAACAACAACGTACCATCCACAAGCCAATGGCTCAGTGAAACGATTTCACAGACAGCTTTAAGAAGCTTTACGGTCTCACGAAGACAAGTTAAATTGCTTTTCAAACCTACTTTGGACTCTTCTAGGTATTCGATCTTCACTAATTACAGCCCAATAATACTATATGGACAAAACTTACGGTTGCCGGCAGAATAAATCGAATCCAAGTCATCTCAAACAAAAATTCATATTCGTGCCCAAAGACCTAAAATCTTGTAAATACGTTTTTGTCCGGGAGGCAGTGAACAGGGGAAGTCTTAATCCATCGTATAAAGGACTATTTGAAGTAGCCAACCGTTATAGACAATCTTCTTCAAGTTTCTAAAGTAAACGCATAAAACTCGCTGTATTCAATAAGTATTAAAAACTTTCACATGTAACTAGATTTAAATACATATAGTATTGGATTATTGGATTGGATTAAATAATTGTCAAAGAAGTTTCAAACGTACATATACCGATATACGTAAAATGTTTTGTTAACTTTTTTACGGCGGAAAGTGATGTAGCACCGAATTCCAAATAGACTTTTGGTTTCGTTAGGATGTCCATCTGGGACCTTTCTAAAAAGACAACATTTTGCTCAAGAATCTAAAAAAAAAGAACTTCGAGAAAAAAAAGCGAACAAAAAAGAGAACATTCTGGATTTGAAAAACACAACATTTTTTTATTCAAAATAACATAATGAACTAAAAATTAATTTTTTATAACAAGAACAGCTACAAAATAAGTACAACATTAACAAAATTTACATAAATATATTAGTTAATTGCTTAAAAAAGTATTAAATAAGTCTTTTAATTGTTTCAAATCACATAACTGTTATTTATATCGAAGCTATTCAAACAAGCTTTCCTCTTCATCTTCATCAATGTCATCTTGATATTTTTCTTTCTTTTTAATTTTTTCTAGTATGGCTTTGTCGTTCAATAGAATTTTATAGAAATCTTGACAGCAAGTTTCTCTATTACTATAAACTACACAAAGAATAAATTTGACAGTAGAAATTTTGAGTCTATTTCTTTCTTTTGTCAATTGGCCCCCAATAAGAGAAAATATACGTTTGCATTTTGTCCTGGGATTGTAAAAAAAAACTCGCAAATTTTGGAAAGCTTTGAAAAGTGTTCAGGAAAATTTAAACTGTGAAAAAACTTTGTCCATTTTTCACTTGAAAGTGATTTATTGAAATTAAAATCTTTCGAATTCTTCTTAAAAAAGTTATTCAATTCACAAAATTCATCAAAACATTTACTATCATTTAAAATAAATTTTTTATAATTTTTATAAACAATAGTAGTTTCGACGACTTCCCATTTTAAACTATTTTTTAGTGCCATCCAATAAAAACATGAATACTTTTACTTTACACCATGGTTAGCTACATCTTGTTGACATAAGTTTATTTAAGCTGTTAAAAATTATTTAAGATTCATAAAAAAAGAAACTTGCAAAGAAAAAAGAGAACATGTTCTCTTTTAAAGAGATAAGATGGACACCCTAGGTTTCGTACTGTCCAAAAAATGTCAAAAAAAGTAAAGTGTGTGGAGAGTAAGAAGAAGATAGATTCATTCTGTGACAAAACACAAGGCGAGTCGGTCATACCTTCTAACCGGTAGTCTAATCCAAGTAACCTAATTGTTAAATTAAAGTATTAAAACAAAGCTAAAACTAGTGTGCCCGTGCGAGAACTCTCACAAGAGAAAATTAAACCTCTAAAATCCAAACTTCCCTCTTTTGTAATTTGTTAAAATTTATGAAGTGAAAGTACAATTCGTCAGTGCTCCAGGAAATTCTCTCAACACAAATCAGGTGTTGTTAAGATTGGTTAAGCGTGAGAGCCGCAAATGGTACCTATACTACAGAAATAATATATAATATAAATATAAAGTGGAAAACGAACATATTTTAATAGCCCACAGACCACGGACTTTATATCGAACTATGGTCTGCCACCTGGCTCCATACTTACACCCATACTTTTTCTTGTACAAATAAAGAACTGATTTCCCTGTAAAACTACGAATAACAACCCACTGACATGATATTATTTGTTAGCAACTCGTAAGTCCTGAATAAATCTTTTAAAGCATTTCTAGTATTACATTCCTGCCCGAATGAATGTCGTTTTCATTTCTAGTTTTGTATTCGTATTTTAAATTTATTTTAATTCAAAACCAAAAGAATTCAACTCATTCCAAGAATTTTATTCGTAACTGGGCGGAGAACTTCCTAAAGAAATACATATTACCGAAACCAAAAAACAGTCGTGTAATCATTTCGGTATACGAAAAATACTTTCAAGTTAATTCCAAGTGAAATGCTGAGAATCCTTATTCATACTTTAAAAAAAAAAAATAGCACAGAATCCATCCTTAAGACAAGAATAGAAGCAAATATCCTTGAATATGCATGCACATAGTCTTCCATTAGAATACACACAATCGACCACACAAGAGCTTAGTGCTAAAGGATAATACGTTTGCATATCCTTGTTTTGTACATACATACAGCAAATTTCAACGAAAGAAGAAGAATGTCAGAACGCGCGTCTTTTTATATTTTAATTTTAGACTTATTTTTCTACTCCTCCTTCTCTGCATCCTGTTCGTTTTGATTTTATCCTGCGCTTCGCAATTGTTCATCCAAAAACGAATATTGAAGTTTTGTACAAAATCAAATGTTAGTACAGGAGATTTCGCTCAGAATACTCTCGTATATGGGAATGCGATTGATAATAGAAGTCTCGCAGAAGACGGATAGCGGGCAAACAGGATTTGGGGGATTTCAAGACACAAGGAGGAGCGAATCTTCTTTTTAATAAAACGATAATATTGTGAAAACTTGGGAACAATCTATTTGGAGAGAGGATTAGCTGTACGACAATGCTGGGCTTTTATTCCCTGATGCGAAAATGCACGCCCACACACACACACACATCCACCCAGAGAGAGGACAAAATCGAAGGATTATGCGATGCGAAAGAAAGGATGTGAGACACTGGCAGCAGTGATTTTTCTTGATCTCCTTACTTTGGATGAAGTTTGTGTGACATGTTATCAAAGAAAAAAAAAGTTCTTAAAAAGGGACAGACCCTAAGGTTTGTGTTGTCAGGACGATGGCACTGACAGAGGGATATAGATATACTCGTACGAGAAATTCTAAGAGAAAAGAATTCAATTAGAATTCTGTTCAGAATGTGTAATACGGTTTTGTTTGGTGATAGCAGTATACTCGTATTGTCCTCTAATCCGTCGCTTCAAGGTCAAACATTGTTAAAACTCGTGTATGGCCATTGTGTGGGAAATGTCCTTGCAGGTGGTATTAAGTTGCGAAAATTGTATTAGAACGCATTTAGAAAAGGTTGTGTTTAGGTGGTATGGGGATTTATGAATAGACCAGTTTCAGGTTCGGTGTGTTCAAAAAAAAAAAAAATCAGAGAAAGCTTTAAAAAAATCCCCTTGGTCCCTTTGAAAAACTGCAGTTTACAGGTTAAACTGGAGTTCCGCATCGTGAAACAACTTTTAAACACTTCCGAAAAAAAACGTAATAGGAAGTTTCACTGTTTAATAAGTTTCCATACGTTAAGGTGTGTCCACACAGTACGAAACATTTCAAATCATTTCAAAAACATTTTAGAAACATTTTAGAAACCTTTCAGAAATATTTCATCATCAACGTATACACCAAAAGAAACATTTCAGAAACGCTTTTGAAATGTTTCTGAATTAAATGGGAAACAGTCGGGAAGCATTTTTTAAGCAATGTTTCTGAAATGTTTTATTCGGTCTGGACACACCTTTAGAGGTTGGTTTGGGCAAAACTCTGAAAAAGATTTGCAAACATTTATTCAGTTCATCGTTATAAACTAAAACCAAGTCCATATCTCATCGGGCCTAAGGGTTGTTTTTAAGAATTTTTTGAAACCCCCTTTTGGTCCTGTTTACATCGTCCGGGTTAACAAATTTAAAAAACGCTGAAGTACTTTTGTAAACCACCTTCACGTCCCGGAAGTTCATGTTTCAATGTAGGTTTCCTTGCACAAAACCTTTGTTTTGGCAATGATTTATTTCATCGTTATAAACTAAAACCAAGTCCATATCTCATCGGGCCTAAGGGTTGTTTTTAAGAATTTTTGGAAGCCCCCTTTTGGTCCTGTTTACATCGTCCGGGTTTACAAATTTAAAAAGCGCTGAAGTACTTTTGTAAACCACCTTCACGTCCCGGAAGTTCATGTTTCAATGTAGGTTTCCTTGCACAAAACCTTTGTTTTGGCAATGGTTTATCTTATACTGTCAGGAAGCCCTTACGGCAAACAAGTCGTTTGCAGCTTCAAGGCACTGGAATCCATAATCAGTGTCAATAAATGGCGGAGTGCCTATTTGGAACGAACTCAGATATTAAAAGATATAAGCTCTGGAACATTTCTGTGGTGGCAAAGGCGATAATCCACATCGTTGACTGGTGGAATGTTTCTAGGATTAGACAACCCAACATACGGACATACCCATGTTAATGTGAGGAAGCTATGATATGAAATGATGAATCTGGGGCGCGGTAGAAACGTCTGCTAGTACTGCGAACAAAGTATGTCTGTTGTGCCCCCTTATAAATCTAGGATAGGTTAGGTAAGGTTAGGTTGAAAGGGGTTGAGAGTCTGAGCCATCCGAAAACACTACGCACCAGAGGGCGCACATCGCGATCTACTAAGAATCCATTCAAGGATACCATCTAAACCGCCACAATTTCCTCAAAGCATTTTATTATGCTGTAAAATTTTAGTCTATGGCTGATTTGGCCTACCGCCTCCAAGTTACTAAAGAAGTATGAGCCTAAAATGTTTCTGCGACTGCGTGCTATGCCCTGACATTCACACAGAATATGTGCAATATCCTCTGCTACACCTAGATTATTACAGTATCTGCAAATATCCGTGCCTTTGAATCCGAGCCTCTTGCCGTGTTTGCCCAAAAGGCAATGCCCGAAAAATATTTCTAGAGCTTCTTTCATTTGTGCCCTGCTAAGTCTAAGGATTTCACTGATTCTTTTACGGTCCAGCGCCGGCCAAAGTGCCTTGGAAGCCCTATGTCCTACAATGTTAGACCATCTATGGTCAGCACTTCTCGTAGTCATATCCTTTACTTTTGATTTAATGCAACAAAGCGGTGGAGTAACTTCCACCGCCTCGAGTAGTGGCAGCTCCCCCCTTTCGGCAAACTTCTTCTTCATCTGCCAGCATAGGTTTGGGTTTGAGTGGCTCAGTCCTTAAGTACAGCTTGACTGTCAGACATTATGTTTATCTTTCTCCTCTTTCTCTCCAGCAGGATTTTTGCGGCTGTATTGATGTAGGAAGCTAAGGACGGTAGTTGTTCCATATAAGATTCAATCTGAGAAAGCTCAACCAGTATTCGGAAATGACAGTCAAAGCGGTTTATGTTTTAAAAAGGATGGATTGGCGGAAATAGCCTCTGTGATTATGCATCTTGGGGTAAGAAAGAATACAACTTTTAAGACTCCTAAGAAATTTTGTTCTAAATGAAGTGTGGCTTCAACCCTGCGTTGAAGTCTTAAAATGCTTATGTATTTTTGAGTAAGGTAACCATGCTAGAAACGGTTTAAGAACAACTTCTCGAGAGTGTCATGCCACCACGTCATGCTAAGGCCTGGTACACACATGCGATTGCAGTCGCACGACTATTCAGTCGCAAAAAATAGAACACATAGCTTTCAATATAAGTGCGCGCACATGAAACCTATCAATCGCAACGTATCATGTGCGCGCACTTACCTTAAAAGCTATGTGTTCTATTTTTTGCGACCGAATCGTCGTGCGACTGCAATCGCATGTGTGTACCAAGCCTAAGGCTGGCATGCATTTGCTAGTGGTTCAAATGGTGTTTGTTCATTTTCCATTCCCACCACTGATGAGTTGAAGTTGGAACTAGCCACAAAGCCAACAACTTGTCTCAATAATATCCTCGTTAAAGTCATCTGTTGGCCGTTTGATTTGTCCCCGTTTATTATGAAAGGCGAACCACGAAAAAGGTGTGAATAGGCCTTGGAGGGCATACATATATAAAATCCATCTCATTTTCCGGTTCTATTTTAATTACATCCGCTTCACGCCATGGCGTTTAAAACCAAGAGTGCAACCACATTCAATCACTTTCGTCCTCATTGTGCGTGCGGGCAAATGTATACCCGCCCGCTTACTGAAAATAATTACACAAAACTATAATAATGCAAAAATAAATGGTAAAATTATATTTCGCTCAAAACAATTTCAGCAAAATGAAAGTTCACCGAAGCGCATATTTTCTCATATCGCTTACACGTTTGTGTTTCTGTGGGCCTCTCCTCTTCGTCCTTTCGTCGACCAACGGGGGGAAAAAAATTCAAAAAAAAAAAAACATTTTTCATTTTATTCCCCCGCCCTGCACTCATGAATTGAAATAATTCACCCAACAAAAAATAAAAGGATACTCAACATTGCCGCACAGTCAGTTGCATTCATAACGTTCCAAGCACCACCACCACCAACACACATACAAAGTGCAGCACACACTGCTTGGTTAGGACATCCTGATTAGAGAGAGAACTGTGAACGGGAGCAAATAATATGCTGCCATGCAATGTTTGCGGATGGTTCATCCACCCACACGATATGAGCGAGGACGAAGGGGTACGCGCGTTTCTGTATATCCCTATGGAAAAGTGCATGCAATCCAAACAGCAGTGCAATTCCATTCGGCAAACAATTGAAGGGAATACGATACGAATAGGTTCAGGTTCGTGGGTGCATAATTGTTTCGTTGGTTATTCCACCCACTCATCGATTGTTTTGGAAAATTTTCAAAACGCCTGTCATTAGCCGTCGGTCGGGTGGTTAGTATCATTGTCAATTGTAATCAGCATTGCCATGCCACATCGTTTATACACAGGGAAAGCTATGTATCTCCTCTCCCCTAGGATTCTGTCTAATGATCTTTTTTTTTCTACTTTTCTTTTCGTCCTTCATACACGTTGTAGAGGTGGAGAGTGGGGCTGGGGGTAGGCCAATTTTGTTTATGATTATTATGGTTTAATTGGTTAAAGCTGGCGAATGGTACGAGTAGGAGTACGGGACTATTAATCGCAACCAATTTGGAAGTGCCAGCGATTTGGGGAAAAGGAACAAAAACAAAAATCCAATTTTTAGGAGAATAAATGACTGTTTTGGGTTATTTGTAGGAAATTAGCATGAAATATACATTTGGAGTTGAAATACATTTGGCCGGGGAAAATGTTTGTTTGTTTATTTTTTTTTTCGGGGCAATAGCGTGCGTAATTAGGTGAAGCGGAAATGAGTGGACTTCCGGTATAGACACATGCATTAGTGATGAGATTGACATTGGCACTCAAAGTCGAGGATATTTGGAATGTGATTGCAGCTCTATCGAATGGAAGCCCGGACATTGGACATACAACAATTTAGAAGCGAACGATTCATCATTTTACGGAAGGAATGGAAGCGGATGCGATGTGAAAATGGAGAATTAGAGTCGCACAAGGTAGCATTCAGTATTCTACCAATATACGTCGAATTGCGCTCCGCAAAAAGACGACTCGAAACGGAAAAGGTGTTAATTGAATTTTCGAAAATCGGCAATGACATTTTATTGTACCGAATTGGAAAGTCCGCATGCACAGGCGTTAATCGAAGAAATCAAAATGTCAAAATGTATGCGAATGCTAACCAATTTTAGAGTTGATGACGATTTGAAGAGTATACACAGACTAGAAAGTTATAGACTTTTACATCGGATGGTATAAATGCTTTGCGTAGATTTAGAACCAGAACCAGAACCAGTTTAGACTTACTAAAGTAATGTATCCTCATCAAGTCTAAACCAGTTTGTATGCCATTTTGTTTTACGAACACAAAGCGATGAAGGGATAATCACGTATAAGCCATCTGCACCTTTGCACACTTTCTGGGGATCAAGATGCAATTCGACAAAAGGCAGATTATTGTACAAAGCCAGCATGAAACGTGGGGTGAATTTTTTTTCGACAGGAAAGCCAACTTATTGGCCAACTGACAAAAATAAAATCCCTGACCTCGTCCACTTCTTTATCACAAAAGGGTTAACTAAACATTTGACGGAAGTCGAAGAATGCTATGATCTATGCTCAGATCACTCAGCAGTCACTCTGAAAATAGGTGGAAGTTTAGTTAAAAAAGAAGGACCGCCTAGGTTAACGAGTAACAAAACTAACTGGGACACTTTCAGAAGAGACTGCAAGGAAAATGTTGCTTTAAATGTAACGCTAAAGACACAGTTCGAAATTGAAGAAGAAATCGACAAACTCGTCGAAGCCATTCAGAGCTCAGCGTGGAAAAATACTCCTTTGCGGAAGACAGCAGCACGGAACAATAAAGTCATATACCTGCCTGAAATTGAAGACCTCATACGAGAAAAGAGGAGAGCGCGCAATAGATGGCAACAATCCCGCGCGCCACCGGATAAAACTTATCTGAACCACCTTTGTAACAAGCTTAAAAATGTGCTGCATGACCTAAAAAATCACGAGACTTCTACCTACCTCGAGGGTCTGACCGCTGAGTATTCAAGTATTCAAACTACTCTCTATGGAAAGCCTTGAAGTCCATAAGGAAACCTGTAGTGCACTCGCCACCAATAAGGAAAGCTAACGGGGAATGGGAAAAAGAAGACAAAGAGAAAGCAGAATTATTTGCCGATCACTTAGGGGAAACGTTCAAGCCATTCGATGGGCAACCGTTGGCAATCGAAGATCCGTCTGATAATATGGCACCCGACAACTTTAAAGTAAAAACCGTATCCCTGTCCAAACTTCGAATGACAGGTACAAAAAAAAAAAAAATAGGCTCCGGGATATGATTTAATCACTGGCGAAATTTTGAAAGAGCTACCGAAAAAAGTGATGGTTAAGTTCTACATCATAAATGCTTCTCTAAGAATATTTTATGTCCCAAGGCAATGGAAAGTCGCCGAAGTTATTATGGTTCCAAAACCGGGGAAATGTGCAAATGACAAGAAATCATATAGACCCATTTATCTTCTGCCAATAATATCTAAGGTCTTCGATAAACTGAAACGACTGCAACCAGTAATTGAAGAAAGACACTTGATCCCGGATCATCAATTCGGCTTTCGGGTCAAACATTCCACAATCGATCAGGTGTATCGAATAACGAACGAAATTGAAAAAGCTTTAGAAGGGAAAAAAGTATGCTCTAGAGCTTTTCTCAACGTATCGCAAGCCTTCGACAAGGTATGGCACGAAGGGCTAAAGTATAAGCTAAGGGTAATCTTACCGGAAAAGTTGTACAGACTATTGGAATCTTATCTTGAAAACAGACTTTTCCGTGTTAGACACGGGAGTGAATATTCGGATTTCAAAGAAATCTCCGCCGGTGTTCCACAAGGAAGCGTTCTCGGTCCAATTCTGTTCCTGCTGTACACAAGAGATATACCACAAGATGAAGGGACCGTCGTAGCAACGTTCGCAGACGACACGGCTATCCTCGTAACGGATGAGTCGGTCGAATCATTAACGGGAAAACTCCAACGAGCTTTGAACAAAGTATTCGAATGGACAAAAACCTGGCGAATAGTCCTCAATGAGACAAAATTAACGCATGTAAATTTCACGTTAAGAACGATAAACAACTTACCTATATACATACATTAACTCGGTGCAAATACCGTACGCAAACGAGGCAAAATATCTAGGAATGACCCTAGACGCAAAACTTAAGTGGAAACCACACGTTAAAAAGAAGCGCGAAGAGCTCAAAGTCAGATTTAGAGAAATGTATTGGCTACTCGGGAGATACTCGAAGCTAAGCGCATACAACAAACTGCTTCTGTATAAGCAAGTGTTAAAACCATCTTGGACATATGGTATACAACTTTGGGGTTGTACCAAACCAAGCAATATGGCTCTACTGCAAGCATTTCAAAACAAAATACTAATGCTCCTTGGTATATAAGGAACAGTCATATTCACAGAGATCTAGGAATTGCTACCGTGAGGGACGAAGTAACAAACTTTGCTCGCAAACTTCGTACCCGTCTTCATGTTTACTGCAATAATGAAATAATCCGTACTATGGACGTGACAAACCTTGAGCGCCGACTACAAAGAACAAGACCTTTCGACCTAGCGCCGTAAGGAGGTTTAGCCCGTAGGCAGATATATCAGATACATACATATATGAATCGGAGAATGGCTACATTCCCATCACCCTTAGGTCCTTGTGGACCCATTGCGATACCCATAGTGTGTTCCCACCCGTGGTATTATCGTCTTGGTTACAGCCATCCCGACGCCCTGGCAAATTTCAGCAGGTTAGATGGTGATCCATCTGATAGCTCGTCAATGTCTTCGAAGAAAAATTTGTCCAGGGTTCTGTTTCTTAGTTGACCGAGGTTAGGAAAGGAACAGGGGAAATGGGTTGTGTCCTCATGTGCCTCTTCATCACCGCATCCCCTGCAGATATCATCACCATTCAGTCTTAATATGATGTGGGATATCAAAGCAAAGTTTCCAAAAATATTTTTTTCAATTTTTTCCGTTGGAGTCATTAGGAGTTATTACTCAAAATGTGTGAAAAAATACCATGCCCTCCAACCCATCTATGTAACTACTGAAGTCAAAAATACGAAAAAATCATAGTTTGTACATATATGTTTAGCTAAATATTTACATAAAACTATAGCGAATCTCGTAAGTTGAATAGTTTTCAAGAAATTCACATAAAATTCACATTAAAAAAAAGTACGGATTTCACGAGGAAACGAACCTGAGCCAGAAGGAGAAAAACCAACGCGCTACACACTCGACCACCGTGGTTACAAAAAACCCTCATCCAAGTTCTTACATAAATAATATCAGCTTGTAGACATTTTGTTTTGTTATCACGAATAAGAAAAATAGAGAAAAAAAAAAAACCACCCCATATCTATACTTGAAGGAAATGATAAAAATTAAAAAGAAAAAAAACAGGAAAATCAATAGAAATGAGCTGACGCTATACCTTGCATCCATTGGTCTAAGCCCATTTATACAAGAATTTACTGTGACGGAAAATACTCTAATAGATAATGTTTTTACAAATATGCCGATAAAATGTGGTGTAATTCACACTTTTTTTTTTGCTATCACAAACAGATTTGGATAAAATCTAGTTAGGCGCTTATTTATTCTTTATTATGATATTTTGATTTATACAAATTTATATTTGGATTTACTTTTTCGGTAATATCATCCAAAAATAGGAATACGGGACCTTTTGAGCGCGAGTCTGACTCGCACTTGGCCGGTTTTTTGTCAGAACATGAACTGACAGCTGCGTGTTTTGAAAGATTTAAACACTCACGGTAATTTTTTGAGTGCTAAATTTTTGGTAACATGGTAGTACTTTACGAATGAAGGTAGTACCAATATTCACTTAAAAGAAAAAATACGAAATTATCTGAAGCTCACTAGTTTCGTCTTTTTTTTAAACTTGTGGTGTGTATAGGTCTGTTTGGTTACTTTTTTATGCACAAGGAATTAAGACCTGTCAAATAGTGCAATCCTCTCAAAGAGAGAGAAATCGTCTCAAGGACAGAAAACTTGAACAAAAATCAAAAGTTACGAAACGCTTTTGAAACAACACTTAGTCAAACCTTTCAATTTGTTTTTCTTTTCCACTAACAATGAAGATTTAAAAACTGTCAGATGCCTGGTTTGACAGAGTTGAACAGCAAACCTCAATGAAGAGGTGAAGCGTAAAATACATCGCAAGCTGACAGCCAAATGAGAGTAAAAAAAAAATTGAATGCCATGAAAGTCTCATGAAGTTTCTCATGAAACTAGCGTGTTACAAAACAGACCTTATGTTCCTATCGATTGCCGGTTGGTTTTCCAATCCAAGCATAATCTTATCATAGCTTTTGGAGTTTTCTTACCAATGTCGTACCAATAGAGTTCTTTTATTTGGTATGAGGACCTGACAATATTTGCAATACGGCTTTGCAACGTTTTTGCAATCTTTTCGTTGATCCAACCAATTGAAACTTTCGAGCCAGGCAGAGCGAAATTTCTGAATTTTTTTGTACTCAATTTTTCAAAATTTTCTGTAATTTTGTCGCTAACGTCATCGTCTTCATCGCCTTCAAGACTTCCCTAGTATCCGTTTCGTTTGGTGCTTACGTTTGCTGCTTTGCTTTTACCCGAACAAATTTTCGACCGCCAGACTCTTTGTATTTCCTTTGTGCCCTACTGTTATTTTGTTGCATGGAATATTGCAAACTGTTTCCATGGGTAGTTTTTTTTTTTTTTTTTTTTCCATATTTGGTACAAATTAAGACAAGTGTAGTACGGACAAAACTACTATTGTAGTACAAACGACAGCACTGCTCGCAACCTTTTCAATGCAGAGAACTTTATTTCTCTTTCGACTCTCTTTGTTGCAACTTTTTGGGTTAACAAACAGAAATTCGTACAAATTTCAAAACCGTATAATTCGAGGGATAGGATGTACTCGTATATATTCTTCTAAGATAGATATACCTGATGCTGCCCCGCATTCTTGATTAAGATTCTGAATACTTCGTCAAAAGCGTATAAAAAAAATCCCCAAACTAATCCCCGTTAATGTCTACACAAACAAAAATTATTTCTCACTGAATTAAATCAAGTTTCGCATCATTTGTCTTCAATTCAACCCGCAAAAAAACATTCAAAGCTCCCTTTTCAAAACAAACACAAAAGTCATGATTATCAGCAAAAGTGCTGCAATTAAGCGCGGGTGCGGTGTGGTGGTTGCCTGGTGATCCAATAATTCCGAATAAAACCAAACCATCCAATTGAAATTAATTTTCCAATTAATTTAAGTCCACCATACCGAAAGTTATTCCCCCCCACCTCATCACCCCGTTATAGTAAATATTTAAACTCTCACTTTAATCGTTTGGAAACAAATTTCGAAATCCTTTTCTGGCGTTCCAATTCCAATTCCAATTCTCCATCTGGAAAATTCAATTAAAATATTTTTTCTCAGATATTTTGAAGAAAAAAACTTTTCCAATGAACATCTTTCGAGCAATTATCCTGGCTATCATTGTAAACCATAAAAGGGGAGCACAGCCTCTTTTCTTTCATTTTCATTTACATGACATCTGTCTACGATGACGACCATGATATCAGGCTGCGACCGACCATGGGACTATAAAAACTTCTGACATTCTGTTAAATAACCACCTTTTGCTGAAGTTCGAATGTGTGTGTGTGTGTGCGAAGCCTTAGAATGCTAATAACGATTAATAACAGAATGTACATATATTGAGAGGCATCTCTAAAAAAGGATATCAAATAAATAAGTTTCCTTCCCCTTCTTTACACGAATCCATGGAGGGAACTCCATTTAATCGGTTGGAACAGGAGGCTGAAGTAGGAGTGGCACATCAACAAGAGAGAAAACCCATTGAAACCGGGCGGCGGATCACTGAACTCAAAGGAGGTAATTTTTATTGATTAATCATTGAATGAAGTCTTCATTTGACAACGGACAGGGATTGCCAGCGGGAGAGGCGACGCTGAGGAATATTATCTAACGATGCTCCTGTGTAGCGTTTCATATTTTCATTTTCATTCTTCCCCTACGATTATGCTTGTCAATGAACAATTGACAGGATTATGTTGAGGGAAATGTACATAAGTACAAATAAAAAAAAATGTCTTTAGATTTTGTGAAGGAAACAAGGAGCGTATTTGACTTCATAAAAAGAGACGACATCTGAAACTAAGTGCGACTAGGGGCTAGTTTGAAAATGTTAATACCTAGAGATGGCTGATCTTAAATAAATTAAAAACCAATCCACACTTAAAATAAATAAACATAATTTTATTATTTAATTCTAAAACTAGCTGACCCATGTAGGCAAACAGTCGCGTTACTAACAGACAGATAATTGGTCTGGTCATCTGGCTTATTATAGAAATGATAGCCGCCAACGTCGACAGACTTCAAAGAATCACACCAAATATTCATAATATGAATAAAATACATCATCGAACATTTAAAACATTTAAATATATTTTTATACATTTCTCTTTAACCAAAATATAATGCGTTTGCGTCTACAATAATGTCCCGACGTCAAAGGTATCTATTAATTTTTTTGAAGAAGTTCTGAATTTTTAACGCAACGATTTTATGAAATCTGAATGAAGGAGACATGTCCGTTAGTTTCGGATATTTTTTTCTTTTTTTAGCAAGAAGGTGGAAAGCATCGAAAGACCTTAGCCCTAACTAAAACCCACCTCTGTATCCAACTCCGTATACCTACGGTACCACCGTTATTAAAAGTCACGCAGTATGCTTTGAAAAAAAAATAATAATAAAATCCGACGCGTACCACGTACATGTGCTAAAAATACGAAAACGAGTGCAATGAGTGAGTTGAAAAAAAAATCATCATCAACCTCACACGATTGCCACTGAGTGCTGAATTCGGCTTCTGCTTGGAATTAAAATAAAAGCTTTGAAATTAATTTTGTACTATTATTCAGCTTCTAGTAATTGCACAGATATGTTTTTGGTCTTAAAATCTGCGCATTGAATGTAGTTTAGCTGAAAATGGATATCGATAACATGGGAGAAGCTATTCGATGGTAATGGTCGTTTGTTTTAAATTGAATTTTCGTTCTCATTTAAAGTCCCTTAAACTCTAAAAGTAAAAATTAATCTCATTCAAAGCTGATGGATAAACCTTTTCTGAGAAATTAGTTATCTTATACCAAAAGAATCATTAAAATCTCTTCAACGGTTCTTGAGATCTTGAACCACAAACGTTATCTGACACCGACCGGGACTTTGATTTATGCTATGTACGTACATTAGTGATGAGCAAAAAATCACTACCAGTGAATTATTCACCGTGAACGAAAAATAACAGTCGCAGTCTGTTAACGACTTGGAAATAAACAGTGAATTGCTAAACGTGAATAGTTTCACGTCACAGATTGGAATTCGCAAATAACGATTTCACAAAAAAAGTCGCGGTCGTGAGTATGAACGTGAGGTGCGAGGCAGTGAATGATACGTAGAACAAAGCAGAATGCGGTGAACGATATTGTGAACTGAATAACTGAATAATGCTGCCTTGCACACACAAACATTTATGTATAGTGTGTTATGTTGTGCTGGGTGGCATTGAGAATTGCCGCTGAAAAAAGGGATGAAGGTTGAACTTCGTAGCAGTTCTAAGAATTTGTGTGTTCTAGTTTAGTTCTGTGCATGCGAATATGTGATTTTAAGGAAATTTACATGCATTTGTTTGTTTGGTGTTTAGGACTACGTATTTACAAAAAAAAAAGACTTTTAAGATGCCGCCAATAACAAAGCGAATTTCTTTGAATTAGACGAAAGTTTTGCAAAATGTAATTTGTGCAATTTGAAAAGGCATATGGAAATCAAGCATCCGTTAATATCATTCGTTTTAGGGGTAAGTTAATTTTTGAATTATTGCGTTGAAATGTTTTTAACGACACTAATAAGGATAGCATACATGCAAACGTATGTACATGCATATTTACACATTACATAGTCAATAATTCATTGTATGTAAATTATATGTAGTTTTATAATAGTTTATGTAGTTTCATAGTCGCATCGTCGTGAATTCACATTCACGGGTTATATTCACAGTGAATAAAAAATCACATTCACAGTTATACCTGTGAACATAAATTCACGACTTTACCCAACTCTAACGTACATACATATACATAAAGAAGATATAGAAGCTGTGTCTTGAAGGTTGGTGTAGTTAGAGGGCGACAGTTCTTAGATTTAAAGATCTAACCAGCAGATATTAACTTGCTAGAAGTCTACATGCGACCGTTAAATCCTTGGTTTAGTACGCCGACTGTACTACAACTCTTATAGTATATTTGATGTCCCACGCAAGTTGACTGCCCTGGAACAATTTTTTTTGTATTCCTATTGGCACATTCTACCGCTGACTAAAGTGAATTATCCGTAATGAATCTTTTTTTAAATTCTTTAGGTCTTTTGTTTGCACCAAACTCCGGCCCTCATTATCTTCCTGATTTTTATTTATTTTTTTTTAAACGCCAACTCAGCGTTTAAAAAACTTTTCTCATTTTGTTGTGTTTTGTAATACCAAGTGCTTTGTTCTCGGCGTGAGCTGCAGCAGTAACAGTAACAGCAATATCATCATCATCATCAGGATATTTCATATCCTTGTGATGAGGGTGTGAGAGAAATTTATTGTTCTCATCTGGATTATTATTGCATTTTTCTTTTTTGCTGCACTCGTTCATCCAGTATAAAAATAAATAAGTGAATATATTTGCGTCTGCGATTAATTTATTTTTTTTTTTGTTTGTGCTTTTTTTACGGACGATTGCACTTTTACTTACGTCCGTTGTAATATCCTGATTCTTTTTATTTTTCTTTTTGTATGCGAAAAGGTAGGGTGTGTAATATACTGACGCATAGAATATAACATTTGGAGATGAATTAACAGTGATATGCGTCGTCTCGTTGATTAGCAGCTGACGTCAAGACGAATTGTTGAATTGTTTCTCATTTTCCTAATCTCAATAGAACTATATACACGCCGTGAATAGTTTTCGTTCGATTCGTTTATGAAACACCTTTCAAGTACGCAGCTGTCAGTTTTCTGTCATTAAGTGTCAGATTAACCTGTCATTGTGGAGATTGACGAGTCTTTAGTTAATAATATAATAATACGATCTTTTGACACATCGAACTTCGAAACCGCCTAAACATCAAATACAAATGTCAATGTTTTGCTTTTAAAGTCCCCGTCACAGATTTAGCACTTACAAACTGTAGGGTCCCTAAGTCTAGCTTTGAGTGTGATAATAAGGATCTTTATAGGGTAGTGTGCCCTTGCAAAAAATTTGGAAACAGAAAATCCAACCCCCAACATCCAAACTTTCCATATGATTTCCATCTGTCAGGTAATGGAAATCATACGGAAAGTGTTTACATATTTACATATTCTTCTGGGAGTTCATTTTGGGTAGAACATTTTTTGTTTTTTATTTATTTATTTGTTAAAATTTACAAAGTGAAAATCGTCACTGCTCCAGGAAATTCTCTTTCTTTTGACAGCTCATTTGTTAAGATTGGTTAAGTGTGAGAGCCGCAAATGGTACCTATACTTCAGAAGGGTTGTGTATTTCGCTTGAGTTTGTGCTTTTTGCTAACTGCCTTTTCCCCTTTGATAGCATAGACCTAAACTACAATCTTTTTTTTACCTTGGTTATGTTATATTTTTTTTTGAGCTATCTTTCTATCGGTTTATTTATGTATTCCCCAAAAACACTCCCGGCCACCTTGCCTAACCACTTGGCTAAAGAGAAAGGAACAAATGAACATTCTATTCTCCATATGCTACATTACAGGAAAAAGTTTTAATGCGTCTCTGAGTTACCGAGAAAGCCGCAATACGAGGGTAGTTCAATAAGTCACGAGCTGCGACCCGAGTTCCTCTGGCCCGTGCGAGAACTCTCGCAAGAGAAAATCCAACCCCCAAAATCAAAAATTACAAAGTTCAAGCACAATTCGTCAGTGCTCCAGGAAATTCTCTTTCTTTTGACACCACATTTGTTAAGATTGGTTAAGTGTGAGAGCCGCAAATGGTACCTATACTACAGAAATAATATAGAGTAGGATACCAGCTTTTCTGTGTACCTTTTTTTTTTTTGTTGACTAGTTTTGCAATAAACTAAAATTTTATTTAAAGAGGTTATAAAATAAAGTTCACGTTCAATAATATAACCTATTTCACTTAATGAAAGTTGGCAATGAGTATTTCTCGCAAACCGGCCCTCTCCTGAGTGTGACACTTAACTGTAGATTTATGTGGTGTGGCGCGCGGACTTTTGTCCCTTTTTATCTGTCATTTGATTTTTTTTTTGTCGTATATAAATGGGTCATCGAAAACGCTGTACTGGTATAGGCCATGGTGGTGGTTTTTAATGAAATGTCATTTATTTAGTTGTGGCCTCGAATATGTAAGCGACGACGCTGTAAGTGAGTAAACTGTAACATGGCGCGGTTATTCGGAGAAACAACACTTTTTGTAGGTTCCCTTGGTTATTTAGTGTGGCGGCGTGGGTAGTGAATAAAAGTTTATTTATGAAAGTGAGGATGGGTTTGCAGAGAAGTGATGGCCACGATTTTAACACTGAGACTGACACGGAGACCGCCCGTGCATATAACTCGTAGCAACAATCGTTTTGGGATTAATGACAAGAGTCGTAAATTTTCGATTAACTCATTTCGGTTTAACGGTTATAATGCTGCTGCTGCAAAGATTTATTCGGTCCATGTGGATTATTTGGAGTTTATCAAATGATATTATACGTTTTCATAAGGGAGAAACAAAATTTCATACTAATACGCACATGGGGGTGCTTAAGTTGCTTTTATGGATTATCGATGCGATGTATTCTCTGAATATTTTTGAAATGGCTTTTCAACCAAAATCACAACCAAAACATACTGATATACTGCAAGTTAGAAACTCTCAACTTCTGTTTGCTAATCGTGAAAAAAATTTCCAAAAGACGACTCATTTCACTCCAAATGGCTAAACGAAGCTTGGAAACAACGCTTATACTTCACAAAAAAAAAAAACCAACTGAAAGAGTTTACAAGACCCCGAGTGCATTTTCTCCTTAGATTAGGCTGCGCTGTTGAAATCGCTGTTGAAAATATGTCGAAAGCGGGACATATGTACATATATGTCAAGCCAAAGGAAACAGTTTCTTAAGATTGAAGGGTGAGTATGATCCCCAAAAAAAAATATAGTCTACCAAACGATCGAGGAGGCAGCATACAAATGCAAATTTCTGATGCAAACTTCAAAATGTGGTCCAAGTATAGAACCCTAAGGCATATGGAAGTCTCTTCCACATTTAGCTACCTACGCTGTCAGATCGACTAATGACATACCGCGTTGGAAGCGTCAGTCGAAGGAAATGTATACCATGAAACAGTACGCTCTGAAAGAACGCGCTGAAATTGTTCAGCTATACATTCAAAATAAGTTCTCAATCGTAAAAACTAAACGTGCGTTTCGTAAAAAAAACATTAAGTTAAAAGTGCTCCACTATAAGGCGTCTATGCGCAAAATTTGTGGGCCCCGGTTGTCTTAGTAATGCCAGCCACGCATCCAGACAACGAACAAGACATTCCGATGAAAATATTAAAGCCGTATGAGCCAGTATTGAGGAAACTCCAACGACATTGAGCCATCACCGTTCTCAGGAATTATACATCCCTCGAATCACTTTCCGACGCATAATTCGTAGCGATTTGAAGATGTTTCCATACAAATTTTAAATGGCATAAAAACTGATTATCCGCTTCGTCTTAATTATTTAAATGGACCATCGGAATGGCTTAAAACGAACTTGACTTTTGGCGAATAATCATCATGTCAGACGAAGCACGTTTCTCGTTGAATAGAGGCGTAAATAGGCAAAATTGTCGGCTTTATGCCATCGAAAACCCTCAATTAATTGAAGAACAGCCATTTTACAACCAAAAAGTTACAGTTTGGTGCGGTGTTTGCGTGGATATGATCGTCTTCTTCAAAGACGATGAAGGTACCACGGTTACGGTGATAGTGAGCGTTATCGAGCGAGTTCGTGGAAATGGCATGGGTGGCTACTGGTTTCAACAAGACGGCGCTACATGCCACACAGATAAACAAACAATCAATTTATTGCGACCATTGTTCCCAGGGCGACTGATATCGAAAAATGGCCTTCAGACTCTTATTTGTGGGTTTATTTGAATTCCAAGGTATATATATATAAGCCAATGACTTAAGCTCAATTGAAAGCCAACAAAACAAAAAAAAATAAAAAAAAAAATAAACGGTGTCAGCAGTTCTATACAGAACCAAGCCCAGCTTCTCACAACCATTTGTGTGTGCGTGCTATTTTGTTTCCACGAATGGAAGGGACCTACAGTTTTTTGCCGATTCCGAACGGCGAGTTGGGAGGCTTCTCATGACAAATGATACTCTTTGATTGCTTGTCACACATTCGAAAGAGGTGGCGACCGTGAAAATCTTTTTTTTTTAGGTGTTGGAACCGGGCTGGGATTGAACCCGAGCAGCATGCGTAGTAGTCCAACGCTCTAACCACCACGGCCGCCATACCAACATACGACGTGAAATCGCCGCCATATTCAGCCGAATCGATGGAAAATGCCGAGCAAAGAGCACATTTGGCCGTCAAGGCTAAATGTGGCCATTGCTCATACAGTCGACTCTCGATAAATTGAATCTGTGGGGACCTGGCAAAAAGTTCAAATTATCGAGAGATTTTTTTAACGAAAGTTGTAATTATCGAGAGAAAATAAGAAACAGTTCAAGTTATCGAGAGCATGCACATTTTTTTAAAAAATCATTGCATATTTATAATGTCGTCTAATTCTTTTTCACAACTTTTAACCAATGCAATGTAGAGTCAAGCTACATACGTCATAGATCACTGTCAAATGCAAATTGAATTACGTAGAGAAAAAAATGTATCATGTATACAGGTTAGAACGTATATTAGTTAGTTCAAATTATCGAAAAGTCGCTTTGTCTACTTCAACTTATAGCGTGTTGTGTGGGAAACAGCCAGCACAATCGCTTCAAATTAACGAGTGTAGATAAATACATAGGATTTGTTCAATTTACCGAGAGATTTTCAAGGGACCAAAGAAAAACTTCAATGTAACAAGAGATTCATGTTATCAAGAGTTTTATTTATCGAGAGTCGACTGTATATAATTATACATACATGTATATATATATATATATATTTTTTTTTTTTTTCAGAAACAAATGCTTTCACTTTAAATGGCCTACCCTGTACCCAGGGGTCTCTGAATTTTTCCACGATTCTTCCCTAGAAGCGATATCTCGTGCCACACCTCTAGGATTTGTTTCATCACCGGTTTCCACGCAGTGATTTATTTTTGGCAGTCAGTGCCGAACACAGTATATGTGTCGCTGTCTCAACTTCTTACAGGTATAGTTTACAAGCATAATCTTTTATAAGGCCCATTTTTCTTAGATGATACCTAAATTTTCAATGACCTATAAAAACGCTATTACTTATCTCAATATTGCTCGACTCACGATTTGGATAAATGTGGATCATACTCTTTAAAATTCCTAAAAATTAATAAATTCATAATATGGAGGAGTTGAATTCATTAAATTGAGAATCCACTTCTTGTAAAACAAAAGATAAAAAGACGAACTTTATGTTTCGAATTCTTGTAATATAGCTACGCCTTTGAATCTTCCCGGGGGCACAACGCTGTAATTAAGGACAACAAGTGAGTGGAAGACCTTTTGGTTGCTGCCCACGTCGCGTCGTTTCCGACCAAAAGTCTTTCACTTTACTGTAACTGCTTCTCAGGATCTTCTCTTCACCTATTTAGTCTGATTTTCATTTCTTCTCCAGACGTTGGACAACATTCCAAACTTTCGACCGTCAAAAGGACTCCGAATACTCGGGCATAAATAAACTCGTTAATAAACCCATAAACGTAAAAGATCCCCTTCCAAATTTTAAACAAATTCTCTCTTTAAAATCATCCACCCTCCATAAACGTGCCTCACACACACACGCGAATGCATTCTCTCATGCGTATGTCAGCTAATTGAATACCTCCATTGAGTGCATATTATGGCACAACTTAGCTCTTTGATTTGCTGCCCAACCCAGAGACATAATTTAATTGTCCAACACACAAAACAGAGATTTATGGACGCGCTCCTCAAAGCATTACCCTCCTTAATTCCGGGGCGAACGGATGGATTACTCAGTTATTTCATTTGTTTTATCAGCGAGACATTAGCCTCCTCCGCCCACATCGCCGCTGCTTCATTGCGCTAAGCACACATCCTGCTCGTACCCGTATTCGTACACACAGTGCATGGACCAAATCGTAACGAGTCCAATTAAATTGAAGTAAAAGGACACGAACTCTCTCTTCGACGGCGGCGGCGTTCGACTTGAAGCACGTCGGAACCACAACGAACACACTCACACACTCGACTGAAAACGGAAAACTTAATTCAATTATAATTGCTCTCCACAAACATCCAATAAAAGTCATTATTTTCTCCATTCCAGAAAGAGCGATTAAAAGTGTCGGCGGCCGGTGCGCGATGGCAACGGCGACGGTGACGGTGATGGCGACGGATACTTGGTGAGGTTCATATTAAAGTGGGAGTAACAATATGTGTGGGTGGTTTTTTCCTCCCCTCAGAAGGACATCACTGTGCAGATGATATTTTTATTTTATTTTATTTTTTTATTTTGCAACACCCACCCCACTATTTTTAATTGCCATGACGCACACATCATATGAAAAAAATTTAATTCATCTTTTCCTCGTGTGATCCTTGTAGTGTTGTTATTGTTGATGGGATTTAATTTATAAAATAAAATACAAAATTGTTTATATAAATTTGTTCTCTCATCTGTGCCAGGATTTGGATGAGTGGGAGATCCTTCCAACCATTCGTCCATCCGTCAATGTGTGGAACTTTTTCGTTATTTCATTATCCAAAAGTAGGTCTAACCGGGAATGGGTTTCATTTTTTTTTTTTTTTTTAGTTGTTAACAAATAAAAACACAAAATGCGGATTTCAATTAAACGAGTTATTCGCTGCCATTAATAAAAATCAACCATTCGTCCAATGGAAAAGCAAACGAGTACACGGATTCAAATTGAAAAGGATAACACACTCGAATGTAAACCAACACATAGTAGGGGAGAAGAGGAGTGATGTGCAATTTTTGAAATAGTTGCACAAAAAAACGGGATAAATCGCACTTCACTGAACTAATATGTCGGCGGTGGGAGTATAAATGTGAGTATGGAGTTGAAATTTGTTTAGAATAATAAAATGTTCCATTTAATTGTTCAATTTGTTTCATTTGCTACTGGTAGGAAAGGAATAAAAGGATACGAATACAGTGTTGATTTTTTTGTATCTACGATTTTATTGCGAACATTTTCAAACCGAAATGGCATATCAAGCTCTGTTCGAGAGGGAATTTAATATTTTGTTTTTTTTTTATTTTTTTTAATTAAATTTTAAATGCCACTTTAAATCGAGAGCTGTTATCTAAAAATATTTAGATTAAAACGTAAAATGTGTACTGGTCAATTGTTTTTTTTTTATTTATCGTGAGAGGCCAGCTATGCCAACCAATTGTTTAGCAAAAATTTTAAGGCATTCAAAAAAAATTATTTGACAACAATGTTGTCAGAACAATGGAATTATTCTAAGCCCAAATGATTATTAAATTAAAATTATTTGTTACGCCAATTGTTAGTTGACGATTTAAAGCACTAAAATTAGATCAAAAACGGTACAGGATCCTTAGATAACAGCACTTTGTTAATTTTTAAATGTAAACTTAATAAAATTGGAGTAAAGATTTGGCTGTGTTGGAAGTTTTCAAAGAATGAAACATTTCGAAATAAATATAGGGAAACTGGTTGAAAGATGTCTGGCAACACTGCTCGGCAAATGTGTAACAGCTGTTTTCATATATCATATACAGTGGACGTTCAATATAACGAATCATATAATGTTCGAGGTCATTCTCTATATCGAGAGCGTTCGTTATATCGATCGACTTTTCTTTTGAAAACATTAAATAGCTGATTATTATCTACTAGCTGTCCCGCCCGGCTTCGCCCGTGTCTAAGAAATATAGTGTTACTTACAATACATACACTATCATTTGTTCGAAGGTTTACAGTCTATCAATATATACAATCCACAAGTGTGGATTCTAAGTACTTGTAGTTTGAATAAGTGACATTTCACAAGAAAGTGGCATTTGTTAGAGTGTTTTTATTTTTGCATTAATTTGAATAATATTGCGAACAAGTTAATTTAAAGATCGGCCAATAATAGGCACATGATGTTAATGAACTGGAATATGAAGTTTTACTTCATTGTGTGCATTAGCTTTTGTGTTTATCTAATCGTAAGATTGACAGGTAAGAGCGTCACATTGAGGTTTATATATTAATAAGATGAATACCTACGTTTTTTTATTGGTAATATTAAAATGAATGGTCGGTCCTGCCAATATTTAACACAAATTTTAAAATTATTTTGAAGAAAAAAATCACTTATACGACTTTGTCTCACTTCAAGTTGAGATTTCATATGTACAGCTTTTTCTTGAAGCCGTGTTAGTGCCTGGCCACGCACTGAGCGGCAATCTTAAGCGGCAAGTGGCCACTTATTGAGCGGCAATTCTTGAGCGTTTTTTTATAATTCACGAGGGCAATAAAAGTGTTGCATACATCTAGGCGTAAAACTGAAACAATCGCTTTTTATGAATATAAGTAAAGAAATTTTATTAATTTTAATACTCAAATTTTTAGACCTCGATATCCCCTAAACTAAGCGATTAATCAATATTTTTGACTTTAGATTTTGAGCTTATTTCACCGAGATCTACAAAATGGCATTTTCAAATCTTTGCGCCAGGGTAATCGTAACCATGCCCACGCACGAGTACAGGCGGATGCCAAACCCAATCTGGAAGCGTTGAGCTAGCTGCAAAATGCGCGGCGGGCAGATTAACTTTGTCCGAAGAGCTGACAGCTGACTGAAATGCCATTGGAAATGAACGTCAGAATTGATGACGAGACAGAATTCTTGATGTTTTTTTTACAAATGACCAACAGTGCTTACTACCCTTGAGACACTGTAGTACATGAATAGGAGCATTGCAGATTGCAGTTATTCCTCGCTTGTTCGAACTTATTTCGGCTTTCCTCAGTTGGGTTGGCTTTAAAAAATTGGAAACTTATCTCCTTTATCATGATAGCATCTTTTCAACTTGAGCCACATCAGGCTGCAAAGAGGCTAGGATGTATTTGAAAATGTTGTTCAAGAAGTGCTTGGAATGGGATGTGTAAATGTCTATGCAATTCGAGTGCGTAAATTTGTGACACGTAGGTCATTTCATATGCTCGTGTCATAGTCAACCGAATTCGTAAGCTTTGCATACGCACTGCACTTTATTTTCCATAATTCTAATTTAATATTGACTTGAAATAATAGATGGCATTCTGCTAAACGTTCCATGCAAACTCCCATAAATATCCCTACAAATTCCCTATTTCCTGTTTTTATACTAAAGCTAGATTAATTAAATTAACCTTTCATCCTATTCTTTTCCCGACTCGCATAGAGGTAAGACCTGTTACCTAATAAACGAAAGTGTTCAACATAAACGCATTTTTTCTTATTCATACTTCTCTTTTCATTGATTTTTCGAATCAACTATAATTCTTCAATTGCACCCGTCAATTGTTGACCCACCGAATTAATCCCAAGAAACCAGAACATTCCCTACGAAACCAAGAAGTTTCGAGCTACCCTAAAAGCCTCCTCATCATTTAATAAACGAAAGAAACTAATTTCTCTAATTTTGGCCTTAATAATTTCTTGCCGCTCAGCCCTACATTAAAATAATAGAACAGAATTGAAAGCTGAGCGACGCCTCTCTGCCGCTCAGCAAGCGCGTGGCCACAAACAAACAATTTCATATGTTTTAAATTTTTTTTGCCGCTCAGTGCGTGGCCAGGCACTTAGAGTAAACATGAAGGAACTAAAACGCACTTTTTAATACTAAACAATAAAAAATCATTTTAAGTGCTAACGGAATCTTACGCTCGTATGTATGTGTAAGAGCGTTCATAAAATTTAAAACTGCATAGTGAAAGACAAACCAAAAATAAAAGAATTCAAACCAAAATGTAGAAAGGCTAATAAAAAAAGACAATTATTGACACAAATGTAGGCGTGTTTTTTTTGTAACCTGTATAGGCTAAACATGTTTCAGGAGCATGTTTACCCATGTAAAATACAACAAAACCTTAGCCTGGATAATTATCCAGTTTTATTTTTACTTGGAGAGCTTTTTCGAAGTATATATAGATTTGAAAAAAAAAACGCGCCTATTGTGTATCTTGCGTAAGCTCATTGGACCACACATATACAAGAATAAACTTCCGTGTTGACATAAGAACGCACACATAACATTGGCAACAAGAACACATTTTTATGCCAATTTATTAATGCGTTCGCTATATCGAATAGCAAATTATGTTCATCGTTCGCTATTTAGAGATGTTAATGTAAATCTGAAAAGCGTTCGTTATATCGAAAATTCGCTATATCGGGTATTCGTTATATTGGACGTCCACTGTATATTATTTCTGTAGTATAGGTACCATTTGCGGCTCTCATACTTAGCCAATCTTAACAAATGAGGTGTGATAAGAAAGAGAATTTTCTTAAGAACTGACGAATCGCACTTTCAATTTATAAATTTTTTGTAAATTAAAAAACCGATCAAAACAAATATTTTACCCAAAATGAACTGAAAAAAATAAACACTTCCTGGGATTTCCATCAGTTGACAGATGAAAATCATATGTAAAGTTTGGATGTTGGGATGAGAAATTTGGATTTTCTCTTCCGAGAGTTCTCGCACGGTCACACCAGTTTAAAAATAATTCGGATAGCATGACTTTTTTGAGGATCTGATCCGCCAATTACGGAGGGCACTGCGACCTTAAAGATCTGTTCTACAGCATACTCAGTTTAAGGAAACCAAAAGATGGTAAATTTTTTTTTTGTATAATCTACACACGCTAAAGGGGATAATGTTTACACACAGCGCGAGCACATGAAGGACAAGAACAAGAGACAGACAGACAGAATTTTTTAATAAAACTGAGGTCTTCTTCTGTGGATATTTTAAGAACTACTGTGCCCGTGCGAGAACTCTCAAAATCCAAATTTCCCATCTGTTCGGTAAAGAACTCAAGGGTTAATAGAAATCCAGAGTGGTCTGATACTGATATTGCAGTATAACCTGTTAAGTCTAGAAAAGTCACCGGTACGAAATAAAAGAACCTTCCTTGACCACTTTATAATTCAGATGAAAGTTTATTGCATAGAAAGAGCTGTCACAAGAGAGGGTTTAGAATTTCCCTTCTGTGACATTATTGACATTGTTGATATTTTTGATGGGTATGTCGACAAAGGGCACCTGATGATCTTAAAAGGTCAATAACATCCAACATCCAAACTTCCCATATGATTTCCATCTCATGGAAATCCCATGGAAATCATACCGGAAGTGTTGATTTTTTTGGGTGTTTATTTTGGGTAGAATATGTGTTTATTTTGATAGGTTTTTTAATTTGCTAAAATTTATAAAGTGAAAGTGCAATTCGTCACTGCTCCAGGAAATTCTCTTTTTTTTAACACCACATTTGTTAGGAATGGTTAAGGCTGAGAGCCGCAAATGGTACCACAGGGATTCAAATTTCTGAAATGAATTATTGTCGACTTACTTTGAGCTAATGACATTGAGGAGCCTACCCCCCTTAGATTTATGTATATCCGGGATTGAAATCTCAAGCTGTCTCTTTTAAGGATGTACAATAACTTAACAAACAAGATCACGTAGTTTACAGTAAGAACTCAGACCACAGTGAGATAGTAAATATATCCGATGAACTTGATAGACAATGCTAAGAGGCAAACTTCTCAATTCCAAGTCTGCTTTTGCATCTTTGCTAAAAGCTTCGAAAAAGCAAGCGCTCCAAATAAATGCAGATCATTAACTTGCGTTCTTTCGGGTTACTAAGTTTCTGTGGAGGACCTAATTATGGTAGGCTGAGGTGGCAGCACTGTCTTGGATGACTCCTCTGTTACTGCTGGTTTCCTTGCCGGCGAGGTCAAGGTAATGGTCTTGTTACAATTTTGCCCGAAAGATGTCGCCAATTCAATTCAATAGATTTATTCTATGATGACTACTTTTATGTGAAAGCAATTATTCGCAGATGAATATGAGATAGTTCAAACACAATGAATCTGTCAAATTCATTGCACATATGCATGTACTTACTTATAAAAATAGCAAATAGTTTCTTCGGAAAAGGAAACTAATGAACTGGTGTTGGGAACGATTTAGGTTTGAGAATATCGCAGCCCACATTGTCCAACATTCTGAATTAAATGCGTTTTCTATTTGCGCAATATCCTAAGTGGAACCCTTTCATCAGCTACGTCATAGCAGAGGAAACTGCTAAGTGTAGAGTAACAAAAAATTCTAAATGTTAGAGCGGAACGTACCCAATTATTTGTTGGTCAAAATTGGAAGAACAAATAAATTAGAAATTCTTGTTGGACCACAGATAGATTTCCTAAAATGTCAACAAACTGTCCTCTTCAAAATTAAGGCTTTTGATGACTCGTTCCAAATGCGTAGCTACGCTCAGGTCTAAAAATGACTTTCGATCCCAAAAATTCAGGAATTTTTAATTTTCTTTGGCGCCTTTGTAACCACTTGATATTCATGGACTCTAAATCACCTGAATGAGTCGGTATACCGAATAAATTAAATTTCTCGGTGAAAAAATCAAATTATGGAAAAATTTCAATATCCAGAAAATTGGACACAGCGAAGTATTTTATTTTTTTCGTTAGAAACGCGCCCGCCCACTTAGAGTCGCTTCAAGCTAAAATTATCTAAATTTACATCTTTGATGATTTTTGATTATCTTCAGATCCTTGTGCGCTTCCTAAACATGAGTTTTTTGCGAATAAATCATTTGGTGGGGTGGTAGTACTTATTGAGGATTTACAGGAAGAGCCGAAGAGGGCCTATACTCACATATGAGTACATACACAAATACATGTGTAATTTATGAGTTCAACGGCATCATACCCTAATATCCGTCATATTCAAAGCAAAAGCGAAAGCTTTCAGATGAAATAAAATTCGAAAACAAACAAAAATCGATCTAAATAAACCTTGAAATCTAAAAATGAAACTCAAATCCATAACATGTCGTCAACGATGTTGATGTCGCTATCTGCCTCCTCTGCCTCTCCAGAGACAAGGCTGCTTCCTCTGCTACCACATGAAGGTGGATGGATTCCATCCTTCCGTCAAACTTGAAATACATTCTCTTTTATCGATGGAGAAATATGGGAAAGGGAAGTGCGGCAAGGATAAGAGAAGACAACAAATATATGTACAATGCTGCCGCTTTAATTAAACAGTACAACTGTAAAAAGGGAAGAAAAAAAAACAACAAAAACAAAAACCCACACAAGCCCTTCTTTGTGATATCGACTTGTTTGACTGTTGTTCAGAATTCATTAGGATTTCTTGCTGTAAACGTTAACGGGGCGAGCAGTTCTGTTCAACTTTCCCAAAAGTATTCCAATTTACCTCTCCCTATACTCTCCGGTTTGGTTATGGAGTCAAAGAAGAACGCGCAGCAAGAACAAGAAAACTTTCATTAATTTTTATTTTCATTGGGGAGTCGTCATTTTGACGTTTCTGCTCATTTTACGTTTTTTCTTGTTCGTCCTTTCTTCATTCAAGAAGAGGAATGAGGTGGAGTGGAATAAACACTCCCAGAAACGCAGAGAAAACAAAATAAAAATAAAGAAAATTGCTTCAGGAAATGCGTGGGGGTACGAGGAGGTACTCCTAAGTCCATGTAACAATCAAAAATAATATACAAATGTACCTACACAGGTCCTAGCTAAGATTGGTCCAAACTGAAGATGGGTTAAATGTGAAATAACTATTTCTGTGTCGAGTGTGGGTGTTACGTTGCGTTACGATAGACTGAGTTCTGTTAAGTGAACGAAGAAGCGTTTGTTTGTACCCTCGAGGGTAAAATCAAGCGAAGAAGTTCAATTTGGTTCTCACGGAGTCTTTCTTTCTTTTCCTATTTTTTTTTTTTTATTTTCTTTTGAAGAAAACAGTGGATGGAGCAAGAAAAGATGATTTTTTCAGTTTCTCCACCAATATCTCTATTTTTCAATGATATTTGGCAACGCTACGACCACAATACAATCGTATCAACTGAACGTGCTCTATATCCTTTGAGAATAAGTAAAGTTCTCGTACTAATTGAGGATTGATTGTAACATTGACGGGGTCATGGAAACTATTCTCAATATTCTTCCTATGGAACTTGAGGTCAAAAGGATAGCGGGGCTTCCTACAATTAGACTGCGGACCCTGGGTCAGTTCAAAGATGAGAGGCTCACAGGATACAAAGCTATCTGGAAGGATATTTTAGAATCCTCTGGACTTGAGACCAACACAAGTGAATTCATAGAGAAAGTAAACATTTTCAAACAAACAAGGCAACAAGGCACAGCTATTTGTAGTAGTAGGAGGAATAGTAATATACACGGATGGATCACTTATTAACGGAGAATCGGGAGCTGGTGTACACTGTCCTGATCCTCCAATAAATATTTCCATTCATTTAGAACCCTCGGGGACTGTTTCCCAGGCGGGAGTGTTTACAATTCTCAGGTGCATAGACGCACTCGTCAATGCCAATACCAGAGACACCTGCGTACACATCTGCTCGGACAGTCGAGCCACGCTTGAAGCACTTGCAAACCCAATAACTAACTCTAAGCTAGTGAAGGAATGCAAAGAAAAACTCAACAACCTCGCAAGATTCTACACGGTGAGCCTGCTCTGGGTACCTGGCCACAACGAAATACCAGGGAACACAAGAGCAGATGAACTGACAAGAGCAGGAGCTAAAGACGTAGAAAATCTCACATTTACGTATACCTTCTTTTACTTTTCCATTCCCCAATATTTAACCTTCTCACTACAGCCAAGAAGTTCGATAAGCTTCGGATGGTGTATCTTGGTATAACCGGTGTCATGCGCTCCTGCCCTTCAGCAGCTTTAGGAGCTATCATTGGTATATCGCCATTACAGAGCCTCATTAGAAAGTCAGCTGCTAGAGGCGCTATTAAACTACAACTTATTCGTAAGTACAAGCGAGGTAATCTCAAGGGTCACCTAAACATTCTCGATCAGGATATGCTCTGCACCGTCGCTGATGTCATGATAACTGAATACTGTTTTGGCAGAAAATTCGTAGTTCATATTGGGGAACGTAGCATATGGTCAAACGGCGGACCCAACCTATACTCGAAATGTCTAGTATGGTACACGAATGGATCGAAAATAGCCTCTGGTGTTGGTGCTGGGATCTATGGGCCCAATACCACAACCTCTGTGCCACATGGATCATTCCACAGCATATTTCAAGCTAAGGTCCACGCCATTGAGATCCGTGCTTTGATTAACCTTCACAGAGGCATCAAGGGAGCTAATATGAATGTCTTCTCAGACAGCCAAGCCGCACTCAAAGCTTTGAGAGTCTTTCGACTCAAGACTGGTAAAGTGCTGCTTCAAGGCTCTCCAATCCCTAGCTACTCACAATAAGGTCAAACTTTGGTGGGTACCTAGTCACATAGGCGGATGAGCTGGGAACACCACAGGGAACTTCTAAACCACAGTAAGAAGGATATTAGGTATTTCCTCCTAAGCAAGCTAGACCTATCTAGCGAGACTGATTGTCGACGTTGTTTAGAGGAGGTCGAGATAGCCCAGCACGTCTTTTGCGATTGTCCGGCACTTTTCGGGGTCAGACGGCGCACCCTACGGCACCCTAAAGGCCTCTTGGACTAATTAGTATCCTTTGATATAATAGATCTTTTAGGTCGCAGTATTAGTCTTGCAGCAGGATCCGTATATAAAAAAAAAAGTCCTTATTATTTATTTTTATTTAGTTGGCTCTACAGCTCGAGGTGAACCTGGGCCTGCTTCTCGCAACCATTTGTGTGTGCGTGTTAGATTTTTGCACGAATGGAAGGGACCTTCAGTTTTTTGCCGACTCCGAACGCCGAGTTGAGAAGCTCAATCGTGACAAATGATACTCTTTGATACTTGTCAGACATTCGAAAGAGGTGGGCACTGTGAAAAACTTTTAGGTGTTTGCGGCGGTATTCGAACCCAAGACCGCTCGCTCAGTAGTGCGACGCACTAACCACTTGCGCTACGGTCCTTAAAAGCATATAAAAACTTCACTCACTAGTCCCTCTCTTGTTCGCTACACTGTGCACACTCGCCATCCACTTTCTTCATAGACATTGGTACTAACCAAAATTTAATATTATTATGTTTACCTCTACGGAAAAAAGGAGAAAAAATCCTCCTCTTCATAAGGTTAAACGTGTCCTTCCTTCCATCATCGTAGTGGTGCGAGAAAATTGTATTTCCTTTCATTTTAACAAGCACGGGGTTGAGAGAGCGAAAGGAAATCCTTTAGGCTATTTATATGGCATCCTAAAAAACACGAGTAAAATAAGAAATAGGATTTGCAACGCAAGGAAAATTTCCCGATAAGTATCACTCGGTCAAAAAGTGGGTGTCAAAAGTCAGTTTTGGGGCAGTAAACCGAAATCTAACAACCAACCTCATCCTCATCCTTTTGGCCTAAAGCCACCCTCCACCAAAGGCCTAAACTTATCCCCATCGCTTTAGGGCGGATGGAGAATTCAGTTCACCATTCACGACGAATAAACATTTCACGTTCAGCCATTTTATGAAGATTTCGTTTGCGTCTCTCCTTATCGACAGTTGGTGCAAATTTATGGACAAATTTCTATAAATCATGTTTCCTTTCTGCCGCACTGCTTGCTGTCGGTGTTCGTTGGATTTCCTTTGAGCCCACACTCGTATCCACGCCGGATATCTGTGTTTACTTCGACTTGTTTTTTTTTTTTTTGTTCTGTTTTTATGATAGGCAATGATGATAATGGCGTCGATGACGTCGGATTTGCGTTTTTGACCTTTGGGAATAAATTAAGCTTACTCAGGATTCAGATAAAAGGTATACGCGTACACACATACAGAAGCCCTAAAAAACGGGAGAGACGTTAATCCGAGAAAGTGAAAAGGATTTATATTTAGGATAACTGTAGGTGCTGCTGTCGGCTTCTTTGGAGAAATTTTGCTTCATCTTGTCTTTGCGGGGAAAGGAAATGAGCACTCAATTTGGTTGGAATTTAATTTTAGACAGAGAGAATTAAGGTAAATTGTTTGTTGGTGGATTTGAAAGGATCATCCATTCCTTCTCGCGTGGAAGTATAAATAGAAAGTTTGGGGGGATGCGTTAGTTAGAGTATATTAAGGGGTTGAATGGTTTTAGGAGCAGGAGATGAGGGTGTTTCTAAATCAACGTAGTTCTTGGATCGATATCTTCAAGTCGAGGTAAACATTTATTTGCAGCTGCCAATCGACTTTGTTGGATAAACATCAAGATTGTATTCAAGTTGTCTGGAACAGCACTAAGTTTGAAGGTAGGTGGTAAGTGTTCAACCGAATATGGAAAGATACTGTAACTTGTGGAACTGAAAACCTGGTCAACCGAGTTAGTTGAACTTCTGAGAATGACACGAGAAACACCACTTAAAGACACTGGAACTTAAATATTCACCGAAGACAACAACTTAGGGTATCAGCTGATGAAAGTGAATCTTAAGTTAGGTTAGGGTAGCAGCGGCTGCCGATAGCGAGTTGTGATACCAAGGATCTTGGGGAAATTTACCCCCGCTACTCATGAGAACTTTTGTATACAGCGAAAAAGGCTTCCCACGTCTTTCTGTGTTAGGTCACTGATTTCGTCGAAGAAGTATTCTCCTAGGTGTAATTTTCTGCTACGGGAAAGAATGGATGTGTTGGGCTTTCTTCCTCTTCTTCGTCTCTGCAACTTCTGCAGAAGTCATTTGAAATGATGCCAAGTCTGGTTGCATGCGTGCCTATAAGGCAGTGTCATGTAATGACACCGATGGTTGTACTTATGTGTAGTCTAGAGACAAAAGGTATCTGGAACGGTTTAGATCTAGTCTAGGCCAAATCTGTCTGGTGGAAAGGCATGTAGTTCCACCACCTTATCTAGCATTACTTGTATTGACTGTGTCAAGTTTGAGTACTAACTTGTAAAAAGTGAGAGGCAAAACTATATTTTCCTTATCGGGTAGAATAGGCATTGTTGTTCCTAGTTTAGCGAGCTCGTCAGCTTTGCAATTCTCTGGAATATCTCTGTGCCCCGGCACCCAGCAAAGGTGAACTGCTTAGTCATCTCTATAAGAGATGAACGGCAGTTGGAGGAGGTCTGAGAAGTGGTTAAGACTGATTCCAGAGATTTCAAGGCCGCCTGACTATTCGAGAAAATGCTAATATCGTTAGTGGATATTACATTCCTTTTGATCCAGGACAGTGCTTCGGAAATCGTTTTAATCTCCGCTTGAAACACGCTACACTGATCAGGGAGGCGAAAGCAGAGGTTAAGTTTTAATCTTTCTGAGAAAACACCAAACAAGTGTATCGACTTGTCTGTAATATAGCGCCTATGTCTTCCGAGAAGGACTTATCGGGAATAGTGACCTTAAAGTTTTTATCAAAATTGGGCTTCTGCAAAGTATAGCCTATGTTTTCGGGGAGAGTTAAGTGAATCAGTATTACGGAGTGGCCAGTGTAGTTACTTGACCACTGTGAGATGGTTTTGAGATTTATGGCAGCACTGGCTGCCATTTGCTTACCGATTATATCGAGGGGTGGGAGATAAAGTAGGATTTCTAGTGCTGCGGAGAGTGTTGATCTAAGTGCTCGACTAATACACAGACAGGCTATCGCGATGTATAGCTTGTCTAGGGCAGTCCACCAGACATCAGAATCGGTCTGATAACAGACACATAGCGCAAATGGGTTATGCGGGGTTGAAATCCCCATTTGTTGCCGATGGCTTTCTTGCAAGAGTAGAGGGTTATGGTAGCTTCCTTTACTCTTTCCTGTATATTGAGTTTCCAGCTAAGAAGTGAATCTAGCTAAAGATGAAAGCCAGCAAACTATGCCTTCAGGTAGTAAAAACGACTTCAGTAGAAGCCCGACAATGGCGGATGAGTTGAACTGAATCCCTTATGGTCAGTTCGATGCTTGGAAGTCCTCCACTCAGTAAGGTAAACGCCAAAGTATCGTTAAAAATGTGTACGACAAGAGAACATACCTATTTCAGAATTCAATGCCATATTTCCATGGCATTACAATCTTCAACTATTCAGGAGCTGTGTTATAAAACGCCGTCTGTCTATCAGTGGCCGCTCCAAGGCTTTCAGCTTGCTTGAAAAACTCTACCCTCGCTGAAGATGTTTCACTGGAAACAAATATCGGGCCTGGACATTTGACACTAGCTCCTTAAACAGGTCACTTGTAATTTAATTTCCCATTTCTCAGGTGGTCACTATTGTGATTTAGATCCGCAAGTGAAAACATGTTCCCAAAAAAAAAAATCTCCTTCATCCCCTGCCCAAGTCGATGCTCCACTCAAGTTTCATCAATCAGTGATGTGCAGATGAACATCCACTCTCCTGGGAATCACTCCCGGTTGCCCACAATGCACTTATCTTCAAGTGAATTGAAGCAACCGGACGTCGCGCATCGTGTCGTTCTTCGGATGCATTGGAATCCTTTTGCAATCATTTCGCAGTTAACCACGATTTCGTTGTCTCCGCCATGTCGCCGCCCCACGTTCGTAGAGACCAAAAGTGCTTAATTAAATTTTAATTTGATGGAACGCTATTTATCAGAACATTCCAAGTCATTTCAGACTTGACATACCCCACACAAGTGAATATGCGGTCTGTCGTGCGGTTCATAGCCCGAGGTTTTCGGAAAACCCACAACGCGGAGAGGCAGCGACAGTGGCAAGCGGCACCATTGTATAACTGATTTGATGATTTATTAAAACGACACAATCACATAAATTTAAATATTAAATTAGTAGTTGAAGTACGAGTCTGCATTCCTTTGGTAGTTTAAAATTACCGCCGGTCGTTTGCCAGAGCGAGAATTGTGCAAGGAGTGCGGCGGCGGTGACAGTGTGTTAATCTCTTCGACTGCCTTTAAATCAAATTACCATCGCATACATAGTGTCATGCGGTGGTAGGTTGGGTCGGATTCAGTGTGAAACCACCAAAACCGAGTGATGTAATCAGCATCATCATCATCATCATCATCAACACCATCGCCATGCCATCGCCATTGCCATCTCCTCACGAGCAGCAGCAGCGGTGTTAACATCATCAAGATGTGACACATGGGTGAAGTGGTTGCGGCGAGATTTCGCAAGTTTCGCCACACACAGCAAAAGTTGTTGAGGAAGAAATCGTGTCCAATGGCAGCAGGCGGCAGGCTGTCATATTTCCAATTTAGAAGTTGGTGCACATGTCAAAAGTTTGACGTTAATTGACAGTTGGATGGTGGAGAATTATTGCTGTGTTTTTTCTCTACCTCTTTGCAGCCCTCTTCCTTTTTATTTTTCTGGCGATCAAAGAATATTTATTTTTAGTTAAAGTTCTTCTTTATTTTTATAAAGAAACGAGTAAAAGATGTTTGATTGATTTTGGAATGTTTGAGTAGAACTTTGCTGCCCCTTTGGGAATATGGATTTGACGCAGAAGATCAACAGACGTGGCTCTTTATAAATCAGAAATGATTTTCTGAGTTTAAGGTTCATGCATGGGTTTTTCCAATATGTGGAATAGTAACTTCTTTTTAATTGTAGCTTTGTTCAAGGAGAATAATGCAGAGCAGAATAGCACATATTTGTAAAAATTGTTAGATCAAGTTAGAACAGAAAATTACATCCATTATGATAGTTGTCAAAAATGACAACTTCACTTTATAGCATTTAACAATAACTGACTGCCCTTTTCCAATTGAATCTCTTTAACTTTTCACTTTAAGTAATAAAAAAGCAAATATGCGGTCACAGCTGATTTTGACATTTCTTACAAATCTGTTCTACCTCAAGCGTAGATTGCAGATAAACTGCTCGGAGCACAGTCGTTGAACACAAATTAGAAGAGTCTCAAACAGAATTTTTTCTCATTGAACTGAAATCCTGATATTTTTCTGCTCTGAACTGTTCGGAACAGCCTCATTGAACAAAGCTTATAAAGGGTCTTTCATAAAGAGCTTCCTATCTTTAAATTGAAATAAAGCAAAGGGTGTGTGAGATATCATCGAAATTTGTTATTCGTTTGAAAGGCCTATCGATGCCATTATGTATGGAATATAACATCGTTCAAATATCCGCCGCGGCTTTTCCGGGTGGCGCACATCCGAAATGTCCTATTTTCCATGACTCTGGCGCATAAATCAGGCTGAATTTGACCGATGGCATGGGTTAGCTTTGAGGGCCGCTGTGGACCTGCGACTTCAGAAAACCCCACAAGAACAAGTCTAACGGGGTCAAATCGTTCGATATCGGTGGCCAGCTCACATCACATCCACGTGAGATGACCATGCCCTCCAATCGCTTAGTAATTTCCAATGAGCTGTGTGGCACGAAGCGCCGTCCTGTTGAAACCACATGTCGTTGGTATCCATATGATCCAATTCAGGCCAAAATAAATTGGTAATCATCGACCTATAACGCTCGCTCGACCTATGGGCCCGAAGAAAACACCCATTTTGAAATAACAATTTTATTATTTGCAAGTATTGTTGAACGCTATATCCGTCCATGGTGGTTTGGCAAAACAGACTGAATAAATGACAGCCAATTTTACAGATGTAGCTTTAATAATATGGCCGCTATTAACTGTCAAAGTTCGGAAGTCCCTATTGGAAGACCCTTTTTTACCAGGGGCTGAATAACCGCATCCGTTAATGAGTTACTCGTTATCGAAATGTGACGATTTGGCATAACCGCTCATGGTATCGAGTATCATTTTACATATCATTTGCTCGAACATTCGATAACGAGTCCTACTCACTCACTCGTTAACGAATGCGGTAATTCGACCCCTGAACAAACCTTGCGAGCGTTGTTCTTATTAACTTAATGTCAAATTGATTTTTTTTTAAGTACTCAACTGTCATTATGCCTTTGAAATTTCGAATGACTTCTGTCATTTAGTGTCAAACTAACAGTTGTCATAAATGTGACCATAGTAGAATATAATACTCCACTAGTGGACCTGCAGAGAATATAATTTTTTCCAAAAATATGTGCATATAAAAGTGGAATATTTTTTTCTCCGAAATGAATATTTAGATTAAAAAAATATTGTCCATAAATTAGACTTAAATTCTTCATTGAAGTTATTTTATTAACATATTTCTAAGTCACAAAAATCACGAAGTTTTGAGCTCTGACAATGCTATTTTATTTTTATTTGGTTCTGAAGTAACTGAAGTAGAGTAATAGGCTATTTTCTATGCAGGTATTCATTTTGCACTGTACATAGTATATAACTGTACATAGAATATAAATATTCCACTCTTCGGAGTAAGTGGAACATTTTTGACTGAAGCTAATGGTCACACCTGTTGTCACACGGTAAAGTCTACTAAGTCAAAATTAATAAACTAAAACTACAGTCAAACGTCTCTAATTGGAACACCGACGGTATCAAATTTTTTTGTCCCAATTCGGAGGTGTTCCATTTAGAGAGTGTTGTGCTGAAAGTTTTAACAGCTAAAATTCAATAACGGAGTTTGTAAGAAATGCGAAGATTCTTTCCCTTTAATTTCATTTGATGCAGCTGCGAACATTAAATCCGAAACTTACTTGTAATTCATAACTGTCCCGATTAGAGAAGCCACACAAGTTTTTCTTTCGAGTCGAGTGTCCCAATTGAGAGGTTCCACTCGAATTGTCCCGACTAGAGAAGTTGCATTTGCTTACTTTTTTAATAAAATGTCCCAATTCGGAGGTTTGGCTCAATTATGGGAGTTCTATGAAACTTAAATTGAGTGTCCCAATTGGTCGATGTCCCAATTTCAATGTCCCGATTATAGAGGGCATATAATATGAAAACTCTTAGGGCTGGCAAATAGGCTGTCCTGTTTGGGAGCTGTCCCGATTACGGAGTGTGTCCCAATTAGGAGGTTTACTGTAGTTTTAAAATCTTAAGTGTCCCAACCAAAAAGGAATTTCGTAATAATAATTTGTCAAATTTACCCTGGTTTTGGGCTACAAAGGCATACATGGGATCGCGAAGATATGGAGAAATAGATACTGCCAACGATGTCAAACTCTTTAGCTTTGGACCCATCATCATCAAGATTAAAAACAATATAATGCCAAAGTATCTGTCAAAAAATGTCCGTTATATAGGTGAAGTCCAGCCTTACGCACTAAGAAATATGAACGATCTAAGATTGCCCAATTTTTTAAACGCCAGGGCTCAGAATTCACTTATATATAAAGGATTGAAATTGTATAATCGACTGCCTTCTAATGTTAAAGAAGTAACCAATATAAAAACATTTAAAAAATGTGTTGTTGAGTTTGTTAAAGTGGAGGTCTAAAGTATGAGTGGTTTATTTGTGTTGAATCGATTGTCTTAAGAATTATGAATGATGTCTGTATGTACCTAGAACTAGATCTATAATAGCTTCCAAAGCTTATATCAATGATTGTTCTCTCAAACAGTAGCAGGAAGTGCCACAGAGCCTAATCCTTGGTACCTACCAAGGATAGGTACCTTCCGGATACTGTCCGAGAAGAATGAAATTCTATTCTATTCTATTTTAAAAGCTTTACCATTGGTTCAAATACAAATTCAGTTTCTCGAAATTATCAGAAACAGTTCTTCAATCGAGAACATATTTCGATGAAAATTAAAAGCAAATCGTTCATTGTAGCCCTTTTTTGTGAAATCGTTGTCTTAGATACCGCATGGTGCATTAGTGAAGGACTGGCGTGTCAAAAAGACAGCGCTGTAAGTATCGCTTGTAGAAAGTTATCTTTTATCTGTGATTTGAACAAATTGTCATGTATTTCAATGGAGTCATATAATCATTCAAAAGTCGAAGGCCAATTCCCTATTTATTTCAAGTAACGTTATTCCTTTTTAATAATAAGCTGAAAACACATTTTTCCATAAGAAGCCAAATTAGCAAAAATACCTGGCTCATCACCATAATATCGTTTTCAAACGAAAATCCAAATGACCCATGTCCCTTACTCACTGTCAGTTTTATCATTGCAATTTACTCTATGTGAATTAAAAAAAAAACAACATATATGTACATACCGTTGTTGTTGTATGAGGTGTATATGCGGCATATGCTGGTTGTGGCAATGGAGTTGTATATCTGTAGGCCTGTTGTGCAGCCGCGGCCGGTGCGTAACCCTGTGGTGTCCAACTAGCACCTCTATATGGAGCACCAGCTAATCCACCTGCAGCTGGACTAGTCATAGCTGGCCTCTGGGCCCCTTTTAATGATACCGGGGCTGGGGGCGGAGCTCCCGGGTATGCCGAACGGGGCGCTGTTGTACTTCCCTAAAATAGGAAGAAACAAATTAAAAAATTATTATACTTTGTTTTTTTCAGCAAATGATTTGGAAGTCATTAACTAGATCATCTCCATGAAACGGAACGGATAATCTATTTTATTGTTTTCCGGTTAAAAAGAAACCCTCCATTGTCAACAAGTTGAGACAACAGAAAACCCTCCATTCCTTAATATTCAATCCGCGTAATACACGAAAAATGAAAGGGGGAAACACCAACACAAGAACCACCCTCACAATAGAGCCCCACACCACTCCCAGTATTCGAACCCCATTGATCAATCATTATCGACATAACAAGGTATAAACGAAGAGTGTTTCCGCCGTCGAAAGACATTTCACGAGGAACGATTGATTTCGAAGTGATGGGGGGTGCGGGTTAATAGAGCCACGCAGCCCCCAAAATAATGCGTAAAGACGGCTCGAGCTCTTTGTAAAATGATATACAAGAACAAGAGTTATGAGAGCGATGAAAAAGAAAAAAAAATATCCGCGTGCCTAGGTGGATGATGCGAATAACGTGGAACGCGATTAAAGGAAGTTACGTAGACATTTATGGCGTAATGCACGGCGTATACGTAACTTTTTTTGTTCCTACCATTTTCGATTTTTCATGATTCGGATTATTTTTATGGGCTTTCTTCTTTGTGGATGTAAAAAAGCGTGATGCAAAGGAGTATTCTATTCAAATTTAATAACCACGCGGATGATTGGAGGAGGTTTAGAAAGGTCGGGAGATTAGGCCGATAAGAAAGGTCGGACGGAAAACGGTGTTTTTTTTTTTGCGTAATTTGGTTGATGGTGGTCTTTGAATTTGTTCCTCTGATTGTCAGTTGTAAGTTGGATGGATAGTGTGCTTTTGAGGATCTAAGGAGGAATGTGGAGACATTTAACGGAGGCCACGGAATACATAAATAAACCGATAGAAAGATAGCTCCAAAAAAAAATCGTAACTAAAAAAAGATTGTAGTTTAGGTCTAGCTGTGGGATGAACCAAACGTTATGTTACGGTGCCCAAATTAACAAAAAGGTCTCTAAGGAGAAAAGGCAGTTAGCAAAAAGCACAAACTCAAGCGAAATACACAACCCTTCTGAAGTATAGGTACCATTTGCGGCTCTCACCCTTAACATTGGTTAAGCAAATAAGGGTGTCAAAAGAAAGAGAATTTCCTGGAGCAGTGGCGAATTGCATTTTCACGTTATAAATTTCAACAAATTAAAAGAAAATGTTCTACCCGAAATTAACTCCCAAAAGAATAAACACTTCCCGTATGATTTCCATTTGACAACTGGTGGAAATGAACTCATTTTGGTAATATATTTGGTATTGATGCAAGTGGTAGGTAGCGTGGACAAAGTGGACAAAAAATGAGGTTTCAACGAAACAAACACATCCCATATGGTTTACATGGGATTTGCATAAGTTGACAGTTGTAAATCATATGGGAAGTTTGGATTTTCTCTTGCGAGAGTTCTTGCACGGGCACACTTGCTTCGCTTATAGCTAAATAATATGTACCATTTACTTTACTGACATGAGCTAGGAGGCTCTCCTAAGGGTTTGACGTTTAGGTTTAAGACATTTCCCAACGAAAGACGAGTTTAGTTTCAACATGAGGCTCTCCAGATGCGGAATTCTTTTTTTGCATTCCCTTGTCAACTATGTATATACAATGTGTCTTTTTAGAATTGCAGGATACGAATCATAAAATTCTGATAGTAAATTGAGCAAGAGACAGAACTGAAAATAAAAAAAGTAATATCAAATTGGACGATTTGCCAGTCACTGAATAAAGAAAGCCAAAAGCTTCTTTGATGGACTAGAGAACTTAAAGCGGACCGTAGACACTCGAACATGGTGCGAGTGAACTTGGTACGCGAACCATGTTCAAGTTGATTTTCCATATCTGCGGGCTTGTTCGAGTACCAATTTCGTGGTTTGAGTAAACCAAAAATTTGGTCTCACCAAAATCAAAAGTTCTTTGATATTTTTCAATGTTCGAGGGCGGGGCTACGTGTTCGTCGAACCAAGTTCGAGTGTCTGCGGAGTAGTTTACTAGTTTATTTACTCGACTACTTAATTTAGTTTGCATTTGAGCCTTGGCACAGTGTGACTTGTGACGTGCAGTATATAAAAAAAAATTACAAAATAAAAAGTTTCAATGCTTTGATCAAAAAAGCCCAACAGGTTTCAATGACGATATTACCCAAACATTTAGCCGAAATAATTTTTAGAAATTTTAGGTCTTCATAGCTTTGACCTGAAGCCAGAAATAGTAAAATTTCCGATAGCCTTTCGCGTGGGGAGATAGCTTTGTGCATCCAAATATCTTGTTTAAGTATAAAATAAGTCACCTTGGCTAGCAAATAGTTACATATAAGCATCACTATACGCAGAAAATGTTTGTTATCATCAGAAGAAGAAAACTCCAGTTCTCTTAATAACTGCGTATGAGTAAATGTTTCCCCTTGTTTCAACCATTCCTTTGTCCAAATTATTTTCTTTTTACGTTGTGGCCAAAGTTCCTTCTCTTCATTCTCTAACAACTCACTCAAAATTATGATTTTAAACAATTTTCTTTTCTTAATAAAGAGTGAAACTTTGCACTTTCACGAATCAACTTAAAATAATCATGAGTTATGATGATGGGTGCATACTGATGGGTGATGGGTGAAGACGCCAGGAAAAATGAGGTTCGAGCAAATTGGTCTCACTGTCTGCGGGGCTTACTCGAACCAAGTTCACTCGCACCATGTTCGGGTGTCTACGGCCCGCTTAAACTATATTGAGCTGAGAAACATATCTTTTTCTGAGTTCTAAGGATGTTGCTCCCTTTTCGTTCGAAGGAGCTCAGAAAAACGTCTCAACTGAATATGTGAAAGCGACATGAAGTTACACAAATGTTAATCTTATCCCTAAAGCCCCATTTAGATGATCAGTTCAGTTTCAGTTTCAGTTGAGCTTTCAGCTAAACTGCTATGTAAATGCAAAAACTGAAACGTTTAACTGAAACTGAAACTGAGACTGAAACTAATGGAATCCCCATCAGTTTTCAGTTCAGTTTTCAGTTAAACTGTTCAGAATTAAAATAAAAGCTCAATCTTTTTTACCTATGTACCTTTTAAATGAAATGTCAACTGAACTGACAACTGAAACTGAAACTGATCATCTAAATGGGGCCTTACAACACAAACCAAAGTGGAAATTCCTTTGCATGGACCTACACAGCAAATGGCTGAACGGATTTTGATAGATTTTTTGTTGATTAGGTTCTGAAAAGGCGTAGATTCGTGCATTCAAAAACATTTGATGTTAAATGTGAAAAACCAAGAAATTCAGTAATTAGACTTTGAACCCAAAAAAGGTAAACTTCTCCTTCATCTATTTTATTGAAATTAATTTCGCTTTTTAGAGCTTCAAAATACGCAAAAGTCCAAAAGTATATTTCTACGTGCTCCAAAAGCTAAGCAATATTAACCACATCGTTGCGAAATTCCTTCTTTTATTAATTTGTGAATTGAACGAGACTTTCAAATCAATCTCAGTGATGTTTTCTTCTTTTAGTTTTCTTTCGAGGTCTGTTCGTAATTCTTTAAGAGAGCAATAGCGAATTATTTCTATTTTTCCTAAATACGTGTCTTGCTTAAGTCGATTGGATTTGTGTGTGTCTGCTTACGCGTAAAGGTTTTTTTTTTTCAGTTATGTGACGTGTAGATTATGTATTTTATTATTTTATTTATGTTAGTAGTTTTACATGACATTTTTGCTGGAATAATGTTAAAATGACGGTTGTGGCTTGGAAGAAAAAAATGACGATTGGAATGATGATGGCGAGAATGATGAGGGTTGGAATTGTTCGTGGATTTTGGTGGAGGGACGGAGAAAGATGCAATTATGACATGTAGGCAAATTTCATCATTCGGCATTTTTCACGTGTCGATTCGTTTTGGGACAAAAATATTTAAATAATGTCAGTAGATATAAAAGCCGTTACGTTAGCGCACTCAAGACGCTATGGTTTATGTCAGAATATTTAGCTGCCAAAGGGCCCCAAACGGCCTGAAAAGTGAAAACCTCTTCCCCAGACAAAACCTCAGTTATGTGACGTGTAGATTATGTATTTTATTATTTTATTTATGTTAGTAGTTTTAAATGACATTTTTGCTGGAATAATGTTAGAATGACGGTTGGAGCTGGGAATAAAAAATGACGATAGGAATGATGATGGGGAGAATGATGAGGGTTGAAATTTTTCGTGGATTTTGGTGGAGGGGCGGAGAAAGATGCAATTATGACATGTAGGCAAATTTCATCATTCGGCATTTTTCACGTGTCGATTCGTTTTGGGACAAAAATATTTAAATAATGTCAGTAGGTATAAAAGCCCTACTGTTGAAGAAGTTACATTAGCGCACTCAAGACGCTATGGTTTATGTCAGAATATTTAGCTGCCAAAGGGCCCCAAACGGCCTGAAATAAGTGAAAACCTCTTCCCCAGACAAAACCTCAGGATCGCCTTAAGGGGACCTTCTGGTTTAGATTTTTCAAAAAATCGATTTTCTTTTTTTTCGATATTTCAAAAGTATAGGCTTTTAAGAGTATACTGTTAAATTTTCGTATCAATATTTCCAGTATTTTGACTTCTACAGCATATTTAGCAGGTCAGCGCAGATGCAGATAAAAGAAGCAAGTAAAGTTTAAACTCATTTATCTCGAAACTATATTTTTCTGCACGATGTGAGACAAAAATAAAAAACTACTCGACCGATTCGTCTCAAATGTTAGTATGTTATTCAGTAAACCAGTGCTTATCGTCGGAACTAGAAAAATTTTTCTACGTTAAATACTTCTTACTTTTTACATACAAAAGGTAATGAAAAACTGACTTTTTTCCGAAACGTAAATTTCAACAACGCGCCATTTTGTCAATTTTTAATTTTTTTGTTTTCATTCTAGTTCCTGCGATAGCTATGTACATTCATACTGATTAAAATGTTTTTTGTGTTTTTTGTTTTCGATCAGTGGAAGAGCCAAAACACGACACACCACCAAGATACATTTTTTTGAAGAGGGTAGCTGTAAATCCAATTTTTGTTTAATCAAAATTATTTTTATTTTTTTTTTTTAGTATTTTTGGACATTGTTAATGTAGTAAAAATATATCTACAAAGTTTAAATACTATTGCTCATTTTGTTCATTAAAAAAAAAACGATTCTAAAAACTCGCCAAATTCAACGGCGCTAGACCAGAAGGTCCCCTTAATACAGTGTTGATCTTGAGAATGCATTTTTCTCTCATCTTCAGTTACACGAAGCGTGCTGGGTTAGGTAAGGTTAAAGTAAAATTTATATAGATCACATTAAAGCCAGTAAATATGTTTAAAGGATGAAAAAAAAATATTAATATTGATCCCAAAGCCCTAGCTATTGGCACTTTTTAAACGCGACTCGAAAACGACAGATTTATCTCATTCGCTGTATAAATATCGGCACATGTCATTTCATCCTGAACACGATTACCCGAATCAGGTCGCGGTGCTGCTGATAACCAGTTATGTACATTGAAACCCTGAACTTTTGTCCGGGAATTTAATTAACCCCCAACAGAACCTCCCACATTCCACCAGCCAGATACAATTTCTCAAAATGGTTTAAATGACTAAATAAATAAAAATTGATATTATATTTAAAATCAAAGGTGAACCGCAAAATAAAACAGGAAAATTAAAATATCCAAAAAAAAAATTCACTTGCTACTACATATGTTATTTGAATTGATAATTTGTAGTGCGATTGTGTTGATATCAAAACACCATCTGGTGAACTGCAATTTTCTGAATGAATACACGTGTCGTCGTTAGTTGCTTGCTACCGCCTGCGAGGACGACAGATACTGAATAAAATAAAGGAAAAACACCAAACAAGTGAATCTCTGGAATTTTGTTATAAAAATGTCAGCTCTTGTTTTTTTTTTTTACACATATCCTTTCGGCTGGGATATTTCCTCTTCTTTTTTTTCTCTGTGTAACGGGAAATAATTTACATCGCGATACTCGTATATAGACGGTTAAAATGTATTTCAACTGAAGTTATACAATGCACCAGTGCACGATCTCCCCCGTGTCGCTTCCGCAACAACCCCCGCCAATCGATGGATGTTAGTTTTTGCTCTTAGTTGTCATGTGGATTGTGTATCTATGCAAATGTGCATTAACGTGCGGGAGTTACACTACACAGATACCGATTGAGGAACTACCAGAGGGCGAATCATGTTTACTTCGTTGAGGAATAGAAAGGGACGAAAAAAAACCAAGTGTGGAATATCTGTGGGCAAGCAGATTTTTTTTTTTAGAATGACGAATGCAAATTATTGACAATCGTTCGGTGCAGATACAAAAACATTGTCATTCGGACTCGTTTTCGTTTATCACACAAGTAACACACCCTCCGGAGTTCGGTTCAGGAGTTTATTCATATAACGAGCGGCAGCACAACTCGTATGCATGTGCGCGTCAGACAGACAATTTATAGGATTTTAAAGTCGTTTAGTCATTCCGTTGAAGTCGTGTGGGGAAATGCATCAATTAAGAGTGAAGAATTGAAGGAGAAATCAAGGTCAGTGGGGGTTTATTATGCGAATAAACTAAAAAAAAAAAGATAAAGAAGTTCCTCAAGGATGCATACTTGGACCGATACTCTTTATTAATTTGGTTTAACTTTTAGGGTTCGCTCTAACTCTGAAATGTCTGTCACGATAAAAACCCCAAGAACCGTTCCAGCTAGGAACTTGAAATTTGGCATACTTATACGTGACGGTTTGAGACAACTTATCACTCAAAAATATTGTGAAACAAGTATACAGGGTGGGCAAAGTGTAGACTCGAAAAAAAAAATCTGAAAAATATATCATGTGGGATATCATTCGAAAGGGCTCGAAGCAAGGATTCCAAAAATACATGCACATAAATAATTCCTTATAGTATTATAGACATTCCGAGGTTCCACTATATTATAAGAAAAATATAAAAATAAAAAAAAAAAAATTAAAAAAATAAAAAAAAAGAAAGTGATTTTGCTGAGACTCGAAACTCCAACCTAAGTGGTCCTACGAATGCTACGAAACTTAGGAAACTGAAACACAGCCTACAAATCTGTTACAAAAAAATGTAATGCAGGTACATACGTACATACATACGTACATACGTACATATCATAAGACATTCAACATTCATTGATATCATAAAAAATAAGACTACGGAGCCCTTTAAGCCCAAATCTGACTCGCACTTGGCCGTTTTTTTTTTTTTTTTTATAATCTACACATGCTAAAGGGGATATGAATACCCTTATAATGCTTACACACAGCGCGAGCACATGAAGGACAAGAACGAGAGACAGACAGTTCAACGTAGTGATAGGAAACTCAGATGTTAGGTTTCAACTAACTCTATGGGTGGTGTCCAGGATAACTGGAGAATTTTTTGTATTATTGAAAGCTATGCCATTGCTTATGATTCACAGAAGTTTTTTCCAGATGTTTCCTATTATAGTTTGTGCGATCAATTTCCTCAGCCATACCACCATCCTACTGCCAGTGTTATGCCTTCGCAGTAGGTTTTGATATAAGCTTCTGAAACTGATCAACGTGTTTTTATTTCGTGAGAAATAAATATTTCATCGACGTCTGGATTTGAACCATGAACCTTCAGCTTGACAAGCGACGACGACTACCACGCGATATCTAGAAAAAAAATTTAGAATGCGCAAAAATCTTAAAAAAAATATAAAATAAAAAAAAATCGTTTTTTTTCTAGATTTTGTGCTTTCGAGATTTTGTCAATCTAGATAACGTCATGATCCCGTCTGCTTCCGATACATCAGAAGTTGAGTCGACAGTTTCGAAGAACCTTCGGTGAGTTGAAGGTTTTTAATCAGCTTATAGCCGAACACGGACGTCGTATGGTGTCAGGTTATTTTTCTTTGTACAACTGACCACAGTTATGTTAAAGTGATTTTTAGCTGTGTTCTATGATTCTTCGATAAATTGTACATACTTTCCTTTTGCATTTTTTTTTTTTCATCACTTACATATTTATATTTGCAAAAAATAAAAACGCCTTTACAAAATATGTCTCACACGCAACGTTGTTTAAACTACAGTTGTAACCACTTTGCTTAAACCGCTTTTAGCACCTGCTTACTTAAAGCCCAGGTTTTTTTTTTGCGCCACAAAGCATTCGCATAAAGCTTAATGCAGACCGTAACTGTTACTTTTCTTTTTTGTCCTATTTTTGTACCGTGTTTTATTTTCATTTTGAGAACGCACCCCCTCAAGTGCACCATCACCTCTTTCGCTGTAATACCAAAGCAACCCGATATTAGTTCCGAGACTTTTCCTTCTCGCCTTTAAAATAAAAAAAAATAAAAAATAGTTGCGGCATTGGGGTGAAAAGAAAGAAAGAAAAAAGAACGAACTCACATAAAATTGCAGGGGATAAATGTGCCTCCGCACATTCTCTGTTAACCATAAACAAGTTACCATGTATACTTTTTTCATACTTTTACTCTTTCTGCGTTGATCTTTCGTTCTCTTTCCTTTTTTAGGAAAAAAAAGTCCACAACAAAGTCATCACAACTTGTTCAAACAAATAACCAAATGTACTCGGTTGGAAAGTGTTCATTTGACAGATATTGCAACCATGTTTGCAAATATTTTGATGTCATTCTTTGACAGGTGCATTTAGTAGTGAGATTAGACATTTAATCATGATACGCTACACAACCAAAATTATATTTTAAACCAGATGTCACCTTCTGACTGCCAAACTTTTCAAGGAATATAATCAAAGTCATCGAATAACTGTCAAATTTTAGACATTTATTTGTTTACTTTCGAAGCCATTGCCGCCGTTCATGAAAAAGTGCGTTCGGAAAAACTGCGAGATCTCAACGAGATTTGCACAACGACTCGGACTGTCAATATGGATGGATTCTTGGTAAGACAATGTCCTGGGTAAGCTGAAAACTAACATCAATTTTGTCATGAATGATAATGATGGGTCAGTACGATTTTGTCAGAACAGGCTATTTTTTTAAGCACTGGTGCCTGTACAGATAGCAAAATTGCCACTGAAATAAAAATTAAACCACTGACTAACACAAGTTTTGTTTTTGTAATTTTGTTCAAATTCGCACACATCGCATCATGACCAGCCTGCAACACCAAAGCCAATGGTATACTGTGATCGTGAGGCCGCCATAAACTCTCGCTGTGTGTATGCAAAATATGAACATCAATGCAGTGTTACCATAACTAAATTAAAGCAAATCGTTACAGCTTTTTATGTGGTTTGTGTCAAAGAGTTTTGGGATTTTGTGCTTTGAAAACCAATAAATAATGAGTTTGAGTTGGTGAGTGTTGCCACTAGTAATTATTTTTTTTTTTTTTCTGAAGAAATCGTTAAAATGCATTAAACAAATTTTTCGCGTACTTTGCTTTATAATGAAAGTTTATTTGCGCGAGATGAATGTTGGGTGTGGAAACGAATAGTGAGTACGGAAATAAACAGTGAATATGTTTTTTGGTTTTTAGCTTAAATATCTCGTAAACTAATCGTTTCCGATACATAACATTTGCACATCAAAATTCTCGAAAAAATGCTCTCTACAACATTCTAAATTCTTATCAAAATCGAGGTTGAGTGAACTTTGTAAACAATTATTTTTATTTCGTTCAACAAATTGTGTTGTTTTTAAATCAGCAGATGGTTACCCTAAGTGAGCACTGTGGTGTAGTAGCAAGTGCGTTGGACTACTACGCAATGCGCTCGAGTTCAATCCCAGCCCGGGTCCAACATCTAAAAGTTTTTTCACGGTGCCACCTTTTCGAATGTCTGACAAGCAATCAAAGAGTATCATTTGTCACGATTGAGCTTCTCAACTCGCCGTTTGGAGTCGGAAAAAATGGTTGCGAGAAGCAGGCCCAGGTTCACCCCGAGCATTTTTGTGGAACAGAGTATAAAAAAGAAACCGACCGTGTACACGTAGCGAGCGGCCTTTGGAATCAGATGACAACACTATTTCCTCCCAATGAAAGGTATAAAACCCATCACTCATCGTCCTTAAGTAATGGGAGACAACAAACTAGACAAAAAGTCTCAAATTTCCATTCACAATAAGGCTCTGTCCCCGCTGCTGGACGACGACAACCACAAGGATAACGATGACAACGATGACAACGATGAAGACGAGACGTTGAGAACAGTTGCGCAACGTCAGTTGGGCTTAGAATAGTGTTTGGCTAAGTGTAGAAGTTATTTTGCTCATCTTTTGTTTGTTCTCCACGCTAAAGTTACATTTAAGGACGTGGAGGGGGGAGTGCGTCAAAAACGAGAATCCACCCTACTCTGATGGAAACGAAATTCACGAAAAATCAAAGTGAAATGCTTTCATTGAGGGAGAAAATATGTTGGATGGATACCCCGATCCACAAGGAATATCAAAAGGAACTCATCCTGTTGAGCTCCTGTCGATTGGCAGAGTGTTATGTTCGCTGCTTTTAAGCCACATGGATAATTGCTTATCAATTGACACAATGGAATATTTTGTTCACTCCTTCTCCACCGCTATGCTATTATTGTTCATTTTCTCAGTTCTTTATTTCTTTGGGCACAGAACTACTACGTGGGAGGAGATCCTTTATTTAAGTGTTTTTTTTTTTTTTTTGCTTAAGTGGAAAATCGAAAACTCACATTTTAACACCACAATGTGGTGTCCTTTGCGGGAAGCTAACATGTGTGTGTGTAATTGAGAATGCTTGATTGACGTCATAGCTGTTAATCAATGTCCTTTTGTTGCCCACAACACAATGTGCGACAGGAGATGGAGATGGAGATGTAATTTATCAGCGCCGTTATAAATATAATTGATATGCCGACGCACTGGGCGGGGGGTCCCCTTTAAAAGGACTATTTTTCTTAAATTACATTCCAAAGGATATTCGCGAAAATTTAAAAAAAAAAAAAAAACATACATATTCACAGATGCTTAACTTGATTGGAAAACATGACAATAAAGTGCTCGCCAGTTTTAGTGGGGTGAGGGGGTGCGCGGTGGCGCTTTTATGTTTTGGTGTTTTGTGTTGACAAGCAATTCGTGCGTATCGTTATGTGATACCGTCACGCACGGCTTTATATTTTCTTTGCGGGACGATAAATTATGAAGCAAATCATCAAAGGCAAAGTTTGACAGAGAGTGAAAGAGATAGAGTGAGAGGAGTTGTGTGCGCCCTTTGAAATGGCAAAACTCATGAATTATTGAGACAGGTAGACATGGATTTTATGTCACTCGCTTGTTTATGGGATGTGAAAGCGGGCGACACGGTATGAATTGCTCGTAACTCGTATAAGGAAAGTTGCGAAAGTTTCTTGGAAATTTGATTTGTGTTTCGAAATTCATATTTTTTACCTTTGATAGAGAGACGTCGAAGTTTACGATGCTATATGTCTAAGAGTGTTAAGGTTAACTCCTTGTTGGTTACGATTACGGTGTTTCGCTGAGAGTTGTTTTAATCGAGTGTGTGTGCAAAGTGCGAAATTTTTATACACGTACTTATGTGTACTTTTATCAAAGCACACCTTTGTTAGGAAGCAGGAAGGGAATTAAATCATTCAAATTTTAAAATGGCATCCCACAAGGCTGTGCACTTTGGACTTTGGTTTGTGGTACTTTTGAAGATATAGAACGTATACAATGTTCAGTACCCTGGAAGGGCGATTCCCACTTTGGTTATTTTCTAGCAAATTTTGTTTTTCGGGTTCCTTACCCATCTGGTAATACAGAACCATTCTAAGCTCAGCTATTGGTACATGGGGTATACTTTCCGTGATAAATCTTTCCAGTTTTGTACCTTTTCTGGCTAGCACGTCTGCTTCACAGTTACCTGGTATATCGCTGTGACCAGGAACCCAGCACAGCGTGAGCAAGCATCTGCTCGATATCTCATTTAGAGATGCGCTGCAGTGCCTTACCAATTTTGATCTTATAATTGGTGATTCGAGTGCTTTTATAGCTGCTTGGCTATCGGTGTAAATGAAACTGTCGCGATTGTACATCGATTTCATCGAAAGCCACTCAGCGGCTTCACGAATAGCCATCACCTCCGCTTGAAAGACACTACAGTGGTCTGGAAGCCTCAAGGACAAGTTCAGGTTGCGCTGGCCCGAAAAGACACCTTCTCCTATGCCATCACCTGTTTTGGACCCATCCGTGTAAATCTCCAATGCGGATTCGTCGTTTAGACAGTTATTTCCTACCCATTCCTGTGGGTTGGGAATATTAGTCCTTTATTTAATGTTGAAATCTAGGAGCGGAGTCATGTAGTCCGTAATACCTGCATTTAAATTCTTCATTGATAGTATTCTGGCGTGCCCTAAGTTGGACGATACCCACTGCGAGGTTTCTTTTAGCCGCAACGCCGTTTTTGTTGCTATGTCCCTACCATAGATATCCAGCGGCAGCATGTTTAACATTGTTTCAAGAGCAGCGGTGGCGGTGGTACGCATGGCTCCTGTAACGCAGATGCAGGCCGTTCTCTGGATTTTACTAATCATTGTTACATAGCTAATTTTGTCTAGTGCTATCCACCAGACTACAACTCCATACATAAGTATGGGTCTTACTACCGCAGTATAGAGCCAGTGCATGATATGAGGACGAATTCCCCATTTACAGCCTAAGGCCTTCTTGCATGAATATAAAGCGGCTTTTTTTCACTCGTTCGAGTGTGTTCAGTTTCCAGTTCAGTTTTCTATCTAGAATTTCGGGATTCTTAAAAAACGGGATTCCGATACGCACCCAAATTATGGATGCCCTGAATAACTTCAGACCCCCTAATGACGGGTCTGAGAAGCAGCCCTTACAGGAAAAGATAACCTTTATCGTCAGAAGTTTTAACTTTATTATCAGAAAGTGATATGACAAATGTTAGCATTATCGACCATAGTAATAGTGATGAATAAATGCCTTGATACCTAAATAAGAACACTCTACGTTCTTATCTAGGAACTTGAAATTTGGCACACTCATACATTATGGTGGTCCACAGCCCTGTAGGTGTGCAAAATGTAAACTTAAAAAAAAGTGGGATACAATTCGAAAGGGCTCAGAGAACAGATATTTAGATATTTTTTTCTATGTAGTTTTAGCCGAAAATTTAAAAGAAAAATACCATCCCCCCACCTAATCTCCGAAACGACTGAAGTTAAAAATATGGAAAAAATCACGATTTGTAGATGTATAGCTAAATATTTAACGAAAACTATAGCGAATCTCATAAGTTGTATAGTTTTTGAGAAATTCACTTCGAAAAATTCGATTCCTTAAACGATTAACTCGTAAGCTACTGGACCGATTCAAATGAAATTATTACTTTCAATCTACCTATAACTCCTAAAGGAGTATTATAGACTTTCCAAAATTGCAATAAAATATAAAAAGAAATATGAAAATAAAAAAAATAAAAAAAAACGTGGTTTTGCTGAGACATGCGCATGCCTTTGACATTGATATTGCTTCTGTGTATCGAAGAGGAGCCTAGAACACAGCCTATTAAGATGTTCCGAAAAAATGTAATGCATGTAGGTAAGTATATGCCTACATACATACATACGTACATATTTATGTACATTATGTATGTAAATACAAATTTGGAAACATCCCAATAAATATGCTGTAGTTCACAATTCACACCATGTTTAGTTTTCCGATTTATTTAGATTCTTTATTATGATCTTTTGATACGTTTCCCAATGGCAAAACTACAACATTATTTACCTTTTCGTCAATATCTTAAAAAAGTAAGACTACGGAACCCTTTGACTCGCGCTTGGCCGGTTTTTTTTTTTTTTACTATTATTAGAAATTTAAAACCACTGGTATGAAAAATATAATATTTGGGTATATAGTGATGAAAACCCAATCTCCTGGTCTTCTAATACTACGTTTTTCTGAGCTCAAATTTGTCCACTGCATTATGTAGTCATCCTACTTTTACCACCACAGACTACGTATTCCGACGTTTCTTCCACTTAACCACAGAGTCGGAAGGATACACCTTCCCGTAGTCTAACTTTCCTAAGGTGGTACTCAAGTAGCCAATCTTTCGTAACGAAGAAAATTCAACCGGCCACTTACCTCTCATTAGTTTGGTGAATAAACCTGCAGCCATTATCATGGACTCAATCTGGTGGCTTGTCAGCGGGGCCCTAGTGTCATCTCATCTTAGTTTGATTGGGTTAAGTTGAACCTCAGCACCGGTTCTTTCTTTTTGTTATTACCAGATAACCTCCGAAAGTTCAATTTGTTATGAGAAGCGTCATAAGCGTTTAATTTGAATTGAATGTTCCACTTACTTTACTGAGACAACGAACCAACAGCGAAAAATGATTTTCAATTTGTCGTCGAAAAAATATCAATTTTGCAGCCATCAACATCGCCACTCGTTCCAGTCTGTCCTACATCCCGACGTATTGCACAAGAAGGGCACCACTTCTTGCTCTTGCGTTGATCCCATCTCATTAATAATCACAGCTGAACTGTGTAATTAATAATAATTAGGCTTAATGACGTCATTAGCACATATCATCTAACAGCAACAGCAGAAGGAGCAACAGCAGCCGCCCACAAAACGACGTTAGCAACACATTTCTAACTTCATCATCATCGTGTCAGAGAAGGACGATCACTCCTCTAGTGGGTATAAAAACAAAAAGAAAAACAAATTCGCTGTATCCTGCTACATCCTGGTAATCCTGTTGAATATCGCACGTGTTTGCAAATAATACGATAATTTATTAGAATATTTAAAACCACTAATTGCATGGCAAATATTAATCACCATGTGTGTCAATGGCTAATAAGTTCGGGTGCTGAATGAGGAGAGCAGTTTATTTTGGGATTAGCGACAGAGATTCTGTTTAGAGCAGCGGTCGACAACCTTTCAAACTCCGCGAACCACTCAATTGATAATTTAAATCAAAATTGATTGTATGAAAGGCTAAATACTACGTGTGCTAGAAAAGCCCAGGGATTTTTAATGAAACATTTTTTAGGCAAAGTTATATTTATTCCTTGCCTTCGAGAGCAATACTTTTGGTATACCGAGCTAGCAACCTTTCGATGCCCTTTCTGTAGTACGAAACGTCCAAGCCTTCCTCATTCGTTGTGAATCTCTTTCTCTGGAGCCACCGCTTGAGGTTTGGGAATAGATAATAGTCGCTGGGAGCCAAGTCTGGACAATACGGTGGGTGAGCAACCAATTCGAATCTTAATTGATTGAATTTGGCCATCGCTTTCAAAGACGTGTGTGCCGGTGCGTTATCATGATGGTACAGAACTTTTTTCTACACCATATGTAACCGGCTTTTCTTTATTTCCTAGTTCAGTTTGTCTAATAACACTGCATAATACTCTCCTGTCACTGTTCTTCCCTTCTGCAGATAAATCGATGAAGATTATGTCATGTGCATCCCAGAAAACAGAGGCCAAACACTTCTCGGCCAAGCTTTAGGCTTTTGGTCGGCTTTTGAGGCTTTCCAGCCACTCCGCAGACTGGCGATTGGACTCAGGCATATGGTAATGGTCCCACGTTTCATCCATCGTCACAAAACGTCAAAAAAAAGTCCGCTCGATTACGCTGAAACAACGCTAAGCCGGCCGTTGAATCATCAACGCGCTGCTGTTTTGGTCGACGGTCAGCAAATGCGGCACCCATCGCGCCGATCACTTTTTCATCTTCAAAACATCGTGCAAAATGTATACCGCCCGTTCTTTTTAGATACCCCCGGACTCAGCTAACTCGCGCATCTTCACTTATCGATCACTCAAAACGATTCGATGTACTTTTGGCCTTCCAGAGCGAGGTGCGTCTTCGGTGCTTGTAAGACATATTTTAAATTCACTGGGCTACCGATAAACTAATGTTCTCGAAGGAGCAGATGTGGGATAACATTTCTGCAACCATTGCAATTATTGTTTGGAACTTTTTCTTATCAAAAAACAATGTTTGATCCAGATGCGATATTCCTCTTTTTCCATTATTTTTACTACGGCGAAAGTAGCATCACTCAAATGACTGTAGCTTGCCAACGAATTGGACGAAATGTCATCAAACCTCATAGGGGAAGTGGGGGCAAAACCGCATATTTAGTGTTTGTCCGCCTTAAAAACGATTGAGAAAAGTATTTTTTAAGGAAAATTAAGTCTTTATTCTGCAAGTTTGTTAATTTATGAAGGTACTTTGAGCAATATTATAAATAAACAAATAACTAAAAAAAAGTTTCATCACTTAAAAAAAAATACTTATAAAAAACTGGGGGAAACACCATTTTAACTTCAAATTACAAGTTAGGTACAGAGGTCACACACATACATATGTGAGGTCCTCATCGACTCCAATTCCTCTTCCCAACAGAGAATTTAACTAAATCTTTAAGCAGTTGATGTTGAATGAGTATCTGCTAATGCAGCCAGAGCATCAACAAATTAATTTTTCATTGCCGATTGGTCCCATGCCTGTCGTGTTGTCTTGCGAATATAATTTCGCATATCTGAGCTGAATTCATAAAAAACAAACAAGTAAGTAAATATATTAATTATTAAGAAAAAATAAATAATTTTGCCCCTATGCGGTCTTGCCCCAGACGAATCTTAACTGAATGTTAACTCTTTTTTTTATCAAATTGATGTTCCTGTCGACTTTTTAATAGTTTATATTAATTTTCAATATCGAGCTTGCAATTGTAAAAAAGAAAACATTAACTTTTTTGGTTATTTTATTTGTTAAACCACAACTTACTTTTTGCACGAACGATAACGCTTCAACAGTAAATCACAAAAATAACTGTAACTTTTTGACAACTTCGACGAGCTACATTATCTTGGCAGACATGATGTGTCACTTCATTTGTCACGTAATTACATTAAAAGTATAAACAGCACGGAAACTGTTTTGCCCCCATGTGCGGTTTTGCCCACACTTCCCCTACATAAACTAGCGACAGACGAGCTTCTCGCTCATTGTCATTCTAGTGGCGCCACCTGTTAAAAAATCACGGAAATTTTCAGCCCAAATAGAATGTATAATAATTTTTACAAAATAACCGAAACTTATTAAGTGTTTTGCGGGCTATCAATATCTTCTCGCGGACCACAAATGGTCCAGCAACACCGGGAGAGGAACAATATCAATCTTCGTCCTTGTGAAATATAGAACGAGTAGCATTGTAACAAATATTTACGCACTGGCATCTACGAATATGTCCCGTTCTCCGCTTGGCTAAATTCGCATAGTAAAATTATGGAGAAATACTTTTTTTTGAAGGGCGTTGTTCAAGAGTATCTATGCGATACTGGTGAAAACTTGAAATTCTTTCGTCGACAAGTTTTTTAGTTGCCATCCAAGAGAGATATAGTATTCGTTGGCGGTAGTAACAGTCAATGTGAGTAACTGAGGCGGTGACCATCCAAGTCGGTCGATAGCGGTACAGAATGAAACTCGTTTCTACTCATACGTCAATGGATGATGCACAATTCTGAATTCAAGCGGAATTCATTGCTTCTTCTTTCTTCTCGTTTTTCCTCTTTCTGAGTCGTTTTTTTTTTTTGTGATTTCCCGAGTACTTGTGTTTCATTATATCGTGTGTACCGCAAGAGGAATTCGTTTGGTTTAATGGTAACATTTTCTTAATTTCAGAGATATTTGCAAAGACAAAAAAAGAAGAAGACAACTATCGCTAAATGAAAAGCAGAGTGAAATAGTAGACAGAAAGAGAATGGAATTTTCCAATTTTACAAGTGTGAACACATTTTTTTTGTGACATTTGGAGAATTGCAAAAATTCTTTCAGGGTACTTCGGGAGGGTCCTTACCTAAAGTGTACAACAAAAAACCGCCCAAGTGCGAGTCGAACTGGCACACGAAGCGTTCCGTACCAATTTCTCAAAAACTATGTATCTTTTGACCATCTCTGTAGTGTTCTAAAATTCCATCTACAGGTTTCGACGATGGTATTCGTTCATACATTTTCAGTAATAACTCCAAATTTGAAGTTTCTTGTCAAACGGTTTTTGAAATAAATGCTTGTGATAGACCAACAGACAGACACAAAAGTGATCCGTTTTCTGATAATTTAGCTTCAAAGGTTTTTTTTATGACAAATTTCTAGTCATAAAGCTTTTGGGCAAGAGGCTAGAAACATCGCGGTCTTAGGTGTCCGAAAGGACTTTAAGAAGCATCTTGTCAAACTGATAGCAACTACTTAAGACGAAGGTGATGTCTAGGAGCTAGCCATAGATTTTTACATCAAAAAATCCAAGCGTAACACAAACTTTCTGCAGAGTCTGGATTGATTAGCACGATAGACAGCGTTTGGTTAAACCAAGTTTTAGATTTGGAGGTGGAAATGTTTCACTGAAGTGCATAAATGTAACTCCCCAATCAATTCTCCTTTCGATAAGGAGTACCGTTTAAAAGCCCCAATACGCTATCATCTGAAACAGCAAAGACAGAAGACAATCAGAGTGGAAGTGTACTGCGCTTGGAAATAGGATTGTGGCGAATGAGTATTGGGTCCAATGAGCAAAGGAAAGCATAATGTTGGTACTCTCCATGACCGTACCAACAGCTCTGGCTCTTCCATGCCGTTAATCGGCGCTTAACTCTGCCTTTGAGTCAGCAACAGACCTTTCAAAAGGTCCCTGGCATTTCATTTATTTAATCGCATAGAATCCTTGAACAAGATTTGGTTAGAATAATAAGCTAATCGCCGGACTCAATCTTTATGCCTGTGACTAATGGAACCTCTACGTACATCTGGACAGAATGGATCTTACACTCGACGATGAATTAAGTGATTCGACAAGCTTTCTTTCTGTCTTCCAGATTCCTTTGCTACCACCTAGTTTCATATTAAACAATTTAAATTCTGACCAGATCCTGTCTTAACCCGTTTCGGCCCAAATGGCATACATTTTTTTTTTAACTGTTTTCAATCGTTTGTCTTTTAGTGAGTCAATCAACCAAAGCTTTCTAAGAAACATGTTCTATCGTAATTTTTTCTTCCCTTTCCGAATCCGGGGACAGAATTGCACTATCTGCCGCCATTTTTGAATTATGGCAATGGTAAATTTGAACATAAACCACCGCCGATAGGAGGCTAATACTTCGTATCTGGTGGCATAATCGATTTTTCTAAAAGATAAGACCGATAAATTAAGGAAATTAAATATGGCGAATTTAAAATTTAAGATGGCGGCCATAACCACGCCATAAATGACGATTTTAACAAAGTCAACCGATTTTGACCAAATTTGGTATAGAGGGGTTTTTGGAGTCGCTGATCACGAATCTGAAGTCAGATTTGCAAAATTCAAGATGGCGGATCCGGTATATCCAATATATAGGATCGTCCTATTTGTAAAATTCGGGCAATACCTAAGCTCTTTGAAAAACTAGTCTGTGATAAACTAGCACCTTGTCACTATATTCTGGATAGCTTTGAGAAAGGCCTACAATATGATGTCATCTACACCGACTTCTCAAAAGCACCGTTTTTGCAAAACTCAACAAGCGGCAAAAGTGAAAAATGAGATATGGGTAGCAAAATCTTTGTAATCACAAGGCGCGTTGACTAAGCCAAGAACAATTTCACAAAACTCAACCATACAGAAAAATGTTTTAATCGTTAAGGTTTTGCAAAACTAATATTAAAAAAACTGTTGATTTTCAGGACTTAATATCTGGTAATTTCGATACTTCATTATTAGTATTTTTCCATTCTTCAGTGATAAAGTACCATTTATGGGCTTACCATTTTTACATTTTTAGTAATCTTTTTCTTCTTCTGTTAAAACACAAAAACCCTTGTAATGCAAAATTTGCAAAATGCACTTGTTGAGTTTTGCGAAAACGGTCCTCATTTGATCACGTTAATCACGATATCTTAACTCGCAAGCTAACTGAATTTGGATTTAACTCCAACTTCCTCAAATAGATTAGCTCCTATCTTAAGGAACGTTACAGTATGTCCGTATTAACGGCAAAATATCAGCACCTATTTATGTAACTTCTAATGTACCTCAAGGCAGTCATCTCGGCCCTTTGGTTTTTCTTCTATTCATAAATGACATTCCCGACTTGTTCGAAAAATTCCCAATGTATAATGTTTGCCGATGACTTGAAGGTTTTCCGGCCTATAAACTCAGAGCAGGATTGTACTCTTTTACCAGAATGATAATGACCTTCATCTAAATGTTTCTAAATGTCAAAGCCTTACTTTTCGTCCTAACCTTTCCCCAATTCATTTTACATACATGATCGGCAATATCTCGCTGTCCTTTACTTACTTAGTTGGCGCTACAGCTCGAGGTGAACCTAGGCCTGCTTCTCGCAACCATTTGTGTGTGCGTGTTATATTTTTGCACGAATGGAAGGGACCTACAGTTTTTTGCCGACTCCGAACGGCGAGTTGAGAAGCTCAATCGTGACAAATGATACTCTTTGATGCTTGTCAGACATTCGAAAGAGGTGGGCACTGTGAAAAACTTTTAGGTGTTTGCGGCGGGATTCGAACCCAAGACCGCTGGCTCAGTAGTCCAACGCACTAACCACTTGCGCTACGCTGTCCTTTATTTCCTCCAAAAAAGATCTTGGAGTTATTTTCGACAGCAAACTTAGCTTTGTTAAGAATATTGAGTTTTTATTGGCCAAATGCTAGAATTTATACTACGCAATTCTTAAGACTTCCAAAATCCCCATACTCTTAAATGTCTATTTTTTATATTTGCCAGATCTTATCTTGAGTACTGTAGTACAGTCTGGAATCCATTTTATGATTTCCATGCCAATAGAATTGAGGGGATCCAAAAGTAGATGATTTTCTTATGAGACGAGGTGCAAATTATTTGGAATTTTACCTCTTTTCGTAAGAAGGCAATATTTTTCTATTATGTTTATTCGCGATTTGATTTAATGTCTATTGATTGCCCTTTTCTCCTTTCATTAATTGGATTTTATGCTCCATCGAGAGTTCTTAGAAATCTATATTTATTTTATACTAGTTGAACCCGTGCTCGCCTTGCTTCGCATTTAGTTGATTAACTGCGTTTTATCAAAAACGTTTCAATATGTAACTTTCAGCCCCTAAGTTCAGATTTCATAGTTCTCAAAAACCGCACCGCACCGCAGCCCATCAAGACTTCCGCCTCTACCAACTGTCGTTGCAGAATTGTAACTCTAGGTCGGGTGTACATAATTTAGGTGGGCTTAAGTTTCTTAGAAGAATAATAGGTACACCCATATTTAGTTTAACTTTATGTGATGGAAGCCCTGGATGGAGCAGATAGAAAAATTAAAAATTCGACCATATAGCTGGTTGTTACTTCTTGGTCCACAACCCGGTTGATTGAAATACATTCTGCACTTTGACCATCAGCACGTGAAAATATCTCGCTATCAATTGCTGGAGCTTGATCATTCCAAGGCAACAAAAAAAATCCCTCACAAAGCTAAGAATTCTCACGGTTTGTTAGTTGTGATATACTATATAACCGTAAAAGGATGAGATAAGTTCTTCGGTAGAAGACACTGTTTGGCACAAATAATGTGATAAATTTACTTTTCCATTTTCTTCCGGAAGCGTTCCTCCACCAATTTAAAGTAACAAATAAGAAAATTTTGTGCGTTTGGATTGCCACCTGTTCGTGACCGCATATTGACGGTCAAGTGCATTTGAGTAACATTAGACCCTAGAGACTTGACTTTTTCACTTTTTGTGCCTCATGGTACTACTGATAACGTTTGCCTTAAGTTTATCCTGTTAGGTTCTGTTAACGGTTTCCACTGCCTTAAGGTGCATTGGTCCCACACAATTAGACAACAGTCACGGAAAACTCGGGCCTTATCACTATTCCGGGGAATAACGTAGCTACTAACCCTGACGACGCCACAGCCACGGCCAATATTACCTTGGCTTTGTATCAATGAACAACCAATACTTTCCAGGGGATTAATTTATGTGATGATGATATGCATATGTACTGTACATATATGAACCAAAATAAAGCAACAGGAATTCATTATGGGTTGAATATTTGTTTTTGATCGTTTTTTTTTTAATTTGTTATTAATACTAATAAAATGAAAATGCGATTCACTGCTCTAGGAAAAGATTGGTTGAGTATGAGAGCCGCAACTGCTGGTGATGATTGTAGCACATTAAAATGCAAAACAAATGATCACGTCAGAGCGCGCACACACACTATTGCAACGATACCCACTGCTGCACGGCTGCTGGCAATGGTCTCCGCTGAAAGAAAATTGTGGGCGATGCTTTGAATAATTGTTTTGAAAATTGCTCAGCTTCAGGACAACGCAGAAGGATGTTTTATATCTCAAATGATTGAGGGACAGATCTACTAATTTCACCTATTTTTTTGTTTTTCAATCCGATAAGCCATTATTGAGTTAGGGCTGCATAATCATAATATTCCTCACCAATATATAGTTATTTTGACTACTATGTAAGAACCATTAGGCTGAGCAAAAAAATACGTAACTTGTGATCGTCCCGGGTACTTAAGAAGCATTTCAAAAAAGAGTTTCATCGAAATCTGTCCAGCGGTTTCCATGCCATTAGGTAACCAACACAAAAACCTCTACAGTTTTATAATATTTATAGATACCTTATCATAGAGCAAACTATGGTTACAATGGATCAATTTCTAGATACCTACGAGAATCAAATATTTATTGTAGTGTTTTAGATTTTCATTTCAGTAGGAGTGCATTTAAAAATAAATTAGTTTAAGAGCTTCAGACCGGTGGTTTTATTCTTAAAGTAGTTCTAAGTTTATATTTCTAGTTTGTACTAGTAATCTAAAGAGAACAGTAGATGTGTACTGATTTGATGAAATAAATAAATAAATAAGCGATGTTTACTATATCCTCCTGATACCCAAGCTAAAACCAGAATGACCATGTGTTTGATGTTACTTGTGGTCACTCATAGGGCTTATCTAAGAGTAAATTTCGACCTTAAAAAAAAGTCGGGTGGGGGGTTTCCGAGAAAAGTTGGGGTATAATATTTTATACATTGGGTCTATATCTAACAAACTTATTAATTTTTTATTTATTTTATTTGTTTATTTTGAAGAAAAAACATTTGTATATTAAGTTGTGTAGACAAAAGAAAAAAAAAGCAAGAAAAACAATGTTAAACTAATTTATAAATATTAGTTACCTCTTCTTCGAAATGCCAAAACGACAGATTTCTGAAAGCACAACATTCAACTAATAATATACAGGACTGTGCAACGTTCAAAAAAAAAAATCCTACTAATCAGGACATACCATATCTCTGTATAAATGTTACCTTGGGCTTCCTTCATAATATTCGATTGGACATCGAAAATAATTGAATAAGCTTAGGTATCATATATGATACCGGGGGTCTCAGGAGGATATAAGGTTTCAACAAAAAAGTTCAACACAGCACATACTACAATCCATTACTGTAGGTATTCAGCTGGATTTCACGGTCAAATTGGTGACATTATACGGTTGTCTGCGTAAGACAGTCGTCATCGTTTTCGATATCGATAGCGATGCTTCACGTTAACATAAAAATCCTCTCTCGTAAAATCGACCGATCGACTGAGTGTTTACTTCACTTAACAAGAAAATCTGTCAAGAGCAATCGTCTCGGCGAGCGTGATAGCACGATAGTTCTTCTGTGGTGTTTAATGCAATTTCGGTGCGTTTTCACTTTAAATTCGGTTTTTTTGGAAATTGAATTCAGTTTCTTTGCAAAAATACGAATTTCATTTGTAAAATAACGAATATAATTTCCAAAAAACTAATTTAAAGTGAAAATGCATAGTCTCCTTTCTGTCTACTGTCATTTTTCATTTAAAAAAAATTAAATATGACATAAAGATTTCATTAGTCTATTGTAAAATGATCTTAGAGCCCCCGCACACTACAGACTTTCTATCGGCCGATAGTTGGGTCGGATTGGGCACACTAGACAAACAATCGGCCGACTGTTCTCGAACGATTGACTATTGCTAGTCGTTAAACACATTTTGCAGAGAATAGTCGCTTAATGGTAGTTAATAAGAAATGTTCCAGAGTGGTAATCATTGTTTTACGCCCAAATATGTCCATAATTCCATATTTAAATACGAGAAAATATCCAGAACTTAAAGAAAATTAATTTCAAACTCAGAGAAAACTGAGCTATCGAAAAAATCGGCCGACTTTATAGTCTGTAGTGTGCGCACGTAGAAGAGCGCCGTACTGATTATGTAGTCGGCCGATAGTTTGCCGATACTTTAGTTTGAAGGCAATCGTGTAGCCTATCAAACTTTTTTATCGGCCGATATCGAATCGTTGTAGTGTGCGCACTCTCATATATTTTCATACTGATTAAGAGCCCGACTAAACTGTCGGCCGACTGAAAGTCTGTAGTGTGCGGGGGCTCTTAATATTAATTAATAATAAATATGAAATATGAAAATGCCGCCAAAACCACAAATGTCAAATTAAGACTTCATCCGCAAATGTCAAATTGCTTATAAATGTTGTTAGCTGTGGTTCTCAAACTTGAAAAAAAACGAGGGTGATGGACGAAACGAGACTGGTAGTGTTTCGTCAAGCATCGTTTCGTCGGCGTCGTTTGGTGCTGTCGTTTGGTCGCCAATCGTCGGTGAAATTACGTGATGAGAGCCCTGGCTATTTTAATAGGATGATATACGAAGGGATGCAGCCAGAGTTTGAGAAGCTCAATCATACAATTCGAGCAGATATTGCAAACGTACCAAAATGTGTTGAAAAACTTCCAAAAATGTATGTTATTATTTCGAAATCATTTATCATGGAATTTAATAATTTTTTATTGACAAAAAATGCATACATTTCCTTTTGGATCACCCTGTTTCCACATAAGTTGTCCCAAAAGAAAAAGAGGGGGCCCCCCCTCTACCTACCAAAAAAGCACATAATGTATCCCAAATCCATATTAAAATTAAAACATAAATGTTTATGTTAACATAAATTTTGTCTATAGAAATAAATAGAAGACCAAACAGTATTAAGAAAAAACAAGTTGACAACTAGCATTTTTAAGCATCTCATCTCATCGATTGATCCGATCCTCTCGTCCTTAATCCCAGACACGTATTCATTGGGGGAAAAAAAAAAACATTCACGATGGCGTATGTGCACCCTTTATCAATATTTACACACATTCTATCTACCAAGTCAACCAAAAGGAAGCAGAAAAGAAAGCCACCTTTTCTACCCTCCCAACACCGCTGCGAATGATGAAGATGGATGAGAAGAATATGCGCTTCTCTATGTGTGTCTGTGTGTGTGTCTTTAGAAAATGGAGGAAAATTAGGCAGACGGTCAATAGCTATTCATCTTAATGAAGTATAACCACTTCCGGCACCGTTTTCCGAACGATAACAGCAGCAGCAGCAGCAGGAGCAGTACCAACCATCCATAATAATGTTTTGAAAACCATTCCCGGAATATTAGTCCGGTACACTGCGAGAAAATTATTGAAGCAATTTCTTTAAAGGTCCTTTTTTATTTATTTTTTAATGGTGTGGAGGGTTTTTTTTTTTTTGTTATATCAAGCCCAGGCGGTGGCCCTGGATATAAATTATAGTTGTTGAAAATCGGAAAACTATCGCAAGGGGTGGTGGGGTTTGTCGGTGCCATTCGAAACATGTACTCATACCGGATATATACGAGGGTGCAGCACAATCGACAACAACAACAACACGGTTAACAACAACCCCATCAGCAGCAGCTGCAATCACACACCGAGCAACAGCAGTTTTGGTTAAAGTTCCTTGGAGGGAGGGGGTGGGTGGCTTTAGCTAATACCAGAGTTGGAGGCTATAAAACTTTTCTAATAATCTGAAATTTATGACTGGAATTTATATTCGAACGAACACAGTGACACACCAAACCGTGTATGCTGGTGGTGGTGGGTCCGAGGACGAGCGATAATGTTTGCCAGAATCACCCCGAACGACAACGACCGAAAAGGACCGAAACTATTATTGTTACAAACAACAAAATTGAATCGGATAATGGCAAGTTGTGATATAGGAGAGTTAAAATAAACCAACTTAAACTATTTGCTATAGTGTTGGGAGTTGGGGTGTGTGTGGGTGTTTGTTGGTATATAAATTTAGTATCAGCTGGAGGGAGAACAAAAATTGGCATAAGTCGATTAGGCCATAATCCATCAAAGCAATTAGCTTTTAGCAATAACACGATGAGGGTCACGTTGTTATTGATGATCGATCGGGAGGAGTAGGTAGTGGAGAGGACGACGACGGGTGACAACAACAAATAAAAAACAAAAACGATGGGATTCTCATTTATGCGACGGAGCATATGTCACACACAAAAACAAAGTTGGAAATCAATTTTTTTTTGTTTTTTTGTTTTGTAACCCCAAATGATGGGAAATTTATCCCAGGACAGATGAAAGGGATTTTAATGGGACGTCATGTAGGGATAAACGCCTTATGGAGTGGAGTTTCTGTATACATATGCGACAGCAACAACAGCAATATGTAATGAAATAAATGGAATGGGAATATATGTGTCAAGGTGGTTGTTGTAGACTCTACAATGTAGAGAAATAAATGAATAAATTATGAGGGACCGTAAGGTTGGCAGTTTCGGACTGTTCTTTTTTTTTTTAAAGAAATTAATTAATTAGCGGAACTGAGCAAAACATTTCGTAAACAAAATCGATGTTTATGGAAGCGGACTTGTTTCAATAAGGAACTTAATGTTCTCGGCTCTGTGTGAAGATGTTTATCTCACGCAGAGACGAATTGATGAGTATATAAGCCCGAAGGTAGAACAGATGAGTAAATTTGAAGTACTAAGTTCTCCTCTGATGAAATATTATGGGGAAAGGAGTATATACTCTAGCAACAACTATGTATCTATTTATTTAGCCTAATACAAGCAAAGAAACTTAAAAAAACTAAGAAATTTAAAATCAACATAAAACTAGCGAGTAGTTAAATCTAGAATTTAAGAGTACGATAGGTTTTCATTAATTAAGCTCAAGAGCTAACAATAAGACTATGAGAAGAGAGCAGAGGGTAAAATGGTTAAGTGGTAAGTAGATCAAGAGGAGGTACACTGGTGGGAAAAATAATAGAAACAAGCTGGTTCTTCGCCGTTTATTGGAAAAATACGAAGTATTCGGGAAAAATCATAAATTAAACACATACTAACAGATTTGGTACAGTGTATTGCAGAAATTTAATATAATTTTTTTTAATAAAAACAAAAGACAAATGGTGAACAAATGCTGGTTCTGGATTTCCTCGATTTTGACCTGGAACGATTTTGACACTGTCATGGCCACTCCATAACATCAATTTTGTTTCGATGAAACCATTCTTTAGCCAACTTTGAGGAGTGCTTGGGATCATTATCCTGCATAAACTCCCATTTAATAGGCATGTCCTCTTCAGCATATGGCAGCATTACAGTGTTTAAGATTTCAACGTAGTCTACAGCACACATTTTATCCTTTATCAAGAAAAGTGGACCAACCCCAGATGCTTAAAAGCACCCCCAAATCATAACATTGCCCCCACCATGTTTAACTGTCTTTTTTGTAAATTTGGGATCGAATTCGGAGTTCTTTGGTCGTCTAACGTACGTCTTCCCATCGGAACCGAACAAATTGATCTTGGTTTCACCCGACCATAAGACGTTAGAGAGCTGTGAACACTTTTTTTTTAGAACACTTTATGACCTTAGCTATTTCATCCATCGTTTTGCCGTCATTTCTCAACTTCCTTATCAACTCACGCTCAGAATTTGTACAGTGGACTCCACGACCCATTTTCACAAAATTTCGATTTAAATGTTTATTTTTTTCTTCTAAATAACACTTAAACACCAGCTAAACAAATATATGACTATTTTGTTTAAAAAAAAAAACGGACTGTACTTCAGAATCACTGATGCGGACTGTGGTAATCGTTTGTTTCTATTATTTTTTCCAGGCTAAAAAACCCTTTCGCTCGCACTTTTTCCTGCTAGGCGAAAACAAAAAACTAATTAGAGCTAATTACTGCACCATTTCAAAGAAATGTTAGGTAGCATTTGAATATGAAATTGGTTTCGAAGAAAGACCAAATGGTATGCAGTTATTGATTGTTAAGCATTATGTAAACATTTGTTTCTATTATTTTGTCCACCACTGTATATAGTGCGTTCTGTAGTGTTAATCTACTGCAATAAAAATTGAAAAGGTTAGGAATGCTGTTGGCCTTTTGCAGCATTCTGGACATTGGTTCGTGGTAACCATAATTGGTACGATGAAAGACAAGATGAAAGAGGGGAACAGACCTGAGATTACACGGATTTGTGTTAAGGGAGATCATTTGAGGGGCGCGGGGCAGTCGATGTTACCTTCTAAGAGCTGTTGAATAAAAAGTATATCGGCAACATCACGGTTTTTTTTCGAGAGACTGAAGATTTGATCAGTTTCAAACGGTCTCTATAGAGCGGAGGGTTGTAGCTGTCAACCCAAGGCTGACCACGAAGAGCAAACCGGATAAACCTATGCTGGACGGCTTCGATTCGCTTAGTATGAATGTCGTAATAAGTGTACCATACTTGGCTGGTATATTCCAGCAGGGGCCTAACGAAGGTAATATTTAGGGATTTCCTGACATAACGCCATTGACTCTGCAAATAATGCTAATGTGGGACAAGAAGTTTAGTTCTTTATCACAGATAATATCCAAATCTCGTAATGAAGTGACCAAGGGAACGAGCTCGTTGCAGATAAAGTAAGGTTTACGAGAGTATGTGATATTGCCTCTGGGTCATAGAAAGTAGACACCACGATTTCGGGTTCTACTCTCTCTCAAAGTCATGTGAATGCACCACAGGACCGTGTAAAACCGGTAAGATGGCCTTATTTATGTCTCCGCTGTTTCGTAGAACATCATAATAAATAATGGTAGGTCCGTCCTCAGAGGACGTGCACATTTTGAGGTCTTGAGATTCCTTCTTGAAAGATACAAGATATTAACAAAGAACCACACATACGACAATGTTTAGGTTTCATTTTCCTACCAACTCCACTATCCGGAAGGACGACACCAATCTCGAAAACTACCTCATTGTAGCCAACTTGGCAGCCTTTGCAACTTCAAACTCCTGGAACTCAAAACCGATGGAACGCACTTCTCCTGGGTACAAGAGATAAAAGAAAGTATTCCAGCACTACTCATGTCATAAGGAGATATGAATGATTATTCACAGATGTAACCTGTGGAAGAACGAATATAAGTTCCACACAAGTAAAAGCGAACTTAAGACATCATTAACAAAAATTGTTTACCCATTTGCATACCTGCCCTTTCCTCGTCTCTGAACAGGTACCTTGACAATGGCTAACGAGTACATTTGACCAAAGGCGTGATTAGAAGTCATTTCACTCAACCAAACATGGGGCAAATAAAAGTGCCACTCATTGATTCACCAGTCAGCAACAGATTGCAAAAAGTGCCACGAATAAAAGCGGAATTCTACTCCAAATACTCATTCCTTTCCCAGTCGAAGTGAATAGCACTTAATTAGCCAAATTTTGTGTGAAAGAAATAAAAGCAAACATTTCCCTTTCACTACTTAACTTCCATCGTCGCCCTGAAGCACAACCGCTCGCAAATCAGCTCGTCGGGTCTTCAATCTTCAATCTCCAAACAAAAGAATAAAGGTCTTACTGATCCATACCTCCTGTCTGTCGCACCACACAGACCCGAAGTGGTGGCCACTTTGTTTACATTTTATCTAACAAATCTCGAAAGTGGAATGGAAATTCGAATGTTCCACTGGGGCATTGTAAACAACTTCGTTTGAACGACACCAATTCCAGCAGAAAAATATTCGCATATATTATCGCACTTTATTATCAAATCAATAAGTCAATCACCCTATCGACGATTCTGCTGTACCCTGATAGTCAGTCCCAGTCGTCTGTCCTCTTCCTCTCGGTGTCTTGGCTCACCCCCCCCCGACTTGCCGACAACAATGGTATTTGGGCCATTAAGTCGGCACCGCACTGACAAACACACAGATACACACATAAACAAAGAAACGAATACAAACGAGTACAAAGAGAGGAGAATTTCTAAAACAATTCCTCCACGTTTCGCCAATAAATTCGCCCAACAAAAGACATTTCGCTCGGATCACTCATGGAATTCGTTCTTCTGCTTTTAAAGAGGTGACTCGGCGACTTGTGGGTTCATTTCCTGAACCTATGGTTTTGCTCCTCAGGCACAAGAAAAAAAAGGGGGTCGTCGACGTCATCATCTCGGTGTTTTTTTGATTTTTCTTCCACTTGCTGCCAGGTACTTTCTTGTCTTAAAAGAAAGTATGTTTGCTCTCATCTTTCGTCTGCCGGTTGGTTTTTCTTCCACGACTTGAGCGAAACGTGTGTAGATACTTTTGTATCCATCAATGTTCGATTGGTTTGTATGTGCAATTTACACAAGAGAGATTACAAAATAAGGACAAAGACAGAGAGGGCGATAGTGTAAGAGAAAAAACCCAAAGTCACTTGGGTCTTTAACCCTGACTGACTGTGCTCATACTCGTACTTGTGCTCGTGTGTAGGCAAAAAAGAAGAGAAACAGAAACTCGTACTTTTCTTTGGATTATCCACCTCTCTAGGTGATGAGGTATTTGCTGCGGTCGACAGGTCATGTGAAATTTCGACGGAATTTTCTTCGTCTTCGTCTGAACTACGACAAGTTGTCGGGTTATGTGTTGATGTGCATCTATGGTTTGTTGCACGAAGATCAGATACCTACTTGGAAACTTTTTCACGTTCCAGAAGAAGACTCTTTGTAGGACAAACAGTCAACTCACAATGAATTGCAAAAATTAAGAACAACATCTAATGAGGATTTTTTTGTCTTTTACTTTTGTTTAACGTCTGCTTGTACTCAGCCATGCAGCCCAGCAATACAAACTTGCAATAGGAGGGCTGACGATTGTTAACAAGACTAGTATTTAAACACCCAAAATGCGATATATTGAAAGCGAATGCGGCCTGGTAATTTTCAAAAAAAATTGTTAGTGAAATACTTCGCGAGACTTGTGTTATAAGTCGCAATCTTGGATACGCTACCAAATGGTTTGGTTATGTCTCCAACTGGTTACAATATCCCCAAACTTAACTTCAAGAAGCTCTTCGTTTTTAGTATTCCAAGCAGAGAGGAATGGAATCAAAGCAGAGTGGTGACAGATTTCGATACAACAGAACCATAGACTGCGGAGTAGGCGCGGGCTAACCTAATGAATTTCGTTAGTGTTTTCGAGGTGAAGCTACTAGCGATTGTCCAGATTACGATCGAACACCCAAACATAACTTCGCTATTGTTACAGATAGCCAAGCCGTAAATTCGACAATCACCTCAGCAAAACTGGTTGCTCAGTGCCAAGAAAAACTCAATCGCCTCCTATGCAATCAGATTAGGGTTACTTTACTCTGGGTATCAGGACAGAGTGCCATAGAGGGTCTAAGGAGTTTTCGAACCCCTATGTCACTAAATCCCTATATATTACCTTTGTTAGGCCCCTGCTTGAATATGCCAGCCAAGTATGGTCCCCTTATTACGAAGTCCATACTAAACGCATCGAAGCCGTCCAGCGTAGGTTCATACGGTTTGCCCTTCGCGGTCTTTCTTGGGTTGACCGCTACAACCTTCCACCCTATAGAGACCGATTGAAACTGATCAATATTCAGTCTCTCGAAAAACGTCGTGATGTTGCCGATATACTCTTTATTCAACAACTCTTAGTAGGTAACATCGACTGTCCCGCACTCCTTCAAATGATCTCCCTTAACACTAACCCGCGTAATCTCAGGTCTGTTCCCCTCTTTCATCTTGTCTTTCATCGTACCAATTATGGGTTAAACGAACCAATGTCTAGAATGCTGCAAAAGGCCAACAGCAGTCCAAACCATTTTAATTTTCATTGCAGTAGATTAACACTACAGAACGCACGTTATACCTCCTCCTGATCTACTTACCGCCTTACCATCTAACCCTCTGTATGTTAGTTTTAAGCTTTAGTTTGTGTAAGTCTAAGTTTGGTTAAGTCTAAGTTTGCTTAAGTCTTAGTTTGTTTAAGTCTTAGTTTTTTTAAGTCTTAGTTTGTTTAAGTTGTTGCTTGCATTAAGCTAATAAATAAATAAATTAAATTAAATGAGAGAACCGATGAACTAGCCAAGCAAATGTTCACATTTCTATGTGTGCTGTCTCACACATCTAAAAACTAGCCGGTCTCAGGTGGATCAGACTGGCAAACTGTGACATATCCAGAAAGATATGGCCAAATTACAACAGGTAAAAAACAAATGAGCTGCAACAAAGAACTGGCGTAGACATCGCAAGAGTAGTGGCAGTTAGTACAGGACACTGGGTAATAGCGGGACATGCAGCCAAAGTAACGATCGCTGACAATAATTTTTGCCAAAGTGGGCGCATCGCGATCCCCTGGAACCATCTATTGACGGTACTTAAACCGAAACATTTCCGTCTTAACATTTGATTTCTCTGCAAAATTTTATAATTTGATTGTAGCCAGTTTGGTCCGCCTCTTCCAATGTATCAAAAAAGTAACTCCCTAAAACCTTTTTGGCGCGAACGAGCAATGGCATGACGATGACATTCACAAAGCATATGCTCAACATCCTCCGCTGAGGCCAAGTGATTGCAGTATCTCGCATTCGTCTCGTCCGTACTAGAAAATCCCATTCTTTTGGGATGCTTTCTCAGGAGACAATGTCCGGAAAGTATTCCTATCAAAATTCTTACCTTTGCCCTATTCAAATATTAGTTTTGGCCTTTTTCTGATCTAAGGTCGGCCAAAGAGCCTTGGACACCCTCTGTTCCTCTATTTCTGACCATCTATGGCCGCCATACTAATTAAAGTATTCTTTATTTTTGCCCTGATGCCGCATGATGGTTATAGACAGTGCCCCACCTACCTTATCCGCGAGTTAATTTCCGTCTACACCAGTGTCTTGGTACCCAACGTAGTTTAACCCTGTTATGTATGCTTAGGGTTTTGAGCACAGAGCGACAACATTCCACAATTGCCGATTTAACGATATACGATTCTAGTACTCTGAGCGCGGCCTGATTGTCGATGTAAATGTAGACAGTCTCTAAGTATACAGGGGTGGCAAACTAATTAGCACACCCATTGAAATTTTTCTTTCTGGCGACAAAATGCATTAAAAAAGTTCATTAACGCATTCCAAATAAAAATATTTAGTTTTATTTGAACACATTATTATATTTTACGAAAAATATAAAACCAAAAACAGAAAATGTAACTATAATTTCGAGAAAAAAAAAACAATGATTAACATCAATGCTTTGTGGTCGTGTTATTATGTGAGGTAGCTGCTCTCTAAAATAATACTTAGAGAGTCTGAAAAATAGTGAGAACAACTTAAAAGTAATTTAAATGTGATTTTGGTTATTCAGATATACTTAATATTTGGTTGGGTATCCTTTCTGAACAATAACGGCAGCATATCTCCTACTTAATGACGTCATTAGGTCAGAACAGACTTCAGGAGGAATTTTGTACCAGTCTTCCCGAAAAGTGGTCCATAAAGCGTTTGCCGTTGTTGGTTTTAATGCCATTACACGTCGTTTGACGATGACCCATAAATTTTCTATTGGATTGATATCCGGGCCTTGTGGGGCCAAGTCAGAACGGTAATATCGTTTGCATCAAACCACTCCTTAACTGTGCGGCAAATATGGCATGGGGCATTGTCTTGCTGAAACACAATTTGCCAATGTATTGCGAGTGGAAAATCATCATAAAAATGTACCAAATTGTTAGTCAATATGCTCTGGTACATAAGCCCATGCATTTTTCGTTTAACTTGGACTATTGGCCCAACACCATTCGTGGTAAAGCAGCACCATAACATCACGCTGCCACCTCCATACTTAACCGACTTCGAAGTGTACTTTGGGTCCAAATCCTTGTTATGAGGATGTCGTACGTAAGTTCTGCCATCGGTCCCATACAGATTAAATTTGGTTTCATCACTACAGATGACAGAATTCCAGAGAAACTGACTTTTGAAGATATGGCATTTTTCGCAATCCAGCCGTTGTCTTCGATTAGGCTATGAAACCTTCGGTTTTTTGAGACTCTGGCATCCTTGAATATTATTTTGCAAAAGCCGAGCTTTAACAGTCCTAGCTGATATATTCACACAGCAATTTTGGTGCATTTGAGCTCTTATTTCCATTGAAGTGGCGAAGGGGTACCTAAGGGTATGTATGACTATCGGACTATTCTCATGTTTTTTAGGCATTATTTGACCAGGATTGTTTCTGATTTGCAAAAATCCCACGATAATGGTAATGCTTAAGTGCATTCTGTACTTTATTTTGGTGAAAATCAGATTAATCTTGCAATTTCGGATATGTTCTGCTCTTTTTGGTGCAAATCGGAATCTGACTTCTTTCTGCCTTCTTTGAACTCTTTTTTTACCCATATTTATTCTCAAATCCTTAAAAAACAATGAACAACTGAGGGAGATTCGAAAAAAAATTAGCTCTGATTTGTTCAGTAAAAACTTACTTGAATGCTTGGGTGTGCTAATTAAAATGCCACTGTAAAACACAAACACTTACGGTAAATCTTATATAGCACAGAATCGTATTGCAAAACGATATACTTTTTTCTCGATTAAGTTTTGCCATTGATGCACGTATTAAACTCTTAAGCATTTGTTCGCTTATAAGTAAAAGAAATTGCAGAAAAAAACGCAAGTTTGAATTTTCATAGGGGTGTTTTCATAGCTTGCCAGCGCTGTATATATTCAACTAACACGTTCACAAACAAGAAGGATCTGTTCTTCATTATTCAAGCTTTTAAGTACACTAACAACACGAATGCACACTTGAGGCCTTTGAAGATTATGGTCTTTTAAGTTACCTACAAAGCCTTAACATTTCTAAGTGTCGGGAATGCCTCTGTCAGAAACCGCAGTTTTTCGTTCTAGACAAGCACTGTTAGCCTTCAGTCCCCTCTGTCAACATTTCAGACATTTCTCATCGGATCTAAATTAAAGCCGACTAAAAAGTCATTTAAGACTGCAATACCTATGTAAATAAAAACGCGAAAGAGGACATAATAAAATTGTTTGGAGTAAGGGTTGAAATCTGATTTTATTTGTTTCTCTAAATAGGTAAAGTGCCTTTATTTTAAGTTGTTTTTTTTTTTAATTGTTGTTTCAAGTTAGAATTTAAATCAAAAAAGTAAAATTAAGTCGCTATGATGCAAGGCTGAATCAATCCCGGCACCTACTATATTGGGTGGGATGAGGGCAAATAATATGGATACAAACATCAACCAAGAGAGCCTACAGAAACAATCCATTGAAATGACAACAAAGTTGGATCCTACATTTCAAAAACCAGTCAGTCCAGGAAGCTTGGCCTAATAAACTACAGCCCACATGTCGGGGCTCGATGACTAGAAAGCCTTCTTCTCCAACAAGAATCCCAATTCCTATTTCCAAGAACCTAAGATCGTAAACATGCACCGAAGACCCCACAGAAACAAAAACACAAGTCTTAGAACCTCCACCGACACCCTCACATGACATTACAATGGAATGAGGCCTTAATGTGATTTATTTTCCCGTAATTAAATTCGATTATTCGATGTCAGCCAAGAAGAAAACAAAAAGACCAACGAAAGTCGAGACATCTCCTTAAACTAAATTCGTACGAGTATCCTTGGCGTAATTATTATTCTGCAGATGTCGCCACCACGCATAATAAGATTCAGCTTTCGGGTGAGGGTGGTGGTAGGTGGGTTTTTTTTTTTTTAGGCATTGGGTACCGCATCCACATGACATGGGGGAAGAAAATAAATAAAATTTAGAACACGGCTCACGCCATAACGCTGCGCCTAAAGTTTTCCAGTTTTCGCCTCGAAAGGAAAAGTTTTTTTTTTTTTTTTTTACCTCGATATTCATTTCGACGTTGGCGTCCTTTCGTTTTGCGTCGTCGACAATCGGTGACTGGTAACGGGGGAGGGGGAAGGCTATAAGTCAAAAAAGGTGCACCATTGTGGCAGCGGCATTGGCATGTATGGTAGAGGACGGGTGGATTTTTTTTTTAGAACCGCATGTGAATATGTTACATGAGGTTATATGCAAAAAAGGACTCACCCATTCGGGTGATGAAAAAATTGTGAATATTTTTTTTATTTTTTTTTTGGTAGAGTGGGGAGAAAGAATGAAAAATGTTTTCGTTGCTATTTTTTTAGCTCCGGGATTTGCTCTTCCGATTGTGTTTTATTAGAATAGACGAGTTTTTAAGGTTTTTTTATTTTTTTTTGTTTTTGGTATTCGAGTGACAATGTTATCCACGATGTAGAATTTGGATAAAACTTGAAATGGGTTTTGTTTTTGACGGTCTCTGATCTATAAACTGTATTTTTGTGTTTTTGGAACTAAATTTAGGATAAATTAATGAAGCAGAAAAGGAAGGAAATCACTAAAACAAAGTTTCATTATGAAACCGCCACTGATTCCTGATACATTGAATATTTGTTTGTAATTCAGGACCATTGGTGGGCACCGTCAGTGGGCACCGTAGCGCAAGTGGTTAGTGCGTCGGACTACTGAGCCAGCGGTCTTGGGTTCGAATCCCGCCGCAAACACCTAAAAGTTTTTCACAGTGCCCACCTCTTTCGAATGTCTGACAAGCATCAAAGAGTATCATTTGTCACGATTGAGCTTCTCAACTCGCCGTTCGGAGTCGGCAAAAAACTGTAGGCCCCTTCCATTCGTGCAAAAATATAGCACGCACACACAAATGGTTGCGAGAAGCAGGCCCAGGTTCACCTCGAGCTGTAGCGCCAACTAAGTAAGTAAGTAAGTAATTCAGGACCATTTGTATTTTGCCAAAATACTGGAAAAGGAAGTCCACTTTAGAAGATCTGCAAACAGTTTGTAAATTATCACAGGAAATCAAGTAATACTTTGTTGATCAGGTGCTGGTGTATGAAAGGAGAAAGAAATAGCCCGAAATACACTTAGCAATTGCCATGTCGTGATGCAACAACTCTGGAATGAAGGTGTTGCGTTGGTCTGCTTTTCAAAATAAAATAACAGTTAGAATCTTTTGATATTTGATTTGTAACTTGGCACCTTGAAGACACACAGTGTGTCAAATAGTATCCCGGACAAGAACCATATCGCAGCGCTATCTATTCGAACATGCGTTTTAAAGTTTGAAACTTTCTCTACTATCTGTCAAAATTTCATGACATTTGGTCGGCATTTTACAATTATAAAAATTATTCGTGTAGAACACCTTTTCATTTGAAGTTGAAATTTTAACATGGAACAAAAAGCTATCATTAATTTCCACGCAGAAGTTGGTAAAAATGCATCACAAACATTCCGATTGATGCAACAAGTTTACCGTGATGATTGTTTGAGTAGAACGGTTGTTTTCGAGTGGCATAAACGGTTTTTGGGCGGTAGAGAAACGCTGGAGGAAACACGAAAAGTTCCTTCAAAATCAAGGCAATGCTCATCGTTATCACAATCACAATCTTCGATAGCAAAGGTATTAGAATTCGTTCCAACTGGTCAAACAGTTACTGCCACATATTATCTTTAAGCTTTCAACCGTCTGATAGCCAGAATCTATCGTTTTCGACCCGAATATCGCGATCCAGAAAGTTGGTCTCTGTTGCACAATAATGCACCAAGTCACACAGCACTCATTGTTCGTCAATTTTTGGCTCGAAATCAAGTGTGTGTGTTAAAATGATCTGATTTGGCACTGTGCGACTTCTCTTTGTTCCCGAAATTTAAATTGAAGTTGAAAGGATGCACGGGATGAGTAAATTTTGACTAAAAACACAGAAATATAAACATTAATCGTGTTTAATTATGTTTTGTGGAGGCAGTCCGCGATATTATTTGACACACTGTATATGCATAAAGCCCAAATCAAAATGTCGCGTTCGCGCGGTCTCGCGTTAATGGGCTTAATATCGAATTTACGATAATTTCTGCCCAACGCATGAAGTCGAAATTTGCAAAACTAAATACCGCTTCAAGCTTCAGGCGTTCATAGGTTAGGAAGTATGACAAATAATATGTTCTGTTTGCTCAAATCTCCCATTCACGAATTTATGATAAAAAGAAGATTTCAAATGTATTCCTTTTAATTTTTATTGTTTTAAGAAACACAAAATATAAGAAATTACTTTGTGCGAAATCGTGCGAAAATGTAAATAAAAAAAAAAAAGACCCGACACAATTAATTTAAATTTTTTACACATATTGAATGTTACAAAAAATTGTACTTTAATCGAACAGGTCATCGAATTGTATAATGTCAACAACAGCTGTGAGTTGTCACAACGCAGGCCTTAGTAGAAAGTAGCTCTACTCGGCCGTTGCCCTGAACTTTACGATATCTACGATGTAACGCCTGAGGTCACATTTATTTATTTATTTATTTATTTATTTATTTATTGCTTCATCTATTAGATTATAAACCTCTTACAGACTAACTAGAATTATGTACATATATTAAATGAAGAAAGATAACAGTAAGAAACTAGGTATGAAATAAGAGATAGCATATTATTATAATACAAAAATTATGATTCTAGGCAGGGCCGGACCTAACATAGGAGCGAGTGGCGCAGCTGCGCCAAGCGCTAGAAGGCAAGAGGCGTAAAAACTAAACAAAATACTATCCAAAAAACAGATCTACTCGTTTGCTAATACATAATATGTACATATTTATATTCTTCACAAACAAATATTTCTCACCGTACTTCTCAAATAACAATACACACATTTCAATCACTGTACTTTAAAAAATACACACCCATTAAAATCACCAAATTTCCATATAAATATGCACATAATGTTTTTTTTTTTCTATCCCTTCCCGTTCCCACAAAATTTTATTCTCTGGTATAACAGACCAGTTAGCAGAATTTTTATCTGTACCCAACTACAACCAGAGGCAAACATTGTCTCTGCTGCAACCAAAGTAGACTCGGTTCGGTTGTTTCATATTAAATATCCAGTCGACCCTTTCAGCCCATTGCCAAAAATGAAATTTTCACTGCCAACATGCTGTGGAGCAGTCTTATCATACCGCTCCATTTGCGCCTACCAAAATCCATACAAATCAACAAACATGTCGGAAGTTGTGGAGCAGGATTCAAATTTTGCGCCAAGGCAATGCGCCTACCTAAAACGATGAGAACTTCAAATTTGGTTTCACAACCTTGTTCGATATATCAAAACGTTCGATTTGACTGAAGAGAAAGAGAGTCAAACTCAGGTCATACCTAGTAAAATTTATTGTTACATTATGTACAGATCGTGACAGAAAGATAGCACATTTGCTTTTTTTTGGATGCTTTTTGCATTGTCGTGTTTTCAACCAATAAAAAATCATTTCCTTCTTATATGTTGTGCATTTAATATTTAGTTGATAACAAAACAAGACTACATACAAAAATTCAACCTGAGGATACGAAATCGAAAGATATTATTCATTTCAGGACATTAGCACTTCAAGTGGTAGATAGCACATTTTTAACTATATTGCAAATTAGTATGTAATTCTAATTATATTCAATTTTCGCTGCGTTTAGTAATGCGTTGATTCTCATTGGCTTCGATTATAGTAGATTGTACGCCTGAGATACATAAGTAGAAAGGAGCAATTAACTTTAGTAGTTAGAATAGTGGACCAAAATACGAAAAAGTTTAAAATTAGAGAATATTTTTTGGGATTGTTAGTTGCGAAAAAAACAGCTGGGTCTGGCTAAACTGACCTAGTTTTGAATGAACTTGCTGATTTTGATATTCTATTAGTGAGTTGTAGAGGACAAGGGTATGATAATGGTACTAATATGAGAGGGAAATATTGTAAAAATTGCGTGCCACCAGCAAAAATAGATAGAAAAACACCCTTTTTCAGTTTTTTCAATACATATAACGCGTTATGACATATTTCTCAGACAACATTCAAATGATTCAAACTAGAAAATAATTTGGCGGATAAGGAGTTGGCACCAATGAGGATAATCGAAAATGAATGTTTTCAGCGCAGCGTATGTAAATGCTGTGAGTGAATGCAAAGAGTTAAAAAATTTGTTCTTTTAAGGAATATTTTTGCGCTTCCTTCACATTATTTTACTTATTCCAAAATCAATGTGAAATGGTGCCATATGGAATCTTAAAGTGCCACCGTGCCATTTTAATTAAAAAGTGCCATAATGGCACGATCGTGCCACATCGGCAACGCTGCTTCTGCTGCAGTTGCATTCGTCGATACAGTTGAGAGTCTCTATGTTTTCTATTCAAGTTCTGTAGGCAGATGGTCGGTTTTAAAAAAAACATCTTTGTAGTTTGACTCTTAAGTAGAATATGCAATAAAACCACTAAAACTATACTTGGGAGATGTTTATAAGGCTCTTGTTGAAATTTCAGAAAATGATGACCAAAAAGTCCAAAATATGCCTCAATCTCTTGGTAGCTTAGCGAATTTAAATTTATTTGTTGTGTTGTTATTTGGTACACAATATTAGACACAAAGCAGTATTTACCTAAAGCTTGCAGTTGAAATTTTGTGCTCAATGAAACATTTTTTAGTCAAGTTTTTTTTGAATATTTAGATAAGTCTCGCCTTATAGCAAATGAAATTAAAGTTCCTTGCACTTTTCCAACAATTTCAACTTAACGGTCCCGAAAAAAAGTAGTTCAGTTTTCCTATGAGGATAGGGATGAGGTAATTTTAGACCCTCAAGAAAGATTTAGGGTTGAATTTTATGTTAAAGTCAACGCGTCAATTAGGTACTCTATCTCTTCGGGTGATGTGGAAAAGACCAAACATTTTTTAAGGTGCTTTTGGGGCGCTTATTTTTTTTCCTGCGCCAGGCGCCAAAACTGTTAAAACCGGCCCTGATTCTAGGGTTACTTACTTAGTTGGCGCTACAGCTCGAGGTGAACCTGAGCCTGCTTCTCGCAACCATTTGTGTGTGCGTGTTATATTTTTGCACGAATGGAAGGGACCTACAGTTTTTTGCCGACTCCGAACGGCGAGTTGAGAAGCTCAATCGTGACAAATGATACTCTTTTATGCTTGTCAGACATTCGAAAGAGGTGGGCACTGTGAAAAACTCTTAGGTGTTTGCGGCGGGATTCGAACCCAAGACCGCTGGCTCAGTAGTCCGACGCACTAACCACTTACGCTACGGTGCCCCGGTGGGGGGGGGGGGGATTCTAGGGTTGGTTTAAAGAAAAAGAAGTTTGTCTTTCAAAGTTACTCTGGAACAATCCAAAAATAAATCTATAGACCTTATCATAGAGTTGGCGTCTCTGATACATCTCGCAATTGGCTCATTACGAGCGTAATTAGTCATATTATTATTTTCCCGAAAGTGGAAATAACTACGAAGGCAACGATATGGTGAGTAAAACACAAGCAATGACAATAATTTAGGACAACGAATTTGATAGTGAATCAGGTCTCTTACGAACATGATGGAAAAGTACTTACGACGACATTCAAGACTACTGATACTTATTAACAGACACCTGGAATTGTAAGCTGGCATGTCTATACGCCAATTTAGGTGTTTTATCATAAACCGCGTGAAGTTTCTCTGGACTCTCTCGATTCTTTTGGAATGAGTCTTAAAGCATGGATAGTGCCATACTGTAAGTTGGATCTTACCAGAGATACATACAAAGCCTTTAAGGTATACGGATCGGAAAAATCTTTGGAATTTCTTTTTAGGAAACCAAGCAATGCATTAGCTTTACAGACTACATAATCCGTATGTTCTCTAAAATTTAGTTGGTGATCGAGAATGATACCAATGTCTTTCTTAGAAGTTACTCTAGTAAGAGGATTAGAATTTATAAGGTATTGATACATAATAGGAACATTAGATCTGAACAGACTGAAACATTGACATTTAGAGACGTTAAGAAGGAGGTGATGCCGTTTACACCAATCATTGACTGCGGCCACATCTTGCTGTAATAAGTCGCAATCGTATTCTGATTTAATGAAGCGAAATAATTTAAGGTCATCGGCAAATAGAAGGCACTCCGAATGTTTGACGACGAGTGGGAGATCGTTGATGAAGAGCAGGAATAATAATGGCCCAAGGTGGCTCCCTTGAGGAACACCAGGTGTTACTTTAATAGGAACCGAAAGACAATCATCGATTTTGACATATTGGACCCTATCAACTAAGTAGGACTCTAACCAACTAAGCATGGTAGAATGGAATCCTATAGTCAATAGCTTCTGAATAAGGGAACGATGATTAACTTTATCGAATGCTTTTGCAAAGTCCGTAAAAATAACATCAGTTTGATTAACGACATAGTTGCAAAAAAGTGCCAGATTCGTTGAAGTAGATCTTCCTTTAGTAAATCCATGTTGATGGTTCGATATAACATTGTTAACACGAAAAACAATTTTATTATAAACAATCTTCACGAACAATTTAGGAATTGAAGAGATCTTACAAATTGGACGATAGTTACAGACATTTTGTTTAGGACCCGACTAATGTATAGGAACAATGTGAGATATTTTCCAAACATCAAGGAATTTTCCACAAGCAATTGATTTCCTGAATATTTGGCAGACTGGCATAGATAAGGACTTTGCGCAGTACTTTAATAAAAAAGAAGAATATACAGAATTAAAAAAGGAGGCAAAGAAATTGCAAAGATAATGCATAAGACTCGGAAGTCCTATTGGTATTAAGGAATTTCCAGAAGTTTTTACTATTGGATGTTAATTTATTTTCAGTGGAAATAAGATAGGAACGATATAAGAACTTATTAAGTTCCTTGAATTCCCTTTCGCAGTGTAAGTAAAAGGACTTGAGGTTGAAATCATGTTTATTATTTAAGAGCACCCCATATTTTTGCATTGTTTCTACTTTATCTGTCAACGCGAGAGCGCCCGAACGCGACATTGTGAATTAGACATAAGCTTCAATCTATGATTACGTGCGCCAGATTGTCCCCAAACCCACCAAAGCATGCCCGATGTCAGAGGTTTCAGCGAGCATGCCCTGAAACAGCTACCGAAGCATTTTCCCTCTCAAAACATCACGTATCAGTATGTAAAAAAAAAAAAAAAGAGAAAAAAAAATTGCCTCGACCGATCAACCAAGAGTCAACACTTGGATATATTCTTCAGATACATATCTAGGTCGTACCCTTATACATAATTATAATTCAACAATTTCTAGACCAGAAATGCCAACATTCAATGTAAGGAGCAATCCTGAGAATGGAATGAGTCATGCCAATTATTATCGATGTTAACTCAACTTCGTTTGCACTTGAAGATATTGGGATTTCATCATACTTGAGCGGAAAAGTATGCTGGTGCGTAAGGTATATGTCCAGCTGCGAAGCTACGCAAACAGGATAAACTTCATCGTTCAAATTTTAGCAAGCTGGTTTAGCGGCTTTTAATAAGATCCAAAATTCTATACTTAAACAAAGCATATGCTAGCCTATGCACACCTAAACTGCGAGAAAGTTGAGGAGTTCACTAATAATCGGAGTAAGCTTCACAAACCATACAACTCCTATCTTGGAAGCCCCATAAAGTCCAGCAGTGGGAAACCGATGTTTAAACCTTATGTTTACGTTCCACAGATCAATTGTCAAGTCAAATCTGTGATATAATCCCGGCGATAAATAAAGGGTGATTTTTTAGCTGGTTTGGTTTTGGCAACACTGGTTTTGACAGCTGACGTGTGTTTAGTACCTTGTGTCACTGTCAAACAGCTTCAGTTTGGTTTGCAATTTAACCATGGATCGTCTTACAAATGAACAACGCTTGCAAATTATTGAATTTTACTATCAAAATTCGTGCTCGGTTCGAAATGTTCATCGCGCGCTGCTTCCATTTTATGATCGGCATTCTCGACCTTCTGAGCAGTCTATTCGGAAGATTGTGACCAAATTTCGCACCAAATTTACTTTGTTGGACATTAAACCACCAACACGTTTACGTACTGTGCGTAGTGAAGAAAATATTGCGGCCGTATCAGCTAGTGTGACAGAAGACCGCGAAATGTCGATTCGGCGCCGTTCCCAGCAGTTAGGCCTTTGTTACAGCACTACGTGGAAAATTTTGCGGAAGGATTTGGGCGTAAATCCTTTTAAGATACAGCTGGTGCAAGAACTAAAGCCAGCCGACCTACCACAACGCCGAATTTTTGGTGAATGGGCTCTTGGAAAGCTGGCCGAGGATCCGCTTTTTTATCGAAAAATTGTGTTCAGCGATGAGGCTCATTTTTGGTTGAATGGGTACGTAAATAAGCAAAATTGCCGCATTTGGAGTGAAGATCAGCCAGAAGCATTGCAACAGCTACCAATGCATCCCGAAAAAGCCACTGTTTGGTGCGGTTTATGGGCCGGCGGCATTATTGGGCCATATTTCTTCAAAGATGATGCGAATCGCAGCGTTACTGTCAATGGTGAACGCTACCGAGCGATGATAACAAACTTTTTTTTGCCCGAAATGGAAGTTCTTGACTTGCATGATATGTGGTTTCAACAAGACGGTGCCACATGCCACACAGCACGCGAAACAATGGCGCAATTGCGAGGCGAGTTTGGTGAACAGTTAATTTCACGTTTCGGGCCGGTCAATTGGCCGCCTAGATCGTGCGATTTGACACCATTAGATTATTTTTTGTGGGGGTATGTCAAGGCTAATGTCTATAGGGACAAGCCCGCTTCGATTGACGCACTGGAAGCCAACATCCATGCATTCATTCGTGAGATACCGGCCGATATGTGTGAAAGAGTATGCCAAAATTGGACTCAGCGGATGGGCTACCTGAGACGCAGCCGCGGTCAACATTTGCATGAAATTATCTTTAAACATTAAATTGCAAGGTTCAAACTATCGATTCAAATAAATATTTCATTCATTTTTTCGAATTTTTTGTGTTTTTTTTTTTAAAAAAAGTTCTCAACCTCTTAAAAAATCACCCTTTATATACAAATGTTCTCCACTGTGCTACACTGGTTAATTCAGCTACGACCATATTCGAGTGACACTCTCAATGTTCAACACAACAATGCCGATTGAACTTCCGTTGTAAGAACTAAGTGAGCCGTAACGCTTCCTTTGGAAAACTAGAAACACGGTCCAGGAGCCCGGTAAGCACTGAGTAAATAAGAAAGACAAGATTCCAAGGATGCAATGAACAAGAGCCAGAAAGGAGATGATGCTTATGGCAAACAGTTGCGGAGAGATAACAAGTGATACGTCAAAAAACAATTTCGGACATCAAGCTGGATCTAGAAAACTTCAAAGACTATTCCCAAGATAAGGGATCCTCTTAGACTACATCAAATCTGTGTGAGTTGAGTTGCGAGTTATCTTAAGCCGCCACCCAAAGTGCAAATGTATTTAGAACTCGTATCTCGAGTCATTTAAGTAAAAAATAAAAACACTGCCGCGCCGGCCGCTCTTAAGAATTAAGTACGGATAACGAATAACTTCTTATTACATTTCCTACAGAATAAGTTATTCCCCACCCTCCCCGTCGCACTCCCTAAAACAAAGCATAAAATTAATAATTCCTCTTAATTGACATTGCGGAGCAGCAAAAAGCAACGTCGTCGTCCACTATGGGACACTTGAACGGTCATTAACTTTTACTCTGTTTCACCGTGTGTCTCTGTTAAAAAAAAAAAAAAAAAACCAGAAGTCAGCTCCTCTTCTCCTATCAACGTACGAAGTTACAGACGGACAGACAGACAGCAACTTCTGCCGCACTGCTGCACCTCTTCTTCTCTGATTGTATGACAAACTAATCGGATTACTATTTTCCAAGTAAAGTGACATCGTCCCTCTGCGTTTCTTTGTATATGGACTCTCGCTGTCCCCTTGTCAATGTTTCATCATCCGGACATACACGTACATATGTATGTATGATGCAAGCGCGCACTTAATTACATCATTAAAAATCATATCACATCCAGACCACATCCTTTTATTATTACGGTCAACATTGTCATCATCCGCTGGAGCGTCATCATTAATTTTGCGGAAAAGGACTAAATGCAATAGAGAAGGACTGCGCCGGCCGCGCCGCTGCGACGTGTGTCATTCCCTTTGTAAGTGTAAATTGCTGTGCGTGTGTATGTTTGCGCAAAAAGTCAACAAAGTTGTGTTGCGAAAGAAAAAAGGAAATCAACTCTCGTGCGGTTGCATAATGAATAATGTGTGCAGACAGACAGACGGAGATAGAACCCCCGCCACCGTAAAAAGGTTTGATAAGGATACCGGTCGGTGGCGGGCGGCTCTAACAATAGACCAAACTTTACGGGCAAACAAAGCAGCCGGGTAACCGGAGAGCAAAATACGCTTCCAACAGACACATACAGAGAGACACAGAATAAAAGTTCTGCGGTGCAGTTATAATTATTGCTATTAGAATTCTCAAGGCGCAGGGACGCGCTGCGGTGGAGCTGCTGCTGATAACGACTAAGAGGTATAATATTTGCATTCATTTTAATTAACTATGAAATATTCTCTTTGTCATGTGGTTATCGTTACCTTTTTTCGAAGTTCGAAGCTCTGGTAAAGTTTCCTTTCCAAGGAGAGTACTGTACACTAGACACACATTCATATGGGGTGGTGGTGTGGTGGTGGTGTGGTCCTTTGCTGCACGACTTCTTGAAGAAACATTATGGAGTTCCTTGTTCTTTTCTTGGACGGAAATTACGAAATTTTGGTAACACAAGAACTCTTACTTGAAAGAAGTTTTCACTGACTTTCTAAAGGAACTAAGAAAACGTAGACGACACGACTAATTGGAGATAGAACAAGATTCACTGTCTGTCCCGATGGGCTGAGAGAATATGCATTCTTTTTAAAACAAAAAAAAAGGTGACATGTTGAAGAACACCAATTTTATTTCTCCTTACTACTCCAAACCTTCTCTCCCAGAAATGAAAAACGGTACAGGGCCATCGATTTAAATATCAAACAGACGGAATAAACAATTCGAAGAAACTATTGCTCCTTTTCTAGTGAGGAGAATGAAGCATTAGCATTGAAAGAAAATCACTGGAAATGGAAAAGAAAATCAATGGCACTGAAAATTTAAATGCTTTTATGCCTAAAAAAAAATAATACGGAAACACGGAAAAATAAATTTCTACGTAGGGACTAAGAAAAGTTCGCTTAATTAGTGTCAATTTAGTAGTTTTTGAAAAAAAAAAAAAGATGCATTTCTTTAGCTTATAATCTAACACAGGAAGAAATTCCGAATTCCCACCATCTCTTGTTACTATTTCGTGGTTGGAGTTGGAGTGATTCCAGACTGGCCATTTTTCTGTGGAGGACGAATCTCGTGAAAGTCGGCCCAAACCCGCGACCGACGACGATACAAATGTAGTCCAGATGAAGGCTAAAATTGACGAAGATGCCAGGATGACACAGGAGAATGTCATGGCTGTGTCACGAATTTTAAATCATCACCTGAAATATTCGAAGAAGTCAACTCGATGGGTTCCAAAAATTTTGAATGGACAGGCTCCTGCTGTTTTGCTCAATATTTCCTGTATAAGTTTGAAAATGGATAGTCGTTTGCTGCTTCAATTAGATCGTTACAGTTGATGAATATGGGTTTTACAAGTACGACCTGGAAACCAAACAGAAGTCCATGATAAGGAGCCCAGAAGCGAACCCTGCAGTAAAGACCAAAAAACAAAAGTGAGCGACAAAAATTATGATGTCTTCACCAGGGCCAAATGTTCGCCTCATCCCGCTTAAAACTGGTCAGACAGCCACTGCTAATTGGTATTCTGAAACTTGCTTACCACAAGTTCCCCAAAATTTACTAGGACACCGAAAAAAAGAGGAGCTGCGCCGCTACTTTTTGCACCACGACAATGCGGCTGCGCACACTGAAACACATCAATTAAATTCGCTCAGGACCTTATTCCCCGAATCTAGCGCCGTGTGACTTTTGGCTGTTTCCGAAAATAAAAAAAATTTGAGGGGAAAAATCTTCACATCTAATGAAGAGATTATTAATGCAGTCAATGTAGAAATCGAAAAGCTCCTAAAAGAGGATTTTGAAAGATGGATCTATCGGGTGAAGAAATGTATTGAAATAAATGGGAATTATGTGGAGAAATTATATGAAATATATGAAGATTAAATATCTTAAGTTAAAATTATTTTTGTGTTTTATTATACAATCAACTAATCGAGCTTTTGTTAGTCCCTACGTAATGCATTATTTGCATTTCAAAGTCAAGTTGGCAGTTCAATTTTTTTTTTCAATATGATGCTATTTATTTATTTTAGAATATTGGACTTGTCTTCCATTCGTAGAATAATAAGGTATAAAGAAAAATTAATTCCATGACAAATTAGCTATCACTTTCGCGTGATTTAATGCTGAGCTACTCTTTCAGTACCGACTGTGTGCCGCTTTTACTTTAACCTTAAATTTAATTCTGAGTTAGGTCCACCTAATCAAATGGAAGCTATGTTAACCCATTAACGCTCAGCGTCCTATTTATAGGATAGTTGCGGACGAAAAATTCTAGTGACTAAGAAAATAATTAAAAGACAAGATCTGCATTTCTAACGTTTAGTTTAATCAATTGTCTATGTAATTACTTACTTAGTTGGCGCTACAGCTCGAGGTGAACCTGGGCCTGCTTCTCGCAACCATTTGTGTGTGCGTGCTATATTTTTGCACGAATGGAAGGGACCTACAGTTTTTTGCCGACTCCGAACGGCGAGTTGAGAAGCTCAATCGTGACAAATGATACTCTTTGATGATTGTCATACAATCGAAAGAGGTGGGCACCGTGAAAAACTTTTAGGTGTTTGCGGCGGGATTCGAACCCAAGACCACTGGCTCAGTAGTCCGACGCACTAACCACTTGCGCTACGGTGTCTATGTAATTGAAGGGTAAAATAAAAAAAATATTATTTAAAATTATTTTTTTTTAATTTTAAAAATAATTAGTTTTTGGTTAAATTATACACTTTTTGGGGAAAAAAAATTTAAAAATATAAGGTTTCAATATAAATGGATGAAACCTCAGATTTAAATAACTAATTGATTATATATTAGAATGGGAAGTCAGATTAAAAAAATATAAAAATCAGGACGAAACTGGAAAGGATTGCAATCAGGTGTCTTAAAAATATGACGCTGGGCAGATATGATAGCTTTCCAAAAAAAAAAAAAAAATTTTTGCAGGTTGAATGTTCATTTTGATACATTTTTTTTTAAGTTTCGTTGCATTATAATTGTAAAATATTCGCTAAACTTACTATATAGCATACATTATATTCAATTTTAAAGTCTGAGGGTGAATTTTCTGTGACGTAATATAGCATTAGACACATATGAAATACATTAAAAGCCATTCAGATTCACAACCCTTCTTTTTGGCTTTGCCATAGTCAGGTAAAAAGAATACAATTTAGCTTTAGCAATCAAAATGTGATGCGAAGGACTCTGAACTGAATAGTTGAATGGAGTAGTTCTTACTTTTTCCTTTATTGATTCATTTTGCAATTTAATTTTCAAAAAAAAATCGTTTGTTTAACTGTCGACCAAATTGCCGATATGCTCGAGCAACTTTAACGTAATTCAAAAGTCGAAGATGCAAGTGTTGCAGTTTTACCTACGCCTTACTGACGAGAATTCCAGGTTTAGAAGAGAACTACATAATTTGTTCTCTAGCATATATTCTAAGAAATGACCTATGTATGAAAACGATAACGGAAAATCTCTAGGCTAAGATCCTGTCCAGTTATTATGAATTGTTGAAATTAAGAAAACGATCGTGGTTTCTTTGACCGCATGTTTGATGTTGCAAAGGAGATTTTCATAGTTCAATTAGACACAACTCCTTCAAATTTAGATCGTATTGAACATGCAAGCCACTGCTCGCACTACTCACAAAAAGAAAATAAACGAATTGAATTAATTGCCTCAGCATCAGTTGGTAAACTCTCACAAGTGTGAAGTTGATAAATATGACTGACTTGCCTCCAAATACAATACTGCAATAAGCGGGAAAAAAATGGTACTGGTGCACTTCACCCGAGTTTAGGATATGGCTATGGTGAATGTTTGGGTCATACACAAGTTTTTGGTACCAGAGAAATAGAAATAATCATCGCTGCTGCAGTTAGGAGGAAGAGGTTTTCTCTCTTATTCTACACTTACACTCCGATTTATATTTGTTCACTGTGTTTTTATTTATTTAAATTTTAGCCTAATTATCAATTAATTAATTCTTCGCCTGGCATTTATTTCGTTTTTTGGTCAACAGGCATTTATAAATTCCTTAAATAAAATAAAAAAAAAATTAAAATAACTGACAATTATTTAGATAGGTATCAAATTTTAGACCTCATATCTGCCCAGCGTCCTATTTATAGGACACACAGTTTTGGAACTTCTTTGCAATATTTTTTTTTTTGTAATATTTTTTCTTAAATTGTCTATCGGTAAGTAACAAAATACTAAAAAATTAACAAAATTGGGACCAAAATATTACTCTGAGCGCTAATGGGTTAAGTAGGTCTCTAGATGAAATACAACTCCAAGATTGCTTTAAGTAACATTATTTCTTAACAAAAACTGTTTCAAGCCATGACGAAGAGACCAATAAGGCAGACTCAAGAAGGGCATGCTTCAATCGGCCGCGTGAGATACACCGCGACCTTAAGGTCTAATGTGCCCACTAAAAGTCCCAGACGACGGAATATCCCTCTTATCATAATTTCTATTGGAACTGGTAACGAAGAGCTTCGCCCACACCTAGCCTTGGTAAGGATTCCACAGGTTATAGCACCGCATTTAGACCGATTCCCCTGAGAAATTGCAGTAGGAGTTTCTCTGCTGTAATTTAGTATCTACCCAAGCACTTGAACCTTTTCTGGGTTGAGGATAACATTCCACCACTATGTGTTCTGGAGTTTCACTGGACTCATTGCAAAATCAACATGATGAAACCGGCTTCCTGAGATGTCCCGTGAGCTGTCAACAGTGTCCCGCTAATGCAAGCTTTGAATCTCTTCAAGTTGTAGTTATATGTGGGTTTTCTAGTCATTACGGGAAGCAATGTATTCCAAAACAAACAAAAGGCGGAATTGTTTCAGGAGCTCATCAAACAATGGCAGTAGCAAAGCAATCTCCATTATCTCATAGTTAGACCATTTATGAATTTTGTATAGAAAATATCACCATCGACATGGAGAGTAGTTACCAAAACCCTCAATACTTTGTCTGTTTTAAATAGCATCATCTCAATCATGCCTGAAAATTGTTCACTTTTATCAGTATTTTTTTGTCTACCACAAGATTCTGCCGTTTTTCGCATACATTTTCTAAAACTCGTATTACTTTATTTTCATCTTTTTTTCGCAATCACTTAAATTCCACCAAAGGGAGATTTTTGAACTTCAAATTCCATCAGTTTTAGCGTCGATTTGAGTTCTTTTTTCTGTATCTGCAACGCAATATAGCAGCCAGATCACTGAGGAAAGCTTAAAGCCTTTTCACCGTTCTGTCCATCAATATTTTTCGGATATAATCTGCAGTTCCGTCCTGTTTTTTGATAGTATCTACATAACTTGCCTGGAATAGAATGGATACCCGGTAGGCGTTTCAAAAGAGAATTTAAACAGTACTTTTACCCAAATTCTACATTTTACTCCACGGAAGTTCAACGAATGCTATAAAACCTAAAGTGTAATTATAAGCATCACGTGCAGTTACTTCAGCTAGCCATTCGCAAGTGAAGCGCAGCCGTAGTTCGGGTACTTCCAAGAAATCAAAATTGTTAATTCGATAATTCCTTTATAGACTATGAGTCCATATGAGACACAACTAGCAAGTATGAACCTTGTTAGCTTTGTCGGATTATCTCGTGTGCATTCAGTGAATGGCAATTGCCACATCGTAAGCCAATCCAATGGTTTTTCCTACCAACATGCCAACACTTATTATTATTAATCAAATCATCTGGCTGAGCACGAATTCATTTGCTAATCTTTAATTTTCTTTCATTACAACAACAATAAAAACATTGAATAATTACTCGAGCGAGAGAGTGCGACTCTCCCTGTTTGCATTCCTAGAATTTGTGTACTTGTAGCAGCAGAATAGAATACCGCCACCGCGCCACGCCACGCCACGCCACGCCACGCCATAGTACTTGAGCAAAACATCATCGTTAAAAATAATTGCAGATTTCTATCTGACAGAACCATCTTGTTAAAGAAATAACGTGTGTACCCGTACACTCAAGTCCACACTACAGACGCTTAAGTGTATGTATTCGACGGGGGTTAGTGCGAGGTGGGGTTTTTTTTTTGATATTTCTATCCGTGATAAATAGTCCCGCCACCGATGCTTTGACAGTTAAAAACGCCCATTTGTGCATGTGGCGTTTGATTGAGAATTATTTATATTAATTAATTGAGTAAACGCAAATAAGGGGTGTGTATGTTGAGCCCCGCTATTTATAGGTTAAATAATCGATTAAATTGCTTTGAATCCATAAGGTAATAAATAACTTTAAAAAAAAAACAATAATTACGTGGTTGTGACAATTGATTTGACGTTGACATTTGAATGCACAAGTTTCGATGACACTTACCTAGAAAGAGAAAAAAAATTCAATTTAGATATGATTTGCAAAAGATTTGAGTATTTTAATGAATAGTATTAAATGTTTAACAAAAAAGGAGTAAATGGTAAACTATGGTTAAATTAAATAAACTTTAGCTAGTGCCATTTCACACGAAACTGAACGAACGTTAGCTGTCAAAAATACAAACCGCGACAATTGTGGGAACATTTTCGAAAAACCTGAATTTTTCTAATACAAGCAAGGGAAGAACTTGTTTCAGAGGACTTTATGTTCCAACACTTTGAACTTTACTCCATAGAAAGGTTTTGAAAGTGTTGTCTGGGTAACTCAGCGACAGGCCAAGATGTTAGTAGACGCGCCCAGGGCAAACGGGGCACTAAGTTTCTATTACACCTTAGTAAAAATGACCACAAAATCCTCACAGGACTGGTCACTGGGTTCACTCCCTTAAACGAGCACCTAAACAAAATTGGAATCAGAAGCTCGGGCCTTAGCGAGATGTGCCTGGATAAAGATGAGATAGCTGAACACTTCATTAGCGAGTGTCTGGCATTTGCTCGGATCACAAAGGCCACTCTAGGCAACCACGTCCTACGGGACGTTGATCTACTGCAGCTCAATCTTGTCCTATTGCTTCGCTTTGCGAAAGCGACGGGCAGATTTAGATCGATGTATAGCTCAGCAACTAATCGCTAATTCAGCAAATGGGGTGGTACCTCATCAAAGTATAATGGGCCTACAGGCCTACGTGCTTGTTGTCTCTACGGGATAACCCCCTTCTAAATACAATACAATACAATGGTGCAAGGGTTTTTTTTTCTTTTCTTTTTCTTGAGTGTATAAGTTTTTGGTTTCCCTAAACCACGCCCATAATTCTAAAACACTTCAAATAAAAGAATTTCTTTTCTTACTAACTTTATTTTCAAATTTCACATTAAATGACTGACTAGGAATTCCGTTTCAGGTTGTTTGATGTACTACCAGAGATGCTCTCTTAACCCTTAAATGCCCAACGACACCGATTTGTTTGGAAAAAATATATTATATGTTAAATGAAGCATAAATATTGAATCAGGTGTCAAGTTATTGATAAAAAACCGGTTGTATCTTTAAAGACACACTGGGCATTAACCCCTCAAACGCATTCTGAAAATGATTTATTATGAATACATTATATCATTTTACATAATATAATTACATCCGCATTAATTTTTTTATCAATTTAGTGCTACGAATTCATAAGAAATTTAATAAAAAAAACTCAATTTTTTTAAGTTTTGTTAGAAAACATTGCAGCCAGTAATTGTTTAAATAATAATTGCAATTTGATAGTTAAGAAACTGAGTATTTTATTGGAGGTAGAATTTGAGTCAATAAACCCAAAAATATAAACTTCGAAGCTTAAATGCTAATATTAACGAAGATATCATGTTTTGAATGGTTGTATCTTTAAAGATACACTGGGCATTTAAGGGTTAACTTTCTGTATAATGCCTCTTAAGTATTCACATTAAAATGAAAACGCCCTTGAAAAATACAAAAAAAAAAAAAAATGATTCAAGACCCGAGAGTTTCAAAATAAATATTTCCTTTTATTCTACTGCACCGAATTTTCTTATCTTATCGATACAATTCCAATGCAAACAACATTCAAATGGTTTGTTTTTTTTTTTTTTTTTGATTTCGTATACAATTCTGCTTCGGAAATACAATTTGCGATAAGAACCTCCACCAAAAGAAAATAAAACAGAAAAAATAAAACGAAAACAACCAAAGAAAGAAGAATAATGACGACCTCGTCGTTACACAACACACTATCTCCTCTGTTCGGGCGCATTGTGTTCACATGCCATCTGCACACACCAAACACTGTGTTGTATCCGCTGCTACTACTCGTACAATAGCAAAGTTAAGTACGGCCAGATACATTTTATCTGCTACAATTGGATCCGAAGGAATTTTTCCACAGTCAAGTAGTTCAACACTGGGAAAATTACACATACGCCCCCGAGTACACGAAGCCACAACACAGGCACTACACATTGAAGAATCGTAAACGGTTTTGACCAGACTCGAACCAACCCCCATCCCCGCTTTCCAGAGGAACATTATTTGCTGTTGCAAATTGAAATTTTGTTCTGTTTTCAATGTTTTTTTTTTTTTTTTGCTTTCACTTCCTGCTTTCTATTCTGTCTGGTACTTCACAGGAGTGTGTCCTCTATTTAAAGGAATAGCATTTGGAAATATTGGCCAACCACCCTCTGAATAAACATTCTCCCCAGTGATGGGCCGATAGTGGGTAAGCTTGTACATTTACTCAAAGGCAACAGATAAGAACTTGATAGAGTATCTAAGAATCCTTCGGACATCGAAGAAGGACTCAACTCAAGGGATAAATAAGATTCAATCTTTCGTTCGTTCGTTCGGATTGATGGATTACGGTGTTAAATCTGCTCACCAAAGAAAAAACAAACCTGTTTAAACCGACTTCACCGAGGCCAGACCGAATAGAAATACGAGAGTATCTTATGCGATAGGGATCAATTACTGCTGACATAATCCACTAAATAACCAGTGTATCCTAAGAAATGTTTAAGGACTTAGAAACTGGATATACGAGTATACGTGAACCAATGTGAGTGATGTGGTTCTCACATTTAACGAGATCAAAAGGCAGTTTTCCCGAAGGTCCTTGAAAAAATAAAATAAAATAAAAAGGCAACCGTTTTATAGCCCAAGGTGGGGTAGACTGATAAATTTGTGGGATTATACAGGATTCGATGTTCGAGTATGAATTTCAAAGGTAGGTAAGTAAAGTGAGTAAATTACCATTAGCAAATAAACAAATGTAGACACGTGCTTTGGCAAGTTGCTTATTGATGATTGAGATTTTAGGAAGAACCCAAGGATCAAGGTAGAGAGGGTAATAAATTAATTGTATGATTGCGCTCTACCTATTGAGCACATCGGTAAAAATATTAGAAGTCATATTCGAATGCTAAAAGTTGTAAACGCAAGTTAGGTTTGTGCATCCGCTTAGTATCAAACTCTACTATCAGGGTTTCAAACCAATTTTGGCTCTCTCTCTCGCACATGTCACATTATCGAAGCTTTTCAACTCGCCGTTCGGAGTCGGCAAAAAACTGTAGGTCCCTACCATTTAGTGGAAACAATAACACGCACACACAAATGGTTGCGAGAAGCTAGGCTTGGTTCTGTATAGCACTGCTGACGCCGTATATTTATTTATTTTTTTTAAAAGATTAAACCAAAATGTGAAGGATCAGAGTTGAGAAGTCAAGCAGCTAGTAAAAATTATCCAGTGGCCTTCTCAAGCCCTATAATCCTATAATTTTCAAGACCAAAGGCTTACTCTGAAGCATCCAAATATTTTCCCATTGTGTGGTTCTTGGGGTCATTGGTTATATGAACAGGTTTGAAAAAATTGGAAGAAAGCTTATTGTGCACTTACGGCCCACTCCATTATTTTGGAAAAAGATGTCTTAAAAGTTCATACTACACTCTCTAATGCCTAACTTGGAATTAAAATGTGGTCCTTCGAGCCGGATGAGTCGGCTAATAACTGAAAACTATCTGCCCACTAGTGGTAAGGTTGCTGCTCAGTTAAGTAAAATTTAACAAGCAGTAGCTTTTACATGGTCCTTCGAGCCGGATGAGCCGGACAATTACTGACAGCTATCCCTTTACCAGTGGTAAGGTTGCTACAAGCAGCAGATTTTACATGGCAGTGGTGCAAAGACCAAACCTTGAGGTGGCTCATTATTCCTCTATACAAAGATTGACTTCCACCTGCTGTTCCCTTCCAAATTTAGTGATTCAGGTCAATTCAGCGGATTGGGAGTCCCCAGTTTATAGGTTTAATACGCGACGAGTCCTCTGCTCAAAGCTCATTTGGTGACATAAACCTAAGCTCTACTACTGATGCTGTTCAGCCACAGTTGATAAAAGAAGAAAGGACACCATTGGTACTGTAACGTGTGTGAATTTGTCTCCCACCAATTTTCACAAGACATGATTTTCACTTTTCTCCCAAACAAGGAAAACTTCCATCGTTTTTCGCTTCGTTACATTAAAATTATTGTGATTGCATGTCCTAAGGGCAGTTCCGGTTTCTGGAAATCGCACTGCTGCTCATTTTTGAAAGTATTAACTCCCGTGAATTTGTAAGGACAGATTTGTTCGTCATTTCGTTAACTTCTGTGTGACCTGTTGCAGAAGATTGTGAACAGGATTTTCCAACTCCTCCCTTCCTAAGCCGCTTCAACAATTCGCAAACAGTTTTCCCGTTGGTGTTCCATGTTTGAGTCCCATTTCCATTCAATGTAATGCTCGTGCCATTATCATCAGAGGTCCTTTCGGAATGGATATAAACAGAGATTTCTTTCTTCGTGGCGTGTGTAATCCTTTTTGGACTTTTGATTTCCTTTTCTCATCACGTCATCCGTTTGCTGTGGAATTCAATTTTTGTTTGAATTTCTTTTTAAATGTTAATAGGGTGATGCTTTGGTCCGATGAACACTCCCACCGACCGCACCGAGGGTCATTTATGGTTTTGGGTCGGTGATTTTTATTCCTTACCCTGGACCCGATTTTTAATCAGATGTAGGAAACTTCGATTGCTTTTTTCCTTTTTCTTGGGTTTCTTTTGCCAGCCTCACACTTTCACCTCAAAATTTTATCCCAAATAAAAGAAAAGTTGGAAAACTCCAAAACAAGACTAAAAGCATCTTGAGAGTGAAAAAAAGAAACGACAAACCACAAGCATCCGGAATAAGGATGGAAACTTAAAAAACGATGACAAAAGTTTTTCGCCCCAAAATCGTGTTTCCTCCTTCTGCCGTCTACAGCGACATTTTCATTCTCAAGAGGACAACGGGGGGTGAAAACAACGCAAGTGCAAGGCATGTCTTTCTTCAGATCCCGGTGCCCTAAGCATTGCGTTTAAATTGGTTGGAGGAGTTTTTTTTTTCCTTTTTACTTATCCTGTGATGTTCTTTTCCAGGCACACATACAACAACAAAAAAAACCGCATTTTGCAACACATCGCCAGCCCAACAAACAAGGATGCGCCCAGTGAGCCTTATCCACCAACACCCACACGCTCATACTCGTACTCAAATGTATGTAGAGATAATTGAAATGGAATGAAAATATTAAAAAGGACCTCCATAGCATCGCGCACAGCAAAGCATATGGAGAAAGACCAACAAAAAAAAATGAGCAGAGAATTTAATTTCTGCTTAAGGGAGTCGGTTGTTAGACCGTGTTCCTTTAAATCCTTCGATGACAACAGCAGGAGCTGCAGCAGGAGTAGCCAACTGGGATCTGTTGTTGTCTGGTATGCGCTTACCAGAGATGGGTGAGCATCTTAGAAAAATCAACACCACAAGTTGGTGTTGGAGTCGGGACGACTCGAAACGACAAGGACTAAGAATGTGATAATTATTATAGATTTTTTTTTCGGCGCTCATTTTCGTCGGGAATTTTCTATTCATGGAGTGCGAAAAAGGATAATGGTTGGTGAGTTTTTGGCTGCTCTTTTTTTATGGGGAGGAAATGTTGTTCGCGTTAAGTGCCATAAGGGTTGGAGGGGATGGTTTTACTTTTTTTCTATTAAATAAAAGAACATCTTCTCTTTTCAGTACTTTAAGGATATTTAAAGAACCGATACGGTTTGTTAAAAGATGCGGTTAATTTCATTGAATTTTTATTGTGAAATCAACAAGAAAGAGGGGTGAATGAAATAAGGAAGCTCAAGAATATTGAAATATTAAATAAAAGTAAGAGGGTGGCTGGGAAACTTGGCCGGCAGACCTTCAACGTGGATTTTCTGATATGGAGCAATGATTTTACTGCAAGTATAAGCGGGGTTTCAAAATGTCAATAAAAATAAACGTGGCGATTACAAAGTTTCCTCAAACAAGTGAAAGTCCCGATATATCTGATTTACACTCTTGCAACTGCGACAAACGCCATCTCTTATTAGGCTACATAAGAAAGAACTGATTTTCCTGTCACTGCCTAGATTGACAGCTGTCAAAATACGAAAAGATTTTTGTCTCTAATATCATACCAGAGTCGGTAACTAACAGTTCGGCTGAAAAGTTCGTATTGTTTCTATGAGAGGGCGCCACTAGAATTACATCCATATCATTTTAAGTTAGTACCAACCTACAGAAGACACGTGTATAAATTTGACAGCTGCCGGACTATTAGTTTGTGAGATACAGCATTTTGAGTAAAGTAACTTTTGTTATTTTGAAAACAAAAAATGGATAGAAAGGAATTTCGCAAAACTTCGAAAAAAGTAGTTTGAGCAACATTTTTGGAACGGCACTGTATAAATGTACATTGTACATGCTGTCTCCCGAAAGACGGAAGAAAGGTTTATTAGTTGAGTTTAAAAAAAAAAACGGAAAAGAGCATAAATCCCAGTTTCGGGAAATATTCTCGAACAATCTCAAACTCAAACCCTTTTGAACACTATCATGTTCTCTTTCGCAATAGAAAGCAACTGTGAGAAAAAATAGGCCAATTGCGTGTGCTTGTTAGATTTTTGCACAAATGGAAGGGACCTACAGTTTTTTGCCGACTTAAAAAAACGTCGAGTTGGAAGCTCATTTTCCTTTCAAAGTTACGACATTCAAAAACACTGAATAACCAGCAAGGTAAACAACGACCAACTTTACTCCACCTTAAGACAAGCAGCAAACTAATTATGGCTCAAATTAACATTTATACGAAATTCTCCTGTCAACCATGACGTCTAGTGACCACGCCAATCATCAGTAAGAACCGCCAAATGTCAAAGACGCCAAAATTAGATTGCACTTCTTCTAAACTTTTTCAAACAACAATATACGATTAAATTGGAATTTTCTCCTGAACAACATTTATTCGTATAAATCACAACCACACCCAACCAGAGCGAGTAAAGAGATAAAAGAAAAGAAAATAGAACAAGTAAAACGACAGAAGAATTACACAGTGCAAAGAAAGAACACGATAGAAAATGCAAATTGAACTTCATCCCGCCACGCCGCGCCACCGTCAACAGCGACAATTCCCCGTTTTGTCATTAAGAGTGCCAGATAGTCGAACACTAATTATTATCAAACAAGGTTAGACGAGTGAGCGGGCGAAACTAACAGTTAAGTTCCTCTTTCCGGGACACCATAATGGATATGGTTTTGCGCTGCCCGATGCGGGGTGATGATGACTTCAGTTGACACTAGATGTCGTTGTTTGTGTTTTTTTTTTTTTTTTGCTTCGCAAGCAGCAACAAAACTAATGGCCAACATCGTTAGATATCAAATGTAAAACTCGTTTGTGTTCAAGTGCCGAGAACAATCGTCTGTTGTATTAATTGGGGAAAAGGGCAACGAACAGAAGTCGATATTCGATTTGTTTCGATTTTTTTTCCGATAGCGTATCAAAAATTGACACTTTTGGTTAACCATCAACTGTATCCGAGGAGAAGGCATTAAGATGGCGACTAGGTCCTGTCTGAAAGTGTCTCTAAGTTGAATTTATATTCACGTGCTGGCGATGCAAATAAGAAAAAGCAAACAGGAGGCAGACAGAGAGATGTGGAGAGTGTGCCTGTTATGTTGGTAGATTCATCATATTAATGTGACAGATTGTACATATATACTCGTACTATAGATACGAGAATACGGACTACGGCAATGCTGCGGTATTCGTACAACCTAAGGCTAAAATATTTTAAATGCAACATATCTCTTGTTCTCATTTTCCTTCTTTTGCCTGCATTTTGGCTTCAAAGTATGCATGACATCTGACATTTTTGTGTTATTTTGGTAAAAAGAAGAAGAGCTACTATGTACGCTGTAGGTGTGTGGAAATGTAATCTAAGAAATGTAAATTATTTTTTTTTCTAAGCCACATGAGTGCATTCAAAGGAAAATACGAAGAATTGCAAAGTACCTGGGTTTTAAATAAAAGTAATTCATTATTATTTGCGTATTAAACAAAGGTAAATGAATACAAATTATTTAACAGATTCCTCTTGTAAAACATTCAGATATGCGAGTATGTGCATACATACATATGTATATGAAGATTCAACCCTTTGTTGGGTTACAGAACCTTTGAAGAATGCATTTGCGGAATGTGGCTTCCACATGGTACAGGATACGTTCTGTACAATTGTATACACATAATTTCTCCCTTCAGTTATGACTTATGGTCCTAACATATGGAAACTATTACAATTACACAATTGAAACATTTAGACCGTCTTAAAAAAAAATTATGCGACTGTATCCAACAGTCCCGAGCTATGTGTAAACTTCACGCGGATGGGGTGTGTAGCTCCATTTTATTGGAAAGAAAGTAAATGATAACTAGTCCATGTTCGATAAAATTCAAGCCAATCGCATATATGTATGTATACTCATCGAATCCACTCCAATCGCAGCAGTCGACGCCAGGAAACGAACCTGGGACCCCTAAACTCAGTAGTACTGCGCTAAAAGTAGAAAAACCGACGCGCTACACACTCAACCGCCGCAGTTATAAAAACTTTTCATCCAAGTTCTTACATAAAAAAGCATATGAATGAAGTTATTACGGAAAAACATTATTTCACAACATACATACGTTCACAACATTCACAAATGAGGTGTCTAAACAAAATAATGTCTTGGAGCAATGACGAAATGCACTCTGATTTTATAAATATAAACAATTTGTTTACACTTAATCTTTATATTTATCAGGATCTCTATCACGAAAAGTAGCTCTTATTTTTTGGAACAAGTTGCCACTAGGACACTAGAGGCCAGTAGGTAGCCATTTTATTCGTAAATAGGTTGTAGGTTTTCTACATGCGAGATTGTTAATAATATTTATAAACTAAAAATACAAATCACTGCTCTAGAAAATCCTCTTTCTTTTGACATCTCATTTGTTAAGATTGGTTGAGTGGGAGAGCCGCACATGGTGATAATGATTGCAGAACATTGAAATGCAAAGCATTATGATCATGTTAGAGCGCGCAAATATACTCACACACACACACTATTGCAACGATACCCATTGCTGCCCGACTGCTGCCAATGGTCTCCACTGAAAGAAAATTGTGGGCGATGCTTTAAATAATTGTTTTGAAAACTGCTCAGCTTCAGGACAACGCAGGAGGATGTTTTATGTCTCAAATGAATCAGATACAAATTTACTAATTTCACCGTTTTTTTTTTTGTTTTTCAATCCGATAAGCCATTATTGAGTTAGGGCTGTATACCTATAATTTTCCCTCCCAGTATGCAGTATTTTCATTATTTTCTGAAAAAAATGCCATTTTCCGGCATAAAAAGTGTCTATATAAAAGTTGACCAGGAACATAAGCAATCACCACGTCAATATTTCATCGCGCTGCTATGAAATTTGAGTTACAAATTTCGTAACCGTTCGGTATTCCGTCCCCGAAATCGCAGAATTTCTCCCCGAAATCGCGGAATTACGCCACTAGAAATTTTGCTAACGCGCGCTTAGATGTTTACACATCAAAAATTGCAGATATACATATTTTCGCAAAGATGACGTAAAATATTCGATCCAAAGAAGTTGCGACTACCACCCCAATTCTGGAATCCGTTGGCGGGAATCTTCCACCGAAATTCGAAATTTCCTATCATTGAATCCGTTGGAAGGATATCGTTCACTTGTCGGTAATATGAATGAGATTCACTTGATTATTCAAAACGACCAGATCGAATCTTCCCACACATTTGTCATCCGCAACTACTCCAGTTCGGATTTGGGTGTTGTGCGGTATACCTACTTACATAAATTATTAAACTGTGCTGAGCAAGGCTCTTAATTTTGATTCATTTCTTTTATTGCAAAATGTTTTAAAACAAATGTAGTTTTATTTTTATTTATTTATGTGTAGATTTTTGTATAAAATAAAAAACAAATGAGTTGGACTACAAAGTTCTCATGATTTATTCTCGTATGTGTTGTTCTCGTTTGTGTTTGTTTGGCTCGAAATTCAGTTCATCCTCAGTGTTTGCTCTTAAATTCACACGAGTTCTTCTGCTTGCAGAAATTTTCTCACTTTGATCAAAAATTAGAGCCACACACAGTATCAATTTTGGTTAATTTAACCTATTATTTTACAAATAAAAAAAATCCTGTCAACAATGCAAGACAGCTGTGTTCGAAAGAATAAACCGACGTGTCGGTAAGACAGTTCATCCGACGGATTCAGTGATACAGTGAACACGTTCACGTGGATCTAACTAGTGAAGTGAATCTCAGATCCGACGGATTCCACTGAATGTGAATGGAAACGCCCCTTCATCAGTAATTACCACTAGTCAATGTTTGATGCGGACTCGGTCGGTAGTTATTTTTATTTTATTTCTATTTTATTTTTTCGTTTTTTTAAGATGGACTTACGATGACATGTGGTTCCAACAAGATCGAAATGGCAAACTAATCACAATAGGTAGAAGCACTAAAAAGCAACATTCAACTTGATATCGCAGAAATTTGGGCACCAATTCGAACAGCTTCGCGAGGCATCTTCCAAAAAGGAATAATGCTAGGAGAAGGAAATTTGTCACGCATTACTCACAAGTATTTATACACTTTATTTCAACACCAGTTTACTCTGAATTTTTAAATTCCTTCTGTTTCGCAGAAAAAAAAATTACACAATTCTTATTTAATCACCATTGCATCATTATACAGTAATACCCGGATAAGTGCATAAGCGTAATTTTCCAATGTCTTGAGGTACTTATTTGGGATATGTAGTTGCGAAAACCCGCTAAGCTGCTCAGAGATACTTATCCACGAACAAGACAAGTCCGCGAAAAGGCGAGAGATCTTCACAACCAACAATCGAAAAGTGACAGCTAAGAGAAAATGTCAGTCTTACTAGAGCACTAGAACTCGCCACATTATGTACTAGATTAGATTTATTACCTTTGGTTTTATTTCGATTCTAGTGTTTTATTAAACAGGGGATTATTTCATGTAAATTATGACGAAAGGTAAATAATGAGAACATAAACGGGGAATGTAGTTAAGAGATATGTACTTAAAAGGGGATTTTAATAAGGATATTACTATATAAACTTAAAAAATAAATAAATATTTGGCTTCAACAGTCCTAGGTGGAACCAAGCCTAGCTTCCGGCAACCATTTGTGTGTGCGTGTTATATTTTTTTTTGGCACGATTGGAAGGGACCTACAGTTTTCTGCCGTCTCCGAACGGCGAGTTGGGAAGCTTTACATGACAAATGATACTCTTGAATGCTTTTCATGCATTCGGAAGAGGTGGGCACTGTGAAAAACTTTTTAGGTATTTCCGGCGGGATTCGAACCCAAGACTCAGTAGTCCGACGCGCTAACCACTTGCGCTACGGTGCCCACTATATAAACTTAGAGTTTCAAAAAACCGAGGATGCTATGCAGGTTTTGCACTTAAGAGGGTGGTTCTTAACCGGGTTCCCTGTACACAGAATCCTTTCCTAGCTTATTCGTCATCAATTTTATAGTGACAAGGTACCCAACAGAGGGTGAGGTTAGACTTTCTTGTATGTGCAGTGAAAGCTCTACTTGCGGACAGCTCCGATAAGCGGGCAATTCCCATTAACGGACACATTTTCGGGAACCAACTTTTCCTCTTGTCTCCCATACAAAATGCATTCTAATAAATGGACATTCTCTTAATTGGCCGCGGACACTTTTTTTAACTCATTTTAAATAGAGATCCTCTCATAAACAGATACAAAAATCGTTTTTTTTTCTTTTTCATTTTTTTAAAGATTAGACCTTCAAAAATATATCCTCCAAACGTTTCCTGAATTATGCTACAGAAAGTCTCTTGTACACCATCAATTCTCGGAAAGTTATTATGTGAAGGTCGTTGTAACGTATTTCTTTAAACGCGTTTTTCTCGAAACTACTTTTTCCAACACGTGTGACGTGATTTCTCAGCTTCTTATGAACCGATTAACTTGAAATTTAGCGTGGAACTTCTTTATATATCCCTCTATCGTTGGATAATCCGTTTTCTTAAAATTTTTAATAAATTCAAAAAAAAAATGGGCAAAAAATCCTTTTTTTTCTAACACCCGCTATTTTGTGAAAAAAATACGTCATTCCTACTGATTAAGAACTTTCTTTTCTTTTTTTTCTGATCACCAGAATGGCTGGCATCATGTCAAGAAGGACGCACCCTTATTTCTTACCACCCCACTTTACCAGCCTGTAATTTTTTGAATTTTCAAACATTTTTTTTTATTTTTTTTTTTTTTTGTATTTTTGTATTTTTGTTTAATAAATATCTAATAAAAAAAATGGCAGATAAAAATATTTTTAGTTTTTTTTTTTATCTAATTTTAAAAAGCACCCAAAATTCGTACCGCTAGACTAGAATACCCCATTTATACACAAGAAAATCCATGGAAAATTTTGGGAAACCGGACGCAAATCTTGAATAACTGGACAGGTCGTTACATGGTGAGTTTATTATGGGATTCCCCTGAATTAATGCATTGTACATGTTCTTCTGCTCTTTCGCAGTCATTTCACCGTCTTATGTCAACAGAAGCAGGCTGCAGGATGTCAACAAGAAAAAAGGCTTTATTTGAAAGACAAAATGGATTCTGAGTGATTTCCTTATTTTTATTTTATCAACCAAAAATGTGTACACATCACTTTTAATACTTACGTTATTTTGAATTAAAACACAGCCGGACAAAAATTAGGGGACTGGACTCACAGTCTTCTACTATCATTGATTTAGTGGCTTGCAGATCTTCTTGATTCTTCAACTCTTTTAAGCCCCCAACCAAAAAAGTATCTTAATCAATGGAAATAAAAACATTCGAATCCGTTTTTAGTTGCTTTCGGGATGAAATGAGTTTTGTAAGAGTAGGAATATCGTCAAGGTAGACAATTCATAGACACAACCTAAAACGTTCACGAAGCTTTAGTAAATAAAACCAAAAAAAAAGTCCAGGAAAAGCATCGATGAACTTTTCCTTAAGATTTTTCTCGGACTAGCTCTTCAGGGTGTGGCTCATTTCGTTCCGCTGTACAAGAAAAACAAAATCAAACACCACTCTTGGTGGACGTCTGCAGACGGTCTCCTTGTACCACCCCGCAACAGCCGGTTCAAAATTGAAAATCATCTCGCATATGATGCCATCGGATGTCGACTTTCCTCCCGTCTGATTGTCATCATCATCATCATCATCATTGACGTCCTCGTATCATCATCTGCTTCTTCTGTTCCATCGATGGACAAGAAAACAACAAAATTAAATACAAAAAAAGGACACAACACAAGAAAAACAGTCGATAGTTATTGTGTTGTTTTGTGTGCACAAGAAATTGGCTTGTTCGCGTTGTGTGTACGAAGTATAAACGGTGTACAAAAGGTGAAACGCTTTCGTATGATTTATTACAATGACATAACGACACTAGCACTATACGAGTTCGAGTTCTGGCACAAGTTGCCTGTCACCCCGATGACTGCTCCGGGGGCACCTCTGCAAGAGAAATAGAACATTTATTTTTTTATAGATTTCACTTACACTAATGTGGAAGTGATGCGATGCCATGCGATGGAGATGGAGATGAAACCAGTCAAGAGCCAAGTGTGGTGACAGTCGGCGGTAATGGGTTGTTGGCTGGTGAAATGTAATGCTTTGCTGTGGAGGTCTCAACGAGAAGGTAAAGTTGTAAGGAGAAAATGTCATTTGTTTCAGTGCATTGATTACGAAGACGACGACGAGGACGACGACGAGTTTACTTTTTGTAGGGTTTTTGATGTTTTTATTTGTTTACGTTTTTGTTTTTTCTTTTTGAGTTGTATTGTAAGGCAAGTATACAAGTTTCCATTCACTTTGGAATACACACGAATGATACAGTGGCAATAACATTAAGTTTGATTGAAATTGTAGGCGGTGGAGTCTGTAGTTGTGGTAATCAGTTAAAGTGCACTTTCAGTGATTGGCCTAAAATGGGTGATTTGAAGACGAGTTTTGGGTATACAATAGTTTTATGCACACTTGGAGGAATTGCTTCGAATTATTGCGAAATGGACATTGATTAGATGAACGAAATGTTCATTTAAATTTAAATGGCAGTAAGTGTAGACCAGATCACGAAGGTTTACTGAAAGTGTCACATTTAAGTAATGTCACATAAAGAAAATGTGTGCGTTCGGAATATTTAAGGAAAAACAAATTCTAATCAGTTCAACTTCCGTCTTTACTCTACGTTATCTTACGTTACATTACATTGCATTACGTTACATTACGTTACATTACATTACGTTACATTACGTAACATTGCATTACGTTACATTACGTTACATTACATTACATTACATTAGACCACGTTACGTTATGTTGCGTTACATTATTTCGAAATCTATAATCAAACACAGTATTATTAGAGTCTACTTGGATTAATGAGTTGAAACTCTTAACGTCACCGCACAAGGGCAATACGTACGTATTACATTTTAGATCTGTCTGACAAAAAGAAATGGTGCCTGTGAAAAGTTATACAGCTGTGGCCAACTAATTAGAAACACCCTGACTCTGTCTATTCAAACAAGCGCAAATATTTTTCTGTTAACATAATGGTAATACATTTTGTTTTAGGGCAAAGAGATCACTTTGCCTGTCAACAAATAATGCACTTGTAGTTGGTTCATATTTTATCGTGGGAAATGTAGAAAAAAATGCATTTTTGTGTGCCCAAGTTCGATTCGATTTGTTGAAAAATTAAAAGTTTGTTTTAAATCTCAAAGGTTAGTCAATTATCGAACGAGTGTTAAGATTAGTTTACTGTTGACTTAATTTAGATTTAGACGATTTTGCGATGGCTGAAATCAAAAGCTACTCAGAAGGCAATAATTGAAATGTGGACTCTCAAAATGTCATACCGAGCAATCGTAACTCAATTAAATTGCTAAGTTAAGAAAATGATTGACGCTATCTAACATTTCAAGGTATTTGAATCCGCAGAAAATGCTCAAAGGAAAAATTGGCTGCGCAAACGGAGTAATCGAAAGATTGGTAGGCTTGCCAAATTTGATCCAGAAATAAGTCCAATGGAAATCCAGCGACAAATTTTAGAAGAATCGAGTACTCCAGTCTCCACACGCACCATTAGGAGACGACTGGTAGAATCTGGGACGGATGGACGAGCATCGGAAAGAAACCGCTCGTTTATTTTAATCAAAGAAAAACAGACAATTGAGTTCGCAAAGTCTCACCTGAATTGGATAGCAGAGCAGTGGAAATACATATGTAGTATGAAGCGATGAAACCAAGGACAGCCCCATGGGAGAAGATGTCGCTCGATATGTACGATGGCCAAAAGGCACAGCTTTGAGCCCCAAGTTTGTTTTACCAGTTACAAAACATGGTGGGGTATCAGCCAACTTTGTGGAATGTTTCCCCTGGAATGGTGTTGGTCTGTTACACTGAATACATAGATGACATTTAACTGGCTGAAAAATATATCTAGATATTGGAAAACAACCTGGTAGCTTGGCCGACACAAATTCGCTAGTTATTTGCAATAGCACGTGGAGACGCGGTGTAAGTGACAACACCTACGACTTCGAAGGAAATTTAAGTCTGATTTTTAGGTCAAATGCTTAAGCAATACAGTATTTCAGAACTGGTGAGTCTATGCTATGTTCTGAAACATAATCAAGTTGCGTTTACGTACTCAGTCGACAGCCGCAAATACTTGTTTCTCTTCTTTAACCAGAGCGAACCGCAGAAATTGGAAACAGAATGTATGACAAAGTTACCCTCGTCATGATGACACAACGATGTACATGACAGATGAATAAACTTTCCTTCAAACTTCAAAGTCCTCATCCCATCACGAGCACTGTTTAATGGGTTGTGCACGACGACGAGCCGTGATGACATTAGGCTGACATTGTCAAATGCACTCACATGATCACCAATCTTCATCTTCGCCCGGTTTCATCAAAGTTCATAACTTATCTTTAGCAATTATTTGACATGTTCCACCCACCACCTGTGCAGTAAAAGCCAAGTTGATTGAAAACTTTAAATGTACTCGGTGGAGTAGAAGACTGAAAAACAAAGCCAACCCTGCATATCAGGGAATACGACAGCTACGCCTGTCGCGCTTCCAAAACTCACTTGTCTTCCTCTTTCTGTCTTTTTTACTCGATATTCTTCTTATTTTCCTTTTTAGTCCTTTTTACATGTACATACATACATAATGTACGTGTAGATACTCGTATCCAATGCAATGCATATTGTACCAATCGTTGTCTTTGGTCCTTCACCGTCGTCGTCGGAGACACACACATGTCCTTTTTTCCAACCATGCTACAGATAAATTCAAAACATATGCGCATACATTATGTCTGCAATTCAAATCACTGCCATCCGCTTTCATATGCTTATCTATCTTTTGCATCTCCAAAAAAAGCAAGGCAACAAAAAAAAACATGAAGAAAGAACGGATGTAGTATCTTTAAGCCATCATCCCGAAATCCAAAGAATAAGAGAATCCCATTTTCTTTTTGAGATTTGCGAGAAATTTGTTTGTCTAGAAACCCCAAGTGGATAGTTTATTTCTTCATTTTGTCATAAAGAAATCCGCAGTCTCTCTCCCATTCCCGTTCCCAGTGGTGTGACACTAGTGAATCCTTTTCTCTCACTCTTAAAGCTGATGTGGATGTCCTTCTTGTTGGTCCCAAAAAAAAAAAAAAAAAAAAACCCCTAATCTAATGCGTTTAATGATCTCGTTCTTGTGTCTTCTCAAGTATTACAACGACAACGACGACGACGACCGACGGTGACAAAAAACCACAAACAAAACATTTGTCACTATAATTTTCCGGTTTTATATTGCGCTTTTGCGTACGAGTATATGTGTTTGTTTTGGGGTGTATCTGTGTAATGACGAGGGATAAGGGCTAAAACGAATAAGCATCTGTGCCGGAGCTATTTCAACGACTGACCCTCTAAGGCGGTTGTGGCTGCCCTGCTATAAAACAAAATTTAATTTTCGACAATTTCCTGGAAAATTGCTAATAAAATTTTAAAGATACAAATAGAAACATTGGGGATGAATTCATTTTTGGACACTGGGAGGGTGGAATGTGGTCTGAGTTTGGATTTCTTAATTATTATTCGACTTACAAGAGAGATTATTGGTGAAACTTTTGCTACCAAGGAGCAAGGAACAAGGAGCAAGGAGCAAGGAATAGGGAATCGCCATGGTAGTTTTTGAGATATGGTAATTAGCGAAGCATGTTTTCGATTCAATCGGAGCGAAAATTCTATGAATCTCAATTAGTTTTCGGTTGTTTGACGCCATCGGCCATTGAATAGGGTTTGGCTTCATTTTTGAACTGTCATTGACACTTGTCGATGCGAATTATTTCTGTGGCTGCGCAAGGAGTCAATTTGGATGGAAATAATTGTTGGACGTACATACATACATATTTCTAGTATAGCTAGAACTTCACTTCTCCATCGAAATGATTGAAAGGGGTCAAGTTACAACTTGGTTTATTGCTGTATCCTCGTATCTTGGAAAGATGTTCGCTTGATAAGTTAAAACCACATCGTCCAGTGGTTTTTTTAAATAACCCAGAACAACCAACTGCCTAGGTCTCACTACTTTGGCTGACAATAGACTGGCTCAACAAAACTGAAACATAAATCGTTTGACATCAAGGTTTTCTTCCCTTTTTGACAGATTTCTAAAACATGTCGAATTTTCGAACACTGTTGATGCTATTGTCTCATTGTCGTGGGTGTAAAACTGGATGGAGAGACGCTTTCAATAATTTCAAAATCAAAAGGAGCCAGCTACAAAATTTATGTAAGAATCGCTCGTTTAGTTGAAGACTGACATAACTCAAAAAACGTGATTTCGCAGAAAACGAGTTTCAAGTTTTTAATTGACTACTACTTGCAGAAAAAAGAGGGAAACTCATAATTTCGATATTAACTAGTGAACTATTATTTACATATGTTATTTAATATATTCATAAAGGAAAATTGACGGTAACCAGCCATTTATGGTATTGCTCATATGAATTACTTTTTTTTATAAAAAAAATATGTTGAACTGGTTTTCACATAATTTTCACAATGGGTAGGTTTCCCATCGTATGTGAACACTAGTGCACTACATTTGTCCACCGACAATCGACTTGGAAAACCGAAACAAACACAAAGCTCTCGTCGTCTCTCTCATTCTTTCATGGGTATATGCAAATGTCAAACATTAGCCACAGGATAATTTTTTATGCAGCTCCAGAGCCGGCTAATTTTTTTAAGTCTATATTCACCTCACTAGCGTCAAAAATTAGCCAGAGGATAATATTTTAACGCAATTGGCACACGGCCTTAAGAGATATTGCACTGTAGTATAAATGGGACCACTTTGAAGCATTCGATTTTTTCCCTCTCGATTATGAAATGTTCTGAATCACCTTCGTTTTGTATACAGCCTTTGATAAGATACTTGTGGATGATTTATTTTACACCCAATAGCGCAGATATCAGTGGTGTGGGGAATAGGTAACAAAGCATTGTCAGCGAAAATTGATTGAGGGGAGAGGAAACATAATGCATGTGCGTGCGAGTAGTATTCCCACAGATCAGAGTTGTAAAATTTTGCATTATTTTGCCATATTTTGTTTTATTTTGCAGTATTGTGCATTTATTGAGTTAATTTTAATTTTAATTTTAAAAAATACAAGTTAATGTAGAAATTAGGTAAAATAAAGCGAAATGAGGCAAAATAATGTAAAAAACAATGCAAATGAATGCAACGAGTGGTGATTGCATTCTTTTTATTGAAGTCTCAAAATGCAGTCGATGAATGCAGTCAAAAAACTTAATTCATTCATTGAGTTTATTTAATTCATCTTTATCGTTTACACTCTCTTTTTGCTGAAAATATATGAAATGTGATATCCAGCATCCGGCCAATGTGAGTGATTGAAGTCATCGCTTCTCCCCAATTTGTAGGGTAGGCAATTTGGACACCCAATGAATATATAGCTGGTAAAATGGAAATCAAACATTTTTTTTGTTAAGGAACTGATATACATATAATTCATATTGCCAAAAGTTGGTTTGAAACAAAATGGACACCCGTACATACATTCGAGAGCGGGGTTAAATATACACCCGAACAATTTAGATCCATTCAAAAACCAAGAAAATGATGGAAAATGCATATTTATTATGTGTCAATTCATACCCAATTTCTTAAGTTTTTTCAAGGATTTTTGAGGAGTAATAACGGAGAGTATTCTGTGAATATCCAATAAAATTTAAATTTTATTATTGCGAACATGCGTGTTATTTCTAACCATTTATATTTTTTTGAAATTGAAATTTATCTGCATTAAAAATATCATTAGCTTTTCATGAATAATGTCACAATACAAAATATTACACAAAAATGTACACGATGATAACTGTAGCATAACTGAGATATGTATGTACGTCGCTAAATATAGTTGGTACATATGAAATTAAATACCAACATATTCTCTTCTCACGGGGAGAGTACCCAAGCTATTGATATGAAATTTTTACACAATATGAAGCATGATTCTACGTCATTAACTCAATTTGAGTTATGACAGTCTTCAAGTAAATGAGCGATATGTGCAATTGCGTTTGAATAACTCATGAGTATGTGAGCACCAATGTGAATGCCTATTCGTTAGCATTGGTTTCATGACTTTACGTTTTTTAAGTTAACTAGTATCGCCTGTGGTCGAAATTCGACCAATTGTACGAGAGAAACGCACGTATTAATATTTATTATTTTACCTGGTATTTACCTGGCTTAGACATAATATAGTGGAAACAAAATTACACACTGCACTACCCCTCTTCGCAACCTTCCCAACTAATTAAGCGAATATGTTGTGTTTAAGGCAGTTAAAAAGGGGTTGAACTGTTTTGCCTTTGCCTATTTACATAATGTGTTTGATCAAATTCATTCCCCAAAACCCTTAATTTGTTTAGTGAATCCGCAAATTTGGTATATACATATTTAGTTGCGTATTCGAAAAATGAGTGCTTTGGAATATTTTTTCCGCGTTTTCAATAAAAAAAAAAGGTTTAAAGAAAAAGAAAACCAAAAAAGTAAGAAGAAAATTTCAATAGAAATAATGTAAATAGACTTGGCAGCACTCGTTCCTGGATTTGCTATTAGTTAAAACATACATAGGGAACACGTAGTTTAAAAGTAAATTAAGCCATTTCTGCTGTACATTGATTCATTCTAAAAAGTGACTGAATATAGGTATGCTTTTATCCGTTTTGACAAATAATAGTGAAGTGACGCATATTGAAACGATAATGTTCAGAGTGAAGCCGTGGTCGCATGCCGCTTTGCCCTATGAATGCTTATATAAATAACTTATTATGTCGTGGCGTAGTGGTTAGGGGGTAGGACTACTACGTAATGCTATCCCGGGTTCAATCCCAGCAAAAAGCCAAAGATTTATCACAGTGCCACCTCTTCCGAATGTCTGACAAGCATTCAACGGTATCATTTGTAAAGAGGAGCTTCTCAACTCGGCGACGGCAAAAAAAAAAAACCTTAGGTCCCTTTCATTCGTGCAGAAATACGAGTATTACACATACAAATGGTTGCGAGAAGCTAGGTTCGTTTAGGACTACTGATGCCTAATATTTTCTTTATTTTTTTATTGTAATTGGCTGATTGTAGGAACAATATCAAGCCAAAGAAAACATATGAACGCCCGAGAAAATGTTTCTCAGAAATAAGTACCCGTTGTCAATCAGAGGTGTTTGGATTGGATTTGATGAAAACCTTCAGCGTGTACGACAAGCAACGTGTTTTCAAGCTATAACCTAAAACACATGCTTTTAAAACTGATATAAATTACACTTCAGGGCACTGAAAGCGCTTTTCTTTCTTTGGTTGAAACTTATTAGCACTTGCTCCGAACGATTCACAAACAATTATTTTTAATTTAAGTTCAACACTTACAACTTTGCTTTCCCTATACGAAAACCGTGTGACCATTGCTTTGAGCGATTAAATTAATTTAAAAACCCTTTCCTGACTTATCCAGTCTCAAAGCTTAGTTGCTAGGATTTTGAAGAAAATATATCAGAGACAGTTGGTATAGTTTAATTATTGTTTTCATGTACATACCGACTATTGAATAAACAGAACAAGTTTTTAGACACTCACCTGAAAAGAAAAAATAAATAAAAATATTTCTTAGCAACATTTTCAAATTTAAATTAAATAAAATAAAATTTCATCATCGATCTAACAGACAACCAAAGTATCACAGCACCCTTTTTAACTCCTCCTTACTCCCATCTATTCACACTGAGTGTTAAACTTTTAAGTGGTACTTTGAATAGTGGAAAAAAAACCTATGATCCCCGAACCGAAATAAACAAGAAATGGTAACCAACCCACCATCAGAATGTGCTTTCCAAAACTTCTCTCAAAATTCAAGACGAAATCCAGAAGGACACTGATTAACAGTTGAAATAGCAAAAACAGAAACCAAACTTTCCAAAAACTTCCAAAGGCCAAAATTCATCCGGGAGTATCAGACTACGTCCTTGCAACATAATTTAAAGCATCCACTTGGCCATTTCGCATGTGTAAAGCTCCTAGTTCCGTCTTCACCTAAACTCATTCCAAAGAGATGAAGAGAAATCTATCTCCTTCAACAGTAAGCTGGCAGCCCTAATAGGCAAACAAACTGTCTACAAATTTCTAATGCACCCATATCAACACCCTTAAACAACAATGGAAAGGACGCAACGATAGCTACAACGACTAAACACAGTTCAAGTCCATCAACAAATTGTATATGTGTCTCCCTCTCACGTTCTGTTGCTACCGGTACAGGCGTATAGCTTCCAATTAAAATGGCACTATGCCATCGGCTAGATATTTTCCTTCCCAGTCCTGTAAATATCCTTAAGATACTTTTTTTCTTCCTTTTTCATTTCATTTCCCCTAATGTCCTCTCAATTCAGATTTCATTCGACAGCTTTGAAAATCACGAGGATAAGATGGGAAATTCACAGAAAAAAATAGAGAAAAAAACCGCTCCCAGGGAAGGACATTGTCTGCATACGAAAATCCAAGGACGTGAATGAAATCTTTATTTTCTTGTTGGCAAAGGCAGACCACCAGGAGACGTACTCGTACATAAAAATCCTTCTCCCATTTTACGCAGTGAACCTTTTACGGTACCTACATATATCCATCTTGATACAAATTTAATAAATTAGGGATGCGAAGGAGTGTTGTTGTCTCATGGTGGTTGGTGGTCTTCTTCTACTTAGTTTATCCCCCATAGATATTTGCATAAATTTCCCTTCAGCTTCCGTTAAATTTTGAAAACCAACGGGACGGGACGATACTTGCTGACCACATTCTCTTGTATTTAATACGAGCATTTCTTATTTTACAGACTTTTTCATTTTTATTTTATTTTTCTTTATATTTTTGCCAAAGATTCGATCATTGTTTGCAGAAGGTGTGTGTATAAAGAAAATAAAGAAAATACAGAAGGAGAACAACTTTCTGCTGAGACAACAGAAAGTTACATTTTCCCCAAAAAGAAACGTATCCTGCAGCCGGCAACGAAAATATATTTAAGGTGTCCAATGGTGTTGTACTTGGTTGCTCATATGTGCCGCTAGTATTTAAGAAAGACATAAAATGTAGAGAAAACAATATTCAAGCAACCTTCTTCTCAACATTTGGACTTAGCACTGGACGTTTCTAGGAACTTTGACAAAACGTCAAAATTTTGACAATTTTCGATAACGAAACGTCAAAAATGTCAAACTTCTGGCGATTTAAGTTAGACGCAAAGGCGACCGAATATCTTACGAAGAAGAAGAAGCGACCAAGGATATCTTCATCCGCTTTTGATAAAGTCCATGCTTCAGCTCCATATAACAAGATAAAGTCTCCTAAGTCGATCGGGAAAAGGCTTTCACTCAATTGCCTTCGTAGCCAAAAATCGATTAGCAAGAGTAATCCTTCGTTTGATTTCCGACGAGATGGCATTTTGTGAGCAGAGCCGAGGTAGACAAAGTCCTTTACTACCCTAGAGTTGTTGCTGTCTCTTGTGGCGTTCTGTCCAATTCGTCGAAGTTGAGTATTCATTTACGTTGACAGCATAAACTTTGTTTTGCTCTAGTTTACCTCTTAGTTAGTTAGCCGCTTCTATTTCAATACTCGCAAACGCACCGGTGACGGCTCGCTGTGTTTTACAAATGATCTCAATGTCGTCGGCGTATGCAAGTAGTTGAATGGATTTTTAAAAGATCGTTCCTCGTTTGTCGAACAATTCTTTCAAGCATGATGTTGAAGAAGTCGCATGACAACGCGTCACCTTGCCTGAATCCTTTTTTGACTTCGAAGGTCTCGGTGAGGTCATTACCGACCTTGATGGAACAGTGAGCTTTCTCCATCGTTATCCTGCACAGTTGGATGAGAAATTTGGACACTAATGTTTATAAAACCTTCGGGGCTTTATAAACAGAAATACAAAGAATAGTAACAAAGACCGGCTTGGGAACTTAAAAGTGAGTGGGATATAACGGACAGAATCCCGAAAACCAAAATCCCGAAAGCCCAAAATCCCGAAATCCGAAATACCGAAAATTCGAAATCCCGAAAATCCAAGATCCCGAAAATCCAGAATCCCGAAAATCCAAAATCCCGAAAATCCAAAATCCCGAAAGTGAAAATAAAGATTTGTTCGTAGGAAAAAAAAAATTTGAAGACAACTTATTAAACATATTAAATAAAATAACAAACTTCAAATAAATTAAACATAACAAAACAGTTTAAGTCTTATTGACAAAAAAACATTTAAGAATGAGATCAACACAACTGAATTGTAAAATATTACAACACCAATGCCAACGGGAACGGACTAATTTCACATAAAAGACCGCTATCCAGTCCTTCAAGTTCTATAGCTTTAGTGCCTAAAACTCCATTGAGCGGACAGCAACTAATCGTTTCTTTATCTCTTCTTCTAACGAAAAACAGTCGACAGATCGAACCGACCAACTTTACAATAAATCCGCCATATTTGCCGTTTAACAGAGACAATTGCAGATAGGTGTAAGGTCCGTTAAAGAGAGCGTCCGCTTAAGAGAAATACCCACAATCCATTGAAGGTATGTTCATCTGATGCAAAATTGTATATTTAAAAACAAATTGCAAACTCGTGACCCATATACTTGAAAACGTCAGACACGAAGCCGATATTTGACATTTTCAGAAGTTAAGGAAAACCGATCGAGCTATTTTTGAAAAATCCGAATTCGTCCTGTTACATGGATTAGATTCTTCGTAGAATAAGAATATTATAACCGCATTTAGTCCAAACCTGGGTCATAAAACCAAGTCATGTCCCTTTATGTTAGTTAGAAACAAAAACAACAAAAAAACCTAAAGGAATGGATATGGAAATTCTTCATGACCAATACCCGGGGCCATAAAGCAATTTTAGGAAAGTAAGGATGCATACAACACGAACGAGCAAAAAATGCATGGAGCATAAAGAAAGTAAAAAAAAAACAAACGAAATTTTTGTAACATAGAAGCTATTCATCCTTAGGAAAATATTCATAAGGATAATGGTGACTTGGGAAGAACATTTCATGGCATTTCAAGTAAAACAAAGAGTAGGGGCGCGCCGCTGTGATATTAGCGGGGGGCGGCAGTCGGCAACTATGGGTGGATGGGAAATTTGAACAAGTAGACCGCAATCTCGCCGAAATTGGCAACGGTTTCGGATGGCATCATGGTAGTGGTAGTGAAGAAAAGGATATTTATACTTATTTTCTAGAAAATATTTTTCTGTTTGTTTTCGAATTTCAGCAATACCCATTTATTTGTATATTTTCATAGCATATCAGCACCTTACACCACTACCAACCACACTCTTTGTGTATTGTGAACAAAAGGATATTATGTACTACCGCAGGCTCCTTTCTGTGTGAATCACATTGTCATGAGGCTGTCTGAATCTTTACCCGCGAGCCGATTAGGTAAAAGTGTGAGGTTTTTGTCTTACTTTCTTTTTTGGAAAATAAAGGACGTTCAAGAGGATTATAGGCTACGTAAGTATTTCTAAGATTTATATCTTCCACTGTTCGCTAGATAAGCGCAAACATTATCCGAATGTCCTTGTAATCTCATTCCAAATTAATCCTATTTGCGCAAACAAAATTGACTATGGGCGATGGATATTGATTCCACCCCGCTAATTAACTATAAACGCAACAGCGCCTTTTACTTGCTTTTCCATTAAAGTTGTCCAACTCCATTGAGGAAGCACATCCTCCAACGATAGGAGGTACTTGTACATCCACCGCCATGCACTATCCGCGCATCCTTTTTGAAAATGCAATTAACTGTGCGAAGCATTCAATTACTCTACCTATCAGGAAAATGGGATTTTTTATTTGCCCCTCTCACTCCCTCATTTAATTTCTTGTTTTACTATCCTTTTCCCTGAACTCAATAAATTCATAGCGCAGAGAGCAGGAAAAAAAATTGTGCATCTCCTTCATATTTTCTTTGTCGAAAAGCCCACTGCCTACGATAATTATAATATATCCTTCGTAACGGAGGTTGGAGTCTACACAGATTTTCAAGTATGGTAATTAGGGGCAGATAATTACTTTGGAAACTATCATTGACACAGGATCCGGAGAGTGGCGTGCAGAAAGAACACTTACTTGTTTTTGGCTGGGCGTATGATACTCCCTTAAACCCGCTATTTTTGCGCCAGCTATCTTAGTTTTGTGAGTGGTGTTGGTGCGTCTCGAAATGTGTCATTAGCAAAATTAATTCAGTAAAATGGATTCATTAGGCAGGACATCCGGTTAGGAAGTCCTTAGCTTCTTCGCATTTAGTTGATGGAAGACCGCCGCGCGGGGAAGTCGGTGGAGAGGAGAAAACAACAAGAATAGCAGACACTAAATAAATCGGGTAGCGTTAGATTTAAGTAATTGAAGCGGCAATTAAAAGTTGGCAGGGAATGTAAGCGATTACTGCCACTTTTGCATAGACACATAAATTCAAGCCGCGTGGTTTCTTTTTTTAGAAACCTATAATCTACTGAGACTGAAATGGACCAAACAGCTGAATATTTTTAACCTCTTGGCTGTTATTATAATGTTGCGATTGATGCTACCTACTTGCTGCTATAGACAACAGAATGCGGCCCAAAATGGGAATCTTGTGGGACTTGATTTAGGTCCGAATAGAGAAATGCAATTTATGTCTTCTTAGTTATCAAATTAAAGGCAAAATCGTTAGATGTGATCTACATAAGTCAACCCAGAACAGTTCCAGAAATTGCGTTGCGTTTCCATAATAATTTTGCAGACTTCTTCAGTACATAATTTAATTTCGGATGTTGGCCTTTACTGTTGCAGTAGCGGTCGCCAGTAACTGTTACGGAATTGCCTCTAGCATCATAGAAATATGCCCAATAATGCAGCCGTTCCGGCGCAAATGGCGCAGCATACAGTTACTCTATGAGGGTGTAGTGGTCTTTGGTCTTTTATCTTTTATCAATTGAGGGTTTTCGGTGCCCCAATAGGTCCTAATCTGTTTATTAACAAAGACAAGTTGAAATGATTTTTTTTTTTTTTTTAAATTGTGGTTTTCTTTACTGAGCTGTTAAACACGTTGTTGCGACGTTAGCTTTACTTTACTTTAGATGGCCCTACAATTCGGGGTGCTTCTCACAACCATTTGTGTGTGCGTGTTATGTTTTTCCAGGAATGGAATGGAACTACAGCATTATTGTCGACTCCGAACTGGGGTACATTCGTCAAGCCCGTTTTTAGTGTGAACCAGACTTTATAGGCTAACGCCCTTCTGGTTGAATACGCCCTTTAACGCTGAAATGGGATCCATTGTAGTATGAAAGCTATAGTTAGCCACAAAAAAAAAATTAAAAATTGTTTTGTGTTTTTGTGTGCTTCAATGTTATTTTTCAATATGGATATTTTATTGATATGAAGTTTTAAGGTAGAAAAATAGAATCCATGATGTTTTTTAAAAGTTTTTGAAAAATGTGAAATCAGAGACAATTTGAGAGATCAGGGCACATTCGGCTTCTGAAAAAGGGGCACATACGTCACCTGAAAGAGCACCATCTTCTTGGGGACACTCCCGATTCAGAGAAAAAAGTCATTCAGAAGGTGATGTTCAATCCATATATACATACATTTATGCACTTCGCGGCAGATTTTGTTAAGAACCAAGGAGAGGAACCTTTTTAAATAGTTAATAAGATATGTATGTGTATATGTATATACAATAGATTCTAACCCCTAAGACTAGTTCTATATACATTCAGGCAGACGGCGATGCCATGCAAACAGATTTTTGAATTATTATTTCTATCTATCTTCTATCTATCTACATATAAATTTAACAAGTTAATATTTAAAAAATTCAAGTAAACAATTTTGGGGCTATTATTTTCGACTGAAAACTCTTTTGCCGAATGTGCCCCGGACTGGGGAACATTCGTCAAAACGACTTATTTTTTTAAAATTAATAAAAAATCTCAATTCTTATGAGATTTCATAGCTAAAGCATCCGGATCTCTTTCATCATCAAGCATTTTGGAATTCGTTGATAAATTTCGACACAGCATGACTTAGTAAAAAAAAGTGTCGAATGTGCCCCAGTTTACCATACTCTTTGATTGGTTGTCAGTCATTCAAAAGAGGTGGCACCGTGAAAACACTTTTAGCTGTTGAACCCGGGCAGCATTGCGTATAGTAGTCTAACGCACCTTCTACTACAGCACGGTGCCGACAGTTCGTGTGATTAAAGCAGTTTTACTTCGCGGCATTTATTGGCACATGCCTTTAAACCAGTCGGTATCAATTTAGGACTATAAGAATCACGTAATTTAAGCTGAAAATCCATTCCGATTTGTGTGGACTCTCACGCAGGATTGCGTTTCTCCTGAAAATAAAGCTGCTGGGCCGTTTGAACGACGTTATTTTTCAAACATAAATACAATACGACTTCAATAAAAACAACTAATAGAAGTTCGGGTAGTTGCTTTTAATGAGGCTGTTGCATTAACCGAGTCAAAAAATATTGGTGTCAGAAATGGAACAACATGCTCAAAGCGGGGTTCTTCAACTGCATTTCGCCATCGCTTTCGATTTCTTCGGCTTCCAGATTGCTGCCAGATTATCATTTCGTCTTTGTCATAATCAGTTTTTGGATATATCAAATGGTACCAGCACTTTCGTAGTGCGCTGACTGTACCTTGGCCCATGCAATAGCCAAGAGGCATACCTTAAATTAAACGCCCTAATTTGACCTTAATCTGATCCGTCGCTTCCAACCAAATAAGCCAATAGACTTTTTTGTTATAGATTTTAGTCAAGTCGATCACATTTTGAACCATTGGCTGGAGAATTGCGGTGCAGTTTGTAAAATAGAAATAAGTGAACAATAATTTTTTTTAAATACATAGCTGCAATTACTGAGTCAACAATATATGGTAAGACTTTAAGTGTTGCTTTTATCAAGGAGTTGTGTGTACCGAGGGGTTGCTTTTATTGAGGTCGTGCTAAGTATTAAATTTCCTATGTTCCTCACCTCACATATACCATTTTTCATTTTATTTATTAGATCGTGCTTCCTTATTCAAGGACCCACTGGGAAAAAATTAGCTAGTTCAAATTTTCCACCCTTACTCAGGCTACCCGCATTTGCATGCCGAAACCATTTCACTTTTTCCTAAATTTTCATTTCAAATTATGACAAATTTCTCTGGCTTATTCTATAAACAATTATCTGTTGCAATTAGGTTAATTTTCATCCTTTCATAAATTACTAATTTTATTTTATTTTTTGAAATCCACAGTCGCGTCGCATCGTGTCGTTCGATTTTAGTTTGATACTCGCAAAAAGTGTTCATGTTCACTTCACAGTGAGTGAAAATATTTATTTTTTTATGCGCGCATAACAAACAATTTTCTGCTCTCAGTCGATTGAGTTTTGATTTTTTTTATTTTTTGGTTATTTGACTGTCGAGTGTTATTAAATTGCATCGCTAAATAAAAACAAATAAAATTCATTCCCGCTTATAGTGGAATTTGAAATTAAAAATTTAGTTCGTTATTATTTTACGCATTTTCGAGTTTATTTATGTTATGTGTTATTTTTGCTTTTTGCAGTTGCCAGTTGGTTGCGTGTGTCGTTTGGGGAAAAACATATTTATCTCTTGTTTTTCCTGAATTTAGTCGGAAAATGTGTGTTTTTTATGCGTGTCGCAAAGGAATGTCGCACGCTCCACAATTTAATTTGTTGTCCACAAGTGTTTGTAGTTAAAATTAATTTTTTCGCTTTCTTGTCTGGCCTGAACTGGACGTATAAGCAACCAGAGTCAAGTGATGACTTATGTGACAATTAAAGTGATCATAAATATTATACACATTGTTTGTTGGTTTGTAGTTCAGTTGGAATTAAGGTTGTTGCAATCGGATTGTGGAGTACGAGTGTTTGTGTGTGACGACATGTTGATTTGAAATGTTTTCATCGACTGACAATTCTAACATCTAACGAAATGCAATTTCATCGGATTGAATGAATCAATTCCTTAAGGAAATGAAATGATCCTAAATCGATTTTGGTATTAAATTTTGTGACCGAAGCAAAAGAAGGAGACGGACATCCTTTTTCATGCAAATTGTGAAGCGGAATTGATTCGGAGATTTGAATGCAGTAAAACACTCGGAGTTTATGATTGGATTTTATTGCTTAGCTTTACTTTGATATGTTGTTTTATGCAAAATGTTGTACTGTAGCTAAAAACAGGAAGTACCATTTTATTTCTGGTACACAGCTTAAGAAGGGATACTTTAAGATGCAGACAGTCAATAAAACAGTTTAAAATGTATACAAAGGTCCACCCCAGACGGAAGTCCGTAGTTATATCGAAAGTAAGAAGTCACAGAGAATATTTACATATGAACACAGGTTAGCATCAATCATGGACGGAGAGGATCGTAAAACGTTCACATGAGGATACGGATACACACAGTCCACTGACCACTGCAGATATTTGAATTTTCTTAGAGCAGCACTTACATATGTATAACGTTCGGATGCAACATGGTTAAGGATTGAGAACTCAGCTCCAGTTTTCCTGTAGGAATTTAGCTCCGGTTTTCTGTAATCTGTAGCAGATATAAGTGTGAATTTTATCCAATTGATTAGCTCATAAAGAGCGAATTCAATGATGACAAATGCATAATTTTTTTTAAATGTCTTAAACAGCCATAAGAATTACGGCAGCCAAAGAAGCTCTCAGACTAAGAGAAAATGGAAACTGGAGGCCCCGTCCGTCTGATCACACGCTCATACTGTACATTTTCAATCAAAAGAGACTCATGCCCTGCACAGATTACGAGAAATCCCAGCTTGATTTTACCAGATACTTCAAGGCATTCATACCAGGTAGACAGATCTGGAATAACTCCGACAATGCCATCATCGGAACATTCATCATTCATCTTCACAGATGGTTCAAAAACAGATGGAGGTACCGGAGCAGGTGTCTTCTCGGAAGGACTTTGCATAAACCAGTCTTACCGACTAGCAGGCTATTGCAGCGTCTTCCAATCAGAGATAAATGCTTTTATGAAACCAGCAGAAATTGTCCTTGCAAGGAAATTACCCACAACGGAAATCACCATTTGCGTGGACAGCCAAGCGCCACTTAAAGCACTAGACTCCAAACTCGGTAAACTCAAAATGCGTAAAAGAGTGCCTCGAAGCACTTTGAGCGATAAAAAATCACACAGTCCTACCCTGCTGCGTACCCGGACATGTGGGAATTGAAGGGAACGAAACAGAAGACGGAATGGCCAGGAAAGGCTCTAGTATAGATATAACACTAGCGGACAGATAGGCCTTACCGGCTTTCAAGACAGATAAAAATCTAATAGACCGCATCACCACCAACTTAGCCGAGGACCATAACCTGCGATTGTGCCATAACTTGCAATCTGTGGCCCGCAGTCTACCAGAAAAGGACAACATCCCTACTTTCTATGAGAAGAAACCAAATCCATGTACTCGGACACTGTATAATAGGAAACATGACCAGGAGATATGGCAACCTTACCTTACCTTTTTTTTGTCAAAGTTGCATGGATGAAAATGAAGTAGAAGCTTTAGCACACTTTCATGCCACTGCCCGGGTCTTCAAAAACGGCGCCTATCCTGCATGGGAGCACGGTTCTTTGACTGTCTGGATGACCTGGCTAAGACCTAAACAGATTTATTATTAGATGGAAATGGGTTTGTTAGACGCATGTTTCTTCTTGCATGACTAGGGTATTCACATTGGACCTTTACGGCCAATGGGTGAAATTACATTTGCTGCATACTAACCTAACAGCGTGACTTAGAATTCAATAAAAGCCCGTTGTGGAGCGGAATGCCCTTTCATATGAGACCCAACTCGACTGGTGCAAAACTCCTTTTTTTGTCAAGCCCTTGCCTCCCAATAAACTAAATTTTATGAATCTGATTTTTGAATTTTGATGCTGAAGCTTCATAACTATTTGGGACAATGGCTACTGACAAATTCAGTTGTTATATAGATAGACAGACAGACAACCAGTCTTGTTACTCTAGCAGCAACCTTTAAAACGTTTAAATGATGTAAAGGTTACACATAAAGGTTGACACGTCAATCAACAGAGTTTATGGTTTATGGTTTTATGATTATATTCGTTTCCATCGCTACTTCAAAAGCAACTTGCACGATGCTGAGAAATCTTATTTGCTATCATTTCCAGATATCTAATATCAGTAAGCCAATGAGGCTTTAGTCAGCGGTTTTTACGAAAAGACTCCAAGTTGCCCCGAAAACATACAATATTAAGCAAAAGTCCGCCCATACCCATTAAAGAAATTCAAAAACAGAACCAAAATGCTCACCCATATCTCATCTGTGATTTAACTCTAATTCCGGTAAATTTTTTTTGTTTTAACAATTCCCTCCAAAAACTCACATTTAATGATCTCGAGCACTCACAAATAATTTCCTGCCTAAATAAATCCCTAAATTGCCTACTTTTAATTACAAACATTTATTATGCGCATTTTTGAGTGTAAATTCACAGAAAATTCTAAATCATTTGCGGAGTCATTTTCCGGAACAATTATCTACGAAATGAAAAACCATAATCATTTCAGTCCGGCCTAATGGAGTTGCCAGTCGAAATGAATCATTATATGCGCGGGACAAATAATCCTAATTAACAATTCACACTTTCGAATTTCAGAATTGAATGCACTTTTTGTCGCATTGCCTCTCATCACATCCTTTATCGCCATTGTATGGGTGGGTATCCGTATATCTGTTAGCCAAATTAATAATGTACAAACGGATTCCAGTTTCGTTTGAAGGTGCGCAACACCGACCGAATTGTGAATTCACACCGGATGTGCAGATACTTTTTTCGCTTCTCTATTTTTTTTTTCTTTTTTGATTAATTATGACAAACACGAGGGGTGGTTGGTGGTAGAAGTGTACAATTAAATTATGAATGGGTTTTGTGTTGGAAAATAAAGTATTGTTAATCACATTACATTTTCATACTCGTAATTACCCTTGAAAGGAGGAAACAAATAAATTAAAATAAAAATGGTCGAGAACGCATTCGGAATAAGCAAGCTGCCAGCACCACCACTTGTCGGTTATAGTTTGTGCATTCCATCTGACTGTCCGACATTGAATTAATTTAATTTTTTCCTGATTATTACATTAAATAATCCGCAAAAGACCTAACAGAGTTACGAAAAACAATCATTTGTGATTAATAATTGCCTGCGCGATGTGGTCAGAATGTTGTTATAAATGTTTTAAACACATGCCAAGTCAGGGTTTACACTGTTCGGTTGATTGCGGTCTGAATTGCTTTTTTTATGGCAAAATACAATAAGCATCGCTCGTAGCCAGAAGTTGCAAAAAGTGAAATATTTATTTGGTTGCACTTTTGACGTTTAAAAATAAGATCGCTGACATGAGGTTTTTTATTTATAAACCAATTCAGTTGAAAATGCCATTGCAAGTTGGAGTGGAATTTAAGGAAATATAATCAACTAGTCTGCCCGTGCAAGAACTCTCACAGGAAAAAATCCAGCCCCCAAAATCCCCATATGATTTCCATCTGTCAACTCAGGGAAATCCCATGGAAATCATACGGGAAGTGTTTATTCTTTTGGGAGTTCATTTTGGGTAGAATATTTGTTTTGATAGATTTCTTAATTTGTTGAAATTTATAAAGTGAAAATGCAATTCGGCACTGCTCCGGGAAATTCTCTGTCTTTTGACACGTCATTTGTTAACATTGGTTAAGTGTGAGAGCCGCAAATGGTACCTATATTACAGAAATAATATATAGGGTAACTTCGGGCAATATGGCGCACTTTTTTTGTTTCTCAAATAATTTCAACATGAAAAGCTTTTTTATCAAAAAACAAAAACAGTAAGAAAATCAGAATAAAAATACGTTAAATAATTATAATATTTCAATGATTTAAACAAAGAAAAAGTTAAGAAAAAAATGTTTTAAAAAAAAAACATATGCATAGGGCAATATGGCGCATCCCCTTGGGCAATATGGCGTGATGCTGTAACCGCGGTTTGATTTGTCACAGCTATCACAGGTGTTTTTGAATGAAGTACATGAGTCGTGGGCCAGCTCTTTTCTGTTAGGAGCGAATCTATACGCTTGTAGTTTCCTTACATGAGCCACAATTTTTTGCTCGTTTTCTACTTCTAGGCATGTGGGGAACCTAAACATGCTTCCTGTCGTCATTGTTCTAGAGTCTTAGTATACATATTTTTACATGCTTTACATGCGAAATCCATAAGGGCCAGAGTGCGCCATAATGGCCCTACGGCAAGTGCGCCATATTACAAAACAGACGTATTTCAACAAAAGTTCAAAAAAACGCCAGATTTTCTTTTACCGATCAATGCCACCAAAGGAAAACTAATATGATTCACGTCTTTTCACTGTGTACACTAACCCCGTGCGTTTTATACTTAAGGAGCCACACGCAAATGAAAATGAGCCAAAAATATATGCAGATGACAAAAGTGGGATATTTTTATGTTTATTATTTTTTTCACTTGTAAACACAATCGCAACAGCTTTACAACTTAACATGGCAGTCTATAAAGGAAGACTCAAGTTTTCCCATCGTTTTATTTTCTATAAGTAAACCGGAAATATGGTATTTACAAGGTGCGCCATAATGCCACTGCGCCATAAAGCCCGAAGTTACCCTTTGATGATTGTGGGTTTGTTGTTTGAGTGCCGCTTAAACTATCAATATACAGACAGACATACTGTAATAAGAATGCATCTTCAGTACAAAACGTATATAAATTGCAGTCTAATCAAATGAACTGGATAAATTAAAAAAATTCAAACACAGATATGTACATATCTCATTTGTCACGTCCACCATCTTTCGGACTCACATTTGTTAAGAAAAAAAACTCAACGAAATTACAATCTCCATTCTTCATTTCAGGATACTTATCAATTCGAAAATTGTACAATTTCATATTTCTGAACTAAGGAACGAAGAATTTGCAGATTATAAACTTCTGTAATCTGGCAATACTTTTAAGTCGAATTGGAAGATAGGTTGTATGCGCAGTATCCAGCATGTTAAGATAACAAATATCAAGCAAAAAAAATTAAGAAAGCTAACGATTTCTGACAATTTCCCGCGCAGCCGCTGCCGGTTGTACAAATTTTAAGGTCAAATACGAAATGAAAAAAATACCAGTATTTTTTTAAAATGCATATTCGTTCAAATAATCTTTTGAATTTCAATACTCTATCGTAAGTAAAGCTCGGTTTTGTAATCTTTGTTCGGTTGCAGAGAGTATTGATTTTATGAAAAGAAGATTGTGTTTGTTGCTACGGGTTTCGTCAAACAGAACTCAACGAATAGTTCGGTAAAGAAGTGTTTAACCAACAACAATGTTTACTTAAATACAGTTGGCTCATCACAAACTCATAGCATGTTTCAATTTAAAACAATTTAGGACCAAAATCAACATTCATCTTAAGGAACAATCCAAATAGACCACAAAATCTACTGTCACAGAAAAAGATCCGATGTAAACCTATTATGACTGACTACCTTTAATTCCAATCAATGTTTGGCCTATTGATCGTTGCCTAGGCCAAAACGAAGACCCATTTGCCTAAATTGTTTCAAAATTTTTTTCAAATATAAATTGAAATCATAGCATTTAAAGACCGCCTTTCTAGCCATCGGCACATTTTTGAACCACAAACTAATTCGATTTAAATTTGTAATAACAGACAGACAATTAAGCTCCTCATGTCATTAATTGACACCCGCAAGGCAGACTTTATAGTACCTAAGCTATTGCTATGCGATTCTAAAAACGCTTGTGGCATAGACAATTTGCTAGCTCAACGCAGTATGCAGCTTCCAGGAACTTGCAGCACTGTTTAAGTAGTTTTCCTTTAATTTGCAATGTTACATAAATTGACACCGATTTGGTAGCACTCGGGCTATTATTCGCTGGTTGAGGCAATTTATTTATTCCTAACAACCTGTGAAACTGTAAGTTTTCAATCGTTTCTTTTTTTTTTTTGATAAATTTTTCCATCCGTGGAGTGTGGAATGCATTTTCCATTGTGTGGAATGCAGGAACAGTGTTGACTTGTTGCATAAAAAGGAGGATTCTTTTTTTAATGTTCTATTGCCTTTGGGATTGTATATAGAATATATCTATCCATCTTTATACAGTGTGGTGGTCCAGTATAACGAATGCCAATATAACGAATTATCGATATAACGTACACTTTTTTCAAATGCATTATTGGCTCTATATAGCGATCGAACAAAAAAAACTATATTCGATATAACGAATGTTGCTACAATATGCATGCTTTAAAAAATACAAAGAGACAAATTTACCTAAGAAATACAACAATGTTTAGGGAACGGTCGATGGAAAAATGTGGGTGTTGTACATGCAACCAGGGCCACCCTAACCTCAGGGCTAAATGGGCTATAGCCCCAGGGCGGAAGCCTTTTGGGCGGCATTTTTTGTTAGTGTTATTTAGTTAGAAGTAATTTTTATTTAAAAATTTTTCATACCAAAAATCACCAAATTTTGGCAATTTTGAGTTACAATCTTTCCGGTCACTTATACTGGTATAATGTATCAATGAAATCCATTCGGTTTTGGTTCGGTTCTCGTCAGTTTTCTATCAAGTGCCAGCCATACTACTGCAGGCTCAGTAACGTCGCCGGGTTTTCTTCACCTCTCTACTGATATCACTGTTTACAAGAGGCATCACAGTCTTACCATACTTGTGCCTAATTTCACAACATGTTTCAATACCGGTGAAAAGTCTGTTTCTTAAGGTTCTCGTGACTTAACTTATAAGGTCCGGCCCGTTAGTGCTCGCTTCCAAAAATACGAAAATCTACGAAAAGTTACGAAAGTTCGTAGTTTTTCGTAACAGAGAGTGTAAAAAATATGGGCAGATTTATAAAATCACATACATTTATCATTCACTCCCACTCTTTGAAATTTGACAAAATACGAACATTTGGTGCAAAAGTACGCAAACGGATCTATTCTTCTAGCTGCTATTTCTCAGTTTCGGCTGAGAACAGTTTTAACTTTAATTTAAATTCTACAATCTACAGCATTCTTTACTTCTTGATAATTTTGAAAATAATTTTTTATTGTATCGTGTAGCTGGGCTACCATTGCAAAACAAAGAAAAAAGGTTATCAGTGGCCTATTTTATCAACATACAACAAATTGTAAAATATTCATGGCTTCACCAAACATTTGTACCATTTTCTTACAAAGAGAGGCCCATTATTTTTAGTAGCCCACTGGCGCCGAATGTCTTAAGACGGCCCTGCATGCAAACGAAGGTAAGCTCCTTGATGTAACTATTCGCTTAGTTGCTAATAGGAGGATTTGGAATCTTGGAACAATACTGAATGGTTTCTTCAAGAAGATACGCGTATCAACCCACTCTAGGCTGTTGAGAGTGTATTAACTGAGCTAAATAGAACAACGTTGGAAGTTCTAAAAAACTTGTTCTAATAAGTTCTACGGGAAATAGCTTCAAATTTCTGGTGAACGTTTGCAAAAGCATGTCCTTATTGGCGATTGCTTTTTGGAAAAGGAAAGGAAAGAAATTAATTTTGTTTTAGTTTATTTTACTTTCTTTTCTACTTTTTAACTTGTTTTGTTGACTTTATGAATAAATTGAATAAAGTGTTATGAATTAGATACAGTATTTGTACATTTCTTTAATGTTTCGTACAAGGAAAATGTATTCGATATTACGAATTTCTCGATATAGCGAATGCAACTGGACATTATATCATTCGTTACATTGGACCACCACCGTAATTAAATCGGTAGCGCAAGAGCTTGTGATTTCTCCTGAGAGTTTATTTCTGCACCGATTCCAATGGCCCTTAGTAATAGAAATTCGTTAAGTCGCTCCTAAAGTCGAATTTTGTTAGGTGTAGCTATGGTACTTTTAAGTATTCGTAGCAAGGCTGCCGAAGTGAGTACTAAGGGAGTATTCGTACAACTCTCTCAAACACTGTACTCCCGTACTCCCCTCCCCTATTAAATATTTCCATTTTTTAAAAAATTTAGTAATTTGAGTAGCTTTTCTTCTGTGAATAGTACTTTGTTAAAATACTAGCTAACAAGCACGGTAACTTTTAATGTATTTCATATATTGTCACCTTAATTTCACTGAATGAATTCACTTTCCAAGTGTTAAATCCATATACAGGGTGCTTTCTATGTCCCAGGCCGAGTGTTTTTTTAATAACTTATATTTATCTTTATATTTTATTGATCGATTATACGCGTAGTATATGGTATTTAACAATATGTACGGAATATGATGTTGGTCAGGTAACTGGCTCTGGCCATAACGATTTCGCAGACATCTGGTGTTAGTTAAGGTATTTTTATTTCCAATTTTATTCTTAAGCATCAAGGTTTCTTCAAGTACTGAAGAACTCTGGAGGGTCAAATCAGGGGATCGCGGGAGCCACTCATTATCACCACTTTTTGACCTTGCATCGTAGAACGAGCTGTTTGTGATATGGCACCGTCTTGTTGGACACAAGGCATTTTTTCAACATATCCTGATAGCGGTATCTAGTAACTGTTATAGCATTGCTCAAGCATCCTTAAACAAATATGACCCAATGATGCCGCCGGCAAAAATGGCGCACCATGCAGTTACTCTACGAGGGTGAAGTGGTCTTTGATGTATCAATTGAGGGTTTTCAGTGCCCCAATAGCGACTATTCTGTTTATTTACAAAGCCGGCCAAGTCGCTTCGTATGCTTCGTCACTCATAATGATTTTTACCAAAATTGGTGGTCGTCTATACTGAGCTGTAAAACTCAGCTGCCCCATACTAAAATTTGCTGTCGACTTCACTCTACGACTGTCAAATGCCAACTGAAAAATGTCATCCAATCCGAAATGGCGGCCAAACAAAACAAGCACCCTTTACCTTGTTCCATCAACCATTAAAAAACATTCTTGAGGCTACAGTCAAAATAAAGTATTTACCTTTTAGAGTTTTAACAGGCTAATACTAGATGTTAATGCTTGATTTGTATTGTTTCTGTTTTGTACTCCTCTCAGACACAAAATACTTCCCTGTAAACGTCTAAAATACTCCGATTAGAATTTTCAAAACGGCAGCACTGATTCGTAGTAATAAATTAGTTTTAACAAAACTCGAATTTAACGTAATTATTGTGACTCAAATCAACCCATTCGCTATTGTGAGCTAGCACAGTAGATTTTGACAGAACAACAAACTGAAAATTTGATTTTTTATTTGAAATTTGTTTATTACTACGGATTTCGTGTTAAATTCGAGTTTACGTAAGACTCGAGTTTAAATTCGTTTATTACTAAGGGCCAATGATTCTAACACTGATCGAAAGCTTATCAACTGAACTTTGTTCACCAGTGTAAACAATTTTGAAAAAGTGCATATGATTAAAGTTATTACGAAAAAACATTATTACCTATATAGTTACGGGTAAATGGTTTCTACATGCGAGATTCCTCGCACTGGTACACTAGTTCACTCTTAAAAAGGTACTCAAGAAATATTATTTAATCATTTGCTATTCAGAAAACTGCTACTGTGACTTTATCACAACCAAGTTCAATCACTCCGAGATAAAGTCCAATATGTTACGTCACGTTTTCAAATGCAGCCAAATCAATCGTAGTGCGTTGCGTACAAGTCCACTCGACAGCTGACCGAATAAAAGACATCTGTCAAACTCGATGTCTATTTTGAATGACATTTTCAGCTGTTACCAGATAAAATTCGAATGAAGGAGTTTTTTTTTTATTTCTCGGTAATTAAATAAAACAAATTTAATTACTTTTCTATCACTAAGCTGTTTGCGCTGAATTAAATTTCCAATCGTTTCAATATCTACCACGCACGCATGGTTATTTTTAATTTGTTTAATTCAACTTAAAAAAGAAATTCAATTCAATTTAATGATGAAAAACGAAAAAACAAAAATAGGTACTCTGTGTGTACTCGTACATCAAACTGAAGTGCTTTCGTCGTCATTAGTCTGTGCACATTCACGTTCTATGGTCGCAAGGGAGGGCGGCCAACGTTGATGCAGATATAGAAATAAGCGAAAAATTATTTTCCGCTGTCTGGCAGGGCTGATAAGACCGGGGTGGTCTGTCAGTGCATATAGTCCAAACTCCCAGGACCGGCGCGGCGCGGCGGTTATAAACAACAGAAATGACTTTAATTTACGTCGTTTTTCTTTTCATTTTTGTTTTTATCGTTTTGTGAATATCTTTACGTTTAAAAATAGAAAGTATAACAGCGCGCACCACCGAAATAAATGCAAAAAAATAAAGAACAACAAAAAATAGTGATGGCGGCAGGCATGCCTCTTTCAAGCTGAAATGTGTGTCGATGGGTGATGTGTGTTTTTTTTTGTGTGGCGTCAGGTTTAACGTACGTCTAATTATTAGAGCGTAGAAAAGAATAACACACACAAATGCAGACATTAGGGTCGCGGGGTGTTTCATTTGTGATTTATTATGAAGCAGCACAAAAAATGAATGCCTGCAAATATGTATTTCTGAAAGAAGACCGTTATTGATACTTTCTTTGAAGTACATAACATGACAGCTCAAAGCATATGTCAGATCGCACATCATAACAATAGGAAATGGCACGCAACCAGCCGCAAGCGACAAGGATCCATGGTTGAACTATTGTTAGTTATGTATGAAGATAGGCGAATGCATTTAACCAATGCACTATCGCATAATCAATCAAGTGGCTACATCAATTGCGGAACAATGAACATCTAATTGAATTGGCAACAATGGCGTGAAATAGAGAGCGAGAGAGATGACTGAAGGGTGATTTCAAGGGTTATTAAGTGCGACAAGTGTAATCAATATTGAAGAGGAGAAGGATGTATCACACATTCATACGTGAGCATAAGGACGGTTCGTAGTGGTCACCATCCGGATAGTTACGAAATTATTGTAAATTTAATTAACAGCTAGAGTCACCCGGATTAAGTGGAAAGATAAATATTCGAGAATTTCGGTATAATTCTATTTTTCTTTACTCAGATTGTTCGCCTTCATCGGAGAATCTACGAGTGACATACTCGTAGCCATGCTGAATACTGGACTAAATCAAAAGATCAACAGCAAGCTCGGAACACAGCTGATAAAACTAGGACTATCTAAATATGAGGAAGAAATGACTGAACCCACACTCTTCAAATGCCCCGCAAAGAGCGCTCGTGAGCGAGTAGGAAGTAAAGAATTCAGAACTCCCAAAATGCTGATATCATAACCTTCAACACATGTGTGGGATAACCGAAAACCCTGCTCCTGACATTTAATATCATATCGTAACGTAACGTATCATGATGTAATGTATCGCAATATTTTTTTCCCTTAGACAAAAAGGAATTTAATGTTAACGTATCGTAACGCAACGTATTATAACGTATTGTAATAGGCAATTCCGACAAAAGGTTGTGTTTATGATTAAATTCTGATAACATTATCCACGTCAAAAACTGAGAAGAATGTAATGATTTCGTGATGTAACACAGCGTATCGTAACGCAACGTATCGTAACGTATTGTAATAGGCAATTTCGACAAAAGATTGTGTAGGTATATGATTAATTTCTGATTTAGTGTTTACGTATCGTAACGCAACGTATTATAACGTATTGTAATAGGCAATTCCGACAAAAGGTTGTGTTAATGATTAAATTCTGATCACATTATCCACGTCAAAAACTGAGAAGAATTTAATGATTTCGTAATGCGTATCGTAACGCAACGTATCGTAACGTATTGTAATAGGCAATTTTGACAAAAGATTGTGTAGGTATATGATTAATTTCTGATTTAGTGTTTACGTATCGTAACGCAACGTATTATAACGTATTGTAATAGGCAATTCCGACAAAAGGTTGTGTTAATGATTAAATTCTGATCACATTATCCACGTCAAAAACTGAGAAGAATTTAATTATTTCGTAATATAATACAGCGTATCGTAACGCAACGTATCCTAATGTATTGCAATAGGCAATTCTGACAAAAGATTGTGTAAGTACATGATTAATTTCTGATTTAATGTTTACGTATCGTAACGCAACGTATCGTTACGTCATTGTATCGTAACGAGGCGTATCGTAACATATTGTAATATGCAATTTTGACAAAGGATTGTTAAGGTAAATGATTAATTTCTGATTAAATGTTGTCGTATCGTAACGGAATTGTATCGTAACGCAACGTATCGCAACGAATTGTAATAGAAAATTTTGGCAAAAGATTGTGTAAACGATTAATTTCTGATAACGACAAAAATGATTTTGTAGCGTAACACAGCGAATCGTAACGTATCGTAATAGATGACAAAAGATTATGTAAATGATAAACTTTTGATAACTTCACCTGGACAAAAACGAAACTGAGAATGATTGAAAAATTTGTCCTAAGCCAATGATTCATTGCATTGAATGCACGCAATTTTTCTGGTGGCATTTTTTGACTAGCTATTACTCTGTCGAAAACAACCAAAGCAACAGGTCGCAGAAAAAAAACAATATCCTATGAAGGAGTCGCATTTAAAACTCAAACTTGACCACTGGAATTTGAGGACCATCGATGTATAATTTGAACTTCAATCTCACAGTTCGTGCAGAATCCTTCTCCATTTATCCAGGATAAACAATTTCACTTTCTTTGCCTTTATTAGTTTTAAGTTTTTCTTCTTGTTTTTTGTTAATACCATGAATTCGTTAGCTGAACTTAATGAAATACCGGATAAAGTCTGTCCTGCATCTTCTTTGCAAATTTGGTGCAGGTTCAACCATTTGCCATTCACACACAGAAAAAAAAAAACATTCAAACAATGATGTTTCCTTTTCCGCATCATTTACCTTCACGAAGGAAATATCCACGAATCATTGATACTTCCAACCACACGCTGATTTATTTTCTTAACCAGCCAGCATAAATCCTTCCTCCTCACTCAGGACTAAAATTGCACTTCATTAATCTCAGCTCAGCAATGTCGGGAGAACTCGGAACTGGAAAGACAGACCTATCGAGTTTAGTTTATGTAATATCTACACACCTCCACCCTGTGGGGCGGGGCGGAGCGGCTCACCGCACTCTGCCAACACCACCAAATAAATTTCATCTTCACTACACCCGAACGCGCCCCATACGAATCGTTACAATTAACGCCTTCGTAAGCAATGAATCTCCTATCCAAGCCAGACAGCCGCGCCGCACCGCACACAATCGTCATCATCATCATCATCATCATTCCAACATCACTCTCTTTGGACTCATTAAATGTTTTCCGCTGGGTGGTGGAATAAAAATGTTCGCAAAATCCGCACGAAAAAAAGGATGTGTATAAGTGTAAAAAGAATTCAATGATGCACTCGCCCGCCCTTCATGCCCCGAACCAACTAACCGACCATGAATTTTAGCTGAGAATAATCATCTGTCGGTGGTGGTATCGGTTGGAAGCTCCTCCTGGACTATAAATAACAAAATTTATGGAGAGTAATTACGATAATAATTCCCTTCGTCCTTCGGTGTTGTACGAGTACAATATAACATATCCTGTTCCGCCACGAGAACCTGAGCGGTGGGGGTGGACGCCTGGAGAATCGAACCGAAAATGCCTTGCATTAATTTTATCGCCGCTGCGCCACCGTCCAAACTATACAAACATACAAACTAATCATTGCTGTACGTCCACCTAAAGCAATGTTGTTGTTTTTTTTAGTAGTAGGTATATAAACATTCTCTACAGGATATTCATATCCTTAGAAACTCGGTCTAGTTGGTGGTAAGCAACGATTCGTTCGTCAATCAATTTGCCACAAGCGCAATCATGCAAAAGCACACACAAGTTAATGAAAACAAAAATAAAAGGATCCAGGATCACCGGCAGCAACAACAACAGGCACATGAAAATCATTATCCTAGGAGTATTAAATATGCAAACGCAAGGAAATAACCAAGGAGCAGAGAACACAGCTACAAAAAAAAATAGAGGAAACAATACGAAATAAGCTCGGGGAAATAGTCCTTCCGAATGTTCTGTAGGGATCCACTGAGGGGATTCTCTACAGTCGTCCTTTAACTCAGTTTTCTATTTTTTATTTTTTTTTGCAAACTACTGTTTTTTCTGTAAATGCATTGTTGGCAAAAGTCCCTAATCGATGTGCCTTGCAGTTTGAATTGAATTTTACTGTTTTGGCCTGAAGGCGCCAACAACCAACTAAGTAACTGCGTTTGTAAGGATCTGGGAAACAAAAAAATAAAATCCCCCGAAAAGCATTGAAAGAACTGTGAATCCTTTTGTCTTTTAGCTCATTTCACTTCTCATTTGCGTAGTGGTCTCTATATACGAGTATACATACATATACGCTACAGCCGCCGCATTTATCCTTAAGGCACATACAAGACACAATCCAAACATTTGCAATGAGAAAGGAATTTCCTAGTTCTTGCGGATCCTTGCGAACATTGCCTGGTAGATTCAGTATAAATGTATGTGTATAGATTTCCCCCCAAGGAATTAACCGTCGTCTTATTATCCTTTTCGTAGCCGAAACTAAAAAGGATTATTCGCCTGAATATATAAATTATCGACTAGGATACGGGTGGACCTAAAAATAGCGTGTATACGAGCGAAAGGATGTTTTGTGATTTTTCTTCTGCCTATTGCCTATGGATGAAGTCAAACAAAAAAGGATGTGAAAGAAAATTTTCTTTATGAGATTTTAAATCACCTCTGGGCAGATTCACAATGAATCGTAGCACAGGGATGAGTTATGAAATAAATTCGAAATTAATTCAATTTGTTTAAAAAACAAAAATAAAAAAAAGGATTATTCTAAAATCGCTTGTTTCACAGGAGCACGCGTCTAAGGATGGGAATGGAAATTTATCGCCAGGAATGCCTGCCTGCCGTACACGACGGGTTAAGGAGGAGCAAATAAAAGGTGAAGATATGGATCAGAGGGATCATCAATTTAACGGTATAAATCAGACTTTTATGGACTCGCAACTGAAAGAGAAATAGCCAAAGGTAACTGGAATTTTAATAGCCACGGGAATAGGAACTTTTTAAGGATAATGAAAAGGGGTTGTAGTTTGCAGGTATCTTTTCGTTTCGTGAAAAAACTTTGAAGCAAATTGGAGTGGCTCAGGTGTGCCCTTAGGGACCGATTCCTGTTTTTTTTTAAGTTTCTTTTATTTTTATAGCAATTTTTAAGTGACTTGTACAAGAGAAGATTGGGATGGACGCCTTATTGCCGCAGTTATGAGGCCATTAAACTTTGTCTTTGGAGATAAACCTTTATCTTGGATTTGAATACTTAAATTTTGCTGGAGTAGAGAGGTCGATAAGGAGATGGATGTTTGAGATGGTTATGGTTTTATGAAGGCGCCACATTTATGACAGATCTTCGGGTTGCACCATCCCGACGGAGACCAGCATCGACCAAATCCTGCCAATCACGCCAGACGAACTGCACGAAGCATGCAGGAAGATAGACGACAGTAAAGCGCCCGGACCTGACGACATCCCAAATATAGCGATCAAAGCAGTCATCACAAGGAGACCAGATCTTTTTATAGCAACGATGCCTTGAGGAGAGGATTTCATGGACCCAGAACCATGGAAACCCCAGCATCTGGTGCTGCTATCCAAAGGAAATAAGCCACCTGGTGATCCTTCGGCATATCGGCCAATTTGTCTGCTAGATACAACCGGAAAGATCCTAGAAAGCATCATATACGGCAGATCAATCGCCGTGGCAGAAGATAGAGGAGTTTTGTCTGACCACCAGTATGGTTCTAGAAAATCGCGTTCCACCGTGCGTCGATGCAATAAAAGATGTGGTAGAGACAGCAGCTGAAGCGATACGTGGGAAAAGATGCCGAGGGGGCACAAAGAAATACTGCGCAACAGTAACGACGCACGACATTGAAAATGCATTTAATTCTGCAATTCGTCCTGATCTCTGACCAGAATGGATACACCACCCTACCTCGTGAATATAATCCTTAACAACTTCACTAGCAGAAGCTGAGATACCAGACGGAAGACGGCTTTAAATATTACAATGTTACCGCGGGAGTCCCCTAGTTGTCAGTCCTTGGACTTCTCCTGTGGAACATAATATATGATGGATTTCTGCGATTAACGCTGTCACAAGGAGTTAAGGTTACCGGCTTTGCTGACGATGTCGCAGTAGCCAAACATATCTACGAGGCAAAGTCAGCTACGGACGAAACGATCGGTAGGATCAAAAATTGGATAGAGTCTGCCGACCTAGAGTTAGCCGACCACAAGACGGAGGCCGTCTTAATAACAAGCCGAAAGACTGTGAAATACGCAAGCTTCCGGGTTGGAAGTCAATCAATCGGGTCTGAAGAGGCGTTAAAGAACTTGGGGGATGCTGCCAAATATCGGTGGACCTGGATACGCGAGGAGGATTCTGCTTTCCGGAGTGGTAAGCTCAATACTTCTATACGCTGCTCCAGTCTGGGTGGGAGCTCTTACAACGAAGGAGACAAAAAAAAACCCTCGTCCACATACAGGCTCTGCGCAATAAAAACAATATGCAGTTTCCGGACAATTTCAGACGAAGCAGCCTGTGTTATACCGGGTATGATCCCTATCGACATCCTCGCTACCGAAATGCAAAGGGTCTACCTTAGGCGTACGACAAGCCAAGAAGAGACCAATATTACCAGAAGGAGAAAAGCTGAAGAAAGTCCAACATCTATAGGGCTGTGGCAAACCAGATGGGACACCACGACAAAAGGCAGATGGACCCACAAGCTGATTCCCACAGTCGAGATCTGGACAAAAAGAGCACACGAGGATTGCAACTTCCACCTTACGCAATTCCTGTCCGGTCCGGCGGCTATCGAAAATATCTTCACAGATTTGGACACGATAGCTCGCCATTCTGTCCAGAATGTCCAGAGAAAGAGCGCGGATCACGCAATGTTCCACTGTAGACGTTTCGCAGAAATAAGAATGAACCTACCGACTCCGAAGCTTGCAGTAAACCACCACTGTGTGCAGATCTGCTCTTTCATAGCGAGCAAGCAGAACGGGCTAGGAAGACTCGAAAGATTAAGAAGAGTTGTCGATTAGTACGTAGGCGCCATCGGGTATTTGGGTGTATGAATCGTGCATTGCTGATAGCCCGGGCTATTAGTATCTTTGGGCTTAGGAATTCTGCTCATTTTTTTTAGGTCGGAAGTTGACCATGAATGTATTGTCCCCCCTTTAAAAAGATCAAAGAGTTCGGTCATCTTCAGATGTTCGTTTTGAAAAGTAAAAATAGTAACAAGTGCCAAACTCGGGGTTCCAGCAAAACGGATCCAGATGTGCCGCGTCAGGCTGGCCTAAAGGCACTGCAATGTGCTTATCATCATCATCTTAAGGACGGTATTCTAGAAGTATTCAGAACGAAACTGGCCGCGAGGTAAATAGGAAAGCTCGGTTACATCGAACGAATGCATATTTGCTACAGCTAAGAGGATCTTCATGAAGACAAGAAAGACCAAACCTTCGTTTTAAGGAAGAACACAGCTTGCGCGTATACTAAAGCACATGGTTTGGAGAGAAGGCTGATGTTTCTAATACCCTCAACCGCTCCACTGTGGAATTTGTACTTCTGGCACATTTCTGGTCAGAAATCTTATTCTCCTGACCAACCATAGACAAGTTAGTTTGCTAGGAGTTCCTTCCAAACGAGTTTGATTTTTTAACTTCTTTTGGAGACTCCAGTTAGGCTGCGGCAGACTTCTGACGCAAATGTCCGCTAGAAAGACTATGTTTTAGAGTAACTCTCTGTTTCAAAAAGATTGGAAAACTGTCTTCTTAAGACAACAGAGTGATGGTTTTCGGGATTTTTTAAGGGATGCTGTCTCTGGTTAAATATACACTCCAAGTCGTTTAGACCCAAACACAGTCTCTAAATATAATCTAATCTTTTATCTTGATTACTTTTACTGCCCCTCGAAGCCTCAGATATCCTCAGGTGTCCACACCACTGTATACTGTATACTGTATATTTTAGCAATTAAATGTGATTTATTCTCCATCAATATTCACCAGTTGGATGAAGGGGAGAACTTCCAGCTAAGTGTAATCCCTGCAAGGCGAAATAAATTTCACCGTCTCAACCAGTGTACGGCCCATCGGGGTCTTATCAAAGTTCTCTCGTCTTTCCATCTCCCGATATCGTTTCGTTACTTTGTCGAAGGAACCATTCAAATCCCAACTTAAACCTAGCTGTGAATTTCCTTTGCAAATGCCATAAAAACGAAGAAACACATAAATCCTTAAATTTATCCTTGTACAACATTGTATACAAAACCAGAAAACAATACGCAGACGACAATGGCAATGGCAACCGGCAAAACACAACCACCACCACCCCCAACCTAGAACTGCCCAGGATATGAAAACCTATAAAAAAAAAAAAGGCAAACAAAAAAAAAACCCACCGCTTTTGCATTTAAATTTGTGTATTGTATGCGTGTAATTTTATGTTTTCCCTAAACACCAGGCCCAGATAGCTTCCACTACCACCACACCCCATACCTATAAAGGAAAAGGATACCTCCTTCGTGCAAAACTCATTTAAATACGAATTTCCATTCGTATCGCACAGCCACCATCACCGACTCGACTAGCAAATGGATGTGTAGGAGTACTTGCGAGTCGTTGTCGTGCTGCTAGCGTGTGTGCACATAAAATTCACAATTAACAAGGATTGATATTCTATTTGGCTGACACTTTTCAGGATATCTTCCAGAGAGAACACCCATTATCGTTGGGAGCGAAAACAAAGATACGAGATACGAGAAAGTCCGTATCTTGTCTTGTCGTACAATTTCATTTCCGAAAAGGACGCGACGCGAAAGACAAAGTGAGAAAATGAAGTTAAGGGATAACATAACAAATGAGGAAGTTGTCGTCGTTGGAATATAAATGCACATGTGCACCTCAATAATCCTACCCAACACACACACATACCCGTGCTTGGAGAGAGCCAAGTAAGACACATAGAAACAAGCATTAATGATTCTTGTCACTCAATTCGAAGGATGCAATTTTTTTTCGTGTCCTGATACCCTCCCTCCCTCCTCCCACTCCATTTTCTGTCTGTCTGGTGGCAAGGATTTTGTTATCATTTTTTTTCGCTTTTCAATTTTTCTACGGATAGTTTTGCGCAGTCAGTGTCATTTGGAAGGATAACCAACCCTCGCGCGAATGTTTTCGATTTTTAGATGTTAGGGCGAAATCCGTGCGATAAGGACTCGAGTTCTTCGTTGCACGTTCGAGTATTTCGTTTCGTTTTCCTTCCTTTTGGGTGTCTGTAATGGGGAACTGGGGTTTTTTTTTTTTTTGTTCTTTGCCAATAGGGACAGGTGTAGTCTGCACGAAATTCGTTTAAATTCGCTTACGTGTGTGTGTGTGCACTTTCGTGTGCATACTTTTGCCGGGAAAAAGAACAGAAAAAAAAATTGTCATCGAAACGAGACGAAGGAAAATGTATTGTTCGTGCCTGTTAAAAATGAAGAAAATTAAGACAGCTCGAGAAAGGATAATCAAGTCAGTAATTCAATAATAAAGGAAAAAAGAAATAGAGTAAGAGGGTGTACTCGTACATAGCAGTATAACGACATTAAAGATCCTTTGTTTTACACTCTACAGTCGGGTTCTACAAGAGTGGAACAGGAAAATTCATTTTTCTACTCACTTACGGGTGTACTGTGGTACGGTGATTAAAAGTATATCGAGGCACTTACCTGTAAAAGAAAAAAGAGAGAAGATACGATTACTAAAGGAAATATGGGAGATGAACATTTATAAAAAAAAACATATTGTAAGCTATGTATATCCTAGGTCGAGTCAATGCAGTACTTTCCCATCTTTTGAAGCAACAAAATCATGAACTGTCGGTATTACCTTGTCAAGCCAGCGGCTGAAATATTAGGTCTGTTCCTTTACTTGAAAATTATTACTGATTCTTACTGATTCTTACTGAATTTAGACAAACCGCGTTCCTTTACACGAAAAAGTAGTAAAAGAGAGAGGCAACGAGAGAGTAAAAATTTCCCCTCACTAAAAAATCTTACTATTTCTTACTGGATAAATTTCTTCCGGTAGAAATTGAACTATCTGTCAAAGTCAGCTGTTTCACTTGTTTGAATTATTTGCATTTTTTTATTTTAATTCAAAGAGTAAAAAAATGGAGAAAAAAGGAACATAGATGAAAGTTGAACGTTCTGAATGTTGAAATTTGCATTTCGCAATATATTGCATACTATATTGGTTCTGGGAAATCATCAGGGGTGGACTTTTCTGTAAAATCCAAAATCATACAGCAACACTCTGTTTACTTTTGCTTCACATGTGTTTTTGACATTTCGTTTGTTGCTACTTTTGTAGTAAACGTGTTCCTTTACTTTTTCGTAATTTTGCCTTACTCTGAGAGAATTTTACCCCCACTCATTGAAATTCAATAATTTACTATTTTTGGAGCAGAAAGTAAGGGAACAGACCTACTAATTCGACTACAATTAGGCGCCACGCCACGCCAGAATTATTTTTTTTTTTTTGAAAATTTTTGTGTTTTGAAATTTAGAAGAATTGTGTTTGGAAAATACGTCAGAAATTTCGAAAATTATGGCAGATAGTTGTGGAAAAATCAGCAGAAAGTAAAATGGAAAACTAATTTGTTCTGGCGCTTTTTCCATTCCTAGGAAAAAATACCTTTTGTATACAAAATTTTCTGGCGTTTTTTCCAAAAAAAAAAAAATTCTGACGTAATTTCCTCCGGCGTAGTTTCCGGGAGCCACAAAATTCATATTGTATGTCCAGAGGGAAAAGATTTTGATTATCCAAAATTTAGATAGATAGAAGCTAAAATTCATTTATTGGTTCTCAAAGCACAAACTCCCAAAGTCCTTTGATAAAACCACAGAAAAGCTGGAATGATTTGTTTTAATTTAGTAATAGTAACACTACTTTGATGTTCATATTTTCCATACACACATCGAGGGTTGATGGCGGCCACACGATCACAGTAGTGGCTGGTCATGATGGGATGTAAATATGCGAATTTGAGGAAAATTACAAAAAACAAAACTTGGGTAAATCAGTGGTTTGGTTTTTATTTCAGTTGGCGTTTTTGCTATCTAAGTGCCATAAAAGCATGTAAAGGCACCAGTGTTTAAAACAATGCTTCCCCGTTAGGCCTGCACTGACAATTTTTGTGGAACAGCGTATAATAACCGTCCGTCTCTACCTTTTAACCTACAACACAGCCTTCAATGAAATTGATGGTTGTTTTTTGTGCGGTTTTGTTCATGAATTTTTGAAGGGAGCATGACTTTTGCAACTAGATTCAAAGTATTTTAAAGGGGGCGGGGCGATACCTACATGTAAAAAAAAATCTTTTTTTTTTTTTGCGTAAATAGTTAAAATAACATCTCAAAAATATGCCTGTACATTTTTAGAATGAAATTTGCATTATTTATCGATTAAAAACTTTGACTGGCGGAGTAATTTATTCAGTGAAAAAAAGGAAATTGGCGGGCAAGATAACTCAAAAAGTGCGAAACCGATTCTTATGAAACTTGGCACACGTCTTCTCTATAGTATAAGCTTCTAGTTGAACCTCAAAAATGCCAAAAAAAAATTAAAAAATTACCATTTTGACCCGAAAACCATCGAAAAAAGACCGGCCAAGTGCGAGTCAGACTCGCGCTCAAAGGGTTCCGTAGTTTTAAAACTAGTTATATTTTGTATGACTGTTTCGTTTCGTTAACACAAAAAACGAAAACGACCCACCCTTATATTTTCTTTACAAACTTATAATAAGTAATATTATTCACTATGAGAAATTTGATAAACATTAGAACGCGGCTGAGTTTGTAGCACGTCCATTAGCCTTTTTGGCGCTGTACTACTGAGTTCAGGTTCAATTCCAGACAAAATCCGTATTTTTATTTTTTTTTTTATATGGCAGCACAATTTTAGGTACCCTTTAATTTTCCCAAAATTATTGTTAATCGAGTAGTGATAATTTCATTTAAATTGGTTCAGTAGTTTACGAGTTAATCGGTTGAGAAATTAAATTTTTCGACATAAAATTGAATTTTTAGACGTGAATTTCTCAAAAACTATACAACTACGAACTATGATTTTTTTAATATTTTTGACTTAAGTAGTTTCTGAGAAAAAGTTCTGGTGCTTTTTGTATAATATTTTACACACTTTTTTTGGCAATAGCTCCCAAAGTTTCTAACGGAAAAAATTAAGAAAAATATTTTTGGGATCTTTGTTTTGAGCCCTTTCTCGAATGGTATGATATCTTTTTCAGATTTATTTTTTTTTTTTTTAGATTACATTTTACCAACCCTGTATAGTTGTTTCACAATATTTTTGAGTAATATTTTGTCCATGTATGTGGACCACCATAATGTATAAGTGTGCCAAATTTCAAGTTTCTAGGAAGAACGATTCTTGATATTTTTATCATGACAGACATTTTTGAGTTAGAGCGAACTTATAATGGTTCCGTATTACGTACGGAACCTCAAAAAGGGTGAAAAATCTGACTTTTTTTTTCTGAGGCGTGCCAATTTACGATTTTTTAAATTTTTTGTTTTTTTTATTGGTTCAACTAGAAGATACATGTTTTATAAACACGCTCAAACCAAAATTTTTGATTTTAGATCGCCGTAACAGAAGCTTAAAATCCCGCCGATTGATGCCTTTCGCCGCGAGGGTCTCAGGGAATTAGTTACTACGGCGCGCGGCTATTTTGAAAAAAAAAATCTGATTCTTGTTTTCTAATATATAATGAATAAACATACTAAATTTAAAAACGATTCATTTATTCCTTCCCTTTTAAATAAGCCTCTGAAAAATGGTCGAAATTCAGGCGGTTACAAGCTTCTTTTTTGATACATTAATCTTAACAGTAAGGAAAAAAAGAGACTTATCAATGGCAAGAGTAGGTAATCATTCTTTTTGGAAAGTAGTAATCGATTTCCTACTTATCCAACCCATAATGGAAATTATAACCTTTTTCCCCATTTTACATCGACTTTTTGCTTTCTGCAAAAAAAAAACATTTTCAGAAAATATCAAGGGCATCTTTTCAAACCAAAGAAAGAAAGAGAATTCCTAATTGGATCGCCGTCCTTGAAGATAAAGCTAAACCAATAGCATTAATCTGAAGTACACATTGATTCGAGTATTGAGTCGATACCAACATGTTTTCGAGGAACTTCTGCACTTCTGAACTCGTGCAGAAAAAAATATGGTAAAGCAGGCACTACCTCATAATTGACGTTGTTAGATAGTTTCATCAAAAAAATTGCATAAAATATTATTTTATTTCGAAATTGTTGTTTCGAATACTTTGCATATTGGGTACCTACATTAAAAATTTCCCAGAAAAAAATTAAGGTACCCTCCAATTACTTTTATCGAATAACATCAAAAGAGTACGCAAACAAAAATGAAAAAAAAAAATTGAAAATAAAAACTCCACTTTTCAAGAAAGAAAACATTTGTGCAAATCCGTAGAAAAGATCAAACTGCATAATGCAACAAGCGCATGCAAAACGTTCATCGTTAAAATGCAAAAGCAGCAGCAGTAGATGAAACTCATTTAAAAAATAAAAAATAAAAACTCCTATTTGAACTTCAGCAGCTCAACCACACAAACTCCACCCGATGATATTCCGTTGTTGCTGTTACTCCTCCATTGCTGTTGAATTACTATTCGACTCAAGCAAATGCCCTTTGCCTGGTCCGTTGTGTTCCTCGACTATACGGGGCATGTGTACATACACTATCCGTCCGTCCGTCCTGGCTTCGGGGGCGCACTCTGCTCTGCATACAGAAAATTTAATTACATACAAATACCGTTAAGCATTAGCAGCTACTAGGTAGGTTTAGGTAGTAAGTAGAAGTAGTAGTTCCGTTCAGTTCATCCAACCAAGTGCACTCCATCTTTGCCCTGCATTTATTACTTATTCATTGGATGGTAAAAATGAGAAATAAAGTAAAGTACTACACGCCCACAAAATGGAGGACGGCGCGGCGGCGGGGATTCCCCCCTCAAAACAATACTGCACTACCAAGAGATGATGATGATGACATTCCAGGGTGCAGCAGCGGCGGTACGGTATTTCCACACGCAGTTTTCTCATTCTTCTTCTTCTTCTTCTTCTTTTTTTTTTGCTGTGCATCTTGTTTATTCTTTAGCTCTGTGTGTACTCCTTCATTCGCCCGTCCGCCTTTAACCAATTAATTGCAATTCAACTCTGTCAGGGCGGAAGTTAATTTATTCATAATTAGATTTGTTTATCCGACAGATGGCAGCAAGTTGCTTACTTTTTATTCCTCAATTTTGCAACGGATATGGAAAGAAAGATACACACACACACACACCGGAATAGAGAGTAAGTAAGGAAACGGAAAATGAATAAATAAATGGGAACGCTTATTTATATTTCTCCGCTTCGAGGGATTTCGCGTATTGGGTGTGGTCGTGGTCGTGGCACAAACAAGTAGGTGAATCAATTGTGCGTCCAAGAAAGAGCCCAAACAAGTAATGCAAAAGCAAGATCCGATTAAATTTACGTTAATCTCCTTTGTGCTTTATTTTTTGTGCTTCTTCATCTTTTCCATATCAATTCCCTTTCAGTTTGATTGTACGAAGGCAAAACGAGCCAATTTTTAATGGTCACAGGCGGGCGTGTGTGTGTGCGTATTATGCTAAGCAGCTTATTGGCGATTGTGTGCGTATTTTTTATGGCCGCGATTATCGCAAAAGGATTTCGGCACAAGCAAAACCTGCATAATGGAGTGCTAAACGATTGACGACGCTGTGTAATTGTATTTCCATTTAGAGTTAAGAAGGGAATTATTACAATGAAAATGTTCGACTTCTAATGGAGTTTAAAGATCAGTTGTAGCTTACTGGTAATAGTGCTAAGTAATAAGACTTTTGTATGTGTCAAATGGATCACTCACAGATACCTATGTTAGATTCCCAGCAAAAGTTATTACTTTACGATGGCTATAAATTTCAACAATTGTTTCGGCTTATTATAAGAGGAAAACCGAACATTTTTAGAGCACCTTTAACACTTGAGTTCTTCTCACTTGACACTTTGGCAATCTCAACGATATTGCGACTTGAACTTAGGCTGTCAAAAGTTATTATAATACAATCCACAGCAAAGGTGGCAGCCCTTTTAAAATTAGATGCGATTTATTGGCCCTTTAGCGATTAAGCGCCACCTGTGCTCTCAGATGAGAGGTAAGCACAGTTTGAACATCTGTGGAAAGCAAGCTTGACACCAAAGTCAAGACCCATATGACACTTCACGTGCATAAAAGTTACTTAAGTTTAAATTGAAATACTTTTATGTAATACAGTGGACTCTCCCTAAGTCGAACTCTCTCTAAGTCGAATTTATCCCTTAGTCGAATTTCTCTCTAACTCGAATTGTTTCGCCATATTGTATCATTCCCTTCAATTTACCATTCTCTAAGTCGAACCCCCTCTAAGTAGAACCTCTCTCTAACTCGAATACATTCTCTCGATTATTGGCATATTTTTTCACCCACAAAACAAAATAAAAATACATTAACCCTTCGTATATAACTACTAACCATCAAGTATCTATGCACTTCAATATCCTAAACAAGTATGTGTAGCATCGCGTGTGCCATCATCGTCAGCTCGTCAGGTTTCTTCCTATTCATATTCTTGGTACCTCCATAAAAAAAAGAAGTTCAAAATTGTCTTTTTAAACTAGAGTCATTTTTTTAAAAAAACAGACCTCAACCTGTGATGACCCGGATAATCAATTTTTTTAATTAATTTTTTTTTTGTTGTGATGTTATTTAATTTTATATAAGCAAGAAGATGGTTTTTATTTTAATATTTTATATTTTTGTTTTGTTTCGATGAATTCATGAGTCCTTATTTTATTATTACTTTTTTAACTAAGCAAGAAGCTATATTTTCTTTTTAAGTAAGTAAGTAAGTACAACGTTTTAAAATAAAAATAAATGTTTCTCTCTATCACTCGAATATTTCCAAAACTCTCTCTAACTCGAACAAATCTTGGTATCCCGAGAAAATTTGACTCAGGGAGAGTCGACTCTATTTCGAGAATATCGGGAACGATATTGGCACTCAATTTTTCTTTACAAAAAAAAAACCGGCCAAGTGCGAGTCAGAATCAAGTTCAAAGGGTACCGTATTTGTTCAGACATTTTCGGCAATCACTCCAAAAGTTTCTTATAAAAAGAATTTAAAAAAATGTTTCTAATTCCTTGCTCCGCTCCGAGCCCTTTCGGATGATATACCACCACATAGTATACTTTTCAGAAATTTTTTTTTCGAGTTATCACTCAAAAATATTGGCGAAATATGACAGATACTTTAGAGTAAGAGCGAACGGAACTCTAAAATAACAAAAATAGCCGAATATCATTTTAAGAACTCAATATCATACTGTACGCGTACAGAAAAAGTACAAGACTGCAGTGCATGCAGATTCGGCCAAAAATCAGGTCCGTCCAAAATTGTGTTCCAACATTTGGCTCTTATTTTTAAATTCGTTTCGGTTGACGAACTTTTAAAGTGACAATTTCCAGGACTTATAACATACCAGTAATTAAGAGAGAAAGGATCTAAGATCGTACGGGGATAAAACTAACGCACTAAGCCAAAAGGTTTGTGTGTTCATTTTTCGCACAATTAGAATGGTAATGCAGTTTTTTGCCTCACCGAACTACGTGTGAGGGAGTTCCTTTCGCTTGGTTCTTTTAAATAACTGTCGGACATTCGAAAAAGGTGGCACCGTTGAAAAAACATCACGCTTATTAGTCCAACCACTATTTATCCGCAGCTGTGAAAGACAACGTTTTCGCATCCGTCTTGAAACCACTTATTGCTTTTGTACTATGGGGCTTATAATACTTAACTTCACTTCTTTACTTAGGTCATCTACATATGTCCAAGTTGCTGCTTCAAAAGTTGTTTCATAAGTGCGGTAAAGTAAAACAAAATCCATAGACGATGGTGTACCTCAGGGTTCTATCGTGTGACCCATACTTTTTCTTAATATTTTTTCTTAATAATTTTTGTTAGCATTTTGTCGGTCATTCAAGTTAATCAAATACTCTTAATTGTCGGTTTTAACAAAATATTGTAAATATGTAAGCTTACAAATCCGATATTTTTTTCTTAACCTCTTAGCCAGTGACTATTTAACCCCATAGCCTACTTGTTTGTTTTTAGTTCTTTTTTTATGACTCACCCAAATGAAAGTTATCTTATTTTACAATTTGTTACTTTTTAAACCTCTGAAAGACACTTAAAGTGGATTTTCTGCAATTAACTCCTCTTAAGTATTTTTAAAGGTTAAAGTAACTTTTCTTCTTTTTTTTCTTTTTTTATTTTTGTTGCACCGCTTGAATGAATATGCTAATGGTAACCACAAAACATAAAAATACATAAACATACTCGTACCAAGCAAGACAATAATTTATTTCATTTTTATGGATGCCAGCCACCCCCGGAAAGTCACGTCAAGTCAACAGAGTCTTGCTAAATATAATAATTTTGTTGCTGTTGATGTTGTTGTTGTTGTTGTTGTCTACCTTGTGTGTCGTTCACCGATGGCATACATACGAAATGCCGAGTACTTCGTGGCGCTGACATTTTAATGCCAATTTTTGATATCATGACGAAAGGTGCTGCTATCCGGTAATGCGAGTACTACGCGCTTTTTTTTTTCTTACAGTAAATAAAATGTTCATTTAATCTAGCATATTCATGGTGGTTTAAATTTTGTTATTGCTGTTTCATTTTGTCGCTTGTATGATAAAGTGACAAGTGTTTCGTAGATTAGCATCGCAGTAAAACGTGATGATAAACATGTGATGTGATGGAAAACAGGAAATGAGACGGGCAATGTATTTGTGAATTTTTTTTCAGTCGAAAATCTGCAAAATCGATTTGATGGGAATATGAAATGGGATTTCCGCAGAACCGCTTATCTAGGTTTTAAAGAGAAATGACAATTGCAAACGATTGTAATTTTTCTATAAAAGTGTGAACATTATAAAATTCAGCAAGTGCCACTGCAAAATGCCATCGTAAAGTGTTTTCGAATTCGAGTATTTCCTAACTAAAACACGAAGGACTGATCCTATATGATATTATGTATTACATTTTTGATCCTCCGTGACATGTCAAAAGCATTCGATATGGCAAACTACTCAAAAATGTGTACAAAGCTATCTCGGTGGTATAGATTCTCCACAACTGCTGCCAAATTGATTTCATCGTATTTAACAGGCTATTTTCAAGCTGTGGAGCTACACAGAATACTGCCGACCGCCAGCGGAGATCCCCAGGAATCAATTCCTGGACTACTGTATTTTTCACTCCTCTTTGTTTCATTGAAGACTTCGCGACCTGTATAAAGGAAGAATTGGAAAATATTGCTCACTGGTCGGAAAAATATAACTTGTTGCTCAATCCAACGAAATCTAATCTAAGAATAGTCAAGACCTCTCTCCTAAACGATTCTCCAATCGAAAATGTTAAAACAGCAAAAAAAATAAATAAAAAAAATTTGGAGTTATTTTTAACAGCAATCTGTCCTGGAGAGATCATGTTAGTAATACAGTGTGTGCAAAATATTCCGAATTTTTTTCAATAATGTTCTTTGGTGAATTCTACGGAACAGGAATACACTAGGTACGTAAAATTATTTGATAATACAAAAAACTCATTGAATTAGTTTATAAATAAAACAGAAAAACAAAGTCTAATGATAGGTTTCCACTTGTCGATTTGTAATTGACAAACGACGTATTTTTAGGTCAATTAGAAAATTGGCAATTGGAAATAATGATAAGTAAGCAGTTTTTCATTATTTCCACTTGCCAATTTTAGAATTGACGTAAAAATACGTCGTTTGTCAATTTCAAATCGACAAGTGGAAACCTAGCATAACGGAAGTAATTTTTAATGTTTTATCAAAAAAAACTTAACTCAACTCTATATCATGCCTGTGCAAAACATACCGGATTTTTGGTTATACCTTATACTTAATATTTTTCCAGGAGCCGTTGTTTTTTATGACCTCTGCTCATCTTTTTAGAATGGACGGCACTAAATTTTCAATTACGGTTTTTTGAATCCTCCACTATTCATTCGTCAATGACGTAAAAAGTGAGGTTTTGGATGCATGCTTCATTGAATCAACCCGTCTCTTCAAAATTGCCCACAACCTTGCGATAGGGTTTAAATCGAGCGATTCTAACACAATCAATTTTTTCTTCGCAACCACTCCATTAGCAACTTTGAAGAATGCTTTGGGTTATTATCTTGTTAAAAGTCCCAACGCAGTGGCATCTTCTCTTCAGCGTATGGTAGAATTACGGACTCCAGTGTATCCCCATACTGGGAACGGAATACAGTAGAATCTCGGAAGGATGAACGAATAAAAACAGGCCCTCTTCATCTTTTCGAAATGTTCATCTTTTTGAGTAGGTACTTTATATTGGTTAAAGGCTCCGACCCATCGAATCCGTCGACTTCGTTCCGCTGTACTTAGTTGAAGTTGAAGTATTGCCGGATAGAGCAGTCCCATAGAATCTGTCACATATCTAAGTAGAAATGTTAACAATTCTCTTCATTATCTCTATGCTTTCACCAATGAAAATGCATAATCTCAATTTGTGAATGAGTTCACACATCTGAATGCGTGAATGTAATGCAAAAAGTAGAAAGTAGACCTACTTTATCCGTCGAAGTTCATACATCCGTTGGTTATGGATGGGCCATCTCCCATAAGAATGTGTATTCTATCGAGCCGTCAGTTAAAAAAATGGAGCAACGGATCGACGGATTCTATGGGTCGGGGCATCAAGATGTCTTTCAACACTTTACACATTTCTTTGGCATTTAAAAACTTTACTCGGCCTTTCCTCTACATAAAGTCACTTCATACTGGTATGCAAACAAACGAAATGAAATGCAAAATCAAGCAGAAAAGAGCAGTTTTCCATAGAATAACAGTTATATGAACCTACTACGAACAACTAAAACACGAATAAAGATGAAAATATGGTATGGTATGGGTAAAGCGTTCATCTTTTTGAGTATCCAAAAATCAACCCGTTCATCTTTAAGAATACTGCAATGGTGAACAAATTCCGTTCATCTTTCTGGGTAGTTCTTCTTTTGGAATAGTTCATCTTTCCGAGATTCTACTGTATATGAAAAATATTTATTGACAGGTGAAAATCATATGGGAAGTTTGAATTTTGGGGGTTTGATTTTCTTTTGCGAGAGTTCTCGTAAGGGCACACTAGTAACCTACTAGTTCTCCCTCGCTTTTAATACCTATCTGAGCATCAGTTTTTTGTCAATTCAACCGGCTGCGGAACTCCTTGGCTCGGCATATACCGTAATGGACACAAAAAAGTTACCACCCTGAAATTTCCCATAATCTTTAAGTAGCGATACTAATTTAACCTCTTTTTGACCCACATCCGCAAAATTTTTCACGGAAAAGTAGGTAGCGGTTAAAAAATAGTTACATTTTCATGTGTTTTCTCATCAATTGCAAATCAATTCAGTTCAATTCCACTTTTAGTGCAGTGTAGTCGAAATGGGTAAACAACTTGACACTGAGCAAAAAGGTGTAATTGAGCTTTTATATAAAGAAGGGCTTTCAGCCCGAGCTATTTCTAAGAGAATTGGATGCAGCCATGTCACAGTTTTAAAATTGCTAAAACAAATTGGAGTGTATGGAACTTCTGCCAGGAAAACTGGCACCGGTAAAGCTAAGAAGACGACGGAAAGGAAGGACGGAATTTTAAAAAGAATTTCATGCGCTAATCGAAGAAAATCTGCAAAACAAGTCAATTCGGAGTTTTTCGAAGGAATACATAAAAAATTAGCAGCCGGTACGGTCAGCAGAAGGCTAGATTCATTGGGATTGGTAGCCAGGAGACCACGAAATAAACCATCTTTGACCTCAAAAATGAAAATTGCAAGGTTGCAATTTGCTAAAACTCATCAAAACTTGACCGAACATGACTGGAAAGCTGTTATCTTCACTAATGAGAGCAAAAGTAACCTTAATTCATCTGACGGTATCCGGTACGTACGGCGGATGCGCGGAGAAGATTTAAAACAAAGAGTGCGTTTTAACGAGCAATAAATTTCCTCTATGTTTTATGATATGGGGCTGCATTTCGTACTTCGGTCAAGGCGAATTAGTATTTTGCACCGATTCAATGAACGGAGACAGCTATATGCCATCGAGCAAAAAAAGAAAGTTCCTTCATTATAAAACGCGATAGGGCATTAGAAAAGAAACGGTGTAACTTATCCATAATTTTGTATCTTATGTGTCTCTAGGTGAAGGTTTTTGTGGCGAGCATCGGTCTAAAAACACTGGATTGGCCTGGAAGCAGGCCCGATTTGAACCTGATCGAGAATTGCAGGGCTCATTCAAAGGCTAAAATAGTGTCCAGGAACCCAGAGAGAAAAGAAGAACTTAAAACAGCAATTCAGGAAGCCTGGAAAAATGATATAACAAGAGAATACCGTCAAAATCTAGTGACTTCTATGCCACGGAGAATTCAAGCCCGCGGTGGTCACACAAAGTAATAATCAACTTGTCCTCCTCCAACTACGTACTTCTGATTTAAAATCCTAAATAAAAGTAAATAGCTTAGTGGGATTTCAATAAAATTTGTTTATAATGTTTATATATGTTAAGTTCACTTTTTATATTACATTAACACATTATTGTATTGCACTAAAAATATGATAGTAAAAACTTCCCAAATAAAAAATTTCTATCTCAAGATTAACCCATCAACGAGTGCTGAAAGCATTTACTGATAGTTTTACTCTCTAAAAATGTTAAATCATAGTTGTAGCGAAAGGTTCTTAAAAACTCGGTGGTGGTAACTTTTATTTGTCCATTACGGTATATAAGAAGAATAATAGTGTCCAAATTAAGAAGGAACTTAAACTCGTATGTTGTAAATGATACGCCATTTATAAAATGTTACGCTTTTACTTTTATAAACTTCAGATTGTAGTTCTTCAATAAACCATTAAACTAGCTTTCACTATATTATAAGATATTGTATCTTACGCAGTGTAAGTTTTCCGAAATTACAATAAATAAAAAAAATATATTATTTAAAAAACGACTGAAACTCTGAACCCGACATTAATGTGCCACACATCTAGAACCCCTCTTTATCGAATTTAATCACTTGAATCCAGTTGATTGTCCCCTAAAGGTGTATCCTCCTCCCTTGTGTACTTTCAATGTGCCACCACCAGACTTTACACACACGTGTGGGTGAATACCATTTCATCACGTCAATTTAAATTAAATGAACAAACGCTTTAAATTCTGTATCTGTTGCCCATTTTATTTATTGTTTTTTGTATTTTGTGAGGAATTTAAGGCAGTGAATGGGAATGAAGCAAGGTCAATATCCACACCTCATCTCATCTTAAGGGTCGTAGACCTTGCCGAAAAGAATATCGCTGAAAGCAGCTAACAGAGAGATACACCCCTCCCCCCCCCCCCCCCAACACCACCTCTCGAGCAAAACACACCCCCTTGTTTATTCACTTTCACCCCTCACATGTTGCAATGACGATAACGGCAACAACGAAATACGAGTACACGTCCAATCGTTGGCTCTACGAGTACAATCCCATTGAAGGTGAACGTGTTCTCCGAATGCCAAATGTTACCCTTGTTCAGCCCCGTCTTCCACCTCATCCACCTTGTCCAGTCAGTGGTGCTGCTGATGGTGTTGTTGTCTTCTGTTCATCACAGTTCCCAGTTCCCAAGCTATCATGACCGCACCGCACCGCATTTCGAAGCAAAGAGTAGCAACGGAAGCAGAAAAGCAATGCCTCCCGAGAGATTAATAATTTCCAATAGACACGTTCTCTTCACATTTCATTTTCTTGTATGACGAACACACAACAATAAACACAAGAGGGGGCAGCACAAGTACATCGAATAAAGGATCCAACAACAACAAAAAAAAAAAAACAGCAAAGAACGTGTGTAGATTCGCAACATTACCAGCATAAAGAACAAGACGAACAGATTGCCTACGAAGAAGAGGAGAATCTCTGTTCTAAAGCGACGACCGGGCAAAGATGAAACTCCAGATACACTGTACTAAACAGAGTCAAAGCTCACAGAGCGTTCGTGTTGCTTTGCTTCTTTTTCTTGTTCGTGTTCATTTCCATTTACCCTCGGGGGGTAGGTGAATTAAATTGGGTGACGCCGCACATGTGTGAGTGTGTTTTTTTGGAACGTAAATTGTATTAATAAACATTTGAGGGAAATTACCGCCAGTTTTTTTTTCTCTCTCTCTTTTCCCTTCTTTCGTTTTCTATTTATTCTATTTTGTTTATTTGTTTAATATTCTTGAGTACGCAAAGAGAATGGGAACAACGTTGCGAATAAATTGGCAAAAGCGTTTGGGGGAACACTCATTTCAAGGACTTGGTAAATTGACATAGGATTAGTGGGACCGGGGGGAAGCTAGAAAACAAAATAAAAGCAATTCCACTTACAAAGGTGATGTTTACTTTTCGATTGAGTGTGTTTCAATGGTGGGTATAAATATCAAACGTGAGCAGAACGTGCAACGGGATATGGTGTTCGTAACTAAACTGAATAAGGTCATAGGCGAACAGCTTCAACCCTTTTGTTTCAACTCAAACACGTAGCTATCGCTGGTTTTGATTGCTGCGAAGAATGTGAAATAATGCAAATAAATCTTTGATTTAAAGCATCCAAAATTTCAATGCTAATTTAATTAAATTTTGGCCAACACTTTCTCAAATACCTAACATAAGCTCTGATTTAACAAACACGAGATTCTCAATGCCCAATAACATTTAGGGCTTGTAATTAACAATGCTAATGGAAAAAAAAAATCTTATTAGCATCCAAAATTTCAATGCTAATTTCATGAAATCGCTAGCATGTCGGTTGAATTTCAAATAAAAATGACAGATAGAAGACAACAAATGTTAGAGAACCGTTGTGAACTTCTCAGCCGCTACTGTATGCAGATACTCGTTGTTTTAGTTCGGTTCATTTAAAGGTCTCTCTAAGCACTAAGCTTAAATACAACCACTGATATGAATATACAGTATTGTGCAAAACTAAAGCTACTATTTCAGGAAAACTACTGACAGTTATTTTTCTACTATTTTTACTTGGTAACATTTTAAACAGATTACGTGGAAATAAGCTTTAAGATGTCTTTAACATTATTACATACTCAATTCATAGAAGCAGCTATCCAATTACAGTACAATCCCGATAAATCGTAGTGCCAAGGGACCTAGAGCTTATTACGAATTATAGAGGTTTTCGAAATAGCGGGGTTACGAATTATTGAAAATGTTTTCAATGGATCGGCAGTTTATTTCGTATAAGCGGGGTTTACGAATTAACGGGGTACGAATTATCAAGATTATACAGTATTAATGTAATGAGAAATTGGAAAACAAAAAAATATGGTTCAATGCCTGTGCAAAAGTAAAGCAACTTTAGTTCCAAGTAAAAAAAAATGTTTCTTCCGATGTTTTCCCGTTAGTTTTGCATGTAATGCGAGAAATACAAAACTTTTACAATTCTCCATTCATTTGGTTTGGTAAAGTCGTATGAAAGAGGCTCTACAACTATGGAGCGAAATAAGTTTAATACAAGCCTAAAATTGAAAATAAGAAGTGATTATTCTGGTGGAGAATCACAGAAATCGATAGCTAACAAATACGGCATAAATAAATCTATAATTTCGCGACTAATTAAAAAGTACAAAGCATCGGGAAATATTGAAGTGCTGAATTTGGGTGGTCGACAGCGTAAAACAACACCACGTACAGATCGGCAAATTTGTACTCTTATTAACAAAGACCCATTCATATCTTCACAACAAATTGTGGAGAAGTTAGATTTGAAAAAACACGGCAAATTAAAACTTTTTTCATGAACGCAGGTTACAGTTTGGAAAAGCACATTTTCATTGGTCCATTGAAAAGTGGAAAACGGTACTTTTCAGTGACGAATCCAAATTCATCCTTCATAGCTCCGATGGGATTTGTTTCTAAATTTTAAACGCAGTTGCTGAAATGGTTGCTATAGTTTTGAACAATACTGTATGTATGTTTACATGCATGTATTGTACATACATACGTATGTTTGAATGACATTTGTCATTTGGCAGTTGACAGTCGTAATGTGAGTAGTCGATGACAATTTATTAGATCTGTCCCCATACTGTCCAAAACAGCCAAAAACTAAGCAAAACTACGCTCTCTTCTGTCAAAAACTACGAAAAATATTCGTACGGGAACAGGATTTGACTGTTTTCGGCTGTTTTGGACAGTACGGGAATAGACCTATTATAAAGCAGCTAACGTCGCAACAACGTGTTTACTGAGTTGTACAGCTCAATGTAGACGACCGCCATTTTTGGCGAAAAATCTATGAGCCATGAAGGACATTTCGACTTGGCTGGTTGTGTTTATTAACAGAATAGCCACTATTTGGGGTACCGAAAACCCTCAATTTATACACCAAAGACCACTACACCCCCGTAGAGTAACTTCGTGGTGCGCCTGCGGCATCATTGGGCCATATTTCTTTGAGACTGCTAGAGGCAATGCTGTAACAGCTATCGGGACATGGGGTTCCAACAAGACGGTGCCACGTCACGCACAGCTTGTGCTACTATGCAAATTTTTCCAATAGTGGTGATCGGTGGCACTCACGAGTCACGATCCCCTGATTTGTCCCCTCCCGATTTCTACCTATGTGGGTAATTCAAGGAAAACGTGTACACCAATAACCCAACCACAACTTTGATGCTTAAGGACAACATTCAAGACTAAATTGTGGAAATAACACCAGAAGTCTGCAAAATTGTTATGTAAAATGTGGTTAAAAGAGCTCGCCTTTGCCTTTGCGCCACGGCCAGAGGCGGTCACTTGCTTAGCCGACATCATATTCCATAAATAATGTTAAGGACCATATAACAGTTCGGCTGAAAAGTTCGTATCGTTTTAAAGAAAAAAATATTTTCTTTGAAAAACTCGATTTTATTATTCAAAATAGTGGCCATCGAGGGCGATATACCGATTATAGCGACCTTTCAACTTTTCGATACCATTTTTGTAGTACGATTTGGCTTTTGCATCAAAATAGGCCTCAGTCTCGGCGATTACCTCTTCATCGGCGCTAAATTTCTTTCCAGCGAGCATTCTCTTAAGGTCTGAGAATAGGAAAAAGTCGCTGGGGGCCAGATCTGGAGAATACGGTGGATGCGGAAGCAATTCGAGGCCCAATTCATACAATTTTGCCATCGTTTTCATTGATTTGTGACATAGTGCATTGTCTTGATGAAACAGCACTTTCTTCTTCTGCAAATGGGGCCGTTTTTCTGCGATTTCGAATAACGCTGTGTAATAGTCGCTGTTGATGGTTTTCCCCTTTTCAAGATAGCCGATGAAAATTATTCCACGCGCATCCCAAAATACACAGACGCCATAACTGACTGTTGAGTCTTTCCGAGCTTTGGCTTCGGTTCACCACGTGCAGTCCACTCGGCTGAATGTCGATTGGATTCCGGAGTGAAATGATGGAGCCACGTTTCATCCATTGTCACATATCGACGCAAAAATTCGGGTTTACTACGATTGAACAGCTTCAAACACTGCTCAGAAATACCAATTCGTTATTGTTTTTGGTCGATTGTGAGCTCGCACGGCACCCACTTTGCACAGTTGATAATGTGATATGTCCAACACGTTCCTTTGATATCTTTAGAGTGTCAGCTTTCTCGATCAACTTCACTTTACGGGTCATTCGAAATCATTTTGTGGATTTTTTTTATGTTTTCGTCCGTAACAGCCTCTTTTGGACGTCCTCTGAGTTCATCGTATTCGGTGCCCATATGGCCTGTACGGAATTTAGCAAACCACTTACGAATGGTTGCTTCGCCTGGCGCAGGGTCCGGATAACACTCATCAAGCCACTTTTTGGTATCAGCAGCATTTTTTTTTTTTTTTCATAAAAAAACAATGTTTCATTAAAACACGAAATTCCGTTTTATCCATTTCTTCTTTTTTTTTTTCAAAATAACAAAAGTTGCTTTACTCAAAATGATATACATATCTCACAAACTAATAGCCCGACAGCTGTCAAATTTTTACACGTATATTTTGTAGGTTGGTACTTGGCACAATGTACACCATGGGGTACGACAGGTACATACAACGAGCTTTTATATTTCAGATTGCATATATTTTACGTTCCCTCAATCGGACATCCCCTTGATCGGACGTGGACAGGCATATCTGTCTGAAATTATTTGATTCAATTCCATTAGACGGACAAAAACAAAAAATCCCCCGTAGCTTACCACCGAGTTTTTGTTTTTATTTTGATTTGAATTTTAAAGAAAATATAAACAAAAGAAAAGACGAAATATAACGGAAATAACGCAAACATTTAGTACAGTACACGTACATTCTGGCTCTAGGCGGCGCGCGGTGGTAAATATCATGTGTGTAGTAAAACTCATCCCTGTAGATATATGAATGTATTTTCTACAGCTCTGTTGTATTTTGTAAATACCCAAACTCTTCGTCCCAATAAATATTTGGGTAGGCGAACAATAACAAATACCAAATACAGAAGCACGCGCAGAAAACAGAAATACAGCCTGCGTAGTGAGGTCGCTATCTTCCGTACTCAGTTGAATTCACTTAGTAGTTAGGTCCATTGTGCTGCCATGTGCGCTTGAAATCATTTTAAAAGTTGGATAAATTGCCATATTTTATTGATATTCATTGACGAAATATCTTGCAGGTCGCCCAGAACCATTTTTTCTGTAGTAGGAGAGTGCCGGGCAGCTACACAGGAGATGAAAGAGGGATTATTCTTCCTCCTCATCCATGCAGAAATTATTTGCGAGGATTCCCAAATAAAGTTTCAGTGTTTTTTTATGTTTTGCTAAATAAAAATAATTTATTTAAAAAAAAGTTGTGCTTATCCCTTGAACGGACAACTGCCTTAGTCGGACCAAAATGTTGTCACCGTCACTATCCACCTAAGGGGGGTTTCACTGTATATCCGAAAGCGAGAACTGACATTGCTAATGCAATTGATGTAATTTTTCAATGATTAAGAAAAGTACAGTGAAATCGGTGATTACCGGACACCCTGTTTAGCGGACAACTCGCATTAGCGGACACCTTTTTGGGGAACCAATTTCTCATGTCCCAAATAAAATGCGTTCTTGTAAATGGACAGAAAACTCCGGCCCGGTGGCTGTCCACTTAAGAGAGATTCCACTGTACAGTTCTATTAGTATGTATTATATTGTAGGTGCCATCAAATGCGTAGCAACAATTTACAAATTCAAATAATCGATTTAATAATATTGCTAAAGTAAAACTCTTGTATTTTTCTATGAACTCTCATAAAATAAAAAATAAAAATAAAAATATACTTACCACTTAGAGAGGAAGAAAATTGCTCTTAAAGCTTCTTTCCTTTTTTTTTATTCGTAGTTATTCCCAGTGAACGTTGCTTCGACTTTTTTTTTCCTTTCTTATTTTTTGTTCTCTTTGTGAATTGTATTCCTTTCTCTAAAAGGAAGCCTTTTTATATAAGCACACAACAATAAATCACTTGTTCAAGAGAACTATAAAAATGCACTAGAGTGTAACGAAATTAAAAAAAAAATTGCAATTATTTATTTATAATAATTTTTTTTATTATTATTATTTTAACTTTTTCTCACACAGAAGCCGGAAATATAGAAATTCTTTTTTTTTTTTGGTAATTTGTTACGGTATGTTGACGATACAAATTAATTAGTTTTTTTTTTTTCTTTTTCTGAGAATTGGAATGAGTCACTGCACTGTTTAGTATGCTTTAATGACTTCTTCTTTTTTTTGTTAATTTGTCTTTAAACTGTAAATATTAAGACAAAAAGAAATACAATGATAATAGGTAGTTAACAAACACGCAAGTTGCTTTAAAATTAAACGATCCAAATGCATCTGAGACGAAGTGTAACAAAAAACTAAAAGCATTGGCGTTAAAATCCACACCTGTGGCACCCCATTTCTAAAAACTCCTCAGACAATTGGTCACCACTTAAATGTCAACACAGCATACACATTTCCTCAAGCCAGAGACGAAACTGGAACCATACTGCTTGCTGGTGGACACACAATTGGAAAGGTTAGGTTATTCGCTTGCGGTATTTCTCGTTCAACATTGGTCTGCGCACGGCAGGGTACCCCCCGCTGTAGTTCTAAGCGAATTTTCCGCACGATTTCACCGGTTCCAATGGCGACAATGACCAAAAGCCATTTACAGCTCTCCATACAAACACATTCAAGTAGAGTTTTTATGTACCCAACGTATCTGCAGATGTTGCAGTTGCAGCTAGGCCAGAAGCAGCATGCGGCAGCAATGTTCCGTTTCGCGTAGCGGATAGATTGTTAGCTGCAGGAATGCACATTTAATATGGCTGGCTAAACTGTAGAATGCTTCTGAATGTGTGTATTGTTGTTTTTTTATTTTGCACTCTGTGGTATGTTTTTATTTCTGGAGAACTGGCACGCACCTGAGGTATTATTGGATACACTTGACTCAACGTTCCATATTCATATGCAGACAGAGTGTATATGCGTGTATGTGTTTAGTTTTTTATTGCCCGTATTTGGGACGACGAAGATAAAGTGTTTATGGCCATAGACAGGGTGTGTATGCTCAAGAATATTAAATTTGCACAATTTTCGTAAGCAGTACACTGCAGCGGCACTGCGTGTGTTCGGCATTGTTGGTGATGTATCTACAAGAACCTGCCCAGTTCCGTGGATGTTTAACACAACTTCTTAGACAGCATCAAGAGCTCAAGTGTAGTGCAAACTAATAAAAAGGAAGGATCTGCGGTATCGCGAGAAACATAAGTAATTGTGGTTTATAGCGTCAGATTTTTATGGTAAATAATTCCATATGGGTGTGGCATGGCAGCAATGCAAGTCAAAGAATGAAAAATAACCAAGAATTTGTTTAGCAGATGATGCTGTTCGTACTCCTTAGTCCTTCGTATGATGGGAACGCAGTAAGTGGATACATATGTACTATACTCGTGCATATGCATGCATGACCTATTTATGTTCTAGTGGGTTTTTCTATAATGTCCCAACTAAAACTATTGATTTGCGTCAAGTTCATGCAGAGTTACCACCAAGTAACTGAGTAAATTTTGCTCTATTGTCATTCCTCTTCTCGAAAAGATCTGATACATCTGATACTCGAATTATTGAGCCTTTAGCTGGGATTCAAACCTACATACATATATATATACAGCGTACTCTCTCCTTACGGACACCTCTCATAACCGGACACCTCTTATAACCACACAGATTTCAAAGAACCGAAATAAATACACGATTTTTCATACAAAAGACTCTCCCATAACCGGAAACGGACAGCAATTTTCGGATCGGTTTTACGAACCACAATTTTCACGTTCGCGGACACATGATTTTCGGTGGGGAACGCTAGAATGACACGCAAATCTCCTGCATTTTGAGAGATATTTTATATTATTTTGTGCGAATTTTGTATAAAGATAAAAATGATTTCGCTGGTTACAGTGAAGTAAAAAATTATCTCTGGTAGGACAAATAATGCCGGAATATGGAAGTTTACTGTATTTCTCGTCAGGCTTCCCGTCTTGTCCTAACATATCTAAAATTGTCATGACCCGCTTATTTCCTCAACCATTGACGGCATATGCTGTCTTCTCCGCGAACGTGTTATCGAACAACTATGTGCATTTATAAATCCCATTGCATTTTTAAATAGGTTTGTATGTGAAGTGTATGTATGTATGCATGTGTCATTTTACGCTTGATTGTCATAGACAGAAATTAGTATTTTTTTGGTAATTTGTGTTAATGACATAAAAATGAATTCCTTTATAAAATAAAATGAATACCACATGTCTATTGTTTCTTTTTAAAAGAACGTCAATTTATTTTTTTCTCCCATAACCGGACACCCCTCATAACCGGACAAATTTCTCGGTACCTTCAGTGTCCGGTTACGAGTTCACTGTATATGAATACAGAAAGAAAGCTTTCACAAACCTGGTTTGTGTACTGGATATTTTTTAAAGGTTGACGACTTAGATATCTGGTTTTTCGGCGGTCGATACACACAGAAGCGCAGGATATAAAATGTCGCTATAAATTCCAAATTTTGAACATCGGGAGCCATGTGTATAAATCTCAACAAAAATAGGCTTATGACCGGTTTTACGAACCACTTTTAGTTCTTTAACACCTCTTCACTCAGAATCTGATGTAACTAAAAGATGGCGCAGTTTGCACAACTAGATTCGGCTGTCATTGGATATACGGACACAGAATGACCTCAAAAGCTTATGAAACAAAGGCTCATGTTAACTTTGTATCGAGAAAATGTTACACTAGCGACTAGATCTTAACTGTAATATCAGGTTGTCGCTTTGTACTGGTATTCCGCAAGCGTCCATGCTAGTTCCCATTACTTTTTGTGTTTTGATACACATTTTAATTATTTTGAAAGAAAAGATAGTATAGGTCTGTTTGGTATCTTTTCTGTGTAAGGCTTAACATCGCTGTCAAATAATAAATAATTTGATAAGTGGAGGAAAATCCTCTCAGCCAGTGGAAAATTCATAAGACAGTTGTGAGTAAAACCTGTAAATTTGTCTTTGTTTTCCACTAACAATGAAGATTATGACATTTCACAACTGTCAGATGGCTGGTTTGACAGAGTTGTTCAACCTTATCCAAAGAAAAAGACGGTGCAAGATTGTGTACGCTCTCAGTTGACGGAATTTTTTAACACTGTCATTCGGCTCTCTCTTTTACGAATATTTTGGGTTACCAAACAGGAAATTCGTAAGAATCTTACGAATGTGAACAAATTCGTGAGTTACCAAACAGAAATTAAATTTTTCGAATAAATTTCCTTACCAAAAACCATCGCACATGGCAACCCCGCTAGACACGTCTGTAAGATAAAAATCAGGACAAGGAAAAAATAACAAAAAAAAACAACACACACACTAGACTAAAGCTTACACACAGACATCTAAACTACTGCCAAAACCACAATAGGCTTTTTGTTGGACTGTCCGTTGTATATTCGTAGTTAGACGTGTCTAGCCTTTAGGGGTTTACTTTTTAATCCCTCTGAAAGTGGCTTAAACAGAAATAATTTAATTCAAATTGCAGTCAGAAAGTGTATCTTTCTGTTACCGAAGAAGTATCTACGAATTTTAATTAGCTTTTTATTGCTTTATTTTAATTATATTTCAAAAATGTATTCACATGAACAGGAATGGAAAATAGGAAAACACAAACACATACAGAGATATACATAATGTAAGACACTCAGTTTTTACACTATTCTAAAGTGGGGAAACAATGGTGAAAGCTCCATCGAGCTTTTTATCATGTGTCTGGGGTGTTTTCGTTTATGTTTAAGTTTTTCCTACGAATTTCTTGCTTTGTACAGTCCAAACTCTGAAAGGCGGTGTTGTGGGTGGGTGGTAAGGCAGACGCCCCTTGCGATACTAATTAAGAAATCTCAGACGCATTTCGATCGATTTTCAACAACGCAACCAAAAAAAAATCAGATGAAATGAAATTCAATAAAGAAAAAAAAATACTAACGAGGATGAGAGAATGATGATTTTGACAATTTGGATGGCGGTGTAGTCGAAGTGTAATTGAAGGAAAATTGCAAACACACACATATACACGTACGTTTACGGCAAACACAACGACAGTAAGACTACGATACGAAACGATTCACGACGAAAGGCTTAAAGAAAAAGGTCATAAACAGGAATTTCCGACGACGGACTCAACGAACAACAATTCGCAACTGGGAGTGGAGTATCTCGAATAACAAAAAAAAAAAATAAACCAACAACAAAACAACAATTTATTGAGATAGCGAGGAGCAAAACAAGTTTTACGTGATTTCTTTTCTTTAAGATTTTATTTTTATTTTTTTGCAACAAACGTGCTGTTGTCTCGTCTCTGTTCGCGAAATTTGCGTGGAATTTTTATTTTTTATTTTTAATCTTTATTGCAAGTCGCCGGAAGTTTATTTGGGTTGCTACGTTTTTACGGCTTATGGATGATCCAGAGCGAGATGTCGATTTAGCACCCTAAAACAGAGACACATGTACACGTTTAACTACTCAAGACTGGGGTGAGACGAGATTGATTAATTTAGCAAATGAGAGGAGGAAGAAAACTGTGGGAGGGAGATTTATAAAAATAAATATTTATATGCTTCAAAAGAACCGTTTCGCCCGAACATCGAACTTCAACTGAATTCGCATGCGGCAAATGAGCTCACAATACTAAACAGAGAAAATACATTTCAAGCATATTCATAGATACAAACAAGTACTTTATACCGTATCTATACATACGTACATAGATGTAGCTTTGTATATGTGTAAGTGAAGGCCGCCGCAAGGCATTTTACACTTGCAATCGCGCTTCGCATCACCAAGCCGTCTCTATAAGATACTTTTCGTACCGTACCGTACACGACAACTAACATGACACTCTTTGGTTAGAGTTGGAGAAGACGATGACGGTGACGGTGAGGCTTTGTTTAGCTGGGTTTATGTTGCAGCACTGAACCGGGCTGCCAAGGGGAATTACAAGAAAACAAGAGGCCGATGACAACTTGCTACCATGATGAGGAGGTTGATTATGATGATGGGGTAGGTCGGCCGGTCGGCCGGTCGCTTATGGAATTCAGTTAGTATGTGAGTAGGAAAAAAAACACATTTCTATCTCTCTTTCGATTCTCTTTGATGCGGTGTTTAGATACAGACTCTCTTAAAAACTTCTTTTTCTGTTTGCTTTGTTTTAACCAGAGGCAGGCAACTTATTTGGCTAGATTTTATAGCTAATAAATAAAGTCACATGGGTAGTGTAGTTGTAGCGCGATGCACGGTTTTTTTTTTTTTTTAGTATGTATGTATGTATGTACATATGTAGGCCGCCGATGCCGGGTTTCATCTTTAATACTCGTTTGTAACTGTATTTGGCAGTACAAAGGGCACAAGCACGTAATAGCTTTCTCTTTGTGAAAGAGAATTATGAGCTTGGTTGCGGAAATCACGTGGAAACGTTTGAGACATCTCGATGGGAAATGATGCATGAAAGGATAATTTTCTTTCATATTTTCTTTTTTTGTTAAGTACGAAAGATGAAACGACCACTAACGATATATCGGTGGGGTTATAAATCTACCTACCTATCGATTTGTTGTTAATTAGGGTGAAAAAGTATGTGTTGTGTAGTTAGCCTATGACAGCCATAAAATCATCGATCGAAGAAGGATGTCTATAGTTTGATAAAAAAAAGTACTGCATTTTGATAACAGATGGCGTTGATTTTAAGTTTGCCAAACCTCGTAAGATAGGAAAGAAATTAGACTCTAATAAATTGAATTTACGCGAACCACTTGATAAGACACTCAGAAAGCGTAATATCATCATAAATTGTGTAGTAAAGTCTCTTAAAAGGAAGCTAAGCAAGAAAATTGTCTTTCTGCAGGTGACCAAGGACTCAACTTGGCTTGTTGGTGGTATGGACACAACTCAACTTCGAACTGTTTCGATAAATATGCTTTCGGGCTATAGCAAGATCGAAGCAATAAAAAAAATGTCCAGTTAAAGCTCGTTAGTTAGGAATGGTTGGGGCAATGTCAGTCCGAATTAGCGAATTTCCCGAATTAACGAGAGATTTTTTTTAATGTACAAGGCGTTCGTTCCTATTGATAAAAAAAACGCACGAACATAGAACTACCGGTGTTTTCCCAAAAAAATTTTATTGATTTTTAACGACGTCTAGATGTGGATTACCGGGATGATTTGTAACGGAATTTGGAAAGAACTACCCTTAGTTCTTTTCAAATTCAGTTACAGGTGGCGCCCAACGTGGAGCCCAAACCCGTTACCGCTGTCCGTACTTCTTTTCCAAATTCCGTTACAGATTCTTCTTATACAATTTTTTTGTGTTTCTCAGTGTGAAGAATATTATGCACAGAAAAATCTCTGTTATCGGGCAAATTTTACTTTTCCGAATAGACGAGTTTCCGAATTATAGAATTCCTTCCGAACTTAAAACTGGATTGTTTACGCGCTTGTTGCCGAACTGTATCGCGTCTGATATGCTTCGGTGGCAATGCCAAGTGTTGAATTCATAAGCAACAACGACATGGTATTGTAGTTGTTCCCTTTAGACTCCGTTTTGTGAAGATTAGATGTCACTCAACGATAGCTCCAACGCCGTTTTGTGATTCAGGCATCTTCTTTTTTTTTTTAATTTACTATGATATGTGTAAGTGCTCTCTCATTTGTTTTAAATACGGGACTTCCCCGAAAATGATATTTAACGAAATAAACACATTAAAATTGTAGCAGATAGAGAGTTGGGTAAAAATAACGCAGTGACCTCAGCACTATTCATCTATTCATGATGATGACAGTTCTAATGAATCTAATGAATAACAGCGCAAGAGTAGTACATACGAGTATAGAAATTTTGAATCATGACGATACTGGTGCTTATCAAATTGTTGATAAGAACGAATTAGATGAAAAAGAATTGTATTTATTTTACTTATGTACATAGGTACATTATGTATGTATATAAATTTATATGCGCTCTGTATTTTGACTTCATCATATGAATTTTTCCTAAAAAAAAAAAAACAGCCGTCATCTCAAATATTTTTGAAATCCTTGCTTCGAATGATTGATACTCCATATGACATACTGTGACATACAGTTACGTACAGTGAGCCGAAAAAGTATTCGTCTCTGCCCACTTCTGAATAAAAAGCGTTAATTTATCATTAAAATCAATAGTTAACAATATTATTTTTATTTTCTTTTTATTTCCATTGAGTTATCTCTACGAAAGCAGTGAAAACTCAACTGTCTCATTTTTGTTCTTATTTATAACATCACATACATTCAAAATCCCTAAGTTTTTCCGCCGAAAAAGTATTCGTCTTCACGCATTTAAAATGAATATATAATTAGTTTGCAGGATTTATTCGCTGCTTTTGGAGTCAAATTGCACCGATCTGGACATGAGTATATTATTGAGTTAGTTTTTATTGACTAGACCTAAGAGACGAATACTTTTTCGGTACTGAATCGATATCTGAATTTTGTTTTTTCCTATTTTATTTTTCTATCAGTGAAGAATTCTTTAATTCTTAGTTTAAATTTAAACCATTTTAATTGAAAAAATAAAAATATATGCAAAATAAATTTTCAAATAAGAAAAAAATCATCGTTGCTGCAATAAGGTGAAGCAGACGAATACTTTTTCGGCTCACTGTATGTATGTATATTTCTTAAATTTTTTTTATCAACCTATGTATACAGGGTGTCCCAGTTTAGAGATATAATGGAGATTCCTGAAGTTCCGGTGAAGAAAAAATCGTATGGCAGTGGGGTCTATTTTCACACTCCTTAGTTATGGCCTGTCAAAGTGGTATAACTATTTTAAATGATATACATAACTTCTAAACTACAATAGCTACAAAATCAGTTTTTAATATTTTGGAGAGGCAACCAGTGTCGTATGTTGAAGACTCTGTGTAATTTTATACAGCCACAAAAAAAAAGTTATGGCTCCTACCCTACTCAAAATTGGGAAAATTTGTTGTTCCAATATTTTACTTAAAATGCATTTTTCTCAAAACTTTTACTTAATAAAAAATATTTTTTTAATAAAACTTTTATCTTTGACCAATTCTCTAGAAACTATGTTAAACAACTTTTTCACGTACCGTTAACAGAAGTGGTAGTAAAAACCATGCCATTTTTTGGTCGCCAGAACTTCAGGAATCTCTCTTACCTGCGACACCCTGTGTAAGTTTAGACAACTATAAAGTTGTAGCATTTCAACCGTGTTCATAATTTTGGCAGGATACTGTATCTACCATATAAGTAACGCGAATGTTTCAGTGCACAGATAGACAAATATAAAAATCCAAATTCTTATGAATTCTTCCAGTTAGTCTGAAGGAATCTGAAGTTCTTGCAAAAACTATATTGCTTTCACTGGAACATACCAGACAAATTCGGTATAATTGAAATGAATAACTACTGTTCGTGAAAATTAGCTTTGATATTCGAATAGCAGAGTTTCCTGTTACTGTTAATTGGAAACACATACGACAACGCACGAGCACAAGTCGCATTATCTGGAACTTATTGTGTCTGTGTCAAGGAAATTGCTTGTAACTTCTGGCGAAGTTGAGTGATGTTATAACATGAGTGAGTATTTGCTATGCATACGAATAAGAACATTTGTTGCAGATCAAATAACATCTATGTATCTCTCGAATGACTTGACGTGGAGCTATTTTACCGGAACCTTAGGGACAGTGGGGAAATTATAACCTGGAAGGTTGCTCCGAATTTACTGAGTTTTACGCCCGTATCTGTCTAACTCACTGAAGACAGTGGACAAATCTTTTAATTACACAAATTCGTCTTGGGAGGAATGGTCATATACTGGCAACCGACGATTGGCGCCCATATGGGATTTACTGAATATCTCCTACAAAACGGGAACTTGTGTACATGTTTAAATAGAAGCGAAGCAGACCTAAGCCTGTAAGTTAAGGATTTCTCAGTAAATGTATAAAGGAAATATGATTGAATTCAGGCTTCCCCAGAGTCCGCCTCCGACTCTAGTAAACATTTTTAACTCTCTTGATATTTAAATTTTCTACATCAACACCATATGTCGCCGTCCCTTGACCAACCCCCTTTCGTTTCGTTTAACCTACGGACAACGGACGTGAGTATTCTCTCTACCGACCACAAGGAATGTTAGCCACGAAATAAGTAATTTCTGGTTCCCCCAACACACACTCAACTCGGTGCCTAAAACCCCTCATTTTCCACTGGGTTTAATCCTTAAGGACTAACAAATTTAGCTAAGCACAGTTTTATTGTTATAGCCGCCCTTCTTCACTCCGCAGTGGTCGGTCACGACTAAAAAAACAAATCTCTACACTTCACTTCCACTGTCTGCCTCTGTACATACTCACAGGTCCTTCCTAACCATGGAACCGTCTATCTGCATGATGGGATATCCTTCATTAATATCCTCCACTCCAAGTGTCTGAATCCATCTAACAAAGTCATTAATCTTCCCTGCCTTCCACTCTGCATGCATTCTAACCAATTGAATTGCATGCAAGTACCGGCACCTGTTCTTTTGTCCAGAGTGGGCGGCAGCATTCCAAAGCCATATGGAAAGGTTTTCAAAGAAGCCGAGACTATTTCACCGGTCAAGGATATAATAATAAGTAGGGAGAACTTTTTGCATAATCCTGAATAACCGACGACCACATAAGAGGCCTTTACTTAACCACCACCGCCGCGCCGGCTCTTCACTCTAAGCTCCATAAATCTTCAACTGTTTATTCCATTTCAATTCGTGCAATTCATGCAACATCCTGTCTGTCTATCTGCCGTGTCGGAGCCCCGTTCTACCTCTCCTCCTCAACTGTCTATCTGCTGGCATTAAATTAAAACAAAACTCAAGGAGGTGTTATTATCTCCCGAGAAGTGTTCGACTACGAGTACTCGCAGAAGTAAGCAAGTTTAAAACTTATCGCAGCACGGTGAGCACTGCTGGGTATTCCCCTAACAATATGTTGTACGGCTGTTACTACCCGAACAAGACGAGACAGGAGTTGGGAGGGGACCAGGCTAAGTGAAAAGATTCGAAACTTGACACAAACTACGAACCGAATTGAAGAATGATAAACATTTCGGGGAGATCTAAACTTTGCTGTGCGGTTGAAAAATAAACACAGGGAAGGGGAAGACCTACAATACTCGCACTTCCTGGATTCAAAGTTTCTATCTTCATCTCCACTCTTTTTCTTTTGTTTATCAGAGTCTCAACCCACCCGCTCAGCGAGGATAAACCCCTTTTGGGGATTAAATTAATGTCATGTTCGGGTGATTTGATGATTATTGGTGACAGTGTTGTTGTGTGGCGCATGAACTTTGTTAAGACCCGGACTCTCGAGAAGTTCTTTGCCAGCGAAACATGTTGTTTTGACATTCAAGTGGAAACATTTTCTTATGAAAAACATTTTCATCACTTTGAAAAATTTGAAACGATGAAGTCACAGTCACACAAGCAGCAACAGTGAGGACGATCTTTCCAACCAACCGCCACATACGATTGCAACAGTTCCGTGTTTTTTTTTTTTTTGGACAACCAGCTGTTACTTTGCGCGATGGATTTATGGGAAAAGTTAAATTTTCTCGTAAATCAATTGCAAAGTTTTATTAAGCACACAAGTATTATACAACTGAAATGAAAAACATTTATAAACATTTTGCCCAAAATGGCGGGAGACGATAAGATTCGTGATTTGATTCAATGAGGCTATTTACAGAGGAAGCTAGTTTGCAAAGTTTTCAAATACTTAAGAGCTGACTTATTGCATACTGAAGTGCAACAACAACTGCAAGGGGAACTATGTACTTATATGTGTCTGTTTCGAAGTCGTCTTTCAATATCTTGCTAAAATTTCGCAGAATGTAGGGTTCGACTGAAAAGGAATTTTGGCATTTCGTGTATTCTCCGCCAAAAACCGAAAGTGATTTGTTTAAGTATCGACCATAAAAAAAAAGGCTTGTTTGGAGGTGGGGTTTCGGGCTTGGAACATGGTATCACCCCCAACAGCACCCATATCCTTCGATGCGCGAAGAATTGGGCTATGTAACTGCCAGGCGTATTGCTATGAAAAATAGAAACTCAAAATCAACGTAAGCTGCATTTAAATTTAAATTTTTTGAAACTGATTACTCAGCAGATCGATTTGTTTATTTTTATTTTTTCGTCCACACCTAGAGCCGGGGGTTAGCTTCTGAACTAGTTTTTTTTTCTTTTGTTCGGACAAAAATTTTGCATCGATTTCGGCATTTTTTTCTGACCAACCGGAATCGGCGAAAAAACGGCCAAAATAGATCCAAATGTTTTTTTTTTTCAGCTGTAGGTTTAGCTTAAAATTGGTTGAGAGATATTTGTGCGCAATGTTGCCAGTTTGGGGGTTTTCCCCCCAGATTTAGGGGTATTTTTGCTGGCTAGGGGCGAATCTGGGGGCACAACCTACTTAGGGGGAGATCTGGGGGGAATTTTCATACACAAAATTTCCCCCAGCTTCATTTGGAATAAATGGCTTATGAAATATTTAAAGCTCCCCGATATACATTCTCGGATTATGCGTCGATTTCCATTGAAATATGGAAGTTGAATGGAATACTGAGGGAATATGGTGTTGCAATTCAATTATCTATTCATTGTTTTTCTGAGCAAAGATAATTTATGTTTTGGAATTGTATAAATAAAATGGATAGAATAGCTCTATTTCTGGACTCGTCAGATGAAAATCAAGAGGAGCGGTAGGATATAATGGAACTACCAGATAAAACGTGTTTTCAAATACACTTGTTCTTTTAAATTTATTGAAAAAACCGTTTAGTCTTGCAGGTTTAGTAAAATTGTGCAACAAAACAAATCGACTTTTTCATAATTTGGGGAGAATAGATCTAACTCGGAGCTCATTTTCAAATTCTCCCAAAGTGAAATTAGCAGCTTGCACACGGTTTTTTTTTTTATGAAATCACCAACATGGTGTTGGAAAATAATCATATTATTTACTGTGTTAAATCACTAAATTCATCAATTTTAGTCAAACAAATGAACAATATGAGACGATTGAACTGTGGATGAGGGCAATTCACTTCGGCGGATTCAACGATACCGATGCTCAAATTACAGTGAATCGTTCTCCCTAGCGGATTAAACGATAGGGGTGTATATATTTACAAATAATTTTTTATATGTACATACTTATATGTGTATAAAAGTATGTATACAAAGTTTGCTGTCATAAATTCTGCTTGACAGAGACACATCCTTTTTCGACATTCACGTGTGTGTTGCTTCCCGCAACCATTTGTGTGTGCGCGTTATATTTTTGCACGAATGGAAGGACCTACAGTTTTTTGCCGACTCCGAACGGCGAGTTGAGAAGCTCAATCGTGACATGATACTCTTTGATGCTTGTCAGACATTCGAAAGAGGTGGCACCGTAAAAAAAACTCTTTTAGGTGTTAGACCCGGCCAGGAGTTGAACCCGGACAGCATTGCGTAGTAGTCCAACGCACTAACCACCACGGCCACGGCGACCACAATCAAATAGGTAGGTAGAGGGAATCTCCAATCAGGCGGATTCCATAGGGGTGATAAATACATATATCTAGAGTTTGAGTAAAAAGTGAATTGCGAAAAAAAAATGTTTCTGCTTAATAATATCTTTTTTGGGGGGATTTTCTGCAAAAATGGTCAATTCCGGGGGGATTTCAAATTAATCTAGGGGGAACTTGGCCCAAGCACCTGGCAACACTAGTGCGTCACTTTCAATTTTTTATTGTGGTTTTTATCAATTTGGTCAAAATTGGCTATTTCAAAAAAATTCAAAAATGGCAAAAAAAATTTGATGCGCCAATAATTCTAAGAATTTTTTATTTTTATCCCTGACAATTTTTCTCAAAAAAGCACTATATTCGATTAAAAATGCCGTAAAATTTTGGCCCAGACGACGACGCGACGTTTTGGATCCGAGGCGAAATTTGAAATGCTTATAGCAGGACAATTATCTTGGCACATCGCGTGCACGCTTTCAATATGCTTTGGAGGTAAATGGTTTAAAAAAAAAATTAATATTGAAATTAACTTTCTTTCTCAAAAAACACGTTTTTTGTCAAAGTCGTTTTTGACCAGTTAAGAATTTTAAAAAAATCGCTACTTTTTTTCTACAGATTATTATTTTCTATAGTTTATGTGAAAGCCGATTGTAAACATTCCTCATAGATCCAAAGTTATTATAGAAAATGTGACGGCCCGACAAGAGGCGCAGGTTTGAGGCAGCTTTTTTCGGAGTCTTTTAGTTTGTCCGTTTTTTTTGTTATTCTTAAGTACATATGTATAGTGACATTTATAAAGCATGAGGAGATTATATTTAGGTTTCTGAAGTGAAGGTAAGTTGTATTTGATCGTTCAAAGTGAGCTGCGCGTATCCACGAGCGAAACGCACTTGAAACTTTAAACGCGTTTTTCTCAAAACTACTTTTTCCGGCACGGTCGGCATGATAACTCATACAGTTTTTAACATTTTTTAAATGCATTTTTTTTTTAAATATTCGAAATTGTTTTCTCTGTCTATGGTATGTCGAGCCAGATTTTTGATATTTTGATTAAGAAATTTTATAAATATAGTTATAGTTAGCACAAAATGCAAACTTTTTTTTTAAATTGCCGTAAATTGCCAAATTTTTCGAATTTCAAAAATCCGGTTCGACAGATTATAACTACAACTTAACTTTACAAGATTTTTTTTTACATTTTGTAGATCCATCAATATTTCAAGGAGAAATGATGCCGACCATGGAGCAACTTTTTTTTCATAGTGCCTGACAAAACGTGATTTTTTATATTTTAATTTTTGTAAAAAAAAAAAAGTAAACACATTTTTTTATAAGGTTTAAATACCAATAAACAATCACCCCAATTCTCAATGTCGTATTTGTGAGTCATTTAGAGATGTATGAGTTCATTAATTTGAGATAAAACACAAAGGTTCAGACCGCGGAAAAGTTTCACCTCTCAGCATTTTCATTTGCATGTTCATTTTTTTATTTATTTATTCAATCTACGATATAAATGAACAGATCAAGTCAATGTTTATAATTACATATTTAACATATTCACGTTTTATAGATTACTTTCAAATATTTGAAGATGATTTTATCATGTTAGTCGTTTTCACTTTCAGGAGGGATGTTAAACTTGACTTATGTAAGTTTGCCAGATTTGATACTAATGGTGGATCTGTAGCTATTGAAATGACTTATAAATATATCGTATTTCCCCATACAATACCTAGATTCTTCCCCAAGACCCGACTTCCTTGTACACGTCATTTAATAACAATAAGAACTCATATGAGTCCTAACATGAGTAGGTAAGGTAGTATGAAACCGCACATCAAACGATACGAGTATAATAATTGTTATTTAAACGTTCTTTCAAAACCCCCTAAACCTTCCATCGTCCAACTCTGTCTTCTCCAATAAAAGTAAAAAAGAAAAACAAACAATACGACACAAACATAAATTTTGACATTCAAAGGTTGTCAAAGGATGACATAGGTACACATGAGTATAACATCCAATATCCCAAATAAAAAACAAAACCAATATCCTTGGAAATGCATAACAATAAATGTCACAAAATACGAATTCCTTTTCGTATTCGAAATGATTGGCATATCAATTAAATTGCCTGTCTCTGTGAATTACAATCATATAGAACGGGGGTCTTAGGGAAGCCTAAAGACTAAATATATCGTAATCGTCTCTTCGGGCTATCAAACACCACACCAACAGCCACACCCTGTTTTTAGTCTTATTTTATTATTTTATAGAAACGGTCAATAACCCCCCGACTGGCTGGTGAAAATAAGGGTTGAAGAGGCAGAACCCACCGCATCTAAAGTAACCAGCCACAGGGACACAGGTGCTTCGATTCGCTCCAGATGATTAATGGAGTTTCTGCATTCAAAGCTGATGCTAAGTTTAAAAATGCTCGTACTTCACAAAGGAAAAAAAAACGATTAATATTCGAGTTCAAAATTCGACGAAGGTCGAGGTGGTGATTTTTTTTCTTCTTTCTTCCCTTTCAAGGTAGCAGGAATACACACCTCGATGACGAAGGATTAATCTCTTTTATTAAATTTTCATCGATTTTCTTTAAAAAGAGATGCATTTGCATACACGAACAATCTATGATATAAATTACCCTCATCATTCTGATATCAGGACCAGATACATTGCATAAGGGTCTGCAGATAATTATCTGCTTATCCCCGTCGCAACCCGCAGAGATCAGTGCATGCTTTATTACCCTTAGCAAACCATTGGCAATGGTTGGCCAATGCATTTGACCCGACTTTGTGTGGGGGACGAAAGAGAGAGAGAGAAAAAAAACAATCCCTTTGGTCATTTACAATGAAAATGGCGGCCTGCAGGCGCCTAACATACTGTTTGCAGCTGAAAATATTCGTAATCTGTATATTTAAACTCGAATGCAAATAAATCTCGATTTTGTCCTCGTCATTTTAATTTCCTATCCATTGGCAGTAGCAGGAGGAGAAAAAATCCTTCATCATTTTACCAAAAAAAAAAAAAAATCAACTATCACCCTCTGTCTCTTTTACTCGCTGTCATTTTAGTTGGATTCATAGCCGCAGTGTGTCGTTGCGATGCGTTCATAGGGCTGTCATTGTTGGCAGCCGCTTTATTGGCATTAATTCAGCACATTCTCGTTGTCCCTGATAGGCGATGGCTGTGTTGAGTACTACCGACTACCGACTATTGAAAAGGACATTCCAAAGGATGCGAGATGAATTTGTCGCTTTTAGTGGAATTGTAGCGTGTATTTTGCAGTTTATAATAAATTTCCTACTGAATAGCAGCAATGTAGGGCGTATAATACAAAATGGCAAGGATACGAGAGTTAATGGAATTCTGAAAGTGATGAAGGATATTTAACTGACTGCGCCAGATGATTATTCTCTACTGCGAAAAGAAATGTGCGTTTATGTATGTGTGTGTACAAGTTTATAGATGTATAGAAAAAGGCTGAAGAGAATAAAAGAAACTCTTGACAATGATAGTTCGTAGATGATTGATGGTTGACACATTTATATTAAAAATATAAAATGAAAGCAAATAAGGATGCACTGCTCAAATTGGTGCTTCTGCAAACATTTTTTTTATTTTTTGCTTTAAGAATACAGCAAAAAAAAAAACTAATAAAGTTTTTAAGGATTACTTTGGCAGTTCTACACAGGGCCACGATGAAGGAATTTTTTAAAAGCTTCGTCGTAAAAAAAGAAAAGTTTGGTTAGCTTTGTCACCGACATCTCCATCGGTTTTGGGATATCAATGCGCAAAATGTTCAATAAGTAGATTAAGATTGAGGTATGTTTACGTTGGGCGACGCCAGAGAGACGATAACCTACCTACCTACCGTAAAAAGGTACAGCTTCGACTTATTGGAGACCAATAGCGCTATAAAGAAGTTGTAAACTAAGATGTAAGTGACGTGTGTCACAATAACAACTAGGACTACGCCATACCTCTGCGAGTGATGAAAGTCATTAATTTCGAAAATGTAGACGGCAATGTAAAATTCAAACACTTTTTCTACACAAATCCAGACTCGGGCGGAATGCTTCCTGGGCTTCCTGGGCTTCCTTGACGAAGGGACCGCAATTCAACGTTTTACATTTCGATGTCGAAATCAATCATTTTATATCGGCTGCGACGAAAATGGTGAAAACGGACGTGAGATGTTAGATGTCAAAACAGTCTTAGAAGACCTAAGGCGGATTCTTAAATTATCGTCCGCTGCTTAGGAACAAGTTGGCGATGAGAAAAAAGGTGTACACAATGGAACCCGGAGCTAGAAGATCAACCTGAAGCCAGAAACATTGTTGCTTATAGGAAAGGTTAGGTTAGGTTGCAGTGGCTGGCAGTAACGACCCATAGCGATATCAAGGATCTTGGATCTTGTATAAAGCGAGAAAGGCTTCCAACGTCTTTTTGTGCTAGGTCACTGAGACCGTTGAAGAAGTATTCTCCTAAGGCGTAGTTTTCTATTACGGGAAAGATCTGGACATGAACAGAGGAAATATGCTGTGCTTTCTACCTCTTCCTCGTCTCTGCAACTTCTACAGAAGTCGTTCGAATGAACGCCAAGCCTAGTTGCATGCGAAGGTAGTGCCCTCTGATGACGCCACAAATCGTACTTATGTGAAATCTTTTAAGGGACAGAAGGTAGTTAGAACGCTTTAGATCCAGTCTTGGCCAGATCTGTCTGGTGGCAAGGTAAGTGGAACCGCCTTCCCATCTAACATTGTTTTTTTTTTTTTTTGACTGTGTCAAGTTTAAGTGATAGCTTTTCTGGTAGAATAGGTATTGCTGTTCCTATTCTAGCAAGTTCGTCAGCTTTACAATTCTCGGGAATGTCTCTGTGCCCTGGCACCCAATATAAGTGAATGTGAAACTGCCCAGCCATCTCTACAAGAGATGAACGACAGTTGGAGGTAGCCCAAGTAGATGAGACTGATTGAAGGGATTTCAAGGCCGCCTGACTATCCAAGAAAATGCTAATATCGTAAGTGGATTATATATTACTCTTAATCCATGACAGTGCTTCCGAAATCGCCATAATTTCCGCTTGAAACACGCTACAGTAATCAGGCAGGAGAAAGGAGAGATTTAGTTTTCATTTGTCTGAGAAAACACCTCCACCATCATTGACTTTAAAGCCATCAGTGTAGTAGTGTATCGACTTGTCTGTTATAGCTCCTAAGTCATCCCAGAAGGATATATCGGGAATAGTGACCTTAAAGTTTTAATCAAAACTGGGCATCGGCACTTTGTAGTCTATGTTTCTATGGAGAGTTAAGTGATCCAGTATTGCGGAGTGACCAGAGTAGTTACTTGACCACTGTGTGATGCTTTTGAGAGTTATGGCAGCTCTGGTTGCCATTTGCTTCACGGTTATATCAAGGGGTTGAAATATAATCTGTAGCACACCTTCTATGCCTCTGTCCGGCTCTTCAATATCGGCGCATATATTGTATGGGAGCACGGTTCTTTGATTGCCTGGACGATCTGGCTAAGATACCGCTTACAGACCTAAAGAGATTCATTAATGGATCGAAATGGTTTTGTTAATTGCATTCATCCATACACAACTAGGGCATTCACAATGGACTTTTACGGCCTCTGGGTGAAATTGCATTCAATGTAAACGACCCTCGTAACCCTATATCAAGGGGTGGGAGATAAAGTAGGATGTCTAATGCTGCGAAGAGTGTTGATCTTAGTGCTCCACTAATACACACACATGCTAATATTTGTACTTTCCGCAGGCTGTCGCGATGTATAGCTTTGTCTAGGGCAGTGCACCAGACAACTACGCCATATATCAGAATCGGTCTTATAACAGACACATAGAACCAATAGGTTATATGGGGTTGAAGACCCCATTTGCTGCCTATGGCTTTCTTGCCTTGAGGCCGTGGGTCCACCCCGGACTGTGGCGCCACCTAATCAAGTAAGTACATACATATGTAGGTAGAAATATTGCTGACGGACTGAACACTGTCGGGTAAGACAGTACGTTCTAGTCCAAATACCAGCCAATGGCACAGTTAATCATCTTGAGACCTCAGCTTAAAGCTAAGATAAAGTTAGCTTCACAACGGCCACAAGAAAACTGCAGTCTTCCATAATTGCTGTTTCCGAAATCAAGTGCGGATTTCCAAAGTGAACGTAGTCCCAAAAAGAAAACGTAGAACGATGTGATTGTACAGTACCCCCAAAATAGCCATCTAAGCTATTCTGAGTCTACTTAATCGCCTTTGAAAAGCATGAAGGAGAATTCTCTGTACGTAGTTAGGAGGGGTTAAGTTGTATAACTGGTAAAGACTAAGTTGTCCAAAAAGGTTGCCTTATAAATACCCTAGGATACAAATACCAAGGACTTACTGAGACAAGAGCAGGAGAAGAATCACCCCATTTGGAGTTATAAATAGACACGTAAGTCAAACAATTTGGAACAAAAAGTTAAATACAGTGCTGAGAATATCATACAAATCGATATCAAATAAATTAACAGTACTGTTTAACCCTCACACGGGCGACAATTTTTGCCCCTCAATCAGTACCTCTTCCTCTTTCTATGGGCTCTATGGTCTACAAAAACAAAATTCTTACTTCTTGCCTTCCTTTTAATTGTTCTTTGTTATTTTTTGAATAAATTTTGCAAATTATATTTTTTGCGCACCTGGAAAATAACAAGGGAAATCCCCCATTAGTACGATTTACATTGGAAAATTAAATTTTATGTGAATTGAGAGAATTTCCTTATCAAATTTGTTTGACAATCATATTCAATCAGTACACTTGTGAATTTCATTTGTGTGAAAATGGATCAAAATAAAATTTAAATTTCTTTCAAGTGTGGGCATTATCCTTGTAAAGTATTAACACATCACATACAATTAGATAGGTAGATTTAGGGTGTGCAATTTGATACATGATATGATTTTTCTTCAAGATTGGCACACGAAGTACAACAACAATACTTGAAATCGATTCTTGATACACTTCATTCTGATGATGAAGAAGATAGCGTACAGTCTTTAACAAGAGGAGGTGTGGATGTGATTAATCAAATGCTTGGTCAAAACACAACTAAGATGAAAACAAACCGCTGGCTCTATTTTACAACATCATGGACATGCACACATATTCATATGTAGCTGACTTAATCTTCTGGTCCAATAATACGATTGTCTAAGACAGTCGAGCCAACGCAGAGAGTTTCTTGAAGAGTTGAGGAAACATTTTTGTACGCCTACAATAACTAGAAGAGCTCGAATTCCTCGAAATGTGGGCAAAGTAACACTAAAAATCGCATTTTAGGTATTCCAATTGATCAAATTGAACACAATACCTAGACCTTCTAGCCATTTTTGCCTGATGATGCTTCTCAGGAAGAATCTTCAGGTGGCCAAAAAATTAGAGGTTCTTGCTTCATATTATGTTATCAGCAAAAAAAAAAAAAATAATTGAAAAGAGCAACACGAAAGAGTTGCATACAGTGAAGGAAGCCTAAGTGCGTAGTTTGACAATGACGAAGTTCGAAACTACTAATCTATAAAGGTAATACGTACAATGTACTGTACATAGTACCTTACCTATGCATGTTCATAGAGGTACTGAAATGTAATAAACAACAAATTGGTTTCTTTCGTTCACAAATTTGAAGATGTAGCTTGCAGATACCACCCAACTGAAACTGTATGTGCAACATACTCATATGTAAAAACATCGGTATATACATATGCGCATATACAGTGAACTCTCCCATAACCGGACACTGACGGTACCGAGAAATTTGTCCGGTTATGAGAGGTGTCCGGTTATGGGAGGAAAAAATAAATTGACATTCTTTATAAAAGAAACACAATTGACATATGACGGTATTAATTTTATCTTTTAAAGGAATTCATTTTTATGTGATAAAGACAAATTACCGAAAAATAATAATTTCTGTCTATGACAATCAAGCGTAAAATTACACATACAAACCTATTTAAAAAATGCAACGGGATTTATAAATGCGCATATAGTTGTTGGATAACGCAATTGCGAACAATTCGCCGTTAATGGTTGAGTAAATTAGCGGGTCATAACAATTTTAGGTATGTTAAGACAAAACGAGATACCTACCCTGACGAGAAATACAATATGCTCCTATATTCCGGCATTATTTGTCCTACCAGAGACTAATTTTCGCTTCACTGTGATCTACGAAATCATTTTTATCTTCATACAAAATTCGCACAAAATAATAATAAATATCTCTCAAAATGCCGCAGATATGCGTGTGTCATTCTAGCGTTCCCCACCGAATATCATGTACCTGTGAACGTGATAATAACGCAAAGGCACAGTCCAGCTTACATTTTTGTTTCGTTTCTTTAGAAAGTGTAAAAAAGAGGAGAACAAAACAAAAACAAAATAAAGTGTGAAAAAAGTTTGCCATACGTAGATCTGTTTTATCCATTTAAGAGAGAGCGACATTCTACTGCGGTTACGAAAATTGGTGTCCGTGTCCGGTTATGAGAGAGTCCGCTTATGGGAGAATGTTTTATATGAAAAATCGTGTATTTATTTCCGTTCTTTGAAATCTGTCCGGTTATAAGAGGTGTCCGGTTGCGAGAGGTGTCCGTAAGGAGAGAGTACACTGTATATCTATATGTTTATATATATACATACAAACTCGTAGGCATATATGTATGTATGTATGTAGCTATGTTTTCCTAAAAAAAGTAGAACTATAGGACAAATTCAGAATTTTTTCATACAAAAGTTAAAATATTAACCTGGGTTAATAAGGTACGAAAAATCAGTCGAAAAACTGTCAAAATTTATTTTTTTCTATCTTTTTCGAAAAATATCAAATATTTAGTCACTGAGTCTGAATGAAAGGACATTTAGATCAAAAGTATCCAAGATATGGTATAATGAAAGTGCCCATATTAACCCCGGTTAATAAAGAACGTGTGAGGGTTAACCAAAAAAGAACGTAATTTGTATTTCATACATAATATTTGATTAAAGCAATCTTTTAGAGAACAACTCTATGAAAAAAAAACAAAAGAAAGTAAAAAGTTTAAGAAGATACTTAAAATAATTTGATTCTTCTTCAAAAATGAGTGAGAAAAATTGTTCATACAAAGTATAAAATTTATATTAAAATATTAATTTTAATCTATTAGTACCTACTTAGTATGAAGGCGTTTACTTTCAAATACAGCATTTAACCTACGTGGCATTGACTGTACGAGTTTTTCCGTTCTGCTTGGGTCCATCTTATTCTACGCTTCGTCGATAGCGTCTTCCAGTTGTAAGTTCGTCTGAACTTTATGGTTCTCTCATATTTTTCTATAAAAATGTTCCTACAGATGCCCAATTGGGTTGAGATCTGAACTTTGAGCTGGAGTCTGAAGAACATGGGGACAAATACATACATATAAAGCAACCAAAGCCAAATATTCACAGCTGTATGCTTCGGATCATTATCTTGGTACAAATAAAAATCCTGTGTGCAATTGTTTTTTGAGGAAAAGCGACCAAATTTAGCTTGAAGGTATTTCAATATAGCTTGTGTCCATGTTTGCCTCCACAAATACAAGATTTCCACTCCATAATATCACATCGCCCCGCGAACCATAACGTTTCCCCCATCGTGTTTAAATATCGCCGACATATGTTTTGGTTGCATCGTTCGGTTATTTTTGTCTACACACATTTTCTTGCTTTCTATCGCTTTTAAAGATCTTCAACTCACATACTTTCGTCTAAGGAAATTACTTTTTTTTTCAAAAATCAATCATCTCGTTTTTATAAGTTTGCGAAATCAAGTCTTCGTTTAAAATGTTCTTTTCTCAAAAGTGGCTTCCGCCATGCAACACAACACTTGAACCCTAGAAATTTTAGTTTCTTGTGTATTGCCAAGTCCGAAACTTTGTTGGACTTTTATCTTTTAATTTCCTCTTTTCAAAAACAGCTGTAATTTTAGGTTCGATTTAATTTCTCTCTTCAGAAACTTTTAATCTAATGGCTTAATCTTCTTTTTTCGTCCAGCACCACTCTTATGTTCTAAACTACCTTCTCTATAGTAGCGATCACAAAGGCCTTGCACTATTGAATGAGTTAAGGCTGATAAATTACCGAGCTCGCGTTATGATTTCCCGATTCTCTGTGATAAATCACTTGAGATCGCTTATCGATCGAAGTATTTCCGTGAGTTTTTGTACTATTTTATCCATACTTCTGACAAAGCACAGCATTAAACTAATTGATTAATGTATTCGAGCAGAACTATGCAGAATGTACAAGGGCGATGTAGGAATTTGTAAATTTGTGCAAAAACAATAAAATATTCATACATGGAACTAACGGTACACTTTTACGTTGCCAAATTCAGTAATGTACATATTAAACATTTTTCTCATTCCTTTCGGAGCAAGCAAATATTTAAGTGGTAATTTTTTTTTTATGTGACTTTTTTGTAAACTTTTTGTGCGTAAATATTCTGCATGATGTAATTTTTTATTGAACTCCGTATTTAGAATTCAAATTTACATATATTTGTATCATATACTCATATACTATATAATAAAGCAGTAACGCTCATTCTGTAAACACGGCTGTATCTCGGACTGGAGCCTAAACGGCTGGGCGGATTTGCTTGAAACTTCATATCTGGGGTCTGTGGGACTATACCACAAGGCCAATTTGGAATTTTCATTCTAGCCCTAAAAATTAAGGTACCTACACTTCATTTGGGACTGATTTTATAAAAAGGGGATTTTCTCGAAAACGACTCCAACGATTTTGTTAAAATTTCATATTTAGGTTAGCTTAGACACATACTATCAAATGTCATACCAGGTTTTTGCCTAAAAAGTTGTACAACGGTACTTGACATTTTAATCGATTTTCTAAAATGGGGTATTTTTGCGGATATTGCTCAGTCGATCGGTATTACCGATTTTCATATACGAGTAGTAACTGTTTAAAAGTGAAATAGCAATAAGAACTACGATGTAATGTGAAAATAACGTCAACATGTTTGCATGTACATGAGTGTATGTATGTAAATCCCTCGTAGGTTTTGCTCCTCTTGCAATACAATTCGGTATGAAAGTGGAAGCGTATGAATAAGGTTAGGTTAAAAAAAGCAATCCATCTTATAAATAAATTTTAGGAAAAAATTTAAAATTATTCAAAAGTGCAACGCAATTTTCTAAAAATATATTTTATGACCTACAGTAAATAATGGGGCTGAAAGTGGGTACATAAGATAAATAAATCTGCCGCGCATGCAACGAAAGCATGATTGCACCAGAAGGAAATGTCGAAAAAAAGAACATGGTAATGTCGTTGGCCTAACGGATGATGGTGCTGTTGTTGTCTTTTTCTTTCTTTCAGTCCTCTTAATTCAATTCTGCGTTATAGCTATGAATTCAAACTCAGTTTATACGGCGCGGTGCGGCGCTTAAAAGCACGCGAAAATAATATGCGAGTACTTATGAATATCGAATTACTTATCTGCAGAGGTAGGCATTGAATCTTTTAACTACACTAAGCTTTTATTGGTAAATATGTTTCACACAGTTATTTTCTTAACTTACATATATTTTTGCCCCTTAAGCTCTGTAAAAATTTAGTCGTTTTCGACGAGGGTCAGCTAGTACATATATAAAATGAGAATGTTTTACTCAAAGTAGGCTTGTATGAAAAATTATTCTCGACGCTGTAAATATATTTTGAAACTCAGTTGGAAGTTAATTTCCCAGACAAGGATTTGTGTACTTACAATTCGCATCTGATGTCACCCCAAAGATTTTAAAAACTTTATAACAACGATTTACAATCCTGGAGACCACGGTTTACAACTTTGCGACTAATCGGAATCTCTGATTCAAAATCCACGGTATAATGCAAAATATGAACGAAGTACTAATAATTTCTTACGGCGCACTTGCGTTTGGATTACAAACACTCAAAATTACTCTCCAAGGACAGTAGTGGGTTTGAACATATATATTTCTTATTGCATTTCCCTTTATTGCTATAACAATCTTTTACCGAGGCCGAAATATCTAAGATGCCAGCGAAAATAATAATCTTAAGAGTCAAAGAACGACAACGAGAGAAAGAGACAAAAGTATCGCCAATAAAAACACAATTTTCAAAATCTCCCCCGAGATGGTCCCGTTAAAATTGTACGAGTACGATCTACGAGTATTTCCATTTAGAATTTTCCCCATAAAAGAGATACCTACCCAGTGCTCGTCCTCGTCCGAATACTGTGTAAAGGATACACAAAGGAATAAAATTGGTATAATTTATCGTTCATTATTTAGTAGATGCTTGCACCAAAGGTTTTTTTCATGTCGAACCAATTAAGACATTCAAATGCGATTAATTCTCACCCCGCCCCAAAAAAGGAGCAGGACATTAAAAATGTCCTTTCAAAAATTCATACATACCCGTCGTTTGACAATGAAAGGGACAGAGAAATGTCTTTGACACTTACCTGGAAAGAAAAAACATTTTTTTTTTGTTAGTATTTTTTAAAAATTTATATTTATAAAGGTAGGATATCGTCAGTTTGTTTTAAATAGTAAAGAAAAACAGCAGAGTTATGTATGTGCATGATTTCGTAGAAATTTGATTCGTTTGTTTCGTTCACAAGATAGGAGTTCCGTTGGGTAAACATTTATTAAAATGTTGAGAGCCATTTTTTCAATTGACCCAACCTATGAAGTCAACCCTGACAAGACCTCTTTAAATCTGCCCCAAAAAAAAGGTAGAAGCGAAATGACGACGCGACGGGCGAAAAATAAAGCACATCTACTTTACATAAAAAAGGATCAAGCTGCTTACCCTTTGACCCAAGGTACACCTATTCTACATGCTAGTGTAGTGGTACCCGTTTCCGACCTGAAGACGGAAATGACAGATTTTTCATTCAATACCCAGATCCCTATTAAAATTCGTTAAACTTTTACCAAGACTTGTTGCAACTTTGAGTGCCACCATTTGTCAAAATATGTTTATAGGTCGCGTGTCATAAAATATTAAAATATTCAAAGCCCTTCAACATGACTATTCTTTGGGACGTTAATTTACTTAAATAGGGTAAACTAAAGTGCCCGTGCGCGAGCTCTCGCAAGAGAAAATCCAAACTTCCCATCCAACATCCAAACTTCTCATATGATTTCTATCTGTCAACTGATGGAAATCCCATGGAAATCATATGGGAAGTCTTTATTTTCTTGGGAGTTCATTTTGGGTAGACTATTTTGATGAGTTTTTTAATTTGTTAATATTTACAAGTGTGCGAAAGTGCGATTCGTCACTGCTGCAGGAAATTCCCTTTCTTTTGCTAATTGGTTGAGTGTGAGAGCCGCAAAAGGTACCTATACTACAGAAATAATATATACTAGTGTGCCCGTGCGAGAACTCTCGCAAGAGAAAATCCGAACCCCAAAATCAAAAATTATAAAGTGAATGTACAATTCGTCAGTGCTGCAGGAAATTCTCTTTCTTACGATACCTCATTTGTTAAGATTGGCTAAGTGTGAGAGCCGCAAATGGTACCTATACTACAAAAATAATATATATGATGATATGTAACACCCAGAGATCAGATGTTCGAAATGAAAAACATCGCTGAGTTTGTACTAACAAAAGTTCGCTTAGTTGATTGAATAATTAAACACAAAAATAATTTTAGCTTAAGATATTTATTCTTCTTCTTTTTTCATTTTCTCCACATAATTCCCATTCATTTCAATACATTTCTTCAGCCGATGGATCCATCTTTCAAAACAGCTTTCAAAATCCTTTTTTGGGGCTTTTCGATTTCGACATTAAATGCATTAATAATCTCTTCATTAGATGTGAAGATTTTTCCCCTCAAATCTTTTTTTATTTCTGGAAACAGCCAAAAGTCACACGGCGCTAGATCCGGAGAATAAGGTGCAAGAAAATTGTTGGTTTTTCAGCAAGGTGCGCAGGCGCATTGTCGTGGTGCAAAAAGTAGTGGCGCAGCTTCTCTTTTTTTCGGTGTCCTAGTAAATTTTGGAAAACTTGTGGAAAGCACTTTTCAGTATACCAATTAGCAGTGACTGTATGACCAGTTTTAAGCGGGATGACGGCGACCATTTTCGACCTGACGAAGTACACCGACGTCATACTTTTGTCGGACTTTACTGGAGGATTCGCACCTTCAGGGCTCCATGTCACGGACTGCTGTTTGGTTTCCGGGTCGTACTTGTAAAACCAAGACTCATCACCTGTTACGATCTTATTAAAGCAGCTTGACTCTCCATTTTCAAACTTATCCAGAAAATATTGAACAAAACGAACACGAGCCTGTCTTGCTCTCCATTCAAAAAGTTTGGACCCCATAGAGCTGACTTCTTCGAATATTTCAGGTGATGATTCAAAATTCGTGACACAGCCATCGCATTCAAGCCCAGTTCATCCGCTATCATCTCCTGTGTCATCCTGGCATCTTCGTTAACTTTATAAACTTCAGAAATGTATCTTCTTTTTTTTCGAAAACTACTTTGAAATTGAGACTTTTGTTTTTTAATTTTATCGCCATCTAGCCTGCCACAATTTGTACGCCATCTAGTGAAAACTAGGCGACTATTAGTCATTTTTGTATACATTGGGGCAAACTTTACTAGATCACCTAAACTCGAGCACTTTCTTCGAAGATGGATAACTTTTGTGGCAAGCTTCGGAAATCATTCCAAATATAAAATCTTTGCCCTTTCACTGTTTTTCTAAGCATCAAAAAAGAGATTTTGACGTATGTACTGGTACTAGAAAGAATCTCCAGCACAAGTTTGTGTTAAATTTCATCAGAGGGTTTGAATATTTCTTAGCTTAAATCACGATCATCGTAGCCTTCCCGGAAATGGGATCGGAAGGTAAATGGAAACGGAAATACCTAGCTTTGGAGAGCTGATATAGACTTTGACAGAAGCTTAGCTACACAAATTCGTCATAACGAGCCCGCTTGACTCCGAAAGGACCAACTTAGGGCTTACTTCGAGACCTTGTTCACTTAAGTACCTTAGAACTGACATTCTTCAGCGTTTTCGACCTTTGACCACTCATGTCTTGTATTGAATCGTTACTTTTAAATATGTTAGACAGCAATAATTAGTATGTAATAAACGATAAATGGTTCTCCGCAGGGATGAATAATTGTCAGTGTGCTATTTTTTATGAGCTAGAAGGTGCGTTCACTGCGTTCAATGGTAGTGATTATTTCATTCAGTAAATTGCACTCAAAACTGGTGTGAAAATTCAAATAACTGGAAGATTCCTATTAACCTCTGTACCGGTAAGCAACAAAAGCAATTTTCCAGTCTTAGATGACAAACGTCTACTTAGGTATAACAAGAATACGACTTCTGCCAGAAAGTCCTCTCACTTGCAGCGATTTTACAGTACATTTTCTAAACAATGATATGGAAATGAAATATGGTAGTCAGGTTAAAAGCCTTTCGTAGAACAAGACAAAAATTTGCCGCCCTATTTAAATTCCCATAAATATGTATTCATATGCACATCGTAAGCTATAAGCCACAAGTATAAGTCAAACATAGTACACAATGTTTCTCAATGATAGTTGAAGTTCAAAACTCCTGCTCTTTGATTTTTAATCACCCACTTAGTTCATGACCTTCTTTCACCACATCCTTTAACTAGTAACCGAACTTTAATTCAGTTATTTAGTTCGTTTTATATATTTTTTTATGGTTTCAACGGCGCCTGGAATCTCGTCTCTCTCGTAAACGAAATAAAGGAAAATAGTTTTTGTTTTTTCTAGTTCTCCTTTTGCATGTATCCGCAGAATGTCATCATCAATAACCATCCACCAGAGCAAGAGAGACTTCGGGAATCATCATCATCTCACTCTCTACATATGGACATCAGTAACAAAATTATATGGTGAGCGTGTTTATTTGTATTGTGTTTCACAACTCTAAATAAAGGACATTCCTTACAGCCCACTTCTGTCGCAAGTCAAAATCCAATAGTTTACAGAAATTTGTAGCGCCGCCGCCGCCGCCGCTACCACTCATGGCAGTTGTGATACGAGTGTAGGACGTAAAAAGGACATTCTTTTATAGACGTTTGTATGGTTGCGATACTTAAAAGGGCGAGTTGACATTGGGCGTCAATTAAATTTGCAAAACGTATGGACAACGCCAACGAAAAAAAAAGAAGAGAAAAGATGTATTTTTTCAATTTCACCCGCGTGCCATCTGTCACGTACATACTCGTACAGCAGGGAGGGGGTAAAAGGACACTTTCGCCCACCCACATGGTTGAATTTTTGTGTGGAACGTGCTGTAAATTGCAATAAGGATGTGATGTATTCACAGTTCATTTGCAAACGGAATTCTTCGCAGCGACAAGTAAGGATGTGTGACGAAATTAAAGTCGCCCCCTCGTCCTTCCAGCGAAAAGTTAAAAAGAAAATACCAAAATGTCCGAAAAACCCTTTCAGGAAAATTAAAAAAAAAACTCCGCTCTCTTCGATTATTATCCGTAACAATGCAAAACTGCAAACCACGTTGACAAGGACCTCCTCATCGTCGACGTCGTCGGTGGCAACACTGAAAAACCACGAAACTAGAACAGTACCAAAGTCAAGTCATTCCAGCCTCTCTGACAGAGTCCGGTGTCCTTTAAACACACAGTCCAAATAGAAGCAGAAGCATTTTCAAAGGACATGCCACAGACACACACACAAAAAGCTAGCACATCCATCCGGTTTCCGACGAAACGGCCTACAGGCGGGCTCCAGCTCCAACTAAAACCAGATTATGTTAACCTCCCTCCCGTGTGACGGTGACGGGACCGTCAAACATATACGTTCACACAAAACCCCGAGAATGTGTTGCTCTGGCCCAACAACCAATTAAGATAAGAAAAGAGTTTTGTCAGGACGATTTTGTGTCAGGCAATTTGTGCGGCAGAGTAATTGTATTCGTGTGTGCGTACTCAGTGCGGTGCATGCGGTTGATTGCGCTCAAGAGTGGCTTTGGATTACACCAGCTTTTCGTGAAGTTGTTAAAGGATTGCGGATGTGAGCTCTATGTTCGGTTTTTTGTCCTTTCCTTTGCCTTTACTCCACTGTTTGTTTCTTGTGGTTGTTTGTTGAATGGTATTCCTTTTACAGATTCGCCCATCAAACAAGCATCATCAGCAAAATGATAAAAAGGACGAAGAAAAACGAAATAGTGTGTTAGAATGCTCATATTCAGATTACTACCTCTTTGTGTTGTAAGGAAAGAAGAACAGAACTTCCGTTTGTTCCTTCTTTTTTTTCGTAGTCAGTAGCAAACGAAATTACTTTTATCTATGAACGTTGGACGAGTAGAGAGGAGAGTGTACACCTCCTGACAGAGTAGTAGCTGACGAAATGAGGATGTTGCAACTATAAAAGGGTCCGCTAGGAAGCATCAAAATGGCAGCCCCAATGAATGTGGTGTTGTAAAACTGAATATAGCCTCGTAGACTTAAATGGCGCCCGGCACCTTACATAGTAAAAAGGCAGCGTTTACTTTCATCTTTAAGGGGCGGAGGATTTGATTAGCTGTTATCTGAGCTTTGCAGGGTTTTTTCATTAACCAGTTACGGGGGCGTTGGAAAAAAAAACAGCGACGGTAGGGTAAATCATGCTCTTAGCCATTTTGAAGTGAATGTAGCTTTAGCGAAAACTTTTTCTCAATCGATGAGGAGCTTTCAAAATATGTCAGGAAAATCTCTATGTTTAGGACACGATCTTGTGGTGAAAATTCCTCACAAGACAAAAAAAAAATAAGGAAAACAAAACACTTTGACTTTTGTTCTTCTATCGGACTTCCTCCCTCTCACTCACTCACACTGACAAACAAATTCTTCAATTTCCGGATTTCGGTTCGTTCACCAAAACACCACACCACATAACAGAAAAAGGAAAAACACGATTTTGGTTTCTTTTCTTTCTCTCAGATTTATCCTCATTTAGAGTTTTCCCTCTTGAAAAACACTTTTATTTGAAATGAAAGTTTAATGATCAGGACGATGACCAAAGGAATCCCATCCGCCGTAATTCATCCACACTCAGCGAATGAATTTTTGAAAATAGAAAACAAGCATCTTAAACACTCCACTTCAGGGCCGGCTGCGAGAGTGTGATGGAGTCTTTAATAAAAGATAAAATTCGACAGGTCCTGGTGCTTTGTACACCGGAGGATAGCAGCAGGAGCAGAACGGAGCTGCTTGATGTCGGGGCTTTTGTTTCGTGTGCGGTGTACTGTCTGCCGGTCGGTGGTTTTATGGACCGCAAAAGATGAGACTTGAAAATATTTAATATTGCAGCTACGGACATTCAACTGTGATGGCATGCTGCAGCTGGTTCGTGTGGTGGTGGTGGAGCGGGGGGTTGGAATGAAGTTTTTAAGCCGCTTACGGTATAAAGAAAGAGCCTTAAAAATGGGGTTGGTGAGTATTTATGTGTTTTTATTTTTAACTAAGGTAAATACTTCTTATATTTTTGTTTCAAATAAAATCTATAGATTCGCGGTTTGAATGAAAAATGAAGTTATACTTGTAATTGGACACAGAGAGCGGTGTGTTCTTGTAAAAATTAATCCGTAAAAGAAAGAATTTAATACCCGATTTCACTTGAAAGGCGAAAATACAAATATTATCAGAATAAATATATTCGTCTGCAGGAAAGCTTATTATGGTTGTTAAGGGGGGCAATCCCTTTAGAACGCTTCAAAATAACTCATTATTTAATAGTGTTCTTAAAGGTGATAAAATAATTGAATCATTTTGAAGTTGTAACATCATTTTATTCGAACTATGAACATATAAAAACAACTTTTTTTTGTTTTTTTTTTTTCACAAAATGGCGGCTCAGTTCAATTTCTCTTCAGGTGTCTTTGACGGGAGGACCAAAAGTGCTCCATTTGTCAGTCTATCTCTATTTATCTTTTTACTTTCTATTTCCGACATATGCATGGGAAGGATAAACCTATAAAATCATAAAAAAGTCTAGAATTAAAAATTTTGTACGCTCTTTAATAAAATGTTCAAATTTTATACTGTTTTTTCGACATTTTTCATCCTCAAAAAGTAGTTTATTCAAATGGAATCTTTAAAACTTTAGGTCTATCCTTCCGGTAATGATATAAAGAAAGGCCTCACAAAATTTCAGCCAAATTGATCAATAACTTTTTAAGTTACAGGTACAGTACGAGAAGTTTTTGAAAATACGGATTCGAGATAATCGCGTTTAAAGTTCCACTTTACCATTGCAGTATGCAGTATACTAGATGCGCTCGACTATATGTGCGATAACTCTGTGAATATTTAATATTTTAATTTTTTCTCGGGTCAATATACCCTCAATACATTATATTTTCGAAATATGAAAGAAAAAAAGAATCGATTTTTTTAAATAACTAAAGGGAGTGTCCCCCCCCCCCCCCTTAAGGGGTTACATGGGTTTCACGGCTTCAAAACATCAAATTTTCTGTCTTAATTCTTCTTCTCTAGAATATCAATAGAATATTGTCCTAAATTTTCAAGTCGATCGGAGTAATAGTTTCGGAGATAGAGCCTTGGGAAGTTGCGCGCTCAACGCCAGTTGGGCTCAGTTTTATTGTCACTCAAAACTTAAAACGCGTTTTTCTGAAAACTGTATTTTCAAAGTCGGTTCTCAAGATTTCTCGAAAAATACTGAACCGATCTTGATGAAATTTTACACACGTCTTCGAGATATTATTGACAAGGACTTGGACGAAGAATTTTTATTTTTTTTTAATGCAACTATTTTTAAAAAAGGAATGTAGGGTAAGGTCAGGAGGAATTGACATCAGCACTTTTCTGAAAAACTTAGACCTCGGCAGAACTTCAAATGATGAGAAAACGAAGTTAATAACGCTTGGTTTAAGTAATAAATAAACAATCACTGTGATCTAGGAAATAAGCGCAGTGGACGTCTTTTCTATTTTTGTGGCCATTTCATCTAACTTTTGTGGTAAGCAATCCAACTGTAATATTTTAATTATGTAGCTTTTAATATTGAAAGTGCAATGTAGTACACCTTCATTCGTTTTAAAATCATTAATAAACAATCGTTTATCCTGAGCACCATTACAAAAGATTGTTTTTGTATTAGTCCCAAAAGTAATCAAAAAGGAGGATTTGACATTTTTGCTGAAGGAGGAATTGACAAAGTGTCCAATCCTCGATTATGAGTCAAAATAAAAATTGTGTGGTAAAAGAACTTTTTACTCCTTTTTAGAATGTAAAGATGCAAAATATTTACAAGAAAAAAAAAACCCCTACGCAACATCGATGAAACAAATTTTAAATTAAGTTTTTATGAAATGTTTTTTCTGTTGGTAAATTTATTTTGTTATTTAAGTTCTACGTCCTTAAACTTAAATAAAAAGTAGACTGAACTAATAAACAAAGATTGATATGCGTTCAAAATAAAAAAACTATTATTTGTTGAACAAAAACGCAATAAAAGTTGTTTTATTATCCCTCTGCTAAAACTTCCTTCATGGTAGGAGGAATTGACACTTTGTAAGGTTTTAGAAAAAACCTTACAACTCTGTTAAAAATATTTATATCGAATAATCATTAATGCTTTTATATTGCTAAAATAATATTATAAGTTATGTAAATTTAAAAATTTGAAATTGAATTTGGATTTTAAGATATTTCCAAATGTTTGATAACGTGTTAAAACCTCCCGACTGTAGGGTAACAGCAAATTTTACCGAAATTTTTAAATTTTTTGTAAAAATGTCTGCCAAAAATCCAATTTTCACTTTTTTGTTTTTTTCATTCGTCAAAGTTCTAGTTTAAAGTAGTAACTAAAACACGTATTTTTTTTAACTTCCGTTGATCCTGTCATGCCATGAGTTCAGCTGTCAACCTTTTTTCCGAGCGGTCACCGGAAATGACGGTACATTGGCAGAGTTTTAAATATTTTTCTACAAAATGTGTAAAATGTGTACATTTAAGGCAGTAAAAATTTTGAATCAAATATTTCATTATTGATATAAAAAAAAATTGTTAAAAATAAGCCGTTTTTTACCCGAGGAAACCCATGTAACTAAAAGAGATTTTTTCATTTATATTTGGCAGCACTTTCATTGGAACCCTCACTGACTCTTTGGTAGATCTGTCTGAAAACTTTCACCGAATTGTTGACGGTACCAATTTATTGCTGTTTGATCTAAGATTATTTGAAAATGTTTTCAACTTCACGTTCTTTTCCCTCCTGCGACCTGCCACAGCTATTCTCTTATTTCATTCAATTATTGGAAAATGTGTTATGGGAGGCGATGTTTGAAACCTTTGAAATGGAATCCATGTAAAGCGCCAATTAATTCAAACAAATGGAGAAATCGATTGCGAATCTACAAAGAAACTTTTCCAAGTCCATCGGGAATGCGAAATGGAATATTATTTCTAAATGTTGATTACAGAGCCTAGGCCCCCACGGTGGTCTCCGATGGATCGAAACACCCTTTATCATTCCCACTACTAGTCTTGAAAAATGGTTTCTTGGGATCCTAAATTTATTGTTATTTCTATAGTTGTGAATGGGACTTCAAAAGTTTATGAAGGCGGTTTGTCAGTATTATAACTTTTAAATCTTTAAATAGTTTTGTTTTTCTCATATTTTATATGTTGAGTAATTGATTTTAAATAAAAAAAAGAAAACATTTTATTCACTGGATTTTATTTAACTGCCCACAGAATTTAAAATGTAGATTCTATCTAGACAATAGGTGGCGAGAACGAAGCCCGGGGACCGCATGCGCACTTCCTTGTACATATCACCAAAATAACATTTGCCCGTATCATATATTTTTATTATAAATACATTATGAATTATAAATTTTGAAATATCTCGCATTCCTGGAAATATTTATTGATCTATCTATCCCGCATTTTCATCGATCTTAGCTATTGCAAATATCCTACTACTTGACACTTAAAGTTATTTAGATTTTTGTCCGACGCTAGGTGTTGATAAAATCGTCGTCTTCGAAAAGCTACATACGTTCAGTCCAGCTTGCCAAAGTTCCGTGCTATTCTGCAGTTTCGTACTATTATCGCCACTATGCGTGGAGAGATTTTGCAATCGACGTTAAAAAAAAACATATTTTGGAAGAGTTTGGAAGAGTATCAAACGTATTTGGACAAGGGAAAATATCGTGCGTTTTAGAAACATGCTCTGTCGATGGTGTCGCTATTTGGAAACACTTGTGAGTGTGAACAGCTGTTTAGTCGCATGAAGCACATCAAATCACATATGAGAACACGAAGGAATTACTGATGTTCTTTTGGAAAAGTGTTTGCGTACAACATCATTCGAGATCAATTTTATTTTGATGCACTTATCTAGCTCTGCAAAACAAAATCCGATATCTCAAGGCCCCGACCCATAGAATCCGTCGATCCGTTACTCCTTCATTTTCAATTGACGGCTCGATAGAATACACACATTCTTATGGGAGATGGCCCATAACCAACGGATGCATGAGCTTCGACGGATAAAGCAGGTCTACTTTCTACTTTTTGCATCCATCGATACTTTGTCAGTACACACATTCACGCATTCAAGATCACGCATTCACAAATTGAGAGTATGCATTTTCATTGATGGAAGCATAGAGAAAATAAAGAGAATCGTTGACATTTCTACGTAGATATGTGACGGATTCTATGGGACTGCTCTATCCGGCAATGCTTCAACTTCAACTTCAAAGTACAACGGAACGAAGTCGACGGATTCTTCACTCTTAAATATTTTTTAAATTATCTAATAAATTAGTTTGATTTTAGTTCTTATATTTTTCTTCAAAAAAATAAAATGTATTTTTTACATAAAATTAGACAAGCGTCGAACCACGATCTCGTCTACTGGGAAGCGACAATGTGCCTACTACTTTACTTTAACTTTTATTAACAAAAACCGTAGCGCACCGTAGGCACCGTAGCGCAAGTGGTTAGTGCGTCGCACTACTGAGCCAGCGGTCTTGGGTTCGAATACCGCCGCAAACACCTAAACATTTTTCACAGTGCCCACCTCTTTCCAATGTCTGACAAGCATCAAAGAGTATCATTTGTCTCGATTGAGCTTCTCAACTCGCCGTTCGGAGTCGGCAAAAAACTGTAGGTCCCTTCCATTCGTGCAAAAATGCAACACGCACACACAAATGGTTGCGAGAAGCAGGCCCAGGTTCACCTCGAGCTGTAGCGCCAACTAAGTAAGTAACAAAAACAAAACTTAGCTGCGGGGCCCGGTAGGACATTATTTTTCTGAAATCTGGCCCGCTTGTTAAAAAGTTTGGCCATCCCTGTTCTAGACAATGTGCCAGATTTATACACCAAAAGTTAGACAACAGGCTGTTCAATTTAAAATGCCATGCCGGTGCAAATTAAACTGGAGTTTGTGTAGGTAGTTCGAAAACATCGTTGACGTGACAAACTCCCTCAGTAAAAGTAGCTATCATAAGCATTTGAATGTTATCGCATCACAAGAATTTCATTATCAGTGATGTTATTTTCACGCTAGTATTCTTTGAAAATCCATAATAAAATCTATTTGCAGGCACTGTATGGAACACGATTATCTACTGTCATCTATTCTGCGAATACTTGACAGCTGCGTCAAAAAATGTCAAAATTTTGTGGACAAGTTGGTTAAATAGTACCTAAATAATTTGAGAAGTGGCGGAAAATCATCTCAGAGAGTAGAAAACTTGCACAAAAGCAACCAAACACAATTGAGGCGCAATGTGAGTTAAACATCAATTTATTTTTGTTTTCCACTTAACAATGACGATTATGACAGTTTACAAACTGTCAAATGGCTGGTTTGAAATTGGTGCATAAAATCACAACATTCTCAATTGAGGGACAATTTTGGACACTCTCATTCGGCTCTCTTTTTACGATTTGTTACTTTTTGTGTTAACAAACAGGAAGTTATGTGATTTTATGAAATTTTTATGAAATTGTACGAAAAACCACAAGTAACCGAACAGACCTTATGCGTTGCTGAACTGTATTCTTTTCGACTCACAATTTGGCAGGTGTCTAGATGACAGTTGTCAAATATGACATGTCTAGCCTTGAATCTCCCTTTATTAACTGACAACTGGATTTCTTTGGAACATTGGTTTTTCTTCAAATCCTGGTGGCAACGTGGTACGATAACTTTAAACAGAATAGTAGATAGAGCAAAAGAGTGCTGCTTTTAACGGAAGTCACAGCTGGCACGCAATCAAAAAACATGGGTTTTCGTTATTATTTACCAGCATTTAACGGAACGACATATTTTCTCCATTACACAGAAGCAAAACGCTGCTGATTGCAATTAACATGTTAAACTTGCCTTTTTGCTGTCAAACTCCTCGTCGTCGCTAACACTTATGTATAAATTTTGATTGAAGTATAAAAGTTTCCTCTAAAATGTTCAAAGACTTTCGTGATGTTTTCATCCTTACAGATGTTCAATTCCTTTTTTTTTTACTTTTTCTGACGCTGCTCCAAAAATAGCGATCTGAAGTTTCATCTTTTGGTAACTTTTCTCTCGCCGACTATTATTACTTAAACTCAATAATGAGGTATTACAACACAGATGTGCAATAAAGAGGCAATCAGGTCTACATTTGAAAGTTTCCTTGGCTCCTTTTTAATGCCTTTTATATCGGAATCTACAAAGCTACATGCAAACTACCAACGAATTGGCAAAATATAAAAAAAAAAAAAATAGGAATTCTCATTATGTAAGAAAGTTTTTCTTCCGCCAACTTGCTTTTCCTCTTTTTTTTTTTGGAAGCATAATTGGCATCTAATTTAAGAAACGAAGTATTCTTTTCCATGTAGTTGATACTTTACAAGAAAAACTTTGATAAGAAAGTTTAAGTTAGAAAGACGAATGGAAACGGATAGCATTGGTGGGGGGTAGTTTGGCGAGGGGCTGGGCCTTCTTTTGTGTGATAACTTTTTACCCATTCGCGAGACTGGATGCGAATTCGAGGAAGCAGGTGAAATTAATGGTGACATGAGATGTACTTAAATGTTTCCATTACCATCATCAACTCGGATACGTTGATTATGTGCAATACTGAGTTCGTGTCTATGTAAGTATGTACTCGAACTGGATATACGTGCCTCGTCTATATGGCGGGAATGAAACTTTTCTATTTAACTGTGAAAAGTTTACCTCAGTATAATTAAGTGGAAGTTATCTTGAATTATTCACCACTTGTGAATCAATGTTAAAGTGATTTTAGTCTTGGTTTGATTAAATCATAGAAACTAGATGCATGCAGATACAGGTAGTGTATGTGGGTGTCTACATTTAAATGAGGGGAGAACTTGTGTACACCAACGTGTCAAAATGGTAACTGCTCCGATCTTCTTTAAACGAGTCTACCATCACAGAGAACCGGAAAGTTAATAGGAAACACTTTGAGTGGAAATACATACATTAATTTTTAAATGATAGGATGTCACTGGACTGACTGGACAAGACTAGAAAAGGTACTGGTTGGCTGCAAAATGGTGTACTTCTCCGTCGAATTTAGAAACAACACAAAACGGTGTTAATTTTGTAAAATAATATAATTTTATTTGAAATTGCATGCGTCACAACAAATGTTTTTAAATATCTCCACCCATGTATTGCTCAGTCCTTTTTCCTTCTTTTGAAAATGAATCCGATGTTAATACTGGTCAAACACCAAGGCGTTTACCCGCTCATCTCGAAGAGACTGGAACAACACACATCAGTGCAGACGAAAGAGGCGCCGCGCCGGAAGGCCTCTGCAGTGCTCGTTCCGATGAGAATATCGCCGCTTTCGCTGAAGATGTCACGGACGAGATTACTGTGACTGGTGAGCGATACAGAACCATGATTAATGAGTTTTAAGTGCCGCAAATTGATAAATTGAGACTGGAGGACATGTGGTTCTAACAGGACGGTGCAACCGCACACACAGCTCGCCCGACAATAGACATTTTGAAGCATGCGTACCTGTACCTAATGTCTCTTTTTTGGCGATTCGCACTGGCCGGCAAGATGACCCGATTTGACCACTGCAGACTTCTTTCTTTGGGGTTTATTTGAAGTCACGGGTCTATCAGAACAAGCCACAGACTCTAGAAGCTCTCAAAAAGAATATCCGAAAAGAGAGCGAGAATTTATCGCCCGATGTTCTTGCCGAAAGGATTGAAAATGCGGTAAAAAGAGCCCAAATGGTCATCAAAAATGACTATTATTTCTGTAGTATAGGTACCATTTGCGGCTCTCACACCTAACCAATCTTAACAAATGAGGTTTCAAAAGAAAGAGAATTTCTTGGAGCAGTGCCGAATTGCGCTTTCATTTTATAAATTTAATTTTAACAAATTAAAAAACCGATCAAAACAAATATTCTACGTAAAATTAACTCCCAAAAGAATAAACACTTCCCGTATGATTTCAATCTGTTAACTGATGGAAATGAATTCATTTTGCTTGATATATTTGCTATTTGGGAATCATATGAAAAATATATATATATATATTTTTTTTTTGTTGATATATTTGATATTGATGCAAGTGGTAGTGGACAAATACATATATCAACCAAAATGGACTTTCAAAAAAACAAACAGTTCCTATACGGTTTACATGGGATTTGCATGGAAATCATATGGTAAGTTTGGCTCTTGGGGTTTGGATTTTCTCTTGCGAGAGCCCTCGCACGGGCACACTAGTTAAGTATAATAAGTATAAGTAAACGCTTTACTTCAAACAGCCGCACAAATTCAATTCCTCGAAAAAAAAACAACTTTACCAGTCGATCCTTAAACCCTGAGTTATTCATTGTTGAATTTGGTGTATACTTAAGAAAACCTTGTGAATCATTAAAAAAAATTAGGTCTTTACTTTTTATATTTTAATTAAATTTTTCACAACTCGAGTAGGACTCGTTATCGAATGATCGAGTAAATGATAAGTAAAACGTGAGCGGTAAGCCAAATCATCACATTTCGATAACGAGTAATTCGTTAACGACCGCGGTAATTCGGCCCCTTAATTCGTGTTGTATTCTCTGTATGTCCACTGTCACACTTTATGCCTGTTAACAATTGAAATTTATTTTGTAGGTTTTCTCTAGAACGAGTGGATGCCATTACGCGTTTCAAACAATCTTTCAATCTCTTTGTCAAGCATCGAACTCAAAAACAACTTAATAAATATTCGTCAAATCTAAATTATTAATGGAAATGGATAGACAAAATAAGTACAATAGTTTATTTTATTTTATTGTTTTTCAAAATGAAACAAATTGAACATTTTCTTCAATTGTTCTCTCCAAGCCAATTTTTTTTTTATAATATACACACGGTAAAGGGGTAATGAATACCCTTATAATGTTTACACACAGCGCGAACACGTGAAGCACGGGAACGAGAGACAGAAAGAACAGCGTGCTGATAGTAAACTCGGATATAAGGTTTCAACTAACTCTATGGGTGGTGTCCCGGATAACTTGGGAGTTGTGTACTATTGAAAGTTTTGTCGTTGCTTATGATTCACAGAAGTTTTTTTTTCAGATTTTTCTTATAATTCATTGTTTGTGTGATCAATTTATTCAGCTTTACCATCATCATACTGCCAGTGAAATGCCTTCGCAGTAGGTTTTGAGATTAACTTCTGGAACTGATCAACTTGTTTTCATTTCGTGTTTATTTCTATACTCTGTTCCAATAGAATTGTCAGTACAGGCGTTATGAGGGAACTTTTTCTTAACCAATGGTGACTGTACATGTTTTCATGACACTCAATTCGAAAAATTGTCACTGATATAAAAATCAAACCACTGACTTACACACGTTTTGTTTTTGTAATTTTCCTCAAATCCGCATACATCCCACCATGACCAGCCGACCACACAATCGATGGCTCACTGATTATGCGTGGCCGCCATCAACCATCGTGGTGTGTATGAAAATATGAACATCAAAACAGTGTTTCCGTTATTAAGTCGAAGGAAATCTTTACAGCTTTTATTGTGGTTTTTGTCAAAGAGCTTTGGGATTTTGTGCTTTGAGAACCAATAAATGAATTTGAGTTTGTGGGGATGTTGCCGCTTGGTTTTTGTTTTTTTTTTTTTTCATTTTCTTATTTTTCTGAAAAATCAGTTAAAATGTAGTTAAACCATTTTTCGCTTTTTGTGCTTTTTAATAAAGGCTTTGTTTGCGGAAATGAATAGTAATTTTTTTTTTAGTTTTAGCTTATATCTCGTAAACTAATCGTTTTCGACATGTTACATTCATACATTAAAATACTCGAAAAAATGCTATCTACATTATACTAAAATTTTATGGAAATCGAGTGGTATCCAGTTTGTACACAATTACCTTTGCTATGTTGAATAATTTGTGTTGTTTCTGAATCAGCAAATGGTAACCCTACAGGTATTGCTCTTCGATTTGCGGCGATTTTTTGTACATACTACGGTAACCCAGTCAGATCTTATGATTTCCTTATATTTGTCTATTTAAATTTGATATTTCTCAAAATTCAGTTCCAGAAAATTGTCTATTCAATTGATTAATCGCCGAGCTAAAATCTAGCACATTCCAAAACAAATATAGGTACAGTGAACCGTGTATAGATCGACTAAATTTGATTGCTTAATTTCAAAATGCGCAGATAATTTGAATGGAAACTTTAATCTACTCGAATCATAGTATCAGCATTAAGGTTAAAGGAGGTAGGAATGTGTTTTCAAAAATCTAACAAGATACCAACTTGTAATTGTGGTTTTCAAAGATTACAAAGTTTGAGTATACAAAATAATTTTCAGATACTCAAACTTTAGATCTTCTTCTCTTTTTTTTAATTGTTTTAATGGTGAAAATTTGCAATATTTTTTGCAAACTGTTCTTAATTGAACTTATTTAAATTTTTAAATTAAAAAAAAAAATTGGACTAACTTAAATAAAACATCGACAAAGGAAAGTAAAACGCGTATATTCTATATGGGGTCGGCTATAAGAAGTGTCGACAGAATTTTATTTTTACTTCTATTCAGTTTTATTTTCTCTTTATTCATTTTCGTTGAAAACTAAATATGGCCGATTGGGCGGCAAATTCAAATTTTATACCATCTACGTTGGTACAATAATTATTATTAATGATGATGATGTTGATAATGCTGATGATGATGTTCTGACGAAACAAATGGCTTGAAATCTTGTATTTTCAACCTTAAAAACTCAGGGCTTTTGGAATGTTCAACACTTAAGCAAAAGTAAATTATTAAAAAATACCCCAAAGTAGAGAACCAGAGCTACTCCTTTTCTAGGTCTTATACATTCTTCAATTCCCAAGTGAGTGGCCTTAATAACTTTGCGATAAATTCCACTTAATTTAAACGACAACAAAAGCTCACTTTTAAGCTCCAAAGTGAAAATGGAACCAATCCAACCAATATAAATCGAATTTATCAATTCTCAACATGTTGGTTGCCCCGATATCCTCCTAGCATCCAGACTCGCACATCTTTCCAAAATCCAATCATAAGAGACTGCCAATCGTTAGAAACTTGCAATGTTATTTTTTGTAAAAAGTCTTATTTTTTTCAGTAGAATTGGTTTTGTAATATTTTTATCGCAAACCTTCAGGCGAAAGACGAGACTCGCAGCACTATCATCTCTTGCGCGTTCGACTATCAAAATCCGCAGCATCTCCGACAAATATTTCTTCATCATCATCGAATGTTGCGTCGTCGTCGTTTGAATTGGAGTTTGAGTTTCTTTTAGAAGAACAAAAAAAAACCAATCTTCCGACCTATCACGAACTGTTGGCTCGTTTGTGTGTCTGGTCCTGTCTGAGAACCGACCGTCGAAGAAACGACAAACGAATTGCAAACTGCTTTTCCATAATGCAATCGCGAGCAGGCGAAGATGGGTATACCAACACACAGCCAACTGTAGTCAGACATCATCTTCGGAGAGACTGGCAAACGCTTAAGCATACCAAACGTGCACTGAATACACTGATAACACTGGTCTGGTGGTACTACTGTGCTCAGTGCCATCCTTACCCGAAAAGAAATGCATAACGAGCAGAGGAACACAGTTGGTGCATGTACCAGCGATGATTGCAGCAGCTCAGACGTCGAGTATTTCGCATCGCTCCACCCGATCTTTCCATTTAAATGTTTTTTTTTTTTTTGATAGAAATAGCACTTTTATTGGCCCAACAAAAGGGGTGTTAAAGTAGTAAATGCGGGTTGGGAGCGCCACACCAAATGCAACACTCCATGGATGCATTCATTTTGTTTGTCACTTATTTTTCGGTCGACTAAGGTATTCGCAATAAGTAAATAAATGAAATGACAACATCATTGGCAGATTTCAAGAATGCCCTGCCATAGTATCAGATTATGTTTAAGAGAACAAGAAGTCAACTCTAAACCAAAAGTACACAATAAGAAAAGGGGGAAATCTCATGGGAAAAAAATGAAACTATTTCGATGCAGTAGCGTCCTGTTTTGCTATGCAAAAGATATCCACACAGGTACACATACATGCATCCGTACTTTAAGCGTATTTGAAATCGATATGATTCTTCCTCTCCGCTATCGTAATCTATTTCGAAAAGGATGCAGCAGACTGGATTGAGGACCAAGAGGAGACTCTATCATGATTTACATGGAAAATGCATCGATACTCGTACTTTTGGTGCTGTGAAATGAACGGATGAGGAATACGAATAAAATCCGCGACAGGATAAAAGAGATAGGGACAAAAGACAGGGATAATACTGTTCAATTGGAGAGAAGCGGGGTAGGTAAGTAGGAGAGGAAAAAAAAGGACTTTCGAAATGCAGGAATAAGTAATGACATTTGGGATTGATCCCTTCTCAGGAAAAAGTCAGAGCTGAAAATGCACTTATTTATGAGGAAGAAAAGGGATTTATGAACGGAGAAAAGAACTGCAAATCTTCGAAATAAATGTAAATGCGAAGTTAACGCAGCGCAAAAACAAATGTGATTCCAGGAAGTGGCGACGACGATAGTAGCTTTAATATTTAATGAATCTTTTTTATTTCACGATTAAAGCTCAACACATGTTCAACAACTCATCACATCTGTGATAGAATCCGCAAGACATGAACGTTACGTGTATATGGCATAAAGAGAGGACAAAAACCTTCGCCGAAGCTTCCTAATCTACTGATTCAAAAACGTCCAAATCACCGCTCAATTTCATTCATTTGAGATCGACTGCAACTCTCGTATTCCAAATGTGAAGAAATCAACACAAGCTTTCTTTTTGATTCTCATAACTTGTAGTGACCCAATTTTATTGTAAGAACAGCTAAGATGGTAGCTTCTGCCACACCGAATGCACAGAATTTTAATGTTTACTAGCTGGCCTGGCGCGCCGGCAGACGTTGTTCTGCCATTACTGGCATTTTTCCTTTTCTGGCAAGTTATTACCTGGTTTACAGGGCTTACAGTTTTCCGAGTATAAACAGTTTTTATAAATTAATTTAGACTTTTCTATTCAATTCAGCATGAAGAAAAGATTTCTATCAAATGCTATGAGTCTGGCAACGTCTGGACAAATCATCTACCAACCTAGTGAACTGACAATTTTTTATCTGTCAGAGAATTGCCAGTCCATAAATTGTCAGATATTGGGACAAAACCTGGCAACAGTGTGAATACAATATTGTCAGATCTGGCAATCGTCTGAACATAGCTTAGGTCTAATAAGGTTTGATCTATAACCGTCTACCAGAAACAGAAATATGTTTGTAAATAATCATAATGGCTAAATGAATGCTCATTGTCGAAATACAATTCTCATTGGTGGTGTTAAGTATATTCCCATACAAAACGCAAATTTCGAGTTTCTCGATTTTCCGGCTTTTCCTTTGGGTTTTCCCAAATTTCCTAAACCACCCCTGTATTGGGACAAACAGAACAAAAAAAGAATCATCCAAATCGGCCGAGCCGAGGGGGAAGTCATCATCTTTTTAAAAAGTCTCTTGAATACAGAATTCACATGAATTCAACTGAATACTGAATTCATTGTGAATACTGAATTCATTATGAATACTGAATTCACTATATGAATTCCTCTAAATAAAAAGTTAATACGTTGTGAATTCAGGTTTTGTGCAATGAATTCTTCTGAATACACTGAAATTCTTCTGAATTTCCTGAATTCACATCGGAATTCACTATTGATTAAAAAAAGTGAATCCACGTGGATCACTTTGAATTCACCTTAAATTCCCGCGAATTCACTTTGAATTCATATTGAAAGTTCCTTGAATACACTGATGACTTCCCCCTCGGGCCGAGCCGTTCTCGAGTTTTAACGAGACCAACGCACGGCAACTGATTTACTCTTTGCTAATAAAATAACATTTATAATCAAGAAGTTAAATTTATTACGACGGATAAAGAACAGAAAAAAGGCAGTTCCCAATATTGCCCGAAAAAAATTAACAATTAGCTTGGACATAGTCTCACTTACTTGTCAAACTTAATTCATTTCCAAAATGCTCATAAAACTACAAATGTAGGGACACCAGGACAACCGTTTAAAGTAACTATGATTATTACTGTAGCCATACGCATTGCTTCCATCAGTTGACAGGTATTTAAGCTAGGTAGCTTTCACGGGTGTGCTTGAATTAGGCGCTCGTTTCCTAATTTAAAGAAGAATCCAGATTTGACCATACCAGCTTGAACAGTGGTGAATGCAACATGCAACTAAACTTGAAGTATAAAAAAGTACGAGCTTAACTTCTCAAGTGTAGGTCTTATTACGAAAAAGTAAAAGTTTAAAGTACCTTCTTTCAAGCTATGAAATCGTGGTATTTGTGATCGTCATCCACTGCACATTGAATGTTCTGCAATTATGCAATTTTCCTTAAGAGGTTTGCGCATTGACTACTTAATTGTGCTCAACGATTTTGGACCTTAGATCCATATACATACCACCTTGATCAAAAAGTTCCCGGAATTTACTCAGAAAATTAAAAATACAAGTTTATTTATCTAAATCTATATTGTCCCTTTCAAAGTAATCCCCATCGACTGCAACACACTTATGCCAGCGCTTGATCCAATCCTCGAAACATTTTTTATATTCGATTTTCGGTATGTCCATCAGCGCTTCCTGAAACGCGTTCCCCGTAATGGTTTTCTTACTCGATTGAACAGAAAGAAGTCACAGGGAACCAAATCATGTGAATTCGGTGGCTGTTGGATGGTATTTGTTGCATTTTTTGTCAAAAAATTACGAATAATGATGGCACTGTGCGACGTCTCTTTTTGGCATGAAATTGAGGTCTTTTGGCACCAACTTTGCTGCTACTGAACGGAAACGAAACCTAAATCATTAACCAAAATGTCTTGGGCGGATCCATAGGCAATGTTCAAGTCCTTCGCTATCTCCCTGATAGTTAATTTGTGGTTATTGACCAACATTTCTTTTACTTTATCAATGTTTTCGTCGGTTTTCGATGTCGATGGTCTGCCACTGCGTTCATCATCTGTTTTCTTTAGAGGATCGTTGCCGAAACACTTTTCCAACATTTCCAACGTTCGCGCACCATTAAATCCGTTTTTTATGCAAAATTTTAAAATAAGAGCTTGTTGCAAATTTAAATCCATTTCTAAAATTGTAAAAAATTGCCAAAACACACAGAGATAGATGTACTCTTGGCTACGTTACTTTTGCAAATGTCAAGCTATGGCGCTAAGATTTAGAGGGAATAACAGATGTACAAACTTAACAAAAAAAAAAACAGAACTCAAATCGGAACGATGGGAGCGCCACACGGTGATTATTCCGGGTACTTTTTGATCAAGGTGGTTTATACTAAAATGTCCTTTAATTATTTTTAAACGTGAATCTGAGGGCGTAGCCCAATTTTTAATAAGATAAGTAAGAGATATTTTAAATGTTGCTATGCCCGCCATCTGTTGCAGCATCTAGATGTTCTATTTTCGTTAAGTGGTTCTGGTCTTGGATATGAACAAATGTCGGCAGACAGTTTCCTATTTATTTCGGTATGCTAATATGTTAAGGCCTCTCCCTTCTATCAAGCAAACACATTTCCATCAGAACTGATTTAGAAGAAGGCTTGACTTGGAAAATTGCTGATCCACCCCTTTTTCGAAAGAAAAAATAAAATGCTACATTAACGGGAAAACTACTTAAACCCTTTAATACTTTATTTATCAATCATCATCCCCCCATCGTTATACTTGTACATACATACAGTGAATCAAAAAAGTTTAGGCACAGTGCTGTTTTCAAAGTTTATCTGTAAATCATTTTTTTTCCACTTAATTTACAAAAATAATTCGGATGGCATTTTTAAAACGGAACATTTTATTAAATATTTACACAAAAGATAATTCATATTTCATTTCTGGTTTAGGTATAAAGTTATAAAAGTAAAAAAAAACATGATTTCATATCAAAAAAGTTTAGGCACACTTGTGAAAATTTTGAATTTAGGTCCGATTTTTGCACACCTAATATTTGGTTAGACCTCCATTGGCCTGGATAACGCTCTCTAAGCGTCTACGCATACTTCCAACTAAGTTAGATGTCTGCTTGGGTGTTATATTTGCCCATTCTGTGCGTATGGCCTCCTTAAGTGAATCCTTTGATGTTATATGATGACTCCGTATTTTTTTTTCCAGTAAGTGCCAAATATGTTCAATAGGATTCGTATCGGGCGACGGTGGGGGTGTTTTAAATTGTTTGCAATGGTAAATAAGCCATTCCTGCACAAGATACGACGAATGTTTTGGGTCGTTGTCTTGTTGGAACAGAAATGGTTTCCCATTCAACCCCAATTTTTCAACACTGGGAGCCAAATTGTCTTTTAAAATATTCAAATAGAAATACTTGTCCATTTTCTCATCAATTAAGACGAGATTTCCCACTCCGGATGCCACCATACACCCCCACACCATGACATTACCGCCGCCGTGTTTCACTGTTATAATAACATTATTTTCTTGGCTCTTTGTTCAGTTTTCGCCAAATTTTCTGTGCGCCATCTGAACCAAATATATTGAACTTTGATTCGTCACTAAATATCACGCTATTCCAGAATGATTCCGACTGATTAACATGGAGTTTGGCGAACTCCGACCTCTTTTTCTTATTTACAGCCGAAATAAACGGTTTGCGCCGAGGGACTCGTCCGTGGTAACCAGCTCTGTTTAGCGTATTCCGTATTGTTTGGGGATCGAAGTTTTCCTCAAAACTTTGCTGCATTTCATGGCATAATTTGACAGCCGAAATATTTGGATTTTGAGCCACTGCAGCTACTCTAATCCGCTCCTGGCGTGGTGTACATTTTTTTGGCCGTCCAGATCTGCTCTTACGCTCTAAGTTTCCAGTATTTATGTAATGCTTTATAATGTTTCGTACACTTGAATATGGCATCTGCACTATATCGCCAATTTCGCGGTAAGATTTTCGCTGCACGTGAAGGTTAATTATAATTTTACGGACGGCTACCGGAATTTCTGTACGGCTGCCCATTTAGCTCATTCTATCACGAAGTCAAGATCAACAATAACTTGAAACATTTTCCAATGGCATCCTGCGCAATAATTATGTGGAGAGAAAAGGAATAGAGCAAAGAAAACTAAAAGATTACCGTTATATTCGCAGAATCATGGATCACACACAACGTGTGCCTAAACTTTTTTGATGTGGACTTTTATTTCTTTTTGTTATATTTCGAGTTGTGCATAAAGTAACGGGATATTTTTTTATGTATTTGGATGGGAATAAACTAAAGATACTAACTACATCAAAAAATCGGTTAAAATATTTATTATTAAGTATTTAAGCACACATTTTCTCAAAAACGTTGCCAGTGCCAAGACTTTTTTGATTCACTGTATGTATATATGTCCCTCCCAGCACCACTTTAACGAAAGTGTTAAACTAAGCATCGTCGCTCACTGATTCACTATCGGTTCAATATTTTATTGATTTATTGGCTGCTCTGCTCGGCTTCTTCTTCTTCTTCTTATAGGGTTCCGCATCTAAAGATGTGTACTGTACGATGTACCTAACGAACAGAAAAAAAAAGCAGCAGCACTTAACAATCGTTCGCAGTTCTTTTTTTCCGGCCCTCCTACTTCCATTAACGCGATGTGCAAAGGAATGGTGTTATATTAACTGTGCTACTGTTGTCGTCTATACTGTGTATAGTATGTTCGGAACATTAACTTTCGTGTCTACGGTGTCTATTATGATTTTATTGCTACTGCAGCAAAAGCACCCCTTGGAATCAACACCATCACCGTCGTCGCTACAACCGCCACCCGCCCATTATTCATGTGGAATTGGAAAAAGCTCTTCCGTTTCAGGTCGTAAAAATGAATAATGACTGCCCTGTGACGTCGACTGTGACATTTAGGTACTGGAATTCGGTGTTTATGTGGCATGCAACACACACACAACTACAAAAATGTATGTGACTGTGAATGTGAAAGAACATCTCACCATCATCATTAAATGAAAGAGATATATTTCATGGTATTATCTACTGTAAATAATTATACTCAGATACATTTGTATCTTTCTTTTTTGTTCCGTTTTCTTTTTTTGTTCTTGTGCGAGCGATTTTGAAATCCGGATCTATGGAAACCAGGTGAGACAATCACGACCAACAAAAATGACGACGACGACGACGACGACCGTGATGATGATGGAGATGACGACGATGGATTAAATCCAAGTGAACACTCACATTGCATGCTGCATGCTTCACGGGGATTTTCATTGGAATCCTTCAAACCACCACCCCCGTGCTACTACTCCTCTCCTCTCCTACACCAACCATTCTTGGCCATGTCAATGGGTGGTACCCACAGTATATCGTGTTAAGTTGATACGCTGGAACAACGACCGAAACCACCTGGCTGGCTGTGTTTGTTTAGGGCAATGTGGAAGGACGTCGTCATCGTTGTCATCGTCGTCGACGTCGTCGGTGCACACAGCCAATCCAGGGCAATACAACGGCAATAAGTTCTCGAGTAAATGCATTTATAATAAGTCAGTTAGAGGTAATAAACTTAAGTGGCTATAAGCCAGGCTCTCCTCCGAACTGCTTTTAGTTGTTCTATGTTCTGTCTCCGTTCCTCTCTGGTGCTTTCTCTGTTTGAGAACATCGGCTACGGCTACGGACTTAAGCAGTTGATTTAGTGTGATGAAAGTGTTGCCTCCACTCATACGTTGTCGGTGATGTGCACTGTTAGGGGTGGCAAATTGGGACTATGAAATGTGGAATGGAATGGAATTCCGACAAATCATGAATTATTGAAGCGGTAAATCAAATCAATGCATATACGAGTAAGAGACCAAACAAATAGATAAGATATCCATGGGGTCCTATTGTAGTTCGATGTTTCTACATGAAGAAGGGAGCCTCACTCGGAGTGATATTTTGGTAATTTGATTATAACGGTTTTGTAATGTGAGCTTATTACATACTTATCTAAATAATAGAAATCAAGATTTATTGTTATCTGTTTGATTGTAATCAGATATAATAATATTATGTATTGACAACTAGATGGCGCTGTGGTCAACTTCTCTTTTTTCATACCAAAATGGGTCAAATGTGTGTAGAATCTATTACATACTGTCGAGTCTCCTTAGAGGTGGGCATTCTTTAGGGAAGCCGATCTTGTGAGATCTTGCAGTGTCTCTTGAAAGCCATGGACAACTATCAACGAACATATTGTACATCACTTCAGATAGAAGAAGTTAAATTCGGATTTCCTTAAATGAAAGTGGAAGTCGCGTACGAAAGAACAAAGAAAAAATTCGACACATGGTAATCGAGAAAAAAGACTTCAATTCTATCTGCCGAGCATCCCTTTGTTAGTTCCCTTTTAAGCTCTTCGGTTGCCAAAGGATATTGACCCCATTTGGTCTACTAGCAAAAAAAAAAAGCATGAACAGTTGCCGTCAAAATAATAGCAGTGCAACCTCTGGAACAACATATTTTAGTACAGAGTGAGATATGAATAATCTATTACTTCCTTTAACGAATTTTCTAGTACTAGAACAATGCGTTTTAAATTTCCACGAAGAAAATATTCGTGTACATAACGGTTACTTTCCAAACGCCACTTGAATGGACTTAATGCGTGTTTCGGAGCGGTCAAAATAGTAGCAGTGCGTGCTAGTTTTTTTGGTTTATGCTTTTTAATTGGTGTTGTGCATATTTAAAAACAAATGAATTCAAGTCTCAAGGTAAATCCTTAAGTTTTCATTGTTTTTACCCAAATATAATGGTATTTACTCATAGTATGGGCCGCGGTAAGCACTGCACTCCGGAGCAACGGCGAATCATTCGCCGCCTTCTTGCTGAAGGCAAAACTTATACAGAAATTCAGCAATCACTTGATATTTCTGCAAAAATGATTGCAAATGCTAGAAAATATAAGGACAACGCCGAAACCCGAGGAAGAAAAAAAAGTCTTGTCTACGAAATCGGTAAACAGAATTGTAAAGTGCTCGAAAGTCTCACCAATATGCCCGCTACCGAGATAAAAAAAAAAAAAAAAAACAGTTGAATTTAAGGCTCAAGTGTGGAAACTGTCAGAAGAGTATTAAGAGCAAACAATCTCAATGCCAGAAGCCCAAGAAAAGTTCCACTTTTAACAAAAAACACATTTCAAAAAGATATCAGTTTGCCCTGACCCATGTTGACAGGCCCCTTCCCTTCTAGATTGGCGGAATATATTGTATGGCGGCTCTGGTTCCCGTGAATATGTGCGACGACCACCAAACGCTGAACACGTGCCTAGGTATACGCGCAAGACAGTAAAACATAGTGGCTCTAGCATTATGATCTGGGGTTGCTTTTCATACCATGATGTAGGCCCCACATACCGAATAAATGGTGTGATGGATCAGCATGTTTATATTGATATACTTCAGGGAACCATGCTGCCTTATGCAGAGGAGGAAATGCCAATTAGATGGGTCTTTCAACAAGACAACGACCCGAAACACACCAGCAACAAAGTTAAGGAATGGTTTCGGGTTAACAATATCTCTGTTATGGACTGGCCTCTCCAATCGTCTGACCTCAATCCAAAAGAGAACCTTTGGGCAGATATCAAAAAGGTGGTTGCAGCTTCGAAACCCAGAAATAACAATCATCTTTGGGCCGTGGTAAAGGCTGCTTGGGAAGATGTACCATTACAGAGATGTCAGTCTTTTGTCGATTCTATGAAGCGGCGCTGTGAAGCTGTAATAAAGAATAAGGGGTCCTCTACAAAATATTAAGTTTTTTCTTTATCATTTCATTCAAAATTTTATTCCATTACCTACATTTTCCAAATTGTTATGCATACTGCTATTTTTTTGGCCGACCTAAGTCGTTATCTTGAAAACAAAATTTGTGTTTCTATTAATTTTAACTCTCAGAACAAAACTTTTTTGCCACAGTTTCACTTAGAATTAATGTAGTTTAATGAAAATAAAACTTTTTATGACAATTCAAACAGAAAAGTATTTATTTTATTAAATTGTTTGGTATGTACTGCTATTTTTTTGACCGCAGCTGTAAGTCTTGTGTCGTGCGAGTTTTTTTTTCGTTACCATCCCTACACCTTTGTTCTCGCCTCAGTAACCGCTTACGTTGTCGCCATCTCTCACTTCATCCGTTCAATTGTCCTTCCTAATCCTGCCATCCGTCATCCGTTAACGTTCGTTCGTAGTTGGAATTTCACATGTCTCAGGCAAAAATAAGAATATTTGACAGTAGCAGACATTTGACGCAACAAATATGTCATCGCAATCGATCATCGTTAACCAATTCTATAAAGTGTCGCAGTTTTTGCCTCCACGCATGTGACAGCTGAAATGTGCCTCAGAATCGATTCATCCCCTGACTACTTATTTAGCATCCAACACAGACGCCTTCTGTTGTACTGTTATTTCTTGCTATTGCAACAAAACATCGAATTATTTGACACAAAAGCAGAACTTTACAATTGACTGTAAAGTTCAAACTTGATGGAACAGTTTGACAGCTGTCATTTAAGACAATGTCAAATCATGGTTTAAGTCCAAACAAGTGACACAATTTATTTTTCTGTCATCGATTACCACCGAAAACGGTAAAATGTCTTACATTTCCTTAAATTAAATAGTTCGCTGATATCCCACCGCGTGTGTATTGCATTACAAGTAACAACTTCTTCAGCTCGTCTTACCTAATTAACACAAAATGTCAGTAACTTAAATACTCGTATCAATTACCAACAAGTTAATGACAGCCAGACCATGCAAACTTTGTGCAAAATGTCAAAAATCTTACAATAAAGGGAATAACAGCAAACCAGATTTTATAATCGTTCAATTTGTGGCTTCATTTCGATCGCCCTTTTACGGAATTTCAGCATTTTTCCTTTTATTACCCCCTCTTCTATATCTGTCTGATTGAACGCAGCCACTGATGTCCGGTGAGTGGAATCGATCTATGAGTGCATTCAGACGGTCGTCGTGCTCCTTTTCGATATCAAAACACCAGCAATCAAACTGGGCGGGCAACCATGAATGATGACGTGGCTTTTGTGTGACGGGTGCAATTATGTGAACCTGCCCGATGCACAAATCAGGAATTTTCAAGGAGCAACCACCAGCAGCACCTAACTGCAAAAGGTATGAGTGTGTATGCGTCTTCGACTCGAGTGGATAAATTTATTGAGATGTCATTTGCACGGTACTCGTTTTTTTTTTAATGTTTTTTCCTTCTTCAGATGCTGCCAGTGCCGGCTGCTGCTGGTGCTCTGGAATTTTCTCAACGATTCGTGATGGAAATTGCTTGACATTTAAGTGGATTCCATTGGCTTTGTATGGACCGACCGACCATAATGATTGAAATATTTCTGCAGATAAAAAAATTGCGAAAAATTATCCAAAGAATGGCGATGGTTAGCTGTGAAATGTTACAGTTCAACGCATTGCACAAGTATAATTAAAAGTCAAATCCAACGAGTGACAGCGACCTTAGAGGTAGTGGGTGTGACAATCGGCATCTGTTTATAAAGACTGAATCAGAGATGGCGCGTGTCGATAACGAGTATGTAGCATGAATAAAAGATGGCGTGCGGAACGGTAAGTAGGATATTTTGGATAGACACCTAAAGAAAAGTTTGGTCGCTTAAAGCTGGAGAATCTACGTGTTTTGAGGGGATAAACAGCGGCTTTTCTAATATCCAAAGGCTGGATATCGCTGGGCCGGAGCGCGATTTTTATAATTGCAAGAAATTCAAGTTTAAAAATCGCGGAGTACTTATTTAAAGCTAACTCTTCTATTTACCCAATTATTCGACAGGTCTTAAGGGATTTACCAAGCGTTAAGAAGCACAAATGAACCTTAAGCGAAGCAATGTATAGAATACAATAAAAAGTTGCAAGTAAGAAAACTTCGGAAGAAATCCGGTAGATTTCAGACGTAAAGCCATTCAAAATAAGTGGAATTGAGCATCAGAAATAGAAGTTCTAGTATTTCATGTCAAACTCAAGTCCAGCCCTATCCAATGCCTTGTTCGATGATTCAATATCATCATTCTTTCATTATTAAGATCTTCCAGTGACAGAGATAGATCTAGAACCAAACTATTCGAACCCATGGGCAGCTACACCAGCATCTTCCAAGCCTAAATCTGCACTATAACAGATACGCCCAACTTTATCATGATAAACACTATAAGGGACGTGACAGCAATAATTTCAGATAGCCAAACAGCTACCAGGGCAATCGGAGCTCAGGTCATCAAATCTAGAATTGTCTGGGAATGCCGTAAACATAATATACTAGGCGAAGGAAACAAAATTACCATTTACTGGATCCCGGGATACCTGGGGATAGAAGGGAACGAAAAACGGGACAAACTTGCCAGAAAAGGGACTGCTACACCCTTCGTGGGTCCTAAACCCTTCTGTGACATAGGGTAGCATACAGAGGAGCTCCGAAATACCATATGTAGAGGCCTAACAGGACTAGGTTGTGGACAAAAACTCAGCATTTTGACTGCGTTCCCTACGGGGCACTGTACACTCAAGGGATATCTCAGCAAGCTAGGACTCTCAGATAAACCCTCATGTAGATTTTGCAATGAATGCAGTGAAACTCCAGAGCAGATACTGGTGGAATGTGGGGCTTTGACCCAAAAGAGGTTCAAATTCTTAAATAAATACCAAATTACAGCAGAGAACATGCTACTCATAGACCACCCAATACCCTACTGCAATTTCTTAGTGAAATTGGTCCAGATGAGGAGCTATGACATATGTAATTCTCACCTGGACTAGGTATGAGCTAAGCTCTCTTTCTAACCAGTTCCAACCGGAATAATGACGAGAGGGATTTTCCTTCGTCTAGGACTTGTAGAGGGCACAATATACCTTAAGGTCGCGGTGCATCTCACCCTTGAATAATAATAATAGTAGCTCTGGAGCTTAGGTTATTTTCAAATTTTGAAATCGGTCTTTGTAATGTATCTAGGTTGTCCAACTTACATCATAAAAATTACTTTTACCTCCTCGCTTGCACTCGGGAAAGCAAAAAGTCGTAAGATTAAACATTATTGAAAAGGTTCCGTCTCTCACTGGAAATAAGTATATCGTCGAATGAATTCAGTTTTCTGTTTGTATTGTCCGGTGCGACCAACTGACTTTGACGAAACCTAGCAAATGGGTCTTAAAATTTCAAGTTTCAAGCATTCGCTGTGGTTTTATTAAAATGTACATATCCCTAAGTCTTACTTACTTTAGGTGGCGCTACAGCTCGGAGTGAACCTGGGCCTGCTTCTCGCAACTACATATTTGTATGTGTGTGTTATATTTTTGCACAAATGGAAGGGACCTACAGTTGTTTGCCGACTCCGAACGGCGAGTTGAGAAGCTCATTGACAAATGATACTCTTTGATTGCTTGTCAGACATTCGCAAGAGGTGGCACCGTGAAAAAAACTTTTAGGTGTTCAACCCGGACTGGGATTGAACCCGGGCAGCATTGCGTAGTAGTCCAACGCACTTACCACTACACCACGGTGCTCACCTAAGTCTTTCAGTTTTCTATATTCTTTCGTTTTGGGTGAAGCACCTTAAACACATGAGGGTAACGAAAAGGCTGATATCCTTGCCAAAAAAGGAGGCAAAAGTCCATTTATGTGACCAGACCCTCACTATGGCCTCACGAAAATAGACACTAATAAGGTCATCGCAGAATGGACAGCAAATTAAATCAAAAATTCCTGGAACAACATAGAGGAAATTTAAAAATTCTTTCCGCAGGACTGACAGGATTTTCAATCTGCAACAGCCACCTCGACAGAATGAAAATCAGCAACACAGCCACAATACAGATTCTGTCAACAAATAAAAGAAACTCCGGAACACCTGATCTCAGAGTGCCCTTGTCTAGCAAAAAGAAGAGGGCACTGGGCAAGTACAAACTGAAGGAAGAAGACTACAAAAGTATACACCCGTAAGCGAGTTTTTGTGGCATATTTCTAGGCTGAATCATTTAATTTTTACTCTCGCGAATACAAACTTCCCTATACATAGCTGCTTTTAGGCGTTGTGATAGGGTTACATAATTTTTCCGAATATGTAAACAGTAGGGTAGTTGAAATTAAGAAAAAATAATTAAAAAAAACTGTCGGACGGAGGGCAGTCCTGATAATTTACCCGCCATCCACACTCTTTTCTCAATGTTTGTGACTTTATTCAGACTTTTCTGAGCGATATTTTCGGAGCAATGGCTAGGGACAGCAAGTTGTTAACGTTTTGTGAAAAAGTGTTAAGAAACATTCTGGTCTGTGTTTGGGCCACTAATTGCAACAACTGTTCCAAATTTCAATAGACTATGTTAAATAGTCTTTGTGAAAAAGGCCTGTGACAGACAGACACCGAACTGATTCCATTAGTGTTCCGTTTTGGTACGAACGGAACGCTAAAAAAGGGAGCATAATAGACCAACTTTTGTCAGAATGCTAGCGGACACCTCTACTGCACCCCAGATTTATCATATTATATCTTAAGAGCAAGCTTCAAGACGGGAATAGAGATGGTGGATGTTACTGTGACGAAGTAATTTGGTAGCAAACAGGCCTTGGAGCTACTTGTCCAAACATGCTGTCTGTAACCAGCTTATATACTTTAACTTCCGGTATAACAACCGACTATCATAAAGATCGTACAATTTTCCGAGAGTCTTATTTTTACCATACTAAGTTGACCTCTAATTAAACTTCAAACCCAACGGATCCACAATTTCATCATGATAACACTCTAATAGTGCAAGTAAAATAAAACCAAATACCAGGTGCACAAATCCACATCAAAAACTGTATCTAGACGGCAGACTAAGTATCTAGCAAATGAGAAACTCGCAACGGAATTAGCTACACACAAGCCAGAGGTTGCTACTTTATTTCCAATCCATTCGAACCGAACTTAAGTCAAATGACGATCTTGTTTATTTCTCTTTACCACCTCTTTCTAGTTTGTCTGTTTTTTTTTTTTTTGTTTGGACAAGGATGATTGCAGATGAAAAAGAGATGATCACACAGAGCAGCGGTAAAACCACATTCCAAATAAAGTAGACACACCAGATGGAAAGAAGCAACAAGTGCCACTGCCAAACCCAACCAGGCCACATAAGACAAGTGGCATTTCGTTAGAACATCTTCCAGATACGGATACCATTTTAGCAAATCACGTACCGTGATTGCACTAATTTCTTTCCATCAAAGAAAAGAGTTCAACATCCACCTCCAGTGAGGAGGAAGTTAAAAAGCAACCAGAGAAACAAGAAACAAATCCGAACCCATCCAGCACTCAGCCTTGATTGGAATTCAAGAACTCGAAGCGAATACGAAACAACGCCGCGCGCCGCCGTAAATTTTAATCACACACGTGAAGATCATCATCATCGTCATGTGAAGAGGCGGTAGGGCGGTCTTGCGTTTCTATTTTAAACTGGATTATCTAGAAAAAAACCGTTAGAATATTTATCTACATTCGTCGATTCGATAGTTTATTCTTTTGCCATTAAAATGCGAAAAACGTTTGTTCTCAAATTGACAGATAGGAGGATTCGGGGAGGGTTACGGCGGCGTACGAGTTTGGAATTTTTTAGTTCTAGAGCAAACTTCTTGACTTGGGGTTAAGGTTTAACGTGTCAACGACGGAACTAATGACTGTAGTTCCTGTAGATGGAAACAGGATTACCTGGCAGATGATTTATAAGACAGATGGATGAGGAATCGTGCAGCAGGATTGTAAAACTGGTCTATGTATGGTCCCTGTACTGTAATCAGTGGGATTTATGTGCAAATCACAGTGACAATAATACACTGACAATTCCACCATTTAAATAAAAACTAAACATTTCTATAAAGGAATTCTGGTTAAATTAAAGCTCTAGAACTTTTATCAGATAAGTGACAAATGTGGCACTAAATATGTCTCTGCGATTCTAAGAAAGTTCAAAATTCAATTTTAGTAAGATATAGTGAAAATTCTTAGGATAATGGTTGGAAACTCAGATGGTTTTCGTATCAGCTTGAACCATAGATGGCCCTAAGACTCCCGGATACCTGCAGCGTTTTTCCGTAGGAGGTTCTAGACTAGACGTACGAGGGTCGTTCAATAAGTCCTTAGAAAATCCAAGAAATTGTTCTCGTAGTATCGGAAAGGCACTGTTTTTTGTGAGCATCATTACTCACTAGACAAGACAGCCGTTGAAGTTTCAACTATATCCATCACATGGTTTTATTTGTATAGCCTATTAAAGCAAAAAACTTTTGTATATTCAAAAAAAATGGATAAAAGTGAGTTTCGAGCGGTGATTAAATTAAATTAATCCTGACGAGTTTCTACGTCGATACATAACTCTGGACGAAACATGGATACACTACTATACTCCGGGATCAAAGGAACAGTGAAAGCAGTGGGTTTTTGAAGGTGAACGGGCTCCAAAGAAGGCGAAGACGGTGAAATCGGCCGGCAAGGTGATGGCAACGGTTTTTTGGGATGCATGCGGAATCATCTACACCGATTACTTAAAAAATAGAACAAACAATAACAGGAGCATATTATGCATCGTTATTGCACCAGTTGAGCGATGAAATAAAATAAAAAAAACGTCCTCATTTGAAAAAGAAAAAGATCCTCTTCCATCAGGACATTGAACGGGTGCATACCTGCGCAGTTTCGATGCCCAAAATTATTTTTGGTTTGAATTATTACAACATCCACCCGATTTGGCCTCCAGTGATTTTTTTTTATTTCCAAATTTGAAAAAATGGCTCGGCGTGGAACGGTTTACATCGAACGAGGAGGTCATCGCTCAAACAGGTGCCTTTTTTGAGGATCTTCCAAAATCCTACTTTTTGGAAGGCTTAAAACGGTTGGAAAAACGCTTGGAAAAGTGTATAGAGCTGAAAGGAGATCATATTGAAAAATAAAAAAAAATTTACCGAAAATAATTTGTTTTTCTATCTTTTTCTAAGGACTTACTGAACGACCCTTGTACTTAGAGCTGCAGAGCTTCTGAACATGAAACGAATGTCCAGTAAGGATATTGATATTTACATCGACAGCCAGGCTGCGAATCGTGCACTTTTCATTCGGCAGTGGTCAGGAGCTGCCGCACAATGTTCAAGACATGATTACAAAAAGGGCTGACCATAGATGGTCTAACATTGTGGGACACAGGGTTTCCAAGGCACTTTGGCCAGCGCTAGACGATAAAAGGACCAGCTGGATCCTGAAACTTAGCAGGGCACAGATGAATATAGTTACAGTAGAATCTCGGAAAGATGAACGGAATTTTTTCACAATTGCAAGATGAACGGGTTAATTTTTGGATACTCGAAAAGATGAACGCTGTACCCATACATTTTTTTTCTTCTTTATTCGTAGTAGATTCATATAACCGATATTCATTGGAAAACTGTTCTTTTCTGCTTGATTTTGCATTTCATTTCGTTTGTTTGCATAACAATGTGAAGTGAATTAATTTAGAGGAAAGATGCCACCAGTTATCAGTTCAGTTGTTTACATTACGTATCTTGTAATTCGAACACTTGCGAAAATTGGTACTCTGTAATTCGAATTTTCTCCGTAGTTTCTTTGCTAAATGATTTAACAGTTTCAGAGTTATAATTATTATCCTAGAAATATTAGGAGATAACATTTATAAAGATAAAGCCGTGTCGATTCCATTTCAGTAGGCTGTAAGCTAATTTTTGTTTGAGGAAAAAATATTGTAGGTAGGCCTGCAGTTAGCATTTTTGTGTCGACTGGCTTTGTGAATGGTTTGTTATTTTAACAAATTACGATTTCAAGTTACATTTCAAGCATTTTTGTCAGACAAGTATGAACCGTCTTCAAAAGCACCACAACATTTTGTATTTTACTACTTAAAACCGCTTTACACTGCTTTTGTATCCGAAATATTGACTACGAAGTAAGTATCCAGTAATTCGAAAACCTCCGTGGTTCGAACTTGGGTAGGTCTCTAATAGTTTAAATTACCGAGGTAGTACTGTATTAGAATTATTTGGAAAAAGGGACGCTTGGAGCATAGTTTTTCCGCTATTTTTTTTAACTCAAAGATACTTCCTCTTAAGCACCTTTACTTTTATAAAGTTCTAAAAATATTTTTTAGAAGTGGATACTCGCTTAACCGTAATCCAACTGTTCATGGTCTTCGTAGCAATGATCTTTATTTGGCCGCTATTCCACCGTATAACACATCTCATTTTTTTAATTTTTTTTACTTCTATAGCACCAAGACTTCAATAAATTGCCAATTGCGTTAAGAGTCAGTAGAAACTTTCGTTATTTCAATAGAGATTAAAAATGGCTTTTTAATTACAACTTTCATGATATAAATCGCTTACTTCGAGTGATATTCTAGAATTCAGTTATGTCACGTTTGCTTTGAAATGTTAAATGCATAGAATTTGTCTTCCTCAACCATATTCACCACACTACTAACTTTTTATATTTCGCACATTATTTATATCTTGCTTTTTGATATGACACTAGTTTTTTGAACTACAGAGTGTATCTAAAAATTCTTCAATTTCATTGATAAATAAATACACAATGAAAAACACTTTTCTGTATCTCTATTTCTTGAATATTTTAGAAAATCGAAACTCAGTCTTTGTATAGATGTATTTTACTGTTGTTTTTAAATTTTTCTTTTTTTTTTTTCTTCTTAAACTATGTATTAAATTTTTCTTTAATTTTATATTGTGTTCACATTTATGTATATATTGAATTGAAGAATAAAAAAATGAAATAAAAAAAAAAATGAAATGAAGTTAAAGGCTGAGTAAATTTTTTAAATTTAAAAGAAAAACGTATTGTTTATGCCTCCAAATGCAACGCCCCTTATCCAACCAATGGACCAAAATGTAATTTGGCTCACAAAGTTGCATTATCGTACAATTCTCTTATCGGATGTAGTTTCCAAGCGTAGAAACGTTGAGAAAATGTTAAAGGAGTTTGCATTACGCGATGCTGTTACATGTCTCCAAGGGGCTTAGGATAAAATAACAGCGTCAGCCATCGAAAAGTGTTGGTGTAAACTTTTTGAGCCTGTTGCTGATGACGGAGAAGATCTCGCAGGGAGACTACAGTTACAGCATTGAAAATGCTTCAAGATTTTTTTCCCGATTATCAACACACATGTGATGATATAAGAGACTGGAATGAAGATATGATCTTCATACCCTCCGATGCTAAAGAGGATCCTGAACTTCCAGAGCGCAGTGCAGAAGAAAACACCGATGCCGATGTCATAAAACCAGCACAGGCCATTTCAGCCATCAACATTTGGCTAAAATTCATCAACAATTTTTTTGAGAGAACTTCTAAATAAATTTTCTGCATAACTTTCGTTTTCCCCGTTTTTTGTTCATTTGTGTTTATAAAAAAAATATAAATATTTGACTTCAGCAGTCCTAGGTAGAACCAAGCCTAGCTTCCCGCAACCATTTGTGTGTGCGCGTTATATTTTTGTACGAATGGAAGGGACCTACAGTTTTCTGCCGTCTCCGAACGGCGAGTTGTGAAGCATTGCATGACAAATGATACTCTTGAATGCTTGTCAGGCATTCGGAAGAGGTGGGCACTGTGAAAAACTTTTTAGGTGTTTGCGGCGGGATTCGAACCCAAGACCGCTGGCTCAGTAGTCCGACGCACTAACCACTTGCGCTACGGTGCAAGTGTTTATAACACTAAATTGTTTATAACACTAAAATGAATTCCTGTTATATTTTATATAATGTCAAAATTAAATACCTACACCAAAAGATGAACATTTCGAAAAGATCAGCGGCGTCTGTTTTTTATTCGTTCATCTTTCCGAGATTCTACTGTATATGAATATTATCCGGGCATTGGCTTCTGGGCAAACACGCCAAGAGGCTCGGACTCACAGACAGGGATAGTTGCAGATACTGTAATGATCTAGGCGTTGCAGATGATATCGCACATATTCTGTGTGAATGTTAGGGCTTAGCACGTAGTCACAGAAACATTTTAGGCTCCTAGTTCTTTGGTAACCTGGAGGAGGTAGGCCGAATCAACCATAGACTCGTTTGAAAATGATGCAGGGTAATAAATGCTTTGAGGAAATTGTGGCGGTTAAGGTGACATCATTGGATGAATTCTTCGAGGATCGTGATGGGCCTACTCTGGTGCCTAGTGTTTTGGGATGGATCAGCGATCAGAATACCGACAAAACGAAGCACTGAAAAATATACAAGCAAACGAACCAATTTTCGTCACAATCTATAGGTTCGGTTAGGTTGAGGGGGTTACTCAACCTAACCGAACCTATAGATTGTGGCGAAAATTGGTTCGTTTGCTTGCATATTTTTCAGTGGTTCGTTTTGTCGGTATTCTGGGGATTTATAAAGGAGGTGCCTCCAAAACATAGGACGACAATACGACTGATGATTAAAAGTCATTTAACCTACAGTAGGGGCCAGATAAAAGTTAACACACTTAAAAAGTCGAAAAACAGCTTTTTGTGAATTATTGAGTACATATTTTGGTTTATTTTGAAAACAATTCCGTTAACAAATGCATACTTTTGTGTTATAAATAAGGTTGGATAATTCAGTAGGGAAGAAAAGTTGCAAAAGTGTTATAGATTGGTTATATTGAACATTTTTGCGAAATTAATTTTTTACTTTAAACAACAATATTTTTTAAAAAATTCAAAGCACAAATACCTACACACAGGGTTAAAAAAATTAAGTTAATTTAATATTTGATATTTGGTATGCCCCGGTTGGATTTTATTAACTTTCGGCAATAATCTGGGGTTATACGATTTTCCCAGGCTCCATTATTGCAAATTTAAATTCCACCCTACCTCTCGAAGCTCGGTGTTCAATTTTCTGTTGAAGAATTGCCCAGCAATTCTCAATTGCGTTAAGGTGATGGCTGTTTCCTGGCGGATCAGGAGCTTACGAAATTCTTTATATTTGGTTAAAAACAATTAATAGATCAACACCAAACTTTTGTTTTTGATAGATTAAGTGTTCAATGTTATCAAAATGATTAAACTAACCTTCCGTGCCCGATAAAATGGCGCATAGTCATCCTGAAAAAGAGGTTCTACTATTACCGGTCTATCGAAGGGATGAGATGCTCTTTAATAATATTGAATCCACTCATCGAACCGTTAACAAAGGCTAAATGACAGGTTTCGTAATAGCTTTTGCAGCCCCAGAGCATGAACCTAACGGGAACTTTATTTCTAGTGACAGTCAGTGCATTTACTTTTTATATCTTCTCTGAATCTTCGACGGATATACAGAATTCCGTCGCACTGATTGAGATTAGATGTCGCCTCTTCTGTGAAGATAACCCTCTTTCAATCATTTTCAGTCCAATTCCGGCGAGCTTTCGCCAAATTTAACCTCAAAATAAGAAATTTAGGTTCTAAATCTGTTTTTTTTCTCGATTTCCTGACTAATAAACCGCTATCCTGCAATCTTGTTCATACTGTTTTGTAACTTATCTCTTTTTGTGTTTGTTCCTTGAACTCTAGAGTTATTTCTTTAGATTTGTTTTACTCAAATTTTTAACCAAACGGTCTTCTCTTTGGTTTGTGCTCTTATTTTACCCGGTCCCAACTTTCCTCCCCTCTGATGAAAAATAAACGACTTTTCTTTGAAACATTTTGTACACTGACACGGCTACATTCACATCTACAAAGTGTCTCTCAAGACACTTTATATCCCATTTAGCGTTTATTTCAAGTCATTACAACTTCCAAAATCGCATCGCACACTCGCTTTACTAATTTCACTTTTGCACGCTTAAAGCAACAAACTATCTATTAATAGAATGAAATTTCATCTCTAACAACGAAATGCTTTGGTATCTCCTTGAAAACCCACTCACATATTGCCCGTGTCTGCACTTGAGTTGAGTATACAAAAAATCGATTAACTGTCTCATAAGAAATCTCCTCACAGTAAATATCCCTCCCAATACAACATCACCCCGAAGGAAAACGAAAAACGATGAATTGCAGAATGAGAAATCCACAAAAAGGTATTTGAGCAATTTAAAATGTGATACACTCGTGTACACTTCCTCCATCCCCACCAATGTACTTCTCATCATTTACTTTCATAACAAATAAAAAAAAAACACTCGTCGTTTTGCACCCCTAATACACAGCAGCAATGATACACATGACCTTATCGCATGCCAATCACATAGAAGCCACCAGGAGCACCGACAGCAACAGCAGCAGCACCAGACTACCCATTCTGCATACACAAAGCCAAAGTAAATCTAAAAAAAAACACCAATACTCTGGCGTACATTTAAAGGGCTAACTGATGACTGTTGGGTTAGTGGTGATTGCCTTCTGCCCCCGCTACAGCAGCCATTACAATTTTTTGCTCATTTCTGATAAATTATAATATGTTCCTGATTTTCAAATGAGGACATAATTTATCCGCACAGCAGGTTGGGGGACTGAGGGTTGCACATCCAACCAAACCACCCCTCTCTTAATCGACTGACATACTGCGGTGGTCGGACATTATGAGTTTGAAACGAATGAATCCAATTCAAAACGATATCAATAAAAAAAAGAAAGGAAACACAGCTCACCCCTAAGCGAGCATGCACCTGTTTCAAAAAATAAAAAAAAAAGAGTCCGTCCCTTGAATGCATGTGTGCTGAAGGGAGTGAGCATATTCAAGAAACCTTTCATTTCGAAAATCGTAGCTAATAAATAAAGGATTGGGTTGTATTCTTGGACGCCGCCGCATTGACGGCGTCGTAAAAGTTACTTACACGAAAAAAATACACACACAGACATCACGCAAGCAACTTAATTACGGACTGCCGCAGGGTTAAGTACTGTGACCATTGCTTTTTAACCACAAAATACCAATATGTAGGTGACCGAGCATTAAACTGTCGAAAATATCCTCACTCAAGAAGTTTGGAGACTTACGCCCTACTTAGGAAAGACAGAGTCAGTCTGGTCTGAAGTGGCTTTGGATCGATGTCTTCTATTCACAAGTTGGTACAAATTAGGAAGTCATATTGACTAAAGCTCAATACTGCGTCCAGCTTTCTGTCCTGTATAACATCATCTGCTTAAGGAATCCAAAGCAGCAACGGCTTGAATATTCAAAAATAACTCAACGTGGTGCACTAAAACCGCCACAAGTGGTTTAAATTCTACCATGTCCTCAGAAATGGAGCGTTACATGACATTATTCGTGATGAAAAAACTCCCAAGCCACACCTTGTATAAACTCCCTAGAGTTTAACGCAACGCATTAAATAAAGTGCGGTTCACTCAAAATCTGCCCACACATAATCTGTTATAAATGTTTGACAACAAATCGGATAAATACAAATTATATCTTAAATGAAAGTTTATTTATTTAGCTTAAAAATAGTTATAACAAGAATTTTAAATTTCTGTATTGTGGATGAAATTTCGAGTGTTTCTTTTGATAGAACCCATAAGCCGTTGAACATCCTTTCGAGTAATATTTGCCGCATTTTGGTTCCACTTGATTAACATTGAGTTCATATGTGTAAGAATTCCAGAATTTTTTTTAAATTTGAATTTAATATTTGCCCAATATTTTTCAATTGGCCGAAGTTGGGGGCAGTTTGGTGGATTCATGTCTTTTCGTAGTATATCCACGTTGTTTTTTCGGTACCACTCCATGGCAGTTTTAGAATAGTGGCAACTGGCTAAATCTGGTCAAAACTTCACCTGAGATCGGTTGTGTCGAATAAAAGGCAGAAGTCGTTTGGAAAGACATTCCTTAATATAAATTGCAGATGTCATGGTGTAAGTTGTGACAAATGCTCTGCTCTTAAGACCACAACTGCAGATTGCCTGCCAGACCATAGCCTTCTTGGCAAATTTGTCAATCATGCTGCAGCAACATTACCACGCTTTGACGAAACATAAAACTTTTGACCTGGTAATTGTTTAAGGTCAAATTTCACATATGTTTCGTCATCCATGACAATACAGCCTTTAAATTTGGTCAGCACTTTGTCATACAGAAGCCGAGCCCGACTTTTTGCCACTAAATTCTGTTTCGATGTTTCGATACGATTTTAGCCTTATTGTACTTTTGTTACTGTTGATTTTTTTTGCGCGCTCATTATCAGATAGCCCGGGATTTCTTTTAATCGACCGCAATACTTTGATCTTTAATTCTGAGTCTCTGGCACCCGTTTTTTAACCGTTTTTTTCTTTCTTTCGACACTAAGTGTTTCCTTGTAACACTTAATAACACTGCTCACAGTTCGTCTAGGTAAATTTAGTTCTTTTGCGATCTTTGAACCTGATAAGGATAACAATGGATTTTCAACAAATTTGTTCACAATTAATTTTCGACTCTCCAGTTCCATGGCGCACAGAATTATTGATCCGTAATCAATTTTCAACAAATTGTAACTAAAATATAACTCAAAAATGCTTAAAATATGTATGTGTTAAAATATATCGAAATTTTTTACCAGGGGCGTTTTAATAAACGGAAGTACGTGGGCAGTTTTTGAGTGAACCGCACTTTAGTCTCCTAAAGCCCTTCTGTAAACGGTACCTTACGGCTTAAAGTGCATGATAGACCATGAGTCGAAAATAACCCTCTTTCCATCGACTTTACAACTTCACATGTCTCAAATCAGTCGATATTGACATCATTTCACGGTTTAAGGGCAGCCGACAAGATTCAGTCTTAGAACGGATTTCAGACCCGTGGAAAATCTCTGTCTAAGGAACCTCAGACCATTGCATCCTATTCACCAAAAGATTAAACCATTCCTCCGTCTGTTGTCCAACGTCAAACTCTACAAACGACACCTTTTTAGATGTTTCGTTGAAGACTCATTGAATAAGACATCTTACGGTCAAAACACAAGCATCAAAGTTTACGAGCTTGTTGTTCGCCGTAACGACCCTCTATTTAGGTCATATTGTTCCAAACCGCCAAAGTAAGACCATTCACTGTTTTACTATTAAGATTCCATCAACAACTCAATTCCTTCCGATGCGAGTGTGCTCCAATCAAAAAACTTTGGATTCAACGTTCACACAGATGAATCAAAATTTTATTGCAACTCCATAAAAAACACCTGCAGAGACGCGTATAAACCATGCTACCAACAAAACTAATACCAACAGGTCATAAATATATGTTTGGGGAAGTGCAGCTGCTGCACACAGCAGGATATCCATCAAATGGTCTCTTTCGGTCGTTAAAAAAAAAATAGCTATAACCCGCGAAATAGCTTTAAGGTGCTTTGAGAAACTGCAGATAAAAAAATCAATAATTAAGGACAAAATCAAAGGCGCTGGCTGTGGCCTTTCGAAAAATGTAGGACACCATGTTTATCTGGTTTGTTTATTTTATTGGTACTTTTCTGTTTTAATTGTCTTACACTGACACCCTGTTGCGTCCACAGAGTGCAAAAGATGCAAGGCTAGCAGTGATTTTAAAAATGTTATACGGCCTTGGCCATAAGTCAAACCTGGAGTGAGCAAAAATCAACCAGCTGAGGAAATATTTTATTTTGCATCATATTACGGTAATTAATTACGGTTAGTGCGTTGGACTACTATGCAATGCTGCCCGGGTTCAATCCCAGCCTGGGTCAAACACCTAAAATGGTGCCACCTCTTTCGAATGTCTGACAAGCAATCAAAGAGTATAATTTGTCACGATTGAACTGCAAAAAACTGTAGGTCCCTTCCATTCGTGCAAAAGTATAACACGCACACACAAATGGTAGCGAGAAGCAGGTCCCGGTTCACTCCGAGCTGTAGCGCCACCTAAGTAAGCAAGTATCATATTTAAAGCCATTCAACTGTTCACGACATCCAATTTCGTGGTCGCGCAATTTTTTTTAAAAATACCTTTTTGAAGTCACAGATATTTGGCATCACCGGTGGTTTTTTGTGAGACGAACGGGGTGGCATGGCTTCATACGGAGTCGGGGAAATGTTCGTGTAGGATGGATTCTCAAAAGTACATAAACGTGTTGAAACGTATTGACGAATATGCAAAACGTCAAATTCCAGCAAGACAACGCACCCTGCCTAAAGTCCACCCTGACCATGAGATGGTTTGCCAAATATGAGCAGTTTCCAAATTTTAACATAACTAAGCACCTTTGGGGTAATCAGTTAGTGTGTAAAGCGTAAGATCCCTGAGCAAGGAATTGTTAATTAATTAAAATATTTTTATAACGTAACGGCCTACTTTTATTTTAATTAATTTGAGGCTTTTTGAAGATATGACGATTTTCGTAGACGCCCCAATACTTCGGCAGGAGGCGCGATACAGTGATCCCAAGCCGTGAAGCATGGAACTATAAAAATCCTACTTCAGACCTAAAAGTTAACAAGTGGTATACGGATGAATCGGAGATGGACACCAGAGTGGGTGCTGGTATATTTGGACAAAACACTAGAATATCATACCAATGGGACAAGGTCCCAGTGCATTTTCGGCTGAAACTCATGCTATTCAAGTGTGTGCCGACATCATCCTCGAATTGGGTATAAAAGGTGTTCTCATCGTTCTCATCATATCCATATACTCGCGGATAGTCAAGCAGCTATAAAAGCACTAGACTCAAACCTGATTTGACTCCAAATCAGCCCTGAACTGCTTCAATACTCTCCAAGACCTCTTCCAAAGAAACAAAGTCAAACTTTGGTGGGTGCCCGGACATGAGGGTATTGATGGAAACGAAAAAGCTGACGAACTGGCTAGGAAAGGATTGGCTGAATCCTTTCTAGGCCCTGAGCCGTTTTGCAACATTCCAAATCTCCTATTGGAAAAATACCCAGGGTCTTCGTCAGACTTAAAGTGCCATTAAACCCTTCCAAAATAAATCCATAAAACACCTCCTCAGTAGAAATGATATCAAGAGATTAGTGGGATTTCTAACAGGGCATTGTCATCTTCGATATCACCTTAATAAAATAGGTCTCCTTCGGGAAACTGAATGTCGTCCCTGCATGGAAGACGACGAAACTGCGGAACATATTCTATGTGACTGCATGGCACTATGTGCCCTCAGGAGACAACATTTCCACAGAGAAATCCTAACTCCCATGGAAATCCGTAGTCTCTGATTTACTAAACTGACTTTGCGGTACAATAGATCTTTAGGTTGCGGTGCCTACAAGCCAAGGCCGGAAGGTATGTTCTCGATAAACTTCGAAAATACTGGACAGGCTGTTCGATAAGTCAGTGACTTTGAAAATAAAAACTCGTTTTATTTCTCAAAATTTAATTTATTTTTCAACAAAGAATTCTTTTAGCGTGATACACTTTTCCCAACGGAAACGGTTTTTACTGCGGTGAATCGTGATGAAAGAGCACTTTTTTTCTTTTTGAAATGAGGCCGTTTTTCCATCAATTCTGCATTAAATATATCCAATAAATTGACATAGTACTGTCCGGTAATCGTTTTTCCCTTTTCCAAGTAGTTCATGAAGATTACGCCGTGGGAATCCCAGAAAACCATTGTCCCGACTTTTCCGGCCGACGAACCCATTTTTGCCATTTTGGTGCACGTTCGCCTGAAGAAGTCCACCGTTCTTTCATCCTGGCGTGTAGTGGTGTATCCAGAATTCATCAACTGTTACCGCCGTAAAAATTCACTTGAATTACGCTTGAAGAGTTCCAAATTGTGCTTTGAAAACTGCCCCCGATTCCGTTTTTGATCTGTCGTCAGCAAACGCGGCAATCATCTTGCTGATAATTTTTTCATGCCCAAATGATCATGCAGGATTCGAATGACGCTATTATTTGAAATGACTACTGTCTCAGCTATATCCTTGACAAACCTTGACTTGCGATCGTCCAACACAAAATCGTGGATTTTTTGACCATTTCTTCCATTGTGACGTCATTTGGACGTCCTGGGCGCTCAGTGTCTTTTAAGCTCTCACGAAATTCAGTGAACCACTTTTGTACAATCCCATGCGAAGGAGCAGAGTCTCCATAATATTTTTTAAGTCTATCTTCAGTGGCCTTAATGGTTTTACCGCGCAAAAAGTGGTGTTTTATCAAAAAAAGAAACTCACTTTTTTCCATTTTGAGCAAATAACACAAACCAAAGCTTTTTCGACCACTGTAAAAAAATCAATGTTTGACAGATCTGTCTAATTTTTTTTTCTATGCCTAGAAAGAAACAAATATGACGGGAAAAAAAACTTAATGCGATCCGAGCGCCATTTTGCATCAAAGTCACTGACTTATCGAACAGCCCTCGTATATCTACAAATTCCGTGTACTATCAGCCGTGTCACTAGCTGGGAAATAAGATGAGCTTTCATTATAAAATTTATAAAATTGTCTGGTTTCTGTTTCAATTGATCTTTTTGGAACCAAAATACCAGCAATTGTTTGCTATTTATTTATTTTGAGTTTAACCTCAACTCTAACAGCATCGACTGTATTAACAAGTGAAGCAGAAAATTAACACATCCCTGAGCATTAACAACCCTGCAGCAATCTGGCCCAACATATGGCACTGACGACCGATGAATTCAATTTGCATTTCCGCCCATTTGCAGGAGCCAGCAGTGAAATATCCTCTTTGTAAATTACAACCTTTGGCTTATGGGGAATATCATCGCCACCCACTTACAGTTGGATAATAAATGCGACAGTATTCCACTCGAAATGGTACAGAAAAGCCTTAAGTAAACTTTAACCTCTGACCGTATTCCAAAAACATACACTCACCCACTACAAAAGAAGAAACATCCTTCGGCATGCTAATTGATGCAAACTGTACAATCCTCCTGAGTAAATTAGGACAATTTCTAATGATAACCCTACAAACAGCAGCACCTTTATGCCAACCGCCGCCATCCTTTGCTGCATCAGCTCCCTGCGGATTATCACTGCTGCAGCAGAAGGACAACAATTGTTGTATTCGTACTTTCGCTTGTCATCCTGCCGCCGCTTTTTGTACGTGTGCATTCATCTTGTCAATCGATATACCATTAATCTTTACCTGTCCGGGGCATACGAAAGACGACACACATCTGTGCTTGCTTACTTGCCTCATGGAGAAGCTTGACACACATCCGATACGCCCACAATTTCTGTTTCGTCTCTCATTCTTTACTTTGTTCTGTTTTCGGATTTCTTTTTTCTCGCCCTTTTCCTCTGTCGGTCCTGTGCGGCAGAATACTCGGGTGAAACAACCCAAAATAAATGCTTTCCCAGAAGCGTTGAATCAAACGGGAGAAGGGGGCCGGCGGCGTGGTAGTAATCTACGGTCGACCGTCAACGACAACAAGTGCACCAAGAAGCAAGGAGTCAAAAAAAATATAAAGGAAAATGTGCATTGTTGAGAAGGAAGGACGAAGGAGGTAGGAGGTAAGGGAGATGGGAAATTATTATGTTTTAGGATCAAGTACATCGGTATGTCACGTTGCTTAAGCCTTAAATGCCTCCACAATTAGGTACCCAACACAGCAGCGCCGTCATTATTGTTGAGCCTGCGAGCAGAAATATTGCTCCAAAGAGTACATAAGTGTTTTTCTTTTCCCCTCTACCGTTGCATTGTGAAACTACTCGCACTTCGTGTTAAGCTCGCAAAGTTTGTAAATGTGTTGTTTCACGATCTACGTGACACATCTTTACAATAAATTAACACCACCGAGAAGAAATGCACTTAGTACGCTCTGGAAACGTATGCACGAATAGGACGGACAGAAAGAAAGTCTTTTGAAAAGGTTTTATGTAGGGAGCAGAGAGAAAACAATGAGTGAATTGTTGGATGCAAGTTGAGGCGAATGCTTAGAGAAAGTCACCTGCAACATTTACAACTGGTGGCAAGGTGGACTCTCTGAAACAAAAGGTGAATGAGGAGGAAAGAAACACGTCTCATTTAGACTTACGTGCAGTAATTAAATTCAATCTGGCCTATTGTCGTGTACGCTGCTTGGATTTTTTAAGAACATTCGAATCTCTTTAACTCAAGGCGATCTATTCGAAATCAAAGCCTCTACGTAGGGACTAACAAAAGTTCGCTTAGTTGGTTTCAATTCAGTATTTTTTGAAAAATGAAGATGCATTTCTACAGCATACAATATTTATTTCCAAATTTCAGAACGATAGGTAAAAATGGAGACGAGAAAGAGAATAATTAGTGACGTAAGCTCGGTTGAAGTTCCACCGCTAACACAGGAAGAAATTCGTTTTGCCATTCTCTGTGGATTTCGACGTAAGCTCACGCCAGTCAAAATTCTGCACCAATGCATACGGAATTAATGCACCATCTCTTGTTACTATTTCAAAGACTGACCATTTTTCAGTGGAGGACGAATCTCATGAAGGTCGGCCCAAATCCTCGACCGACGATAGAAATGTGGTCCTGGTGAAGGCTAAAATTAACGAAGATGCCAGGATGACACAGGAGATGATAGCGGATGAACTGGGCTTGAATGCCATGGCTGTGTCACGAATTTTGAATCATCACCTGAAACATTCGAAGAAGTCAACTCCATGGGTTCCAAAAATTTTGAATGGAGAGCAAAAAGAGGCCCGTGTTCAATTTTTTCAATTTTTCCTGGATAAGTTTGAAAATGGAGAGTCAAGCTGCTTCAAACAGATCGTTACAGGTGATAAATCTTGGGTTTACAAGAACGACCCGGCAACCAAACAGCAGTCCATGATATGGAGCCTAGAAGCGAATCCTCCAGTAAAGGCCAAACAACAAAAGTCAGCGACAAAAGTATGACGTCGGTGTACTTCATCAGGGCGAAAATGGTCGCCGTCATCCCGCTCAAAACTGGTCATACAGGCACTGCTAATTGGTATACTGAAACTTGCTAACCACAAGTTTTCCAAAATTTACTAGGACACCGAAAAAAAGAAGAGCTGCGCCACTACTTTTTGCACCACGACAATGCGCCTGCGCACACTGCTGAAAAAACCAACCACTTTCTTGCGCCTTATTCTCCGGATCTAGCGCCGTGTGACTTTTGGCTGTTTCCGAAAATAAAAAAAAAGATTTGAGGGGAAAAATCTTCACATCTAATGAAGAGATTATTAATGCAGTCAATGTCGGTCGAAATCGAAAAGCCCCAAAAAAGGATTTTGAAAGCTGTTTTGAAAGATGGATCCATCGGCTGAAGAAATGTATTGAAATAAAATTGGAATTATGTGGAGAAAATAAAACAAAGTAAAAATTATTTTTAATTTTTGACACATTGAGAGCGTCTGGCAAGGACTGGGCGACACGGAAAACGTCTTGGACTGTCATGTTTGTATTCAGTGGGTTCTTAACTCTGATTTTCAGAAAAAATTAAGTGGTTACCACAATTACTCAAATTGGTATTTGTTCGATATTTTGATTGCGTCTGGCAATGCTTTGGCGACAAGAAAAACGTGTTGGACCGTTACATTTGTGCAGAGGATGTCCTCAGCAATGTTAAATTTGTGTGGTTACCTAAACTATTCAAAATGGGGAATTTTTCCGAACTTTGAGAGCGTCTGGCAAGGACATGGCGACAGAAAAACGTCTTGGATCTATGTATCCCTATTCAGCGGGTTCTATACTGTTATTTAGGACTAAATTTAAATTGTTACCCTTATTATTCCGTGTTTGGAAAAAACTGCATTTTTGATGCACTGTTACTCTCTTTAGCTGCCACCATATGCCGCCAGACGGTTGGATTTGAGATCTCTTTCATCGAGACTGCAGATTAATATGCATGTCATTTGGTTACCTTTCACAACCAAAAATGACTGCGGGCTCTTGGTCTATAAGTGAACTTTTGTTAGTCCCTACGTATAGCACATAAGACTTTAGAAAAACTCATTTACAGAAGTAGAAGTAAATGTCTAAAATTCGAATTACGTTTTAAAATCGAAGAACACCACTTTAATTCCAAATACGAGTATGTACATACAAATTTTCATGACTTAACATCGTTGATTCGAAACTATCTGCATTTGCTCTATTTCGGTCGCCGTTGAAGTTTCTGTCTCTTTTGGTCGATTTGAGTTTCAAAAACTCGGTCACTCTGTAATTTGAATCTGGACACTGTGGCTTAAAACATCCAATCAATTTACAGATTATTTTAAGCCCACAAGGCAGGCAATCAAAAAACAGCCATAGCTAACCCCCAACTTGTTAACAATCAGAATTGTTATGAGACCAATGTATGTAACTATTTAAAAGTCTATTGGCTCATTTTTCCCATTTTTTAATGTAACTTAACATTGGAAGGCTTCCAGTCAGGTAGGTAATATCTGTCTAAATGACAAATCTATACTGGAGATCTACACGGATGGATCTAAGACAGGTGAGAGTTTAGGAGGGGGGTGTCTTCTCAGGCCACTTCAGCCTGAAATTATTGTTAAGACTTCCAAACCACTGCAGTGTCTTCCAGGAGGAGGTGATGGCTATCCGTGAAGCCGCTGAACGGTTATGGATGAAGTCGATGTACAATCGTGTCATTAGCATTTACGCCGATAGCCACGTAGCTATTAAAACACCCGAATCACCAATTATAAGATCAATATTGGTTACGCACTGACGCGCATCTCTGAACGAGATATAGAGCAGATGCATGCTCACCCTCTGCTGGTGGACAGAGAGGGTAAAAAACTGGGGAATCCTACCACAAAAAGTGAACTCCATTAACAAAATCTTCACGCAAGCAACGCAAAAGGCTAAATGTAAGATTGTGTAACCTTGAGATGTGTAGCCGCGCTAAACAGGCTTGGCCTCAGCTAAGTCGGCGCATAACGCTAAATATAAGCAGAGAATATATCGCCAAGCGAATGTCATTGTTTAATAGGCAGGCATGCCAGCAGATTGGAAATCCTCACCAATAACTTCTGTCGCAGCTGCATGGATGAGGAATTCCCCAATAACATCCTGTGCAGCTGCTCATCTTCTATATAATAAGATTTTGGGAGAATAAAGAAAAATGATTCTCGGAGAATATTTTTACAGAAACACAAGGTATTTCGTCAAGTGTATCCTACCGAGTACGGTGGATAACCACCTTACCTGACCAAACGTTTCCAATGGGGTTTGCGTCATATAGCCTTAACGTGGCCAATCTGGAAAATCAACACGGTTTACCTGATTTCAATCATAATAAGGTCGACTTTGATGACTTAATTCGTTATCCTTTTCTTTGCTTGTAAAGCATTCTTAGACTGATGGTATTATTATTATTATCGAAGGGTGAGATGCACTTCATTATTTAATTTGTGAGAGAGAGAGCTTCGCTCACACCAGGCCCAGATACGAATTCCACAGGTAACAGCATCTCATCCAGACCAATTTCCCTAAGAAATGGCAGTAGGAGATTGGGTGCTATAAGTGGTAGATCCTTTGCTGTAATTTCGTATTTACCCAAGCACTTGAATCATTTCTGGGTTAATGCCCCATATTTCTGGAGTTCTGGAGTTTCACTGGAGTCCTGGGGTTTCACTGGAGTCATTGTAAAATCTGAATAAGTCTTCATCTGATAAACCTAGCTTCCGGAGATGTCCTCTGAGTTTACACAGATGGTAGTGAAGACCTCTCATAAATGGTGACGTATCATTTTCCCATAAACGCGTGCAATCCTTCTTGTGAAAAACAGTCCCAGGCGTTAACCTTTACGGGAGAAACCTATTGCTGTGGATGGCCCAATATCGGCCCAAAAATAAATTTTTTTAGAAAAAACATACGCAATCAAGGCCCCTTCGGCTTTTTACGTTTTGTTGTTCGACGGTTTTTTTACGATAAATTTCCACCTGAAGGATAGACAATAAATTGTCGCTCTGTCCTTATTTGTGGTTCTCCGCGGACAGCGTTTAAGAATCGTATACCATACCTGTCTTAGACTTTTTCCTAAATTGCCTACTTAAGTCCAACGATTACTGCGATTTCGAGCATAAAAAGAACTATCGGGCAAGCTTTATAAAACAGAGTATAAAATGGTTTTAGATTTCTGCTTGTAAACGTATGCCCTTTTCCCGACCCGCCATGGTTCAAAATAAAATAAACCTCGCGGCGCTGTCAAAGGTTCCGCGGTTACCATAAAATCTCAGAGTAGGTTCCTTTGAGTTCATTCGATTTTTTCACAGTCCGAAGTTATCAACAACAACAAATATGTGAACCTTTGACTTTTGACTGTAGAATTTTCACATTTTACTTTGTTTATTGATAAGAAATTAAATAATTCAAATTAAAGGAAACAATATTATTTTAACTGCTGCTAACAAATGACACAAAATGTTTTGAAACTTGATAAGCCATATTCGAGATAAAAATTCGACATATTGAAGTCCTTAAAGATACAAAAAAAAAACATATTTTCTAGATACACAAAGTTTTTTTCTGTCTACTCACTATTTTGCAGATAACATAATATTTAACAATGTTTGTTGCTTACCTGAAAAGAGAAAGGAAAATCGCAGTTAGTACATTTGTTTAAAAAACTGTTTGAATTAAAAACATGTTTATTATGTGCATATATGTACTGCATATGTAATTTTTTGTTATGCAAATAAAACTTCAAAATTAAATACGAATTCAGAACTTTAGACATGTGTCAAATTTTAAATATTTCTACCATATTTTGACAACACAAATCAGAGGCAACACAAAACTTTAGTTTTCCCCCAACAATTTGTGAGTAAAAAAAAAATCGGCGAAAAATCCTTTTTCACAAAAAAAAACTGCGAAAAGTTCCAAGTGCCACTGCCACCACCACACTCATACACCACTGCCTGACTGCCTCTCTCCTCGGTGCATATCCAATAAAATGGTAGAACGAAATCCCATTGCACCAAGAGTTTCATGCCGATGAATAAAAAAAAACAAAAATGTCACAAAAATTCGACTTCGGCGAACAGAAGGTCGCAACGGGGGAAAAAAAACCGAACAAAACTTAAGAAACAGAATAACTTTTGAATTCTACTCAGCTGGAACATTGCGAGAGAACAGACTCTTATATTCACCATGTCGTCCTCGAATACATTTGCCTTTTCATTTTGCCTTCTTCTTTGTTCAATTCACAGTTCACAAAGCGTGACATTTGTCGTTTTCAAAATTTAAAAAAAAGAAAACATTTCTCGACCAAAAAAAAAACACGTAAGCCCACGAAATCAGAAGCAAAAAAGTTTTTCCATTAACATTTGATTATACGCTTCATTCGAAATATACCTTTTTTCAACTGCAATCGACATTACACGGGGGAAAAGGAGAGAGCAAAGAGAGAAGCGATTTTAATCACATGATGAAATTATAATTTACCGTTTTACCGATACGATAAGAGCAATGGAAGTGAGGTGACGTGAAGAATGATTTTTTTACTGACAGACAAGTTGCAAAGCCGATTCAAATCAACGAGAAAGAAATGTGGCCCAAGAATGGAACCATATGGTACGCCATTTTTATGGCATAAATTGAACTCTTTCTTAGTCTGTAGTATGGAAATAGTTTGAACAAAGAGAAAAGGAAGAGTCTTTTAAGTCGCAATACCATTTCTAGGAATTCGTGAAGGCCTACAATAAATCGCCTTCATCCTGTGATTGACTGGTCGAACACAATGGTGAAGCTGCAGTTAAAGCATGCAACGCTGTCAAAGTTAAAATACACGTTAGTCCGATAGCGCGAACACAATGCGAAGTTACAGCTGTAGTATGAATATATATGCTGAAGCGCAAGTTGAGCCAACTTAAACTTTCGAACGTGCTGCTGCTACCTTCTAGTGCTTGAAGCTTCACTCTGCTGCTACTACTTAATTTGTTTGCTATTTTTGAAGAAACTAATTAACGAGCATGACAATCCTGGACTTTCCAGGACAAAATTCGACCCAAAAACAAGTACAAAACTACGACCAAAAAGCAAAATAAAAAGACACACTTTTATGGCGGTACTTTATGTCTTATATATTAAATAACTTATAGTTCTCACTTTATATTTGGTTCGTAGGTGATCGTGGGTTTGTTGGCATAAGCCTTAGACTTCAAGAAACCTCAAAGAAAATTGAATCGCGTAATCTGGGCGGCCAATTCTGATCGCCAGAACGGGAAATTACACGACCATGACTCGTGAGGCATGATCATGACCAGGGTTCGGATTTTGTTGACCTAAGAAAGACAAAAAAGGCGAAAATATACCGCAGAACTAAGGCAAAAAAAAAACTTAATAATAAAGGTTTTTATGCATTATTATTAACATTATAACAGCTCTGCACAACCCAAAACATTTTGAGGTTCTCTGGTAACAATAGCCTGCGATTATCTCTCAGGAAAGCCTTCAATGAAATAAAGGATCTTTCAACATGGACAGAGCCTATTGGGGCCAAGGTAAGAGATGTCACGTCGTTGACTTTAATATTCGAGTACAATTTGGATTTTGCAGCGCCATTTCGTTCATTTGCTGAAAAAACCGCGTACAATTTCATCACATCTTCAGCTTGTTTTAATTTCTCCTCGCTCCCGTTCAAAACTTCTTCAATATACCTTCCTAAATGTTACGCATTGCACTAAGATCAAATGCTCAAATTAAAATACATGCAACTACTAGGAGTCACCTGTTATTTGTAAACTCATAAAATTGTGCTCTTTCGGGTGGACTAAAAATCGTTTTCCAATTTCACCACAAACTTTTGCAATTGGCTTGGATCTTAACACGGGTGTTGGGGCACTTTCATTTTCAATAACAAGCAACCAAATATTTTGGGAATAGCACGCATTTTAGCACACGCAATATTCAGCAGACTAGCACTAAGTATGACCAGAGTGGTGCAATAGATCTTCTAGGTCACGGTGCCCTCCTCAACTGGCGGGTCAGTATCCCTTCAAAAAAAAAAAAGGGTGACCAGTATGTCATAGGAAAAAAATACTTCCCAGATGTCTAACGGTTTTGGTCAGATGAAAACTGGTAAAAAAAAACTGCGGCAAATGCCTGAGATTGCATGTCCGGCAGAAGAAGAAGCTTGATTGTGAGAAAAATTTCGGAAAAGGGACAAACATTTTGTGGCAGTTTTTTTCCAAATCAGTTTCCTTTATGATTTCCAGAATTTGTGTAAAGGTATCTTACAGTCGTAAATAGATACTGAAGGAAATACTAAACACTAGAAATAGCTACATAAATATAAGCTACCAAGTTCCACTGCTTCTGCTTTCATCGTTTGTCGTGAGTAGTTTCTGAAAAAGCGCAGCGAAATATCATCACATCCATAGGTCAAGAGAAAGACACATCTTCTTCGATTACATAAATGGATTTCAATATTACCCAAGTCATTTGTGAATGTCAAGGTCGAATCAGCCATTAAAAGCCATCAAAAGGATTAGATTCCCACTACCAGTAGTAACTATTACCATATTTCTGTCATCAACAGAAATCATCTATTACCGTCTAGCTACGTTCGCAAACTTTAACATCTAACTGTTAAACCCAACTCCACCCCAATGAATATAATATGTATATGCATGTACATCGTAGCACATTTAAATTTATACGCGCACTATCAACGATGACGTAAAAGTTTTTCCTTATTTTTAGATCAGTAAATTAATGCATATTTGTAAAGCGGTTAAAAATAATATATTTTATATTTATGCAAAGTACACGTTGGGCGCCACTTTAAATTAACAGCGAAGACCAACATCACAAAAGGAGACGGTGACGTTGGCTGTTCCTCATCAACCTACTTAAGTGTTAATCAGTTTTAATCTCCATAATCTTTCATTTAGCACATACGTGAGATTATAACGATGTGTGCGGTTTGCAAGAAGACGCGGCGCTTCCAAGAAATCAACCTTTCCCTTTAGATTTAATTCTACCCCACCCTACCTGGGTACCATGTTAATTCCTAAATAGACTAAGGTAAACATTGTGAACTCGAGAACTTTGTGTGTGCTTCTCGTCCTCCCACCCACACCAATACCATGCGACACCCCCATATAAGGGTTCGCTGAAGTTCTCATGCAGAATGAGTGGTCGGGTGGGTGAGTGAGCGCCTCGAGCAAACAATTTTACCTTCAACTTATTTTGTATGCAGGTGACAATTTTCCAACACACATGACAAATACCACAGAATACAAAGACGCACCTGCTAACGTTGCTAGTGGTTGGTGGCGGGACAGACCACCAATGGATGCAGACATTGTTCCATAAAATTTTGCAACAAAACGTGCAATTTCACACACGCACACAGGAATAAAAATACCTACAGACAGTAGCGTAAAATAAATTCACTCGACGCTAATTAACCTGCACGCTGTTTTCTTCTTTTTGTTTTTTTTAGTTTCAAACATTGTTTCGGGGGTTTTGCCGGTTTGAAGAAGAAGAAAGACAACGTGTGCAACCGCAGAACGGAAGAGGTTTAGAAATATGGCTTTAATTGTGGTTAATTAAGGTGAGTGCTTGCCTGCCTGCCTGCTTGCGTTTCCTTACAGCGCCAGCGGCGTGTGGGAATTTCGTCGAGGAATTGATAAAAGTTTTTTTTTGTTTTTTTTTTAAGCAAAACTTTTATGAACTGCAAATTTTGTAAGTAAATGATGACAAACTGATTATTCAGTGACGTCTAACTAAGGCTGGAAATGAAAAAGTCATGGTAGATGATTTCAATATTCCATCGCAGCAATTTGTGTCACGAGAGCACGTAAATGGTTCCAAAAATAGAAGAATATGATATTCGCGTCTCGCGATATGACGTGAGTTGAAGGAGGCTATTAGCAATACTCTGCCAAATGAAATATATTCGTATGTACATATAGGTAACTGGACTTCATAGTCTCTGGACATGGAGCATACATCGATAAAACGGCGCTAAGCAAGTGAAATCGATAAAAGAAATACAATCAAAATGTTTTATTCACAAAATATATTAATATTTAGAGTATTTCTGCTACATACTATTGTGGAGTTCCACAAGGTAGAATAATTACGTGTACATTTGTTTCTAGCACTCTACGGAACCTTTAAAAGAAACCTGGTGGGCAAACAGTTTTTTAAAGAGGTGGAAAATATAAATAGCACATCAGACAAGACGTTTTAAAAATAGTGGTGGCTTAAATATGATCCAGAAATCAAGCGCCAAAGTGCCGAGCGGAAGGCGCCAGATGAGCCAAGACCCAAAAAATTCTTGTTTGGAGAAGTCAAAAATGATGACATTGTTGATTCGTTTTTACGGTTCCAAGGCCATCGTCCACAAATAGAATGCGGTCCACACCGGGCCAAACCGTTTATGCACAATACATCATGGTGTTCTTAAGCGTAGGTTCATCGTATTAGTCGTATTCGGCTTTATTTATTTATTTACTAGCTGTCCCGCCGCTGTCTAAAATATAGTGTTGCGTACAATACATACATTGTCATTTTGTTCGAAGAATCAAAGACAGTGCGAACGCACCCCAAAGTTTGCAGTCTATCCATATATACAATCCACAAGTGTGGATTCTAAGTATTTGTAGTTTGAATAAGTGACATTTCGCAAGAAAGTGACATTTGTTAGAGTGTTTTTACTCTTGCATTAATTTTAATAATATTGCGAATAAATTAATTTAAAAATCGGCCAATAATAGGCACAGGATGTTAATAAACTGGAGTACGAAGTTTTACTTCATTGTGTGCATTAGTTTTTGTGTTTATCTAACCGTAAGATTGACAGGTAAGAGCGTCACACTGAGATTTATTAATAAGATACATGAACAAACTCAGAAACTTATGCCCGTGTTCACAGTGCGAGCTTAAGTGTCGATTCAACGATAAACTCAGGATTAACACGAATTGCGATTTTAAAGTGCAGGTTTAACGCAATCCTGCACTTAAGTAGTGGCATAACTTAAGCCACCGACTTCCACCGCTTAAGTGTCGATCCAGAGAGTATATTGTTGTGAAATGAAAACGAAATTTCGGTTGACATTTTGTGTTCATTCACAATTACTTTTTTCCATAAATGGTTCATAATGACACTCAATCCATGAATTAAATATACCACCCTTAAGTGTTGACTGCGAAAACGAAAACTTCTTAAGTGAGGTTTATGTTCAACTAATCCGACACTTAAGCTCGCACTGTGAAAACGGGCATTAGACTAACATTTAAAAAAATTTAAACTTATTTATAAGGGAAGAAGACGTGAAGACGAGAGGGAAACTTAAGCTATCACTTAGGACGAAGAGGTGTAGAGAGAATTTCTAGGGGAGGATATACTGGAATTGAAGTCAAGGGTGTTCTGTGCGTTGTTGGCCAGACGTAACATTCTGGAGATTGGTTCGAAATGGCCGTAGTTGGTGCGGTGGTGAAGAAGACGAAAGAGTGGTATAGCACTAAGGTTACGTGGGTTGGTGTAAAGGAAAATAATTTCTAGTAGTTGGGGGTGAATCGATTGTACCTATTTAACGTTGGTGCACGCAGAGTATGTATGCTATGCGCAACGTTTTGCAAGAGTTTGCAAGTTAATCAATTCAAGCCGATCTTCATACGGCGCGGCGTTGAGATATTGTTGCCGACCCAAGGGAAACCGCTTAAGGCAAAATGGATAAACATGCGCTGCACAGCTTCGATTATACGGGAGTGAGTGCTGTGAAATTCTGACCAAACTTGGCAGGCGTATTCAAGGAGAGGTCTGACAAAGCTTATGTAAAGAGATTTTGTAACGTAAGGGTTCGAGAATTCTTTGGACCGACGATTTAAGAAACCGAAAGGAGAATCGGCCCTGTGTATTATTTGATCAATGTGGGAACGGAAGTTAAGCTCCCTGTCACAAATACTACCAAGATCGCGTATGGAGGAAACTGAGAGAACAGGCTCGTTACGAAAGTCATAGGTCCTGAGGGGTGGGGCGAGGCGTTTACGATAGAAGGTAATGGATTGACATTTATCGACGTTAAGTTCTAAAAAGTTTTTGTCGCACCATTTCTAGAATGAATTAAGGTCGTTTTGAAGTAAAGGTGAATTGGCGGGGATAGATATTCCCTAAAGCCTAAATGATTTGCATGTCATCCGCGTAAATAGACAGATCGGAATCTTATGAAATGACCAACATCATTAATTGTTAGATCAAAGATCAGTGGACCGAGTGAGGTGGCATTGATGGGGACCGAGACTGAAAATCTAAAGTGGACCTTATACTGGCGTTTCTCTAGGTACTTTAAGTTGGCGTTTGTTGCACGATAATGTTACCGATTTTTTGAATAAAAATCGCTAAATTTTGACTGTACATGGAGAATACGGGGATTCGGGTGATTTGGCACCGTGTGACTTACGTTTTCAAAAAAATCCATTTGCCGATGAAAGGAAAGCGTTTTGTGGACGTGGACGCCATCCAAAAGGTTTGTGCCGGCATCCTGACGCCCGCTGGACGCACGCTCTAAAACAATCTTTCGCCATTTTTTTGGGCCATGCAAATCGCTGTATTGAGTCGTAGAGAGGAATATAAAACCAATTTTTTTGTTGCTCTTATTCTTAAAAAGTTTACTTTGAAACGCACATTGTATATGAAGAATGTGCTAATAGTTTTAAGGGGGGCAATCCCTTTAGAACGCTTTCAAATAGCTAATATTTAAGCAGTGTTTTTAAAGGTGATAAAATAATTGAATCATTTTGAAGTTGTTACATCATTTTATTCGAACTATGAAAATTTAAAAACTATTTTTTTTTTTTTTGTCCCAAAATAGCGGCTTAGTTCAGTTTCCTCTTCAGGTATCTTTGACGCGAGGTCCAAAAGTACTGCATTTGTCAGTCTTTCCCTATTTATCCATTTTTTACCAAATGCATGGGAAGGATAAACCTATAAAATCATAAAAAAGTATAAAATTAAATGTTCAGATTTTATACTGTTTTTTCGACATTTTTCATCCTAAAAAAGTAGTTTATTTAAATGAAATTTTTAAAACTTTAGGTTTATCGTTCCGGCCTCACAAAACTTCAGCCAAATCGATCAATAACTTTTTAAGTTACAGGTACAGCACGAGCAGTTTTTGAAAATACGGATTCGAGATAATCGCATTTAAAGTTTCACTTTACCATATGCAGTATACTATATGCGCTCGACTATATGTGCAATAACTCTGTAAATATTTAATATTTTAATTTTTCCTCGGGTCAATATAGTCTTTATTGTCTTTGAAATTTTGTTTCCAAATTTTGGCGTTATTGGAATCGAATATGTAGGTACCAGGTTTCCTGAATTAAAACCCACAGTTCGTCCAAAATTCCACCATAAGGTTTTTTTATTTCGTCCAATTGGTGGATTGCATCATTTTCAAAATCTTAAAAGTGCCAAAATCTGAAGTCAAAATCTAGAAAAATAGATCTTAAACGCAAAACTCAGGCTTCTTTTTATATTGACTCCATCTGTAGGCAAAAGTAAACTTGAAATCTTTATTCGTTGCATAATTTTGGGGAAAAAAGTATGCATTCATTTCTAAACATAAATACACTCGGGAAAAAATGTTCCAAGTTAAGAACTACAACCATAGTTTAACACTGGTTTTTAGTTATCGAAGGAACTGGAAATTGAACTTTGTGAGCTTAGTTACAACGAGAAGCTGGAAATCAGAGTGGCGTATTAAAAAAAAAACATGAAGGAGATCGAATGTGTTTCGAATTCTGCGATTCTTGTAAAGTGAATTAAAGTGGAACGTGCCCAAGGTATGTTTTTTTTTTTAGCGGGGGATAATGTTCAATGCCATGAGTAACCGAGTGTATCTATCGAAGAATTGGAAAATGTCATGTGTCCGCCACCATTCTCAGAGCCATCTGGTTTTCGATTTCTTCAAGCAAGTGCCTTAAAGTTTCGGATTCAATTCAGTTGACACATTATTCCGTTACACATGACACTTATTCTGTGTCTGTCATTCATTTCGTTGACAATAAAGGTACTTAAAAATGTGTCTCTCCTCTATTAACTAGTGACACACTCTTTTTTGTGCCTGTGTTTTTAGCTGTATTTGCGCTCAAATGTTAAAAAATAAAAAAGCAAAATGACATTAAGCCGTTTTTTTCTACATGAAACGTTTTATTTTTAAGACGAACAGGTTCCCCACTCTAAAAAGGAAGTAACAAAAATGAGCACCACTTTGCCGTGACATCGCATCAACATTTTCCTTCCACTACTTCGTCGCGCTCCGCACATACCACGAGTAATAACAAATCTCTTTTGTGTAATACATCAAGCACATTCAAAAGTACTTAACCCAGTCAGTTAGTCCAAAGTGTTACCCCATGCTCCTCTTCAGGGTACACCTCCGTAGTCCCGCAGGAGAAGGAAAGTATGAAAACACAATGCAGCGGAACGTAACGTATCCTGTGTGTGTGTGTGTGTGTGTGTGTGTGTGCCAACGAACACACATTCTAAGGACTTTTATTTTTTTTTTTTTTGTTTTGACATAAAAAGAAAGGTTAAAACAAAGTTAGACAACAACAACAACGAAACATGTTGTCTTTTTTTTTTGTAAATACTGCTGCATAACATTCCACTCTCCAGTAGCAACATCCTGCTAACAATGGGGGAGTGGTAACATATGTATTTTTTTGATCCATTCCACACTGTGTACACACGCTGTATGCTACTTTGGATGGAACAATACTGCATACAGATACTACGTACGAGTATAACAAGCAAAATAATCCTTTTTACGAAGACAACGAAGATGAAAACTTTACTAAACCTAAAACGAAAAAGGATAACAGCATCAGCAGCAGCATGACAAGGCGCGTTCTCACACAGAAACAGAAAAAAAGGATGTCCACTGCACTTTGAAATTAAAAGGACAAAGGCAGGATACTTACTTTCAGGAAAGTTAAATTAGCGAAATGAACAAGCTTTTCACTCTATATGTACATATGTATGGCTTTGTTACAGAAAGGAAGAATTCTAATTCATTTCACCATTAACTATACACACCTGCAATTAGGCGGTTGAAATTCCTTTTGCTGCTGCTTTTTGGGAGGAAATTGTTAGAGCCGTAAATTTGCCAAACCGAAAACCAAAGTAAAGGTAGACTAAAACAACCACACACGTACAAGGAATTCGAGTAAAATTATGTAAAACCACAGTCGATGTTTCCTAGGGAATAATGTGAAGGGACGATGGGCTACAGTGGGGGGGAAAAGTAATGGGTGAGTGGGCACCGTAGCGCAAGTGGTTAGTGCGTCGGACTACTGAGCCAGCGGTCTTGGGTTCGAATCCCGCCGCAAACACCTAAAAGTTTTTCACAGTGTCCACCTCTTTCGAATGTCTGACAAGCATCAAAGAGTATCATTTGTCACGATTGAGCTTCTCAACTCGCCGTTCGGAGTCGGCAAAAAACTGTAGGTCCCTTCCATTCGTGCAAAAATATAACACGCACACACAAATGGTTGCGAGAAGCAGGCCCAGGTTCACCTCGAGCTGTAGCGCCAACTAAGTAAGTAAGTAAGTGTTATTAATCTCTACGAGTGCATGTGAAAAAAAAAAGAAATTCGTAGTTAAGCTCATTTTAAAAGCGAACGAAAATTAATATTCTTGTTCCCAGATAAACATATCCGTCTGTAAAAAATGTAATCTGAAATTTCCGGTAAGATGGCGCCACCGTGCAAGAAATTGTGGGAATCCAATTTGTCACCATAAAAATGACAGATGTTTTTACACGGAAATCACGCATTTTTAACAACCATTTAGCAGAATGGCCTAAACTATGAAATACATATAAAAAACAAAAAACATCTGTTAGCTAACTTTTTGCTCACACTGTGCGTACGTTGGTACGACTATCACTGTGGAAAATTTTGCAGGTCGGCATTCGCGACTAGCGCTCCTGATTATGCAGAAAATCCTTTTACCGGTAAATGTTGCCTCTCTTCAAACGTATTTGAGTAACTGTAACTGTGTGTATTCTTATCTCATTAGAATTGTTAGAGAACAAAACGCAAAGAGGTGGAAGTCCGTTTGTCCTGAGTTCCCGAAAGCACACAAGAGGATTGATGATGTAGCGCACATACGTCCCACGAACGACTAAATACTCACATGTGTGTATTCTAATATATGTACATCCATACATATGTATGCACAATGTAGGGGTACGGTGAGTATCTCATGCTCCCTGATCGCCATTTGCAATTTAGATAATACACTTTAACGAATTTACTTGCTTGTGTCTTATGTTGGCTTTGGCTGAACTGTTGCTGCCACTGTTGTTCCTTCTCTAATGTTATTCTATTCCCTTACTGCAAACGTATGTAGGTACTCGTATTTATAGATGGATTGTTGTTATGTCGGGGTTTTATGTGCAATTTGCACTTACATACGAATTTCTGTGTGTGTGTGTTTGTGTAGGGATTGTTTAAATTATCGGTTTGGTGGAAGTTCCTAACATTCGGGATACTCGTATATATTTAGATGGCGCATCCTGTTGCCAGGACACATCCGGTGGAGTCATCAGAGTTATTTAATATTTTAATAGGTTTTGTAAAGCTTTGGGTTTTGTTTTCGACGTGCGATGAGCCGAGAGCAAAGAGACCGTAAATAGTTTCGAATAGCTGCAAATTAGAAACCGAAAATACTCGTACTTATACTTTAGCATTAATTGTAAAGTTTTGTGCGCAATTTTAATTGAAAATTGTTCGAGGGAAATATTTTACGTTACGTTGGGGAAGTGATTCTTTTTAGAGAGATTTCTGGCATTTAGATACAGTGCCTTGATTGTTCTTTGGAACCTTCACAGTCACAAACGCAGTTGCCCTTTGGTGAGTATTATCTTGTGATCTGGAAAATTGTGACTTATCTAGAAACTGAATTTGAAATGTGAGCTAAGCACTTTTTTAAGGGTTCTGACCCGCCAGCTGCGGAGGGCACCGCGACCTAAAAGATCTATTGTACCACAAAGTCAGTTTAGGGAACCAGAAGAGGCTCAATTCTTTTAATGAAGTTGAGGATCTCACTGGTGAAGACTGTACGAAGTTCCGTGAGAGTTAGGATTTCTCTGTGGAACTGTTGTCTCCGGAGGGCACAAAGTGCCATGCAGTCACGTAGAATATGTTCCGTAGTTTCGTCGTCTTCCATGCATTCAGTTTCCTGAACAAGACCTACTTTGGTCAGGTGATATCGAAGATGACAATGCCCTGTTAGAAATCCCACTAATCTCTTGATATCATTTCTACTGAGGAGGTGTTTTATGGATTTATTTTGGAAGGGTTTAATGGCACTTTAAGTCTGACGAAGACCCTGGGTATTTTTCCAATAGGAGATTTGGAATGTTGCAAAACGGCTCAGGGCCTAGAAAGGATTCAGCCAATCCTTTCCTAGCCAGTTCGTCAGCTTTTTCGTTTCCATCGATACCCTCATGTCCGGGCACCCACCAAAGTTTGACTTTGTTTCTATGGGAGAGGTCTTGGAGAGTATTGAAGCAGTTCAGGACTGATTTGGAGTCAATCAGGTTTGAGCTTAGTGCTTATATGGATGAGGACACCTTCTATTCCCGATTTAAGGATGACGTTGGCGCAAACTTGAATGGCATGAATTCCCGTTTGAAATGCAAGCATTCCAAAAATACCAGCACCCACCTGGTGTCCGTCTTTGATCCATCCTGTTACCTTTAAGGTCTGAAGTAGGATTTTAATAGTTCCATGCTTCACGGCTTGGGATCACTGTATCGAACCTCGTGCCGAAGCATAAAGACGGTTTTATTTAACTTGAAGGTAAAAGTATATTTAAAAAAAGGGCAAGGAAAAATAAAGATGTCTTTAAGACTTCCAGACGACTGTAGTGTCTTTCAGGCAGAGGTTCTGGCGGTAGAGATCAGATCAGAGCACGAGAATCGTATAATCGGCAATTGTGGAAGGTTGTTGATCTGCGCTCAAAACCCTAAGCAGACATAACACGGTTCAACTATGTTGGGTATCAGGACACTCTGTTGTAGAAGGATATTAACTCGCGTAGTGATAGGAAACTCAGATGTAAGGTATCTATGGGTGGTGTCCAGGATAACTGGAGAGTTGTGTATTATTGAAAGTTTTTTTTTTTTTTTTTACAATCTACACACGCTAAAGGGGATATGAATACCCTTTTAATGTTTACACACAGCGCGAGCACATGAAGGACGAGAACGAGAGACAGACAGATCGACGTAGTGGTAGGAAACTCAGATGATAGGTTTCAATTTCAACTAGCTCTATGGGTGGTGACCAGGATAACTGGAGAGTTGTGTATTATTTTTGTACTTGCTTATGATTCACAGGAGTTTTTTCCAGATGTTTCTTATTATAGTTTGTGCGATCAATTTCTTCAGCCATATTCAACATCCTACTGCCAGTGTTATGCCTCCGCAGTAGGCTTCGATATTAACTTCTGAAACTGATCAACTTATTTTCATTTCGTGAGAAATAAATGCTTCGAAGACATCTGGATTCGAACCGTGAACCTTTCGCATGACAAGCGACGACGACTACCACTACGCCACGGCCACCCACTTGCTTATGATTCACAGAAGTGTTTCCAGATGTTTCCTATTATTGTTTTTGTGCGATCAATTTCGTCAACCATACCATCCTACTGCGAGTGTTATGCCTTCACAGTAGGTTTTGACATTAGCTACTAAAACTGATCAACTTATTTTTATTTCGTGAGAAATATGTAAATGTTTTGGCGGCATCTGGATTCGAACCGTGAACCGTCGCATCAGCGTGACAAGCGACGACGACTACCACTGCGCCACAGCCACCCGGCTGTCTGAACCTGTCTTTCTAGATCCTACCACCCAATTATGTCGGCCGGAGGTCTTTTAAACCTAGACAACGATAAAGAAGATGTTTCACACACTCAGATTCATTGCTAAAGGGCGACTCATCGTATTGATACCCTCAGCTGACCCGTTTATTGGAATGTAGTTTGAAATATTTTTATCTACCCTGTGGAGTTAAAGAAGAGGGTGGTCAGTTCTCCAATCCTTTTCTCGGGTATCTCTTTAAGGTCCAAAATGCGTTGCCTGCCTTCCGCTAGAGCCGTATATTTGTACAGAAAATGAATAAGCGACCCTTTTTTCAATTTCACCACTGCAGCTTGAAACATGAGTAAGAACATGGTACAGAAACCATACTACTGCACACAAAATGTGTATTTCAACCATGAAACTCATTGAAACATGATTTTGTCTTGCTTAGACAAAGTGGTACATTACAAGTAGAACACATCCACTGCGTCCTCCTTTGGTGTTCCGCCTTGCTGCAGTGTGCAGATATTGATATCGTGAGTCGTGACCAACTTACTTACTTACTTAGTTTGGCGCTACAGCTCGAGGTGAACCTGGGCCTGCCTCTCGCAACCATTTGTGTGTGCGTGTTATATTTTTGCACGAATGGAAGGGACCTACAGTTTTTTGCCGACTCCGAACGGCGAGTTGAGAAGCTCAATCGTGACAAATGATACTCTTTGATGCTTGTCAGACATTCGAAAGAGGTGGACACTGTGAAAAACTTTTAGGTGTTTGCGGCGGGATTCGAACCCAAGACCGCTGGCTCAGTAGTCCGACGCACTAACCACTTGCGCTACGGTGCCCACTAGTCGTGACCAACTACGAATTACAAATTTGCAGAAACCGTTGACTCTTTTCACAACTCACGAGAGTCCTGTGAAATTACCTAAAAATCTTTATTACTGTCCAACTCTTCTATTGGATGAATTTTTTTTCCAAAGTATAAGCTTTAATTTACATGGAAATGTAGTATAGGAAGTATACCAATGCGCATTGAAGTCTAGACAAAATTGTAGATAAGTGGTATATTTTTCATACCACCGGCCTTGAAAGAGTTAAAGTGATTTGCGGAAGATGCACTCAATGGTTTGATACCTACGAGAATTCTAGGTGGCACTTAAGGCTTTGTTAACATTTCACTTTGATTTTATGGCAAATGGCCGTTGGGTATTGTCTTTTAATCTTTGACTGCTTCACGTAACCCAATCCCTAAATAAAGAAGGATGGGACGAATAATCAGGGGATCAGATAGCAGGAGATGAATATGCTCGGAAAAGTGACACACACAAAAGTGGACTGTCGCTGTGGCTTCGTCTGCTTGCAGCAGCATTTACTCTAATTCCAGTTTCTTCATTTAGGAAACTTTTTGAGTTGATCTTCGCTGAACTTTTAGTCGTAGGTCTTCTAATTCTTAGCCAATCTCGTGTTGTGTCATCAGTCGCGTAAATTCATGCTTTGAAAAGGCTGGACATGAGATGAGGGACATTCTTATTCATTTTTGTACACAATAAATCTTAAGACTGCTTAGTCAAACGATATTGTGCTCTTAGACTAATCCGATTCAGAGTCTCGTTGAAATGTATAAAAGGTAAAGGATTTAGCCAGAGATTCACTTCAACTGAGGAAGACATTGTCTTCGCCTTCGTTGGATTACTACTTTTACTACTTTCCACTAAGACAAACATATTGATGGACAATTGACTATCAAACTATAAATGTTAGCTCGACTATCATTCAAATGTTGTTTTTTCAAGTCGAACGACACAACGACATGAATTAGCGTCCGCTTCAATCGTATCCTTGTTTTAAGTGCTCCAAAGTCCTTTCAACATTTTCTCCAGTGTTCACACAATAAAACTGTCTATGTATGTTCAAGCATGTACGACGAGTATGTTTGTACATACATATGTATTTCCAATCGTCTCTCAAGACACATAAGAAAAGAAGAAAAGAAGAAAAGAAGAAAACTTAAATTTTAAGTGTAAAATAAGTTTTGGTTCCTTTTATTGTTATGTAGCAAGCAACGCTACACTCTTTGGTTCCACGCATTTTGTTTCCACTCTCATGTGCTGCTGTTTTCGATTTTCATGAAAGTATCCGAACGAGTATCTGAGATGTTTCTACATGGAAAGCAACTTAAGGATTTAGTTTGTTTTCTTCTTTTATCTTCACCATCCTTTTAGTGCCAAAAAAGGGAGAACTTTTGAACACAAACACTGTGTGTAATTGTTGAAAGTTTTTCATGTTTTTTTCTTTCCATTTTTAATTTTTATTTATTTCTGTTTTAGTTCGATTTACATGCACGGTTTTCAAACAGGAGATACGCTGATGTATTTGTTTAACAATTTATGTGATTGAATTTAAGGAATGATGGAATAGGTTCTACGGATTGAGGTAGAATCTTAAAACGAAAACCGCTTATGTTTTTGAGAATGTAAAGTTTTAAGTCTTCATGAGTGAAGGAAGGTGTATGGAGGCCCAATTTCACCAACATTAGCAAAAAGTGGTTTTAGCTAACAGGCCGTTAATATATATATACCCATTAAATTAAATTCTGTTTCGCCAACCCTATTTATTGAATTTTTAACTAGCAGGCTGTTAGTAAATTTGGTAAAAAATTAGTTTTTAGTGTACTTCAAATTCTCATGGGGAAAGTGAAAAAGATATAATATCAACTTATAAAATAGAAAAAGTCAGCGAATCAATGAAGTACGTTGTGAAAATGCTAAGGTTTGTGTCATGGGCTAAAGAAAAATAATGAAAAAAATACATAATAAAGCATATGAAATACTTAAAAATGGATAATAAAGAGCATGAAATGCTAAAACGAAAAAGGGGTACCATTTTATTGATAGCAAATTTACTTCCTTAATGAAGAAAATATAATTAATGTGAAACAAATTATTTTTTTTAGGTTGAAATCACACTTTTTAATTTTAAATGGACGAAAACGGCCTGTTAGTTTAAGATGTTAGTTTAAGTTGGTTGGTTAAACCGAAAAACGTAATTTCAAAACTAAACAGCCTTTTAAATATTTCAAAGTGGATGGTGAAACCGGGCATTAGTCTCCGATCGTTTAAATTTAAATAATATTCTGTTTCAGTTTCAGTAAAAGTCGAAAAGAAAATGTACAATTCGCGGACTTCCACCACCAACCCAGCAAGAGATTTGTTCGTCATTCTCTTCGGATTTCCAAAATGACGGACCGATATATCCCATATATCCGATATATCGGATCCGCCATCTTGGATTCTGTAAATCTGAGTTCATATTTGATCAGCGACCCCAACAACCCCTTAATACCAAATTTGGTCAAAATCGGTTGACTTTGTAAAAATCGTCATTTATGGCCGCCATCTTAAATCTTAAATCCGCCATATTGAATCTCCTCACTTTATCGGTCCTATCTTTTAGAAAAATCAATTATGCCACCAGATACGAAGCAGTAGCCTCCTATCCAATTGAAATTTCACATTTCTTCTGCTTTCAGCCGCCATATTTCAAAAATGGCGGCCGATAGAACCATTCGGAAAAGGCAGAAAAAATTACGATAGAATATGTTTCTTAGAAAGCTTTGGTTGATTGACTCACTAAAAAGCAAACGATTGAAAACAGTAAAAAAATGTATGGCACTTGGGCCGAAACGGGTTAAGTTGAATGTTGAAACACAAGAAAACTACACAAAATATGCACTTTGAACTATAAAAGTTGATTAAACGAAGTAAAAGTGACACAAAGTTACCCGCAAAAATGTGTTTTACGGTTCTGAAAGGGTTAAGGACTAACCTCGTGAAGGTCGACACACATCATTCAAGGATGACACAAATTTGCCCCTAGACAGATCCAAAAACGACCCCGGAAACAAATTGATGAACTAGGCTTGTATGCCATGATTTTGTCGAGAATGCCACATGGATCACTCGAAGACTGCTTAATAGGTCTGAACGAATTTAGAATGAAGACAAAAAAAGGCAAGTAAACGGTTTTTTTTACAAAAAGTTGAATATAACGGATCTAGCAGCTTTCAAAAAATGATAATAGGTGATGAATCTTGGTTTTAGAATCACAAACTGGAAACAAAACAGTAATCTATGGTGAAGCTTAATCCTCAGACAAAATATTAAAAATCACCAACGGCATGTTCTTCACCAATAAAGTCGTTTCCACAGGAAACTCGTCGTCAATCGGTATATAGAACGAATATATACCGATTGACGACGAGACGGGCAAGAATGCGCATTTTGGACTTCTGGCTTAAATTCTGATAAATTTACAATAGATAACAAACAAAAGAGCCTATTAGTTGGTAGCTCTATATTTTAGGAACAAATTAATACAAAAATATTTTATATTTTTTTCAATATTTCATATGTTTTGATCAAAAAACCAAAGTAAGTCAAGTTGTGCACTCTTGCCCCGAAGTCAGGGTAAGAGTGCGCAGAGGTATGGGTAAGAGTGCGCAACCAGTTTAAGTCACAGTTTTCGTAGTTTAAATGGTTTGAAACTGTGCTTTCGCTCAAACCCAGTTCTTTGGTAGCCTTTCATGGACTGCTTCCATTTTAAATCAGCTCCCTAGCCTCGCACATTTGCTTTTGGGTTATCAATTTACTTTCTGTTGGTTTTTGGTAGATACGAGGCCTTTTTCTGGAAGAACATAAACAGAAAGATAGTTTAGCTACGAGCTACATACGACCTACCGCATACGACTATGATGTGCTCGTTGCATCTTACGACGGAAGGTAATAGCCCAAAAATTGTTAAGATTACAAAAAATTTAATTCTTGGTAAGAAAGCACAAATCTAAGAATGAATAATATTATCCACTAAAATTGTATCTTAAATCAAACACACATATACACTGTTTATGCCTACATACTACATATGGAGTATTGAGTTGCCACGCTTTCCTGACACATTTTTAAAAATTAACTTTTTTTTAACAAAATCCGGCTCTTTTTTCTGGTTGTTTTTCTTTGTACTGTCAATTGGAAAATTTTCCTAGAAGTTGTTCTTCATTGGCGGTAAGTAAAGCACACATTTTCTCATATAGCGATTTCTACTAATTCTTTCATAGCTGGAGAAAATGGCACTGCGTACTCTTACCCGCTGCGCACTCTTACCCCAAACTACTCTACGGCCAATTGGTATACTGAAACCCGTTCACCAGAAGTTTTAAAAAAGGTGTTGGTAAACCGTGTCTCTGTCACTACTATATGAGAGAAAGAACTTTAATTAACAGACTGAAGGAGTAGTCACTGTTGAAACTGAAACTCTTCAGGAACACGGTTTTTAAGGGTGTATGAAAAGATGCCTGTTCAACTAAGCGAACTTCCTTGACATATTTTCTTTTATGATTCATTTCTTCTTTCTTTAGATGGCGCCAGGGCTTTTCGCAACCATTTGTATTCCCGTGTTCTATGTTTGCACGAATGGAAGGAGTCTACAGTTCTTTGCCGTCTCCGAACGGTGAGTGAAAGAAGTTCCTCGTGACAAATGCTACTCTTTCAAAGCTTGTCAGACATTCGAAAGAAGTGGCACCGTGAAAAAACGTTTAGGCGTTTGCTAGGATTGAGCCCGGGCGGCATGCGTATTAGTCCAAAGCACTAACCACTACGCCACGGTGCTCACGGGTGATTCATTTAGAGATACTTTTTTCAATAAGGATCTTATGATGCGTAAGTCGTGTCAAACTATCATGCTATTTCTGTCAGTATTGTTTGACATTTCATCATAGAAAGACTAAGCCTGGCACAGGATCTACAAATTATCACCGTTTTAGTCTTGAAAAGTTTTTTAAGGTTTCCACTGTTTCCGACCAAAATGTTGTTCTGCGATGAAGCCCATTCCTTGCTTAATGGCTACGTCATTAAGCAGGCGAGCAACCCGAAGAGGTTTAAGAGCTGCCATTACATCCAGAAAAAACATCGGTTTGGTGTGATATCAAACCTCTAGACTTTTTTTTTTGAGGCTACGTACAGGCCAACGTCTTTATGGATAAGCCAAATATCACTCGCAATGCTTAAACGCGTCATCCAGAATTGGAACTTTAGAATGGACCATGTTAGCCGCAGTTGCGGCCAACATTTTAAAGAAATAATCTTAAAAGCTAAATGTAAAGAATGGTTCTTTTGTATGATAACAAAGATTAACCGATGAAATTGTTTTTTTTTTTTATTTTGAAAGAGGTACTTCTAGTCTAAGTGAATCACCCGTTATTGAGAATTTTGAAAGACTTTGTTGACTGGAGATCACAGCACTACCTTAAGGGGGTATTCTAGTCTAGCGGCACAAATTTCGGGTGTTTTTTGAAATTCGATAAAAAAACAACTAAGCATATTTTTACCGGCCATTTTTTTACTAGATATTTATTGATATTTTGACAATACAGAAAAAAAAAATTTTAAAAATTGAAAAAGTTACAGGCTGGTAAAGTGGGGTGGTAAGAAATAAGGGTGCGTCCTTCTTGACATGATTCCAACCCTTCTGGTGATCAGAAAAAAGAAAGAAAAAAAGATTCTTAATCAGTAAGAATGTCGCTATCGTCTGAACTACGGAAATAAAAAAAAATTATTTTTTGCCCTTTTCTCCAAAGTTTTTAATTTTTTAAAAATAGTAAATAACAAAATTTTTACATAATTATATTTCCAACGATAGAGGGAAAAAGAAGTTCCACGCCAAATTTCAAGTTAATCGGTTCACTAGATCTTGAGAAATCACGTCAGACGTCTTGGAAAAAGTAGTTTCGAGAAAAATGCGTTTAAAGAAATACGTTACAACGACCTTCACATTGAGACTTTCTAGGAATTCATGGTGTATAAGAGACTTTCTGTAGGATAATTCAGGAAACGTTTGAAGTATACTTTTTTGAACATCTAATCTTTAAAAATATGAAGTAAAACAAAAAACGATTTTTCAAAATTCCAGACTAGAATACCCCCTTAACACAGAACACGCAAAATAGAAAAAAAAGTGATCGTAAGACGATAAGTGACACATCGAAAATGTTTTAATTAGAAATACCGCAAATAATAGGACCCATCAAATGTAATTTCAAGCGAATGTAATTTCCAAGTTTTAATTAATCTTAACTCCAAAATCTTTTCACCACGAGATTACGAATCTGCGAAAACTTTTGCCTGCGGTTCGTAATTCAGTAACCTCAGGTGGTTCTATGACTCACTTAAATACAAAGTCTTCAAAGTTTTGGCAGCACTTTTTTCTTCTGTTGTTTTCTTATTTCTGACAAATCGTAATATAATCCTGTCTTATTCTAAAATTCATAAATCAAAGTCATAGGATAAACAAAACATTTGTCTTTGTTTAAGTTACTGGTGGGGGCGGGCGTGGGTTAGCCCATAATGTCCTTTGTACTCTTTGGCATTTGCACGAAAGTCACTCGGCGCGTATAAAACTGTTTTTATTGTTGTGAACAAATTTAAATTTCATGACTAAATTATGTGAATTGAAAATCATTTTCAATTTTTCTTTCACTTAAGTAAAACACCGTTGTCGTCATCACAGACGTTCTGCTGCCGCACCACGATTATCCCTTCTCCTTCGCTTTTACAATGAGTTTATTTTTTGCGGGACTTGAAGTTGAAGATGGTGGGAGGTGAGCCGCGCGCCGGTGAAACTTCACGTAATGCACTAAAGCAGCAGCACACGGAAGGACATGACAGATATTTATTTCAAGCTAAACGTAAACAAAACCAACCGAGGAGCAGCAGTTGATTCCACGTTTTTTTTTTGTGCTGCTTTCAACTACTTTCGTAGAACAAACGCACTGCCATGACAATGGGAATGGTTTTAAGGAATATTGCCGAGGAGACAAAAGGAGCTTTTATATTTAGTTTTTTTTTTTTTTTTTTTTCATTTTTTAACTTTCATTTCTGGTATTGCGCTTCACTGGTACTGGTACCGCTGCTTTCAGTTCTTTATGAGTTCGTTCTGTGGACAAAAATGTTCATCCTTTTTAATTTTTTTTTTTTTGTTCCTTTTCTACTGAGGAGAGTTTGCTCATCAGATATAAGCGCAAAAGTAGTGCATTCACACACATATACCGTCAGGGAAAACAACTTCATTTTCATTTTCATCTACATCTGCATTATTTAAACGGGGGACTAGAGAGAACCCGAACGAACTGAACTTCGTTATGCAGAAATTTATATGTGCACTTTGACCAAAAAGAATGGCAATCATGCTTCCAAACATACGTACTGGTAAAGCGGCAAGCAGTCACAAAACAAATGACGATAAATCTGAAAGATAAAAAAAACAAAGACTATTCTCAGGGCAGGACGGACTTCTTGTAGTTGTACGAGTATGTTGGTAGATAGCTTTGTACCTAACCTAGTACACGCTTGTGGAGTGTTTGCAGGGTGATGGTACCTAAAAAACGGTTTCCGAAACGGGACATTTAAGAAGTTATTTATTTTTCGCCAAGTTCCTTAATTTGAATTGCCCTGGTGTACCCCGTACCACTTCCCGGGTGATGTATTGCAGTAATCCCATTTTCTTTAACTCTACTTGATGCTAGCTACTCCGTGAGTCCATTTCCCGCATTTCGTATGCAATTTTTCTCTTGTTTGTCTCTCTGTGTCACGTGTTTAAGAAGGGAACGGGTTGAGTCCGAAATGAGGAGGAATGAAACGGGAGCAAATCGAGTCTGGAGCCAACGGGTGGGTGGTTATAGTTAACTGCAAAATGCTGTCCTTTTCTTCGAAGGATATAAATATACTTCTGGACTAATGCGGATTGGGCGGATTAGAATTTATTCGTCCTTTTCAGTAAAAGTGAATTCAAAGTCGAACTCTTTTGGTTTCTCGGACAAAAATCTGTTTGGCAGTTTGAATAGTGGGTTTGTTTGAAATTTTGTAAACGGTTTTGGAGTATCAAAGATGTTGACAAGACACCGCTAAATTACCAAAAAATCGCTATAGAACTTCTAACACGATATAGAACAGTTTGAAACGTTGTTCTCTATTTTTATGAGGTACGTTTCAAGAAGCATCTTCGCATCCCACGGATTAGAACATTTATTCTATTTCAAGACGAAACTGAACAAGATTTTTGCAATTTTTTTAACATCGACAGAAAAAGTAAGATTTTTGATTCGCAGTGGTTTGAAACCTGGATGGTGCTGGTCTCGGCTATTTTTTTTTTTTTTTTTTGTCTTTGATTTGGAGATGTATCTGTAAACTGTTGACACTTAACCGACGAATGCGTTACTACTTTGATATTTAGTATCTAATTAACACTTACTGGACCCGCAAAAATAAATCTCTAAAGTGCGGACATTTTAGGCAAAGGATCTCCCTTCCAAACAGGAGCCCACATACAATCAAAAGTCCATAAATAAATAAATAAATAAATAATTGTAATAAAATTAAGTCACAAAGAGAAAATTCCATAATTACATCTGTCTACCATCTTGAATCTAAAGGACAACAAGTACTCGACTAATTAGTACCCAGTACGCACGCACGTGATTCTAATACCACCTTCGCATTCCTCCTTCCCCATGACAGTGATAACCTATGTTTTGCCAACTTCTTGGCATTAAGTATCTGCGTGGCACAGACTCTCTACCTTCAGTCTATATAGCCGAGGACTCATAATTAGCGCAAACCTTTTTCGACCCTCTGTCGAGTCCCTTTTTGGCTGCTGCTCCGCTCCTCCAATCTCTAATTAAATCTGCCGAACTTTGTCCCAAAGAAAACTCTTCTCCGACCGGTGAATAATTTCATCCAAGCAAATTACTTTTTAATTCGACTTCGTGACTAAAATTCAGTGTGCAAAGGTAAAGCAAAGCGCACGCATTATTATTCATTTGTTCGTCGGAGAGGGAGTCCCTTTAAATGCAATTAGGATTGGCTTTTTGATGTAAGTGCGCGGCGCTCCTCTGAATTTCCGGTGCTCCGAACTGCGTGCCATAATGCTATAAAATGGCTTCGCTGCTTTGTTACGCGCCAAAATGTTGTAGAAACCACAGTCGTTTACCACAAACCATTTCCTGTAAACTTTTGTATGAGTATGTTCCGTTTTGGTTTGTCGCACCTGATGCTGGCAAATTTAACGACCACGTTACCAACTCATTCAACGCGACGACGACGAGGACGACGCACGGACTAAAAGTCATTTGGGAAAAGAAAATGCTTTTGTCATCCATTTTCATTCGGAGCAATTGAGTTTTTCCGTTACAGCATGAGACGACTTTACATTTCCTTTCCAAAAAAAAAACTCCCACATCCACATGGAGAGTATGGTCCGTTTCCTCCTCGTCGGGACTCGTGTCCTGGTCGACCACAAAAATGGGAAATTTAGTCGCCCATAACATTTCTGAAAACTATTCAAAAAGAATTCGCTTTTCAAAACCAACAAATGTCCTTTTTCTATCCAGGATAAACTGGTCTTTCTGCCTCTCTCTCTCTCTCTCGCTGTCCCCGAAACGTGCGTTCCACGACTCGTCGTCGGTCGTTGCTCATTGTTGAAAATGGCGACGAAAACGACTGGAAAATGGAAATGGGTACCAACCAAAATCAGGCACTTACTATGCGAGAGCAGGTGGTTGGCGTTTTCGTTTTCGAAAAACCATCTTCACCCCCGCGAACCCATTAGAAAATGGCTGTGCTGTGCTTCCTTCAACTCTGGCATTTCCTTTAACGGTTCTCGGATTAGGAATTAAACGTCACTCGGGAGAGAGAATAATTCTATTATGTGATTTGATGTTCTGGTTTTAGAACACCCAGTGGGATAGGGATACTCTCGTTCCACTTCAGCTCTACGTCGACTTCCTTGAGGTATTAAAATACAACTTGTATCCATCAGGCGGGTGGGGGGGTTGGCGGGCTGTGGTACATTGTAAGGCATATATAAACTCGAAACCGAAAAACAGAGAAACATTTTATGTGCGTGTAATGTGCATTTGCTTTTAGTCGCGGAACCTTATAAAGTTTAATTAGTTGCGGAGCATCGGAGCCGGTAGGTAGCTCCTCCCACTACTTTTGTAATATTTTCATTTATGGGATTTGGATCCTCCGTCACCGCATCCGTGTGTATGGAAAATTGTAAAGGCGCGCGCGAAATTTTTAGTAAGAATGCCCCCCTCCCCCATCATCGACGTGTATGGAAACAATAGCGGCACGTATAACGACGGCCTATTAAGACGCACAACGGATATCACATTTAAGGATGTTCAATCTGCGGTTCGCGAATATGTAGTGAAATTTACAAAAGAAAACGCAATCCGTGTATCATGAACGAATTCAATAGGGGTGCGTCGTCGATGGGGTGGTGGGTTCCTTTTTGTTGTTGTAAGATTTTCAAATTATTAGCAAATTGAAATTTGTTGGAGTTGTCTGCATGCGTAAAGGATGATATAAGGTGAGCATGAGGTTGAGAGGGTGGGGGTTTCAATTGTAAACAATAAATGCGGCGATACGATGCAATTAAAAATTATACTCGAGGTGTAGGTAGTCGTGCTAACATAGAGTTGTGATCAGCGGCAGGAGACAAATCCTCAATTACGAAATTAAATTGTAACAAATGAGGGGGGGGGGCAAGAGCGTTGTATTATCGAAAAGTAAAGGTGTTCCGGCCCGAGGTTAATTTGAATATTTGTTAGTTTGTCGCTATCAATGTCGTTAATTTCCTTGTTTAACGTTGTACAAGTAGCTAACAACATCAATGAATATTTAGTGTTTATCGCGGAGGTTGTTTTCCTTTATTTTTATGGTTTTTCGGTGATAGAATTGTAGGGCGGAAAAGGGGAAAGGAGATATAGGAGCAAAGCTATTTTCAGGCTAATGCCTGCGTGGTTGAAATTCAACTAATTTGGGCATCTTACCCGTTCGCGGATAACATAATCGAAAACAAAACACAGAGCGGAAAGGGGTTCGTTTAAGGATATATTCGCAACCTATCCACGCCGTTAGAAGTTTGATTACGGCTAAATTCCAAAAGTATGAGTTAACTTTATAAGTGAACTATGTCGGACTAAAGATACATCTCCTATCTTGAAGATAAAATATTGAAATGAGAATGAAGAAGGCACTAAATGCCTTTCACCTCTGTAAAAGGACCTTCAGGAAAAGACGGGGCTGCGAATCTACATCTTTTATTACCTTCCCCTCGACATGTTCATCCAAAGGACAGCAGCAAAAGGAGCCCTCAGACTAAGAGAGTTCGATTTGCTAAGACTGTATAGACATGCGGCGATACTAGGAGAAATACAGAAATTAAGGAGATGCAACCCTGAAATTCTAACCCAGACTTTATACTACATTACTCCTCAGTACGATTTCAACATAAATGTACCAATCCTATTTTCCAGTAGGGAAGACTGACTGTCAAACCAGGAATGATCAAAGACCAAGAAACAGCATTCTTCACTGACGGCTCAAAATTGGACTCAGGTACTGGAGCAGGACACACTAAATAAACGGGAATCTTTCAGACTAGCGGATACAAGCAGTGTCTTCCAGGTGGAACTACTGGAGATTAAAAAGTCTGCAATACATATTTATAAAAGGAAGCGAGAGGAGGCCGTCGGAGATATCCATTCTAGTGGATAGTCAGCCAGGTCTAAAATCAATAGGATCAAACACAACACAATAAAATGAAAGGCAGTCCAAAAATGTCGCAATGTAGTAACTGCCATAAGGCAGCACAGGGTTAGCTTGTGCTGGGTACCCGGGCATAGCAATATCGAAGGGAACGCGATAGCAGACGAACTAGCTAGAGCTCGATCGACTGTGAGCAACAGTGATGTTGACAGGCTAATACTGCTATCGATAAAAAACCGAAAAAGAGACCAACGCTTGTGGCTCGGCTCGCACAAACATCTCATCTCGTTCTTTACGGCCGATACTTGATCTTAATAGGACACAGACGATGTTACATCTGGATAAATCCTCCATACGCTTAGTTATCGGAATAATCACAGGACACTGTGCCATAGATCATATAAGAAGCAATTGGCTACCTGAGTCCAACGATATCCGTAGAAACTGCGGTGATGAAGAAGGAATCGATCATGCCCCGACTTCCAAGAGCGACGCCTCCGTACTCTTGGCCATATATCCTTGACAGTCATAGCAGAGCTTGAAAATTGAAAGATATCGGATCTTCCAAGATTCATCAATAACACAAACTGGTTTACGAGTGGGTAAGAAGAGGATTTAATTCCAAACTATAAGGAGATTCATAATGGACCCTCGAGTCTCCTAGTGGAAATGATTGCTCGTTCAATCACACACCGTTTCTAACGTAACATGAGTCCATATACATATGTATGTTTATGTTTGGAATGTATGCAGTTGTAATATATTTCTTGATTAAGTGGTTTGAAGTCCAGATGGTGTTTGTCTTAGCTTACTTCATGGGGGACGACTAAACCTTAATGAAGAGAATTGATTTGTCGAATGGACATTGTTAGAAACATGTTGAACTCCAGTTTAGGTAAGTATGAGAGGACAGTAGGCTGCAACCTACCTTATTATTGAAAAATAAATGGAAAGAAAGAAACCTCTAATCTGAAATCAAGCCATAATCAAGTCCTTTTAATGGCTGATATGGATTCCTGCTGTCGTTGGGATATACTGGGAAATACCACCAGTCATAACGAGTACGAAGCCTTTACCTTCCTTTAACTTCACCCCTTAGAGCTCCAAGCTACTTTAGGAAGACTGTTTCACTCATTGAGTTTGTCACCCAGAAGATGCAGCTGGCATTAAACAGGATGTAATTTTTGATGGCAATAAAGTTAAAGACAGGGACAGTTAACAAGTTTATCTAGTTAAGTAGGCCCCCTCAATTCACACACCAGACCCCTTTAAGGAGACGTCCTTCGGACCCGTGTTATCGTTCCAGTAGACTTTCCATTTATTTTTTTCTCCATAACATACTCTAAGTCAATGCCGTCACTCGAAGGATGTGAGGAGACATTCATCCGCCATGATAACTTCCATGATACTGTGCCATGTAACAGTAATGTTACCAGGACTGGGATAATGAGGGTATTTTCTTAGCAACTCTACTTAGATGCTCGTAAGACGCAGGATTTAAGCTTCGATTGTTAAAACAAAAAAAAACTATAATTCGATTGTTTTCTAGACCTGTGCAGACTGTTCAATGTCCCAATTGATTCGATATTGCGAGATAAAATACAAATTCAATTTTCTTATCTTTCAAATAGGTACTTTTGTTTTTGTTCAGAAAACATTTCAGTTCCAGAAGCTGTACCCTTTCCAACGACAGATCTAAAATAAATTATAGTCCCTGTTTTGCAGCTCCGTTGTGAACAAAGTCTGACTTAGAGATATGTACTGACAATTGTTCAGATTTTAATTCACCTCTGGCCTTTTGCCAAATTAATTATTAAAAACAAAAAATGAATATACCTACAATCTTTTGCCACACCCACTCAAAAGGAGTAAAGAAGAAAAAATGTCAATATTAATTAAAGGACGATTGCCTTCTAATTACGATCTCCTTGTTCAACACCGGATACAAAAGGAGCAGGAGAATTGAAAACAAATTTATATGGCTGTGACATCTGCAACGTAACCAGCAATAAGTAAACTACCCAAAGCTCTTTAAGATACGATTTCCAGGCTAACGTTGTGCCAAACTACAAAACATCCAAAAATAGGTTCAAAATAAAAGAGCGCAACAAAATAACAAGGATTTTAAGAAAACCGGTCAACATCCCATATCCCGCCGTCTCTTGTCCTGGTTCTGGCAGAATATATATGAGTTTTATTTCAAAAAAGGACGAGTATCTACAACGAATACAGTTGTGCTTTTTTTTTCCATAACAATACGAGTAGTGATAGCCTTTTTTACCGTTCACAAGAGTGGAACTACTAATAGCGTTGTGTTCTGTAAGAAGAGGATGCAGACGATGGCAGCGGGAAAGAGGATGAAGGTGCATTCGGGCACCAGCTCTAAAAGGACAAATAGATTTCTGGTGGTTTGAGTATTTCATTCAGGGTATTCATCGACCATAAGTATCGCCTCTCCCCCTGGCCCGGCAAAAAAAAAAAAAACTACAAAAAATAATAATATTCTATATTGTTTATGTGAAGTAGTAGTAGTAGTGGTGAGATACTCATTGTCGGTCCTGGTGAAGGATGCTTTTGGAAAACCACCAAATTGCGGTAGTTTTCCTGTTCACAAAAAAAAATAAAAAAAAATGGGAGACAAAAAATTGGCCGAGTAAAAAAGATACATACTCGTTTACTCGTATATGTATGTACATGTCCATACACAATAAAGGACGGATACAAAATCTAGGCTATACCTTCTAGCCACACACACATACACTCAAACAACTAGTGATAATGATAATGACGATGATGACGGCGGCTTTGGTTTTGGCCAAAAAATATATTTATGTTGCGTTTTGTTTTTTTTTTTTTGTGTTTTCCTTTTTTATATAACATATAGTACTTTGGGGAAGCGAAAGAACTACACAGATACTCGTACAACTGACTTCCTGGGCATAAGAATCTTTGCCCGAAAATTGGGATCAATATTTTATCACATGACAAAGGACACAAAATTTGTGGTAAATGGAAAATTGAAAGGAAAAAAAAATCTGTTAATCATTTAAGGAGGGTTTCAAAATGTAGTTGAGAGCTTTGTGAAAAACAAAAAAAAAAACATATTGGTACTTGTTTTAAACCTTGTGGAATACCAAATTACCAGTGAACTGACCTAACTTTAAACAAAGAATCCAGAGGAACCTAGAATAGAATAGGGCTAATCTAGGGTATGACAGGGGACTTGGGACGAATGCCGAAGCAATCTAAGGAGTTGCAGTGGTGAGTAGAGAAGGTTCCGGATATTTCATGCTTCCTGTTTAACTAATGTTTGAGGAGGATTTCGGATTGATTTAGTTATCCCCTTGTCCATGTTTATGGGTGAGACGAGACGAATTTGAAGATACGAATAGGTAATGAATGTATACGCCATTGAGAATCATGAAGGTGAAACCAAATGAGGAAAAGACGAAAAAGAGCAGAGCATAACAGCATGCTTGTCATTTCAGTCGAAAATTGTCCCATTTATAGAGGTACAACCCAGAGACATAGTTTTTCACTTCTTCACATAGGCTCTATTGTAGGGTGTTTTCATTAACGTCATACTAACAAAGAACTGCGTTCAAAAATGCAGTTTTATTGCAGAACTGACGCCGGCAAACCGCATTACATTTGTTAATAACTTGACTCCAGCGTCAGCTATCAGGTCCAGATTTTGTAGTTTTCTCTTTTGGCTTTATATCAACATACATACATATATTGTGAATATGAGTAATTTTGTTAGATTAATATAAAATTTGTTAATAACCTGACTCCAGCGCCATCCAGCGGAGCGTTTTTTTGCCTATGTTATCTCAGACTATCTCTTTATTAAATTTCATTATGATTGGTTCAGCGGTTTAGGCGTAAAAAGGTAAAAGACAGACAGGCAGCCCGAGTTACTTTCGCATTTATAATATTATAGTGTGATAAGAATTGCCAAACATGACAAACATTGTATAGAAACACACTAAAAACTAAATAAATACAAATTTATACGTAGCAACTAAAAGTCAAAGGATATTTTCCAAAAAAATACCCTCATAAAAAGTGTGTGACTTCTATATACATTGTACTTGTACATACACATGTATTGCCAACTAATGTTTTCCTATTTAAATTCATCGGTGTAGTACATACCATTTTTACATCATCTCCGACCACCACCAAAGGGGAAGGGGTACCTGCCTGTGCCATCGATCACTGATCTATATTTGTACATATCTACCCGCTTTGGTTTCATAATTTGTATTCCTACTCGTTATATAGTACTTGTGTTCATAAACATGTATGTATATGTACGTATTCCGGTATAGAGCTCATCGTTCAATATTCAACCCTTCCTGTCGCACATACTAAGGAACAAAGATAGTCGCGGCGCCCACCGTATAGAGCACGCATTAACATTACCCACACACTACGAGTATTACGTCACCCACTGCTGCGTGACTTTTGGCTACAGTCTCCACTGATGGAAAATTGGTGGCTATGACTTTCTGAATTGTTTTGAGCATAGCTAAGCTTAAATGAATCAGTGGACAATTTACTAAATCCACCTATTTTTTGTTTTTCAATCCGATAAGCCATTGTTGAGTTAGGAGCTGTTTAAAGATAGAAAGATTTTGGTTTGAGCGTGTTCATAAAACATGTATCTTCTAGTGGAGCCAATACAAAAACAAAAAAGTCAAAAAATCATAAATTGGCACGCCTCAGAAAAAAAGGCCGATTTTTCACCCATTTTTAGTTTTTGGGTCAAAAATGGTAATTTTTGAATTTTTTTTTTTTTGGCATTTTTGAGGTTCAACTAGAATCTAATTCTATAGAGAAGACGTGTGCCAAATTTCATAAGAATCGGTTGCGAACTGTATCGCCCCCTTAATTGCGATATTCCAATGAATTCCAAAGAAGTAGCTGATAATTGCAATTAGAGAGGTCAGCACCTATGGAGGTTTCTGGCAAAGGATTTTAAAATCTGCCATAGTTGCAGGCTCTACTCTAGTACTTAAATGACGCAGTCTTCCACTGCGTTGGAAGGTTGTGGAAATCCAGTCTTAACGTGCATATTGCTTGCGTCCCTCGTTTCGTGCGACGAAAAAGAAAACTCTCTTACTATCATCTGTTCAGTCAGAGTCTCTTAGAATCAGCCTTACTCTGGGTATTGTATTGCATATGACAATGTTTAGTGACACTTGATATTTATCCTTTGCTTGACCTAAGAAGATGTTATTTCCCTTAATTGAGTGGGAGTACCAGCACAACTTTCACCTCCATTAACTACAAAACCCAACATCTCCATTCAACTGAAACTAAAACACCTACACTAGAGTGTAAAGGTTAACTGAAACTTCTTACAATGTGGAAATATATTCATTACGAGTTTCTATTTTTAAATATTCAACCCTTAAAATAACCCCACTTTCAAGCTGTTGTTCTGTGCTGTACGCTGCTACCGGTAGCAGCAAACTTTTAGCACACATAAAACTTTGAAACCAACAACTACACTGAAAAACGAGAATTAAGGAATACAATGAAACGCCATTAGGCAACCATGACGGTAATGGCGGTGTTTTGAACTATAGAAGCAGTCGCGCAGCCAACCCTTAGCTGCATGAATTTTTGCTTGATGTAAACGATGTGTTCTGGAGCACCTTTTCCCTTTTCTGCTTGTCGTCGTCTGACTAAATTAATTTTTCCTTTTTTTTTTTTGACCAAATAAAAGGATTTTTCCATCTCGAATGTCATGTGTCTTGTTTGAAGATGAAGCAAAAAAAAAAAACAAAAAACAAAAAATTACGAGATGTCAAATGAATGACTTTCCACATTTCTCTTGACATTTCTTTCCATGTTCATGCCCATGATATGTCATTCGGTGTGTGCCTATGTCTTATCCTAGTACTCAAAGTCATCTTGGAAAAATTGTTCCCACTGCACTCCTTTGGATTATTTTTCGATTTCTCATCGCTGCTGGTGGAGGACGGAGGGAGGAACGCATTTAATCATTCACTTTGTATGCGATGTACGTAGCAAACGTATAAATCTCGGATATATTGCTTTGACGGTGCCACATGCGGGCAAACACATACAAACACAGTACTCATATCACGTTACAATCTAATATCGTGTCGTGGAGATACTTGATCCATTTACACGTGAATAATGGGCCAGGACTATGGGATTCATAGTCTTGGCGCTTCTACATTTGCTGATTATTATTATGATGGCCTATTGTTTGGCGCTTTGACTTTTGGCTTTGGGCTCGTGGTGCTTTGGTGAAAAGACTTTTTGTGGAGGGTAACGACTTGGGGGTAGCCTGGCTCATGACTTGCATTAGAAGTGTTCTCGAAGGTAATAATTTTTGGTGGTTATTTGTGTTTCTTTCTTTTTTTTTTTTTTGGCTATAACACATCGTGGCCTGTGAATTGGTAATTGCTTTTGTTCGAAAAGCACGAATTTGGAACTACATCATTTAGGTAAGACTTTATGAGCGTTGGCATTGTTAAGGTATTCCCAACACAGGAGGGGAACTTCTTAATTCTTATTCCGTTAACAGTCTTTTTCAGAGAATGAATTATTTTTGCAACAATAACGAAAACTGTAACTGTAACTGAGTCATGTGAATCGAGGATACTTTAGAACAACGAACAGAATTGTTAAAGATTTTGTCCATCGCCTAAGGTAGTGACCATTCTGAAGAGTATGATGAAAGATGATAGTGTTCTCGAAAGAACTAGGCATAAGGCAGTCTTATCGACTAGCCGACTATTGCAGCGTCTTCCAAATGAAAGCGGCACAAATTGTCCTAGCAAGGAAATTACCCATAACGGAAATCACAATTTGAGCGGACAGCCAAGCCGCACTTAAAGCACTGGGCTCTACTTCCGTAAATTAAATGCCTAAATGACTGCCTCAATGCACTCAGAGCATTGGAATGCACCTATTGGAAGAATGCAAGTGGCAGTTATTTGTTTGCCGTGAAATAAAACATTGTGCACACTTACTGGCATATAATACCAGCCATAATTTTTCAGATAAAGTTGCCTTGTTTATGTTGCAAATCTCTCGAAAGCATTTAATGCAATTGGGAACCCTGACCCAGGAGCTTTTAAGATGATATTAAACTTTTTGATCATTCCTATGTCGGTTTCCGTAATTTCGGCAGTTTTTACTTCATCTCTGAAGAATCGTCTAGCCGTGTTCCCATCATTCGTTTTGCCTGACTGTTGAGTTGGTATATCAACCAATAAACCAGTTTCACTACTGAATCTTTCTTGAATTAGTTTTTCTGTCTGGCTTTGACCTTTTCTTTAGCACATTGGTAACTTACCTGCCAAACTTTTACATCCATGCTTATGCATGTTTACATCCTGTGTATCTGAACGAAATGCTACGATTTGCCCAATCCGGTAGGGGTCTACGTTTAATCTTACCCCGATTCGCACACACTATTGCTGAGCGATCTTTCTTTGTAACAGCAATTCGACTGTGGAATAGACTTCCGGTTGAGTTGCAGAGAATAAGCTCATTGACCGAATTTCGGAGGAGGTTATTTTCTCACATATCAAACACTAATTGAAGCCACATAATACCTATTCCCTTATCCAAAGCCTAATTATCACAGCTTTTTTTTATTATTTTGCCATTTGTTTATCTTTTCTTCTTTATTCTTGCTTTTTTTTTCTCTCGCTTTTTCTTTATATCTTTAACATTAATTTTTAAAATTTTTTATTTTTAATTTTAACTTAAACTTTATAAATGCTTATTATTAGATTTTAAAATTTAGAAGTATTTTGTTAATTAGAAATGAATGAATAAATAATAAATAATAATAATAATAATAATAATAATATGCAATGTGAAGTACACATTCCATAAGTCGGATCCAAGAGTGAAGGGGACTTAATCCGAAGGACGTTGCTAGTTGGTCCAGAATTCCTCGAAAGATTGGCAGCGCATTTCGGAAGGTTTTGCAGCGCAAATATTACATGTTTGTGGAAGTGTTAGAGTTTCATTCAACCACGAACAATTAGTGCTTTCAAAGCGATCTCGATGGCGACCACTTTTGGCCATCTTTTTGTCAAACCTCAAGCATAGGTTTTTTAAGGTTGTCTTTATTGACTGAATTGCGTCCTCAGAAAACGTAATACAGTGGAACTTCCATAACGCGAACTTCCACAAGTCGAATTTCTCTATAACTCAAAATTTTTTTCGGAACTTTACATTTTCAACCCTATTTTCATGAATTTTTTCCTCTATAACTCGAACTTCTATAACTCCAATTTCTCTATATCTCGAATTTTTTTGATTGCTTCAGAAGGCAAAAAGTCTCTTTAACTCGAATTGTTGTTCTAAATTCACTATTAATTTTTTTATGGGAAAATTTACCATGTTTATCCAGTTTATGGGTAACTAAACAAAAGTAACGGCCATTTTCAGTTTTATTTTTAAGGTTTGGTAGTTGGTACCAACGCGACAACCATTTGTAATTTAACTCATTTTCACAGTAACTCGAATATAGGGCAATAGATGGCCGTAGTTTCTATGTAAAATTTGCATGATGGCGGAGGAATTTTACTTTGTTATCCCTACAAAACACGTGGTGCAAGTTATGTTGGAACCAAATTTTCCGCACATGTTTTATGAAAGTGATAGTTCACTAGCAGTCCATATTCCAGTCCAGGTGAAGACTAAATTGTTCAGCCAAGGCAAGCTAAAGTATATGAAGCATTAGCAACAATACGTGATGCTCTTCTTACTAAAAACAACACGCCGGATAATGTAATTCACGAAATTAAAGCTTTTTGCAAGACAAAATGTAATGAAAAAAAAACTCAGTTACTGATTTCTTTTAATATTTTGGTAATGAAAAATATTTTTCTTTTCTTAAATAATCTTTAAAATAAAATCAAACCATAAATGTAAAATTTTTGTTTTCATATCTTTAAGTCGAAGTTTCTATAAGTCGTTTTTTTTTTCTTTCATTTTGGGAGTTCGAGTTATGGAAGTTCCACTGTATTATTAAATAGCTTATAAAAAAAAAAAAAAACAGCATCCAAGCGCTAAATTTTGAACCTAGAAATCAGAACATCATAAATTTCCTTCTTAATAATTTCGGTAGCCACCCTAAAAAAATAAAAATTTAGTATAGGTGTCGCACCTGTGCGCAAAAAGTCAAAACACTTTTTTGTTACCAACATGAATGGCTTTACAACAAATAGGGTCTTCAACTTGAACAACACTGAACAACTATATTTTTGCTCTAATGAATGCATAAAAACGCATAAATTTATCAATAATTTTTGTTTCTTCCCCTCTTTAATTTAACTAAAGGTACCCACATCCAAAATTAACTTATCTTACTATTTATTGAGATTATATTTATTAATTAAAAATAAAACTTTCAATTAAAATCACGCGAACCACTTGCAAAAGAAATCTGAAATACTTGCTCTCACACCTAACCTTCTTATGAATAATTGAACACAACTTGAACTTTGAGATAATTTTTTTTTTTCTTGCACATGCTTCTAACATAAAAATTTGGTCACAGTTATTAAGTGAGAGGTGTAACCTGCAAGAAAAACCGCTTTTTGTTTACATCTGTGCAAGCCGATTTTTGAATTAAATCCCGCTAAATATGGAAATGGTCACACTGTGCGCAGAATCGCTTCGAAAAACGGCACTGTTACGGTACACATTGTTGCAGATCGACTTCTAACGAGCCCCCAAATAAAAAAAAACTACGAAGCAATTTCTTTTCTCATGTCGAAGTCAATTTTTTTCGCTAATTCTCTTGCATTTAAAAACTTAAAATTGGAGACCAAATCAAAAAAATTAAAAAATAAAAAAACATATAATTAGCAAATATTTAAGCAACAAAATTAAACTGCGAAGATAAGTTAACACGGGAAATTAAGTAAAGAAAAACAATTAACAGTTTTTTGAAACCATCAAATTACCAAAGAAAGCGAAATAACCGTCAGACAGGCGGCCAATTTGGGAGGAAAAGCAAGTGAAACAAACTCATACGAGTTTCAATAAAAACGGCTAAAACATAACCGACCGTTATAACGTTAGAAATTCTCAATTCTCTACAGATACAGATACTTTCTCAAATTGCGATGACTTCAACAGAAAATATATAGTACGCTGTGTTCTCTTGCTGGTCGTTTGGTCGTTCGGATTGCTACATAGACACAAATGTAACTCGTATTCGTACATAACCAATTTGTTATTATTATATATACTATACATAGGTACGAGTATTTACCATTATTGTGAAACTTGTATCCCAGAATGACTACCATAATTTTATTTGCTTCTTCTGGAGACGTTTAAACGGTTTTGTGCTATGGGTGAGTATAACGGAATGCGGCGACGGCAGAATGAGCACGTTTCTGTTGTTGGTTTTTTTATTTTTGGTTCTACCAGGAGAAGTTGTCTGAGAAGTAATTAGAAATGGAAGGACGACAAATTTTGAGAATTTCTTCCTCTACTTTTTTATTTTTTGCGTTCGTTTAGTTTGCTTTTCTAATTGTTATCCTTGCAATGCGGAAATTAAAATTAATTACTGAATGTGACTGTCTGTTTTTTTTTTTTTTTTTACTTTTTAATTAAACTTAAAGATATAATTATATGAATATTTGGGTATGTACGACTTCTAGTTGGATTACTTTAGACAGATGGTTTATTGGCCGGCCTTTCAGTGGCAAAATGGTCCACCATCCGTAAAGAATAACAGAAGGCAGGCAGGTCTCAAAAGCAAAACTCTGGAATGTATTCGTATTATTTATGAGGACAAGAACCGATCCAAGCTATATATGTATTAGTAAAGATCAAAGCAGTCTTATGCTGACCATACACCATTCAACTCAACCGTCAACTTAGTCGATTGATGTTAAAATCAACCCGTGTGTGACGTTGTCAAGTGATCGATTTGACGGTTGACAAGTTGGTTGGGGTAAAATTAAAAGATTTTGATTTTTTGAAGTTGATTTTAACTTAGTTGAAATGAGTGTGGGGAAGTCATTTGATTTGCTGTGAAATTGAGGGGAATTTGCACTAGGCTTGTGAAATCTGTGAAAGTGTGTGTGAGCGAAACGTAAACAGTAAGATGACTTTAAACGCGCTCATAAAGAAAATTCCAGATATTTGTCTTTCAACTCAGTTGGTACACTGTGTGGCCGAGTATCAATTTATTTGTAAACTCAATTGACCATTGAATTGAATTGTGTATGGTCTGCTTTAGACTACCAACTGGGTTGCGTGAGCTAAAAGAAAAAAGACAAAACCTCAATAAATTGGGAGTAGAAAAGAATGAACAGGACTATCTCATAGGGTTCGTGAATGAAGGGGATTATCTAGTGTTTAATCCTTACGTCTGCACCATGGTCTGGCTAGACCATTTGACTATTTGGAGTAATATGTCTCCACAGAATGTAAAGAGATGAAACTTCCTGATATCCTCCGCTAGCCAATTTGCAACGGATATGTGAAGTAAAATTAAAGAATTAAATAAAAAATTATACGAGTTTTGCGGTTTGGACACTTTATGTATCGGGTCTATAACTTAATTCGTGCGGTTTTTTTTTCAAAATTTGAACGTTTATTTAAGAAAAACATGTACAATAGTATTATTCAAAGTATTGCCCATCTGATGCTATGACTTTTTCTCATCTTTCTGGCAATTTGTGGATCCCATCCCAAAAGAACTGAATCAAGCCAATTTTTGATATTCTGCTCTGATGTGAACCGTATTTCAGTGAGGGCGTTCTGCATCGACCGGAACAAATGGTAGTCAGAAGGGGCAAGGTCTGGACTATAAGGCGGGTGGGGTAAAACTTCCCATCCACTGTTTTCCAAATAGTTCTTAACCGGAATAGCAACGTGGGGCCGAGCGTTGTCATGAATGAAAATTATTGCCTCGTGTCTGGTCGCATATTCCGGGCGTTTTTCGGCTACTGCTCTCTTCAAACGGATTAATTGTGTTCGGTAGCGTTGTCCGTTGATCGTTTCACCCGGTTCTAGCAGCTCATAATACAGCACACCCTTCTGATCTCCTTTTTTGGCTGCCCAGGACGTTCATCGTCTTCCAAGCCAAAATCACCACTTTTAAATCGTGCAAACCACTTTTGGCACGTTCGCTCAGCTAGCGCATGTTCAAAATTTTCACCAAAATACGATGACTTTCGGCAGCAGTTTTCTTCATATTAAAGTAATGAAGAAGAACTCCCCGCAAAAACACTTTTTCAGGCACAAAGTTCGACATACGTATGAGTGAAAAAAAATTATTGTTGTTTACGCTTCAAATGAATGACATATACTGAAATGACGTACAGTGACAGTAGCTTTCCAACGCATGTTCCAATGGAATAATAACAATGGAATAATACGCCATCTCTTAGCAAACCGCACGAATTAAGTTATAGACCCAATATTTCAACTATGTAAATTAAAAGTCGGAAGCTTGAAAATTCACTCAGAGGGTCAGAAAATACTCATCCCAATTATGGAAGTCGTATTTATGAGTCGCTTACCTAAATTATAAAAATACGACTATACTCGTATGCGACCCATAAATACGACTTTCGTAGTTTTTTTTTTATAATTTACACACGCTAAAGGGGGTATGAATACCCTTATAATGTTTACACACAGCGCGAGCACATAAAGAACAAGAACGAGAAAAGGCGCAGTGATAGGAAACTGACATGTTAGGTTTCAACTAACTTTATGGGTGGTGCCCAGGATAACTGGAGAGTTCTGCATTATTGAAAGTTTTGCCCTTGCTTATGATTTACAGAAGTTTTTTCCAGATGTTTCCTATTGTTGTTTTGTGCGATTAATTTCTTCGGCTTAGGTTTTGACCTTAACTTCTGAAACCGATCAACTTATTTTCAATTCGTGAAAAATAAATGTTTTGGCGACATCTGGATTTGAACCTTCAGCGTGGCAAGGGACGACGACTACCACTACGCCACGGCCACCCACATTGGGATTATTGACAGTTTCTAGAGTCACTAAAGCCAAAGACCCTCTTGCCTTTCTCCAGTTCAAGGCAGAATGAATCTTCTTGAATTTTGAGATCGCACTGTACCTAGTCATGTCATGAATTATGTCCCATTGCCATTGTCTGTCGAGATTTCTGAGAAGAACTATTTCATTCAAATAGAAATCGGACCATTCAGGGAAAAGTCCTCCTCTATCGATGACGTACATAGAATCGGCCGTCGACGGAAAACTCGGACATCAAGCGCAGGTAAACCCGCTGTGCAAACATTTCGAAATATCTATATTCTCTTCACCTTCCAACGTTAGCAATGGTGTGGTGGAATGTGTCATACGAAAGATTCACTAGGCTGCGTGGGGTCCAAATAAAAGCAATCAACTACCAAACCGACATTTTGAAAGATATTGCCAAACCCTTATTTGCTGAATTAACTGCAGTCTATTGCCGTCGGCGTAGAGCATTGGCCTTCTTGAAACCCTGATCTTTATCTATTCAATAACTGGATCTGGAGCTATTTGGAGAAGAAAGCCTAAGACTTTAGGAACCAAATTGGCCAAGGTGGCAGCTGCGATGAATGGCAAGACCATTTAAAGAGGTGTAAAGAGGAAAGAGGTGATTTATTGGTTACTGTGCAGTAATTAATTTGATTTTTCTGGCATGACTAAGTCAATAAGGTAGGTAGGCAGAAGTGGTGGTTTCGATGGAAGAAAACCGCAATAACGCATAGAAGGCGCGGTTTTGATACCACAACCTCAGATGACCCGTTTATTTGGATGTAATTATGAGATATTTATATCCAACCTCTGGACTTTAAAAAAAGGATCAGATCTCTAATCCTCTTCCCGAATATCTCTTTAAGATCGTCGAAGGAGAGTTTACCCAGTATGCGTTTCCTGGCTCTCGCTACAGCTGGACATTTGCACATAACCTGAATAAGTGACTCTTTTTCATTTTCATCCTTGCAGCTAGCTACGGCAGAAACTGTTATGAGGTATCGCCAGTTTGACTGCATGGTCCCCTATTGGCCAGTGCGCTGTACTAACTGCCACTACTCTAGCAATATATACACGGGTTATTTTTAGCAGTTCGTTTGTTGTAACTTGACCATATCTTTCTGGATATGACACAATTTGTCAGACCGGCTAGTTTTAAGAAGTGTACGAGTATATTCCCCTTAACGGTACCTATAGGAATATGAACGTTTTCCGCTAATGAGCTCGCCTGGCAGATTCGTCAGCTCTCTTGTTCCCTTCAATGGCGCTATGTCCTGGAACCCAGAGAATCGTGACTCAAGCAATTGACTTTCTCCTGGCATCGATCTACTAGTTCCGATGAGGTGATTTTTTTTTTTTTTTTTTATAATCTACACAGGCTAAAGGGGATATGAACACCCTTATAATGTTTACACAGAGCGCGAGCAGATGAAGAACGAGAACGAGAGACAGACAAATTGACGTAGTGGTAGGAAACTCAGATGATAGGTTTCAATTTCAACTAACTCTATGGGTGGTGTCCAGGATAACTGGAGAGTTGTGTATTATTTTTGTACTTGCTTATGATTCACAGAAGTTTTTTCCCAGATGTTTCTTATTATAGTTTGTGCGATCAATTTCTTCAGCCATACCCACCATCCTACTGCCAGTGTTATGCCTTCGCCGAATTTATGGCTTAAGTAAAGTATAGTGGCCCCTTTTTATGCAGGACTAAAATTGCTATCGACTTCTAGTCGCGACTTGACGACTGACAAATATTGCTCACTGCCTCTAGAAATAGATACATTTAAATAATGTGACATAAAGGTTGGAAGTGCCTTCACATACACGACTTGTAGTCTTTGATTCCTTAAATTCAGTACATACACATTTTCGACCCAATTCCAGATCAAAATTAGTCTGGGTAAATGGGTATCGTTTGTCCTAAGCTAATGACGAAGATTTAAACAAACCCAAGTCAAATATATATCGAGTACCCTTAAACGCCACGGGTCCCTCTATTGAGACCAAAAAGGAACGTAAAGTCAAGACTTGAGTCTTGGAAGGAAAAAACTCATCGATTAGAGGCTTTAGAATAAAACGAACAGGAATATTAAACTACCTCACTAGGAACCGCTTTCCTCACTTAAAAACCATTCGCGGTAGCAAACTAGTATCGCATAAGATTCATTAAAATTGCCACCCTTAACAATATCAAGCAAAAATTCATTTCATTAAACTTTGATGGGTAGATGATTCATTGTCATCTTCATCTTTATCGCCAATAACATTTCACTACATCATTTGCAGTTTTATTTTCACTTTAGATCCACTTCATTTGAGTCAACGAATTTTACACCTAACATAGTAAGTAGGTAATAATAAAAATAAGATAAATAAAAAACTCGTACTTTGCCTAAAAATAATCAAAATTTTAGACACAAAAACGAAGAGCATCATAAAAACAAGACTCGCTCGTCCACCAGCCCAACAAAAGAGACAAAAGGTCATCACCAAAAAAAAACGACCCGTAAATTTATTAAATCAACTTCATGTCTTGTCGTTCCTTTAAGTTTTCTTCTATAGAATAGAAAAGGAATAGAAAGTCCCAAGGGAAGAAGCATACTCTCCCCCAAATGTAATAAAATTATATATACCTAGAAGGAGAACAAAATTATATTGTTAGAGAATAACTTTATTACCAAAACAGGCACAATGCAATAAACGCAAGGAGCGGTATTCGGTGTCGCAATCAGGCTGTAGCCGTTTAAGTTAAAAGATTCCGTTGTAAATGTATTCCGTTTAACTGGGGGGTGGGGAAAACTTTTTCCGCCAGCTATTTAATGCAGATATTTTCCTTTACAGCTTCTTCAGATGCCGGGCAGGTGGATGAGATTTGAGAAGTTCCCGACTATTGTTTCGCTTGGTATTTAAGGTATTTTTGTTTTCGAACTTTTTTTTGCGGGATATATAGATTAAATTTATTTTTTAGGATTTATTTTTGAAAGTTAACGTTTGTAGGGTTTTTTTTTTTCTTTTTTAAATTAGTTTTAAACTTTTTTTTGTAACTTTTTTATATTTTTTTCAAACACGCACGATTTAATAATTTATTTTATTTATTTCTTAAAACACTAAAGAAACTTATCGATGTAGAATGTTAGGCAGTATTCGGACTTTTTTTTTAAATATTTAACACAAACCGGCTTTTTAATATTTAATTTATTTTATTTTAATTATTATTATTTAATTTGACTAAAGAGCAGCAATAAGCAATTGGCCTATTAATGCGGATATATTTATACACTTTTTGTAGTTAAATACGGAACCAAGAACACTTGTTTTATTTTACGTTTATTTTTAAAATTACTTAAAGTTTAAATTTAATTTATTTCCTATATTTATTTATGTTTATTTTTATATTTTAATAGCACTTAAGCGGAACTTTATTTGCACATTTATTTATTTTCTACACGTTCTTGTTAGATATATATTTTTTTATATATATATTTGAAACTATAGTGACAATTTATTTTTTGATTGCAATCTACGAGTATCAATGAGTTCCCAGATATTTATTTATTTTAACAAATTTGTCTAAGAACAAAAATTAAATGACTTTCTCTATCTCTCTCTCTGACAAACTGGTATAAACACCATAAAACATTTAATCAATTGTATCTAAAATATATTTAATTTGCATTTATATCTTTTAATATTAATTAAGCACCGTTAAGATTTTATTTAACCCAAAGTAAGCATAACATTTATTTAATGAATTTTTTGTATTTGTGTATTTTTTATCGAAAGATTTCCGACCACGGACACGAATATTTCGCTTGTCAACTACGAGTGTTGTCGCAAATGCCGCGTTGTTAGGTAATTTTATCTGTTATCACACTTAGATTCGCCAGAAATTGCTTTCCGCTATAATTGGTGTTTGATTAAATTTTTCGTTGTTAAACAATTTTTTTTTAATTTTTTATTTTTTATTTTTTTTCGTTTGCTAGAACAAGCGAGACTACAGTGTCATCACGGTGTTAGATGTCGTCACGTTATGGTGCTTGTATGCCACTCCCAGTTAACAGCAAGATTCAATCTGTTTTGGGTGCCGTTGATGATTCGGATGTAGCCACGGCTGCTTCTGCTTCTGCTTGTGGTGGAGTTTGCTGTTGCTTCAGCGAATTTACTCTCGTTTGTTGGTGGAGTTTTCTCAGCGCTCTCGAGGTTCGATCGAGACGAATGTGTTTGTTTGTATGTATGTGGCAGATTTTCCGCACAAATTTAAGAGCGGGAAAAATTCACAAAGATTTTTCATCTCTAACTTTGCAATTTCTTTGCTCTCGCATTAGATTTCATATACGTCAGCCATTATAGGGGAAGTTGAAGTGTGCTGTGTACGGTGGTGAATTTCCGCCCGAAGCGTGTATTCATGGTTAACAGATGTGCCGGCTGTCTGCTGCAGACTCTAATAGATGTGGAGAGCGTGGTGAGAAAGCTAAAAACATGCGCATAATAAATAGTGGGGTTGGGTGGTGAAAGAGCAGGTGGTATAATGGCAACACTTGTTCAAAGAGCGATGTAAAGTGCAAAGAGTATGATAGTATTTAGGGGAAAATTGTGATTTTTCAAACAATGCTGCCAGATACTAAAGACCATTTTTGGATGGGAAGGAGGAGTGAGGTAATGGGCAGTGGACAGTATCACGACGCCGACAAGCGAATCAGACGGTTAACAGAGAGGACGATTCTCCTGTTTTTGGAACTGTGAATATTTCAATTAAATATATAATTACGAGTAGTTTTTATGTATTGATTTTCAAAGATTTACCGATAGGATTTGCTGAATGTCAGATTTCGAAAACGAGAGATATTGAGATATTTATAAACTCCAATTCACGTATACCTAAAACACAACTCATTCACCATCGTTTGTCGTAAATGTCAAAAGACATTTAAGCAAGACAGCATTTGACGTAACAACGACCCAATAACGTTAGGACGGTATCAACTATCAAGAATGTTGTACAGAGTTGATCAGGGGTGGAATCGGCTAACGCGATAGTTGATAGTTGATAATCAAAATCGACACTTTTTCTCTGTGTAAGGTGATTATCAAACCGACAAATTGATTTTTTTTTGCGTTGATTTTAGGTGACAGCTATTAAGTTGTCGTTTTCATACATTTATGTAATTTTCCATAAAGATTTTGGTGCGGTCGACTTCAAATTGGTTAATGTAATTAAGAGAAAAACGTGTGTTTTGAAGATTGACATATTTTCTATAAAGGAAATTAGTTCAAGTGCAATGTTTACATCATTTGCAATTTTCCAAGACGCAAGGACGAGGATAGTGAGGAGTGACTGATAAGAATAAATCTGCGAAATAGAGCGAATATTTTGGAACTACCTGGACCTTTGTACACTGCGGTTCACTAGATTAGAAGCAGGTAATTTCGGAAAATGAAAATGATCTAGAACAAAAAATGGTGACAGAAAGAGTGATTTGTGCTGAAAGCAACGGTGAATTCCAAAATGTTAAGAAATCAGGGTAACTGTACTTTTGAGACATTATCGTTGTTTGTGAAGAGATTGTTTTTTTTTTTTTTTTTGTATAAAAAGTAAATTTTGTCAATAAGAAAGGGTTAGCTTTATTTTTCCTTCAAGAAAAATAAAAAAAAATTGTTTGACATTGTCAGAGAGGGCGAAAATAGGTGTTTACCATTCGGAAGGCCTGTCTAAGCATGCTATCAGTGGCAGGATCAACCGGAGAAATCATGCTGTTGGTTATCATTTAAAGGATCCCAAAATGTACGGAAATAAATACAAAGGAAATGTTTCCACGGCCCATAAAGCTGCGGAAAAACGAAATATTGTCCGATTAGCCTCCAATTTAGAGGTTTCGACAGCTAAGATCGGAGATGCAGTACGTGTTACCGCAAGTAAATCTACCTACAGTTCGTCATGTGATTCATAGTGCCAAATACGACAAGCATCTTTGAAAGAAAAACCACCACTTGATGCTTCTCGAAATAGACAAAGCTTACAATTCGCGAATGACCACACGACCTGCGACATGCAATAAGGAGCAAGTTCGAATAGCTGGAAAAAGGAGGTCTTTTCTGATGAAACAAAATTTAATTTAGTTGCCCCGGATTATGAACCGATTTAAATGCATGCGAATCTGACTGATGCAGCTAAAATATCTCAAAAGTACAGTTAGCCTGATCTCTTAACATTTTGGAACTGACCGTTGAATTCAGCACAAATTACTATTTCTGTCACCATCAATTTTTGTTCTGAAACTGCCATATATCGAGAGATAGATCATTTTCATTTTCCGAAATTACCTGCTTCTAATCTAGTGAACCGCAGTGTATGCACGAATCTGTATCCTTTAAACCATTCCTTAGTACTCATAATATGAAAATGACATTTAATTATTGACAGACTAAGAAGTGATGGTACCAAGTTAGTTTTCACCGACAAAGCAAAGTACCTAGGTCTCATCTTGGATAGTAAGCTTAGTTGGAAACTCAATATCCAAGAAAGAGTAAAGAAAGCTACCATAGCACTCTACTCCTGCAAGAAAGCCATCGGCAGCAAATGGGGTCTTCAACCCCGCATCGCCCATTGGCTCTATGTATCTATCATCAGACCGATTCTGATGTATGGCGTAGTGGTCTGGTGGACCGCCCTAGATAAAGCTATACATCGCGACAGCTTGGGGAAAGTACAAAGATTAGCGTGTCTGTGCATTAGTGGAGCATTAAGATCAACACCCTCCGCAGCATTAGACATCCTACTATATCTCCCACCCCCAGACTTAATTGGTAAGCAAATGGCAACCAGTTCTGCCATAAGACTCAAAACAATCTCACAGTGGTCAAGTAACTACACTGGCCACTCCATAATACTAGACAATCTTACCCTTCCCGAAAACATAGACTACACTGTACCCAAGCCCAATTTTGACAAAAACTTTAAAGTCACTATCCCAGATAGGTCCTTCTGGGATGACCTAGGTGCTGTAACAGACAAGTCGATACACTTCTATACTGATGGCTCTAAAACCAATGATGGTGTAGGAGGAGGTGTTTTCTCAGATAGATTAAAACTAAATCTCTCCTTTCGCCTCCCTGATCACTGTAGCGTGTTTCAAGCGGAGATCATGGCGATTTCGGAAGCACTGTCCTGGATCAAGAGGAATGTAATATCCACTAACGATATTAGCATTTTCTCGAATAGTCAGGCGGCGTTGAAATCTCTGGAATCAGTCTCATCCACTTCTAAGACCACCTCCAACTGCCGTTCATCTCTCATAGAGATGGCTAAGCAGTTTAACATTCACCTTTGCTGGGTGCCGGGGCACAGAGACATTCCAGGGAATTGCAAAGCTGACGAGCTCGCTAAAATAGGAACAACAATACCTATTCTACCCGATAAGAAATATATAGGTATGCCACTCGCTACTTACAAGCTAGCACTCAAACTTGACACAGTCAATAAAACCAACGCCAGATGGGAAGGTGGAACCACCTGTCTTGCTACAAAGCAAATCTGGCCTGGATTAGATCTTAACCGCTCTAGATACCTTTTGTCACTAAAAAGACTGCATATTAGTACGATTATCGGTGTCATCACAGGACACTGCCTTATAGGCAGACACGCTACTAGACTTGGCGTCATTTTGAATGACTTCTGCAGAAGCTGTAGAGACGAAGAGGAGGAGGAAAGTCCAACACATCTCCTCTGCTTGTGTCCAGCTCTTTCCCGTAGTAGGAAACTTCACCTTGGAGAATACTTCTTCGATGATCTAAGTGATCTTACACAAAAAGACGTAGGAAGCCTTCTTCGCTTTATACAAAGTTCCAAATGGTTCACTTGAGTAGCGGGGTGATTATCCCCAAGATCCTTGGTATCACAATGGGCCTCTATAGGCCTAAGTGTGCTGGTACTTGTTACTGGCAGCCACTGCTACCTAACCTACCTAACCTAAGTGATGCCAATATATCAACAATTTTTTGCGATCGATTTACACAGAGCAAAGAATAGTTGATAATCAAAAGCGACCGTCAACCATCGTCGCTGTCCGCCCAAGAGAATTTTCACTGTATATTGTTTCAAAAAGGAACAGACTTACTTGCATAAAATACGCATATACATATGTACTTCGCATGCATCTGCATCGCTAATGACACACGTCCTCCCTAGCCAGAAGTTTTACGAAACGTGTGAGATGCATTGTAGCACTCCACAGTTCCATTCCATTTACTTTAAAATGAAATTCAATTAAAAAGCATAAACTCCACACTTTTCGGGCTCGAAGGCAAACAAACATTCGCCCTTACATTATACTAAAAGTTACAGTAAATGTTTACTAATTTTAGTGTTTCTTAATCCTGAATTCGTAAACTGTGTATGTTGGAGAGAATAACAATAGAAATGGCATTGGCACCAGGCACCAGGCGCCGGCCGGGGTACTGGACACGTTCTGTGTTCCTAAAAAGTTGAATTAAAATTTACCATCACTGACCAGTATACAATAGTGGCGCTCGGTGTTGGTCCCTGTCCCTGCAACAGTAAGAGCCAACCCAACAGTCAGCAGATGCAAACGTGGCATTTGTGTCATTTTAATGTGCAACTTAAAGGCGACGTGACCAGAGTGATAATATCTCTAATTGTAGTGGGGCAATGGTGGATACTTGAAGTTGCAGTAAGTAAGTATCTGCTGGTGAAATGATATTTCGGCTTTAATTTTATTTAATTAAATTAATTGCATGAACACATGTTTTCTATCTCTCTCTGGCACACACCTGTGATGACGAAACCCGATGATGTGATTTAAGTTGCAATTATTTTTATTTTTGCCAACTTTAATGATTTTCAATTACCATGTTCGGTGTAATGGTTAATTTCGCAATTCAATAAACAGAATGGAAACACTGATCGACGTGGCGGTGTCCAGCGACCGTGGAAATGCTACTTCCGTCAGGTGAAATCAAGCTGTGTATACATAATATCTACGTGTAATTAACAAGGTGTCGGCGTTTGGTATGACGTTGGCGGGGCATTGATGGAGAGGCGTTTCTGAATTACATGATTAAATTCGAAAGATGGGGGTTATTATGTGACTCCTTCTTTCCTCTTTATTTTTGTTAAAGCATAATTGATTTTAATTTTTCACGAAACTTTAAATTTTCCTGATTTATGGAAAAATATCGAATTGGGTGCTACTCGGTCACTTTGGTTAATTTGTTAAATAAAATGTGTTTGAAATGAAAAGTTAAAGCGGCCATTTGTAGAGCTGAACTCTACCGTTATTGGAGCTGTCAGTTTACTTTCGTGTTGGCAGTTCTTCAAATTGCACTCGTTTCGCAATTCAATTAAAATGATTTTGCTTAAAATGACAACATTTCGAGCTTTGAATGATTTTTTTAAGGAGCTTCATAGTACGCTCCTCAATTCATAGATTCTCAAATTGAAGTAAACGTGTGCAAAAGTACAGGAACGCATTGAACAACACAAAATGGAAAATGTATGACATTTGAAAGATTTGACAGTCCGGCATAGTGCTGCCCAAAGAAATTTCTTGGGCTGAAATGCGTAGCATGGGGAGATTTCTTACTGTCTTGTAAACGCTTTCTTCTACGAAAAACAACCAAACCGTACGGGAACAGAATTTAACTGATTTTTGTAGTTTTTCCTAGTTTTGCGCTCTTTTGGGCAGATACAGGAAAATACATATTAGGTCCGATCGCGTACTTTTTGCACCAAATATGTGTTTTCTTTCCAAGAGTGGGGGTGACAATCTCTCAAAGATAGGAAAATTACGAAAAAGTAACCGAACGCGTTGTACAACAAAAAAAAAAAGGAAAATGTATGTGATTTGACATACACAATATCTGCCCAAAGAAATTTTTTGTGCTCAAATTCGCTGCATGTGGAAATTTCATACTCTCTCCTGAGCACTCTCTTTAACGAAAAACTACGAAATTTTTGCGTACGCGAACGGGTTTTGGTAACTTCGTCGATTTCCGTAATTATGGGAGCGTACGCGAACGGACTTATTTTTGAAGACGGTGCCGCGCAGTGTTTTGCATTGCTCACTCTTCAAAGATAAAGTAAAAGATCAGAACTGTGCACTACTTGAAATGGTAAATACCAGTAATTTCTGACAGCTTCCTCAAACTGTTATAAATAGTTCTTTGGAAAAAAGCTTACTTTGATGCTTTAAGCGTTTTTGATTTGGAGATCAATACAATACGCTGAACAGCATTCTTTACCGTCACACTTAGATCACTTGTGATTTCCATGAGATGTTGTTTTAGTGTCCAGTCATTGGTTCTACAAAGGCTAATAAAGAAAGCCTATTCTAAAGCAGCCTACAATATAAATTGTGGCAAGGAGTGACCATTCCTTTCCTCTTTTTTCGCAAGAATTCAGGACTTTTCAGATTTGTCAAAACAACAGGTTTGATTTTAACTCGCAATCTATTATTCGGGCAAAATCGATTTACTTGAGAACTTCTACAGAGTCTATCAATATCAATTATATTCCAGGTTACACAGCATTAACTCTTCTTAACTTAAAAACCCATCTGGTACTGTGATATTTCTTGCTTTTTATTGGAGTACGTGTAGGTATCCACTCATCAATCATAAGATGTCCCACCATTAAACCCGGTAATAAGACAGTAGCAATAGTTGAACCATCGATTAAAATGCATCCATCACATCTGCATTACTGATTATTATTATAATTGAATGTTATGAATGTTATTAAGTGATTAATTAAACACCGCTATTTTCACTACAATAGGGTAAATGTGAATAAAATTAACACTTAAAACGCAGTGATGCAGCTACACATTCATATGCACATACATTCATATATATATATGAGTGCAAGATTGAAATTTGCTTCATTTCATGTGCGTCATAGAAAGATATCGCGGCGAGAATGTTTGTAGTAAAAAAGGATGAAATTCTACGTAGACAAAAGTATAAGTGAAGGAGAAAAAATAACGTTACACTCAGGTGTACTGTGTACGTTATCACAGCCAGACTGCCAGAAGTACTTAATCAGCATAATCGTAACAGATCGAAGAACTGTCCGAGTGTCGAAAATCGACACCAAAAAGGGCTCAAATCGTACGCGAAATTTGGTGGTCTAAATGTATCTTCTAGGACAATAAGGAGGCATATGGTGAAAACTGCGATGCACGGTCGAGTTTCTCGAAAGAAGCTTCTGGTGATAGTCAATCAAAGACAACGACGCGTTGAGTTTGTCAACGCTTCATAAACAGAAGCGGTATATACTCTCGAGCGACAAAATGAAAATAAACCGGATGAATCAAGATGAAAAACGGTTGATTCGGCGCCGCCGAAAGGAACTGATTTTCATCCAAAATATACCAAACCAGGATGATAAATACACAGGGATGTTTTTTCCTGAAACGGGGTATGTACACTTCATCCAATTGAAGGCATTCTTACGTCGAAATTCTGGAGAACGTGGACAGGGGAAAATTTCAACAGGAGAACGATCCTAAGCACACGGCCAAGCTCATGAAAAAGTTTTTCGAAGAACAATCAGTTACTGTTTTGGACTGAGGGGAATGCAAACATACAGCAGTAGTTTATTCGTTCTTATAAAGTTTATTTGGTTCTTATAAAGGCGTTCTAACACTACTACCACTACCACCTCCACTGGTTTTTTAAAATATAAATTACAATAACTGACGATAAATTTCTTTGTTTATGATATTCTCAATCAAAACAATTGGTCAACCCCACACCATGACAATTGCAACTCCATGTTTTACCTTTTTTTTTTTTTTTTTTTTTTAACGAGGGTGAAACTCCCTTCCCTTGGGTCGACGAAAATTCCTTCTACTATCAGAAGCGAAAATACTAATTTTGGTCCCATCCCATCTCCATAAAATATTTTATTTATTTTGGGAGGTGTTATTTTTTAAATTTTCTGCGAACTGCTTCCTAGCTCATATATTTTTTTTTAGCAGAGGGACTTTTCTGGCAATTCTGCCCGGTTAATTATTTTCTTGACATCTTCTTCTAACAGTTGGGGCACTGATTACATTATCTATTGAAGCTACAATGGTCCTTTATGACGTAAATGGGTCCCCTTTTGCTAGCAGTGTTATTCTATTGTCCGTTGCTGAGTCCGTTTTTCTGGGTTTTCCTTTGGTTTCAGTTACAGACTGTGACTGTGTGTGCAACACAATTCACAGATCTTCCTTGCGTCTCGGCAATGAATTTGAAGTTTTTTCCTTCCCCTTTTAGATTATGGGCGATGCGACGTTCTTCAACAGTGCAATGCTTGTTACGACCCTCTGATTAATCTCACTTTATATATTGATGTATTTTAACATTACGTTTAATTATTTTTGCTTAACGGATCAATCAGTGTAACTTTTTTCTTAATTTTAATGAACAATTTTACAAAAAAAACTAAAATTACCTATTATTTCGATCAGTGCTAAACTGATGTAATTTCACTCTTTGACCTGTTACACTCAGCTGATAGGAAATTAAAAAGCAAATCACATGTCGAAAGATCGATAACATCAATAGAAAAGTAACGGTGCTTTTTGCGTCCAAAACAAACAATACATTTTTGAGAAATCAGTGTTTCCAGTTTATTGCACCCCTGTTACCTATTATTTTGATCAGCACTGTAAATCAAAGGTTCACATGAGATCCTTTCACACATCAATTAACGAATAAAAACTATATAACCAGACTGCTATACATAACAAATTGCAATCAAAGAAATCCTCTCCACTGAATCGAATGGTTTTTATCATAATTAACCTCCCTATCCAGCTGAATGACAGGTACAACTACATAATTTAGGTACGTAGAACCTGAAATTCTTGTAACACACTTACTGTCACATCCACACTTCAGACGTGATACGCCAAAATAACTCAAACCCAACTTGAGTGCATGCATTCGCAACTTGTCTACTATCAGCTGAATAACATGTCCTTCCACCAATGTGCGGGACCACTTTATTTCAATTATTAATTACCCCTCGTCGTCTATAACTGTAACACCTCTGCAATTCATTTCCTTCGTCGCCATAGAAAAAAATATAAAAACTCCTTAATTAACCAAACAACCGAAAAAAAAAGAAAATCTTCAATCCAAACCGGTATCTCTCCACTCTCCAATTTCTATCCAAATGGCCACAAGTTAAATAAATTTCATCCGGTTACCGTGCAGAAAAAATGAAAAAAATCAAAGCTCATTCCATCGAATTGCACCAGTCACCTTTACCCACTTCAATCCACTTGCCTCGGTAGCTATCGCTTGGTACTTGGTGCTGCACCTAAGTGGATTAGTATTACAACATCCAAATGACGATGATGACGACGGCGACGAGCTCAACTGAATTTATACACTATACATAGATACAAAAAAGAAAAGAGCGTAAAAGCATCACTACCACCAACATTCTGACTCCCACCACCACCATCATTGAATTGAACAGGCAACCATCAAAATGGCAAACTACGAGTATCTATGCCGGCCGGCCGGCCGGCATTGCATTGGATTGCATGGCAGCCTGGCATCATGACCCAACGCCAGAGGCATGCTCACCAGTTCTATGCTTCCACCTCTCTCTCTTTTGAATGTAACACAGCCACAGCCACACTGATGTGGCTTCTCGTCTGGCCTGGCCAACACAAGCAAAAGAGCCACATGACTTTGTGATTGCACTCGCGGATCCGCGAAAAAAGCCGTCGTAAAATCTAACGGACACACAGGTTTTATGTTTTTTTTTTTTTTTTCAATACAAAGATTCATGACTCTGATGGTACAGAGAACAGACATGCTGCAGCTAAAAATAGAATCTTGCGCCGCAGCATTGCACATGCACACAACTGTATATCTGCACGATGAAACCTGTGTAGCTCAGTGGGCGGATCGTATCTGATAGCTTGAGGGGTTGGAGGGAGGCAACTATGTACCTGAAACTTCCGGGAGTTGTGAAAATGGGAAATGATGTGTCTCGTGACGATGAGTTCGCTGCGCTTTACAATAGATCACCGTTGCGTTCGTGCGTGCCGAAAATACTCGTACATGCACCAAGTTGAGATATTTCAAGAATCGAACCCTCCTCTGCAACAGGGAAGACACAGGCGGCATTGCGTGATGTGAGTCCACTGAACCTGGTTCTCTGTTTTAATTAAAAAAGTTTTTTTTTTCCCCGACTTCTGTCGGGAGGTTCGCACCTGCAACTGCAAAATCTTTGCTGTGTCGGCAGTAAAATAGGGCCAACCGGATATGGTTACCCTTTTTCGATTGCACTTACAGTAAAACCGTTCGTTACACACCGGAAACTAATTTTAATCCTAATACTACTATGTACTTACGTTTGTAAAAGATTGTGGCCGTTGAAGTTGACCCGGTGGCCGCATGCCTGCTAGGCCTCCCATCTGCTGTTGTGGAGCTGGACTATAACGTGGTTGATGCATTTTTTCTTTGCAATATAAGAATCTACTCGAATCTGAAATAAAACGGAAGAAAAAAGGTATTAGTTTCTCGCTATGTAGTAACAGCGTTGCCGTTGGGACGCTAAGATGTCCATTTGGACGCTTTTTAGCAATGGGGACACCTGGACACCATTTTCTGATATTTAGTTAAAATGGACGCTTTTTGAAAATAGTGGACACTTTTCCAATATTTCAATAAAAACCATCAAATTTGTCATAAAATTATTAAATTTTAATTGTAATAATAAAGACTGGCATGTAACCTTAACCTGACAGCTGACAGCTGACTGTGGGATAATTAAAAATGGCTGTGTATGGAAATATTGAATTTTGAAAAGAATTTTTAGAAATAAAAAATATTCTGATAGTCCCCTGGAGTTTTAAATTGTAATTCTGTTAGCTAATTAACAGATGAAAACTTTGGTCACTTTTTCATACATTACTGTACCGAAATTCGCGTCCTTTTTTCTTATCTCAATTCATGTTGAACGATGTGAACGCTAACAACATCGGTTCGTCCGGCATCTATCCAACCCATGTGAACACCCTGATGCTGGAAAAAGGTGTGCAGAATTTAGCATGCAGCGAAATTAGAATACACACGTTTATATATGCGCCCAATTACTTGCGAATTCTGTATGCAGCGCAGCGTTACATCAAGTCTCTAGTGTGCCCGTGCGGGAACTCTCGCAAGAGAAAATCCAACCCCCAAAATCCGAACTTCTCATCCAACTTCCCATATGATTTCCATGTGTCAACTCATGGAAATCCCATGGAAATCATACGGAAAGTATTTATTCTTTTGGTAGTTAATTTTGAGTAGAATATTTGTTTTGTTAAATTTTTTAAATCGTTAAAATTCATAAAGTGAAAGTGCTATTCTTCAGTGCTCCAGGAAAATCTCTTTCTTTTGACACCTCATTTGTTAAGATTGGCTAAGTGTGAGAGCCGCAAATGGTACCTATACTACACAAATCTATATTACATATCTGTGGCAACAAGGAAAAACAGCACAAGTCGATTTTTACAACTTTTCAGGAGAGCCGTTGTAATTATATGTATGTAAATATATAAAAATGGTGTAAAAAAATGTATAGTAATTCATCAATTGAGAACGACTGGGCCGATTTTGTTCAGTTGTTCGTAATTGTCAGGAGAAGGTTTTTACGAAAGAAAATGTTGGGAAAACCCTCCGGAAAAGTCGGAAAATTGGAAAAATCAAAATGTATGGAATTTGGTGTGCAATTGTTCCGGAATGGCTGTTCGAATGGAAGAATATAAAATTCTTAGTGGAAAACTCGGAAAATCCCGGAAAAACGCGAAAAATTTGAATTTTTTTTTTCGACGAAATTTTGCATTTTATCGCATGATTTGATGTAAATGTGGAAAATTCGTTGTGAAGCTTGGAAAATTTCGGATATTTGTGAAATTTATTGTGATAGAAGACGTTTTGCGTGCATTTTGGGTGGAGAAGTTAACGAGATAAATAATAGATGGCGCTGTGCTGCGATCAATGCCACAACTCGATAGATGGCGTTATTCGTTGACTTAGGCTGCGCGCAATTCGACAGGGATCCTTTTCGCATTGTCATTTTCTATTGAGCAAATGTGTTATTTTTCTTGCTGCAATTGATTCGAGTTTTGCGTATTATTACACTGATTCCGGATAGTCGTATATCGTCAAACGCTCCCCGTCATCCCGAAATCTACTGCTGCTGATGAACTTAATGCGTCGTATTTGTGGCGGTATGTCAACAAGTTGAATTTGACCAAGAACATGAGAGTCGCATTTCAGAACGACCCATCGGCTGCTGAATTCTCGAGACAACTGCTGGCGCTTAGAAATGGCCAAATTCCTGTTGATGTTTCGACTGGATTGATATCGTTCCCAAATTTTTTCGAGTTCACATCGTCAAAGGAGGAAATCATCAACAAAGTGTTCCCCGGCATTGCACAAAATTATAAAAATCTCGATTGGATTAGTGAACGGGCAATACTAGCAGCGAAGAATAAGGACGTCGATAGCTTGAATTTTATTTTTCAAAGTCAAATCGCTGGAGAACTGCATTCGTACAAATCCGTTGACAGCGTGACCGACGAGGATGAAGCGACCAACTATCCGACTCCGAATTTTTGAACTCGATTGATGTGCCAGGAACTCTGCCGCATAATTTACAGCTGAAGGTGGGATTGATCATTATCATGTCGCGGAATCTGAATCATCCGAAATTGTGCAACGGTACGCGGTTGTCCGTTAAGAAACTGATGAACAATGTGATTCAAGCGACGATCATCAAAGGCAAATTCAAAGGAGAGGATGTCCTTATCCCAAGAATTCCGATTATTCCAACTGATCTTCAATTCCAATTCAAGCGGATTCAGTTCCCCGTTCGATTGGCTTTTGCAATGACGAACAAGAAATCGCAAGGCGAATCGTTGGAAGTCTGTGGGACTAATCTCGAATTTCCCTGTTTTTCGCACGGTCAAACCGTCTTCGTTGTTTGTTTTTGCGCCGGAAAACAAATCGAAAAACATTGTTTATCATATCGCTCTCTACTGATTTCGATTCCATTCAAATAAATCACATTGAAATTTGATCTATGTGTTTTATTATCACTCTGGAGTTTATCTGAAGGCGTTAAATTGGGGCGAGACGAAGTTCGCCGGGCCTGCTAGTAATATATGTATGTATATTATGATGATGATGATTTTTACTTTTGCCGTGCAGGTGCGCAGGTACTAGATCGACTAAAAATAGTATTATTTTTATCATTTGGCATTATTTTGCTTTCATCTGATAATATTGTTTGCTTTGTTTGTGCCAGCCAACTCAATCAACGAATTGTAAAAAAAACTCTGCATATCTGTTTCGGTTGCAGATACACACGCCGCGCAGCATGCAGAATATATACACATCTGTTTCCACCATTATACGCAAAAGATTCGAATGTTTGTCGACTGATTTCTGACGGCCAGCGGTTGCGCGACTACATATTGTAATAGTTTCGCATTGATGCATTGGTTTAGTTATACAATTATTGGGTAAATGATCATTTAAAAATGATGTATGAGTTTGAGTTATGTTATTATTGTGTTGTTACTTCATTGTCAATTTAATTACTTGTTGTCTGTTGTTATTTATGAATTATTGATGCTTTCTTATATAGTTTTTTTTTTTTTTTAGTCCTTTTCGGACACTTTTTAAATTCTACCAGCGGCAACGCTACGTAGTAAGCACTTGTTGAAGAGAAATTTTGTTCTTTGTTCTTTCTCTCTTTTTAAAATTAAGGGTTGATTTGCATTTCTCTTCAGTTATGAATTCGCCGAAAAAAAAACCTTCTGCTGTCTGCTCATGCGCTCACACATACACAATCAAAGAGGAGATTTGAGGTTCTTTGTCTCTTCTTTTTATGGGGGAACACATTTTCAATTAGGTGTTGTTTACACTGTGTCACTTCGCAGGTTTTTATGGTGGCGATATTTTAGACAGAGTTTTCGCAGACTAATATTTTTTTGCACCAGAATGTAATTATGTATTTTAGTTTTGGTAATCTATTGGACATAGTATCGTCTTTGTGGGGTTTCTAGGAAAGTTGAATAGCGAAAAGCACTTAGGCTTAATGGGTCCAGTTCATCGATACACTATCCTCACTTACTCGTATGGTGGTGTGTGGCTCAAGTTTATTATCATGAACTGCTTTATGATTCGCAATCGATTATGCAAACAGTTTTATGTTTAATACGACTTAAGGTCAACAAAAAGAACACACCCCGAGGTGTTTGCGAACGCCGCTCGTGCTAAAATATATGTAATTAGCAGGAACTCGGCACCTGTATAAATACACTTTGTTATAATAGCAAATGTGCGCGGATTTTGAATATGTATTTAGTGTTGACATTTATATTTTAAGTTATTTTATATCAACTTTCAACATTAATGTAGGTCATAGTGATGGCTATTGGGATGTGTCTAGCTGTCCTTCGACGGATGACAGCCATTGTTCCGGCCAGGTTGAAATACTTGTGTAAATCTAGATGGGCGTCGAGATGCCTAGTTACTGCTTCGCCGTAAAAAGAAAAACCTATGAGTGACACTGTGTGGAGCGGAGAGTGTGTTCCTCATTTATACATAAGTGCTGACATTAATTAGCTCAGATTTGCCAACACGAAGAACAGAGTAATTCAGATCAAGCCTAGTAAAAATCTGCAAGCTATGCAGAGCACAAGAGTTTGCAAGGAAAGACACTTCGCTTTGAGAAGGTTGCCACCATTAGCTCTATAAATTCATAATTTTATTAACATCGATGCACTTAGAAACATGCATGATGGCTAATACCATATTTTCTCTCCGTTCTATACATCATTATGTCGTCCCGCCCACGGCGAAAAAAATAAAGATTCAACGAACCCAACCGAATACAACTTACTTAGAGCGGAACTAGGGGTTCTCATGGCATTTTTAGTAGCTTCTTTTAACAGAAAATCAGGTCTGTCCGTAAACACTTGCTAAGCGTTCATATTGTAGGGTAAAGCGAATACGTAATTTCTGATATCCGGCTTCTTAAGTCGATTAAACAAGAATTTCAGCCAAGGAAATTTCTTTGGACAGCTTTATGAGAACTGTCAAAACTGTCAAATGTCATACATTTTAAATTTTTTGTTGTTCAATGCGCTCCTGTACTTTTCACACTTGAGTGTCAAAAAATTCCACTCAACTGAGTGAGAGCCTTACGAGTTCTTTCACCAACTTTTTCCTTGAGTGGAGTTGACCAACGCTGTCAAACCAGCCATCTGAAAGTTTGCGAAATGTCATAATCTTCATGGTTAGTGTAAAACAAAAACAAATTGACAGTTTTGCCCACAAATGTGGTTCAACGTGTTTGGTTACAATTTTCCACTGTCTGAGAGGGTTTTCTCCCACTTTTCAAATTATTTATTATTTGACAGCATTGACCCACTTAACCCAAAAAAAGATACCAAACAGATCTAATATATTATGTCTGTTTGGTAACTTACGAGTTTGTACAAATACCAAAAAACCTGCAACAAATTGTAAAAAAGAGAGCCAAATGAGTCAAAAATGTCCCCTCAATTGAGTAGCTTGCGAATAGTTACACCACCTTTTCCTTTGAATAAAGTAAGTAAAATCTGTGAAAACAGTCATCTGTCAGTTTCTGACAGTGAAATTAGTTGAGATTCGGATTAATTGAAAAGCGAATGTTGTTTCACTAGTACGTTTGACGGTTTATACCCATAAATAGGCAACACTGATCTTTTATCTGCACTTTTTAGACCAATACATTCGCTTTGCTGATATTTAACTCTATGGTGCGATAAGACATTCCGAATTCAATTCTGCGCCCATTTACGAGTGTGTCTCCTTTCATCTAAAAAACGACTGAATGCCTCTTTCGTCAATGATTTTGGATAGACATAGTTGTGTAGAATTATTCGACAATCACAGATTCTGCCCCTTTTCTTCAGTTGACTTGTTAGATTTTGATTAAGGGGTGAGGTGGAAATAAAAGTCCTGATCGCTCAGATGGGTATTAAAATTCAGCTTACCCAGCGTCTTTCCACTGCCTAACTTCTTGCAAATGAAGACAGTACAGCATTACCAATGGCAATATTGACTGCCAGATGGCTTGGAATGATTGCTTTATATCGCAGTGCAATTAATCTGACATTTAACCTTTTTCAAAATGGCGGAATTTGAATTTAAGTGAAGTGAAGCATCAAGATGAGTGAGTTACAATTGTGAAGAGCCGATGTCATTAAATTTTGACATTTGCTAACTGAAATTGCCGACAATGAAATTCCCATGAATTTTTTTTTTTGACGTTTCAATTGCTATTTCATTGCCATTGCTGCAGACATTGCCTGTGGGGACGCAGCGTTAATATTTGGGTAAGCAAACAGTTACATAATGTCATCTACCTTTAAATTGAATTTATACAGGAAACGTGGACTTGTGACGTTACAGTTAAAGTGACATCTTAAATACCTGCCCTTCCACCAATTTCAGGCACCAAGATCCAATAGGAGCAGTTGAACACAGCCCCAGTTGGGTGGTTAGTAAAAAAAACGAAGGTATACAATATTGTGCTATTTAAGGATCGAATACAGGTCGCGGGACTGAACGATTTTCAGTACTTGCCTGTTTTTGATTTTTATTTTTTTTATTACAAAGTGCGGTCCTTCAAATTGGCCAACTTATTTTTATCCATAGTCGTTGTCATCTGGCGATTTACTCTCTCCACATTTATTTTGATTCCTTTTAAAGCCGAACACCAATCCAAAGTTCATCGGTACATCAAACCAATTCAAATCACCCTTTCAACAAATATTTATGGCATCTCATATCTAACGGTCAAGATTATCAAACCTACGCATACAGCGTAGTTTCATATATAATGTCGTGTGTCAAGCTCACATCGCGTGTGCAAACACTTTATATAAAAAATATTATCCTACGAATTTAAGTGGATTGAGTGTTTATGATCATCCAAATATTATATCCTTACGAGGGGACACTATAATAAATCGAGGACATTTAAAAACGTAATTTTATCGCCGTTAGGCTGTTTTTTTTTCGAAAGCCAAAACCCGAGAGTAAAAAATTGTAAAATCATTTTAAGCATTCTATTCTGCCTTCTGATGGCAACGCACATGACTTATGGATATTATTTTGATTACTCTTCTAACTCTGGCGATTTACGCAATGGAGAATAATAAACCAGTAATAAAACTCGCAATGCAGTTCTTCAGGTTGGCATTCAATTTTTGTTCCGAGTTCCACTTTAAAAGAAAATAATGCTTACTTCTGTAGTTTTTGTATTTCATTCACATTTTAGTTTCTAGGAGAAATAACGGGAGAAGCAAAATTGTTTTAGAGAGTTCTGTGTTTGCCCGTGAGAGTTCTGAGTTCTGTCTAATTTCTGTTTTTTTACTCAATAAACGCATTTTCTTAATCATTTTGGAACTATTGGAACTAGATGTGACATGATATTTGGTCGTCACTCCTTATGTATGTAAGAACGTAGCGATAGGAACTTATCAGTTAACGATTTAAATCACTTGGGGCAAATGCGAAAGAAGATATTGCGACCTCTATTTCCGTTCGCCTGTTGTTACATAAAATGATGACTGAAATATTCAGGCTTTCAGTACTTTCTATCGCTGAGTTTTTTTCATTCTTCTTATTTTGACGTTTGACTCCGTTTAGACGGCGTATTAATGACCTACATAATCGTACATACATATGTACCTCGCTTCTGAAGACTGTGCTTTGACCTGTGACACCTACTGTGTGGTTTCTTCATTTTGGACCTAAGTTCTTCAGGCATCCGTTGATTAGTAAAACAAATATAGAATCGTTGTGCTTGCATCACACATACAGTGAACCAAAAAAAAATTGGACAGAAACAGGATGCAATTATAAAATTGAATAAAATCACAACCCGTAAAGCTATTAAAATCAATGAAAGTGTGAATAAAGCACAATTTTTTTAAGTTTTCCATATAAAGGGTTTTTCAATAAGAGCGCTACAAAAGTTTTTTTAAAACAAAAACGGTTTTGGATATCAATAATATTCTTTATTCCTGTGAAAGTACGTTCGATGCCATTATATATGGAACTCGATTTCTTTTGCATGGCCACCACGGGCACGCTTGCAGAAGTCCAGACGCTGAAATCAATTTTCGACGGTTTTCAAGCATAAATCGCCCGATAATGCTGCAATTTCACGTTCGATATTCGTACGAAGTTCATCAATCGTCGCTGGCTTGTTGGCATAGACCATAGACTTGACGTAGCCCCTCAGGAAATAGTCTAACGTCGTCAAATCGCACGACCGAGGCGGCCAAGCGACTGTACCATTTCGTGAGATAACACGTTCTCCAAACTTGGTTTCCAATAAATTGATTGTGACATTCGCTGTGTGGCTTGTGGCGCCGTCCTGTTGGAACCACATGTCCTCCAAGTCCATATCATCCAATTGGGGCCAAAAATATTCGGTTATCATTGAACGGTAACGTGCCGGTCTTGATCATCACGGAAGAAGTACGGCCCAATGACGCCACCGGCCCATAAACCACACCAAACCGTAATTTTTTTGGGATGCAATGATGACTCATGGAGTACGTGTGCATTGCTGCCTGACCAATGCCACATATTTTGTTTATTGACGAAGCCATTCAGCCAGAAATAAGCCTCATCGCTGAAGATGATTTTTCGATGAAAATCCGAATCATTTTCAAGTTGTTGCTCAGCCCAATTCACGAACATACGACGCTTCTGGTGGTCAAGCGGCTTCAGTTCTTGCGTCAATTTAATCTTGTAAGGATGCAGGCCATCCTGTGAGAGAGACACATTCGGGCTTTCTTCAACTGAAGCCTCAGCGGCAGCAATATTCTCGACACTACGGGCACTTCTTTGTCTCACTGGCACGGGAACATTTTGTACTGTGCCTGTGGATTCAAATTTTTCCACTACACGCTCAGTTGTTGATCTGCTAGGACGATTATGACGACCATAAATTGGACGTAGCGCTCTTAACGTTGAGGCCACTGACTCCGAATTTCGGTAGTAAATTTTAATAATTTCGACTCGTTGTTGGCTCGTATATCCTCCCATCATGAAATGGCAAACCTTACTGAAGAGAAATGTCAAAAGAGCGGCAAGAAATATGGCGTCGTTTGCTGTCCCTGTCGCTCTACTTTTGTATCGTCCCTGTTGAAAAACCCTGTACATACATATTTAGTTTTAATTCTTTTTTCTAAATTACGTTTTTTTTATATTTAGACACACAAAAAGAAAAAAACAGTAGTTTTCAAAGCCAAAAAAAAAAACTTGGACGCTTACGAAATTCATTATAAGAACCGAATCCATTAACAAAAATATACATTTTAATATTTAGTATGGTGGCATAACTAAATTTTTTGTTACACCGGTTAATTGGCTCATATATCCTGAAGGGCGCTTTTTACAACATTTTTGCTGCATATTGGCCTTTCCTTAAATTTGTTCTCCTTGTGCGCTCGCAGGAGCTCTATAATAGGGTTTAAATCTGGGCCTTGTGGAGGATGGCTAAGAAGATTTTTCACGTTATAGAGCAACCATTCCCATTCAATATTGGATGCGTGCTCTGGGTCATTATCATAGACAAAGCTAAAACTATCGCCTATTCCTAACTTAGTTGCTAGTCTATTTTGTTCATATTACCTTCAACGAACACCATGTTTCCTACTACACTCAAGCCCATTGGACCCCATAACATTGCGCTGCCTCCACCATGTTTAACAGTGGCATTTACATGCGCCGGATTTAAGGATGTGTCTTGTCGCCTCCAAACAAATCGGCGTCCATCAGACCCAAATATGTTGAATTTTGGCTCGTCGCTGAAAATCAACGTGTTCCAGAACTTTAAAGGTCGACGGACATACATTTGGGCACATTCCAAACCCATTGAATGTAAAAAAAATTCTAGCAGTCTACGGGTGCACCTCTACAATTGCATTTCCCTGTAGGTCTTGAGCAATGTCTACCGCAGAAATTTTGGCATCGTGAACGACTAATCGAACAATTTTTCATTCTCTTTGCTTTTTTTTAAAAAAAACAATCGGTATTGAAAATATGTCATATCACACTACAAACAGAAAGATTACAAAATCACTCTTAAAAGAACATACAAAAACATGTTAAAATTGGTAAACGCGTCAATTATTAGAATAAGGGAAACAGATTACAGTTTTGGTTAATTGTTTGTTTTGAAATAACATTCAATAATTTAGAAAAAGGATATGAAATTATTTAGAATAGAATTATGGTTCATTTGCAGTTTATTTGACTTCAATATTCCTACAAACTGCAAGAACAGTCAAGTTACAATTGCAATTTTTTGGTTCGCTGTACATATGTACAATGTACATGCATACATATGTACTTACACTCATTCTTTCCGGTGACCTCTGTCAGATTGTATCTTCTTATCCTAGGTATAGTGTCATCATAAGTGACCATTCACATTTCAGACCACGATAAACAAAAACTTAAATTCCAATAACTCGGCTTATAAAGATCGGTATCCCAAAATTTCTCAACCGCGGAGGAATATTAGGTCTGTTCGCGTAATTTTTGCTCTGCTTCTTGAACAAAAATTCCTGTCTTCTAAAAAATACTACGAAATTTCTCCGTACGCGAACAGAATTTCGCAAAAATACTTAACTTTTCGTAGAAATTCCTTGTTTTAGGAGTAAGCGAACAATATGGTATGTTCTGCGGAGCAGAACTCCAAACATTTTTTTAAATATTAGAATCTGTACTTTGGAAGACGTATATACATAATGTATATGTATATAAAATAACCATTACATTTTTAACTCCTATGCTAATAAACGATTCATTTCACTATATAGCGTGACATTTCTCCAATATCAGCCGACTAATATCAATATGACGTTATCAATGACACATTAAAAAATGTACATAAAGAACAACCAAATATTTTACTATGTTAACACTTCAATAAATTGATTTCCAAAATAAATGCGTGTGGCTTTATGTAAATACTTTTGGGAAAAAAAAAACAGAGCTCTAAACTCAGACGTCACAAAAACGAACAAAAAAAACATTTTAATAGAAACTTCGTTTCCAATTAGAAAAGTGAACCTACACAGCTGCTACGTAAGAAAAATAAAAACAAATATGTAATCAAAATCAAAATAAGAACCGGCAAGGCTAAGAAGGGAGTGGGTAGAAATCGAAAGAAAACAAAAAAAAAAAACTTTCATGAAAGTGACAATCGGCGGCCATCAAATTTGGCCGTGCCAAACGTTTTTGCCGTCTGCCCTCCTCAACAAAACAAAACAAACCTGTCATGTCAGTGGCGCAGAAGTCAGAAGAGAACGTAAACTTTGAACAAACAGAGCAAAGTGGTTGTACATTATTTTAATTTTAGTAGGTAGCTATTTAAATTTGAAATAATTTAGAAAAGAATTACTTACCAGAAAAAGAAATACTCAAATTGGAAGTAGGTATCGATTTGCGATGGTTGACTTTTCTTTGATGTAAATGCCGGGATATATTTAAGAGCACAAGAACTTGCGAATGACAGATGTTCTTCACCTTCACGTTCACTCAAATTTGCATTCAAAATGTCTTCCTATATGTTGAAAAGAGCAGTGCAGTAGCAGCAGATAGATGGCGGCGATGTTTCACTTTTTTTTCTTCTAATTTTATTAGAAAATCCAATGGGAATACTGAGTTATTCACAATTTATTAATTTCGATTTTTCACGAGGAAAAACACTTAAAAATCGTATTATTTAGTTGACACACAAAACACAGGACACTGTGGTGGTGCTGGTTGCACTTTTAAGAGAGAGCGCTAAAGAGTGAGTGTAAGAGCATAACACACAAAATGCATTTATGCATTCCCTGAAGGCACTTAAATCAGTCTATTTCCACTTTATTTATTTTTTTCTAAAAATTCACTTGATATTTTTTTTCTGAGTTGAAATGCAAATTAAAAAACACTTTTTCACTGTTTTGCGCTATAATAACCTTCAAATACACCACATGAAACGACGAGACTGCGATGAAAACTTCGCACAGACTTTACGCAATTCGCAATCTGCAAGATAAAAAAAAATCGCAAAAAATACCAATTAAGAGCAAATCCACACACGAATGAAAGTATGAAACGTCAATTAGATTAAGAGTAAAACAAATTGATACATACACACACACAAAAACAGAACTACGTGCTCAGCTCACCGCGTTGAAAGAGAACGGGCAATGCAATGCAAAATGGGAAAACCGAAATAATTTATGTATTCCTGTCTCCTGAGTTTTTGTTTTTTATTGTAATTTAAACCAAAGTTCAGCGGTTCCTGTGATATGTCACTGGGATGGGTGGGATATAGCTATGTGTAGATGCCGGTTGGGCAGTCTGCAAATGTTGAATATTCTTTTAAACAATGGCACTCGTCGCACTAAAAATTGTTGTTTGCACTAAATAAATGAGCGTGAACGTGAATAAGAAAGGCGACTTTTCCCACTCTCACTTTGGCGGCGATAGGAGGGGACGACGGTAACTAAATTGTTCAAAAGACTAATTTTTTGTACGGAATTTCGCTTTAATTCACTTTTTATTGTTGCGGGTTAACACTGGTGGATGAGTTGCGTATGCGTTGCGGCACGGTGGAGAGCTATAACTCAAGAACAGCAGAAACTAATTAGTTATACAATTATTATTATTCCTTTTTCCGGGGGAAGAAAAAATATAATGTATGTGCAAAGTCGGCGTCGACGGCGACTACGAATACGAACACGAATGCAGGAGGTGGAAAGGTATAATAATATACACCGTCTGCCAGACGTATGGCGAAAACCGAATTGGTGTGGGTATAAAGAGCGAAAGTTTATTTTTGGGTGGTGTAATTTTCAGGCGAATTAGGGTTGTGGAAGAGAATTTATGGGTGTAATTCGGTACGCAATGTCAATTTGAAACATCTGTGAATAGCGGAGTTTCGAGTGTTGCCGTGAACGATTAACCTATAAGTTTACCTATAGGTAGTTACAAAAAAACAAATTTATTAGGTTTAGGCTTTCTTACGAAATCTTATTTGAAACAGCGTTTCCAACTATGTATGTATTAGAAGCCGTTACTTTATTCGTTTAAAAGTGCATTGACTGAACAGACTTAAATATTAACAGGAAACGAAATGAAACTTTTAACTGTAATGATTTCACTTCTTAACAAGATTCTGATTTAATAACTATTCGTTTTTGTAAGAAGAAACCAAATATTGATATTTTTGAACGACAATAATAATTTTTTTTGTAAATACCTAGTACATCGGTATTATATACTTACTTACATAATTTGAACCACAAAAAGAGTACTGCCAGTTCGAATTAGATTCCACATTGGGGTTGCCAACCCTTATTACCCGTTTGCCCTTACTGAGACAATACAATACAAAGAGTATAAAACTGATTGCCACCATCACACATTACACAAGACAACTTGATTGAGTTGAGTTGTAATTTGCATGTTAGTCGAATTCGGAACGCAACTCAACTAAACCAAGTTGTCTTGCGTAATAAGGACATATATTTTGAATGAAACTTGCTTCGCTAGCGTTCCCAATTGGCTGATTTTGCAGTGGCATATTCGTGAGTTTTGGTCAGTTTCGTTAACGATTTGGGCTGCTAGTAGCTTATTGGATAAGGGAAAGAACTAAGGACTTTGAAGTATGCAGAACACATACACGATACACCCCGTCTCTACGAGGCATTTCATATGGCAGGATTTTATTAGAAGAGAAAAGAGAGAAAAGAGAAAAAAGCCACCAATGGCTTGCGAATATTTCTGCTATTGATGACATGCTTTCGTCTCCACTCATGTCGGATACATCTGTCGAGCACAAAAACAAAATGGCGAAACGAATGTCAAATCTTGTCTGGTGGGCGTTTCATGTCTCGCCATTTCATTTGAGTTCAGTTCAGAGCGAAGAGATGTCGATGCCGCAAAATAAATATGTTCAGTGCATTGCTGTTAAGATTTAAAAAAAACATTGAGGAAACAAACAATCATAAATTCTGGGTTAATCTGTGTTATTTATCATTGATCAAATTTTATTATAAAACAAATGTTTTGCAAAAACAATCTCTTGAAAATAGCCGCGTCTACCAAAATCTTCAATCAAATGAAAAATTTCAACGAAAGTAACAGTTCATGTACCAACATAGATGTCCGACCGACAATCCAGACACAGATGGTAGTATGGAAGATATGTCTAACCAATTGCGGTCTCCACTAGACATTTTCCTATCCCGACATGAGCGCAGACATGAATAATGTCTCATGAAGACGCCGTGGAATGACGCATCCCTCAGATATTTTGTTAGGACACTACCACTTCTTTTGCTATTTTTTTCTTTTCCTATGAAATCCTGCGATGTGAAAGGGCTCGTGGAGACGTGTAAAGGATGCAGATCAGAATCTGAACGAACAATTAAACCATGCTTTATTACAAACATATGTACATACATTCACATGCACATTTTATGTATGTATGGATTCTTTTTTTTTTTTTGTCCCGTTTCTTCTCTGAACTTTGCATTCGAGGTCGACCATTGTATGGGACAAAATCGCTGTCTAAATCCCTTTAAAACATGATGGAAAATTAAGTTTGGAAAAAACATGGACACTGGGAGCCCAGTTATGCAAATTTAAAATGCGGTTTTCTCTAACTTTGGTTGCCTAATTGCGTTTTTCCCGCTGGGCTCTTCAGTTAAAAAAGCAGCTCTTTTTTGGAGTAACGTGGATAATACCTACCAAAAATAAAATTACCTTCAGTTCTCAGCTGTCATTAGACAACAATAAAACTGGCTATCTCCATTAAGCTCTGGCACTTCCGTTTTAAACGTCTGATCCTGAAATATCCAACACCTTACGAGATCCAGACGATGTCAACTGACGGATACCATTACCTTCCTAAAATATGAAATAAATACCCCATCAAACCTTTCTACTTATATCTTTCTCACGGCAACACTTCATTCAACAGAGGGATAACAAAAATATCGTAGCAATAGCAACGTGGTTTCAAGAGTCCACCTTTCTCTCTTCTACACTCCTCGCACACACGCACACTATAAAACCAAATAAAACTATATTCGCAAATGTGGGGGTGTGCACAATTTTTACACATTATCTGTCAGGCAGCAGGCTTGCATTCAAAAGCGGCGAATTGAACAGAAATCGATAAATTATTGTTGTTGTTATTTTGCTTCGTTGTTTCTTTTGCTGGCAGGGGGTGTTTTCTACCTATTCGAAAGTCTCTTGAAGGGTGTATTCTTTTTGTCATCTGTCAAATCACGAATTAAAAACATTGCACAATTGACTGGCACGACTAACGACCCACGAATAAAAATTGTTTTGCTTACACTTTTATGTTATGTTCTCGGACAAAATTCGGGCGATCATGTAAGAAGTAAACAAGCAAGAACCGACATAAAATTAAATGTAAATTTCAAGGACTCGGAATCACAATGCAAATGGCAATAACAAACACACCAAGATAAAACACGATTTTAATTTACACTTTGCGCATTATTTTCACGTACGGGTGTAGATATGTACATATGTAATTAATAATTATTTTGCATAATAAAAGACACTTGAAACGGAAATACAACACGAACGGTAAAATGCACTGACCAAACGTCACACGAACTTCAAATAATTTTCGTCAACAAGATACGACTTTTCGTACTGTTTAGCATTTGCATTGGAATAAACGGCGAAAGGTTAAGTCACAATTACATTAGATAAATTGTTAAGGATTTAAGAGACACATGCTTATGCTCTTAAGAACAGTTTCGGGTTGATGTCCGTGGTGGATACTTACTTACTTCTCCCTATGAAATATAGATGGCTTATTTAAAAATTTAAATCTATGACGTTAAACTGGATGTTTGAAGAAAAATAATTTTGGGTGACTATTTTAACTATTGTAGATGCTTACAAATATAAGTATATAGGTATGGGCCTTTGAAATAAGTAACGTGTCATCCAACAAGAGGTGTTATTTTGAATTTCGCGCCATTGTTGAACTGTCAACATTCAACTATTATTGCAAAGACTTTTGATAAGTAAAAAGTAGTGCAAACACCTAAAAGTTTTTCACGGTGCCCACCTCTTTCGAATGTCTGACAAGCATCAAAGAGTGTCATTTGTCACGATTGAGCTTCTCAACTCGCCGTTCGGAGTCGGCAAAAAACTGTAGGTCCCCTCCATTCGTGCAAAAATATAACACGCACACACAAATGGTTGCGAGAAGCAGGCTCAGGTTCACCTCGAACCTTAGCGCCAACTAAGTAAGTAAGAAGGTTGTTAAATATAGATCGATACAAAATCGCAAAACGTGTTGAAAAAGTGAAAATTCACTACAAAAAAGGTGAAAATATCGCGGAAACGTTTCGTAAAGTTCGTTCTGCTTTGTCATCATCAAGCGTCTTCTTGCACCAGTTAACTATAATGAATTTAATCGATAAATTTGAACGTCTCGGACAGGTTAGTGATATAAAGACTCCTACTCGTATTCGTCTGTGAAGGTGAACTGAAAATACATATCTCCGCCGTAGCTGAGAGTGTGACTGCAAGCCCAGGTGTGTCCATTTGGACACGATCACATGATTTCGGTCTATCCACAACCGCTTTGCACCGCAGTTTGCATAAATATCTTGGCCTGCATGCTTTTAACGTCCAGTTGACACAAGAATTAAAACCAGCAGACCCCGCACAACGCCGTACTTTCGCTATTGATTTGGAATTACCCCTCTTGTTAAACTACACCTTTAAGAAAATTCTTATTAAAATGTGTTATCTTGTTTATTACAGTAAAAGTTCCCATAAGTGGACACCCACGATTGCATGACGAGGGAGATTTATTGAAATGGGGAACCACAGATTTACTGGAAATTTAAATGGTGGATTATCAAGATTATTTAAACCGATGTTTTTCCAACGTGTTCACATAAAATGTGCAAAATTAAGTTTCTTAAGAAGTACGGGCAACAAATCGAAAGTGGATGCATACATGCCAGTGTCAGAGAGATATCCACTTACGCTGTCTACAAGTAGAGCAGAGAAGAGAGTATTTCTTTGTGAACCACACTGTAACTCAAGAGAAACTTCAACGGTAACCCAAAGAGTGAGTGTTATGGGAGGAATCCGGTTCAGTGCTGCCACCAAGGCAAAAATTCGCATAGCAAATTTGCGTAGCACAACTAAATTTTGCGTAATAGTCCATAATATGCAGTTTTTCATCGACAACAAACCAAAAACCACTTAATTCTTTATCAAAATCCTTATCCTTTGGAAGGACTTGTATTGTTGGTAAAATAAAAGTTGCAATTACAGTCCGATTGCAGTCAATTTCAAACACATCCAAGTAAATGTGTGCTGCCTGTGTAGTGTAGGGTACGATGGAGCAGTAATATAAGTTAGTGTCGTGGAAGTGTATAGTTTGAAAATATGTTGGTTTAATTTTTTCTGATTTGATTGTGTTTGAGAGGTTTAAAAATTCAAAATTCTTGTTGAGAGTTTGTGTTTCCAAAAAGCGTAGCAAAATTGATGTATTTAGTGAGAGTGCGTAGCAGCGTACCAAATTTTACTTTTTTGAAAATCGCGTAGCAGTGGCAGCTCTGATCCGGTTTCATACGAAGATCTTTAATAAAGCGGATATTTGCTTAACGCAGCTCGGTACTGGGAGTGGAAGTCGTTTGAATGTGAATTCGATCGTGGAAGCCTCCATAAGCGAGCGCAGTACCGAGTTCAGCTATTTAGGAGCTTATATAATTCTTCTGTGGTTATTTTAAGTTAAAAGTGCGTGTTTCAATCTCAATCAAAAATTCAATCCACTTCTTCTTGACTTACCATATCGGCAACGCCAGAGAAATCATCCATTTCTGCTGGCAGCCTTTCCAGACAAAAAATTTACAAATGCAAAAATAACAAATTCTTCGTCTCAACGGGATTGGTATATTTCATTGTACAAAATAAAAACAAAAACAAAATTGTTGTATCAAAAATATTTTTCTAGACTTGTGGTTTTTAAAAAATTTACTTCCACATCATCAATAAATTGGAAGACATCGGTTTTTATTATTATTCTATTACAAAAATTTTACTAATATCAGTGCTATTCCAGTACAAAAACAAAACACTATTAAATCTTTAGGCAAATGCAAAACATGTTTGGGTAGAAAATATTTAAAAAAAAATTGGCTAAAAAATCGGTTCCTAAAAAACATAAATTCACTAAATACTGAACTCATTCATAATCGCTACCACGCCCACTTTGGTGACACATGTTCAAAGTCCCAGACATCAGGATGTCCTTCATGTTCAACTCCTGGAATACGCTCCGCCACTTTGGACCACTTGAACGGTCCACTTCCTTGTCTCATCGCCAGAGCTCTCATATCGTTCCTCACCGGCCGCCGTTCAGTGATCACTTCCAACTCATTAGCTAGATCTACCACCACATGCGACTCGGAAGATAGAACATCATCACGTTTGTACTGAAATCGCAAAAAAATCGGTCCTGCAAACGCATGATAGTCGCTCAAGCCAATCTGAGCGTTGTAGGAGAAAAGTTTTATGTCGATATTGCCATAGGGCACGGACTCCTCACCCAGGAGATCACCACGGAATCCATTTAGTCGGAGGTATTTATCCACCGATTCGAGACTTGTTATCTCGCCATTTTTGGGCAAGTCCATGCTGAAGTTTTCGGCAGACACCCCACTAGCTTCGAGAATTTCCTCGAAATACGCGACTCCATTAGCAACCCAAGTTCCATTGCCGGTCAGGAAGCTGTCAGTCATGTCTTTCACATGAAGACGTCCTGGCAATTGTTCCATAATCCAGATTATGCCATTTGTCGACATTTCTGGTTTGATTGTGGCGTCAAGTTCGTTCTCAATGTCACTGGAATGTTGTGAAACCTCAAGAGCATTTAGCCGATTAAGATCCACCGAAACCCACTGCTTGTTGCCAGTGGTGGGATGACGTGACATGGCGTTAGCCCAAGTCCGACGATTCTGAGATATCCGATTAGCAGCCATCACCCGAGCTGTCAACGGAATTGCTTCAGCCAAGTCGACCTTCTTCCATAACTCGAGATTCTCATTCTTTATTGCGACCCCTGCCACTATGGAATGCACCTGGCGTCCTTTTACAATGTAAAAGTCATCTGTGGACCCCAGAATGCCCGGATAGCCGGTGAAGCTAACATCCACACCTGGAACTGTTTTCGACCGGGGGTCTGGCGAGAAATGATAGCGGAACTTGTAACGTTTTTGAATACGCAGCATTGACGAGTAACTGCCGGCGGAGCTGTGACCAAAGAGCAATTGCCAACCCTGTGAGGACTCAGTTCGGAAGATCTTCGTAAACATCGTTGCACTGGGTAGGAAGAAATTCTTCTGACTCTGGCCTCCAGCGTTATCTTTCAATACGAAGTTTTCGTAGTAGATTTTTAAATCCTGAATATCAGCGGCAGCATTCATCAGCAGGAAGTCCTCAAAGGAGATCTTCTCCTCAAGCCCCGACCGTGCACGTGTGGCACCCCGAATATAGCCCGCCTCTAAGCCCTCCAGCTGTAAGAAATATAAAGCGATTTGATGCCAATACTGGTCGCCGTCAGCTCGCGCCAAAGCTCGGCTCTTGGTCGCCTTGTAGTTAGCTGAAAGTATGTCCCTAAGCCAGGTACAGAAGTTTTGAGCATTTTCATCCTTATCACAAGCTGAACCAATGGTGCTAAAAGGAAACAAACAGGAAGTCAGGTTTCGGAATTTTTAGAAGGCTTCTTTTGTAAAACTTACTTCACCCACTGATTGTAGATGTTACTCCACGTTAGCGATCCCTCAAGGACTCCGGCACCAAAGGCCTGCACCCAATCGGGATACGTCCGCTGTGTCTCGATCTCAATCTGCGCCCATCTGCAAAGTCAAAGAGTCTTAAAATCCTGTGATTTTTTAAGTGTCTAGAGTCACTTACCCATTTTGATATATCGAATCCTTATAGCATATCCTAGCTGCACCTTTTGGAATGTTTACGAGATCATTTTGCTGTTTCCAGTACTCGATTTGGAAGCCCACCTTCTCTGTCCATAACGCCGTCGCACAATAAGTGCCATCATACTCGGGACGTTCCATTTCGGCAATGAAGAAAGCACCAATCACCAGAAGACCTGCACCGACAAGGATGTAGGTCCCTATCCGGGTTTTCTGCCACGACGCACCGACTACTTTCAGCATTGTCTCAGCCGTTTTCCTTCCTTTTGCGAACACGAAGTGGTAAGAACTAGAATAGGCTTCTCTAAGCCTCTATCGGTAACTGGTGATCTGCTGGTGGTGTTTGAAGAACTTCACGGGTAATTCAGATCAGCTCGGACGGCGTATGAATGTCCTTGGTAAAGCTGAATGCAGAATGTTGTAGCTGCCAATGAAAGTGGGTGGGAAACGTGGATGACTGCTCGGACCGTTGGTGTGACCAATGCCAATCGCTTTGGCAAAGTGACCTCGTTGGTCATCGGAGGATGTTAATTAGTGTAGTGAGAGTGATCAGGTGTTGGAATTTTGCACAAAGCCCGTTTGAATATCTTCTATGACAGAAACTTGCAGGAAATGGTTGATTGTCAAAATGAAATTAGGTTATGTAATTTTGAGAAATGGCGGATCTAGTTAAAGCACGGTTTCCTTTCTGTTCGACTAGGTTTTTGTAGATATTGTCTGTTTAGTGGTGATCTGTCAAGATTTCCCTAAAAAGAAAGCAACGAAATGGAAAATATTTATTAAAAGTGACATCAGATTGACAGGCTAAAGGAGGAGTGACAGCGCTGTCAGATCGGTTTTAGAATGATGAATTTACATAAGAGAACAACAACCACAACTGTTATTGTGAACATCATCAATAAACACATAAAAAGTTGTAACGAACGCGTTCCAAAAGTACGAGGTCTATATTCAACTCATCTCCAAAGTAAACACATAAAACATCATTATTGCTAATTTTAATATTAAATCGATCCCGCCGACATCGCATTTCTTTCATCATGAAAAGCCATAAAGTTTATTGTTTATTATTTCAATTGCACATCAGTTATATAGTTCCTGGGGCAAATGTAGTTTTGTTTTTCTACGTCAAGCACTTAGAGGTGGGGGCGCAGTCAGAGCAGCCAAGATTCACGGCAAAGGTCATGTGGTTTTTGGTAAAAAGTGCTTAAATTTTAGGTGATAAACAAAATAATTGAAAAAATCAATTTCATTTTGCGAATCCTCTTTATCCATTTTGGTTAATTTCTTTGTTTGTCCAGATAATCAATTTGAATTCGAATTCTTTAAATTCCAATCCTCTTGATTGATTGGCGGCGAGATTCTTGTGCGTAATCGCCGTTATTATGTATGCGGTGGAAATAAATCTTTCAGTGCAATCTATTTTCTTTTCATTTTCTTCTGTTTTTACATAAATAAACAAATTCGAAAAAAAAAGCAGGAAATATTGCTAAGTTGAGAGATAGTTTTGCTTAGTGGAATTAAAAGGAGTGAAGGGCCAACCACAATTCAATCACCACTTAAGCTGTATAACGGTATTAAATAAAAAGTGCTGCCAAGATTAGAAAATTGTTTTTGTCAACTAAAGTAGTTTTTCTTGAATTTGAGGGTGTTGAGAATAAAAAATAAATAAAAGATGGCAAATCGGGAACTTCAGCAATCTAATAAAACTTTGGGATGCGCGTAGACTTGCATAAGTGAACGAAAACTTAACGAAAGTTGTAGTTTTGCTTAAGGTGAATTCATGCACTGAAAAGGACAAAGAATTTAGGCATTGTTTGGGTCCCGAAATTTTCTAAATGAATAGAATCCACTAAAAACATAAACGCAATCCGGTCGTTCTCTAAACGTTACAATATTTTATTTCATTTGCCAATTCATTCCTCTTTAGCGTGTGTAGATTATAAAAAAAAAAAAATGAAAGTTTGCTCCCTACCAGATGTCAATTGAAGGTGTAAAATGTGAATCACCCAATGTTCCAAATGCTGCAATCTATGTTTCGTAGGAAGTTTATCTTGGTTGGCTGTGAACACTTCGTGTTAAGTCTACGAGCTAAATCTTAATTTGGGACCAAATCAAGTTGCAATGATAGACTTTTCAATGTCACGTATAACCAAATTTTCAGCTGATAGAGCAGGGTTCCCAAAGTGTGCGCCATGGCCCCCTGGGGCGTGATAGAGAGTTACATAGCAGGGGCGAGGCATTGTGGAAGACAAAGGCGCACAATTTACCTTTCAATGCTCAAGCTCCAGTCAAATTCACTTCGCAAGAAGTCGAGAGTCTCATAGAGCTCTCTTGTGACAACAACCTTAAAACAAAATTCACAAATGTCACAAATGTCAAAAAGTCATAAATCAATATCCAACTTTAAGTTCAAAATCTGTGAGGATTCTCATTCCCCTTGCAACAAAATATTTATTTATAGCCAGATTCTCAATTGTAGCTGTAATAAAGAGCTGATATCTATTATTTTATCTATATTTTTCTGTAACTAAGCTACTATATATTCTACGATAATAGTTCCAGTTTTCAGGTTGTGGTTGTTTTCGTTTAGTTTTCTGTGCCTAGCCTAGTGTCAATGTACACGTATTTCGACTAGGGCGCCGTGCCGCGTCTTCACAAAGTACTTAACCTGTATGTGCGCAGTGAGCTTAAAGAGTTTGGGATGACTGTCATAGAGTACGAGTTTGAGTACCAACCAGACTTTCACTGCGAGGTGCTGCAGAAACGAATTTAACATTTGTAGGTAGAGATAATGAGCTATCTGATTCTTGGAAAAAAAACTAAACGATTATTTAAATCCCGACAATCATTAACCTTATATTTAAGTATATAATAAAAATAAAGGGTAAGCAGCCCAAAAAGGCTCCAAGCCAATACCAATATTCTCATAGCCATTTTCGTTCCTGTAATTTGAAATGGATCTACACTTTACAGCTCAGCTCTTTTTATTGCCAACTCCCAACGGAAGATTAAGGACTGCATGACAATTTCTATTCTTGGCTGTCAGGCATTTGTTTGAGGTATTTGCTCGAGTTCGAACCTGTGGTAGCATGATTAAAAGTCAAAAGTTCCATGAATGCATAGATGCCAATATAAATATTTAGATTGTAGTTAGTTGCTCAAAGGATACCATTTAAGGTCTCTATATTGATTTAACTCTTTCGCTCCCATTGGGATCATGGTCCCTTTGGTAGTTTCAGGTATGATCATGCTTTTTAACCGTTACCTTTCCCAGTTTGCACATTCGATTTTTCTTAGCAACTATCAGAATAAATCAATTGCCGGTCGATTCTTGCACTCAATATTCTTGTACAAAGCGGTTATTTAGTTTTAAATCCGTAGTTTTTTTTAGGTTTGCATACTGTGGGTACCGTAGCGCAAGTGGTTAGTGCGTCGGACTACTGAGCCAGCGGTCTTGGGTTCGAATCCCGCCGCAAGCACCTAAAAGTTTTTCACAGTGCCCACCTCTTTCGAATAACTGACAAGCATCAAAGAGTATCATTTGTCACGATTGAGCTTCTCAACTCGCCGTTCGGAGTCGGCAAAAAACTGTAGGTCCCTTCCATTCGTGCAAAAATATAACGCGCACACACAAATGGTTGCGGGAAGCTAGGCTTGGTTCTACCTAGGACTGCTGAAGCCAAATATTTATTTATTTTATTTTTACTGTGTAAATATCATTACGTGCATTTAGTGCTCCAGAACCACAAAAAAAATATATAAAAAGTGGAATTTATTTCTAACAAAATCAGTCTGGGATTTATCGATATGGAACACATATTATATTCCATTGGTGCTGTAAACGTTACTATGCGCATTTTAATTGCTATGCAGTTTTTACGTAAAACAGCTTTCGAATGGCTGCACTACCTGAAGATTTGCAACGTCTTTTGGAAGAAGACAACTCTGACTTAAATGACTTTAGTGGACGAATACATCCCACTCAAAAATACCAATGGGACAATACGTCGCGGCCTAAATTTCCAAAAACCGGCCTTGAATTTAATCCAAACCTATAAAAAAAACCATTTAATCTATTAAAGTTAACAAAGATTTACATAAAAACTCGAATAATACAGAAATAAAAAATTGGGAGCGAAAGGGTTAAAGAATCCCTGAAATGATGACACATTCAACCTCCGAATTAATTTGGAATTGCTACGCCAGAAAACATTAACCATTTCGACATTTCGACAGCAGAAGTGCAAACATTACGAGAGTAAATATTTCCCAAAAAAAATATTGGAAACATTATGAAGTCTCAAAGGCAATACTCGAATGTTTGCACTTAAAAAAAGCTCAAGATATTGCATATTTTCAATTTAATTTCCAAGGGATAAACAAACTTGACCTTAGACATTGTACTCAATTGGAAATAAATGAAATATAATGTTCTTTTTCGTTTCATAAATCATTTTCGCAGAAAAAATAAACACTTTTTTAAAAACGAAAAAAATTGAAAAATAAGAAAATCCTTTCAATTTTCAACTCAATATCATGGAAATTCCTGTGGAGTAAGAATCTAAAAAATGTTTGAGGTTAATATTTACTTTTATAGCCCTTTTTCGTTTTTTAATGCAACTTTCCCAATATCACCCTTGAATCGAACCGTGAACTGGCGCTGTTTCAAACATTTTTGGAAGACGAATGCTAATTAAAGAAAAATACGAATGAGTACTTCTCGGGCGAAGTGTATGTATACTTACGAATCTTTTTTCAAAAATATTGTAATTGACTATCCAAGTACTTGGGTATATGGATACTGTGTATTACTATAATTCTCCTTGAAGTTAATCATGATGAATTTGAAGAAAAGTAAGCAAGTACAAAGACAATTATGTTTACAGTGAAAGTATCCAGGAAGTTAAACAACATCTGATTAAAGAAAATAAATATATATCGTATTTATGCAGGTATACACTAGGTGTGTTTTTGTTTTTTTGTAGCCTATGTATATAGGGTAAGAAAAAGTTCACATACAAAACGATTATCGCGGCTAGAAGCAATTTTATTATATATCTGGTAGCACTGGACATGGTGAACAGCTTCTCTGCCGAAATTTTTGTATAAGTGATATGACGCTTACGCTGACGACTTTTGACATTTTCGATAAAATTTACCCAAAAGTAACTTGGAAGCACAGGTTTTATCGCGGCTTGACTCATACTACCCAGGCTTAACTAATTCTATGTATGTAATTTAAGTTGTTATAGTATTTTACATTGAAAGCTCCCAGTGGGAAAAGTTGTAACTGCTTCCATGGTAAGTGCATATTTCTTTAAAGAAAATATTGAAAATGTAAGATCTTACCAAAAGTAACGCCTAGTAAGCGAATGTGTAACGCATCGAGAATCTCACTTTAAATATTATTGAAATTTTACATCGATGCCATTACCTATTCACTTACCAGGCGTTACATTTGTAAGATGTTTTTCTCTCCAAACCATTCCTGGAATGAAAAAACAGTTATTCGACTCAGACAAATCCAATCATGACCAACTCCGTCAGGAATTTTTTCGATGTTGCATCATTTGAAGTTTGTTATTGAGCGATGCCAGTACTGTTCAGTAAAATTAATAATAATAACAATAATTGAAGAAGGTTAATAAATGCTTAGACACCAGGATGTAGCAACTAATGTTTTCAATAACTAACTTTAACTGCTAAGTTAACTGATTCCCTATAAGGCAAATAGTGGGTGCTTGCTGACTTGCTGACCTGCTTGGGTTGGTTGGTTGAAACCTAGACAGTGACACCACGGGTGGGAACATACTATGGGTGTCACAATGGGACCACATGGACCTAAGTGTGATGAGGATGCAACCATTATCATTAGCCCGCAAAACTAACCTTACCTACGGAATACTTGATATTGCAGTACTGCATAAGGAATTCAGTCCACCACACCGAACTTTCGGTATAGATTGGAGTCGATTTTTGGATTTTTTTCATTCACCATCAATAGACAGTTTTTTGAAAATTCATTAAAAAGTTTCGCATCCATACTTTCTTCTAAAAATCGCTAGTTTTATACGAGTTGGTCGTTCCCACAATCCAGGTGGGCTAAAAATTCCACTCCACGCTCGTGTTTTCCACAAAAAAAAAAAAAAACACTTCTTTCCAATTACTTTAAATCCACCAAGAGCATCGGCCAATTATCTTTCAATATGTGTAAATAAATAGCTTCCCACGCTTACTAGACCACCTCTAAATTATAAAATAAACTTTAGGCATCATCCGGTACGATCCAATCTGCCACATAAATATAATTTCATTGATTCGATGGGCCATTCATAAAGAAATGTGTATCAAGAGCTAATAATTATTTTTTGAAAATCTATACAACTTTTGAAAAACTGCGCGGGATAACGATAACGCGGCGCGGCGGCGTCTGTTTACAAAATATGGACAGTCGCCACCAGGAGGTAGAAAAATAAGAATTTTCCAAAATTGCTTATTTTTTATTGGAACAATTTTGCATATTTTACAATTAAAATTATTTTTGTGTTTGGGGGATTTTTTTTTCTTGCGAAATTATCGATTTTTTGTTCCAAATGTAATTAAATTATATTTATGGATTGGAGAGGGCTGTAACGTGAGGCGATTTGTTTATTTGAGTTTCTTTTTAACTATGTGTTTTGGTACGCAATTGAAAATATTTTTAAAACGCGTGTTTTTCTGAAGAATTCATTACATTGCAATGACTTTGATATATCTTACTGCGACTGCGACATTGAATGCATTTCAGAATAGCAAAGGTGTGGATGTGAGAGTTTGTTTGTACAGATTGTGAAAAACATCCACTATTTCTTTTTTAAACAGCTTTTGAGAAGCTTAGAGATTCATTCATTACGCTTTTATAAGTGAAAAATAAATGGAATAAAATCAGGGTCTTCACATTAGTAGAATGTGTAAGGAAAACTCTTGTCGATATCTTATCGGGCCTAAGAGAAATTTAAAATGCCTTAATAACAAATTTGACCTCTGTCCTTTGATAAGAAAAACTCTAAACCAATCTTTACACACTGAAACATGTCAGTCTTCACACTCCATCATTCTTCAACAAAGGAGAAGAAGGCAAGTCAATGAATCAAATAATTTGCATATCATCTAAAAACCTAGAAGAACTATCGTATAACTTAATTCGTCAAAGGAGCGACTGTCTAGAAGGTTTTTTCATAGACACAGAGGAATTACCTTAACTCCAAAGATATCCAAAAGTTGTTTGGAGTTGGACTGCTGGCGACGTTTTTAGTATGAAAACATCTCAGCTACATAAATGTATCTCACAATAGATCTACTAAGATGATACACTCAGCGCTGCCACTTTGCTACGATCGTAGCAAAACTGCTATGCGATTTTCAAAAAAGTCAAACTTGCTACGCTGCTACGCACTCTCCCTGAATACCCCAATTTTGCTACACTTTTTTGAAACGGGAACTGGAACTTTTTAACCTCTCACAAAAATAATTACAAATAAAAAAAAAAAAAAAAACAACATAATTCTCAAACTACCCACTTCTACGACACCAACCTATATTACTGTTCTATCGTACCCTACACAGTGAGTATGCATTTCTTCTGATGTGTTTGAATTTGACTAGAATCGGACTGTTATTGCAATGGTTTTATCATACCAACTAAACAAGTCCTTCCAAGGCTGTATATTTTTAGTAAAGAACTAACCGGTTTTTAGTTTGTTTTCGATGAAATATTATGGACTTGTTGAGTTTTGCTACGCAAAATTTAGTTTTGCTACGCAAATTTGTAACGGGATTTTTTTCCTTAGTGGCAGCAGTGGATACACTACCTTTAAGTTCGTCATATTTTTCTCATTTAGGGACAGACTAGTGTTCCCGTGCGAGAACTCTCGCAAGAGAAATTCCAACCCCCAAGAACCCAATCTTCCCATATGATTTCCATCTGTCAACTGATTCTTGGAAATGCAATGGAAATCATACGGGAAGTGTTTATTCTATTGGGAGTTCATTTTGGGTAAAATATTTATTTTGATCGGTTATTTGTGAAAATTTATAAAGTGAATGTGCAATTTGTCACTGCTCCAGGAAATTCTCTTTCTTTTGACACCTTATTTGTTAAGATTGCTTAAGTGTGAGAGTACCTATACTACAGAAATATTATATATGATGATGATATGTACGATTGTGGAAACTAATTTGGAGGCTCTTTTCTTCTACCCCTTTTTTCTTATAGTAAATGTATAGTAATAGTATACGCGGACGACATCGACATCATCGGTCGCTCCCAGCGCGCCGTGTAAGAGGCTTTTACGACGATTGAAGAACAGGCGAAACGAGTTGGGTTCAAAACTCCTAACTCGGAAGATGAAATGCATGCTCTACAAAACATTGATCCTGCCAGTTCTGCTGTATGGAGCCGAGTGTTGGACGATAAGCAGGAAAGCAGAGCAGATTTTGAATACTTTCGAGAGAAAAATTCTTCGTCGTATATTCGGTCCCGTATGCGAGGTGGGCGAATGGAGGAAAAGATATAACCGCGAACTCTATGAGCTGTACCAAGATGTGGATGCAGTCCGAAAAGCCAAAACACGTCGACTACACTGGCTCGGCCACATCGACCGAATGGACAATAATGCTCCAGCAAAGAAGATCTACGAATCACAGCCCCCAGGTTCGAGACGACAAGGAAGACCGAACCTCCGCTTTAAGGACCAAGCTACCGCGGATGCCAGTGCGCTTGATCTAGACTCTAGACAACTGGAAGTAGCGTGCCCGGGATCGAAGAGAGTGGAAGGCTGCCGTGTCTCAGGCAGAGAATTTTCACGGGTCGGGAGCCCGTTAAGTAAGTAAGTAAGTAAAGTAAATGTATATTAAAGGCCTTTGTACAAATATATAGCTCCTCAGGCCTAAGAGATACGAATGATGAGCTACAAGTTATGAGGACAATTTTGGACTATTTTTCACAATTATTAATAAAAATTAAATAAACAAATATAAGGCGTCAGCAATCCTAAAGCTTGTCGCAACCATTCTTGAATGCTTGTCCGGCATTCAAAAGAGGTCGTACCGCGAAAAAACATTTAGGAGTTCACTGGACAGCATGCGTAGTAATCCAATACACTAAATACTATGCCACGGGCGTGCCACATTTTCCACAATAATTATCGCTTCGTATCATCGAACTGTCAAAAAGGTTCAAGTAAATTCATTAAACCAGGAAAGCCGAAAATTCCGCAAAAATGATTGAAGGTCTTTTATTGTTTTCTAATTTGCAGTGATCGATTTTATACTCCACAAAAGAAAAGATTATGAAACGCGTGAATTTATAAATCCATCAAAAATAATCGCAACATAAAAGCACGGACAATAAATATATTTATTGTCTGGTGATAAAAGCTTACTCAAAATAAATAAAGAAAATAAAATTAATTAATTTCGACTGGTGAAATTCGAGTAGCAGCGCCACGAGTGGTTATGACGTTGACGCACGAATTACCGTAGCTGAAAACTACAGATATGTAATGTATGTTGACTTAAAATAAGTTTAAAAATAAAATCAAAAATCGGTGGGATTCCCCTTCTTATGTAATAATTCGAAGGAAGGATCCACCAAACGATTGATGTTGAGAAATCCTCAAGGTTCAAACTTTAACATTAACTGGACTTTTCTTGAAAATAGCGAAAACTATAAAAATGAAAAGGTGGGATAGAGACCCAATTTTGACTTTGAGTTGATGGCACATTTCCGATTTACCAACTTGCTCGTCAAAAACATTCATCCCCAGTGCTGACATTTACGTTAGTATGCAGCAAGGCAAGTGTAGTGTAGTGATACACATCGCATTAAAGAGCTCACTACTGTTCATAGTTTTAAATTATTAAAGAATTTTTATTCAATCAGAGGCAATTGAAGTGTCACCAAAAGGTCTTAGAAAATTGTCATCTCTTTTCTCTACTGAACAATCATTTAGAATTACATATTATGGATTTGCGTATATCATCTTTGTACTGATTGAGGTCTATTGTGAATTATTCAAAGCATTCGGTTAAATTGAAGCGATGAGTAACGAGAAAATATGCCAAATACTTTATTTCCTTTTAATTTCTTCGATTTGAATAGAGTACGGAGAGCAGGCTGGGCATGAGGCCTGACGTACTTAAATTAAGAAACCAGTATACGCTGGTGTTTGACAAGAACAGTACAAACTTCACACTGTTTCAAATGACTATAACGTTTACAGTTAAGACCAGAAAACTAGTTTGTACAAGTATTAATTGTTCGAGTTGGTGGAGTTATGAAAAACACACAAACAACAAATACTAAGCAGCCTAGCTTATGTGCGTGTTATATCTATTTCCACAAAAGCGACAGCACGCATAGCAGTTCAACGCACTAAATTATAAACATAGAGCCATGGCGGCTACTTACACATGACACATAAGAACTAAGAATCTACATTTCAATATTCGTCCAGGGCGTGTTCAACAAACTCTCTGGCGGCTTACAGTTAATTGATTGGGCTCTGTGGGAAGCAGTCTAAGAACTGTCAATGTGACACTATTCGCACATTACAAAACGCAAAAGGAACTTGAAACGCAGGTTATCTTTCAAAACAATCAAACAGGCCGATCCGAAATGCTTTTTTGTTTATTTAGTATATGGTAACTCAGTAGAAACTCAAAACTTGTATTTTATATCAATCTATCTGAGTGGACTCGGTTCAAAATCCAAAAACGGAAAATAGCTAACTGAATGCATTTTAGTTTAGAGTAGTCTTTGAAGTATAAACAAATGAATATGTGGATGTTAGAACACATGAACGAATATTTCAATAACAAACTTTGTTTACTGCAACTCACCTTTTGATCCCGGGCTCAGGAAAGAAAGTTCCACAAGTCACCCCATTGAAATTCTAAAATAAATGAAAAACAAGTTTTGGTTAGATACCATGTCAAACTGTACATTCGTTCAATTTTTCTTAACCTATCCCTAGTCTTATTGACGAAAACTCCTACCTACTCCATGCCTGATAAACCAAATGAAACCTAATGCCCCTAGAAACTCAAATCCAGACAGAGAGTAGACGAAACTATTATTTCTTTCGTTATGGTAATAAGAGAATTAGACCGAATAAAGTCTGGAGCACATATCACATTAAAAAAGAAAATAAGTATCTTATGATAACCAGAAACCACCCAAGTACTCGAATTATAAACAATTTCAATTTATTTATTCAATGGCGCATGCCATACTCATGGCTTGTCTCAATCTCAAGTAAACAATTCGCCCAACCAGAGCCAGACACTCTTAGCTACGCTGCGAGTGTCAATGAGAACAGGCATCAAATTCAAGACGTATCCTCGTATGGTGTAGGTATACATGTCAGACTTCGGACTCTGAGTACACGGGCGGGTAAACAAGGAGCTTCTGAATTTTTGCTTTAGCACTGGCCTTTCAATGACTGATGACTTAACAGATAACGAGTAAGATACAGCGGTGATGGACGGCTGATTGATCTATTACAGAGTAAAGATTTGTGAACAGTTTCTTTATATCTCAAGATGTACCACATAAAATAAATAAATAAATAAATAGAAGGAATAAACAACCCAAAGTAGAATTCTGACAGACACTTGTGAGGACCGAGACACGAAAATAAAGACTTCTTTGGCTTAGCTTAACTTGATATTTGGCTCTTAAATACGTCAGCATTTATCTATTTTCTAGACGGATGAAAATAACTCCAACCAAGAGCTCACCATTAGGTACATATCTTTACTAATAACAACAGAAATTGGATCAACGCATGTCTTCGCTGATAAATAAGCATTTTCATACCATATAACAAAAGTATAATATCTATATAATAAAAGTGAAATGATGATCGTTGGTAAGCGCATATCTTGAGAACGGCTAGACCGATTTGGCTCATTTTTCTTTTCAAATGTTCGATACAGTCTAAATGAGGTCCTAACGGAGAGAAAAATTCAATAGGTGGCGCTGAAGTCAAGTTATTAATAAATTCTATATTTATTGACCAAATGGACTCATATTCAGAACATGTGTTGGTTTGGTGCTTAAAGAGAAAACAACAAAATATGGACCCGATAGGTGGCGCTGTAGTCAAGTTATTAGCAAATTCAATATTTATAGAAACACATCATAAAGCATTGCAATGAAGAAAAATAAAAGGGTGGAGCGAAGCGCACCGGGCTCAGCTAGTTAATAAATAAAACAAACTTTATAAGCATTCTAAAATTCAATGTTTATAATTTAAGCTAGCAGCATTGACAAATTCCTATGAAAACGTTTTATGCATAGGTACGCAATTGTGTTTCAAACATCTGTATAATTAGTAAGCTCATCACTTTAGCACGTTTCCATCCCTTGCATTTGTTTTAGCTTTTATCATTGCAATTTGTGAAGTGCGGCAAACAGTGTTGCCAACGTGGCATAGGTATGTACATATATACATAACACATACTACTGACAAAATAATATTGCTGTTCATATAATTTTAAATTCAAATAATGTTGCATTAAACACTAGTTTCCAGTTAGGTTCATTTATGTATACACATAATATGTATGTATTTATATTTAGATGCATTAATGCACTGACAAAAATGGAATTGAATACAAAAAACCGTTTTTTAAAACCTTAAATGTATTGATAGATTGTTTAAATGCATAGGTACTAATTTTTAAAATTGTACATATTCCCACTATTTAATAATAATACATACATAATTAATACTCACAAAGACAAACAAAAATACCATTCATACTCGTAATATGAATTTACCAAAGTAAAATGTTTTACATAAACCGATAATAGAAAATGTGAACGCACTACCCAGGACCCAGGACCCAGGGCCAGGAGGTCAGTACAGGAAATAATAGATGGTAGAGATATAGATCTTTTTTCATACATCTTTGGATGTTATCAGTTCAGTCAGTAAATGCAAATTAAATAATAAAAATGATGGATGCTGGTGTAGTGGTGTCGGCCAGCCGTGTTGTGCTGTAAAAGTACAACACCACAACCAAGGGCAAACCGCCATAGGGAGCTCTTGGTTCTTCACTGTTGCCAGGTATTCTGAAGACGAAGTAGGCGATTTACCAACAAGTTTAAGTAGTAGCCCAAAAATCGTCGGTTTTCTCCAACCACTGTCCGTGTGCACTAGTATTTCAATTTCAATTTTTCAATTTATTTATTTCATTTATCATACACGTAGATATATATTAATCCATTGTTGTGCAGAAATTATACAACGGAATAGTTTAAAGTAGTTTTATTTTAGGTCAAGAATCAAAAAATAGGAAAAGGAAAATAAGAAGAGAATCCTTAGTGCCCTAATATAATGTTAGCTTACTCTTAAAAACAATCGATAATACATTAGTTCTCAAGTACTCAAATGTTGTCTTAACCGTCTCTTGAAGTCACCGACACCTTGACATCTCCTTATATTGGCTGGAAGTGAGTTCCAATTCCAAAGTCGCACCGCATATACAAAAAACTGTTTTTTGGTTGTGCCATATTTAAATGTGGGCACGATGGTACTCCGGCATTCTGTTCTCTTTGAGCTTAAACAAAAAAGCTAGGACATTAAGATCCAAATATTTTTGGAACTCCAGACCAAGGAAGTCTGTTGCATATCCGAAGATATGATCATACCAACCTACGTTATGAACAAATCTCACAGCACTATTGAAAGCCACTCTTAATTTACGTGAATTTAGACTGCTCACATTGCAAAAGACAGGATGTGCATATAGCAGGATAGGCAGGATTAAAGTTTTCATCAATGTAGCATTCACTCTGCTTGGGAGACAATGTCCGGATTGGTAGAGTGCGCGTAAGCCACCATAAACCTTGCCTACAGTTATTGTAATGTGATCGTCCCGGGTAAGAAATTGGTTGAAGTACACTCCTAAATTTTTAACCCTCGGAAAGTACTGTAGGAGAAAACCATTTTTTTCGATAGGGGGAAGGCAGGATGTGTCTAATTTTGTACGGCTTATAACGATAGCTTGGCTCTTTTCAGTATTAAGTTTAAGTTGGTTAGTATGAGCCCAGTGAACAACTGATTTTAAATCTTCGTTAATGCGCACGGTAGCATCTTCAATCATGCCAAGGGGGTAGCTGAGAAATAGTTGGACATCGTCTGCGTACATTTGAACTTTACAATTACTTAAAATTGATGGTATGTTGTTGTTAAAAAGAGAGAAGAGTAAAAGTCCCATAGTAGATCCCTGAGGGACATCGGCCTTTGATTCAAGAAAGTCCGATATTCTACCGTTAAAGTACACTGCATGAGTGCAGTTTCTTATAAGCTTAATGGCAGTTACGTCAAAGTTGAAATAGTGTTTGAGTTTAAGCGAAAGAAGTTCGTGCGGAACGGAGTCAAAGGCCTTCGAGAAGTCGAGCAGAACCAGCAAGGTTAAATCGTCACGATCCATCGCAGAGCGAAACTCGTCAACCAGACTCAACAGTAGGTACAGTGGTGCTATGTTGTTGTCTGAACCCTGATTGAAATGGTGAAAGGAGTTGAAATCGGTTCAAGTATGTGTATATTCGGAAGCTCATTAGCTTCTCAAACACCTTAGAGATGAATGGGAGTATAGAAATGGGGCGATATTCCTTTTCTTTGGCGACTGTGCCTTTTAAAACAGGAATTATTTTCGAAGCCTTCCAGGATTTCGGATAAGTAGAGTAGGACAGAGCGTTGTTGAAAATATACGTCAGGCGAGACAAAACTTCAAAGATAATGAGATTTTTAGAAATTTTGGATGCATAAAATCCAATCCAATGGCTTCTGATTTGACTGCTAAGACAGCTTTTAGAACGTCCGGTGAATAGACTCTACTAAACGCAAAATTATAAGGCGTATCGGAGTCAACAATAGGTTTAAGCTGTTTCTTCGCCTTCACCTGCAGGAAAAAAAGCACAGCCCAATAAATTTGAATGACGATATCAAACATTTGAAGTTGAACTAAAACAAAGAACACAACACAAAGAAGTTATTTTTCTAGCCATAATATGTATATAATATTTATGTCGGGGCGGCGCGAACGCCATCCCCGGCTACCAAAAATTGCACGAACGAGTTATTCGCATTAGGAATAATCGCGGAGGTCAACTCAGCCGAAGGTGCAATGGCCAAGCCTCGCCCCGGGGGAACCGCCTTCATGATCACGGTAACCCCTACGCCAGGTAAGTATGCTTTGCTCCGCTATCGGTTGTTCTCTTGTATTATTTTTCGCAAGAAGCAACTGTGAATCATAAGAATTAATGAAAATAAAATCGTTATCAATTCAGAGGCCTAGGTTTAGGGGATGAAAAATTAAATCTAACACCGAAGATAAAAGAAATAAGCAGATGTTTCAGTTGCACAGGTCCTACTTAAAAAAAAAAAAAGTATTTATTTGAGTTGAGTACCGTCATAAATTGAAATCATCCTTTGATTGCATCACATTCACATCGCGATTGCACAGTTTTTACTGCAAAATTATTGTTCGTTACTTTTTTCTTTTTTGAGTGAACTCATAACACCAAGTTTACTGTCTAAAATGCATAAACAAAAATACTAATTAGGCAGAGTGTGAGATGCGGTTGGAAAGATGGAATGTTTACATTACATTCGGTGAATTTTTTGTAGACTTCTTTATCTAGACTAATTATTGTTTAGGATTTGAACAAAGCATAGTTATCTTCATACATACAGGGTGCGCCATCTTTTATTGGAATGTGAATAGTGAATAACTTTAAAAAATACGGAACCCTAAAAACACCCGATTTGAACTAGTTTTTGAATACAACATCAATCAAGTGGCTGCCTCGCCTCTATTGACTTTGCATTTTTTGCTGCGTTTTTCATCACTTTTTCGAGCATCTCGCGCGGTATAGCAATGATTTCAGCACGAATGTTTGCCTTGAGCTCAATGGTCTGAGGCTTGCTGGCGTACACTTTGCTTTTCAAATAACCCAAGAAAAAGAAGTCCGAAGAGGCCAGTCAATGTCGCCATTTTTTGACAGCACACATCCGGGGAATTTTCGTTGCAGAAACTGCATTGTTTGATTTGCGGTGTGGCATTTGAAACCAGTAATCGTCCACACATAATCAGCCAACATCCACCAAAATCGATTCCCATCGACTATTTTACCTTCTCTGAGGAAAAATGGCTCATTGTTTCGGTGTGAAGCGATTCATGGTTAAAATTGTACCGAATTGACGTTTCAAAAAAATGTCTACTCAAGTCAATCGGTTGATAAATGTCAAAGTTAATTAATGCTTACATACCGACATAAAAGATAGCGCACCCTGTACATATGTATACATAATTATATGTATGTACGCATATTATACCTATTTACGCCTAAGATACATACTTAAAATTTAGTACATAATATACTGTTTCAATCGAAATCCTCAGTTTGTAAAAATGTATACAGTGGAAGTCGCCTATAACGACGGTGAAGGGACCGAGCAAATGTGGTCGTTATAACCGGCGCGGCGGTCGTTATATCCGACGAGGTTATATCCAAAGGTAGCATAGTTTAAGATATAAAGAAACCATCTAAATGAAGGAAAAATGGTCGTTACAAGCGACTGGTCGTTATAAGCGAGATCATTATAACTGACTTCCACTGTATTTCTTTAAATACAATTATGGCGCGTGAACACTGAATAAAGGTTACCAAAAAAATATACCTACAGGTACATGTACATATGTATGTATGTTCATATCTGGAAGGTTGCAAAAAGAGGAGCGCTATCTTATCATAACGGATTGAAGAAAATTTAACTAGAATTTTCCGACTAATATCCAAAATAAAGATATTTCTAGATTTCTGCAGAACAGAAAATATTTATGAGTGTCACTCAACTTGTAGCTGGTTGCACTTTACGATTAACTATTTTTTACACGTTTGAGGCATTGTAAAATGTCTACATGAAGGTATTAATAATTATACAATACATACCTACATAAATTTACGTAGGCAGTGGCAGATAATAATTTTCTCTCTGAGCTATCCAAACCTTGAAACTGGTTCAACTTGTTTAAGCTTGCGCATGTTAGTTCTTTCTAGCATTAAGCCTTACATACATAACATATGTACATAAATTGTTTACGATTAATGAGAATTATGTTATCTGTAATATCGGTGATCGTGAACTAGACCAAGCACGCGCAGGATTCAGGAAAAAAGAAAACAGATTTGTGTTTTATGTCAAATAAGATTTATCGCCATCGCCATACAAAGATTTAAACGACAAGAATGTTTATTTGACATGATTATCATTTCTATCAAACCGAAATGCTAAATTACACTCCATTTGGGTGTTTATCCAACTAAGCACAAGTTTGAAGAAATTAACAAATGCTGGAAAAGATTTGCTCTAGAATTTTAGACGAATTTTCACGTGTTTTTTATTTGCTCATTGTAAAATTTATTCAAATCATGGAGTTGCATTTTAAGGCTAGTTTTGTTCGGTGGAAACACTAAGTAAGAATTTAACTACCAACTTTCCAACAACAACTTTTCTTCTTGTATTTCGGGTACTATCTAGTCCGTCTGCCGAACGGAATCCCCTAAGTTGTGCCAGATCGATGAGATTATCGCAATGAAATGATCCCAGATAGCGTTTCCTTCTGCGGGAAAGAGCTGGGCAGGTACAAAGAAGATGAAGATTTTCTTCCTCCTCCTCCTGATGGTCTCTGCAGCTCCTACAGAAATCGTTGGAGGGGGTTTTAAATCTGATTATCCATGATATCATCATTTAGAGTAGACAATTTGCAGTCTTAGGAAAAGTAAAGAGTTAGAGCACTTGAGATCTTGTCTGGGTCCGATCTGTTTGGTGACAAGACCCGTTGACCACGCCAAGCTTATAGGTGAGGCATGCCTATCCACTGTTTGCCAGGTAGAATTTGTATTGTAGTGGTACATAGTAAGTCTGGCGAGTTCTTCAACTTTACAATTCACTAGAATATCTCTGCATATTGAACTGTTGCTGTTCTGCCATCTCCATAAGAGATGAGCGACAGTTATAGGCAACTATTGATGTAGTTGAAACCGATGCCTGGCTGTCTGTGAAAATGCTAATATCCGTAACTGGCATTACGTTTCACTTCAGCCACGACAAGGCTTCCTTAATCGCCATCATAATGAATATGCGCTAGACCACGGCGACGTTAGTGGGAATTCTACGAAGTCTTACGTTAGGAAATCACTGCTGCTGCGGTTTGACGAAACAACTGAACATTGATCCTGCCAGTTCTGATCCATGATACAATGCTGGACAATAAGCAGGAATTCAGAACACTTTCCTGAGCAAAAGGAGAAGGAGGGCGAATGGAGGAGACGATACAACTGCGAATTCCATGAGCTGTATCAAGATGTGGATGTAGTCTGAAAACCTTGGTCTACTACACTGTCCTAGCGAACGAATGGCCAGTAATGCTCCAGCTTAGAGGATATCCGAATGCCACGTTCGTTTTGAAAATCAGACTCAGACAAACTTCTCTCTCAGTAGGAAGAGTTAAAGATCCCAAAAAGAAATTGTGTCCCTTTAAAATGTGCTCACTAGGAGTACTTCAGGTGCTATGTTTTCGAGATTACTTTAAAAGTGTTTTTTTTTTTATTCAAGTATTTATTTGGCGCCATAGCTTGCCTTATCTACATAAATCGAAATGCCATCGATCAGTCTAAGTAAAGAGTGATTGTTGCTATGGAATTTAAATTAATATTCCAATCATTCAAAGGTCAAAAAAGGCTATAAATTGCAAAAACCCAGTCTTGTTAGGTAATTCAATCAATCGTATTTAAATTTAAATGTTCCATAACAAAAAAAAAAACAACCTTAAACGCCGATAAAGAAGGAGCAAAGTTTAGTATCTCTGTTTTCAAAATTTTGAAGCCAAATCCAGTTCCGTAATGATATGTCAAAATTTATTTGTTTCGGTTACATAACTTCATTCCAAGCAATGAGGTTCACTGATCTTATTTTAAGAATAAATTCCAGATTCTGATCAAACTAGAAATTGACAAAAAAATAAATATGCATAATGAAGATGCTTCGGAATGTCGTATTTTTTAAAAATGTTACCAGTGACGGAAGTTGCCAGAGGCGGAAGTTCCCAGTGACGAAAATTCGTTATTTCTGTTGCAATGACGCAGTCTGTTGTTAGGTGTCGGACTGGAAATATTTCAATTAACAATCGCAACAGTATCATACATACAAACAAACATATGTATGTATTTATGTAGAAGTATACGCTCTAAAAGGTTTAAAACTGGATCATTGACTTATTTATTTATTTGTTTGACTTGTTTGAATTCTGAAACAAGCAATAAAATTCTTAACGGGCTTGCCAGGTTTTTTTTTAAAGAATTATTACGTAATCCGATTTGCGTAATTTGTTTTATTAAGAACTTTAAAATAGAATAAATAGTAATGTACACCTGTTGGTACTTGTACTGTCAAATTACGAAATTGTAAAGTAAAGAGAAAGAAAACAGCAAATTTAGCAGAAACCGAAAACAACTGATCAACTCGGAAGTGGGTTCATAATTGTCCGCTATGCGCACTGTTGCAACCTTACACTTATTTACCGGTTTAAATTGACAATTCGCAAATATGAGTAGATATGTACTTACTAAGAAAGCTGACACTTAAGGTGAGGGAATAAAATGTAACTAAAATAGCGAGGTTTCATTGGGCGCATTCCGGTTTTTAGTCAACCACCTCTGATTGACAAACTATTTAGTCAACTTTTTTTTTTAGGTCGATCAAGAAAATCTTGACTAAACGTCAAAAACACCTGACTGATTAGTTTGGTTATACTGCTTGGCTGTTGTTTGCTTGTTAAAAAAACAAATGCATATGGACACGCCAAAATACTCGGTAATTACCATAATGGTGACATCTACTCAGACTACATTGTCCCATACTTGGATTTTGAAAAACCCTTCACGTGGGCTTTTTCAAGCAGAGAGCAGTGGGAGAGAAACGAAATATCACAGAGTGCTAAGTCCATCTATACGATGCCGATGGGTCAAAAAATAAACATAGGTATAGGAGCGGGTTGCTTCTCGGAAGAATAAGGAATAATCAGCTCTATACGACTTCCAGTCACGAGAGGATATCAATATTTACATTGACCACCAGGCTGCCATAAAAGCAATAGCTGCTACACAAACAACATCGAAGCTTGTAAAGTATTGCCGCGAAGAGCTGAAGGTTCTCGGCACGCAGCACAATGTAAAACTCTGTTGGGTCCCTGGTCACAACGAAGCCGCAAGTGAACAGGCCAGAAAGGGCTCAGTCCTAGATAGAGAACAAGCAGACCTCCAACCTGTAACCTTCGGGCCAAAATCGAACACAAAAATTAGTAATTGAGGCAAATAACAGGTGGAGATCGCTAGTCACCTGTGAGATATCAAGAAGATTGTGGCCAGAATACGACAAAACAAGAACCAAGAAACTCCTACACAAAGACAGGAAGTCGTTGTCAATGCTAATAGGAGTGCTAACTGGGCACAACACTCTAAGATACCACATGAAGAGACTACGACTGAATGATGATGAATGACGACATATGCAGAGGATGCAGTGACGAAGAGGCTGCCCTATCCTCTGTCAACTGAGAAACAGAACTCTAAGCAAATTCTTCTTCGATTATATCGACGAGCTATCTGATGGATCACCGTCTGATCTGCTTGAGTTTGCTAAGGCGTCGGATTGGATGGGTCCACATGGACCCAAGTGTGATGAGGATGTAAACATTCTCATCAGCCCGCAAACCTAACCTAACCTAACCAAACCTACAAAAACGAAAATCCAAGTAAATTATGAAGGGTATTTTTATTTTTTTATTTTTCATGCATTGCATATACTGATGGATTATGTGGAACAATCAACGATCTTAGCAAATCGTTCACAGTAAATAATGCAGCTTAACCTATAAAATAAATAATTTATACTCCAAACACATGTGTATTTAATATTGCTTGTTTTCTTGTTCTTGTTTCTTTTATTTTCTTTAAAAATAGCTTTGTTGTCTAGATACATATGTAGCTATCTTGCAATAACAATTCCGAAACAATTCAACGTGAAAATAGAAAGTAAATGGCGTTTTTGACATGTGAACTGTCAACTAAATGGTTAGTCAAGTTTCCTGTTCCGTTTTTTAAACCTGACTAAATGTTTAGTCACTAACCCCCCTGTTCTGCATTTCTAGTGAAAGTGGATTGAAACCGAAATTGAAATTCACTCAGAATGGAATTCAGTGTTCTGCATTCCGAGTGATTTAAAATTTTTGGAATCCACTTCGAATTCATTTGTTTGAAATGTCAAACACAGCTGTCAAATCATTTCAAAATCATTGGAGATTTTCAGTTCTTGGTTTCTGTTTTGTGCAAGTAATTAAATTAAACATTTAAGAAAAAATATATTTTATTAAAAAAATGGAAAACAAAATTTTTAAATGATATGTGAAAACCGCGAAGAAAACCGAATGGAGAGAGTTCGCAGGAAGATTTTGCGAGATAAATCTAACATTCTAGATCTTCCCGAAGCATTGTAAGCAGAAGTAAGAAAACCGAAGAAAAATAATTTATTTAATGATTTTTGCATTTTTAAAAACAGTTTTAGGGTGAGTAAGAAAATATTTGTTGATATCCTGCGAGAAGTGGAGTCAGAGAAATCTTGATCTCGGAAAATCTTAATTTTCTTTTATGTAATTCAAGAGAATACTCTCTTCCCTCTAATTTTTGTGTTGTACTATATTAAACAAAGGAATTATTTTAATACACTAATGGAAAGTCTTATTATTCTACTCATATGTTTCAAAATGATTCTGATCAACAAATTAATTATTGAATTCACTTTACAACGGCATGTGAATTCAATTCACGTCAAGAATCTCAAGTGAATTCAATTCACTAAAATCATAGGATTTTCGGAATGCAGAACACGAACTTACAGCTGTCATCTTGAGTGGAATGCAGAACACCAAAATATTCACTTTCGAACATGCAATCCACAATTCATAGTTTCGTTCGGAATGCAGAACACCCAATTCCACTTTTGGTGGTTGAATTCACTAAAAGTGGAATGCAGAACAGGGGGGTAAAAAACGGAATGCTTGCATATTTGACAGCTGTCAAGTAAATAAAAAGAATCCAGTAATTTCCGATCCGTCAAAAACTATAGATGGCAAGACTATATTAAGCTAATGAACATTTTATTGAAAATAATAATCGGGGAACTTCATCGGGTTTTTTCTATTTTTTTCCTTCTGATAAGAGAGGGGAATTTATTTTTTATTATTATTTTAATAACGAAAGTTTTATTTTTTTTTGCTAATTATCAGATTTTTTTTTTATTTAATCAGACAGATAAAGAAGCACGCCATAAAGTGGGTATACTTCCTCCACTCCAGACACGAGTTTTCGCATTTTCTATTTCCGGTAAATGATTCACTTTCTAGGTGAGAGGTGTTTAGTCACACACCTGTTGCTTGTTATCATAAAGATGTTCTTAGAATTATCTAAGCGACGTCTGACTGTTAGTGTTAATCGTAGTTACATGCGATCTAACTTAATCTGATGATGATTAACGTATTAATCATGTTATGGATAATACGACCAATTAGCGTATAAATATTCAGAGAGTGCATGTTAATTGCAATGGAATATGAAGCCTTAAGTAGGCACGTGAATAAATTCAATATTTATTTCTACTTTTTGTGTTTTGAACGAGGAATTGTTTACCTAATTTTGTTTGTCAATATGTTGTGTTTCTGAAGATTATTGTTGTGCTTGTTTTTGTTTATTGTGATTTGCTGTAAAGGGGAAGTATTGACTTTGTCAAATTTTTCCATTGCAAGCTGGTTGTACTTTTTGGTAGTTATCTCTCTTGTCAGTGTCAGTTTGAATGTTTTACCAATTGCAGCTCGGACAGTTATGACTTATGAGCATATACTTAGAACGCCACTCCCATACGTCTTTAAGGTTCCATTTCGCTGTCAACTAGACAATCTATTTGAAAATAAGTACAATAGTACAGTCGAACTTCCCTATAACGAACTTCTATACAACGAAGCTCTCCCTATTACGAATTTTTTTCAAGTACACAGCTTTTTCGTTCTACTTATAACGAATTTCCATACAGCGTATTTTTCTCCACAACGAGCAAATTTTGTAGCTGGAAATCGAAGTCTCCTGCGTTTTTGTCTCCATATAACGAAGTTTTCAAATAATTTTCTGTATCGCAAATTAATAAAACTTTGTACCGAGAAAAAAGTAGGAAATAATGAGGGAATCCCTCAAAAGTTGAAATAACAACAGAATGCTGATAAAGTGTTATCTACATTGGGACGAATTTCTTCATCAATTGACGTATTTCGAACCTTTCTGGCGATGAGGAGTAACGTACCGACTAATGTGTGTGAATCTTTAAATATATTAGAAGATTTTGTTGAGGAAGAAAAATGGAAGAGTGTAACACAAACTAAAATTACTGATTAATATTAATAAAAGTTGATAAAAAAAAAAATAAATCCTAATTTCTGTATAACAAATTTTCTATATAACGAGGTAATTTTCTGGTCCCGTGCGGATTCGTTATAGGAAAGTTTGACTGTATCTCAAAAATGCTTCGGACGATGTTCACTTTTCTCTATGACTGGATATGGTAAGACCGAAATCTTGACTTGATATGGCTGAATAACGCTTCTATGTTAGAAGGAAAGCCACTGCTTTTGACAGCTTTTACTTCCTGTCAACATTGACTTCCGTGACATTTTGTCGGCCGCACACATGTTCATTTGTTCCCCATTGTCCACCTGAAGACAATAGGAACAATATTAACGACGGAGTGACTGAATTATAAACATCACATCGTTCCCCACCGCCACCCCTTAATAAATACTTAAATAAATCATTCCACCATAACTACATGTATTCCAGGTGAATCCAATGAACAAAACGCACTGCTAACGTTCATGCGAACGTCACAAAGTGAAACCTTGAACTTTATAAATTGCACATACGGTTTACATGAACATACACACATAACATGTTATAAGCACGAGTACGAATACAAGATACATACAAGATACTTGTTGTAATATTAACAAATTTACATATGTATGTAGGTGCCAATAAACTTTGAGAATAAATAAAATAAAATAAAATCTACTTAATTGGCTCGCTGAAGCACCGTTCCACTTAAATAAGAATTACGAGTATCTCATGCACGATCCGTGACCAATTTGCTTTTTTTTTTCGTTTTATCCCATTTTAAAATAGCTCTCAAAAAAAAATATACATATGTTACATATCTCAACATTCGGAATTCCCAGGAATACATTTTTATTTAAGTTTCACAATCATACACCACGTGGGCACCAAACGACATTCCTTATCATCACATTCATTTATGTTTCAGCCAGAGATAGTAAAAGAATTAAGTAATCATTTAAGCTCTTTTAATAAATCAATAATTTACTTATTTTAAACTTACTCTTAAGAATGAAATTAATAATAATGCGACCGCGCGTTTTTTCACGATCGGATCTTTCAGCGGTGTTGGCACTGTAGAATGTACTCGTACGTTCTACCACTTTACCGGTCTAAAGTCAACTAAGTTTAGTGAATGAGTGAAATGATCGTTCTATCTAATACATTTAACATTTCACTCAAGTGTGGGAGATCTCTGTGTTTGAAGTCCGAACAAATATTTTTGTTCTAGATAAGACCACCTGTTCGACAGATAACAGATTGAGTGTACTCATAGCATTTTAACAAAAAAAGAGACTCAAAAACGAATCGCTTTCCTAGACTGATAGAAATAGTCTCATTTGTGTTTGCCAGTTCCGGGTAGGATTAGGAGTTCATACTACATAATGCATATGTATGTGCAGGTACATGTAAATGAGTTTTGTTTAGGCTTTTTTTCGGCTTTCTTTTCTATTTGCTTGCGGTTGGTTTTTGATTATCGTTTGCTTTGTAGAAATGAAAATTAAATTGAGTGCGAATTTTTTTCTTTTTCTGCTCATTTGAAGGTCTGGTGCACACGCCTTCTTTCACACTGCTTGGTGCATTAGCTATCAGCCAGTTGTGTGCATGGTTTTTGTCTTCGTAAAGATTGAAGGTCAACTTGAGTGGTAGAGATTGCCAACTGCGATTCATAAACAGCTGATTTGAAACGTTAAATATGTATGTTAAATCTTATGTATGCTTTTAAGAAAAAACTTTTGTAGACTTACAAAATCAAGCCTAAGAATGTTCAAGATGATTCGAAGTGGTGAATATTTGAATGCGTATCCTCAGTGAATTGCACTTAATTCTCATCTATTCTCGGCTTTTTTGACAGTCAAATGGTATAAGCGATTGGTACCTGATTTTAAATCGGCAACCTATGATGATGGTGGAAAACAGGATTTTTTTATAGCCTGGTCAACAACACGTAAAGATTCGTAGAAAACAGCTTAAAAGAATACGAATAAGAATTTATATATTTAATTTGGCACCAAGGAAGGCATCTGTCATTTTAAGTTTTATCTTATTTTATTGGAAGATACAAATTGAAACCGCGTCAACACGCGACATATTTATGTAAGTCAAATAACGCTCAATTCTTGCTATAAGAATTGCAGAATTTCTTAGGACTGTTTGGTATCTATTAGGTCCGTTTGGTGTGTCTTTTTCGCGTAAGTGATTGATGTCTGTCAAATAGTAGAATCTTCCCAATGAGAGAGATATCCTCTCAAAGAGAAAAAAACTTTAACAAAAGACACCAAACACTATTGAAACAAAACCTGTCAATTTGTTGTTGTTTTCCACTACAATGAAGATTATGACATTTCTCAAACTGGCTTGGGTTGACAGAGTTGAACAGTCCACCCCGATGAAAAGGGCTTGCAGATTACAGATAATTCATCGCAAAGAGAGAGCCAAATGAGGGTAAAAAAAAATTGAGAGCCATGAAACTGTCGTGATTCTATGAAAGTTTACATAGTATTGCGAAAACTAGCGACACACCAATCAGACCTATTTTGTGGTCATATTGGACAAACCTGTCAAATTGGATAAAAATGTCAAATAGTAAATAATCTAAAAAGTGGGCGAAAATATTCTCAAAGAGTGTAAAAATTACACAAAACTAACCAAACGCTTTGAAACACTTTGGATGACACACCTGTCAAATTCTCACTAATAAATGAAGATTTATGACATTTCACAAACTGTCAGATGGCTGCTTTAACAGCTTTTGCACACTCATTCAAAGAAAAATCCGGTGCATAAAACTGCAACTCTGTCAATTGAGGGGCAATTTTTGACATTCTCATTTGGCTCTCTTTTTAACGATTTGCCGTGATTTTTTTTGGTTAACAAACACATAATTCATGTGATTTTATGAAACTTTACAAAATATTAAGAAAAATAAGTTACCAAACAAACCTAATGTCGGGAACTTGCACCAGACTTTTCTTGACATAAACTACATATGTATGTACTGTACATAGGTCAAGTGAAGACAGGGTTTAATGCAACTTTTATTTCATAGTAAAATTAATTTGCGCTCTAACTGACTTTTCAATATTTACTATCGTCACTGTCTCATAGTTTTGTTTATGCAGCTGAATGTCAGTTTGTTTGGGCGGTGTCAAACAAATGAAACGTTTCTAAGCTGCGGCTTTTGTTAATTGCAAAAACCATTTCCCATGCTAATTCCCTTGTTATCTGATCTTATAACCTTCAAATTACCCACATTCGTAGACTGAGTGATTTTTTTTTTGTTGCAGTCTATCCACGATTATATACTTTGAGATAAGTACAAAATCCCACACGACACTATCAGTTGCGAATATTGCCATTTGAATTCGGTTTAAGTTTTTTTTAATTGTGTTTGCTACCGTTTCGTAGAGATAATGAAAGTAAGATCGCAAAAAAATCGTGTCATCACGTTAGAAAGTATTTGACTTGTACAATTAAATAAAATTTACGAGAATAAGTTTTACGATCGTCTTGCTACTTGTCTGACATCTGAGCTATTAAATAACAAGGCTCTATCTAGATTTGTATGTGGGTGAAGTACAAGTTTATTGAATCGGTTTCCAGTTTCAAAGCTAAGCAACCATTCTGCGATGTGTTAATTTCTTAGGAAAAGAAAATGTAAAACAACTAGACACTTGTAAATTGATCATGTGAAATTGAATGAATGCCATTAAAGAGAATAATTATTATTCCTTTTCTTGAAACACTACAATCCAGTTATTAAACACATTATTACGAGAATGCTAATAAAAGTCATTAGTCACAAACGTATTTTTTGTTTGAAGATACGGTATTTAATATTTATGATGTCAATTTAATAATACTGGATAAGCAATAGCACCGAGTTGTTAAATTGGCCTTTTAAATTTAATTTCGCAACTGGGTGTAAAGCTTTGCTTTTTAAGACAAAGCACACAACATTGAATCTCTAACACTGCGGGAGAATGACGTACGTAATAGAAGCTCTGTTCGATTTTGGTCGCTCTTAAAAGTGTCAATTTAAGACGAACAAATTGCACTGACACTTGAAATCCCGTTTGACATCGAACGCGAATAAGTTGGATTGTCAGACACAAAGGCACCTAAATTCGCAAAACAGACAAACTCAATATTGATAGGAAAAACTAATTAAACGTCAAAAGAAATTTGATACTTTAAATCTAAAAGTTACAACTAAAATAAAATATAAAACATTACATCCTTATCTTCATCTACCTAGTAGACGAGACGGTAGATTTAGATTCTCAGAAAATATAATATCCATGGACATTTTTTTTTTGCTAATGTCACTCGATTCGTCGTCTGCCGAAGTGCGCGTGTGCACCTCTCTAGTTTCAAACAGCCACACGTGCGACTGGCGCGGTTCGTGCTTTTATAAGAAACCAATGCAGTGGAAAACGTCCGGGTTTTTTTTTTTAAAGACATTAAGTAACAGATAAGATTTCAGTTCAAGAAAATAATATGTTGTATTTTTTATGCCAAACATGTAATAAAAAGCCTTCAAGATTTACCGCTTAAGTTTTTTTTTTTTGCTTCCAAATGATTTGATGGGAGATTTCTGCAAAACTTCACTTTTTTAAATTCATTGCAAAGGGTTTTTAATAGCTGTGTCCGAACTTTGACAGCTTATTGCTCTAAAGTTTCAAGTGACAACGCCATTCATTCTTTGACCTTTGTGTTTTATCATAGTCGCCATTTCACCATTAAAAAACGAGTCGAAATTGTTAAACATTTTTATAAAAAATCGTGTTTTATACGTCAACCGCTGCGACATATTTACGGCCGAAGGGATTGTCCAACTTATGCAACAGAGGCATACAAAATAGGACCTCTCGAATCGAGTCCTCGCCGAGGTATTTTAATTTTATTCAATTGAAATACCTATATTCTAGCGGTACCTACTTTGTACACTGAAGTAAGGCAAGGCATACTTTTGGACTTCGATACACCATGCAAAACGCTGTACCTGGAGAGAGAAAGTTGGGGCACATTGCGGTCTTCACGGATGGGTCGAAAATCGACAGTGGTACCGGTTCTGGAATTTATTTAAGAGAACCGGAGCTAAATACGTCTTTAGGACTTCCGAATGACTGTAGTATTTTTCAGGCGGAAGTTCTGGCGGTACAGAGAGCGGCGGAGCTGTTAGTGACGAAGCTGATCTCAGATAATGATATCACCATCTACATCGACAGTCAGGCCGCGCTCAGAGCACTAGAATCGTATATCGTTAAATCCGCAATTTTAGAAGGTTGTCGCTCTGCGCTCAAAACCCCAAGCAGACATAATAGGGTTAAACTATGTAAGGTGCCAGGACACTATGGTGTAGAAGGAAATGAACTCTCGGATGAGCTAGCAAGAAAGAGGGAGGGGGCACTGCCTATAACCGAGATGGTGAGTCACAATCAAATTTTACAATTTTGCAGCGAAATCAACTGTTTAGATGGAAATGTTTCGGCTTAGGTACCATCAATAGAGGGTTCCAGGGGATGGCATGGTGGGCCATCGTGCCTAGTGTTTTGTGATGGCTTAGCCTCATAACCCCGTTCTAACCTAACCTAACCTAAGGCAGGGCTGAGTGCTATAACCTTTATTTTAATTTAAAGTTTACATTTCACTGAGTAAGTTTTCTCGAACTTCACTTTAATTAGCAATCATAACTGTGTTTCTAATTTTGTTAGTTTTTTTTTTCGCCATCTAACCCTTTGACTAAAAATGATTACCTAAAATCGTTGCCAACAATCATTTATCAAACTCTGTGGTAAGGAAATAAAAAAAAATCGAACAGTCCATATCAAAAGAATCCACAAATTATTTACAACATTTCAATCCTGAAAAGTAAATCTCGTAAAAATCTAAATTTCCCATTAAAAGAAACACGAAATTGTAATGAAAAACAGATTTGAATCGAATCATTCCCGCCACGATCGCCCAATTCTGTTACCTAGCCAGCGTTTCCCATAGGGTAGCATTGACTTTGACATAGGAAGGGGGCCACGTTGATTGGTATTTTAGCCGTCGATTAGAAGCGTCAATTGCCAATTTAAAGTGAAAATGAAATGAAATTCTCGGTTAGTGGTTTCACCCTCCCTTGTGTGAGCTATTTGGGGGTTTTTGTTTTTTTTTTTGAGCAATTGTTACACGTACCTACGCTGTCATTAGTTATAATTACCATGTGCGTCATACTCGTATATGCACGAGCCGAAGCGCTTTGTTTACGTTAATCGCTATGCGCTAGCTAGGTGGATTGATTTATCTAAAATTTACCTTATTCGTGGAATTACATGTCTGTCAGGGCGTTTGGCATTTGGCATGTGTTCATAAATCAATAATTTTGACATTCACACGTTTGACAGGTTGATCCGTGTAGGAAGTCAAAAATGGATTAGTGGAATTTCTCTCTAAATTTAGCGATATCAAAAATAATATTTGTGTGATTTATTTATAAAACACTGTTAGTTGAAAGGAATTAATAGAAATTTGAAATGTGCAGTCACAAAATGACAGCTAGTGCTAGTCAGGCGAGGAATGATTGTGGCAATTTTGTTCTTAATGCGTTTGTTTGACTGAAACGACATTTGTCACAGAAGTTGGAAATGGGAAATGTTTACACGCTTTGAACAGGTTGATTGAAAAACAATTGTTGAGGCAAAATGCGCACATCAGAGATTTTAAATCGCTCTCGCTACACGATAAAATGTGACATTTCTATTTTTGTAAAAAAAAAAAAATGCAATACAATTAAGCAATACGGTTATTTTCGTTTAGTTGAAGCAAATAAGTTAAATTTCATGAGTTTTGAAATTATATCAACAAAGACTAATTGGGTTGTGACTTGACTTTTATTTCAATACGTTCGTTGGGTCAGGTCAGGTGGCTATCTACCGTACTCGGTGGGGTTTACTTAGAACAAAGAAGGTCCATTGATTCTTACCGGTGCTCTTGGAACCATTTTTAATGATGGATAAATCCCATATTATATTGATATTATGTGCTCTGCTGATTCTTAGCAGACTGAGGCCAAGACTGTTTAGCGTGATTACACGTATCAAGGTTACGTCATTTTTCACGTTGTGACTTATCGTTTCTATTGGTACATGGGGTTCACTTTTTTTATAATTCCCCAGTTTTTTACCTTTGTTGGCAAGTGCACTGTTTACCTGGGATGTCTCTATGACTAGAAATTTAGCACAGGGTTAGCAAGCATGACACGTTTAGAGATGCACGACAGTGCCTAACCTACGTTGGGTCAAGAATTACAAAAAAGGTGGACTAGTTAAAAAGAAAACGTTGCTTGTCTGCTTGGGATGTGGATGAATATAAAGATTTAAGCCAATGGAAACAGTGCATGATAATAGGTAACCCTCTAGATTAAAGACTCTTCAAATCTATTTTTTTTTTTTTTTAATTTTATAAGCTCAGCCAGCAACCTTCAACTTAACTTCCAGACTCACAACCACTGCACCATCAGTCACCAAACATATAACAAAAACATACAAAAAATAAGCTTTTAACAATTAAATGAGCAACACGGAAAATATTGGATTGAGCCAAGATTTTCAAGGAAAGGAGCACTACAGCGTTCCAAATCTCAAATTTTCAAAGTTTTAAGATTCGGTTTTAATGTGACAAGTAGTAAGTGCGTCGGACTACTGAGCCAGCGGTCTTGGGCTCGAATCCCGCCGCAAACATCTAAAAAGTTTTTCACAGTGCCCACCTCTTTCGAATGTCTGACAAGCATCAAAGAGTATCATTTGTCACGATTGAGTTTCTCAACTCGCCGTTCGGAGTCGGCAAAAAACTGTAGGTCCCTTCCATTGATGCAAAAATATAACACGCACACACAAATGGTTGCGAGAAGCAGGCCCAGGTTCACCTCGAGCTGTAGCGCCAAATAAGTAAGTTTAATGTGACAAACTTCGAACTAAGATAGCCCGGTGCCGTGACATTGTGCCTGCCTAGCGACATTATGCCAAAAATGATAATTTGGCATAATGACGCTTTTGAAAGTGACATGAGGCCGAATATTAGCATTTGGCATAATGTCGCTTAGATAAAGCATCATATGGCCAATTTGGCACTATGTCACTTTGGGTTTTGTGATTTTTCTTACCATCATAGTACTTGCGCTTTATTTGGCGAACGAAATTTTAACTATTACTTTATCTTATGTTTAAAAACTAAAGATTAGATTTAAAAATTGGATATTTTATTTTTGTGCATTAGATAAAGTAATAGTGAATAATTCGCGCGGCGCACTACGTGGGCGTCTGTTAAATGTCATTAAGCAAATATTCCTTAGAGCCTTACTACAAAAACAGATGATTAAAAAAACAGTGGCTAACGAGCAAAATGTGTACAGTCTCGGGCATACTTATGGGTGCCATTTGGCTGTATGCCACTTCTACAAAGCGTCATGGGGCCAAATTTGGCCTAATGTCACCAACTGGATTGGCCTTATGACACTTAAACTAAGCGTCATTATGCCAAATGTTAATATTCGGCTTAATGTCACTTTCAAAGGCGTCATTATGCCAAATTTTCGTTTTTGGCAACTATGTCACGGCACCGATAGCCCATATGATCTGTGGAGCAAGGTAGCCACTGAAGGATTTAAAAAAGTCTCAACAAATGGTCACGAAACAGAGAAATTTGTACATGGTATAATTTTACCTTTTTTCAAATACATATGTAAATCTCTGTCAGAACTTTAGATTTAAATCATTATTGTAAACTTTAGTTTAGTTTTCAACTAAAAGACATTCACAATAAATTGAGTTTTTTTTTAATGCTTCTATGAAATTATTGCTTAAAAGATTTGTTATCTACATACTTGGAACTTTGTGTTTTTCCTGAACAAAAGCTGATATTTTCTTTTTGTTTTAAAAATATCAAATTTTGAATGGATAGAACTAGGTATATACCTACTTTGCTCCGAAAAATGGGGAAAAAAAAACTCAATGACTCAAATTTTAAAATGAACGATTGGCGATTTTTTGAGCTCGAGCTGCAACTAAATTGAGATGGATTACGGTATTTTTTCTATTGAAACACTAAAAACACCAATTATTGCTAAAAGTTTTAACATGATTGGAATGTTGTAAATTTCTGATCCGATTAAAAAAATTAGCAAACTATATTTGTTCTATTATATTCACATAAAAAAATCTTACACAATAATGATCCAAAGATCGCCATCCAAACAGCAAAAAAAACCTATTCACTTATTTCTTTCCTTTTGTCTTCTGTATATAAGAAAGGCGTAACAGTTCAACTCGCAGATAATAAAGCTTTCGTCGATCGATAAATCCCACAAGATCACTTAATTGCAATATTTCGTTTTTTTTTTTTTACTTTTCTTTCACCAACAAACCAACAACTGTATACTTTTGTTTTCTCTTTTTTTTGTGTACACAAATTTATGCAATGCTCGATTATTTAAAAATTATATCACCATCGATCACCACTTGATCGAAAAGAAAACTTATTTCTTTGTGCAAAAATCTTGTAACACTTTCAACTATTAAATAAATCAAATAAGTTAATAAATCTGTACCGAACAATCTATGCACACTTTGTATCTCACCGACGGACGACGCGGATACGCGATCAGTTTTTAGATCTTTTATAGAAAATTCTCACAGCGGAAGTGCAAAGAAAAAAGAAAGACCGAAGCGATCACAGGGTGAGATACATTTCGTATCTGAGGGTTGTGCAAGACCATCAAAGTCTACTGTCTGCTCTCGGCGAGGATCTTGTATGGGAATAAAGCTCTAATTGAGTTATCGACTGGCGCATGTTGAATTGCTCAGCAAAAAAGTACTTTTTTGAGTTATTTGTTGTTTGTTTGTGTTTTTCCCTGTTGTCTGACCCAAATGAAATTGCGATTCACCTGAGTTGAGTTTGAGCACAACGAACCATCACAATATGTAATTGTGTTATCAAGCGGTTTTTCAGTGAGTTGGCAGGCACGTGCTTGGTAAACAACAATTTTTCAAGTGATTTTGGTGAATTTAGGTGGGAAAACCATCGACTGTGCATTATGGCAGATCACTTGAGATCGCTTGAAGATCGATCAGAAAACAGAGAAAGATCACCTGACTGATTATACCGATCTTGATGAAGATACCTCAATTGCAGCACTTTCACCCCTCTAAGTAGCAGACTAGAAAGTGCAAAAAACAACTGAATAGTTCGTAATTCCTAGAAAACTGATTTTGAAGATATTGAGTGCAATCATATGTATTTAGAAAGCGCAGACGTTTTTTTTTTTGTTAGCAAACATTTGTCGAACACCCGAGAAATCGGTCAAGGTCGATAGTTTGTTCGGTTAGTGTGCCACTGTCTGTTTTTTGCGAAAGATTTGAAGGATGATATCACACACGCACATGAACATATGTTGAGAACAGATATCACACAATCTGCATGAGTCAACAGGCTTTAGAGACCATAACGAAACGCAGAAACCCTAAAAATACCATTAATCGGGTCAGACAATGACTGTCGGTACGATCAGCCAGAGATGTGAGGCCATTGATGGTGTTGGCGTCATTATTTGCGTGCCGGAGCGTTATTGGCTTAAATTAATGCATCTACGAGTCAGGCTAGAAAGAATGCCGACAGTTCAAGTGATCGTGCGAGTGACTTTATGAGATCAAGTTTATATAAGAGTTTGCAACGTTTCCTATGTGTTGTCAATAAAGCATTGAAGATTGTCTTGTCTTCCGACCAGGAAATATGTTGCTGCTTGAAAATCGGGACAGTGATCGTATTCAGTTGTTGTACGACCGATCTCTGATCATCTGGCCTGCTTGAGAGAACTTTAAGGGTATCAAGAGTTTAGGGAATCCTTTACATTCTGACTGTTCAGAATATTCAATTGTTTTGCCTTTTCTTCAAATATTTGGAAAGGGGTAACTCTGAAATTATCATTCACAATATCAGATGAAGGTTTAAGTGAATTCGATTAGTTTTTGAGTTACGCAGGCGTGACATCAGCATGGCAAGATTCTTCTCTGTAGTTAAACCAGTTATGGAATACTAAGTACTCATAGAACTTCTATATTCTAAATTCGTGGAAGAAATGCCACTTAATGTCCGTCAGTTATGGACGTACCCTCATTCTCCGTAATCAAAACGAGAACAAAGAAACTTTAAAAAAAAATATAACAACAAAAATTCATCTCAAAAGTCGACTTGTCGTTGCCGTTTGCGATTATTGTGTGGATGAATGTGGACCCCTTTTTTGTTGTTCAATCAAGCATTCATTCATCGTCTGTTCGTTCCATAAAGGAGGTCAAAATCCTTAAGGTTCTTGTCCTTTTTATAGTCTCCGCCATTCCACGCGCTTCCTCTCCTCGTTCGAAAACCTTACAATTGCCATGATGAAATCTAAACCGGAGATAAAAAGCCGAAAGGTACTTCAGGCAGACTGTCTGTATCTTTCATCGGCGTACACTGACCTTAAACGTCTCCGACGACGACGGCTCGACGCAGTCTCAATAGTTTTTCAGCTCAGTTTCTTTTTCGGTTCTCATGCTTCAATGGGTGATCCATAACTTTAAAAAAAAAGTAAAAAAAAAACCGAATTAAAGAAGACCTTGGAAGAGGAATGAACTATTGAACCACAATTAGAGAAAAAGTCACGAATTCTAAAACTCATTCTAATTTTAATTTTAGATTCGCGATTTTCCCGGTTTTGTTTTGCAAATGCAAATCCACTTGTGCGCTGGGATTTGTTAATTGAAATTCTCGTCGAACCATTGAACTGCTATCAGACGAGGCGCCATACAGTTGCGCCCCATATTGACGCAAGTCAATTGATATTCCATTCATATCCATGAAGTAGACAAAGAGACTAGAGACCTTCGTGCATTTTAATCTCTTTGTTGCATGATGCGGAGCCCATGAGGGATTCTTTTGCGTCAGTTAAATTTTATGTTCAATAAGTGCAGGGGAATTATTTCCAATTAACTGGTTTATTTCTTTGTTGCACATTTTGTACGACTCTGCGTCTCAGGCAGGATTTGAAAGTGGAGAAGGTTTAAAGTGGCGTTTTTTTTTTTTAGTGAAAGTAGTTGTTTACAGAGATGTTAAAGTGTGAATTATGCTCCTTCTCCGGGGCCTGCTTTTCGCCAGCATTTGTATTCGCGTGGAATGTTTACGCTGGGTAAGCCTTTGTTTACATCAAAAAAGAATCAGGATTTCCTTAATTTTCACCAAACTTTAAGACTTACAAATGTTAAAACGCTGTTTTACTTTTTTGTGTCATTTTTAGAGAAAAAAAATTTTAGAGTGCAAAAGAGTATACAAAAAAGACAATTTTAAGCCGAATACCATCCCTGTATCCTTTATCTGTCAAATTATTGAGCGCAAGTTTTTTAGTTCAAAGCACACATCAAGTGCACTCTGAGTAAACTGAGGGTGCTTAAAGCGCATTCGGAATAGTTATGCATAAATAAAAGATCTATTAATATTAGTTATTAATTTTTTTTTAACTTCTACGCCAAAATAACAAGCCATGCCCGCCATTTTAATTGTTTTGAAAATTGTTTTCCTTTAATCCTGTCAAATGTAACATTGGCTCAGCTTTTTACTCAGAATGTTCAGTCCATTGATTCTGAGCACGTATAGAGTTCATTCTGAGCACGCTTTTTTCTTTCTTTCTTTCTTTCTTCTATAGGAGGCGCTACAGTTCGGGGTGAACTAGGGCCTATCTCTCGCAACCATTTGTGTGTGTGTGTTAAGCGTGGTACACTGTCGATCAAAACTGATAGTTTTGGTTGATATCCCTCAAAACTGATAGTGTGAACAACTGTATTACGGCTTGTCGATCAAAACTGATGAGGTGCAAACATTTATGCTACTTACTGATGATCAGCGGCCAGCTGTTTTCGCTCGATTTTGTGTACACAAATTCTGTCATTCAAAAAACAAACAAAGGAAGAGAGGGTCGAAAACCACCAACAACGATGATTTGAGTGTCAAACAAAACCTATAATGCGATCAGTTTAGGTTGTCAGTATTGATCGATAATGTGTACCACGCTTTATATTTATGCGCGAATGAAAGAGACCTACAGTTTTTTTTTGCCGACCCCGAACGGCGAGTTGAGAAGCTCCCCATGACAAATGATACTCTTTGAATGCGTGTCAGACATTCGAAAGAGGTGGCACCATGAACAAAAATGTTAGGTGTTGGACCCGGGCAGCAATGCGTAGTAGTCCAACCACTTTCTTACCACTACACCACGGTGCTGAACTATTAACGCAAATATAATTATATGTATATTGTGGTTTGTGGTTTTGACAATTTCGGATACAATACAAACTCTGTTCAATACTTCAAGCCAGTTCGTATGAAATCAGTTAATTTGCATTGCTAAAACTATTTCCGTCGCCAGTGCCAGTGTAACCAGTGATGAAATAGTGAATGGATTTCTGTATTATGCCTTTTTCTTTTATCTATATGTACATATGTACAGTCCTGTGCAAAAAATGAGGACCACTAGGATAATTGTTTACTTTTGTTCTTATATTCTTCAGATGAAGGTTTTGTACTAAAGTTGAAAAGAGTCTTTAAATATATACTAAGTCTACAATCTAATTACATTTTTATGTTTGAAAAAAAATTAAAAATATGTTAAAGTTGAAAGTCAATATTTTATAAAACTATCCTGCTGGTCTTAATTTTTTATACAGAACTATATTAACTAAGTATTTTACACAACGAATGTTCAGTGATAAAAGGTTTTTTGTATTTTTCGCTACTGATATTAATGGATTTTGTAATCTTTTGTTATATTTGCAGTGTCTTTTCAGAATACAGTGGACTCTCGTTAACTTGAACACGTACAAAACCAGGGCCGTTCAAGTTTTTGAATTGTTCAAGTTACTGGATCAAAACAAAAAAATGTAATTTTTTAAACATATTCAGTTTAATGTTTTCTTTTATTAATAAATAATAAGGCAAACATTTGTTTTTAATACAACTTTGAAAAAGAATTGTTATTTTAAAATTTTTGGCCTTGTGTACTGCGTTTTATAAAACAAATACTCGAAGAGTCTGGACGACTGTCAGATCCGGGAATGTTCTTTCGTTTTGGCTAGCAATTCGATGGTTTTATCGAACAGTTCAACTGATTCCTTATTAATAACATTATTTTGTACGATAAAGACATTAACAAGATCAGACTTTTTGATTCAAACACGCAACTTGTCACAGTAAAAATCACTTGGAAAATTATTTATAGCTTTTAACTCAGATACAAAAGAAATTTTATGGGATTCCCCTTTATGAAAACCATTAATATTAGTAGCAACATATGTAGTATGTACATAGTTGTAAAGCGAAGATTCCAATTTAAAACAATTTTGGTTGTCACATAAGATTTGTTCAAGTTGAAGAGGTTTTCATTTTTTAATTGTTCAACTTATAGAGTACTTCATGGAAAAATTCAAGATATCGAGTCTTAAAAACTGTCCGTTCAAGTTATAGAATACCTATAGCTATAGGGGAAATATATATATATGTTCAAGTTATTGGATGGTTCACGTTACCGAGAGTCCGCTGTACTTCATAATATGGTTGCTTGAGAAAGCCACATTCTATTGTAATACTTTTATTTATGTATATGAATTATTATACTTACTCTTCGAAACTCAAACGAGGTGGGTTAACATAACACACCTTATACAAGCAGGTGTATATACATACTCGTTGTAGACAATAGCTAACTGATCATTAGCGAAAAACATGTGACCATGACAAGATATAATGTGTGATTTCGCCAGAGAAAATCCACCGCAGTCAAGTGATCACGGTTAAATACAAATAACACTTCCATGGACGTCATTTGTGATACTTGGCAACAAATAATTTCCAAAGATCATTAAGGAATCAGGTGACTTTTTAATTAGACACGACTGAGCTTGAAAAAGGGTTACGGATAAATGATCACATTTTGTTTTGACAGACATGTACTCAAGTACTCGAAATAAAAAGAAGCAGTGAAATATGATAATTAATTTCTAACCGGTTTTAAATTACAAGCTTTCGCGGTCATATGTCATTGAACGATCGTTAATTCTAGTACTTTTTTTTTTTTTGAATTACCAATTGTAGAGACTTTATGGGAAACAAAGACGAGTTTTTTCTGTACAGCTGAGAAAAACTTTTCGACAGCAGAGTAGACTTTTCTCTTCTTTGTTAAGATCAAAATTTGCCAAAAGTTTGCCACCTCTTTCGAATGTCTGACAAACATTCTAAGAGTATCTTTTTTCATGAGGTGATTCTCAACTCGCCGTTCGAAATCGGCAAGAAACGGTAGGTCCCTTCCATTCGTGCAAAAATATAACACGCACACACAAATGGTTGAGATAAGCAGGCCCTGCTTCACCCCGAACTGTAGCGCCACCTACAGAAAGAAGAAAGATGAGAGCTGTCCGTTTATAAGAACGCATTTTGTAATGGAAATGGGAAATATGGGTTCCCGAAAATGTGTCCGTTAATGCGAGCTGTCCGCTTAGCAGGGTGTCCGCCAATGAGAGTTTTCACTGTAATAAGATTTTTTAAGAACGTTGGGTTCGGCCTAATGTGGTTCCTTTTTCTTGACAGAGCATGGTTTGGGCTATCATTGATCCCACTTTTGACAGAAATATCAAAAGAGATGGGTCTACAGTATGAGGTTGATTTCGGATTAAACCACAAAGCGTCTCCTGTTAGCCCGATCATTAGTCGATGTGGGCTTAAAGACCCTTCCACTCCTCCGGTACAGTTGCATCATGTATCCTGTGCGTGTCACAACCGACGAATTTACATTTTTCTGAAAACATATCGCTGTCAATGTACTTCCATAATGTACTTCGGTAATTCAATTAAGCCCAAAAACATTTTTGACAAAAGTGACATTTTGTTTACTAAAAGCGATGCTCTCGAATGAAAAATAAATATTTAAAGAAATAAAGACGCGGGGCGTTCGAAATAGAAAATCAAATGATTTTACGATTCTTCCACTCAGTCTAACGGTTAACTAAAATAGTTATATGACGTCAAAACCTGCATGGTTCAACGAAAATTGATTTCAAGCAATTACGTTATTTGACATTTGTAGCCGGATTTTCTGGTACCCTAACGTCATAGATCATTTTTCTCGTCAACACTATGTGCTGTGCAATCAGACTGCGGACCCTGGGTCACTTTAAAGACGAGAGGCTCACCGGGCACAGAGCTATCTGGAGGGTTGTTTCAGAATCCCCTGGACTTGTCAGCACCCCAAGTGATCTCATAAAGAAAGAAAATATTTTGAAAACCGACTACCTGTCCTAGACTACATATATAAACTCAATTTCCCCAGCCGCGAAAACTGGCAACAAGAAATAGCTATTGCCAAAGTAGGAGGCACAGTAATATACACGGATGGATCACATATTAACGAAGAATCAGAAGCTGGTTAACACTGTCCTGATCTTCCAATGAATATATCCATTCATTTAGAACCCTCGGTGCAATTCTCTGAGGTGCGTAGACGAACTCGTCTATGCCAATACCAGAGACACTTGCGTATACATCTGCTCGGACAGCCAAGCCACGCTTAAAGCACTTGCAAGCCCAACAACTAACTCTAAGCTAGTGAAGGAATGCAAAAAAAATCAATAACCTCGCAAGACCGTACCCGGTGAACCTGCACTAAGTACCTGGCATAACGACATACCGGGGAACGAAAGAGCAGAGGAACTAGCAATAGCAGGCGCTGAAGACGTAGAAAATGTCACAGTTATGTCAAACTTAGAGATTGCAATCCCGGGAGCCCGGTAATTTTCTGGTCTAAAATATGCCGGGATTAGGACATTATAGTCCCGAAAATCCCGAGATAAGGACATTATAATCCCGGGATTTCCGGGATTATAATGTCTCAATCCCAGGATTTTCGGGACCAAAAAATGACCGGGATCGGAATCCCGGGATTGCAATCTCTAGTCACAATATAGGAACGGTGGTACAAGCGGTGAAAACCGCTTACAGTCTGTCCTTTGCAAGACGCCAGTCGCAAATGTAGTCAAATCCAAAAAAGGTAAGGTTGCCAAAGATAGGTAGAGCACAGATAAGACTGATGATTGGCTTATACACGATCCACATCAACATGCACAGACACGCGAACAGATTTAGACTAGTGCAACATAGCATCTGCTATGTTGTGAAGAAGAGGACGAAAGTATCGCTCACTTCCTCTGCGATTGTGCTGCTTTATGTGAAATAAGGCACAGCTACTTGGGAAGACACATCCTACCTCCTGTGCTGACATGCATCACTTAGATCCATCGATTTTTCGAAAACACTGGAGCTTAGACGACACAAGGAGCGTTTTTCGTGAATCCACATCCACCTTCTTTTACTTTTCCATTCTCCAATTTTTTAAACCCTTTCACTAACAAACCCCGAACCCGTTATTTCTCAGCCCAGTTCCTGAGTGGAGCACAACGGGCCCGACTAGATCTCTTCCTCACCAAACCAACCAACCATGTGCTGTGCATGGCTTGTTATCAGCAAAACACTGCAAAAATAATAAATATCACGGTTTATTATATCTGCATCATATTGTTATTGTCGTACAGCCAATGACGTTTATAATTCCTATACGCAAATGAAAAATAAATAAAAAAAAACCAAAACCCACTAATTAATTCTATAAAATAAAATGCTTGTCAAAAAGTTCAATTGAAAACCATCAATCAATTAACATACGAATTGTCGCCACCGACAACGCAACAACAAACAACTCTTCTTCGGAATAACAAAAGCACGCGAATTTGTTTATTGATATGTTGTGATAGTTTTGATATAAAATGAACGTACATAATGTACATATGTATGTATTCCCCATGAATCATTAGTACCGCGTGAATTTTAGTTTCACAACTGCTGTCATTCTCATTACACATAGATACTCAACTGTCTTGTATCTAAGAAATGAACTTCTGAATAGATTTATCCCTGAAAGGTCTTTAACCTTCACCCTTTTCGTTTGTTAGCGAAATATAAGTTAAAAAAAAATGTCAAAAACTTTTGAAATTCAAGTTTTATGTAAATACACATCCGTCAGGTATGAGAACTCCAATTTCCCGCGTGTATGTAAGTACTTACCAAAAATTTACTCAAAACCCGTGACCTGTATTACTTGAATTTTTTGCACAACACAGATATGATATTTTATATCTTTTCTTTGAGAATGATTTTCTTATGTTTTTTTTTTTAAATAATAATTTAAATAAATTCACATGGAAAATAAAAATTTAACAAAATTTATTTAACACGAAACAACTACAACCGTTCGTGTTAGGAACTCGATGGGGCTACATTGGTAACGCTTGGAGTTGGTTTTTTTAAATAACTTGCACTTGATTTAACTAACAATTAATAACGTGATATGCTTAATTGCATTTACAAAAAAAATAAATAAATAGATTTTCTGTGAACTTTTTACGTTTAAAGTGAAATTTTATATGCGAACACGATGCGTGGATTATTTTTAGACGATCAACGATCGACGACAAAACTCAAACTGCTCTCGGTTATTTGCTGACAATCTTTGAGTGGGTTTTTTTTATTTGATTATAAGTTGGCCACAGAAAGTGTGATTTGTCAGTCGAGTGATATGTGGACGTGGTTGAGTTAAAGTTTTTTTTCATTGCGGCCGAGTTAAACAAACTGAACCTGATATGCTCTTACAGATACAAATCCTATACGAGTATGTAGTATGAGTTAAGTTGGTGTTAGTGTTAGTCTAGGTAAGTGTGCGGAATGCGGAATAGAAAAATGTGCTAGGTGCTAGGCGCTGCTGAGACGAGTAGATAACAAAGATGTACAATTGAGTGAGTGAAAACTATTTTAGATTCAATTGGTGCTCGTGATAAGGATGAGTGAGTTTCCAGCACAGGGTGAATGAATTGAAAATTAGTCATGCAGATTAATATTCTATGTTTATGTCTACATTTCAGAGCGTCTTTGTTGTGAATGAAATGTTATTCTATTCTGTCTGGCCAACTCATCCGCTATCACATTTCCTGTGAAATTGAGTACCTACATATTATTAAAATGCATATGATAATCGAAAGGACCAACGATCAAATAGTTACACAAACACAAGTAGTAATGCATTTTGATTGCACCATAGTTTGTTCATATCTGGCTTTTTCTTTAAAAAAGATAAGATATTTTTGAGTTCGTTATTTTATGTTGTTTACTTGAAATTAATAACCAAACATACATGCATACCTACAACTTAAAGTCACACGATCTTGTGACAATTATAAATGTCACCACGCAGATTCCAAAAATACACCCACTTGCTAAATGGATCATCAATTACCACTTAAGCACATAGAGTAATCAGAATCGTTTCTGTGTTATGGTTGCGACTTGCGAAAGAAGCAACGACAAATTACATACAGTGAAGTGTAAAAAAATTGGTTAAAAGCATTATTTTGGAGTTTGATTCCTACAAACCAAAATGAGAAGCATTTATTTGAATGAAAATTCGTTGGTTACGATGAAAGATATCCAGAAACTACATCTGGGGGCAAGGTAGAGTTCCCGCCAAGTGGAGCACACAGCCGTACCATCTTTACTGGAAGCAGCTCAGGGTACTTTTGGCTCCTCTTTTTTTTTCATAAGTTACACACGCTTGTTTTACTTTTAAAAACATTTTTTATTATTCCGTTTTCAATATAAACTTACATACTAGACAAAAATGCTTAAATCTAATTTAAAAACTAACAAAACTGACTTATCTAGCTTACTGGCCCTTGGGGGGCACTCTATGCTTGACTCTATTTTTACAAACTATTGCCTTTCGGTCTTAAACTAACTATACTATGACTAAGCTAATTTAACAAATATTTTATTCCAAGAAAAATATTTACACACGCTAAAGGTGTTATGATAACCCTTTTGTTTTTAATTAGAATTCCATATGTAACAAATAGCGGGAGCTCATGAAGGACAAGAAAGAGAGACAGTGGATTTGTCTTGAACTTTGGACAGTCATTTTTCTAGAGATCTCGCCATGCTGAAATAAAATACCAAACTTTGTGTGTTCACCTCTTCTAATTCAATATATTAAAACACATGATTCTCTCATTTCGTTACGTCAGGAATTCAGATTCAGAGCCAGAAGTAGGTACATACAAGTGCTAGGAATAAAAAAAATACAAACACATCTTCAATTATAAGAGAAAAAGGCAACAACAACTACAGTTATAAAAAAAAAGCAAATAGAAGAAAAAAAACAGACTATTTCCAGACGTATAATAAAATATTATTCAGCTAGAAATGTATGGAGTGGTGGATATTGAGTGAGCTGTAAATGAAACACTAGACATGGGTCCACATACGATCTCAATACTTTTCACGGGCTCAGACCCTCAGAGTCCCGAAGCTTGTCTTTGATTTTTAGATGAAAGCTTTTCGATGGACGTTTCTTTTGAGGAGAGAGAGGGCACATTAACTTTTCACTCACGGAAAAACATCCCCAGACCTTAACTCTGGCTTTCGGCGGAAGTCTTTGAAGGCATTTATCGCTGATCCTTTGAGGATTTGCGGAAAATATTACGTATGTAGCTGCCACTGAACTGGTATAAGCGCTCACAGTCCTGATTTGATCGGACTCCTTTGTATGAAATATGAAGAAATACACTTCCCATTTGCTTAAGCATGTGTGTTTCAAATATCTAACGAGGTCTTAAAACGGTTACGGCTACTTTGTAATCTGTTAGAAAGCTTACAATGTTAGCTTTGTACCTGCGTTATGTAACTACCTATATTACTTGTTTCCCTTTTACTTAAAAGTAAATCAAATGCTTTTATCATTTCATTTAAAAATTATTTTTTTAAACAAATTTTAGTTATTACTGTGGTAGTATTATTATTTATTTATTTATTAGATTTAGATTTAAATTTAGATTTTATTGACTTTAAAAATAAATACAATTTACATTTTCTTAACTTTAAGTTTGACTTAAGTCTTTATATGGTTTGGCCAAAGGCCGTCTACCAATTAATTAATTAATAAAGAAAAATAATTTAATGTAATTACTATAAAAAAATGAATTTAATGCAATATAATTTAAAGTAATTAATTTAGAAAATTTCAAAAGCTAAAGAAAAAATAAATAAATTGAAAACAAATTACAAAAAAATAATCGAATCCTATTTTTCTGAAGAATTTTAATTTAGATAATTAAAGTTTAATGGGAATTGCCGTTGTTTATTTGATACCCTGAGGTAAGTAATTTTTATCCGCTTAGAGATTGGGAAATCGGAAAGTAACCAATATGGGAAAGTTCTAAATTTGCGGTTTCATTTTTGCTTTACCTACCTACTTGCTAGAAAGTAGTTCGAACAACAGTTGACAAAATTTTGAAGAGAAATTTTATCAAGTTTATTAACATACATACATACATGTGTGTAGGTATAACTGGTTGAAACCGTAGACAAAGGTTTTTTTTGTGGGTGAATAAATTGGGTCTGCCCCGGGCGGCCCCCACCCACGCTACGCCACTTAATATCTCATAACTACATTCTAATAAACTGCATTCTACATACTAATATACCCTTTTTGTGCTATTTGGGTTTTTATTCCATCGAAACCCCCACTTCTACTTACCTACCTACCTATCACCAGCTGAATGCGCCCCTATCGGGTGATTATTTTCTTTTTTTTAAGATGCAGTGGGTCTACATAACACCCTCGCTCCATCCTTAGCTCTAAAAAATGCTTCCGGGGCCTGAGCAATATTTTTTGCACAGCATTGCACGTCACTTTTGGAATGTGACGAAAGTGTTTCGCAGTTTACTCACTCACTTTTGGGTTCAACGAATAAATAATTTCACTGTGCTTCATAAAAAGAAAATAAAATAAATAAAAAAAAAAAAAGAATCCAAACTTGGTTCCATCCAGGATCGAACTGGAGACCTTCTGCGTGTAAAGCAGACGTGATAACCGCTACACTATGGAACCAGTTGTCAAACGTTGTTTTAAATTCGCATTTGAGTATTTTATTAATTTTTTTTATACAACAGCATTTATGAAAATTACACCATTTTCTAAATTAAATTTGTGGTAGTTATTTTTAATTTATACCGCTGTTTAGTAGTTTATAACAAAAAACTTAAAAATATGAGAAGCAAAAAGAACTCCACGTGTGCTTTGCTTAGTCTTATACCTAAATTAACTTTGGCTAAACTATGTTGTTACATTTACGCCGTTAATGCTGCACAAAGTTACTTTATTCCCGTCGGAACTTGGTTTAATTGAAGTAAATATCTTTGCCACTTCAATAAAGTAGGACTGTGTTAAATGTGTTTGCTTCTGTTTACTGGCCCCTACTTTTTTTCTCTGTATTTCGTTATACAATTTTATAAAGTGACTTATAAGCTGACCTCAAAAAAAGTACATTTCACTTGAACAACGCTGCTGACTGTAATTGAAAATGAGTAAGGTTCCACAAGTGCATAAGTCATAAGCCAACTGCCGACGATCTAGTAATAGGAGTATGTTGCATGTTTGTGTAATAACCGATGGGCAGTGTGAACAAAGCGCCTAAGATAATTGGTAATTTAAAGATGTCGGGTCTTCTAAGATTCATCAAGATCACAAACTGGTTTACGAGTTGGTAAAAAAGAGGATTTACTCCCAAACTATCAGGGAATTCACAATGGTCCTTCGGGTCTTTTTTTGTTTTTGTTTTATGGAGGATCGTTGGAAGGAAAAATCATCGAAAGACATTGCGGGTAGGTACGCGAGCTGACTTACTGTCTGCCTTCAAAGAATCGCTCCTATTCGTTGAACTAATCCTTCGGGTCTACGAGTGGAAATTATTACACACCGTCCGTAACCCAACCTAACCTAATTTTATTTTTGCACAAAAATCCTCTATGAGTTGTAAGTGTTGGCCGATAGGTTTAGGTCTCTAATCGACAGGTGAACTCCATTTTCTATTTCAAATGCTTTGCTACCGCGTTCAATAAACAATAATTTCAGAGTTAAAAATTCATCTCCCATGTCCTATCCAGCTGTAGGTCCCTTCCATTCGTGCGAAAATATAGCACGCACACACAAATGGTTGCGAGAAGCAGGTACTGGTTCACCCCGAAATGTTGCGCTACCTAAAGAAAAAGATCCTTACCCAGCAACCCGTGAGCATCCATTAATAAATCAGCGCTATGTAGTTAACAGTTGAATAGTTGAAACTTTCTGTCTGCCGCGTCGACTTAAGTATTTTTTCCTTCACTGTGTCTATTGACTGCATCTTTGATCTCCCTAGCCTAGTAGAGGGGTATATGCACTCAGTAATTAGACGGACACTGTATCTGATCCGGATTAAATTTACTCCACAAAAAAATGTTTTAACTTAAGGTATATAAAAATCAAATTGATAAATAATTATTTAGAAACATTTAACTAATATTTTATACGAATTTTACTATGTACTGTCAATCCGTGATGATGTCCTATACCAAACTGATCTTCATACTACGCAAAGAACTACTCATACAATCGTTTCTTACAACTGTGGTTTAACCCTTTGTTATTCATATACATGTAAATATGTAACTGTTCTACATGATCAGTTTCTAGGAAGCCGGCTAATTACTTTCTACTACTCGTAGTTGTCAGTATTCTCATCTTTGATCCTAATCGCCTCCGTTTCTCCTTAACTTACCCTCAATAAAACTTACCCATATGTATCTCCATTATACGCAGTGCATGTAAAATCTACATAACTCATCAGTTGGGCAAACACTTTCACTCACCATCACGGAAAGGGAAGACCCATGACATATACTGAGAACCAACAAGAAGAAGTGATCTTTAACTAATAGCTGAAGACTGGAGTTCCTGTACCTCAAAGCATAGTGAACAGAACATACAAGATAACAATTTTTAAAACTTTCTCAAATGGGCAATTTGTGAATTTTCCACTTATTCAATTCAATTCCATTTTTAATTACATATGTAGAAATTTAATGAGTAAAATTTAATTTAATTAGCAAAAAAAACGAGAAACACAATTTTAAAGAAAAATGATCCTGACAGAGTTCAATCTTCAATTACCCACATGAACTCCGGCCGCTACCTGTTCTGTTACAAAGTATTATAGAATATCCGTGTCTTTGTTCTATGACCCATTTCTATTCCATTATGAAGTATGAACTTAGCTTATTATGTGAAGAAACAAATTGCGGGCTAGTGTCTAATCATAACCAAATTTGTACCTAGTATCGACCTTAGAATTCATTATTAATTATATCAAACGTCGGGGCGGCGCGAACGCCATCCCCGGCTACCAAAAATTACACGCACGAGTTATTCGCATTAGGAATAATCGCGGAGGTCAACCCAGCGCCCAGCCGGAGGTGCAATGGCCAAGTCTCGCCCCGGGGGAACCGCCTTCATGATCACGGTCAGAGTGACCAGAGTGGAATATAATATTCCACATTGGAATATATTTCAGCTCGAGTGGAATATATTTTTTGAGAAAAATAATCACACATAAAAGTGGAATATTTTTATATTCAAATGGAATATTAAGCATATTTTAACACCACAAAAATCTGATATTTATTCATTAAATTATTCACTACTATTTAATATAATCATAACAAAATGCATACTCATACAAATCACTAAATTTGGCTTCACTTATACAATACAAAAATTACCTGGCATCACCAAATTAATTCCCAACCATACACAAAAACATTTTCCTTCTGCCTGCCAGAAATAATACTGTGATAAAAAGAGAGAAATATATTTGTTCAGTTACATTTTTATCCCTCATCATCATTCATCATTGTGTTACTTATAATAGCCGTGTTTTATTATCACTTATGATCTACATATATGGATCACAGTCTAGAGTCTAGATCAACGAAAAGGGTTAAGTTCTGTGTTGTGGTGATTGTACAAGCTAAGTTAATTTTTCTTTAAAATGAAAGTTTAATGTGCATGTTTAATTTTTTAAGTAGGATATTGTTACTTTTGACTAACAGATACCAAATGAGAATAATAATTCGTAGCTATAGTTTTACTATTACATTGCTAACATATCATTATGAGCAGAATATTAATTTATTCGAATATAATAATATTTGGATTGTCAATAATTATTTCTTATTCTAATGTGGCAACATGTATCCTTGACAATTATCGATAATTATAGCAATATTTACGAGCGAAAGGTACACTCCTAGGGAAGGATGCACTCCTAGTGAGAAATAGCCGAACTATTTTTTAGATCACAAAAATTGATCTTGATAAATAGTAAGATCTCGTATTGTTGTAGCGCATATAAACCAATGATCTGTATGGATCATCTTCATCAGTGATAATAAAATACGGCTATTGATATGATAGATATTAAGGAATGATATGATAATACTTCGATAATTGGAATATATTTAAATACAATTGGAATATAAATATTCCATTTCTCAGAAAAATGGAATATTTTTCAGTTTCTCAACTGGTCACTCTGATCACGGTAACCCCTACGCCAGGTAAGTATGCTTTACCCCACCCACCACTTGGGTCTTCACGCATTTTTTTGCACAAAGGGATTGTGAATTGTAAGTTGGATGAAATTCTTTTCATCGATTGTTGTGTACGTTTTCTTTTCCTCTGAACGAATTCGAAACGAACGAGTGAGTAGAGTTTGAGTAACTACTCTATTTGGCTTGGCGGCAGTTTGCAGGAAGTTATTATTTTTTTTAAATTCAAATGTTCTGCAGAAAAGTATTTATTTCTATTTAACGATATGTACAATATTAAAACTAGATTTTGTTAATCACTTAGTTCAACCCCACGAATGACACCTAAGTGAAAATTCGACGTAGACTAACTCTGTGAAATCGCTGCAACTTCGGTTGGGTGAAACAATTGGATTCAAAACTCCTTGCTGGGAAGACAAAATGCATGCTCTACAAAACACTGATCCTGTCGGTTCTGCTTTATGGTGCCAAGTGCTGGATGGCAGTTGTGAAACACTTTCGAGAGAAAAAATTTGCGATGACGGCCAAGAGCAGCCCCCAGGTTCAAGATAACAAGGAAGACCGAACCGAAGACCGAAGACCGAAAGCTTCAAAATATTATTATTCCTTACATATTTTCTTTAAATAAATACGTTTACACAACTTAATATTTTCTAGTAATGTATTTTTCGCTTAAATTGTATTACTTTAATCGACTAGATTTGCTTAACTACTTGGCTTTCTAAACTTTTTTTGTATCCACACTCGATACATCTTCAGCATCCTCCCCCGATTTACTTGTAATCTTCTGTCGACCACGTTCTGTTCCTCGACAAATCCAACACCTCCAAAGAGGTCCTTCAATTCCTCTTGTGTGAAGAAATAAACTCTAGTTCCATCACCACGTACATAGAAATTATCTTGCAAACATTTGCCAGCTTTGAATCTCAACTGTGCCAAGTCGTAACGCCCATAGTCACGGAATAGCAGCAGCCCTCCAGGTTTTAAGTATTGGAAACAATTCTCTGCCACTATCTGCATCTTTTCAGGATTTATTGCTGACAAAACAAAGATCAGAACAATAATGTCCAGACTTTCTTTCTCGAAAGGAACCTCCCAATCAGTAACAGTTGCATCCATTACAAACACGTTACACCGCTTCTGGTCGAACTCCGGGTGCTCTCTGAAGATCTCTATGGCTTTTGCAGAGAAATCACAACCAAAGACTTGTAGATTCGGTTCCTCACTATACTTCAGGATTGGTAAAATAGTGTTCCCCACACCACAACCAAGTTCGAAGATATGTCGCTTTTCTGTGCAACCTTCCTTTGGAACTAGCTCCGGAAATTCAGTGAACAACCAATGGCGATCTTTGAAGAATCTATTTTGATGGATGTCATAGAAAGAATCCCAGAATTTGTCAGCTTCATTCTCGTATTTCAGTTGGTCTTCCGAGGTCAACTTTTGTGTGGAGTTTTTCTGGACTGCGGCAAGCGCCTCTGCTTCTTGTTCAGCATTCCACTCGACGTTGTCCCTAGAAGAGAAAGAGAAATAAGATGTTTAGTGAGTTAACGATTAATTTCCAAATACCAAGCATTAAACTGGAAAATATCAGTTTTTCGCTTCAAAACACGATCGCCACCAGGCGGTTTCTTTCGGTGGCGTGTATGCTCGTAGCATAGTCGTATGGTTGGAAAAAGCGGTATGTATTTGATAAGCCTTAAATTACCATGCGTTGTGGGTAAAAACATCATCTTCCTTTTTAAGAAATCTATTTCCAAATTGTGGTCGAACTTCCCAGGTTTTTGTGTTTTCAGCGGACTCGTCGCACATGTTTATTTTTTGTGAAGTCCCAGTGAATGACAGTTGAATTGACAAATCGATGTTTCCTCTGGGTCTGTTTGTTTAATCTTGTTGAAATATCGTGAGGTTTGTTTCTTTTACAAAATTGTAACTGACTAAGCGCGACTAGAGACCTTAATTGGGAAAATTAGTTTCAAAAAAATTATACAAGTAGATAAGAGTGATATACTTAGAAGATAACAGAATTTGAAATAAAGAAAAACTAAATTCCATTTACGGGATTTTCACGTTGGAAAATTGTTCTAATTGGAAAATTACCTACGGTTTTGTTGTCACGGTGAGTTTTGATGTCAAAAAATATTATTCGTTCAAGTCCTACCAAGAAACAAAATATGAAAGTGTTGGTGGCCGTGGAAAAAACGCAACTTTAAGTATTTTCTATTTTATTTTAAGTAACAAATGAACATTAATAGTTAAACATGTAATTTTAAGATTAACTGATAAACCATAAAAGGCAAAAAATGAATGTAAAAAAGGAAAAAAGAAAGAAACTAAAATTAAATTCTATTACTCCATCTTCTGCCACCAACTGCTTGATTTAAAATTCGTTTGACATCTCAATATTGTCTCGTTCACCACGAATGGCTGCGTTCAGAAAATGATCATCAGCAACAGGCAGCGTTCAGAAATTATCATATTATTAAGCGTCAGCAACATTTCCCCCCTCCGGTGAATCAGCCGCTTCTGCTGTTGATTTACCAACCTTCGACCTACTGACATCCAAGACCGCCAACTTCGCTACGGGTCTCTCGTACACACCGGTTGCTGTCCTCACGGTAGCTCTTCTTACTTGGCCATCATGGGCCCGGATGACTCCAACTACTAAGCCTTTTGGCCAAGAACCTCTTGGCAGATTTTCATCGACGATTATGACGATGTCTCCTTCTTCAACGTTCTTAACATTCTGGAACCATTTCGTCCTCCGTGTCAATGTTGGTAGGTACTCACGTACCCACCGCTTCCAAAACAAGTCGGTCAGCTGCTGGCACTTTCTCCACTCCTTGCGCAGAATTAGGTCCTTATCGCAGAAAGCTCCTGGTGACTTGCTTCCGTTTGATGACCCCAACAGAAAATGGTTTGGTGTCATCGCTTCCACATCATCACAATCCACTGATACATGTGTGAGTGGTCGTGAATTGATGATACCTTCTATCTCTATCAGCATCGACTGCAGGGACTCATCCGTCAACCTCTGATTCCGCATTACTTCTTTCAAAACGTTTTTAACTGACCCGACGAGTCGCTCCCAAACACCTCCCATATGAGGTGCCGCGGGGGGGTTGAAATACCATCTAGTTTCTGAGGTTGTGAATCTCTCCTGGATCCTGTTTTGGTCGATTTGGTGAAATGCCTCCCTGAGTTCTCGTTCTGCTCCTTTCAGGTTACTACCGTTGTCGGAGTAAATCTCTCTTGGTACCCCTCGCCTTGCCATAAAGTTTCTGATACACATGATGCAAGAGTCGGTCGATAGTGTATGCGCCACCTCTAAATGAACAGCTCTCACCGTCAAGCAGGTGAAAAGCACTCCCCAACGTTTCACTGACCGCCTACCAACACTGGTCACAATCGGACCGAAGTAGTCCACCCCGACATAGCTGAATGGTCGAGTATACGCTGCAAGCCTAGCCTCTGGTAGTGGCGCCATCTCGGGCACTGCTGGTTCAGCTCGAATAATACGACACCGCTGGCATTTTCGACGAACTAATTTTACAAGAGGACGTAGGCCAGAGATCCAAAACCTTTGCTTCACTTCATTGACTACTGTTTCCTGGCACTTATGGTGAAATATGAGATGGTACATCCTTACAATCAGATATGATATATGATGATCCCTCGGTAATATGATTGGACGTTTGGTGCACTCGTCGATACACCAGGCGCTGTCGATTCTTCCTCTCATACGCAAGACTCTATGCTTATCTATATATGGAGACAATTTATATAGACAATTACCTTTTGACAGTGTTTTTCCATTAGATAATATTGCAATTTCGTCGCCATATTTCTCCGATTGCACCATCTGAAATAGCAACAGCTCAGCTCGTTGAAGTTCATTCATCGTCAGCACACCAACAACCGTAGAGATTCCTCGTACCTTTGCCTTCAAGTTATTAACGTATCGCAGCACCCATGCCACAGCGCGGTGCAAACGTGTCCATGATGAAAACCGGTCTACGTTCAACAAGGGCTCCTCCGTCAAAGGGAAATGTATCGCCAGAAGATACTTTGAGCGCAACTCTTCTTTGTAGCATTCAGTCTCCTCCGGTGCTGGCCATGTAGTTTCGTACTGGTAGAGAAAGTCTGGACCTACGAACCATCGAGCACCTTTATTGAAAGAAGGCACCTTTGCCCACTTTGTCGCCTCGTCGGCCACGTTCAACTTAGTTGGGATCCAATTCCAATCATCCAATCTCGTCTTCTGCAATATCTCCGCCACACGAAACATCACAAATGGCTTAAATTTCTTCGCATCAGAGCGCAACCAGCATATGACGTTCTTCGAATCGGTCCACATGTACTTCCGCTCAATAGTCAACCTATTTGCATGTGCTTTTGCTAATGAATTCGCCAGCCTAGATCCCATCAAAGCAGCCTGCAGCTCTAACCTTGGAATTGATATAGGTCTTAACGGTGCTACTTTACTTTTAGCACAAACAAGTGCACACCCGAAGCGGCCGTCTTCCATGAAGCGAAAATAAGCCACAGCAGCCATCGCGTCCTCGCTAGCATCGGTAAAGATGTGAAGTTGCACCTTTGCTCGCTTGCTAAATCCTTCAGGAAAGTAGCACCTCGGAATTTGCACCTCTTCCACCTTTGTCAGTAGCCTGCGCCAGCTCTCCCATCTTTCATGAAGTTCCGGGGGTAATTCGTCATCCCATCCTATTGCAGACTTCCATGCTTCCTGCTGCAACACCTTCAGTTTGACCAAGTAAAAGGCGAGAAAACCCAACGGGTCGAAGACGGACATGAGTACTCGAAGCAGCTCTCTCTTCGTTGGAATCCGGATCCCTCTCATAATGTCTTCCTGCATCTTTACGAACTGCAGCGAGAATCCAAGAATGTCTTCACTGGTGTTCCACCAAAGTCCCAAGACCTTCGTCGTGCATTTGTCTTCTATTAGGTTCTCCAGCATCTTATTTGCATTGCCGTCAGGTTCTTCCATTGCTCGCAGAACGTCCTTTGAGTTAGACAACCAGTTGCGAATATTAAACCCAGCTTTTGCGTGGACGAACTTCACGTCCTTCGCCAACTGGATTGCTTCCTCGATTGTTTCGACACTGTCTAACAAGTCGTCCACGTAATGGTGATTAATGATGGTGTCGGCAGCTCTTGGAAAGGTTTCAGCAAAGTCCCTTGCGTTGATGTTCTTAACATGCTGCGCAATACTTGGCGAACATGAAGCACCAAATGTTAGAACCATCATTACGTAGACTTCTGGTTGCCGGCTAGAAACACCATCCCGCCACAAAAAACGTTGACAATGCTGATCCTTTTCGCACACTTTAACTCGGTGGAACATTTCCTGAATATCTGCTGCTATCGCAATCCGATTAATTCGAAAGGCATAAAGAACATCTGTGAGAACTTTTAATTCGTCCGGACCCTTTAGAAGAACACTGTTTAAAGAAAATCCCTGTGTCGTAGCCGCTGCGTCCCATACCATTCGGATTTTTTCAGGCTTGTTCTGATTCCTCACTAAGAAAGTGGGCAAATACCAAACCCTTGGATGTTGTGTGTCGAGCTCTCGTTGATCCAGCTTACGAGCGTACCCCTTATCCACGAGATTCTTTATTTGATCGTTGACCACCCTCAATAGAGAAGGATCTCTCACAAACTTTTTCTCAAGGCACCTTAGCCTTTTGAGGGCCATTGGAAAACTATCCGGCATGGTGATATTGTCGTACCGCCACAACAATCCGCATACGAAAGCATCTTCTTGCCTGTGTACTGTTTCTTCCAAGATCTTCTTCGCGCGAACGTCCTCCGCTGTCTCACAACAAGCACTCTCGATCCCTTGCTCCTCTAACGTGTAATGTCGACGCAACAACTCTTCCAAATCCTGATCGCATTTGCAGGCTTTGATGTGATATACGCCACCATCCTTTACTCCATTCGCCTCGCCGCCACTCAAACACCAACCTAGTCTGGTTTTGATTGCGATTGGGTCGTTCCACTTTCCTTCCTTAGTCTGCAAGGCTAAAGTCAGCTTCTGGTTGTTCAGCCCTATCAGGATCCCACACTTTGCCTTCACGAACGTGGCCAATGGTACACCGCTCAAATGTGGATACTGACGCTGCACCTCCTCAGCTAGAACAGTCTGCCTCGGCAATGCCAAACGCTGCACTGTACGAACATCTTGAAGCCGGTACCTTCTATCGCGATCGTTTGTAGCAGCAGAAATCTCCATCGGTACAACCATAGATGACCCCTCATAGCGAACGGTGTCTGCAGTCCATTTAAGACATAATGGTTTGGCTGTTCCCTCGATGCCCAAAGATTTCACTATGTTCTGTTCCACAAGTGTCAGAGAAGAGCCGGTATCTAAAAATGCGTACGTTTCTAATGACTTTCCATCGCCATGAAGTACCACTGGTATAATCCTAAACACTGTATTTCCTCCATCACACCTTTGATGAGCGTTGCACGGTTTCACTGGGGCCGATGAGTTCGACTGCAACAATACATGTACAGAACCCTTCGCAGTACTTCGACATTTAAATCGTTTTCGATGTCCAAGACAACTCTCACATATGCCCTTGTCCTTCACCAGTTCACATCTTTTTGCAATTGAAAGTGTTTTGAACTTACCACAATCCAACAGCTTGTGATCTTCTTCACAAATGAAACAGCCGTTCCCCTTTGGTTGTGTTGTCTCAGACATTTGCATTTCAGTGTGAGCATGCAATCCCGCTTGTCTCTTTTCGTTTTTATTCTCAAATGTAGAAAACGTCATCACCGAACTAGCTGCTTCTGCCATCTTGTAGAGCCATTCGCCAAAGCGCACTAAATTCGGTTCCGTTGTACCACGATGCAACGCCCAGTTCATTCGAATAGACGCTGGTAGCTTCTCCACAAGCTCCTGGAGTAGAACGGGGTTATTGAGGTGGCTCGTCAGCCCAGATGCCTCCATTGTTGCATACAAATTGCGCACCGACAGTGCATAGTTTACCAAAGTGTCTAGCCGATCAGCTTTCAGTGGGGGCTCTGACCGAATCCTAGACAATTGCATTTGCACAATGTACTCAGGACGCCCAAATCGCATACGGAGAGTAGAAATCACCTCATCTACCATAGATGGAAGTAGTAGACGTGCCCTAACTGTTTCCAACGCATTACCTTTCAATGCCCTTTGAAGACGCCACAAATTCTCCTCTTTGCTGAAGCCGCACATTCGTGTACTATTCTCAAAACTGCTGATGAATAATGGCCAGTCTTCTGGCCGTCCGGAGAAAAATGGCAACTCTTTGGATACTACCTGACGCGCCGAGATCTGATTCCTACTCAAGCCAAACTCAGGAACTTCAGCAACACATTCTAGAGGCCGATGCTGAGTGTGAACCACAGGATTTGTCTTGAGATCAATTGGAGCATTTTCAACACTCACTTGATCCACCCACGCCGATGTCCTGCGCCTCTCCGAACAGCTTTCTTCAATACAGTCGTCAGCTTCTTGTGCCAACAATTCGTATCGCTTTATGATATACTCCTTTTCCTTTTGTTGTTGTTCGACTATAAGCCGCATATCCAACTTCTTCTGCTCTTCAAGGCACTTCAGCTCCAATTCCAATCGTTTCTTGCTTTTGCCTGATGATGCAACACTCAGATTTGTTACTGAATGTGCCGTCACGCCAACGCTTTGATGATCACCTAGTCCTACGTGTGACAACCTATCGCCCATATTATCGACAGCTGCCACATTTCCACGAACCGTTTCATTAAGCCCAGCACACGTAACACACTCGAAGCTTCTATCTGCAACTGATGCATCCACTCCCACGCAGCTGTAATGATACCACCTGTGGCACACATCACATTGCACCATATCATCAATGCTGTTCGGTTTATTGCATTTGGCACAATCGCAATTCTTCGTCTGATTTGGATTGGACATTCTGCCTTTTTTCTTTGACGCCTTCCCCAATATATATATGTAATATAATTGCCAAGAAAAGGCAGCTCTAAAAGAATTTAATTTTAGAAATGTTGGTGGCCGTGGAAAAAACGCAACTTTAAGTATTTTCTATTTTATTTTAAGTAACAAATGAACATTAATAGTTAAACATGTAATTTTAAGATTAACTGATAAACCATAAAAGGCAAAAAATGAATGTAAAAAAGGAAAAAAGAAAGAAACTAAAATTAAATTCTATTACTCCATCTTCTGCCACCAACTGCTTGATTTAAAATTCGTTTGACATCTCAATATTGTCTCGTTCACCACGAATGGCTGCGTTCAGAAAATGATCATCAGCAACAGGCAGCGTTCAGAAATTATCATATTATTAAGCGTCAGCAACAGAAAGGACATCTTCCATTTCTGTGTCCTTTTTCACAATAAGTTGATTTGCAAGGTTATGCCATATTTGATAACTCAAACTACTACTAGAGCCGGAAAAATTCTAAAGAGAAATAAAAATCGAAACATCTTACACTTGTGTTCAAAATTGCAAAGTCTTGTGTCACAAAACTTTATTCCATTTCTATCACACGAGACACGACTAACTGGCCGAACACAATGGTGAAGCTGCAGTGGAAGTAGAAAATTGAAGTTGGCTGAACTTTGCGCTTCACCATGCCATTCATACTAGAGCAACTGCTTCGCATTGTGTTCCCGCTATAGGGTTTACGTATATTTTAACTTTGACAGCGCTGCCTACTTCCACTACAACTTCGCCATTGTGTTCGGGCAGTAATGCAAGAATTTAAAAAAAACACAAGAGAAAACGATGTTAAAACATCGAGGTTTCGATGAATTTGCACCGTGAAAGTTGAGAATTTCAAGTTGAAAATGAGGAAAATCGTGAAGATATATCTGTACATTTAAATAAAAAAAAATAATGCGCCATCTACAAGTCACTACTGCATTTAACAACCACCTGAAACTCATTTCGTTTCTACTGCCTCATGGAATTGAAACACATTCCTGAACTTTTTCTTCGAACATACTTGCTTTCTCACTTTCTCTCACAGAAACTGCCACTTTACGTCAAGTCAGCCATTTTCTGTTATGGATTTCTATTCCATCCCGGTGCGTTGAGCGTTCCTCTATTTCCCAACCCCACTCCATTTGCCGAAATATTCCACGTAGTGGCAGCAAAATAATTGTCAACTCGTTCTCGCACTCGCAGTTTACTGAGTTAATCGAAAGTGTATTGTTCGTTGCTGGTTGACTGTTGTTTGTTCGTTTTGTGACCGTCGCGGATCAAGGAATTTCCCCAAACAAATTAAATTAATAAATTCTAATTTATCGTTAACACACCACAAACAACAGCATAAGTCTGCCTGATAATTAAATTCGAAATCGAGTGTGCCAATCCACCTGAGTGAGAAATATGGGGGTGCGATGGAAAGCCAACGATCAATGAGTGAATGAGTGCATTTTTTTTAAATTTCGATTTTCATCCTTCGTCGGGTTACCCGGGTCTACTTTTCCTGGTCTCCCTCGCTCCACCCTTTTTTCCGTGCGCGGGTATCGACATCGAGAGGGATTTGCAAATTTTTTTTTCTAAAATCTCACAGTGAGCCTAGCTTTACACTTTACACAGAAAAAAGCAAGGACAACAAAAAAGTGGAAAAATTTGAGTGAAAATAGGCAAACAAAATTCTATCGAATATGTGCGGTTTTCAAGAGTAGTTAATAGCGCAACGAAAAGGAAGAAATAAGTGAATAAAAAGTAAAATAAAATCTCAAATAGAATTCGATTCTGGTTTTCCTCCTCTCCCACTTCTGCAGTGTACGTCTCTTGTGTGATTTTCTTTCTGCACACAGATCTTTGTGTATTTTTTTTTATCTTGGATTACGATACGAACGAAACGCGAGAACGAGGCAGAACGAGAATAAAAAAAGAAGAAAGAAACGAGTAACAAAAAAAAAATAATCACCTGCGCCATATTATCCTCAATTTCATTCCTTTTCCTGTTCACCACTGCTGTCGTGTGGATTTCGGTTTCGAATTGAAGAGGAAGAAGGATTTTTCCTCCCGATTTTCCTGTATTTTTTTCTTCATATTCTGGGATTTCACAGTCAGAGGACGACGTGCATTCAAAATGAGTTGGGGTACTGAACTTTGGGTAAGTGGAACTATAAATTTCGTTTCTTTACGTCTTGTCCAGTGCACTGCACGGATGGATGCACGCATAGCCGAACCAAAGAAAAAACAAAACGAGTTTCACTCGAAGAAATTACTTGAGTGCGACACACCTGTGATTGACTCATATGTTTTGGTCATTCCTTAATAATTGAAGGTGGGGAGATTGAGAGCACTTGAAAGATTTGTGTTTCCACCTTATCTCGTGGTTTTGTATAATTTGTAATTTTGTGTTCACTTTAATTTTATCGATTTGATGTTTTTTTTGTTTCCATTGAGTTGGGAATGAGGAAATTTGTTTTATTAATTTTTTGTGTCTACTCTTTGTTGCACTTTTCTGAGACGATGATGACGGCCAGTGGTAGATCTGGTTTGAGGGCAATGTTGAGTCATTCATTTGGTGAAGTCGCGTTGCTGGCTTTAATGTTATTAAACTGAAAAATAAGTTGCTCTCTCATGACAGGTTGAAATTGGATTGGAATCTTATTTCAATTTGAGTTATGCTTATGAGGAAAACCTGTCGTAATCTAATTTTAGAATAGTTAAATGTCGTTTGATTTTTATGTTAATCTGTGATAAATTGTTAAATTAGAGTGGCAACGTGGAACTGAAGACATTTGATAGTATGTATTGAGTCAGGGATCCCTAACGTAAGGCAATGTTGGATGGGGGGAAAAGAAGCAAGGTATGAGCAGCCTACACTTAAGCTAAATCGTACTTTTTCGAAGAACAAATTTTACAGATCACAAAGATAAACCATCTTGTGCCCTAAAAATCTTTCAAATCTTTTCGAATAGTGGTTTCATGGGGTTTAAGTAAATCATTAGATACATAGATCACAAGGAACTTACTAACGTGAATCGGCCTTAACTACTGCAAAAGGCGTGTATTTTGGCAGCTCTTTTGCGGAAAATGTCAGACAAAATGTGCGGAATGTTTGACCGATTCTTCGTTTCTTTCTTTAGGCGGCGCTACACCTACAGTTCGTGGTAAAGCAGGTACTGCTCGCAACCATTTGTGTGTGCGTGTTATATTTTGCACGCATGGAAGGGAACCACAGTTTTTTGCCGACTCCGAACGGCGAGTTGAGAAGCTCCTCATTGATACGAATGATACTCTTTGCTCTTTGAATGCTTGTCAGACATTCGAAAGTGGTGGTACCGTAAAAAACTTTTAGGTGTTTGCTGGTATTGAACCCGGGCAGTATTGGGTAACAGTCACATTTACCACTACCACACTTTGCTTACGACCGATTGGCTCTGAATTTTTCGTTTGTATTACGAGTAACATGCAAAAGAGGATTTCAATATCTGCAGCTTCCTTAGATACAATCGCGCACCCCCAACGAACTCAGAGTTGGTAAAATACATATTAGAGAAAAAAGTCTAGGCACTTACATATCTTTGAATATTTCTTCAGATTGACGTTAGCGCCTTGGTACTTACTTACTCACGCAAATACCTAAGAGCTTTTTCAGAAATTCTCCACTCATGTGCCCGCGACAGCATTCCATTCGAGACACGTGCAAAATATCACTTATTAGATGCAACAGCACTCCTTTCTAAGAAAGACACCTTCACGGCGGCAGCTGATTCAACCATTGCCACTGTCTTCTGCGTCAAACGAATGAGTACAGTCCTACGCGGGATTATTTTTTATTAAAAATACGTTGCACCGTGCAATGGAATGGGTGCGTGCCAGCATTTTCAATTCATTTCGTTGAAAGGAACAAAACAAAATAATCACCCAACACTGGCAGCTCCTCAGTGCTCAACAAAAATGTTGAGGTTGGTTATCATTTGGGCGCGCAGAGGAATTTATATCCCCCTCTCGTTCATATAAAATACAAACACACAGAGCCAAGGGAAGAGAAGACATTTTTCATAAATTTTTGTCGTGTCTATCGATGGCTTTTGCGTTTAGCGTTTGAAAAGATCTTAAAATAGCCACAGATAAGATTGATAAAACCGGAATTCCCTCTTCTCTTCTTCGGCTTCTTTTCAGTGTTGTCTCACGCTGTTCCTTTCATAGTTTGTTTACGCACCCACTTTCTCCTACATTCTGTTGTTGACTTTTCAAGCGATATGATAAGGAAAAAAAAGTAGACTGGTGTTAATTTTCTCGATCGAAATAGTGACGGGAGAGAGGAGGAGTGTGAAGATGAAGACAACGAACTTATGGATATGACGAAAGAGATGGGTTCGTCGAAGTTAGAGGTGTTTACTTGAGTCAATTTAGATCGACATCGACAGTATCTACAAATAATGAAGACAACGATGGCTCCTTAAAAGGGCGATAAGGAGTTTAGCGGGTGTGCCGGCTGTGCACAGACCGACGTAATGTGTCTGGCTTCCGAAGGGAACTACAAGATCCAATATTAGGCAGACACCAAAGTGGTGTTCGGAGAATACACAGTTTTCATATAGTTTTGTTTTCTTCTTTGTTTTGTAAACAAATGATTTTGTAATTGCTTTCCTGATGGTAAGGGTGCTGCTTGCCATTGTACATTAGAAAAACATGAGTTCTTAAATTTACTTAGGGTTGGAAAATGGCTTATCTACAGCCATCAAGTTAAATTTGAAAAATGAAAATTTTTATCAGCATTCACTGTCAGCTGATACAAATCAAAACCATATTCCATTAGGTAAGATCCTTATTTTCGTTTGAATAGTCCGGCATGTGTACGTGCAGATCAGAAACTGTCAAACGCAATTTTTTTTTATAATCACATTCAATATGAGGGTGTGTTTAGCACAGACAGTACAAAAGTAGAAAAATATCGCATTTTACTGCACCCTACAACGGCAGGTAAAAGGACTCATCTATAGCGCTGCAGGACTAATAAGTGAACATGAATATCCTTCCTCCCTTTGCGAATGAATTTGCAAAACATTTTCTGTTGCGTCGAGATATTTGGATCTGTTTACCAGCATCAGACATGATGAAGAGGATATCCTTTTTTTCTGTAAAGACATCCTCCCCTACTGGTTTAAGGAAAAGTTAGGGGGAAAGCTAAATCCATTTGATTGGAAAATGTGTTCAAGAAAACAATTTCCTTTTGGGTTGGATAAATATTGGCACCCACTTGGGTAAATTTTGTGCTCTTCTCCTTGATTGCATCATTCACCACCCCTTTGAGGATGTCTTTTCTTGCCCTTAGATCTTTAAAGTGTACGTATACCGCAAGGGTGCTGACGCGGCAAGACATCAACGAGTGTGGAAGACGACCACGACACCCCATATCACGATGATCGAATCTTGATGAGGGAGTCGCTGTGAAATAATCACCATCCACTACGTTCCAGAGTAAGAATGTGCTTAGGGGATGAACAGGGGAAATTTGTACATACTCGTATGTAAGTATGTGTATGCAAAGTGCATTTGAATTTGATTTCGATTTGCGGAAATTGCCTTAGAGCCGATGAAATGGACGTAGTTTCACTCAAGGGGCATCCGTTCATTGCCGCACAGTAGCTTGCAGCTAAATTGTGACAGCAAAAGGAAAAGACAATTTGATTATCGTAAAAAAAGGCCTCAAGGATGTTATTAAGAGTGTATCCCTTACCGTTTGTTCTGTTTGAACTGTTCTGTCTGAAGGGAGTCGCATTTCGAGTATGGCGGCCAAAAACCAAGAAGTAAAACAAACCCAATAAAACACACGTTTATCCAACTCCAACTCCAAGCACTGTCTCAAGTTAGTAATATCAACGAGTTTATCTTTAAGCAAAAATTTCAAAAATTGAAGGATTCTTCGATAGGCTAGATGTCGCAGTGTACTCCCTGAGAATGCAGATGTCAAAGTCTGAGTTAAAATTTAAAATAAAAATTTAATTTTGCACCACATGCAAGACATCCTTGACCTTTTCTATTAAGGTGTATTTTTGCCTAATTAAATTCTTTGATTTGATTGGTTAATGATCGCTTGTGCTTGGAAATTTTTAACTTGTTGCAGATCTATTTTTTCAGGTGTTAAAAAATAACCTTCGCCACTAGACGACGGTTGATAGGTGCGAAGATACTCATAGTGGTAGGTATAAATCAATCTTAAAGCCGATTTCAGATCAACGCCATTAATACAATCCAAGCACCATGATCGTCTCGTTTATGTTAATCCGTCGGTTTGAAAAGACAGACTCATTTGCATATTTTAACAGTCTGTGTGAACATTCCTCCATCAACCGCCTGTCATTAAATATTTTTCGTTTATTTTTTTGTTTACCACTTTTTGTCGACGCGGGAGCATTGCTTTTTGGGCAAACAATTTTTTTTTTAAAACTTGCAAAAATGTAACCGTCAAAGTAACTCCATTAATCAATTAAACCAGCGCGTACATATATTTCACTTGGCGCTCTTTATCCTTATTTATTATATTATGGGTTTGGTTTTAAATTGACATTGAAAACAAATTGAAATTCCACACCAGTAGAGTTAGAGTAGAGAACCTTACCCGACAGATACACCTCATTCGGGCGTTGTTGACCACAGCAGCAGGCAACCGACGAGACTAACAATTGGTGGTGAACTAGCAGAAAAAAACCGGTTTTAATAAGAGATACGTGTATCTTTTTTGGTTTTTTGTTATTTGTTTGCCAATGGTTCTGGGGCGACAGGTAAAACATTGCAAATTGTTTCCACGACTTACCTGAGAAATAGATGGGAACAGCTGCGACTGTTCTAAGGTCACTCTTTGTTGGCTGTTGAAACCTCGTTGAGATTCATTTTACACTGTTGACTTTAATTGCCGTATAGCACAGATTTTATGCAACAAAATTCAGTTTGTTGTTTATGGAAATTTGTTAAGGAAGAGTTAAATAAATTTACAAATTCAAGCGAAAACGAATTTCTCACGATTTCACTGTTTGACACATCCGATGTTTACTCGTCGCGATTTCTTCAATCGTCTGAGCAGAGCAAATTTTTTTGTTTTTGATTTTTAAAAATTCTGTAACGGTCAAAATTTGCAAGTCATTTGCGTATGATGTGTGACGCTGCGGATTTATAGATCGTCTGGTAGATGATTACTTTTAAGAATGATTAACGTTGATATTGGTGCTAATTAAGTGGGTAATATGTACATAGACCCCTCTTCTTTATATGGTACCAAACTAGTTTTCACCGACAAAGCAAAGTACCTAAGTCTCATCTTATCTAAAATTAGCTGAAAGCTCAATATCTGTATATATCTGTACCTGTATCTGTCATCAGACCGATTCTGATGTATGGCGTAGTGGTCTGGTGGACCGCTCTGGAAAAAGCTATACATCGCGACAGCTTGGGGAAAGTACAAAGATTAGCGTGTCTGTGCATTAGTGGAGCACTAAGATCAACACGTGTTTCAAGCGGAGAATATGGCGATTTCGGAAGCACTGTCCTAGATCAAGGGGAATGTAATATCCACTAACGATATTAGCATTTTCTCGGATAGTCAGGCGGCTTTGAATTCTCTAGAATCAGTCTCTTCCACTTCTAAGACCACCTACAACTGCCGTTCATCTCTTATAGATGGCTAAGCAGTAAGCAGTTTAACATTCAACTTGCTGGATACCGGCGCACAAAAACATTCCAGGGAATTGCAAAGCTGACGAGCTCGCTAAAATAGGAACAACAATACCTATTCTACCAGATAAGAAAAAAATATAGGTATTCCACACGCTACCTATAAGCTAGCACTCAAACTTGACACTGTCAATAAAACCAACGCTAGGAAGGTCAAACTACCTGTCTTGCTACAAAATAAATCTGGCCTAGATTAGATCTAAACCGCTCTAGATACATTTTGTCACTAAAAAGACTACATATTAGTACGATTGTCGGTGTCATTACAGGACACTGCCTTAAGCCCCATTTAGATGATCAGTTCAGTTTCAGTTTCAGTTGAGCTATCAGTTGAGCTTTCAGTTAAACTGCTGTGTAAATGCAAAAACTGAAGCGATTAACTGAAACTGAAACTTATGGAATTCCCATCAGTTGTCAGTTCAGTTATCAGTTAAACTGATGTGTAAATAGGTTTCAGTACGAAAATCTACGAAAATCAGTCAAATCCTGTTCCTGTACGATGATTTTTCGTAGTTTTTTTACCCGACTAGGCAAAAGAAAGAAAGAAAACCCTTATATTTTTACAGGCTGGGTTTGTTTGTTTGTATGTAAGGATGTCACCTCGTACAGCCTAAACTATGGAACCGATTTAGACAAATGAGATGTCGTTGGATTCTTTATCCGAAAACTGTGATGCCACAAAAAATTCAATATGACGAACGTACCAAGCAAATTTTTTTTTTCTTTTCAACCGCATTGATAGTGGTATCAAATGAAAGGGCTTGGCAAGTAGAATACAATACGTCATTCTAAATTCAATATGGCAGACGTGCATGAGATGGCGGATATCCGTAATCTTTACTACCTCCTTAATATGTCGGATATGCCGGACGCACCAAGATGGTAGATTAGCGTTATCTGTACGACCTCCTTAATATGAGTATCAAATGAAAAGGTTTGTAAATTAATGTTTTTTTTTCTAGGCTTCTTTAGCGATAAAACTACAGCTATTGCATATAAGCTTTCTTCGTCCATCACTTGCGTATGCAACGATTGACCCACTTCTTAGAAGTTCTAAGTGATCTAACACAACAAGACGTAGGAAGCCTTCTTCGCTTTGTAGAAAGCTCCAAATAGTTATCTTGAGTAGCGGGGTAAAGATCCCCAAGATCCTTGGTATCACAATGGGGCTCTATACCTATAGGCCTAAGTGTACTGGTTATCGTTTACCGGCAGCCACTGCTACCTAACCTAACCTAGTATACTTTAAAAAAAAAAAAAAACACTACCGTGACGCGATTTTGTTTCAAAGATCAGGAATTTTCTGCTCATATTTGGTGCTAATGCCCGACTGTAGCTCGTAGTAGACTTCAACCCCACTTACAATCATTAGAGCAAATCATCAATGGTTCTCACGCAAGGTCAAACTGTTCTCTAGTTTCCAGCCGCATTTGGGGGTTAAGTTTTCTACATAATAATTAATTTTAGTTTTCCAAGCTAACGTCATGTAAGCTGTAACTATGTATATTTTCGTCAAATGATTAAGTGATACCAAAAAAAAAAAGAAACAATAATTATTATTAACAATTAATCAAAATTTCATTCAATAATTTTCAGTGAAGAAAAAGATAATTTCCAAATACCCAGTATAAACAGTCATTAAAGGCCAATTATATCTTGGCATGTGTTGATGATCATCAAGACGTGAATATCTATCTGCCTTAAGCCATCTAAACATCTTCAACTTCATTAATCGCTATTAATGATCCGGCGATGATACAGACAAAACAAACTGTACAAAATCTTCTGCAGTCATATTTTATTATTTTTCAGTTGACAAAAGCAAAAAAAAAAGAACCGCATCCTGTGTCTCCTTCAAAATCGCATATCTGCATACAATTTTATTTCTTTCGCAACGTCATTTCGTAATCCCCATTTCGAAGAGAGGAACAAAACGAAACTGCAGGAAGAAGATAATCGCCGCCACTATTAAAAATGACACTCCACAGTGAACACCACACGCGCCTGAACCATCAAACAAAAAAGGACAAAAGGACAGTGGAAATGTGTTGTGGTGTATCCCGAAGGGGAGACAGTAACCCCGGTTTTAAACTTATACTCTTTTCCGTTTTTTTCTGCTTCTCCCCCATGTTGTGGTTATGTTTGGCACCACTAATGTTTTGTTGTGGCAACAAAGTCATCAGTTGCTGGCATACAAAACAAAAGCTGGCGAAAAATTAAACAAAAGGATTCATTACAGCTTGTTGCATATGCTGCTTGTTTTCGTTCATCTCCACCACATATGAAAATCGAAGCATACTCGTATGTATGTATACCGAGGAGAAGAGTCATTCACTTGGATATGCTTAACCATTCGCATATTTCTTTTTTTTTTTATACATACCCGCAAACGCTTTCAAACGAGCTCCATCGTCCCACAACCCTTTGCTTTCTTATTCTCTTATTTAAATATATAAAAAAATTAAGTGTGAATTTTATTTATTTGTGCATTCAAGAATGGAATATGTAATATACGAGTAACGAGTATCTAAAGAAAGGCTTGAGCCTGTATGCGTAAGATTAAGACGACCGACGCAACACCAACCACACCCACGGACTTTATTTTTCTTCTGTTTTAATCAGTCCGTTGGAAGTTAAGTGCGAAATGTTCACATTTATTTATATGTATGTGTTTGGATATTATGTATATATGTACATTCTTGTTCCTCCCCTCCCCCTCCTATCACAGTCTTTGGTCAGTCATTGTATCTTCAAGATACTGCGTATGGTAAAACGAGAGATCAACGCGTCGCTATAACTATAACTCCACTATATTCATCCATTAATCTATAAAAGAAAAAAAAACATAATATTAAACGGCTCGATCTGGATCGAATCGGACGCCGACGTCGTAAAAACCTGTTTTTTCTTCCTCTTCACCGAGAAGTTGGTTGGAAATATTTATAGAAAAAAAAAAGTTTAATTGAAGTGTACACTTGGCACGTGGTGGCTGTGAATCTAGATACATAAACTACACTCGTATATGTACTCGTATGTACGTGGGCAATGGTATTCGTATTTTTTGTTTTATTGTTTGCAGATGTAAAGCAAAAGTCCCGAACTGGACAAAATGTTTTTTAATGGTGAGCTGGCAATTTTTATCTATCACTCGCAAAAGATTCTTGGAATGTTGTAAATGTTGGGATTTTTTTTTTTTTTTTTAGTAAATTACTGATTGGTTTTGATAGAAACTTTGGGGTTTTCTTAGCTTAAAAGCTGTCTTTTGAATATGTACATTTATTGACTTTAAGATGTTTGAATTTTTTGTAAATGAAAATAATCGCGATCCACTGCTGGTCTGATGATCAGTTTTGTTATGTTCAGTCCTCCTTGAATCTAACGACCAAAGTCTCTTCGTTGTTATCCATTTAATCCTCACCTGAGGCATTTGAAACCATATATTCAGATGGAAATAGCACGCTCGGCATTGCCGTCTCTTTTATTTTTCCTATTTCCTAGGCGACCCACAAATGGCAAAATCAATTTGTAGAACATTCATATTTTCCTTCACTCAGAAACTCTGAACGCAATTGTTTCACCACGCCAAAGCAGCAATGTCGGAATTCGAAGAGATTTTTTTTTACAGTAGTTCCAAACCATAGACTTCCTTTCACCATATCTGAGATTGCTAAGGTATGTGAAGGGTGGTCCAAAAACACTCACCCGAATCGGCCAACTTGCCATCCAGTGCAAATCGGCAAAACGAGTTATTAGCCGACGCGGAAACGCATCCTTCAAAATGTCTATTGTCGCGTGAGCTGTGTGTTCGGTTGGAACCACATGCTCTCCCAGTTCCAATTCATCAATTTGTGGCAATAAAAACCCTGCCGACTGCGTAACTCGTCATCTGGTCGACGTTCTTGTCCTTCCACTTCATCTTCTTCTTCTTTAACTTCATAAGGTTTTTGTTGTGAGATCGTAACTTGGCCAACGCAAATGGGAAAGAATATCGTTAAATTCTAGTTACTCAGCAGCTCTTCATCATCCTCATACGTTCACTTCCATCTGTTTGTGATGGTAAGTACAATTATACCGATAATATCGATAAGTGCACCAACACCGGCTCATCCGCGACGTCTTCAGCCACAGCGGCGATATTCTCGTCGGAACGAGAACTACGAGCCCTTTCGGCGCCTCTTCTGCCACGTGTTGTTCCAGACTCTTCGAGGCAAGTGGCTAAACGCCTTAGTGTTTGACCACTTGGCGTAGAACGGTCTGCGTCGAAATTCACCTAACAACAAAATCACTGACGAATTATTTCGTAAAAAAAATAGTCACGAGTATTCGTTTCCTTCACAGATTTCAAAACAAAACTGACAGTTGCCACCATTTGCAAAAATTAAAGGATCTTCCAATAGCGTGATACATTTTTGGTCATACTGTATGTAGGCAAGGTAGTCAAATACAGAATTACAAAATACCTTACCTTTCAAAAATGGTTTTATTATGCACTTTCGAATAAAGATCAGAGTCGTTACTGCATTCAATTCACGGCATGTTCATTTTTTCTTTGGATATCAAAATCAGAGCTGAAGTCTCACGCACTTATGCTGACTTTGCATCAACATTGTTCGGCATTCTTTGGCGTCTTAAAAAAATATTGCAGATTATCCTTTTTAACAACAACCCCTTCTTTATTAGGATTCCGTACCCATATGGTAATACGGAACCAATATAAGTTCACTCAAACTCTAAAATTTCTGTCACGATAAAAACATCAAGAACCGTTCTTCTTAGAAACTTTAAATTTGGCACACTTGTCCAATACGGTGATCTACATATTTGACTCCAGAATATTGTGAAGCAAATATGTATACAGGGTGGGCAAAATATAAACTCGAAAAAAAAAATTTCTGAAAAATATGTATATCATGTGGGATGACATTCGAAAGGGCTCGAGGCAAAGATTCCAATAATATTTTTTTTCAATTTGTTCCGTTAGCAACTTTGGGAGTTATTGCCGAATATGTGAACAAATACTATACCCCCCACCTCATCTCCGAAACTACCGAAGTCAAAAATATGAAAAAATCATAGTTTGTAGATCTTAAGCTAAATATTTAACTAAAACTATAGCGAATCTCATAAGTTGTATAGTTTTTGAGAAATTCACGTCGCGTCGTAAAATTTAATTTCTGAATAAAAAATTCCTTTCTATATACTTTCCAAATTTGCAAAAAAAAAAATTAATGAAAATAGAACGTGATTTAGCTGAGACTCGAACCTGTGATTTTCTCTCTGTACACATGTATGTATGTATTTTTACGTACTTAGAAACATCCCAATAAAATATACTGTATGTGGTCCACATAATTTTTAAATATCACAAAGAAATTTGTTTACGATTTAGTTAGATGTTTTTTCATTCATTATTATGATCTTTTGATGCAATTCCCAAGGGAAAACTACAATATAATTTACATTTTCGTTAATATCATAAAAAATAAGACTACGGAACCCTTTGAGTGCGAGTCTCACTTCTTGGCCGGTTTTTTTTTTACATAGAAACACCGCAATTGCTACAAAATTGTCACAATCTCCTTCCAGGCAGAAAGTCGTGAATTCTACTTAAGAATTTTGTCACTCAAACTGACACATCCATCCATTGCAATTTTTATCGATTTGTATTTATTTCTGCATTCGAATGGGTTTTTGAATTGGGCTCTCGATGCAACTTAATGACACTTTCGACTATATAGACAGCCTTGGGGACGAAACTGAAGGTCAACAGCAGCCACTCAGAAATCTTAGTAAGTTTTTTTCTTCTCAATTCAAATTGCATATCAAGCTTATGCGATTTTTGGCACGTATTTCATGGTTTTTCCCTCTCCTAGCTGATGAAATTTGATTTGTGGTTTTTCTCGAACAATCTGAGACATTGATGCACATAACTTCATCTCAAAATACAAACAATTTAGCATAAATACATGTCTCCCATTGAAACGTCACCTGTCAATGGCTTTTGAAAAGTTTACATCAGGATTCTTATTCCCCTGAAAAAGCGTCACTACACGCCAAATCTTAATATTTATCCCGAAACGTAGTTTCCAATATTGTTTACACTTTTATCCACATCAATTGATCCGAAATCCGAAAACAAATGCCTTTGTTGTCCCCATTACTTAGGCGAAAATCGATATTTTGTCGCCACAAAGTCCTAACGATAACTTTTTTCCTCTCCTCTCTTCATTGAATTATTATTTTGCTGTCCTTGGAAGTGTTGTATGAAATGAAGCATCATCGTTCAGCTTAACTTGTAAAACCTTGGAATGGATCCAAGAGAATATTTATGATTATAACTGTTTTCTCTTTCTGTTTTTTTCTTTTTTTTTTTTGCCAAATTCAATTAAATAACTGCAGCAGTTTCACGATCTGCCAGTTTGATAAAGAAACCATAAAAAGAGAAGAAAAAATGTAACCATTGTTTGTTTGGCTTTATTACTTTAAAGATTTGACGTTTCTTGAGAATTTCTTTAAGTTTTATTCTTTCAGTGTGAATCATTAGCTAGACAAAGCATTACGCTGCGCAACATCCTCTCGGTTGCATTTTTATTTTATATTTTCTTTTACTTATCTACGAGAATACGAAAGAATGCGAAAGATAAAAGTAATAAAATAAGATTTTGTCATTTGACATTAAAACAATTTAAAATGGTTTATTTTCCTGTCACTTTTCGCTCAGTCGATGACGTTTGCAAAAAATTCATCGCTTAACGCGAATGTGAATGAGTCCATGAGCAGAAATCAATTTCAATTGCCACATTATTAGGAACGAAAGTCCGCCTTCAAAAGGCGTTCATAGAATTCCATAATAGGCACCAAACAATTGGCACCTGTCAAATGCACTTGAATACGAAGTGCTTATTGTTTTTCAAAGCGCGCGGTGTCTCCTTTTCACCTATTGTTAATTCAACTCAGTGGAGTGCAATAGCGATTATGTCACAATTGTTTTCCTGTTGGAATGTGCAAAAAAGAAAAGAAAATTGCAACAGATGACACAGCAGCAAGTGACAGTTACACAAGCTTCCAACTGTCTTTGTCATAATTTAAAAGTTCATTTTGGAATTTTAAATACTACGTGTTTATACAAGAGAGAGAGACAAAAACACTAATGTCTCAGAAAGTGATGATGAAGAATGAGGAAAGAAAAACAAAGTGGACATATGTACTCATGAAGCGTGATGTGTGACAAACAACAACACCAACAATCGATGGCTGACTGACAATAGGTTTTATGTGCATTTTTATGATGTTTTCACGTGCGACAGCCGACATTGTTAACTTGAATGGAAGTTCCATAGTATTATTTGTTGTTGCTTTATTTATTCGAAATATTGGACACAGATAAATTGAAAGAAAATAAATCTATTACGCGCACCATTTGGGGGGCTTAGTTTTTGATTTAGAATTGTTTATTTTCTGGGTGACAAAAAGAAAATATCAATCCAGGTATGGCACTCAAGGCACTTATAGTGAACGGTGTGATTCAGTGGTTGCGTACTGAACTTGAGCTTGTCATGGTCTGTGGTTTGAACTCGACATCCATTACCACTCAGACTTGGCCAATAGGGTAAGAGCTCTGCTAATTACGACAGGAAAATAGTAATTTTACTTCAAAACAGTGGTGACAGTCCGCGTGGTTTGAAAGCGTTGGAATAAATGTAAGAAACTTTGCTCCCACTGCCCACAGTGTACCAAGAAATACGGATTTCGTTTTTTAGTACAAATAGTCAAGATGTTTTTTTTTAACTTAACGAAGTTGTTCAATCTCAAAACCACCCTTGTTTGCTTCTATCTTTTCAACACTCCTTAGTCTTGGATGTATTTTTTCTGTTAGAGGAAAACAGGAAGCTTCGTTTTCTTGCTTCAAAATGTTGGCTCGTTACAAGTCAAAAAATAAAATAATGTCAAACTTCTTGCTCACTTAAGAACCACTCAGTTTATTCGTTGAGTTGAGCATCTTCTACGACCCCGGGTACGTTCCTTCCAGTTCTCTAAGCTAGACCAACGCTTTTTTCATCCGTGATCGCTTGTTTTTTTTTTTTTTTTTAACGGTGACAGTTCGTTCTTCCTTTTAGTTTCGAATTCAAAGACATTCTTCTGTGGGTCTTTGCTTTCAATTCGACAAATGTGGGGAAGCTAATGTAGTGGTTGTGTTTAGGGCTTTGGAACTGCGTTCCTGGTTGTACTGTTATGGACATAGAAAAGTTACCACCCTGAAATTTCGCAAAATCAGTAGCTATACTAATTTAACCTCTTTATGACCCACATCCGCAAAAATTGTCACGGAAAAGTAGGTAGCGGTTGAAAAACAGTTACATTTTCATGTTTTATCTCATCAATTTAAAATCAGTTTAGTTCAGTTCCACTTTTAGTGCAGTGTAGTCAAAATGGGTAAACAACTTACCAGTGAGCAAGAATAATTGAGTTTTTAAACTAAGAAGGGCTTTCAGCGCGAGCTATTTCTAAGAGAATCGGATGCAGCCACTGAGCCACGTGACAGTTTTAAAATTGTTAAAACAAAAATTGAGTGTATGGAACTTCTGCCAGGAAAACTGGCACCGGTAAAGCTAAGAAGACGACCGAAAGGGAAGATCAAATTTGAAAAAGAATTTCATGTGCTAATCGAAAAAATCAGCAAAACAAGTAAATTCGGAGTTTTTTTTTTAAGAAGCACATACAAAATTAGCACCCAAACGGTCAGCAGAAGGCTAGATTCATTCAGTTTGGTAGCCAGAAGACCACGAAAAAAACGATCTTTGACCTCAAAAATTAAAGCTGCAAGGTTGTAATTTGCTAAAACTCACCAAAAATGGACCGAATATGACTGGAAAGCTGTTATCTTCACTGATGAGAGCAAATGTAACCTTAATTCATCTGACGGTATCCAATACATACTTCGGTCAGGGCGAATTAGTATTTTGCAGCGATTCAATGAACGGAGACAGCTATATCAATACCATAAGGGATCATTTAGTGCCTTCCATAGATGCCCTGTTTCCGGTCACTATTGATCCTATCTTTCAGCATGATTCTGCACCATGTCATCGAGTAAAAAAAGAAAGCATTATAAAACTCTATTAAGGAATGAAATGGTGTAACTTATCCATAATTTTGTATCTTATGTGACTCTAGGTAAAGGATTTTGTGGCAAACATCGATCTAAAAACACCCGATTGGCCCGGAAATAGGCCCGATTTGAACCCTATCGAGAATTGCTGGGCTCTTTTAAATGCTCAAATAGTGTCCGGGAACCCAAAGAGAAGAGAAAGAAAAGACTGTCAAACTCTAGTCATTTCTCGGCCACGGAGAGTTGACGTTGTGTAATCAAGGGCCGCGGTGGTCACACAAAGTACTTATCAACTTGTCATCCTCCAATTATGTACTTCTGATTTAAAATTTTAAACAAAAGTATATTCAAAGCTAAGTCGGATTTCAATCAAATTTGTTTAAAATGTTTGATGGAAGTAAAATTCACTTTTTGTATTACGTTCACACATTATCACATTATTGTACTGCACTAAAAAGATGATAGTAAAAACTTCCCAAATAAAAACTTTCTATGACAAGATTACCCATCAACGAGTGCTGAAAGCATTTAAAAAATAAAAAATAAATATACGGCGTCAGCAGTCCTATACAGAATCAAGCTTCTCGCAACCATTTGTGTGTGCGTGTTGTTTTTTCCACGAAGAGAACGGACCTACAGTTTTTTGCCGACTCCCAACCGCGAGTTGAAAAGCTTCTCATGACAAATGATACTCTTTGATTACTTGTCAGACATTCGAAAGAGGTGGCGACCGTGAAAAACTTTTTTAGGTGTTGGACCCGGGCTGGGATTGAACCGGAGCAGCATGCGGCCACGGCCACCACTGAAAGCATTTACTGATAGTTTTACTCTCTAAACATTTAAAATCATAGGTTCTTAAAAATTCGAAGGCCGGTAACTTTTATTTGTCCATTACGGTATTTTGTTCTCCATTTGTTTTTTTTTTTATACTGAATTGAATATCCGATAAAGGATTTGTATCGAATGATATCGTCCTGTTGTAACCATGTTTTTTCTTTATTATTTCGCCCATCTTCCCGTCTTATTCGGCTAAAAGTGATCCAATGACAAAAGAGGTCCACTGCTCATGAATTTCATACAAACATCAGGGCTATTAATGAACGTGATAAATGAACTGAAACCGTCTGAAAACACAGATGATTCGCAGTGATTTACGCAATTTTTTTGTTTGTATTTCTTTGCGCAAACTAAATTCCTAAGTTTTTTGTAAGAAAAATTCCTTCTCCATATGTAATATCTCAAAATAAAAGTATTCAAAGCATTTTTCCCCCACACACACTTAAAATTCAATTCAATTCAACTGCAGCACTCAAAAAAAGATTTCACAGCCACCGAAGCAGGTGCTACACTGCCGCAGCATTCATTGAATCTACCTTGACCCAGTGGAACTCGTGCCAACGAAATTATATTTCTATGGGGTTTCTAAGTATTTTTTTTTCAACTTTTCAACTAATCATCGCTTGTAATCAAACTACACATTTCGATTGAGATTTTTTTTAATCATCTTTTTTTTTTCTTTATTTCTTTTCAGGTAAGCGAACAACATTTTCCGTATTAACAGGTCTAAAACCAAAAGTACGAGTACGAGTAAGTGTGTAAACAAAATTTATATCACCGGAGTTGAGTCAGCGGTTGGTAGATACTAATACTCACCTGCTGCAGTAAAATGGTGAAATTGTGTGTTTTTTTTAAGGAAAAAAAGTAACAGATATTAGAGCAGCTACTAAAATGTTTCACGTCTTATCACTTAATCAGGTGTAAAAAAAAACTTTATCGTTAAATTGTTTGTTTTTCGCAGTGTATTAGGAAATGAGTAATGCCTGGAAGAGATAGCGAATTTGGACAGGAATTCGTTAAACGCTTTTTGATACGAGTATAAACAACCAAGTTCCGGCGAATAATTAAGAAGCCATTTAGACGTCTCGAATATGTAGTCACCGAAACGCATTTGAAGCTAATTAAGCAGTTAATTTAATATTTGTACCCTAAGCCTATAGGGAATGGTAATTTAGACATGTTAAAAAAGGTAGCGCTCAGTGTTAAGGTATGCGATGGGCATATAAATTATTGTCACGAAAAATGACAATGTTTGGCGTGATCTTTGGAGGTTTTTATTTTGAGGGTCAAAGCCTTGGAATTCGTTTTGCATGAGCTGGAATTTTATGTACATACAATCAAAGCAAATCGCAGAAAGTTTGTCGGGGCGGGAATTACTCGAGGACTGATCTACCAGATAGAGAACCTCATTTTAATGTATTTTTTCCGTCAGACCAAAAGGACACTCAGATAGAAAATGTTCCGCACAGGAGTCTCCGAGAGGGGTGCCACTTAAACCTAGCTAGCGTGCTAAGGTGCTCGGTAAAGAACAGGGATTCTCTACAGTCTTTTCAGCTAAGTGATAGTAGAAATGCTCCAAATTTCCCATAGATAGCGGGGAGAATTGGTTTTACCTTCCTGCATCCGAGAGTTGCCGCATCTTCGATTGTATTCACTGAAGACTCAGAAGTCAAACAGAACGTTGACGCTTGCGGGTTCGGGTCCTGAGAAATCACCTCTCCTGAGCCTGGCTTAACAAGTTCATTTAATTTCCTGTTATTTCGTTGTGTCCTAAGACCCAAACGAGTCTCAATGCCTTCCGGTCCAATTCAATGTGGTTTTGCACTGCAAGACTTTAAGAATTGATTAAAGGATTGAGCAAGGCCTTAAGCGCAGCCTGACTGTTAGTACAGATCCAAATACTTCGCCCCTCCTACATATTCTTTAATACAGAACCATTTAGAGAATTGGACACATTTCAATATTTTATTGATATCCGTTGAGGAAATATCTTGAAGGTCTATAAAGAAGTGCTGGGCAGCTGCACAAGAGCTTATGGGGGATTATTCCTCCTCCTCATCCATGCAGCTGTGACAGAAGTCATTGGCGAGGATTCCCAGCCTGCTGGGGTGTCTGCCTATTGCACACAATGACCTGTCAATACGCCAACTAGGGCACCGATATGTGCTCTTCCAATTTTTAGCAGCATAAGTTTTGCGCCGATTTAGCTGAGGCCAAGTCTGCTTGGGCTGACTGCAAGTATCAAAATTACGCCATCTTTCATTAACCTGTTGTAGTATTTGCGAAGAGATTTTGTGTCTTATTGTTTCTATTGGTACATGGGGCTAACTTCCTGTAGTAAAATTCCTCAGTCTTGTACCTTTTCTGGCTAGCTCGTCTGCTTTACAGTTACCTGGTATATCACTATGGCCAGGAACCCAGCACAGGGTGAGCATGCATTTGCTCGATATCTCGTTTAGAAAGTGCGCGGTAGTGCCTAACCAATTTTTATCTTATTCGAGTGCTTATATAGCTGCTTAGCTGTAAATGAAAATATCACGATTGTACATCGTATTTTTATCGACAGCCACTCAGCGGCATCACAAATAGCCAATACCTTCGCCTGGAGAACACTACAGTGATCTGAAAGTCTTAAGGACACCGCTCCTATACCATAATTTGAATATGTTACTATGTATTTTTTGAGCAACGATTATTTAAATCCGCAAAAACAAAGCGGATTAACGTAAAGCAAATGCATTGAATTTTTTCATACTTTTCAACAGTACCTATTCAAACAAAAAACGTCATATTGCGTCATAACCGTTGTCGATTTCCGTCTGGGCTTTCAGCACCTTCCACCACTTCAACGTTATTTCACATCTCTTCCTTAATGTCTGTTTGCTGCCAAACTGTATATCTATAAACCACTTGAAAACACCAGACACGCCTCATCCCCATCACCAAATAACTATCAAATTTCCTGCGTCTCGAAATTGCAATTTCGCTAGAATATATTTCATTTTGATCGTCTTCTTTCGATTTTTGCGTAGGAGGGGAGTCCCGCTGGTTTCCTCGGGAAATGTGCAACCAACGACCACCATCTGTGGCAGTTTCATTTAGTGTTTATCTTTGAAAAGGGCGCGACATTGGTCGCGGTTTCACTTTCACGATGGGGATTTTTGTTTTATTTGACTCATCCGTGCAGAAATACTCATAACTTCGACAAAGCAAAAAACTAAAAACAAACTAACAACCGATACGCGAAAATATAACTTAGTCATAACGACAGTCTGGCCGAGTGTACGCGATAGTGGTGTTCCATTTAATCAAAAAAAGAAACGTTTATATATCCGAGTTCATGTTGTGAATTTGATTGAAAATCAGCAAGCTACTCAGCTACTGCAGCAAGCCAGTAGCTGTACGACGTACGTATAGCTATCTGTACGTGCCGATAGCGTTTTATAAAAATAATACTCCATCTTAATTTACTGCAAAATTCACTTCCGCTGGGCGCTGGTACTCATTCAGACGAGTATGTATGTGACTAACAATATGTGAAAAAGGGGTAATCAATTCTTTGTCTAAACAAAATAATTTATTTTGGCGAACGCTAAATTGTTTAAATTGAAAGCCATGAACCGATTTATTGTACTTTGTGCAATCTCTTCGCTGGAACTGGACGGAATTAATTTTGCAAATTTTACGACGCACTAAGAGAGTTTTCATTCAGTAAAATTGGTAAATTTTAGAACGCGCCCGTGTTTAATTGATGCAAAATGTTTTGTATGAGTACATGTATCCATCGTGTCTAATGTTATACATAAATGGCAAGAGATTGAAACAAAAACATGGGGAACCGGAGGGTTGTAAACTTTTAGCGCTATTGTTTTATGTGGTGATTCATCCAGGGGGAGGAGGAGAGGATGCACTAGAGCGAATAGTTGTGCTTTTATTATAAGAATAACAACTTAGCTAGAGAGGAAACATGATAATCATATTAACCTAACCCACTGGAAATACGAATTGCATTGAAACCTTCTACAGGTCGGTTGCCGGTTGCCCCGTATGGTTAATTTAGAATTAGGTAGCATTATGCCTAGATACCTAGTTGGATACGCTTTGAAAGTAGCAAGCGCGGAGACTGTTTCAGCAAAAAGAGATGCTTGTCGTCAGTCGTCACTCCTTTTCGTTGTTCCTTTCACCCATATACGTTGAACTATTAGGAAATGGGAGGATGCCACCTTAGCTCGACACTGGGCTAAATACAATGGTCATAGATAATAATCTTAGAATTTCATCATCCCTGCTCGTAGCCATTACTATACCATTTCAAGAAAATAGGATTATCTGGAAAAGATTCCAATCGATTCCAATCGATTGAGGAAGAAACTATAGAACATTTATGTACTTTTCAAATGCCCAGCGGTGGCAAAGGGAAGAGTATTTACAGTAGAAATCGGTTATACCTGATATAGCGATGAACCAAATATAACGATATGCTTTCAACGTCCCGGCACTCCGTTGAACTCAAAGTTATTTGCAATCGATTACAACGATGCCGGATATAAAGATGTGACCTTTTATAACGATGAAAATGTATCAGATTTAAGTCGAAAAACTGTTAAAACAACGGGAAAATCGTGTTCTTAGAATTACAGATCGTTATTTCTATACTGTTTCTAAATATGCATTTACATTATGTACATATGAAAGTAGACAATTATTAAATTTCATGTAGCGACTGCAGTGACCGGTCTTGCTATGTTCCTTAATGTCTACATCTAGCCTTTTTCGATCCATATTACTCGATTATGCGACCATAACTAACGACCCAAGGTACACAAACGGAATTTTTTTCTTATTTTTTTATTGCTTTAATATAATATTAAAAAGTCCTTATCCATATTGCACGTGTTTTAATTTGTCTGGAATTGAAAGGACTAGGGCTTAAGTAAATTTCATCACATGCCCTGTTTTAATTCCATATTATCTCGTATCTACAAAGTTCAGTAAGTGTTCATTTTTGGTTAATGGTGCGTTGAGATAGTTCTAAGATAATTCTCCCTTTGTAATTATCTAACACGAAATTGCAAACAAAAATCAATTCATAATGCATACACATTTCACACAATGCAAATTACACTAAAAAGTACAATACCGAACGCTACTTAGTGTTTGTGCTCGCGTACGCAAACACTAAGATCGAATAATAAAGTTTGCGTACAAAGAACAGAACACTATCGTAGTGTACTTTTGTTTCTCATCATGTTCACTACGTAGTGAATACTGGTTGTGCACACATACACAACCATTATGAGAGAACGTAGCGTTTGTGTTTTTCTTAGGTACGGTACGTTTAGTGTACGGTTTTTTTTCGAACTCAGCACATAATATATAGTCACTTGATTGCACTTAACGAAAATATAATCACAGTCATAAAATTCTTTCTTTAAGTGCAATCATGAAAGACAAAACAATCCGACCCAAAATTCCATGTTTTTTTTATTCCGTTGTGTAATAAATTCACCACCTGTGTAATATTCAAATGTCAAATAGCCACTGTGGACACACAAAAAACTAAAATGGCATCCGGAACAGTTTGTTCACTTTCATTTCGCTTTTCACCCACTCTATACTCGTAACTATAAAACTCTCAACTATTTTAACAATTTCTGAATACTTTCTATGTTTACTTTACAAGGTTCAGCATCCTCTAGCAAATGCTAAAGCCTTACCTAATCAAATCGTCTTTCACCAACCATTATTTTAACATAATGTTAATCAACGTTAATTATACTTTTAAATAAACACAATAACAAAACAACAAATGTAACCCATCAAATCAAAAAAATTCAAACAATCCTGAAAATTTATTTAAAAAAAAAATAAAGAAAAACAACCCAAAAAATACGTCACACAAGACACACAACAAAAATCCCCTCGTGTGTGCGCCAAACCAGTTTCACATAATTTTAGAATAATAATTATTTTTAAAGACAGTGAGTGAACAATCAAAAATTTAATTCACGACCAACCGCACTTTCACTATTCATACAAAAGTGAAGTGAAAAACGATGAATAAAAATAAAATTTGCATAATTTAAACAGTAAAAAAAATTGTATTTCTCTTTTCCTTTTATCTCCTGGCAAATAGACGTACTACCAATGTAAACTCGACCTCAGCATCAATCTAATTAAATTCAAATTACAATTAAAAGTTCTTTATTTGTTTTGTTTTAATAAAATCTCCGACAATTAGTGTATCAGTGAAAAATAATCGCATGGTACACTACTAACACGAAATCTATTGCCTGTCTCATGTAAATTGAAAATTATTTAAATTATTATTTTTTAATGGAGATTTAATAGAAATTATAATGCTTTCGTTACAGTAACTGATATAGATGATAACTTTTGCTTATCAAAGTTGAAATAGTTTAATGCTGCTAAAAACCCACTGACCTAGATTTCTCTTACCCGTCAATAGACACGAAAAACAAAACGAGAAGACGATGGGAGGGCAGTAGACAGACAGCCAATGTAGAAGATTCAACAACTCTAACAGTTTTTAAGTGAAAATTAATTAAAAATGTATTTATTCATCAATTATGTTATTTTCTATTCGAGACATAAGACATAACAAAAAAAAAAAAAAAGGAATGCTGAAAACAACAGAAAATAATTATTGAGCGCTTGCAAATAGTGAACGCGATTACCGATACGCATGTCAGAGCGTCACGTTATGATCAGTCAAGGTGAAAAATCATGTTCAAGTGATAAGTACACGATTCAATGTTGTTGATTTGCCTCTAGAAAGGGGAAGGTTTTTTAAACATTTTAGGCAAATTGTTTTTTGTCAATGCGTTCATCTTTGCGTCTTCATATAAACCCGCTGACTACTGAGACTATATTTGTATTCTGTGGAGTCTTTACCATTTTTCAAGCTAAAGTCCGTTGGTCTGCAAATAATTGCACGATTAATTTGTTATTTACAGTACAGTACAACAAAACCGCAGTGACAGGAAACAGCTGATATTGCTTACTTCCCTTTCTGAATATTCCTCCAAATAGCTGGCAAAGTGGTTCAATTAAAATTTGCGATCTGTCAAAACCTAGATTAGATAAATGTGTACCCAGTTTGTACACTCCGGAACAAAAATGAAATAAACTGCAAATTGGTTGCTTAATATCGTTTGTTTGATTTGGGCTTGATTGAAGCTTAAGCGCCTTATCAGCTTCAACGCAATATTTTATCCGATTTAAAAATGTTTCCCTTCTCGAAAACGGGTTGCTGTTTTTTTTTTATCTCGATATGTATATATGTATGTATGTATGTACTAATTTTGTACAGCGTTTCGATGTTTTTTTGTCGCCATTTCTGAATATAGCAATATAGCAAACAACAATTATTGGACATATGGTTTTGGAGAATTGGAGACCATATTTTGTGAAGGCAGATCGGAAATAACTGTGCTTTTATTTAAAGTTTTTAAAAGCTTTATACACAGAACTTGGCAAGCTCTCACATTCCATTTAAAACTCATAAACGCAGTTTAAAGTTACCCCTGTGTGTAACTCTTAGCAAGGTCGTAAATTAAGTAATCAAGGTCCACCCAGTTTTTATTGGGAAACGGATCTGAACTGAAGTTTAATTCATGAACGTACTTCCATCGTCGTGTACCTATAGTTAGTGTTTGGTGTGCACATGCTTACATAGGTGGCGCTACAGTCCGGGGTGGACCAAGGCCTCTACCAACAACTAGGGTTGTCAGAAATATTTTGAAGAAACTAGTTAATGAGCATAAAAATCCCGGACTTTCCCGGACAAAATTGGATCCAAAAAATAGTACGAAACTAGGACCAAAACCCATGTACTATTTGTTATAAAAAAAAACACGGTACTTAAATATTAAATAACTTATAGGTTTTGCTTTATATTTGTTTTGTGGGTGGTTGTGGGCTTGTTGGCATAAACCTTAGACTTCAAAAAACCCAAAGAAAAAATTCCAACGGCGTTATATCGCATGATCTGGATTGCCGATTCTGATCACCAAAACGGGAAATGAACACATACGATTAGGAAATGACTCATGCAGTAAGTAATTGAAACTACACCTAATCCACATCAATATCTTGCATTTTAGGCACAAAAAAATGAATCATCGCGATCATTATTAACTGTTATTGCCCGTCCAGCCGCATTTTCAAAGAAGAATGTTCCGGTAATGCCTCCAGCCCAAAATCGGCACCAAACAGTGACACGCATTTGCTTCCCAACAATCACTCATGCATTTTCCCTTTGACTCCTTTGACAATTTTGACGATTAACAAAGCCATGAAGATGAAAATGAGCTGAAGATGATTTTGTTTGAAAAGTAGCTGCAATGAAAACGCGTTGTTCATTAATAAATAGGTCTGTTCCCGTACTTTCTGCACCAAAATTTACAAATTATCACGGAGTGGGGGTTAAAATCTCGTAGAGAAAGGTAAAAGTGAACAAAAGTGCAAAAGCGCATTCAAAAACAAAAAATGGAAAATTGATGACATTTGACAGATTTGACAGTTTTCATAAAGCTGTCCAAAGAAATTTTTTGGGCTAAAATTCGCGGTATAGGGAAATTGTTTACTTTCTGTATTCGTAATGGACTGATTGTCGTAGATTTTCATAGTTTTTTTGCAATTTTGTACAGGTACGGGAACAGACTGAATAATAACCCTGTTAGCTGTCACGCTGTCTTTTTTTTCGTTGACATCAATGGCGATGATCCTCCGGGTTAGAATCGAATATTCTCCGAGCCGGAGCGTTGATGTCCATACGCTTTAAGGACTGAAAAGAATAAAATTTGGAAACTCCATACCAAAAAAAAAAAAAATCGTTTGTGATAGTTTATGTAAATAATTTTCATTTGCTTCAAAAAATATATCTTTTTAAATTTGTTTACGGTTAATGAAATCAGAAAAATTATTTTGGCTCCCATTCTTTTCGCAACTTCTTTCGAATGTCCTTCATAAGGTTGATGACAGTTAGGTCCGTGACCTTTTTGGATGCTCTTTTCCATTCAATACCAAAATCTTTAGGGTCCTTAGCACACTGCTCACTTTTCCTCAACTTCGTCTTAACTAAGGCCCAGTACCTTTCAATAGGACGACACTGTGGGACATTAGGTGGATTCATGTCTTTTGGGACAAAATCTATGTTCTTAGCCACAAGCAAGTTTAACGTCTTTTGAGCATAGTGATCTGAGGCCAAATTTGGCCAAAATAATGTTGAACCTTCGTGTTTGTTTACAAACGGAATTAACCGTTTTTTCAGGCACTCGTTGATATACACTTCCGCGGTAATAGTTCCAGTTGTAACAAACGGTGTGCTTCTGTGTCCACATTGGCAAAGCGCTTGCCATACGAGATATTTCGATCCGAACTTTTCCACTCCAATCGATGTTTCTGATTGTGGCAGAATCTCTTCTTCAAAAGAATTGTAAAACTGATCACCTGGAAGAGTACTAAAGTCGGCTTTGACGTAGGTTCCGTCCTCCAAAATCATGCAGGCTTTTTTGCGTCCAATCAAGTCGTATAACTTTCGAGCTCGTGTTTTTATGGCCTTTTTTTGCTTCTCGGTAACTTTTGGTATTTTCTGTTTTTTTCCGCGTTTTTATACCAGCCCGTTTTTTACATCTTAGTACCATTGTTTGGTTGGTACTACATTTTCGAGCAACATCTCTGGATGACATGGTCCGGTTCTTAACGATGACACCCACTATTTTTTTGTCCAAATTTTTATCATGTGCTGCGTTTTTTCCTCCGCTTTTCTGTTTTCGCTTGATAGTCAACGTCTCCAAATATCTTTTTATAACAGAATCAACTGTACTGCGTGATACGTTCAAATTTTTTGCAATAAAATGGTTCGGTCGCGAAGGATTTTTGAGCCATTTTTCGATGATCTTTTTGCGGTATTCCTCTTGACTCATCTTTTATAAATATTTACAACTGCACTTTACCAAAATCAAATGTAATCTTAAACTATATAGTATGAAAGACAGTTTGGGAATAAAATGGTATTTAATTATTTACACATGGGAGGTATAGCCGTTATTGAAATTTACAGATTTTATTCGGTTCAGTCCTTACATGTCCTAGCCATCTTAAATACCCAATGCCCAGTTTTTTTCGACCAGGTCGATGTCGCTGTATAGATCGTACAGTTCGCGGTTGAATCTTCTCCTCCAAAACCCGTCAACGCAAAGGGGGCCAAATATCGGAATTTTCTCTCGAAGCGCGAGTGTTGGTGTGCAACTGAACGTTTTTAAAGAACGTTTTAGGTCATAAAATGACACGAGATTCACTCCCTGAAACTAGCATCAAAATCCTATCAGAGTGAGAAGTTCAAACCTCATGTAAGTTAACAGAGGGAAGGCCGACTACGTGACTCGCATTTTTTCTACATAGGATATTCTTTTATAACATTATGTCACGACTGACATGTGCTTTCTAGTGTTTATATATTTTGAGTGGCCTCTGCGTATGAATCCGTATACATGTCCTGTGAAAAAGCATAAAGTAGCTTATTTAATTATTTTTGGAAAGATCAGGGTCATCTTTTTTCCTGTTAACCATCCCTCGATGGGAGTTGGTTGTCCTTTTTTAAATATTTGTTCCGCCCCAAACTATGTTCTCATTAGGTGTTCTCCTACTCCCATCGTCTTATATTACATGTCGTCAGTCCGTCACAGTCAAGCAAAAAATATTTTCCATGTTCTATAGAAAAGCAAGTCCTTTGCAGCGTAGCCGAGTGAATAATTCAAGCGCTGGACTACGCCCTTTTCGGTTGTGTCTATAACTTGCTAATTAGAGAGAGTGCTAACAGAGTTCTCCTATTTTTTTTTTCTGTTTTTGGTTTCTGTTTTCACTTTCAAAATTGAAATTCATTTAAACCACCACCACTCTGACTGCAGTCCTGTCTACCAAATCCCCACAAAATTGCTACATAATCTGACTGATTATTTAATGATTCGAATTATTCGAGATGTTTAACAAAAGTTTTAAGGAAGTAGCGGCGGGTGTGTACAAATGCAAGTAAGAGGGAATTCCCCCGATTAATGTTTTCGTTTCCACTCAACTCACAACCCTTCCAAGCGAACATCAAACATAAGAGAGCAACAAGAATGTGAGTAAGGACACGTTGAGAGGGTGGATTTCCCCCATGTAAAAAAAAATACATAAATATAAAAAAAACTTTTCCCTATGAGTCATACTCTCGAGTGTACACAAGGACATGCGGCAGACGGGTTTCATTTTGCCGAGTTTACTCATCGTTTTGTACTTGCTCGAGCGAAAATGAAGATTTATGCGAAGGCAACCCCCATTCGGAGGGGTGGAAATTCAGTCGCATGTGGGTGGACACGATTTTTTTTTCTTATTATTTTCCTCATTTTTAGAAGAATTGTTGCTTCGTTGGTAACGATATCACGTTGTCTAGCTATTTCAAACGATGACTCATTCAATGGAGGTTCTTCTCCGGGGGGATGAGTACCAGCAATCTCAGTCATTTGCAGATTTGGCCTTGCAGAAGAATATTGCGTAAGCAAATCCTAATATTGTTGCGGAGGTTTTATGAGTGTACATACGTTACGTTCTCGTGTGTCTTTCAGTTACTACCCCATTGCCCTGGATCAGGGTATAAATATAATGAAATATGATTCATTTTGTTTTCTTTGTGTTTGACTGCGTTATGCATATGGGTTTACTGCAGCTTTAGGGGTGCTGCAGTGTGTGCAGAGATGCAGCAGTTTTTGCATCAAGAATATACATATACACTTGAACCAGATTTAAGATTAAATATTTATGTGGTTTGTCGAAGAACTTAAGTGCTTTTTGCAATTAATATGAACGTTTATGTAATCGCTGAATCAATTTAATGAAAATTGCAATAGAAATATACCTTAAACCTGGCATAAGAGCACAAAAGCCCATAACAGCAACGGATGTAAATCATGCTACGAATACCAATTCTTCTTAATACTTTTGTAAAAGCTATAGTAGTGACTAGTGGGGAAGGCGTTTTCAGACCGTTGATGCTTAGAAGACTGAAAAATGTGAGAAGGAAATAATAATGAGTCCATTCTTTAATCGTAACTCAATACTACTAGCGTTAATTGTCATTTAAATTTCAAACAAAACAACACATCACAATATGTACTGCGTTCGACTCGAAATGCTATGTATATTTGTACGTGATGTAACGTAATGGTAACAACAGCTACCGAAAAAGTTGGATTGACCTACAAAATGCGTTGCGGCATGAAACACAAATACCATTCTAACATTATACGTATTTTACAGCGGTAGTTTAGTGTTCCGTTGACGTTCGTATCTAAACGTATTTTCTAGACTACGTTACGTAACGACATAGTGTTGTTGCTAACATAATTTTGTATCGAGTCAGCTAAAATTTTAAAACTAAGACACATGAATTCAAGCAAAGAACTAAGATTTCACTACTTGCTTCCCGACGTAATGTAACGTGACGTATCAGCTACTTCAGGAATAAGAAAATTCAAACAAAGATGTCTCAATGACGCCCACGTTGTGTAATGCAAAATATCAATCACAGTAAAACTTCTAACGGACACCATACGGACATCAAATCCTTGGCCGACGATTTAAGTACTAATTTATATGGAACCGTTATTAACTCCCTTGAACGGACGCCGACACTACATTACAAACCAAAACTATACAAAATTCTCCCTTAAACAGACGCAGCTGAAGCTTTGGAACATACTCTAAACACGAGATGCAGAAGATTGTTAAATCTGAACATGTCCTTCTACCTGCAAATAGGGATTTCCCCTAGTTCCGCATTTTTTTCTGTTGGCATAGTGGGGTCGTATACATCGTTGGCTACATTGAAGGAGTTTTCTTGTTCCTTTGCAGCCCGATTACGTATAAATATTTATTCATTTCCGTGGTAAAAAGATCCTGTAAGCGGACACTCATGGTCCCCTAATTTTTGTCCGGTTATGAGAGATGTCCGTCTATAAGAATGCATTTTGTATTGTAATTTAGAAATCGGTCCCCGAAAATGTGTCCGTTTATGGGAATTGTCCGCTTATCGGAGCTGTCCGCAAGTAGAGCTTTCGCTTTACGTACATATACATATACCTGCTTACAAATGGTAGTAGTATTTTATGAAGTTTTTGTACATATTGACCAAAAATACTGTCGTCTTCCTTTGCCAGACACCTCCATTCAAAGGACCAATTTTTCGTCCCGTTGGTGTCCGTTCAAGGGACTGCCAAAAATTGGATTTTACTAAGCAGCTGATAAATGTTTGTACCAACACCTTACATGACCCCCATCTGAGGCACTTGAAGTCATGATTCAAGCCTTTTTGTGTTACAAAACCGATGGGAGGAGAGAGTAGCCATGTCTTTTCGTCCATATTCCCGTCTGAAGAGTTCTCTAATTTACTCTTTACTTGGACATCCTTCCTGAATGACATCAATTTTCTTCTCTTACCGACAAAATTGCTTTCCCTTTAACACGTGATGAGTCTGAATGAAATTATGTATATCCCCCATCTTTAAAATGCATACGTTATTAATGCCAGCTACAACTTTTCCGAATTCCATTGAAGCCATGTTAGTCCATATTCATTCAGTAGAAACCGTCCATCTTCACCTCAGGCATTGCAATCAAATGAATTCGCTCTCAATTACTCGTATTTTTTATTGTTTCTTGTGCTATTTCCTCCCATCATTCATTCACGATTGCTATTGCTACACATTCCGTGTTTTTGTTCCACACAACTTCTCCTCATTCTTCACGTCATCAAATGAAATGATATCTTCCTTTCGTTGCAGTTAAAAATACGCCAAATATTTCTTCCGCAAAATGTAAATGCAACAAAAAGAAAGAAACAACATCTTCCGCAACCACCACCACCTCATCACGAGAAATGTTGGAGTCGGAGAGGAGACTATAGCCGTGATCATCTCCTCATTTAGGGCTTTCCCACAGCTCGCATCGGTCTGGGAAACGATTGAGACTTTTTCTCATGCAATTCATTATGAAATCGACACTCGGTAGCCGAAAAATTTCAAGACATTTGTCACCGATTCCGATGTGGATACGAACATAAATACAATTGTGCTACTTGTGGACATTTTTGGCCCGAATCGACTTGTGGGAATGACTTGCCAAAGTCAGCACCGGTGGACTGGTGTCTCAGAAATTACTTGTAGTTTCACAATCGTATGTGACGAGTCTTGAATTACCTCTGGGTTTGGTGATGTCGTGTGCTGCTACACCCTCGTTCACCACATGTCCATTGACTTGGAGTCTTTTATCTTGTAGAATATTTCAAATATTTTGCAGGGGAGTGGTTGTTAAATTACATTCCATCGTGTCAATTACTGGCGTCGTCGTAGAAAGGAACCGAACTCCAAACACACAATTATCGTTATGAGTTTTTACTCTCCAGCAACATGGTTGGACATGCACTTAAGTTGAGAGAACAAAAAAAAAAACTTGGTGTGTGAGGCATAAGTAAGTACGAGTATGAGTATTGATTTGAGATGTGAATTTGAGAAAAGCAAAAGGATTTAGGGATTTTCATGACGAGAGTCGTAAAAAAAACTTTGTAGACATTGCATACAAAACTTGTGGTACGAAAACGCATTTGGAATTCCACCAGGTTTCATGCTCATGCCTATACTTTTTATGATTGCAAGGTGTGGTTGGTTTTTAGTTATTACAAAGGACAAGAATATACTCCGTGTTGTATTTGTATTGACATTTTTAATTTTTTTTTTTTTTTTTTTTTTCGAAAGCAAAATCTTTACGTTTCGAACGAATAAAAGGGAATTTTTCAAAAGTCTTGTTTATCCTAGAATAACATCTTGAACTCTTATTATTTCTACCCGACTAGGCGAACGGAGGGTTATGATTTTAACAGGCTGGGTTTGTGTGCATGTAAGGGTGTTACCTCGTACAGCCTAATCTATGGAACCGATTTCAACAAATGTGGTGTCGTTGGATTTGTCTTGATCCGGAGAGTGTCATAGGCTATGTGACGTCACAGAAAAATTCAATATGGCGGGCGCACAAAACAAGATGACGGATTACCTCTCTTTTCTTTTGTATTTTTCTTTCAAATCGCCTTGATAGTGGTACCAACTGAAATGGTTTGGCGAGTAGAATACAATACGTTATGGGGTTATTCTAAATTCAATATGGCGGACGCCCCCCAAGATGGCGGATTTCCGTTATCTCTACTACATCCTTAATATGGGTATTAAATGAAAGGGTTTGACAAGTATAACACGACATTGCTTACCTATATATATACACTCTATATATTTTCTGAAACAACTATGTACAACTAAAATGTTGTAATTAAAAAATTAAATTTAAAAAAACTAAAACCCGACTATTACCCGACCCGAAATGATGATTTTTAGGGTATAGCCGTGGACAACTACGCTCAGTGGAAGGCATATTGTCACACTCGCCCTACGATGAGCGTCGGTGAGGTTTTATTTTCTCAAATTCTCAAAAACTAAAATTTTATAAGTTGCTTTTCCCCTAATTCTAGAGTAGGCACTAGAATGGATGAAAAGGGTTTGGATGCCTAATGGAATATCCCACCCCATCGGGACCTACATAAGTTCTTAATTCAATTTGGATCTTATGTCCCACTTAATTGAGACTGCTTTTGGGACTTATGTCCTTGCTCCGATAAAGAAATAGTGAGAAACCATATGGTCTTAAGTCTCAAATCTATATGGCATTATGTCACTTTTGTACAACGACATAAAGCCATACCCTGAAATATGGTCTTAAGTCGCTTTGTGAAAGCGTCGCATGGTCTTATCTCACGGCACCATGAAGGTCCTTATAAAAATTGTTCGTCGTTAGATTTGTAATAAAAGTCGAGAGTGTGTGTCTATCAACTACGATTATTAACTGACATTGGTTCTAGAACAAATATGCATTCCGCTACAGTGTTAAACAAGTTTTCTCTGTGCATCTATTCATTATGTTTTCCTTTTAACGACGATTCCAATTGCACTTCCAACAATTTTACCAGTTTTAACGCTCGAATCGAGTTGAATTAATTTCTGTTCTAAATCATTAAACAGTTTTGTTTATTTCACTCCATGCAAAACTGTATTACAGTGCAATGCACTCTTCACAACATGTGTATTTATGTACATACATAAATGTGTTTGTGGTTTCTCTGTTCGTGTAATGGTATATTGGCTTTAATCGCCTACCAAGCACCATGCAATGAAAAAAAAACAAAAAAAAAACTCAACTCAAAGTAACACTTCACTCCACTCCGCAAGGCAGTAGTTAAAGCAAAACAAAACCACCAACTAGCGCTGCACATAATCGTATGCACAAATAGGCGCATTCGCATAAATACGAGGTACGGAGGAAACACAGACGCTGGCTAACTAGAGCGAACAATGACATCGGCGCTGAGTGTTTGGGGTCGCCTCGATGAGTATTAAGTCCCACCAGACCTACTGCACTGTGGAAAGAAAGACGATTCTTAAAACACACATACAGATGAATAAATAGTTGGTGGTAACAAGTTGAACAAAATATTTATGTTTTTTTTTTTTTTTTGTTATTCTTTGATGTGAAGTTTTTGTTTACCTTCTTTGCTGGTTGTAATGTGGGAAAACAGAGAAAAGTCGGGGGAGTAAACCTAGAATATGTTCGTATGTCATCAGGTAATTAGTGCTGGAGAACATGCATGCATATGTAAATGAGTTTCAAGATAAAGTGGAAGTTTTAAGAAAAGGAGTGGCAGTGTTTTCACCTAGATTTTGGAAGGATTTACAGAGAAATGGACGACGAATTCTCTATAGTTGGGTGTTTTGTAGGTTGATAGACATTTACATATATCTGCGAGAATCTCTTGTATGTAAGTAGTCCGAGGAAACGTTTTCTAAAAAGATGACTTTATTTTCGTCTCAATAAGTGTGACAGAAGCTGCAATACCTAATTTTATTATTTAATTCCACAGTTTTAGAGAGATGTGGGCACCGTAGCGCAAGTGGTTAGTGCGTCGGACTACTGAGCCAGCGGTCTTGGGTTCGAATCCCGCCGCAAACACCTAAAAGTTTTTCACAGTGCCCACCTCTTTCGAATGTCTGACAAGCATCAAAGAGTATCATTTGTCACGATTGAGCTTCTCAACTCACCGTTCGGAGTCGGCAAAAAACTGTAGGTCCCTTCCATTCGTGCAAAAATATAGCACGCACACACAAATGGTTGCCCAGGTTCACCTCGAGCTGTAGCGCCAACTAAGTAAGTAAGTAAGTTTTAGAGATATGCGAACGAGTCCTCTACTTTTTGCTCTAGAAAATTTGACTAGCACACTACAGGAAGTCGAAGAGCCTGGTTTTTTTTTACTAGCTCCTGGCCCAAGCCTGATACTCCGACCTAAAAGATCTATTGTATCATACGATTCTAATTAGTCCAAGAGGCAAACCACCTTTCATATAAAGGCTAGTATATCCTTGGTTGACGCAGTTTTTAAGTTACAAGGTCTGAGGAGTTCCTTTTGTGGGGAACGCCCGCCGTCTGACCCCGAAAAGTGCTGGGCAACCACAAAGAACGTGCTCGGCTGTCTCGACCTCCTCTAAACAGTGTCGACAATCTCGCTAGACAGGCCTAACTTGTGTATATATATGTGGTATCGTAAATGGCAATGACCGGAGAGAAAATTAGTTTTTTTAGTTTATCCGACAAGTTTTTTGGAAGTTATTGAACCGTAGGTATTGCTGCGAGAATTCCATAGATACCTTTGTGATCATAAGAACCACATCGCCCTTACGCCGTCCAGGTGTGTCCTTATTTATTGCCGATCGCAATTTCGCTCTTGTCGAAAGCTGTGAAAACTATCACAACTAACATTTTGGTATTACATTTTGGAATTAGTAATTTTCTTCTTATTGTAGTTTAGAAGTTCCCTGTGGTGGGTATAAGGGTTAATTAACAGTTTGGCTTGTCTAAGCGCTGGGACATTTTTCCAATGAGAGAGTCGGAGATTATGTTCTCATTTGTTGATTCTAAGATTGTTGCCCAGTCTATGCCGCAAAAGGGTTCTGGGATTGAGAATTTGGTTGAAGAGCCGAACGAGCCAGCCCATCCGCTATTTCATTGCCTTCAATGCCTCTGTGAACCACCAAAGTATGACCTTATTGTGAGTAGCACTTTACCAGTCTTGAGTCCAAAGAGCTTTGAATGCGGCTTGGCTGTCTGAAAAGACATTTATGTTAGCTCCCTTGATGCCTCTGTAGGTTGATTAAGGTGCAGATCTAAATGGCGTGGATCTCAGCTTGAAACACGCTGGGGAATGATCCAAGAGCGACGGAGGTTCTGGTATTGGGCCCAAAGATCCGATCACCATCATATCATACTAGACATGTTGGGTCTAGGGTGAGTCCGCTGTTTGAGAAGTAGTGTTTGGTTACGATTCTTCAACTCCTCAACTGATGACTACGACTTTTTCTGTCATTGATTCTGACTGCAGCTTGAAATCCATGCTAAAATTAATTATATTCCTTGTGTGGCGGGTATATTTTAATAATGCACTAAGAGACAGGTACAGGTCTATTGTACTGCGAAGTATAGAACCCCAAATTCATTTTATCTAAATCCTGACATAGCCGACATTTCGAGAGTGCACGATTGATATTGACATTCCGAAAGTCAAATGTCAAAGCCACCATACTACGTACGTCGTTTTTTAGCATTTGATTATACAGTAGACGCTCGATATAGTGAACTAATAAAAACCAGGCCTGTTCACTGAAGCGAGATTGTTCATTGTAACGAGCGTGGACTCCTTGAAGCAAATTTTATCAAAATGTGTATGTTTTTACGTACAATTCATCGAAAATAGAATATAATTACAATTTTTCTTTCCGATTACTAAAAAACAAGCCAATATTCGTAAGAAAGAATATCTTATTTTTAACAAAAACAACTCTTCCGTAAAAAACATAATACATTCCATGTACTTAAAAAACAAAAATACAACAAATTTAAGCTGTGCTTAAGTGACATGGTCACAAAGAATGTCGTTCAAAAAATAACAAAATAAGCAACACGCACTTTGTTTTTGCACTAAAAACAACCACAAGCTGTGAAACAAACAAATATTTTAAATAGTGAACAAACTTGTTCACTATTTAGAATAGCCTGTATAAAATATTGTGTGTTCACTATATTGGATTGTTCACTGTATTTATTTTGATCGAATCGAAAGGTCCTCGTAAATTGCTTCTTTCTCGACAATCACGATTAATCAAGTTTACTCGATGGGAATCCATTTTTTTTTCAAGTGTCTGTGAAGATGACGTTTAAAGCATGTGTCGTTTGAATACTCATTCTGTCAAATAACAGTTATTGGTGTTTGCACGTTTTCAGACATTGTTTCCCATAAAATAAATGATCAGCGGTTTTTTTTTTTGAACCGAATGAAGAGCAAATAAAGAAGCAATAAAAAAAAAAAGGATGATTTAACAAAGTGAACAAATTAACAAGCCGTGCTTCATCAGCAGTTGTAGCTACTTATGCAAATATTGTTGGCAAAAATGCAAATAAGCCATACAATCAATTTGCGGCTATTGAAGTATAAGTAAGCTTTAAATCTTCATTCAAGATGACAATCTCCCTCAATCGAAGTTCGGTTTCACTTCAAAAGTTATTGTCAATATTTTGGTTTTTTTTTTCCACTGTGAACTGTAAACAATCTGATGGTCTTCTTCTTTTTTTTAAAACGGATTTTGACCTAGTGAAACTGGTTTCACTTTTCCTCTTCATGCCGTCGATCAAATCTGCTTAAAAAAGCATCCATCTACTTTCGGATGAAAAATCTTTTTTGCTCGCTCTTCTTCATCTTTATCGTTCGACGGATGGATTATATGCGGATGTGCGAGTATAAAAAGAAGAAAAAAAGTATTCATCACAATATGGCTTCCGTGTATACACCAGAAACGCATTTTTTCTTTATACAACTTACTTTTGTTTACATTCAATCAAAGAGAAGAAAGAAGTCCAAAGTTAATGAAATGTGTAAACAAGCAGCTTCCTCTATGCGTGGGTAGGGGGCGGCGGCGGTGGCAACTGATGTTAATGAACTAAACGAAACATTTACAATAAATCGAGAAGAATTAACAAACAAACTCTAGTTCAATGCAGTTCCCTGTGGCACCCCATTTGCTGTTGGATTTTACTGCCCATTCCCATCGTAGAAATGCCAAACACGTGCCAAATAGTTAGACTGACTGCGAGGGTCAGCTGTCGCACGATTTTTCCATTGAAAATTGCTGATCCTATACGGCGGCCGGCATCGACTGTGCACTGTGGATGCCAGTTTTTGTAATTTTAGCTGCGTGATGCCGATTACAACGTTAATCCGAGACTGAAGTCCTCCGCGTGGGCTCCATGAGATGTAAATTGTGAGGGCGTGTGCCTTGCTGCATTGCATCGCATATATGGGGAATGAACTATGCACAGTTTGTGCGAAATAGTGATGTAAGTTCTACAGCAGTGTGGAAGTCATGACTTTAATGCCAAAAGGGCAACAATTGGTCGTGTTTATTATTTCGATGCAGTGCCAATGGGTTTCCTAGACTTACCGTGGATATGTGTTTTGAATTTAGAAAAACAAAATGCATAATAGTATTTCGTTTTATTGGGTTACGTGTACGTCTTACGCTCACGTAACATTTAGATAGAGCCTGCAGGAAACTGAAGGAGTAATCGTATATTGTTTATTTTTTTTAATAGATACATTTAATTGGTCAGCACTTGGTTGAAGGTAAATAATAAACGGCTTTGTATGGGTGTACGCAATTTAAATATTTTTGACTGGGTTATAGTGATTTCAATTGAGTACTGTAAAAATGGCAAACAAAAAAAATTGTTACATAATGACTCAAACTTTCAAATTTTGCTCAAATTTTCGTGTTCGGCTGACATTGTTCCACCGTAACGTAACGAAGAAATGGAATCGTACTGTCCACTTCATAAGTTTTGAAAAATAGTTTAAAAACCGAAAAGAGGCGCATTAAAACAATGAAAATACGTCCATCATCTAGGTATAAATAAACAGCTGTCAAGGATTATCGGTAGGTATGTTTCATCTCCGAAGCGATTCCCGAGTTTTTATAATGCTGCTGTACTTGAAACCGACAAGATAAGTCAAGCAATACTGATTTTGTTTCTATTTTACCCAGTACTCTCGTACAAAATGGAGGCTATCACCTTTCTTTCATTAATTTATCAAAATTTGATCCTAAATCGAAGGCAGGTTTAAATCGACGAGTTGTTCGCATCTGGGCATCGGGGCATCTTGGACAATTTTCCTGCAAATGATTGAGAGATCTAAGACATACTGAATATCAGTAGATGACGTAAAACGACTCGTTGACTGATAAATTCGGGGACTAGGTTATGAGACAGGGCAACACTTTTTGTACTTTCACCAGTGCTGCCAAACAAATAGATGGACAAATTTATCACTGTTTTCCATAATTTCCAAATGGAAATACATTATGCAATGCTTTTGGCATTATTCCAAATAGGCGCTTGGTTTGTGCAAAAATTCGGTTCTGGAGCTACAAATTGAGTTGTGTGTATTTTTTTTGGTGATGTTTCAGATATTTAGTGGGCACCGTAGCGCAAGTGGTTAGTGCGTCGAACTACTGAGCCAGCGGTCTTGGGTTCGAATCCCGCCGCAAACACCTTAAAGTTTTTCACAGTGCCCACCTCTTTCGAATGTCTGACAAGCATCAAAGAGTATCATTTGCAACGATTGAGCTTCTCAACTCGCCGTTCGGAGTCGGCAAAAAACTGAAGGTCCCTTCCATTCGTGCAAAAATATAACACGCACGCACAATTGGTTGCGAGAAGCAGGCCCAGGTTCACCTCGAGCTGTAGCGCCAACTAAGTAAGATATTTACATCAAATTTAGTTTAATATAGCGTAGATATCAGCGTCGTTGTTTTTTCCCATAAGCTTATTGCCGCCTGTGGGTTTTAAATATTTTCAGAAGAAGAAGCTATAGAATCGGCTCCATCCGATGAAGTACGCATTGAGCATCTGAGAGTTGGCTTCCACGTCACACCGATCAAAGAAAGTTGCTTAAAAAAACACAGCCAACCATTTTATTCACTCGCACTTCCATGTTTTACTAAGGAGATCCTGAAACAAGACAGTGATTTAGGGATCAAAGTAAACTCTGGCACTTACGAACGGGGGAAGCCAACTTCTGAAAAAGAGTTATTGCTTTATCTAAAATTAATTTTAATTCCATTGGATTTGTATTTCTGTTATTCATATGTAGGTACTAAAATAGACTATGTCTTACTTGTACTTCCGCAAATAAACGAAACTAAAACTAAACTATCATTGAAGTATTTCTATAAATATGCACAATTTCAAAAGAGTTAGGATATCCTATGCCAGTCTCAGATATCAATAAGGCCACCTGGAAATCATGCCAAAACCTGCATTTATCGTCTCGGTCAGGTATTTTCTTGATTCCATGCATCACATGCAAGTATAGAAAACTTTTATTCAGGTTAACTGTACAAAATAACATAAATTTCGCTTGTACATCGTGATGCAGAAAATTACATATTAACCTTGAAAAAACACTGCAATCAAACACTCCCACTAGGCATTCTATCAACAACATTCTAGGCAGCATTCCACCTTACATCCAAAAAATAAAAAAAATAAAAAATATCTCTCCACACAAACCTCAACCATATGTAGCCCGACAACCGACACGACGGCACACTTTTTCGCTTTCGTAACTATCTGGCCAGGTTTGAGTGCGCGTCTGGAAAGTAGCGCAAGCTGACCATCGGATACACAACAAAACTTTGTTGGTTGATCTCAAAAGGTATGTCACCTAGAATTAAATTTTTTCCCTCATCACTTCCACTGCAAAACAAAATAACAGCAACATCACAGTCGTTTGGTGGATTCGCAGCTTCACAGCAACACAAAAATGAATTAAGTTGTTCCGCTTCGATGACGGAGTGCGAATTAATAGCCTCACGCTAATAAAACAGGTTCAACTGCGAGAATTTATCTTAAACCTCATATCTATCTTATCCAAAAAAAACAAAAAATCCGGTGAGGAATTCATATATCCATCTGCATCCACATCTACCATTGGATACGAGAACACCGTTCAATCAATTTTGCAATTTCAATTTATGCATGAGTGCAACCGGGCTCGACTATCGGCCGCGGTGATCAAATGAAATCCATGTGCATAGATACACGTTACTTTGAAGCTGAAAATGTTCTCTATATTGGCCAGTTTTCCATTCGGCATTTGCGCTTCGACAAACAACGTGAGCTCTAGGTCTATCGTCTGTGATTGTGTCTGTGTCTGCGCCTTATCCACCAGCAGCAGCCATGTACCACTAGACCCATGGGTTCTTTTTTTTTTGCAGTTTGGTATCTGGTTTTGCAACAAATTTCCCCCCCATTTTCCGTTTGTATTTTGCAAGTGGGCTCAGACTCGGTTGTGTTTTTCGTTGTTCCGAGGGCATTTGCAGACGATGGCTATCAACCGATGTTGGAAACCAAAGCTTCAGACTCGGTTTTGAAGATTTAATTTTGATATGAAAAAGAAAGAAAAAAAAAACTAAAACTCATTGTGCCAATTAAGGTTATGGAAGAATTATTACAGAAGAAGAGAATCGCCATAATTTGTTCAGACAATAAGAACAACAAGAGAATTCTACATTTCGTATGCGATCATCAGTTGGAATTTCTATTTATATCTCATAGCCACTGAACGGTTTCTATAAATGGTCAGCATTACAGAAAAAAAATAATATAATGGGACTGGGCGCGTACTCCTGAGGCACCCAAGCTGATTTCTTCAACTGACAAGATGTCAATTTAGATTTTCGCCAAGATATGGTAATGAATATTTGAGTAGAGTACGGGTATTTTTTTCAATGACAACCATATAGGGCGTGTGGATATCACAAATATAGAACCTGGGGTTGGGACAGACAGATATTTGCCCACAAGGACGGGGTTGTAATTTTTTTTTCCTTTACATTCGCCATTTGATTGGCATATGATTTGATCAGATATTTATGTTTTTATAGGCAAGTGACGGGCGGTACGGTGTTATGAGCAAGGCGGCAATGAAATGAATGATTTTTTTTAAAATAAAACCGCTTAGGTTGAATTACAAAAAAATAATTGTCATTGGTTACTTAGCACCTTTGCTTTTCGGCATAGAACATCTTTTCTCGACTTTATCTAGCGCCACAGTTGCAGCCGCGACCTCTACTGAGCCTGGGCTTACCACCATATTTCGAAAAATAAAATCTCGACAAACAAATCTCGAAAATTTATTTGATAAGTCTCGAAAACAAAAACCTCGAATGGACAAAATCTAGAAAGTACAAATATCTCGAAGAAAAATTTCGAAAAAAAATTTCGAGATTCGCGCTTGAATGATTACTATTGTCTCAAAAATTAATATCAATTCGAGATTTTTTTTTCTAGATTTTTGCTGTTCGAGATTTTTTTTCGTTCGAGATTTTAGTCGTTCGAGATTTTAGTCGTTCGAGATTTTAGTCGTTCGGGATTACGTGGTGATCCCCCTGCGCCGAGCTGTTTTTAGATTTGTAGGAAGACAGACTCATCAATCTTGGGCTAGATAAATCGACGCCTTTCCTCTGAGTTTGAAGCATTTCCTCTGAGTTGATAACATTTTCGGCGATTTAAGTGTTTGAAAATATTCTAAGGAACCAAAACGTAAAATACCCACTTTTGTACAAAACGCCTCTCGGAAGGACCACAGTGCTACGGTTTTGATCCGTATGACAGCCGGAAGAAGGTTCGCTGGTTTAAATTCCTGGTAAGTTCAGCAAGAAAATTTAGACATTTTCATGTTTTTTTTTTTGTATTAACTTCGAAGCTGCGAACCAATAACGCTATAATGGCACGCCTGTTAGATCTTCTTTAAAATACATTTTTATTAAAGGCTTCTGGAAATCTTACTTTAAGCGAGTGACTTCGAAATTTTGATTGTAGAATGAGTTCGTGCATTTGAGTGGTGGATGTATAGATGAGGGGCCCTAATGACTTCATCAGACAACCTACCATGGTAGTGAAAGTATCTTTAGTATAAATAAAAGAGGAATACTAAAAAGAAGGCTTTGATACTGAAATCAAGCGCAAGCCCCAGTTTAACCTGTGTCAGGAGAAGAAACTGTGCTGATGAAAAATATCAGATGCGGATTCTGTTCTTTACCATTTAACGTGTTTTTTTCTGGACAAGACTTGTATATTGGGTATCTTAGATTAGATTAGCCAACCTACTCGCGTCTTATTTTAACGAACGACTTTGGTCGCATTTTGGAGGATGTGATGTTTTCACAGGCAAGTGGAAGATTAAAAATTCTTATATTGAATGCCTTCAGTAAATCATTTAAATGAAGAAAAAAAAAAGAGTCGGGGAAAGTATGGAATCCTGAGGCTCTCCACAATTTACAGTCAAAAGTCATAAGACTTCACAATTTCGCATGCACAGTTATAAAAGGATTATCCTATTAGACATTAAAAAGATAACTGGTCAAATGTGATCTTCTGATTCGAACTTACTCGTACTTTCATTCTACGAAAAGATTAGATATTCCAGCCGAATAAGATCACACTTTCTCGGTCATGTTTTTGGAAATCACTCTTATTTTTTTTTTCGATCTAGAACAAACTTTCCGCTCGAGATTTAGACAATAAACCGATTCCATTTGACTAACAAGCTCTGTCTTTCTCTGGACGATTACTAAGAATTAAGAGTTTTCACTTTAAAATTGTTTCTCATAAATCAAATATTGAAACACCTAAACCTTGTCATCACAAGCATACATGTACATATTACCTAAGACTTAACTTACTTTAATGGGTTTTCTTTGAACCTACACCCAAGTTTCCGATTTCATGAAGAGGAAAAGTAGTTCAATTTCGTGAGAAAAAAAAGAAATGCATACCGTATTAGATACACAAGAGGAAACACCAGTTTTTTTTTTTAAACTCACAGACCGAACCGCAATCTAATCCAAACCTTAATTGCTTCCAAAAAAAAAAAACTTGAGGTGGCAATAAAAAAAAGATGTGTAATGGACAATAGCACTGAGTATCTGTGGGCGTCTAACCAGCGCACAAAGTTGAGGTTGAGGTAGTAGCAATGGGTTCCTCTGTAATGTAATTTGAGATGTGCGTCGAGATTTATTGGCGGGGCTTCCCTTTTCAGTTCCTTTTTTGCTGGTCTTTGTATATCTTGGCCTTCTTTGTCTCAGTTTTTCTTTTCTTAGCTTCTCTCCACTTCGTTGCACTCCCGGTTTTGTTTTTTTTCTTTTTGCCTCTGTCACGAGATAACTAAAAAAAGAAGAAGAAGAAAGAGGGGTCACCTAAGGTTCATCATTCTGTTCACTTCTTCCTGCTTTTTTTCTTTTTGAGTAAAATTTTCCACGAAAAACAAAAGAAACACTTTTCTACTTCATCATGCTCCAGTCAAATAGACGGATTCAAGTCATGACCTCTGCCTAATTGATTAACGCCGGTGCACACGTAGTTGAGAAAACGACGATGACGTTTACGACTGCGACTATTTCGCCATCTGTCGGTCTATTCGTATGTTTCCGCGGCCATTTTGCGGTGCGCGGAAGCAGCAGCTTACATCAACTATTTTCCATACTCTGGCCTGGAATGGATTGGAATGGTTGCCGCATAAATAATATGTATTTAGATGAAGCTGATGATGGAGGAGAAGCTGAACAAAAAAAATCACAGAATGTATAATGATGATGATTTCTTCTTTTTTTTCTTCTTTAGCACCGTTTCATGGTTCATAAATTCTTAGCCAAATGATCGTGCCTCTCTATGGTGTGTCTGTGTGAGACGTTCTCGAGACACATGAGGAAATGAGTGCACACCGAGTTCGGGACTGTGAGTGAGCTTCTTGTTTGGAGTATTTTTTCCCCCCCTCTAATTACACACGTTGTTTAGTGAGGAATTTTTTTTTTTTTTTTTTTCATTTTTTGTTTAGATGATTGTTGGAACAGTTTCTGGAACTGTTAGGTTAATGGAGATTCTCAATAGCATAACAGATCAATCACGAGTGAACTAGGAAGTTGAAGAAAGTTTCGATTTCATAGTAAAACACGTGTGTGAAAATTGGTAGGTAGATCAGTAATCTTGGTATTAAGGCGCCTAATAGAGGGTTTGAAACGAGGTCTGTCTATGGTGATTAATGAGAAATGATTGTCTTAGAAACTCAACGCATTTTTCAAGCGTGCGTGAGACTCTCGCGCGTTAGAAGTAAAACTTATTTCACAAAAAAATTCAAAGGTGCATTGCACTTGTATTGCAATGTGTATTGCACAAGAAAGAAGTCTTATCTGCCACCAAAAAACTATCGAAATATTCAAAAGTGTATTGCAAGCTGAATTTTAAGGTTTGAATTAAAAACGACGTTAGTTATTCTTTAAAACCAAAGAATATACAAACCCATGAAGTCGCATCTCATATAAAATTTTTGTATGAAAACATTTTTACCGGCAGAAGAAATTGTATACATAAACCCCTTTTCACTGTGGTAGTATTTTTTAGGAGCAAAATATTTTGAAAATTGTGTAGGTATACATTAGTTTCCTACATCATTCAACCGCTCAAACTCGGTAGAAGATTTTCAGACGTTTCATATCGCAGACCATAGTCCCTTCGCCTATAAAACCGATTTTCTACCGGGAAAAATCATCTCGTGTGCGGTGGCCCAATGTTTGCATGGTGGGGTTGAAAATAAGAATTTTATTTTCTTGGCTTGTTTTGTTGTTGTTTTCTTCGCTTGCTTTTACTTTTGATATTTTGTGGCTCGATATGTATGTGTATTTTTTTTTTAAATTTATTTCACTGCCTGTTGAAGTTGGAGAAGGGGAAGCGTTTCACTTTTTCGTCTGATTCAAGCAAATTTGCCCTACCGCGGCTAAAGAAGTTTCACTTCAAAAATGTTTCTAGTAAATGGGGATACCTTTTGTTATTGTCAACTTACGCAAAACAAGGAGACCTTTCAAATGTGGCTTCGTGGTATATGCATGCAGACTTACTGTTTCTGCGATACAGCTTCAGCAAAGGCATTACTTTGTAGTCCTTCTGTTCTTTGAAAAACCTTCAAGCCTAGCAGCCTACACTGCAATTTCGCAAAAAAATATAAAATATTCACCGAAGAAGACTGTAATAAAGTCATATTCTCCAACGAAACCAAAATTAATCGTTTTGGCTCAGACTGTAAGGAAAATACCAGGCGAGCGTCTCAGAAGTTACATGGTGAAAAAGGCGTGCTGTTAGAAATGGTTTCCTTACCTTCGCTCGTTCTTTTTAGCCAGTTTTTCTTTTTCTTCGCACATTTTCTGCACTAACGGACATATTTTGATTTTGTAAAAGAGACTTTTACTTTTTTCTGGTCCTGTTGTAATAGCTCGAACAATTTTTCATTGTGAAGTAGTTGAAAGTAATAGTTTTGGTCCAGATTTTACTGTTTTTAGGCCACATCCACTTAATTTTTTTTGTAATTTCTTACAGTTCTAACTGAAATTCCTTATTTTGTTAAAATTTGGCGATGAGATTACCCTTGGAACAACAATTGTTTGATTTCGGCCAAAAAACCGTTAGAAATTGGTTTCATAAGGAATATTGTCCTTTTTCGAATATAAAGTAAAAACCATAGTTCAATTATGAAGAAAAAACAACACATGCAGGTTATATCGACTTCAAATTTGATAAAAAGTCAATAATTTTTACATCAAAGTTGAAAAAACATCATCCTTAACACGCTTTTTGAAATTGGTATGCTAAACTCAAATAACTGATCAGAAATCGACTTTAAACAATTTTCACTGCTGCACTAATAACCAATTGTTGACTTATCACTTTGAATGCATAACACTGAAGCTGAGTATTCTTTAAAATAAACCATATTGCTTTACATAATCACGCAGTAATGCAGAAAAAAAGGCGTTAGTTTGGCTCTATCAGAAATATTTGATCGAACCTGTTAGTTACTGTATACGGTAAAAGCTTCTGTAAGCGGACACTCATGGTCCCCTAATTTTTGTCCGGTTATGAAAACTGTCTGTTTATAAGAACGCATTTCGTATGGGAAATTAGATATTGGTTCCCGAAAATGTGTCCGTTTATGGGAATTGTCCGCCTATCGGAGCTATCCGCAAGTAGAGTTTTCACTGTACTGCGGTCCAGTAATTCCAATGGTGTCGCCAAATATTGTGTGTAACCTACTCGCTGGCAATCAGGAACCATCCGTAGTGATTTCTGTATCCAAGTCGGATGAAATAGTCCACCAATTGGTATACTGTTGAATCGGCTAATTGTTTTGTGATTCAACGAAAGCGAATTGTTCTCATGGACCCTTGATGAGAATTAGGTAATGGAATGAGCTTGGATTCGTTTTTATTGTTATTAAGCAGAAAATCGTTACTCATTTTCAAGTATCATATATATTATTTCTGAGGTATAGGTACCATTTGCGGCTCTCACCCTTAACCAATCTTAACAAGTGAAGTGTCAAAAGAAAGAGATTTTCCTGGAGCACTGACGAATTGCACTTTCACTTTATAGATTTGAACAAATTAAAAAATCTTTCAAAACAAATATTCTACCCAAAATGAACTCCCAAAAGAATAAACACTTCCCGTACACTAGTCTAACATAGAACGACTGAAAAAATCATGAAATCAATATTGTTCCAATTGTGATAGCTAGCTAGAAGTAGATAAAAGTCTGTCTAACTTGAGTGCATGATTCATCGTGATTAACTTCAATGTATTCCCATTTCCCTGACAGATTTTGTTCTATTTTTCCTGAAACCTTCGGTGGCTGTCGAAAAAGTACGGGCCTAAATACGCTATCTACCGACTTTACTACAAATTGTATAGTACTCGTACAAAGCTTAACATTTGCGCATTACCTAAATCAGAAATAAAAATGCAACAAATTATGAAAATTTCTTCGAACCCCGGCGCCTAAGCCTTTTTTTCCCCGATAATAAAGATTAAGTGTAAAGCCAACTTTCTGATAGCACACACGCCAATCAATCTATTTTCTTATCAAACATTTGAGGTTAGCTTTTTGATAAACAAAACATCAAGTACTAAGAAACTGCCAAGTACGAGGAATGTGTCAACATTTAGCTGTCCCACTTTCGTGTCGCGCTTTTGAAACGGTTTCCTACTCGTATTCCATATTTTCTACAACATTTCTCAATTTCTTGAATTCTTTTCAACTCTAAATATGACTCAGATCGCTCAAGTTGGATTGTGTATCTTAATGACCTCTTAAGCACTTCCCTTCTCTTTCGGATATCGTCCGTCGGTATTGTTGTTGTTGTCGCTATCGTTAGAGTGTTGGTTGTAGGCCATCGTAGTGCCACAATTAAGCTTTGGGTCCCTCTGATAAAATGCAAGCAAAAAAAAAACAACATAAAAATCATAATTATTAAAAACAAAGAAAGTGAGACAACATCTACGAGCATTCCGCAGAAGGAGAGCAATTAAGATCAGCAACGGAGAGAAGACCACGAGATGATTAACAAACATCATGAGAGTTGGAGAGTAAGAATAAGAATAGCTTAGGGAATTGAGATTAAAAAAAAAAAGAAGAGGATGAAGAGGAATACCCCCATCACCGTCCTGGGGGAAGAGCTGGAATTTAGAACTCTGAATGATGATCCACAGACACGAAGTGAGCCTCACTCTGGGAATAATGATTTCATTCTATTTGCCGACGACTTGCGTTTGGCTGACGAATGGAATGGTGTTATTGAATCCTTTTTTATGCTTAATAGAGGACCGCAGGAATGCGCTTCTGTTTGGTGGTTAAAGATGATGATGACTTGAGGAATGAAGACGTGCAGTGAACTGGGAAGTGGAGATCTGAGAACATTCTTTGATGTGAGAACAGGCAGTAAAAATAAGGTATTCTTCGTTGGCTGATCAAAGATTACGACAAAGAATTTAACCACACAAGTAGAACTGTCGCATTAAGGAGATGTTATCAAGAACATTTCTAGTCCATTTAATAAAATTCAATTTAATGTGTTTTGTGTGAGGTTTCCTTCAACTAAAGATTTAGTAAAATAAATTTGAGGAAATGACCTCAAGGAATTCACCTTGGTTCAGCTTGAAACCGTATGACATGAGCATCATTTTAGACCAAGAGATACCCAATGTAAGTAAATATAAAAAAGCAATAAGGATTTAATCGGAACCTCAACTGCTATACTTCATAGTGACATTTGTCTAACTTTGACCTCGTTGTCCTGCAGCAACATACTCAACAAAACTGACACCCAAAAAACCCATAAGTGCCAATTGGTTAATTCTACGTAAGACACAAATTACGTATGTTACGTATAAGTACCGTCCATAAGTTTTCTGACAAATCATTTTCTCCACAATTATACGTTTTGCATACAGTGCATACTATTACAGATAAGGTTAAAATATCGAAGTCGACAGTGCACGATACTATACGTCGTCGGTTTAAAGAATCATCGCCTCTTAAGACCCGGAAGAGAAGCGGACGGCCCAAATTAACATTAAAACAGAAGGATCAGACTATAAAATTAATAAACAAGAGGGATTGACGGCTTACCTACTTTACTTTAGGTGACGCTAGAGCTCGGGGTGAACCTGGGCCTGCTTCTCGCAACCATTTGTTTTGTCTGTGCGTGATATATTTTTGCATGAATGGAAGGGACCTACAGTTTTTTGCCGACTCCAAACGGCGAGTTGAGAAGCTCATTAACAAATGATACTCTTTGATTGCTTGTCAACCCGGGCTGGGATTGAACCCATGCAGCATTGCGTAGTAGTTCAACGCACTTACCAATAAACCACGGTGCCGATTGACGGCTTATAGCTCAAGAAATCTGTGCGGAGTTCACCGGTTCGCACTCAAAGCAGATATCAATTACAATGACTAAAAGGCGTTTAGCTACCGCAGGCCTTCACTGTCGAGTAGCAGTACGAAAACCTTTGTTACGGCCTCGAAACAAAGTCAAGCGGCTACATTGGACGATCCGAGTTTTTGAAATTTGTGGACAAAAAGCAGAGTTTATGTTCGGCGGTCTGATGAAGTAAAGATCCTCCCTAAGCTATGTGGGCCCAACAGTCAAGCTTGGAGGTGGTTCAGTAATGATATTGAGATGTTTCTCTTCCGCTGGTGTTGGAGACCTCATCCGTATCGATGGAATCATGAATAAGGAGAAGTACAGATAAATATGAAAAAAACAAACCTTTCCATCGGGTTTGCGATTAATAAGCCCTGGATTCACATTTAATGCAAGATAATGATCCGAGACTTTCTGCCAAGCTTTGCCGATGATACGTGGATCAAGAAGATCGAGAAGAAACACTGAAAAATATGAAATACCCTGCCTAACTATCAAGATGTTGATCGATAGAATGCCTAGATTGACGGTAAAATGTTTGCAAACACGAGGTGGATTTTTCGACAAAAAGAGGTCCAACACTATTTTACTACCCAAGTCTTTTTATTTATTCGGTTCAATTATCTTGGTCATTTGGCAAGATAAACATAATATCAATGAAACTATTTACAATAAATTTAGATTATTAAAATTAAAGAGACGAAAGAGTTTTATCTGAATTCCTCGGAAAGAATGTACTGTCCGAAAACTTACGGATGGCAGTGTTGTGTTTTTTTTTTTTTTTCATCGATTTGAGTCGTTAAATTTGGAAATATGTAGCGACCAACAAAAGTTCGCTTAGTTGATTGAATAATAAAATACAAAAATAATTTTAACTTTAGATATTTAATCTTCATCTTTTTTTATTTTCTCCACATAATTCCTATTTATTTCAATACATTTCTTCAGGCGCTATCCATTTTTCAAAACAGCTTTCAAAATCCTCTTTTTGGAGCTTTTCGATTTTGACATAAAACCAAGATTCATCACCTATAACGACCTTTTTGAAGCAGCTTGACTCTCCATTTTCAAACTTATCCAGGAAATATTGAGCAAAACGAAGACGAGTCTCTTTTTTCTCCCCATCGAGCTGACGTCTTCAAATATTTCAGGTGATGATTTACGATTGGTGACTCAGCCATGGCATTCAAGCCCAGTTCATCCGCTATCATCTCCTGTGTCATCCTGACATCTTCCTCAATTTTAGCTTTCAACAGGGCCACATTTGTATCGTCGGTCGAGGATTTGGGCCGACCTTTACGAGATCCGTCCTCCACAGAAAAATGTCCAGTCTGGAATCTTCGAAACCACTTTGAAATAGTAATAAGAGATTATTCATTTATTTCGTAAGCATTTATTGTAAGATTAAAAACTCCAGAAATGCATCTTTTTTTTTCCAAAACTACTCAATTGACACAAACCAAGCGAACTTTTGTTAGTCACTATGTACATATGTATGTATTAGACATACATTGTACCGGTGATTCATCGTTTGCTGATCTGCATACGTTGTATTTTTATTTTGGAACGCGTTTAGTTGTAGATCGGGAAATCCCTGTATAACACGATAACTGTTTGGTGTTATGTTTTTCATTTTCTTAATGTTGTCAATCCTGCAAAAGATATTTCGATACCCAATCTATTTACCTATGTATTATTAAAATTATTTCTTTGTTGCTATTTTACAACGCCCTTACATATGTCATTGCAATTGTGGCTTTTTGCAATTATTGTAACTGTCTATTCCACATCTTCAAAAGAAAGTTTTATTGATACATTCTACTACTATTTTTTTTTATGGTACTCGTACTAATTTTTTAAAGTGCTTTTAACGTTTTATGTCGCTGTTTTTCTTATTAACAAAAATACCTTTTAGATAATTTATAGAAAAACATAATACTTACATTTTTTATTTTTATCTCTTTACAGGTAAGCGTCTTTCAAACCGCCATGAAATGCTAAAGAATTATCGTATGTTGAAGATAATTACATCTGTTTGGTAAGACTGTTCGGTTTATTCCTGTTTTGTAGTTACAACCGGCATAAAACCTTTAAAAAAAAAAAAACACTATATCCCATGGATACATAAACTACAAAGAATTTATGCAAATATGGTCTTGTGGCGGTAGCTACTTGCAGATAGTCTGCTGAATGAAATAACTTATTCATGATTACTGTGCTCACAGCCACTTGGTAAATGTAATTTTGGATAATACAAACTCCGCTTACCTGTTGTTGCATTGCATTTGCTTTAATCGTGCTGCAACACACCAACAGATCGAGTCATTTTCTTTTTATAGATAGAAATTCTTTGAAAAGAATTAAATCGGTGCTTATTGTATGCATAAATGAAGGTACCTACTGTTAGAGAAGTGCAGTTGTGCACAGCTGGAGCTAACTTCATATAAAAAGGAAATGCATATAGCTGCCTTAAACTTTAAGATGGAAAGAAAATCTACCAGAAGTCAACTACATTTAACATTCTCTTTTTATTTGATTTTAAGGAAAACTAATGATTTTGTACGATGAATAGAATCTGGAACCTTTTAATTTTTCTTCGTTTTAATTTGCAGCACACACTCGTTGTGTTTATGTAGTTTCTAAACTTGTTTAGCTGTGGCATGTTCTAGACGTAGTTAAAGGAAAGGATTTTACTGCAAATTAAGTCGTTAATACTGGATTGTGTTATTTTATTATTTACTGTGACCTAAATAACTTTATATGTTCCAACTTACTCCAGGATATACTCAATATTGGCGTGTTCGTTTTACTGAATGCTGCAAAATTTCCATGAAGATTATTTTATTATGGTGAACGGAATTGCTCAAGGGAGCTGTCAAAAACATGTGTTTTCGTTCAAACCCAATGATTCGATTGATTTTGTCCGCCAAGAGTATGTATGTCAACCATACAATACTTCAGAATTAAAATGCACATCTGTTGATAGATAGATAGATCGTTTATTCAAATCAAAGTTTTTAACAATTTTAGTTATTTATAGATATGTACTGAATAAGATAAGGCATGACACATATGTCGTCTGCCTGTGGCAACAATTGAAAACAGCAAAGAGAAAAAGTTCGGGTTTAATTAAATAGAACTGGGCTTTTAGTTTAGCTAAAACAAAAGAAATTAACAACAAAAAGGAATTTAAAAACGTTGACTGATAATTTTCGCCCTGTACGCTAATGCTTCTAAGCCGTACTGCGACATCACTGCCCAATTGGCTCCATTCAAATGATTCAGAAACTCCTCATCTTGTAACTGATTTTTTCCAAAGAATGCTCTCCTTACCTCCTTCAAGATCGGACAAATTGCCAGAAAGTGTTTAATGTCATCCTTCACCTGCATATTGCACAGCGCGCAGTTACTTGTTTCCTCATTAAAGTGTGGCTTAAAATTAAGGTTTAATAGTTCACCCGTAACTTTGAAAATTATACCAATGGCATAACTAGTGAACTCGCTTTTGAAGTAATTTCGGTCATTAAGGTTATAATAATATTGACGTTCAGACGAAGACTTTGCACTTTCTATGAAAGCGTACCTCTCGTTCTCTTCCGTTGTTTTTCCTGGTCACCTAAACACAAAAACTTTATTGTGAAGTTCCAAAGTAAAGATGATATGTACGCAGTGCTAAAGAATACAGGAAAACTTAAAAACACAAGCATTTCAATTCAAAAGGACTACCCGCCGAGTATAAGAAAAAGAAGAGCTCAACTTCTGCACGTCCGAAAGCTTATAAAGCAAGTGTGTAAGAAAACGAAAGTAACACTGAAAGGTGAAAACTGGTTGTTGATCAATCTGAGTTTATTTGGCACGACACGGAGGGATTGAAATATGGAGAATTAAACGGCTATGAAAAACTTTGTGAAATGTTGAATCTCGATGCAAATTACTTCAATAGTTGGCTTTGTTTACATTCGGGAGACGATAAAAATGACACAACTTTGACAGCTGCAAATTCCGGCGAAATTAGGAAGTGTTCAGAAAATGTCTCATCTGTCGGCGAAAAACCTTCCTCCTCAAAATATAGCACAGGGATAATACTGAGGCTAAATGCAATAAAAAGAATTTATGTAATTTGTCTAATATGGTGGCGTATAATATTGGTGGTCTAAGTAACAAAATAATGTATCCACATCTGTTGATCGTAGACTGTGAATGCACTCATGGGCAGTGTTGCCAACAATTTTGTTGTTGCCAATAAAAATTGCTAAGACACTAACTTGGAATACGTTCAAGTTGATTTAGAAAAAAATAAAATCTTTTTTATTGTTTATTGCTTCCTCTTTGGTAATAATAAATTACGGTCAAGAATTACTATAATAGAGAAAGTTTGATAAATAACAGTAGGTATATAAAATAAATCCTACAATATGCGTTTATAGGTTGTGCAACTTTTCCAATAAAAACCGTTGAAGTTTACAACTTTTAGGCTAATTTATTGTACAATACTCTGACACCAATGTCCCAGGCGAGCTTACATCGAGTTTATAAATTATGTACGATATGTATATGCTCCAGTAAGAGCGTCCGGTTAAGAGAAAATATTAAGAAAAAAGCGTTTTATAATTCATTATTCAGGATAACATTCTGCAGCCTATTTCGGTTGACATAACACAATGAAATGACTACGGAAATATAAGATCGGAAGAACAGGTACAATGCAGAAATGAAGGGATATCCCATAATAAGCTCACAACGTGACATGGCTCTGTCCGTTTATTAGAGCTTTGCGTCCGGTTACCGTTTTCTTTGGATTTGTTTACGTATTAAACAAAATAGAAACTGTACTGAAAACGGATCCTCTGTATCGTTCTATTTCAACTGTTTATACAAAAATTTAGTTAATGCGTCCGTTTATTACAGACGTTCTATTTGAAGTGAGTAAAAAAAAAAGTGTCCGTGTCCGTTTAAGGGAGTATCTATCCGTATGGGATAGTATGGGAAATGAGAGACAAAAGTTGGCTCATGAAATTGTTACCATTTAAAGGAATTGTCCGCAAGTAGAACTTTCACTATACATACATACATTTGTGTGTACATATTATGTAAATTTGTACAGTCAAACTTCTATATAACGAACCTCGTGAACGCTATTTTTTTTCCCATTTTTGTGTCAAATATCAACATTTCAGAGGATTCTGTTTGATTTAACACGGCACAGCTCAGCAATCCTTTGTGTAAAACAAGGTCGGGTTAGTTACACCATTTATAACTCAAGAACGGCTGGACCAATTCTTATGATCTTTGATTTCTTGGACGTGTCTTATAGGTATTTCGATACAGAAAAATGTTTTATACAAACGATCCCTATATTTTTACCCATAGGAGGTAGAAAACCCACACCAGTAGATTCCAATGCGCGAGAAACGTCATTGGAAGCACTCAATCAAACTATGAAAGATCTGCGCAATGACTCAAGATGTTTTGGAGGCGCAATGATTCTACTGTCTGGCCATTTCCGCCAAAGACTACCACTCATTCCAAGATCGACCGGTACCGATGAAATAAACGCTTGCTTCAAATCAACAACTCTGTGGCGCTATGTGAAGAAACTTCAGCTGACGACAAACATGCGAGTTGCCTTGCTAAAAGATCCATCAGTCGAAGATTTCTCCAAGCAATTGCTGACTTTCGGTAATGGCAGTGTTCATGTCGACGAATCGAACGGATTGATTTCGTTTCCGCGAATTTTTGCAGTTTTGCCTCAACGAAGGACGATCTCATGAGCAATATCATTAATATCATTGCTAACCACCAAAATCACAATTGGTTGATTGAACGAGCAATTCTTGCGGCAAAGAACAAAGATGTGAATCACTTAAACTTCACAATTCAAAATCAAATAGTTGGTCCACTGCATTCCTTCAAATCTATCAAATGCGTAACAAACGAAGACGAAGCAACCAACTATCCAACTGAATTTTTAAACTCATTGGATCTGCCTGGCTTGCCGCCGCAAAATTTACAACTGAAGGTTGGCTCGGTAGTCATCATGCACACACTCAAAATTCTATCTACTTATACACAGTTAGTTTACTCTCTAAACAGGGGAATTCCCTAACTCTATGTACATTTCCAGAAGCCTGCCAAAAGAAGGTTGTGTTCGATTGTTTGTTCGAAAGGTGCAATCTTACAGAGTGCGAATATTGTTATTGGAGATTCGTTACAAGGAAAAAATTATGTCGCAGAGTTCAAAAAAATGTATTTTTTTATAAAGAGACGTTCGGAAGAGACGGAAGGGAAAACAAACAATTTTGCAATACAGAGAATTACGTTACAAGGAAGTTCGTAATAAAGAGTGACTGTAAAAAAAGTACACTATATTGCTTCATATTGAGCTCTTCTATTTAAAAACAAAATCCAAACATCTATAGGTTATACCACTGCTGCGGGTGTAAAGAATGCGTCACCAAAAAGGTTTTAACATATTCCAAGATAGTTCAGCGACAGAATAAATAAAGATAAATAGAGAGATTCGCTTTAAAAAAATAGGTAATGAAATAATTGGTCTCTCTCCACCGACTAAAAATTGATTTCCTTTTTTTCATTACATATTAAATATTTACTTTATTTCCATGACTCAGACCCGGGCGGCGGCCGGCGGTTACTTGTTTAATCATAATAACATTGCCGCAGTTCAACAGACATGTTTCACGTTCAACTCAACTATGCATGGAAATAAATTGCATGCATTCCCTTTTGTTTTACTGTGTGTATTTTGCATTTAACCAAGATGAGCAATTTCGCTGCCGCGAGCCGTCTACTAGCCACATATGATCATTAATAAGGGCATCACCACACCGCAACAATGCAACAACACGCCCAACCCTCAACTCGTTGATGCAAATTTGTTCCTTTCTCTCTTATTTTTAACATTGCATTTAATTTTCATTATTAACGAGTACTTCGGTACTTCCGGTTGAGCTTATGGTTCCTTTTGGAGCAGCACACCCTTTCTCTGGCCGCCCTCACCCCACTGCGTGTACTCCACCAATTTGTCTCTCAATCAGAGAGAAACATAAAGCTGATCAAAATAATTCATGCATTAAATTAGCACTGTCAAAACAAATATGATCATTGTGCTACAGATGCAGTATAACCCCCTCTTTATGTTGCATCTTGCATCGCAGTGTAAGAGCGAAAGAGAGATTAAATTTATGACATATTGACAGAGAGGAATAAAACAACTTCTTTGGCAGTCTAATGGACGGAGGAATAACAAGAGGAACAACAAGAGGAACTGATAAAAATTAACACACAATGCCGGATGATTGCCCAAGGCGTGCCTCCCTTATCGAACAACAAATGTGTGCATTTGCAGACAGGGGGGGGAGCTGATGACATCCCGTGTGCGGTGCCAACAAAGAAATATGAACTTGCGACACGTGAAATCGAAGCCGTGATGAGTGTCACAAGGTTTTGACAAACACCATGCGTAAGCACCATATGTCATGTCATCCAACTGTCAATGAGGAAACAGAGGGGCATTTTTCAAGGAACAAAAGTGTGCAACTTAATTAAAATACAAGTTTGGATGACGATGGTTGCTGGTGTGGTAAATTCTGAGCATTTAATGGGAAAACCTGTTAGTCACAGGATGTGTTACACCTACTTTTTTTTTTGCAGTTTTATACTAAAAAAATAATGCGGCTTCATGCCTTTGGGTAGCTGCTATGCGTATCCTACCCGAAAAGTAAGTTCTATCGTGTTTCACGGATGAGTTTGAAATCGATACTTGGCTATGGCTTGTACGTTTGTAGTTTCCTTTGACATGTGCTAGCTACACTTAATATCCTTTTCATCCTTGGTGAAATAGTTTTTTGCGTAAGTTTATGGGCGAATTCATAAACGCAAGCCTTGCAAAACAAAACATCTGCAAAGCAAATGTTGCAAAGCAGTTGCAACGTCAAAAGCATATATTTGCCTTATAAAAAAGCAAATGCAGAGTGAAATGAGCAGTATTTATTTAATAACTGCACAGATGCTCTTGCTTTTGCGCAAACTACTACGTTTTAGAACTTTTTGCTTTGCAGTAAATTTTGCTTATGCGTTTGCGAACCTCCTGCTTTGCATATATTGCGCAATATTTGCGTTTACGAATTCAGCCTATATCTCACCTTTTGCGATGCTGCTAGGTTTAAGATGAGCAAAAAGCAACTTATAAGAAAAGGATTTCCTCACATCCTCACTTCATTGTAAGTCTCCTTTTACTCTTCACATCTCATTTTATAATCAATGCCGAGCTAGAAATTACATCACACTTATGCGGCACAAAAAAGAAACGATTAAAAAATACGCTAGCACTCAATCCGTCTTAGGACATGGTAAACCTGGGCCGCATGAATGGATTCCTATTTATCATTCCCCGCAGATCTGGAAAACTTTGAATCAATTCTGCCATGCAGTTTGCATTTATTTTCCCACTTCAGGAACAGGAAGACACATAGCAATCCTCTAAAAGGCGCCTCTAGTCCGCACTACCTCAGGTAAACACATCCACAGCTGACCCAATTTCGAGCTGCACTCTCAGCGCTAGAGGGAGTTATGTACTGCAAAAAATCGTTATCCAGTATCTAGAGCGCTCAAATGCTCCTTTTTGCAGAAACCCATTCGTGCGCTCACATCCAATCGATATGAACGTGTGTTCTGAAAAGGAAGCAGGTAACTAAGTTGCATTCGTATCCTAGCACTGGGTAAGCTATTTATAGTTTGTTTTAACATTCAGGTCATTCGCCTGTATTATTTTTTTTTTTTTGTGTTTTGCTTACCAAATTAGAAAACCCTTAAGGGGGTTGGATGTGGGTGTATTGACTGAGATACTTAAAAACAAAAAAAAAAGGGGTGACAGCTCATGTGGAAAGTGGTTATGAGCGCTGAGCTGGTCGACAAAATTAGTTCACAGCAAACCGAGCCAAAGAAACAGGTGAACATGGAATTATGCGGTGGTCAGCCTAGCAGAGAATTTTTCTTCCGAGAAAATGCCTGCAGCCGGTTCTGATACTAAACAGGTTGCTAAAATCATTTCGTTTTCAATTTCAACACGATGATTTGAGGATACAGTGAAGCCATAGGTCGGTCGGTTGCCGGTGCTGCCAAGAAATTTGAACTAACTCACTACTGACTGAATATAATCAACCGCTGTCACCATCGTGGTGGTCGTTATTTATTTATTATTGTTCCCTATGTAGGTGTCGACTACAAAAAAAAAAAACTGTCAATACTCGTAACTGTAATTGGATAATGCTTCTTTATTTACTTTGACATATGAGCGCGCGCATTTACATTACTGTGGTAAAGTGGAAGTGGTTTTAAAATTATTGTTTTTCTTTTTCTGTTTGAGGTTGGGGAGAGAAAACACCTCCTTCAAAGCACTTGGCTTGACCTGTATCTGGAATTCTATTCTTATGTAATGCTTCTATTGTGTCTGGTAGTGTAAGTAAAGTTAGATGAAGTGGAAACAAGTGTTTGGTTGTCACCAATTGTCCTAGATTTTACTTAAAGCTTCGTGAAGTTACACGTTACATGTTTATTGAGTTGGAAAGTTGTTTTGTCAAGATAAATAACAAATATTGGCTTTTTGGCTTTGAGAGAGTATCCTTAACCTACATGCGGATTTGTTTTAAAGGATTTTAGAAGAACAATATTCTATTTAGAGCGTTGTTTTGGCAGCACCGAACGAGAACGACGTGTAAGAGTATTTTTGGGTAACTAAGACTTCGTTTCGAAAGAATTTTTGAAACTTAACAAATATGTAATGAGAAACGGGTAATTTGGTTCAGATCGACAAGGTTTTTAAAAGCTGTGTTAACTTACAACAACGCTGATAATCACATTATAAAACAACTCTTTACTCGGCCCCTTGGTGTGGCAATATGAATTAGTAATCTGCCGTTGAGGACTGTTCTATCGGTTAGCAAAGACTTACAAGTTAGTTTAGATTGAATTTACTCATAACTCAGATAGGAATATGAATGTCAACTCAGTTTTATTTGTATCATCAACCTCTGTGAAGAAGCAACTACCAAGAGTCTTTATTATTCTTTCAACGAGTGCAGAACAATGACAGAGCAAATGCCGAACCAATACAATTTCTTCGCCCTGTAGCTAAAGTCTAAATCAAGATACTCTGCATATATTCCGTTATCAAGACCAAACTTGCTTTAGTGGGACTTGAAGGGACTGATTCTGATTTTACTCCCTATTTACATAAAAACAAAACATTCTTGAACATTTCAAAAAACAGGTCTGGGTGATGAATACAAAAAGAACGATGAAAACATTTTTAAAAGTATAGGGTGACCAAGGACTTGATGTAGCCTCAGAGAAAATAATCGAGTGGTGTCAAGTGGCATGAGCCTCGATCATGGCCAATTGATGAACACTCGCCGTGAGATGATCCAGTCGCCAAAATCCGGATCTCCAGCCAACATTTCCCAATTGAATCCCAGACGAATTGCCTGCACACTAAAGCCATGAACATAACTATCAGGAACATGAGCCATTGTTATGAGTCAGAATTGGGCCACAGGGGCAGCTTAGGTGTAGGTGTGGAGGGGGAAGGCACGCTTCCTGTTGCTCGGCTAAAGCTCGTCGGACGGGGGTAGTTCTTGCCAACCCCACCATACACCACCTGGTCATACACAAAAATCTCGTGTGAAAACAAAAAAAAAAATTAAAAGAGAGAAAGAGAGAGAGAGAGAGAGAGAAAGCTTCTTTACTTAACTTCGGATGGATCCTAAAGATAGGATAGAAAAAGAAGAAAGAAAGGAAGAAAAGAAATGTCCAAGAACCTGTGCCGATACTAAGGAGAAAGGAGAGGAAAGTAAACGTGAAACGAAACCTAGCTCAAATCTTATAAATAAACTAATTGAAAAGACGAACAGTCTTATTATGTTATAATGATGTCAATAAATAAATTTGAAATCTGTGACGTCTTCTGTAAGTTTGTAGGTTTCTGTTTTGAAGATTGATTTTTGATCGTCCAAAAAAATAAACTTCATCCAGCAAGCGGACAAACAGATGTCCCCGGGTACCACTCTCTTTTTCTATGGCGTTTTGCAATATTTCATTGCACCGCTCTTTTGAAACGCTTAACGCCTTTCCCTTTTAAACAATTATTGTTTTAATTAGTTATCCACAGACTTATAGCTGTGCAATACCTAACGTATGCAGTCTTATTAACCAATTTCAATCTTACATGCCAAATAAACAATAAAGAAAATCGTCAACGGAGTGGCGTCAAAGTATACGAGTACCTATACAAGTACACGTTGATCATTAAAAGATTTATTCCTTTAGCTTAGCCATACTCAAGCCGCTTTAAGTTTCACTCATCGCAATCGCAAACCCAGGTGTAGTTAAGGTCACAATCTACACCCCGTTGGACATGTCCAATAACTGCTCATGCAACTCACCAAATTTGGATATAAAACACGAATCGGGTTTTGTTTTTTTTCTCCGTTCCAATGTCTTTGTTGTTTCGTTGTTTTCATTGCATTTCTCAATTAAAAAAGAAACAGAAAAAAAAGTGAAACAAAATCTTACAAAGTACGAGTACTTGTAAGTCGCCTCAAAAGATGATGAAAACTTGTTCCAACCTAAAATGGGCAAAACTCCTATTCCACTCGGCTACCATGTTCCACTTAGAAGTCCGGCAAAAGACAAACACACAACCAGACAACAGAAAACAAAAGACCGGCCTAAACACTGCTTACGCAACTTTGAGTATCCTATGATGTTTTTTTTGTTGTTGTTTGTTCTGCTTTTAACCTCACCTCTTATCGATAAGATACTCTTGCTTTAATTTGATATGGAAAAGAAAAGGTGAATACTTGTAGATACTTGTACTATTAGTAGGGATTAAGTGTACTGTTACATTGCCTGTATTATTGATACACGAAATTTAATGAAGAGTACCTTTTCTGTTGCCATAACCACAGAGTAACGAATCGGGGCCAATTGCATGGGGGGTGGTGGTGATGGTGAAAAGTCAGTTATAGGGGTAAAACAACGAGTATGCATGGTAAGGGCTTAATTGGAAATATCGATTCATTTTTCTGTACACGATACACTCGAGAAATGGAAGGTGACATGATTGGCAATTAGGTGGGAATTAATTTCAGTTTCGTTGATGAGTCGTTGACCTGAATGATAGATGAGTAGACAGATGACTTAATTTAATGCAGATGAGAGTAGGTATCATGACGATGAAATGGGAACGATAGTCAGAGCCATTCAATTCTCAAGAAAGTGACAGAAATACGAAAGTTGTTATTCATTCATCCAAATGTAGTCTTTGGGTCTAATCCTGCCCAGTGGTTGATACTGTATATCAGAGGGCTCTATAAGCCCAGTAGATGTACCTAATGGAAGCCAAAATTTCCTTGGAAGAGGTGGTTTTGATGGCTGTTGGGTTAAGGAATTCGTTGTGGAGTTTACGCTGTTTGATGCTGAAGAGAGTCGGGCACTCGCAGAGAGCACTCAGTTTCGACAGACAAAATTTAGTTTGTTCAGGTGGTATTTCAGGCAGAGGTTACCTGATGGGAAGAAAGCCTGCCCATTTCCTGCTATCATACTTATTAAAATTTAGTGTTTGTGTTTATGTACTTTGTCAAAGTCCCTGATTTTTAATCTGTTGAGTGAGAAAGTTGAAGTATAATACTTGTTCCCATTTTGTCTGATGCCACAAAAAATGCTGGCCCCAAATTTAGTTGCTGAGCTCACCAGTCCAGCTCATCTACGATCTCCTTCCATACCCTGGTGACCAGGCACCTGCCAAACTTTTACTTTGTTGTGGCTGGCTTAAGAAGAGCTATTTAAGCACTATTTAACTATTTTGGTTGACTGTCTGAAAGGACCTGGGTCATAGTACCTTTTTGGCACCTTTTTTTTTTTGGTCACAACGATCTTTGTTTCTCTCCGCATTCACCAGCTAACTTTAAATGGCCAGTCTTTGCTAGACTATGGCACTTTTTAGCATTTACAATTGACTTTCAAAAGACAGACTTATGTTATGTTAGCGAGCTGATAAGAATAGTTACATCCTCATCATACTTAGATTCATGTGGACCCATTGTGATACCCATAGTGTGTTCCCACCCGTGGTGTTAATGTCAAGATTTCAGCCAGCCCGACGCCCAAGCAAATTCAACCAAGTCAGATGGTGATCTATCCGATAGCTCATCGATGTGTTCGAAGAAGAATATGCCCAGGGTTCTATTTCTCAGTTGAGAGAGGCTAGGTCAGTAACAGAGGATATGGGCTGTGTCCTCATGTGCCTCTTCGTCACCGCATCCCCTTTTTATGTGGTAGCTTAGAGTATTGGACCCAGTTACCACTTCTATTAGCATTGACAACAACTTCCTGTCTTTTTGTAGGAGAGTCTTTGTTCTTGTTTTGTCGTATTCTGGTCACTATCTTCTTGATACCTCGTTGGTGGTTAGTGACTTCCACCTGTTATTTGCTTCAATAACTGATCATTGTTTGATTTTGGCCTTAAGGTTGCAGAGTGGAGGCTTAACCACCCCATCTGACAGACTTTGTTCATCTCCTCTTTGTTTAAAGAAAAAGCTTTTGCAACGAATTACCTATTTTCACTAGCTTTGAAAATCGACTAATATAAGCCGTCGAAAACGGCAGTTTAATTTTTCTTAAGCTTCGTTGATTTTTTTTTTTTCGACAGTTGTCATTCACATTCCCATTTTTTCTTTGTCAATTGGCCTTCTCTTCACATACTTTATAGTAGCGATGACTTTTCTTATTTGACAAAAGGATTGTGTTCAAGATAAAACAGTCCAAGAGCACTTTTTGAGCCTATTTGTCCATCACACAGCAATTCCAAACTCGAATAAAAGAAGAATGTAAAGCATTCAACCCTGCGGCACCTTGTTTCTTATTACCAGAAATTCCACTCCCCCAGCCAGCTCTGCTTCAGGATTATAAATCAGTTGCACATTACTGTAAGAAGAAACGCCCTTTTTAATTGTCAAACTTTCACTTAGAGGCAATTTTCGACACTCACCCTATACTGGAATACGTGTCTAGATTTAAACAATCATGGAATCCAGCCCACACACCTTCATTAAAATCATCCCTTTTGGTATCTACTCTCTCCCTTGCAAATGGTCTTTGTCTGTTTTCAATTGACCAATCAATCAGTGGGCCAGACTGAAAGACTATTAATCTCTTTGATTGTGTGTCGCGTCATCATTGTGTCCATTGTCCAATTTGTTTTGTTTTTTTCGACAGAGCTGCGTTCCTATGGGTTCCCATATGTCTGACCCCACAAAAACAAAACAGGAAACACAATGAATGAGTGAGTAATTAATTGCAGTACGTTCTTCCCTCTTATACTGGATTAATAGCAACTCCATATATTATCCGCGCTGTGTGGGAAGAAAGGTCACGGCCACTGGTCTCAGTGCACCTAAAAATCACTCGACTCAGCTGATGTACCACAAGGTTCAACTGGTGGTCAACGTTTATTTCCAATAAAACTCGCTCAACTCTACTTTATTGCAAAATTTGTTCCGACCAAGTGAGAATGATTTTCAAATGCCACTTTTTACAACCGCTATATCTGAAGTGTCTTCAAGAGCATACGCCCAGCCTTAGAATCCCGTTTTTTTTTTATTATTTAATTGTAAATATATAAAAATGGGTTTGGTATGTCAAATGACTGTTGTTTCAACACGTTCGCCGCTATGTGTGTGTGTCCACCCATATCGAGTTAATTGATTACTTTGTTCGCTCATTACTGGGACAAAGTTATGATATACGAGTATTTATTAGGCCAATATCGCGATTGAAATAAGACACAGGCAGCACTTTTTTTTTTCTTTTTACGTGTCATTTTCAGGGGAGGAGACCAAACGACAGTTACAGTGCCGCTCATCTCGTGACAGTATGATATTAATCGGCGGGGAGTAAAGTGAGTGAGTGTAAAAAAAAGTGAATGCCCGCCAGAGATGGGTGAGTGTGATAATTAGACAATGAGATGAAGCCATTAGTGAGCAGGCATGGTCGTGAGTGATAAAAAATAAAAGCGTTGGCGTGTGAGATTATGGTTCTCCGCTGAAAGGGAAAACTTGTAATTACCCCCTAATGTAGGTGAAGATCATTTTTTAGGCTTTCTATCTGAGTAGATATTAGAAATGGCTAGTTTCGTGATTTCTTTGAGATACGAGTAAAATGCGAACGAATTTTTCAATGGAAAGTTGTCATTAGATTCGCCCCTATTCGATTGGACTTGGCTGCACTAATGAAAGGCACAGCTGCGAAATATACATACAAACTCGTATTTATGCCTGTCAATTTATTTATCTGCACACATACTTAATGAGTCTATTTTTTTTTGTTGTTGTTGTGCAATGATCACTGAATAGCGTGTCGAAGTTTTCCTACATAATGACTTGAGATATGGCTAAGATTTGTCAATATGGACTGCAACTTAGGATACTAAAGAACAGTTAACAGATGTCTTTATGTAAAAAAAATATTTCATCCTAGCCGAGGTATTCAATATGTTCAATTTGTATTTGAAAACATTTATGTAACATCCCTGCATATTAAGTTCAAAGTACAGTCCAAAAAAAAAGTTGTTTTATGGGAATTTGTGCATTTCCTGACCCAGTTCCCAGCCACTCCAACCTATAAATAAGTGAGAATGTTTGATATGCATTTACTCGTGCAACTGTAGCATCGCATGAAAATACACGGCTGCAATATAACCCAACCTAGCAAATAGGAAGCCCAACGGCATTAATCTTTCAATCCGTAAGCGAAGTGTTTAATTAAATAATTAAATCTGCTGCCGTTGCAATTGTAGCATATTGCTACCACATTATGTTTCCAGTAGTACATAAATATGTATGTAACTCTGTTACACAACAACGGAAAGTGTCAATTTAAGTTTATAAAAAAATTCATAGATCATACCAACCTGAACGCAACAGTGTGGTTTATAAAACAAAACAGCCGCAATTTGCTATTAATTTGTCTTTTCCTCATTGCAATAAAAAAACAAAACAGAAACAAAGTGTTCAATGTACTAATGCTGAAAGAAATTATAATGAAATGTAACAACTAATCGACAACGTGTTTTATTCATGTCACTCTCTTAATGGCACATTCTTTTGCTCTGCCGGCTCGGCAATGTTATGCTCCACGGTAATAATAAAATAAATGAAAAGGCTCTGAATTCTACTTTCACTTTCGATAATCACAGCGCGTAATCGCTAAATTAAATCGTAAGTGGCTTATTGAGCGGCGTGAAGCCATCAATTGAGACAGGTTACCAAAGCAGAACAAACAAATTAATGTGAAAAATCATTGCTTCCAAGAAATTTACGAAAAAATCAAATAAAAATAAAAATAAGGCTTAACGAGAAAAACATTTACTGAGAAGGAGTTCAACCTACTACTGAAATAAAAGGCTCTTTGGTCTTTGACCCACAAAAGTCTAAAAACAAGTGCTGTCAACTGCAGTGTTAAGATTGTTCAGTACTGTACTGATTTTTGTTCTCTTAAAGGCTCCGACCTGTACCGACCACTGTCACTATGCAGAGAACTGGACACGCTCAGTATTTTAGTGTATACTGAACGGCAGACTGATTTAATATTTAGTTGACAGTTAACATATCAGAAACGTCATTGTACTTTTTATTTTCGCTTTGACTACGTTGGAGAATTGTGATTACAAGCCAACAAAGCTATTTTTAAAGAAAATAGGAACCAAAACAAGCATACATATATTAACGGAAGACTTTAAGGATAAAGTCTTATGTAAGTAATATTATGTTTGGAATATAAACTATTCATTTCATAGGTCAAATTGCATTATTAGCTGTGAACGATTTGCTGAGTTCGTCGATTGTTCTACATAATCCAACTGTACGACGAACCAACTAAAAACTCTAATTATTATGATGAATCCATTCCCAAATACTCTCAGGAATATTTCCTCCGAAGCCTCCAGTTCTTAAAATACCCCTTCATTATTTTTTATAGCAAGCAAACATCAGCCAAGCAGTAGACACCAAAATAATCAGTCAGTTGTTTTTGACATTTCGCGAACTGACTTACTATTTAGACAGAATTTTCTTGATTAAAATCAAAAAGTTGACTAAATGTTGTCAATTTGAGGTCTCTCGACAAATCAGAGGCGGTTGACTAATTAGTCACTAAAATACTGCCTACTATCAGGTATTTGTTAGTCTAATTGCCTTTGCTTCTTTTTTTACCTCTTCCACTTATTCCTTCAATAAACTAGAAAAGGGGGGTCCAATTAAACACTGTGATCTGTATCTGTCAAAATTGACTTCAGAAAATGTGGCAGCTTATGTACTTAAGTGGAGACATTTCGAAACAAAAATTCAGTGAACTGCTTACTGCTTGGCTGAAATCGTTTTAATTGAAATTTACCATGCGGAGGCTTTGTTTTAACAGTGAAGCCAACTTTCATGGCACAAATCCCTTTCAGTGGTAAATTACTCGTTTTTTTTTACAAGTAAACAACGCCACACTCCTTAAAATGTTCAGAGTAAAAAAAAAAACTTTCCTTCAACTCGTTAAATATTCGATTTGACAACTTTGTTGACGCTCCTACACTTTGTCCATCAGAAAATATTTCCAAACATAAATCATAAATTCCAACAGCAGCGATAGCCGTACACTTTGCTTGCGAACATGTTTTCCACTTTTAATTACCATCCACCCGCATTTTCACTCGAAAGCATTTTCTTTTTCACTGTCTCTTTCGTTTGACGTTGCATGGTAGCGCGTGCGCGCGTAAACAAAAGGGAAACTAAAAAAAAAGAAGCGTTGTACAGGTGCTTTTCACCTGTCAAAGTTATCCATATGCATGCAATGCACACACATGCGCAGTCAAACAAACCTCTTAGTGAAAGTTGACGTAACTTTCCGAACGCACACGTCCAAATTTGGCGCAATGACACTATGCGACGAATACTGGAATGTCAGCCAATCCCTTTGGCAAGTGGCGCATAGATCACACTAAATCAATATGCAAAGCAACGCATCTCGTTGGAGGTATATATCTGTCAAATAATACGCCTACCATCTGAATATCTCTCATCTCTAATGAGCTTCATTTGTAATCGCTTTGGTGCGTGGCATAGCTTTAACCTAACGCTTTAGACTCGAGGATATCTACACGTACATGCCATGAATCTGTTAATGAGATTCTGTGTGCATTTTGTTGGTTTATGTTTTTTTTTTGCGACGAGTTTTCGAATCTTAAGTCATGCGTGAAAAAAGGTAGTCCCGCTCGACCGACTTTAGTTAGTGACTTTGTTGAGTTTGATCACGGAGATGTTACATGATGCGATGATGTGACTGCAGCGACGATTTGAATTGACAATTTCGTCGAGCTGACTGTTATTGGGGCAAGATACTTAATACTCTTCTTATCTGCTGCCAAATACGGTTAGGTAAATGTTGGATAACCAAGTGAAAGAAAGAAGTTATTCAACCGAGAGATGTAAAGTTTTAGGTTGGGTAACAATTGGCAGCACTGAATGTGGTGGGTTTTCGAGTTTGCTGGAGCTTTACCTCTGTTACGTGTATTTGCATTTCTAAGAATAGGAATATTCTGTCTGTCAAATCCTGGAGGGTACAAAAAGTGCTGCCAAATTTCATTGTTGTTTTTATTTTTGATCCAAAAAACGATTTATTTTGTGATGAATCATATCCGTCCCGCTTTGCCCTTTAATTTTATTTCATGCCATTATTAGTCACCACTAAAAGACACGATACTAGGTCGTCCAGCTCATTACAAAATATAACGCTGCAATGATGATTGGATTGTCTTTTGTATGAGACTCTTTCTCTTCCAACGAACTTAAAATTGAGTCATTAGCCGCTGGTTGTTTTTTTTTTACCTCATAATTCCGTGATTCCTCAACTATTTCTACTCAATCGCTATCTTTCATCACTTATTAGTTATTTAGCCGTGGGTGGCGACAGCAGCCCAGCGGAAACTACAAATTTGTCCACCAAACGGGAAAGCAAGAACACAAGAAACAAACCTGTTTGTCGATCATTTGATGGTTGCCGGAGGCCGGTGGGTTCTCCCTTAATTTGACATTGTCACGACGAGCATTCCTCTAAAACTGAGATACAAACATATGTGTATACTTTCAACGCCCACCACCCCCCTCTCAGATTTTGTATGTAACGATCACAGATTGTGATTTATTAGTTCCATTTCACTCGGAGCCACCACTGGCCACGTCAGACAATTTTCCAGATCGTTTTTTGTTTTCCTCTGACTGATCGTCTGAAGATCAATTGATCTTTAATTTAAAGATACACTCGTAGTGGTAGTGCGTCGTGGAAAAGAAGCTTTTCGAACAAAATACTAAAGTCTGAGATTTCTTAAAATGGTCAGGTCAGCTGGTGTTGTTTTGGAAAACTCCTATCGTGTTATTTATACATGAACTGCGTCAAAATCTTATTTTCTGTTTGTTATTTTTAGAGTGCTTTTGGTTTGTTTATTATTATTATTTGTATATTTTTTTCCTTTTAGATACAAGTATGTATCTAGATACGTATAGCTGATACTTGTTTTTAATTAATTTAATTTCTAATTTTGTTTTCTTTTTTCTTTTTCTTTTCAGGATCAGTACGAAAATTTATCGATTCACACAAACAAGGGCATTGATTTTTTAGACAAATATGGATACTTTGTACGTGATCGACTGGCGATAGAAAGCGAATATGCGGCGAAATTGAGGTGAGTAGCTAGAGTGGGTCACCTTGTGGGTTGTGTGATTGAATTTAGTTTTATCTATTTTGTCTAATTGATAATATAATATGGATTTGAAACGCAGTACAGAATGATAGGAAATTCTTAGTTCCATAGGGCACTTTTTGTTTTCGGATGACATTCAATTCTTATTGAATTATTGTTGGTCAAATTGTTTTTGTTTCAGAAATTAGGGTAATTGTTTCAAAGGAACTCATACAGTTAGAGACAAAATTATTGGGCACTTCTGAATTTTCACCTATTCTTGCAAGTAATTTTTTATTTTTATTTATTTACTTCATCTACTAGGCAGAACACCTTAACAGATTCCACAATAAAAATTATATACATGTAGTAAATAAGTAAATAAGTAATAACGAAATTGTTGTTTCAATAAAAACATTATCAGTATAAAGAGTTTAATATGCTGAATCTAAATCTGGCAACAGAATTGCTCCAGGAGCTTAAAATTTTGAGATATACCAATCTCAAAGTACTAAAAACACGTTTTTTGGCGATATTTGAAGTAATTTTTTGAGAACAGCAAATTTTTATAGTTATTTTTAACTAAATCATTCTTTAGTACTACTCTTCCCCTTTCAATTCCAATTTAGTTTGTTTCGCTACGAGGTTTTTTTCTCAAGATATTTATTCTTAGCTACGGTACTTCGATATTACCTATGCTACATTTTGCATTTTTGTACTAACGAACTGCATTATAGAAATAAACGGGTATATCTGGAAATAAAACCGTGTAGCGAAACAAACTAAAATGGGAATGAAAGGGAAAGAGTAGTACTAAAGGATGCTTTAGCTAAAAATTACTATAAACATTTTGTGTTCTCAAAAAATTACTTCAAATATCGCCAAAAAACGTGTTTTCAGCACTTTGAGATTGGTATATCTCAAAATTTTGAGCTCCTGGAGCAATTCTGTTGCCAGATTTAGATTCAGCGTCAAATAATCTAAAATTTTGTTCCCCAGTGTAATACATCAAGAGCAATGCGCTTAAACCTTAAAGCAATCCCGATTTGAGGTTAAATCCAGGCTATTATCTACCGGGTTGAATAAATAGATACACCGAGTAATCCGTTCAGACAATCCATTATTAGTTCTATGTGCCGGAGGTAAAAATAAATGTCTTTCTCTCAGCATTCTGCTTGGAGCATAGTATGGTATACTAAAAAGGAGTTCACTGCAATGAATTCTATTGGTGATAATATCCTTTAGGAACATCAAGGATTGCACGTTTCTCCTTACAACGAGAGTATTCAGGCCTAACAATAAACAGCGAGTATTATGCAATTATAATTGTCATTACGCAAATGTAATTGTTTCTAATCGAAATGAAATAACAGATTGTATTGCATTTTATAGAGCTACAGTATATAATTTTTTTGATGTGTAAACATCTTAGCTCTCGGTATGGGCAAATTTTTTGCCGTCGTCCGTCACGCGTAACCAAACTTAGTTGGCGCTACAGCTCGAGGTGAACCGGGGCCTGCTTCTCGCAACCATTTGTGTGTGCGTGTTATATTTTTGCACGAATGGAAGGGACCTACAGTTTTTTGCCGACTCCGAACGGCGAGTTGAGAAGCTCAATCGTGACAAATGATACTATTTGATGCTTGTCAGGCATTCGAAAGAGGTGGTACCGTGAAAAAACTCTTTTAGGTGTTAGACCCGGCCAGGAGTTGAACCCGGGCAGCATTGCGTGGTAGTCCAACGCACTAACCACCACGGCCACGGCGACCACCAAACCAAACTTAGTATACAAATTAAATTTCACGTTTGTTTTTGCAGCAGTTGAACAAATATTTAGTTAAAGCTGCGTGTCTAAAAATGTTGGCCATTGCTGTATTGTCGTTGATCTCAAATGTTCTAAAGAAAAGCCTTCCAATGTCTGCGTTTAGGTGATGTAACATAGGGAGTTGAATTTGATAAAAAAAAATAGTTCAAAAATTATGTTTTCAAATGTCTCAGGTCTCAGCCCGAACGATCATGAATCAGCTGCTTAGCTATAGTTGACCAGCTCGGTGTCACGGTACAGCTGGTAAAGTTTGTTGTTTCGCATTCTCCATTTTATTTTAAATTTGGGCTAGCCTTAAATGTAAAACTGCAAGCGGTACAGGGTCTGGTATCTACTGTGTGGAATCAGACCTAAAGGTGTCCTTAAGACTCCCGGATACCTGCAGCGTTTTTAAGGTAGACGTTCTAGCCGTACTTAGAGCTGCAGAGCTTCTAAACATGAAACGAATATCCGGTAAGGATATTGAAATGTACATCGACAGCCAGGCTGCGCTACCCGCGGTGGTGGAAGTAGCTTCACCACTTTGCTGCATTAAATCAAAGGTAAAGGAAATGATTACGAGAAGGGCTGAGCATGGATAGTCTAACATTGTAGGACACAGGGTTGCCAATGCACTTTGGCCGGCGCTGGACCGTAAAAGGCCCAGTGACATTTTTAGACAGCGCATAAATGAGTATAATTATAGGAATATTTTCCGGGATTGCTTCTGGGCAAACACGCCAAGAGGCTCAGACTCATTGGCACGGATATTTGCAGATACTTTAATGATCGAGGTGTAGCAGAGGATATCACACATATTCTGTGTGAATGTCAGGGCATAGCACGTAGTCGCAGGAACATGTTATGCTCCTACTTCTTTAGTAAACTGGAGAAGGTAGGCCGAATCAATCATAGACCCGTTCTAAAATTTTGCAGAGTAATAAAATGTTTTGAGGAAATTGTGGCGGTTTAGGTGCCATTCTTGGATGGATTCGATGGGCCCACTCTGTTGCCTAGTGTTTTGGGATGGCTCAGCCTCTTCACCCCTGTTAACCTAATCTAACCTAAATGGCGTAAGCGAAGTGACTCAGTGATTAACGTGCCGGATAAATGTAGAAAGCACAGCAAACTAATTCACACTCCCAAAGCAACACCATAGTGTAATGTCCTCGAAAGTACTAGACCGAAGTCCTATGTAACCTCAAAACTGATCTAGATAATCGGTCTTTTCACTTTACACTGAGATTAGCTGATGACTTATCCAGTCTATCAGGTATGCGGCGGAAAAAAATATTCCCACCTGAATTTAACGATTGAAGCCTAACTTAATTAACCGTTTGATACTTTAGGCTTCATAAACCAACCACTGCTCAGCCCGTAAAATATGAAATACAACATAAAGTTCGTATCTTCATTCAACCATAAAATACCCTAGTTGGTAATAAAATCAGTCAGCCATTTAAGTGCATTCCACACGCTGCTGTGCTGTTTGCGTGCAAAACAACCCGCCAAACGGGGCTCGTCGAATTCTAACAGCCTGACAACTATTAATGAATTATAATCAGCCAGAAAGTGGTTAGAAATTACCTACAGATTAGCATTCAACTCAACACAAACGCGACTAAAATCAAGGTTCTCTGGTTGTTTACTTCTTATACGCGCACTCGTAGCGTACGCAGCCAGGTGGCTGCCCAGAGACGCCATGGTATGTCAACGTCATATCTCTTCGGCGTCAAGTCTAAATTTGGAGGGAAAAATTGATTGTGAGAAATAAAATATAAAAAAATTAAAATAGAATTTGTAAAAAAAATATCAGAAAACGGGTGCAAGGTCACCCAGCACAGCAGTTCGTTCCCAAAACAGATCTTTACGATCTCTCTCTCTCTCTGTTCGATGCGGTTGATCTTCTTTTGTTTTTTTCGCCTTCCTTGTTCCTTCCCTTCTTCTCCTTCGAATTAATTAAGTAAATAAATATTAAAAACCATAGCAGAGGAACACTCTGAATTTGAAAGGGGGACCAAGATGCTCTTTCAGCAGCGCGCACAGATCGTTAATTTCCAGAATAAACAGATTTTTTGTTTTAAGCGATTATCTGCTTTTTTTCTGTTCGCTGTCGGACAACGTCGACGATAATATCGCCGCCTCTGCACTTGGCACTTGGAGTGAGATTGCGAAAAATTAACATCTTTCCGAAAAAAAAGATAAACACATCCACAATCGCGACCTGGTTTCATCGCATGTCATCTTGTTCGTAACGCATTTTCCGGCAGGGGGTGGTGGGGGGCTGTTTGAGCTCTGTTACAGCAACCTTAAACTAGGGTGGGTGGGTGGCGAAACAGTAAGTGGCCATAATCTCTCACTTCTCCTCTTTGGTCCCACTAACAAGCTTGTTAGTTGTACAAATAACAAATTGCCAGAGATTTTCCATTGCACTAGGTTCGTCTAGATTCGAGTAAAAAAAAGTGTATTGCGGAGAAATGAATCTATTTTCGCACTTGAATGAGAATTGAGGGGGAGAGATTTTAGATACTTCTTCGCTTTTCTTTATAAGCAACCGGCGAGAACGTCATTTGTTAATTTGTATTCCTGTGTATGTACGTATGTTTATGTATCTGAGAAGATGTGAGGGCAAAGATAAGCAGGTGTAGGATGAGTTCATTAGACGACGAGTGTATAGTTTGGGAGAGAAATGTATCTCTGAATTCCATATAAAGATACGACCGGAAAAAATATCTGAGTGTCTATCTATGCAAATAATCTAATATTAGCAGCGGGTGTTCATAATAAATGTTGCCAAAATAATGACCAGCGTGGGGGGAATATCATTTGATGTCTTGATTTTTCTTTAGTTACAGGAAGAAATTCATGTGTTGCTTATGTGTTTTATGCTTCATTCGTTTGAACTTCAAATTCGGAAAGAGGAAAAGGGGCAAATGTGTTTACTCAGCCAATAACTCAACAGCTGCATGGGATTAAGTATCAATAGCATTAAGAACCATTTCTTCTTTGACTTATACGAGCTTAATTACCAGTGTTTGTTATCCTACTTGAGTTCGTGAAAAAAGATTCACCTCAGAACAAGCGAGTAAAAGATCACTTCCATTTCTACGATGTACCTGGTTTGGACATTTATATACATTTCCTTTTTACTTCGTATCTCCTTTGGCAAACTTTAAGAATCCAAGTTTTATTCCCATTTCCTTAGACTCCGTACTGTTATCCATTAAAAAGGCTTGTTGCGAGGAAAAGAAAAATATCCAAAAGTTGCAGGGAAAAACAAAATTCCAATATATGCCGCCCTTTTCTGTAGTCCACTCTTAGTGAAATCAACCACCAAAAGTGGAATTAGGTGTTCTGTATTCCGAACGAAATTATGAATTGTGGTTTGTATGTTCGAAAGTGAATATTTTGGGGTTTTACATTCCACTCGAAATGAAAACTGTAAACTCGTGTTCTGCATTCCGAAAAGCCTTTGTTTTTAGTGCATTGAATTCACTTGAGTTTTTTGACATGAATTGAGTTTACATACCGTTTTAAAGTGAATTAATTAATTTGATGATCAGAATCATTTTGAAAAATGGTAGTTAAAAAATTAGACTTTCTATTAGCGATTAGTGTATTAAAATAATTGATTTGTTTAATAGTGGAAACACACAAAAATTTGAGGCAAAAGAGTATTCTCTTGAAGTACATGGAAGCAAATGAAGGGGTTTTGTTAAAGCAAGTTAGTACAACCGGTTGAAGAGTGAAAGTCTTCCAACGACTGGGCGGAATACGATACGAAATTGTATATTATATTTTTTTAAGGGGTGAAGGTGAATGCTTGCACCATCCAAGCAATCTATAATCCCCGGAATCCCTTATTTTTCCAAAAAGAACATATTTTATTTTCCATCTGCGTACTTTGCAGTTTAGTCCACAACTTGTATTGCAAAATGTTTTACCTCTCTACTTTGCTGACTGTGGATCTAACAAGGCCAATATCAAAATCCTTTCCCACTGAAATTTGGCAACATCCTTTAGCCTCGCAGTTTTCACCAATCATATAAAACAAAATAGAATCTATTTTTAAAAGAATAATTTTTTTGTGAATTATTAATTCATTTTCAGAAAACACAAACAAGAAACTGAAAATCCCAAATAATTTTGAAATGATTTTACAGCTGATTTTGACATTTCAAACAAATGAATTCGAAGTGGATTCCAAAAATTCGAATTCACTCGTTATCGAATGATCAACTCGTTATCAAATGATCGAGTAACCTCATTGGGATGACGGCTCTCGAAAGCTTAACGTTTCGAATAAAAATAAAATTGTAGTAGAACAATTCAAATAAGTTTATGTTTTTCCGGTTGATTGAACTATGTAAAAAAAAAAAAAAAAACCCCAAAAAAGTCTAATAAAACTCAATTCAATTCAATTCAAGAAACTAAGTAAAACTCACATAATTGTTTTCATAGGCACTCGACAGCAAACTTATTTTCGAGTAAAATAAAACTCGATAACGTGAGCGGAAATGCCAAATCCTCACATTTCGATAGCGAGTAACTCGTTTATGAGTGCGGTAACTCGGCCCCTGAATTCCATTTCGTGTGAATTTCAAATTCGATTTCAATCCACTTTCACTCGAAATGCCGCTAGCATGAGAGTGAGTTTTTTTTTTTGACAAATTTCGTGTACACACTACACAGATGAAGAATTTTATTCACTCAGTTTTCGGCTGTGAGAACGTTAAGTACCTACTGTAATTTTTTTTTTCGTAAACTTCTTAATGAACATTTTAAAAACAAATGTCAAACTAATTTCACCTCAGTCTCTCACAAACAAAATTACTCACTCAAACTCACAGCGTGTTGCGGAATCGCGTGAATTCGAATTGGTGAACACAGGCCGTGAATGTGAGATTTGAAAAAGTTTTCACAGGCGAGAAACTCACGCTTGCGGAATTGGGCCTCAGGGCGGATGGTATAAATCCCACCAACAAACACAGCAGATTTTTAACATTTGCCTTGCTAATCTTGTGATTGAGAATTCACAATGTCCAATCTTTGTTTGTTAAACGCCGAGTGACATTCATTTTATTTTAATCTTAACTCAAAATCCTGCGAAAAAACTGATCCGACAGTTTTATTGTATGATGCCTATCTGTCAGTTGATTTGATACTTAAATGTGTAACGAATAAAAGACTGGTCTTGTATTTTTGACTCCGAATTTACATCACTTTCCCATTTGCGTGTCAGTCAGCTGCCACGTTCACAAGGCGCTTTTGTGTCTCAAGATAAATATGCAGATATCAGGTTTCACCACCCAATTCACATGAGAATACTTTGCACCCCCAGAGATGCCAGTAAAAAATGACGAAACCACCCCTAATCGAAGTCATTAGTGCCAGGTCTACTGGTAATCATCTCAGCACCAGTACACACGAGTGGTATCAAATATTTCAACAGTCTATCCCCCCCATATGTAAACAACTTGTGGGGAGCTTTATTTAGTGTCAAATTGTCGCTGGCACCAGTATGTGAAATGAATACGTCCGACGCTTATGATACGAGTAGTCTCAAGTGCTTGTGCAGTCATGCATGAATACCCTTACCACAAACATACTCATATGCCAAAATCCGTCATTAAATTAATATAAAAATACTCACGATAATTGAACACCTTTTTACGATGTGATTACAACAAGAAGTAGCAGTAGTAGTAATATAATGGCAACACCAGTAGCTTCACACTTGACCCCAGAGTGTAATAAACTTTTAGAATGGTTAGTATTGCAATTGTTAGCTCAATAGCCCATGCACAGTCAACGAGTTCTCTATTGTTGGTCGCGCTCAAGTAGATAGGATTGTGTTGTGTTCCTGTGGAAATCCAACTAAAGAATGTGGACAACCTTGAGTCGCAATCAAACTCAAGGAGTTCCTTGTTGTTAACTGATTTAAGTGTTGATTGCACAGCATTTTCTTCTATTGTCATGGCATTTTCTCAGTTTAATATGATTTTTTCCGCCGCACTTAATAAAGGCATTGACTAGAAAATTGTGCCTAACATAATTCAAGGTTTGTGGTAACTTTTATTTGTTTTTGACTGACTCAATTGTTTGTATTTTGTAAATTAATTTTGACACTTTGACTGAATCCACAGTGACAACAGTATTTCCATCTCTCTTTACATCTAAAGCTAGCTCGTAAATCATTTTCTAAATTTAACTCTAATTTCAATTTTCTCATTTTTATTTGTTTTATTTACCGTGAACATCCAAAACAATGGTAATACTCCCAATGTCACCCCATTGACACATACTACTTGGCGCCATCGTTAATCGCCCTTTTACCTTCCATTAGCTGGAATGTACTCCAAAATGCATTCCTTAACTTTGTATTTAGGTTTTATGCTGTAAATGCACCCATAAATTCAATTTATCTTTTTTTTGTTTTTCTTGCTGCCCATAGAAGGTTAATGGCCATAAATCTTAACAAGTCATTAAAGCCGCCACTCCCCCTAAATTCCATCTAGTGCAATATATTTAGATACATATTCATTCAATCATTTGTAGTTGGCTTATATGTACCACAGATTATTATTAGTGGCAGTATCTATTCGCATTTGAGTTACAAATGAGCCAAACACTGGCATAACAATTTTTGAATTTCCCACGGTGCCAGCCTGCTTCCAGCTATCACCTCGCCACAGCCCTTTTCACGGAGGAAGTGAGTTTATAATTAGAAGTGGAGAAGTCACGTGGGTTTTTTTCAATTAAATAATTGTTAAATGTTTAATTAAAAGTCGAGTAAATGGAAAGGTAGCTGTGAGTTTCACTTCACTTAGGCACTTAGAGGGCGCTATATCTTCCCTTTCAGATTTTTTGTTTTATGTGGGTGAATGGGTGAAGTGATTGTGAAATGTGAACTTAATTTTCCACTCACTTCTGCCAGGATTTAAGTATGTACTTTTCACATGTTTATTTTATTAATTTATTTTATTTTTTTCTTTCATTTGCATTTCAGACGACTAGTTAAAAATTACCAACCTAAGAAGAAAGAGGAAGAAGATAATGAGTAAGTATTTATAGATCATTCCGATTTCAGAGCCTCGTAATGTTGTCAAGATGTCAAAATGAGAGTCTTGCGCAGTCTTCTTAAAGTCACGGTATCTGTTTTGAGTCAGAAATTAATCGACAGCAGTCACGTGATTGGTAGTAATTCTTTTGTTCCATGTAATGAGTTTGAGACAATTTTACCGGCAAGCTGTTGACATAACCAACCTGAGTGGAAATAAAGGCGTGTCTCATGCATCCAAAACTTACAATAATTTCAAACTGAATTGAAGTCAAATCTCTGCAAAAACTTTGTTTTCTTTCACCGTAGTGGCCAGATATAAGTTAACACCTTTGAATTAGTCGAAAAAGACTGGTTTAAGGTCAGGGCTGTTTCCAGGCGTATTAGCATTCTGAGCCCGACTTCGTTTACAAAATTCTTTATATATGTTTAAAAGAAATTAAGGGCCGTTTTATTCACTATTGTTCAACTTGCCGAAAACTCCCAAGTTGGCTAACTTCGGAGTTGACCTCAACTCGAGAGTTGAACGCAAGTTGAAAAATGTTTTTTTTTTTACTATTTCAACTCTCGGTTTGGAAGTTGATATTCGGAAGTTGGCGTACTTGCTGTTTCGAAAAATTTCCTAGGATATTTGTAAAAGATGACACATAATATGTCAATCTCAACTTTGGATTTGAGATTTATTATTTTTGACATCCACGTCGAAAGCGAACAGTCAACAACTTATATCGAATAAACAGAAATTAAACAATATCCCAAGTTTGCTAGGATAACTTCTACTATTTCGGGGAGTTGAGAAATCAAAAGTTGATCAACTCAACTTTTGAATATCGAAAGTTGAGAGAGTCAACTTTTAGTGAATTAAAGCAATTTCTCAAATTAACAATAAAAATCCCCAAGTTGTGTTCAACTTCGAGTGAATAAAACGGCCCTAAGAGATCAACACCAAACTTTTGTTTTTTATAGAACATTTAGTTCAGTGTTATCAAAATAATTAAACTAACCTTCCGGGCCCGATGCATGTCATCAGAGTCATCATAAAAAAATATGTTACTGTGAATAACCGGTCGATCGAAGGAATGAGATCCTCTTTAATAATATTAAAAAAGCTGTCTCCTCGATCCGTTAACAAAGGCTATGTTACAAGTTCCGTAATAGCTTTTGCAGTCCCAGAGTATGAACCTACCGGAAAATTTATTTCTGGTAACAGTGCACTCAATTTTTAGGTCTTCTCCGAATCTTCGACGGATGAACCGAATTTCATCGGACTGATTGACATTAGAGTTCGCTTATTCTGCGAAGATGACCCTCTTTTAATCATTTTCCTTCCAATTTTAGCAAAATTTAACATTTAACCTTAAAATCCAAATTTTAGTTGTTAAACCTGTTTTTTTTTTCCCCGGCCTCCTAACTAATAAACTACTATCGTGCAATCCTTTTCGTACTGTTTTTGAACTTATTTCTTTTTGCGTTTTATTCCTTGAACTCAAGACTTATTTCTGTAGAGGTTTTTTTATTTCTTTAATATACCAATTTTTAAGCAAACGGTCTTCTCTTTGGTCTGTGCTCGTATTTTTTATCCCGGTCCCAACTTTCCTCCCCTCTGATAAAAAAAACGACTTTTCTTTGAAACATATAATACACTGACATGGCTACATCCAGCTCTTAAGGGCCCTTAAAGGTAAATGTTCGGTATGTAAGGCGTGAAGCATGCTTTTTTCCTCTCTATTTAGCTGACGACTCATATTGTCCACAATTTAAGCTTGACCATATTTTCCTGAATCTGAACAGGAAATAAGACCAAGCATCGTGCTTGTGAGTAATCACAACGATAATGAAAACATTTAACAGCTTTTTGGATAAAAAAAAGTACTGTTAACCTTTTCCTGAAGTGGATAAGGAGAGAAGAACTGACCACTTTGAGATCTTTAGAAGGTGATGACATTTTTCTGGCCACTACGGAATATAAACAAACATACAATCAATACAAAAGAAAGAAAAGCCGATTTGTAATGTAGCTTGTTGTTAAACAAAATATTATGAAAGAAGCTGTGCAGTTGCGTAGAATACTCTTCGCCAAATAGTCGAACATATTCACATATTAAACAGAAAAAGGGTTCAATGACACAAGCTAAATCTGAAAAAATAATAAATACACTTCGCCTTATCCCAAAAAATCTCTTTCAAAATGAGAATATTAAACCGGAATGTCAACCAAAGGCGGTAGACATGGGTATATGAAAATAAACTCTCTGAAATGAAGTTGTATCCAAATAAGAAGCATTTTTTTTCGGCAGGAATCCCTGCAATATGATATTCGCATGTCGTCAGTTGTTTCTAAGTTCAATGACCAACGAAAATAAACAAAAATGGTAACGAGTCCCTTTCTTGTTATTCTGCAATGAACCAAAAAAACAAATGTTTGCTCAAAGCACTAAACACTCCCGAAAATGTTCACCAGCCTTTCTTTTGCTATATAGCGTACAGTGACATTGTAACTCCAATAAGCTAAGCCGACATTGTTGACCTATATTTGGAGTGCTCTCTAGTATGACGTTCACAAAAGAAAAAGTGTAGGAAATTCAACACAATGAGTGGTGGTTGGTTTGTTTTTTTCTTCCTATCTGCGATGTTAGGCAGTGGAAAAGTGGTCTGGCTAAGCTTTCCATTGTTTGTTTGTTTGTTTCTGCCAGAAGTACGCAATTTTATTCTCAAAAAACTTTGTAGTTGGGATAAGCTGGTGGCATTAACACTAGCACTGATAGTTGGGTTCCACCGAATATTTGAATACTTTGCACGCTCTGCTGGAATAGAGAGGATATGCAGAGGATTAATTGTGCTTTGGAGAAGTGCTTGATAGCAAAATCGTGCAAGGGTTGAAATGCCTGAATTAAATATATAGAGCTATATAGACTAGCAAACGAAACCTTATTCGTCCAAAACGTTCAAATAAAACCAACGGTCACTTACGACTGACGCAATAGCTAGTACATAGGAAAGGGTTTAAAGCTGGTGGAAAAAACAACGAAAAGCATTGTAATTGACAATATGTTGTCCTCTATTATTTTTTTGTAATTAAATCCTAATTCAGTCATTTCGATTTTCATCGCAATAACAGATCCACTTCAATACAATTTCCACATGCTACTCGTACGAAATAGATTCTACTCGCAGATATGAATTTCTCACGTCAACAACTTGACAACATGACACTTGATGTCGTCTTGACATGTAAAAAATAAATAAAGCGATAACAAATCTTTTATCCCCTGAAAGATAGTAATCCTTACCTTACCTGTACTGATGTCGGGGATACGTGACAACACGTCATTCTACTTCTCCTTTTTCTCATAATTTTTCGGTGATGCAATCCCTTTTACTTGTACGTTTACGTTGTGTGTACTCCTACCCCTTTCACTTTATCATGTAGTAATACCAGCTCACATAATTACTGACTATACTGCGCGTTTCCATGAGGCAAGTGGGCGAACACTTCGTATACCAGCCACTATTATTCCTGAACCTGATGTAGTCAGACGCCAGTGTTCAACATGACGAAACTGACAAGCCAGTGGACTGAAAAGGGGACGATAACATACATAGAAGCACCGATGTGTAAGAAAAACATGGTCTCTCTACGAGTATCTTCGCCACAATTTGATTGATTCAAATTTTAATTGGTGAATGCTAATTGCTCTCTATGACAACTTACGCAGGGTCAATGTACACCGAAGTTATAGACAGCAAGGAGGATGTTTTCGTATCTTATTCGATTGATTTAAATGCTCTTCTATATTTCTTCACAGATTCACATCATGGCAAGCATTTCGGAATGTGCTCAAAGAAATCGGAGACTTGGCCGGACAAAGAGAAGTTGTCGCCGAATCACTGCAATTACAAATTTTCAACGGTATATCGTTGCTGTCGAAGACGCTACGAGACGAGAGAAAAGTAAGTTTATCGCGGTTGAATGTTCTTTGAAGTTTGAATGTAATGAATATATTTTTTCTTCTTCTAGAAATGCCTAACAGATGGCACAAATCTACAACAACTCCTTACAACACAATTAGCATCGCTGGATCGGGCTAAACGGAATTATGAAAAAGCGTATCGGGAGTCGGAGAAGGCTGTTGACAATTACAAGAAAGCGGATATGGATTTAAACCTCAGCCGGGCTGAAGTCGAAAGATATAAAAATATTATGACAACAAAAATTCAACAATCAGACGATGCGAAAAACGAATACGCAAATCAGTTGCAAAAAACAAATAATCTACAACAGCAACATTATAATGTGCTGTTGCCAAATGTAAGTCTAATTGGGTGGAGTAGGAAATGAATACATGCATCACTAGGTCGAATACCATTGCGTAATCGACAAGTTCTGTTTTAATTTAATCTGCATAAGCCGAAAGATAGTTCGATAGATCTTAAGCCAAACGGACATTTCTATGAATTCACAGGAAAGCTCTTTTCTAATGTTACTTTTTATTGTTTATCGTATTTTACTTACGAAGACGTGTTATAAGACAAAGTGAAAGTCTAAACAAACGATCGAATATCCAACGACGTTATGTCAAGAAGCATAACCGCGAGAAAACTTTATGTTAAAGGGCTGCATAAAAAGGAAAAAGCGGTATTTAAAAGATTATTTCTATGGACTGTTTAAAACTAAAATACCGTACAAAAATATAATCTCCATAAAATTGCCCTTCAAACCATAATTTTTCCCTCAATATTGGTTTGCAAATCTAATCACAAGTATTAAAACAATGACTGCTACTAGTTAATTGTGTGGCCTTTAAACGAATAGCATTAATTTGTTGTTAATTAATTTAAAAATTGTTTTTTGTTTTCTTGTTTTAAGGTATTTAATAAGTTACAAGAACTCGACGAGAAACGAACCCGTGGTATTCGAGAGTTTATTGTTAGCGCTGCCGATGTTGAATCATCGGTTGCACCCATAATAGCTAGTTGCCTAGAGGGAATGGTCAAAGCCGGCGAGTCAATAAATGAAAAGGAAGATTCATTTAAAGTAATAGAAAGGTATGTTTTATATGATTTTTAATTATTATGCTCTGTACAATAATTGTATTTCTTTTTTTTTTCTTATAGGTACCAATCCGGCTTTACACCACCAATAGATATACCATTTGAAGATCTCTCCAAAGCCGATCCAAATTCGTTAACCGAACAACACTTTAATAACGTACAAACTAATCACTTAACAGTGAGAGGAACCTTGAGTGCTAATAAGCTGAAGAAACGCGCGGGGATATTCGGTATTTTCGGTAGTAATAAGGTGAGATACAAAGCATATTCTTACAGTTACATTTTACAATAAAATATATATAATAATATAAGTAGAAGTAGTTTTACAATTTATCTCTCTGAGTGTATAAGATGTATGCATATTATCCAATATATTATCCCCCCTTAAGCCATGCATTTAGCGGAAAGAATTGAGTAAAGAGCTAGTAATAAATGTCCACACCCTTAAATATGTAGAAGAAAATAAGCTATTATTTATTTTAAGGGTATAACTGCTTAATAATAATAAACGCTTGAAATATGGTAAAGGAAAATGTACATAACCTAAAAGATGTTTGCTAAGAAAATCATTTTATTTTTAATGGCTTTTGTCAGACATACAAACGTACATATTTATTATGCTTTAATGAGGATTTAAAGATGTAAACACTATGAACTTAGAGTGTGGGTCAGTATAAAACATATCTTTATACGCTCGCTTGCTAATATATCACCGGAATAGGATTGTAGTTATGTAACTTCGTACAGTGAATCAATATTTAATGCAACATTTCTTTAAAACTGACAAATTTCACCGTATTTCGTATAATGCTAAGTAAGTTAGAAATAGAAAATTCATAATTGGCGCCCAACGGTTCACTTATAAATTAAAACCTTCTTTTGACTTAAGTATCACAACTTAGCTATGAAACTTTTCAACATAATTATCTTAAGTTATTGCAGTTTTTTATTTCTATATTTTTTTTTTTCAATAAATATTAAAATATTTTCTTTTTCTCTTTTTTTTTTTATTTTATTGAAAACAAAAATATATATATAAAACATATAACCATAATGTCATTCCTATCGCATTCAATCTTCGCGATTTCTGTTTAAACCATAAAAACAATATTCCACAAAAACGCTAAAATGGCATCGACGAAAACATATAAAATCGTAAGTACCTAACGTCGTCGATGTTTTTTCCTGTAAACAAAATTAAAACCACCAACACAATGTCACATAAAAAAATTGTACACATTTAAAAACATAATTAAACCAACCAACACGTTTATTGTAAATCCTGAGTTGTTTCTTGTTCGTAATTGTACCTTGTTCGTCGCTAATCGAAATTGTTGCTCCCTATCGTATTTGTGTTTTTTAAATAATTATGTTGGACATTCCAAATTTTGTATAAGCTATAATATTTTTTTTTAAATATTTAGCTTATTCGTTTTAAAGTGCTTACAAATTTATATGATTGATTTATACAGAAAAACAAAAAGTTAAATTTGGAGATTATGTTTTGTTAATTGCTTGCAGATTTTATTATTTGTTTGCAATTTTAAAAAAAATGTTTTAACAAGTTTGCACTTTCATTCATTTTGTCAATGATTTTCTGGTAACAGAAATAAATGCTCTACTGTAAACTAAAGTATGTACATGGATATATTTGGTATGTTACTCTGTTTGACTGTAGAAGAAGTAGAGAAATCTTTACACCTAGCAAGGCATAGAACAGCTATAGAAAAATATTTTCCGGTCACTACTTCTCCGGAAACTATGACTCACAGACACGAACGTTTGAAGATACTGCACCGATATAATGAAAGATATTACGCATTCTATACGAATGTAAAAGCATAGCCCGGTGTTGTAGCCAGCCAAGTAGAGGGATGGCAAATCAACTAGAAACACTTCGTAAATTGTTGGTACCAAATGTAGTATCTTATCCTCATAGTTTTATTAGTAGATAGTTTAATTAGTAAAATTCACTTTCAACGCAAAGTGTGTTCTCTTTCGCAATTAAACTGTACACTTAAATCGTTCAAGGGTTATAGTTCCGAACATATTACCATAGGTTATTTAAATGCTTGCTGTCGAGTAAATTTCGAATAAGCTCTAGCCAAAGTTGAAGAAACTAAGAATATTCTTTTTAAGAGACAAAACAGCTTTTATATTGTGGAATCTACATAACCTTAGACTGATTACCAGGGATCGGATTTTGCTGACCAGAGACCGTTAAAAAAGGCATTTAATAATAAAGGTTTTTATGAATTAATATTAACATTGTTATAGCACTGTAAAGTTCTCTGGTAACAATCGCCTGTAATTATTTCTCAGGAAAGCCTTGAATAAACTAAAGAATCTCTCAACATGAGAAAAGACTAGTGGAGCCAAGATAAAAGATGTCACGTCGTTGGCTTTAATATTTGAGTTCAATTTGGAGCTTGCAACGCCATTTCCCTCATTTGCTTAGAAAATAGCGCACTATTTTTTCCTCACATCTTCAGCTACTGGCCCTTGAGCTTTTAATTTCTCCTCGATCCCGTTCAAAGTCTTTAAGACCTCTTCAATAGGCTTTCCTCAATATTACGCCTTGCATTAAGATTAAATGTTCAAATTAAAATGCACCTACTAGGACTTATCTGTTATTTGTAAATTCTTAAATATTTGCACCAAAAATCTTTTTCCAATCTCACCACAAAGTTTCTGCAATTGGCTTGAATCTTTTCACGGGTCTTGGGGCATTTTCACTTTCAATGACAAATATTTTAGGTATAACACGCATTTTAGCACATGCAATATTCAAAAGACTAGCACTAAGTATGACCAGTATGTCACGGAATATGAAGCTAGATGAAAAGATGATTTTTTGGTAGATGAAAAGTTTGTAAATAAAACTGCGGCGAACACCTGAGATTGTACGTACGGCATAAAAATAAACGCATATATTGATACAAAAATGTATTTAAGGTTGTATTGGTGTGTATGGATATTTTTTTTATGCGCGCCAGTGCAATTATGTGCATGCTCACACGAGAGAAAAACTTACTCTTATACCAAGGAGAGATCGTATAGTTTAGAAGAAAGTGCACGTTGACCAAAAAAAAGGCTAGTGTGGATTAAAAAATGCAATATAAGTAAAAATGGCAAAGCCAACAAAATCCGTTCACTGCTGATTACGATAGGCTGAATTAAATATCGTTTCGTTTTAATCTGTCTTTGTTGTTATTATTATGTAAGTAACTTTGTCTTCCTTGCTTGTGAGTATATAGCACTAACATAGCTGTTTAGAGATAATCTTAGGATTTGAAAATTAATATAAGACATTTACAATTTCTGTTGACTTAAATCTCATTACCAAAAGGGCTGTTAACCAGTTCACAGCTATATGCGTTCAATATCAAATAAATGATTAAAAAAAGATGATTAGTAGTTACCAAATCCTCAAACGTTTTACAGTAGAGCATAAACAGTTAGACTACATACAAAGTACTCGTATTTAATACAAAATATGATCAGTCCTGCAGGAGAGCTTCAAATAATCATAATTATCATCGTCACCCGAACACAATTAGCTTTGTAGTATTTTCAAAATTTATTTACCTTGATTTATAAATATTTATTTAACACGTTAACTGTTTTCAGTTACTCGTCGTGTAGAAAACAGCTTGTCTTTGATAAATCAGACTGGCTGACCCTAAACAGTTAACATGTTAAGTAAAAATTAAAACAAACACCGTTATTTACCTAATTCACCTTTCCAACACATTTAGCAAACATATTTACAATAATAATAAAACGAACAAAAAAAACATCAAAACAATTTCTTATTTAATAATTTATTTATTGTCACATGTCTTCTCTGTTTTCTTGCTTTTTTCATGCTTACCGTTAATAAAAAAAAACGTAACGTCATGAAAAACACAAAAAAATATTCTAAAAAACCACACACAACACTTTTTCATCACGCCAACACTCATCTGTAAATTAAAAAAAAAATTAAATACACAATCATGATAACCGAAAAAATCTGTCGAAGGAACAGAAGATTATTGAAGCCTGTATTACAATGAAGGTATGCTTCAAAAAAAAAAGAAGAAATAAAAAGAAACATGAATTAATCTAATCTAAGGTGCAAATCTGTTTTCAATTTCGCACATTGAATTTAGTTTTTGTTTAGTTACTCGTATTTGTATGAACAAATTTATACAAACACTCAAATTGTTTTACGTTTAGTGAGGTTTGTTTATTTTTATTTTTTTTTATTTAATAATGTGGGTGGAACAAAAGTCTATTAGAGTTTTTTTTTTTGTTTAAATATTCTGCCAGCCGGTTAAATGAACTCGTATTTATTATGTTTCAGACATCTATTCGTTTACACTTACAACCTGAGCAAACGTTGGACAAAACATAATTCTAAACTTTGTTTTTGGAAATGATAACTCCACATCAAGAACAGAATTGGAGTTCCTTAATCACTTTATGCACAAATAGCCTCTGATTCGTGATGCACTACTGTCTCAAATCTCAAAGAGGCCATTTGATAAGTAATAAGTACATAATGTAGTCGGGTATACCGTACTTTTTATCATACGTAGTATGCTCTCATTTCAATTGCGAAACAGCTGACAACTTTTCGGGGGTCCGGCAGATGAGCTTGGCTGAACTCGCGCGCTTTGCAAAATCGACACTCTAACTCCGAACAAACGGAGTTGTTTATACAGAAAGATACAATTGACCGATAGGTCTACGTGCTTCTTGTCTAGAATGGCCCCTCACAAATTTACTTATTTCCGAATGAAAATGGAATCAAATTGAATGATATCGCCAGCTTTCGATATTCAATTTTGCTGTCGGCATTAATGTTTTGTCAAATCTATCATCAACATTGAACAAAACAAAAGTTTGTTGAAAAGAAAAGAAAACTTTACTGACTTCATCATCCACCACATGCATAGATACTAACAAAGTCTAAGTTTATTTTTTATTTTGTTTGTCATTGTGAGTGTCCTTATTTTGTCACGTGTGTCTGTTGAAAATTGTGTGTCTTGAAAGTCTTGAAAATTGCATGCTTTCACTTTTTCTAAAACCTTTTAAACTATAGTATAAGTATTTTTAATTTTCATATAATCTAACATTTGCATGAATTTTTTTATGTATAAACTAATCGCACCCAAAAGTCTTTGAACAACAAAATAACTCTCAATCCGACTTGCAAATATACTTCAAATGTTTTCCACTTTACTTTTGCAATTTTATTTTAAATAATAAAACAATTCTAGTCTAATATTTCAATTGTCTTGTTGTCTCTCTTATAAAGAATTCCCTATCTGCGGACGGCATGAAGGAAGATTTTAGTGATTTACCCCCAAATCAGCGACGAAAGAAGCTGCAAGCAAAAATTCAAGAGCTCCAACAGAAAATTGCTCAAGAAACAGCCGCACGTGATGGTCTAATGAAGATGAAAGTCGTTTACGAAGCGAATTCATCGTTAGGCAATCCAATGACTGTCGAGGGTCAACTCAATGAATCCGAACACAAGTTGGAGAAATTGAAAATCGATTTGAAAAAGTTCCAAGGATACCTCGAAAAGGCGAATACTATGCAAGTAGCAAACAATAGTCCACAAGCGAATAGGAACTACCATAATGGTCACAGAGTTTCGAGGTAAGTAGAATCAGAAAAAATGTATTTATGTATTCGATATATTTTATCGTTGTGTTTGAATTTATTTGTAGACATTCCAACGGAAGCGGCGAAGATAACAACGATGATGGTGATGATCAGCACGATGATGCCGGAAGCTTAAGCAGGTCAGATTCAGAGGAAAATGTGGCGCAAATTCAAAATGGGCATAATAATAATAATAACGGGTACACTTATAAGTCTATCTCTCTCACTTTTTCAATCTCTTGTCGTTTTATATATTCGATTCGCATATACTTTTTTAGATTATTATTTCTCCCAGAATTATTATTATTATTTTCATTTTTTTTTTTTTTTTTAATATTTCTTTGATTGATTTACATTCGTAGATGAAGATGTCTTATTTTTTTGCTATTATGCTTTTCATTCAAACAATTTTCTTTGAAACCTCTTTTATTACCAAAAAAAAAAATGTGCATCATACCTATCGATCTGGGATTTGGTTTGGGTCGGGCGGACTCACCAACCCGCATCCTGAGTTATTTCTTAAATTGCAATTTGAAACAAGCCGGAAATCTGCCATTTTGTCTTCAAAAATTCAGATTCATATATCGGCCACAAAGAGCTCCAAAAACCTCTGACATTTTTCCAAATATGTACAGTAAAACTTATGAATAGTGGACTGCTGCGGTGCACTTTTTGTCTACTACTCACAAAACATTTCTACTATTCGCAATTTTTTCCACAATCGGCAATCTTATTTCTTTTATTATTTTTCGATCAAATTTGTTATCAGAGTTTAGAATGTGTACGTGTTGAATGTAGCTACTGGAAAAATGACCAGTACACGGAAAGAAACAATCGCAATGTCAAAATTTCCGATATGGTAATGCAGACGGCAAAATGAAAATGACTTTTGGTGCATTCATTTCTCGATTCTGCTATTCAAGAGTGAATTTTCATGGGAAAAAACAAAATGATTTGAAAACTGTTCCATTTTTTAGATTTCCCAGATCTCCACTATATAAGAGTCAGTATGTATGAGGAAAATCAAAATTGGCAAAAAAAATTTTCCACTGTCCTGGTTTCGCAGGATTCTTTAATTAGCAGATTTCACTATATACAAGTTTTACTGTATTTGTTTTAATATGCATACGGCTGTCTTCGGTGCTTTTGTTTTGTTTTGCAAAAACCAACTTTTAGCATATGTCCAAAAGTATATGACTTCCTTTATTCTCCGTTATTTTTTTATAATTTCTTTACCACAGTTAAAAAATATGTTTTCGTTTAGTATTTATTTTTTTTTTTATTAAAGAAAAAGAAAATTCTTTAACAACAAATTTTGCCTTTGGTTATTTCTAGCAGTTCGGCAAGTCCAGAAAGTGGATTGGGTACATCACACACATCGCTACCTGGCTCCGGCCAAGGAAGTGCGAATGAGAATGCAATCGGTGAAGATGCCTACTATGAGGGTGAAGCGGAAGCACTCCAACCTCTTGGAACATGTCGAGCACTGTATCCATTTGAAGGTGAACTACAAAAAAATCTTTTTACATTTATAAAATTTCACATTTGTTTTTTTTTTTCTATTTAGCGTCAAGTGAAGGAAGCATTCCCATGAACGAGGGTGAAGAACTGCAAGTAATCGAAAACGATCAGGGTGATGGTTGGACGCGTGTGCGACGGTTAAATGGTTCCAATGGTTGGGATGAGGGTTTTGTACCCACCAGCTATATTGAGTGTACCCTATATGCTTAGAACGAAGTTTCCTTTTCTTTTCTCCCCTCAAAACTTTCGAATTACATTTTGAAAAATTCTGCAAAATTGTCGGTTTTTTTCAACCAAACAAAATAAACGGGACGGCTATGTTCCTTGTGGCCTTGTAAGAAAAAACACATTCAAAACATTCATAAAAAGAAAGAACAAAGGAAAGAGAGAGAGAGAGATTCCCTTGAAATAGAAAAGAAAAGGGCCAAGTGAATGAGGATTTTTTTTATTATTCTGATGTTGTTTTTAAGTAATTTAACGAAGGCAATGAATGAAAATGTGTGTAAAATGGTGATTTTTTTTTATTTAATTTTATAATATAGCTGTGAAATAACAAGAAAGAAAGAATGAAAAAATTAAAAAAAAAAAATAGAAAGGAAAATCAGTAGAACTTAATAGTTTTTAGTTCTTGTTCAAATTATTTCATTGATAGCGCTTAAGAATTATTTTTTTATAAAGAAAAATGAATGTATGAAATTGTCAAGAACGAACGGAATCAACCTGAACATATATTATACATCCTGTCCATCATTTAAAAAAGAAAAACATGTAATATTGAATCAAATGAAATGTAAACGAAATGTCCGCGAAACTCGGGTAAAAATTAAAAGAAAGGTGAAAAAACTATATACACCCAATATACAGTCAAATTTTTATACATAGATTTAATATCAACTGAAACAACAGCATAAATTAAAAACAAAAACCAAACTAAAAATTAAAAAAAAAATTTAGGATATTAATGTCTATAAAGTTGTTTTTCTTTACAGATCCATCTAAACAAATTCATTCTATTTATAGTGAAAATTATTATTCTAAAAATAAAAATGTATAAATAAATACTTTTACGATGAATATTAATAATATCCATACAAACATACATGATTAACCAACCATACGCTGTACATTATTTCCTTTCTTTCCTCTTTTTTTCCATTAAATAACAAAAACAACTGAGATGAAAAGTTTATTTTAATTTCCTTAATTGTAACATGAATTAATGTTTAAGTTAATTTTATTTTATAGATTATGTAGTTTTTTTTTTTTTTTTTTTGTCAAATAATTTAATTATACTTATAAAAAACAGAAAATATAATGCTTTTCTTATCAATTAAAAGGTAATTGATTCAAGAATGAAAAAGTATAAAAGAAAAGAATATGCAATTCGGTAGAAATATATATATATAATTATATTATTAATTAGAAATATATATGCGCTTAAATAAAATATATAAGTGAATTAATTATACTATAAACAAATAAATAAAATAATTTTATAATAAAATAAAAAAAAAACATTAAATTCCAAAATTTTAAACTAAAATTTTTATGTTTTTTTTGGTTTCATTTCTGTTTTATTTTTAATTTCGTTGACACGATGCATTATAGGCCCAATTGCACCGCGACCAAGAGTTTGTCTATTACTCCTAGCTTTGCTTATTCCCACTGCAAGACATTCGCAGAGTATGTGTCTCTTCCTCTTCGCCAAAGTCGGCAGGAACCGCTTTCCAATAGTCAAAGTTACTTACTTAGTTTGGCGCTACAGCTCGAGGTGAACCTGGGCCTGCTTCTCGCAACCATTTGTGTGTGCGTGTTATATTTTTGCACGAATGGAAGGGACCTACAGTTTTTTTGCCGACTCCGAACGGCGAATTGAGAAGCTCAATCGTGACAAATGATACTCTTTGATGCTAGTCAGACATTCGAAAGAGGTGGGCACTGTGAAAAACTTTTAGGTGTTTGCGGCGGGATTCGAACCCAAGACCGCTGGCTCAGTAGTCCGACGCACTAACCACTTGCGCTACGGTGTCAAAGTTAATCCGCTAAAAACCTTTGGTTTTCTTTTGTAAAATCAAACTAGTTTTTAAGCTTCATCGCAAACTTGGTTTCTAAGCTTGCTCCATTGATCGAACGTCGTTGTTCATTAAAAGGGTAAGGACACTGCAATCTCTGTGTCCCGCTTAAAACCCGCATATATCCTCCAAGAAAATTTAGAGAAGTGCGACGTTCGATCCTACAAGCACACAGCCACAAACATCAACGAGTTCAAGAGCAACAAAAGAAGTGTTCGCCTATCATCTTAAGGATTTCACATTACAACTTTTGCCTTTCTTTCAAACTGTTCATTACATTTAGTTCCATTTACATATTATTCTTGCCAACTTGCCTGCGCACAGGAATATGCGACTGTCATATTAATATTTGCATGCCCATTGTCATAAAAAAGGCTAACAAGTATTCTCTCCTGCTCTTAGTTGCTTGTTATCGGCAAAAGTGATAAAATTAGATAACCCGATTGTCATGGTAAAACTTCCGGTCTAAATTTCACTGCTATTACCAAAATAGAGTAAGAACAGAAAATAACGTAGAACACGACGAGACGTAATAACTGCTGTGCTTAATCAATCAAAATCACTCTGATAAAACCCATAACGGATAAGGTTCAGGAAGAGGTATAAAGTTGCAATTGTTTGATTTTAAAATATAAATGTAATACAACCTTGCATAATGACGATTACTTCGCTTCCTTTTATGGCGTTACAGGGCAGGGTGAGCTTAGGCTTTTTTCAACACGTTCTATCGTACAGAAATTTCCTGCATGGTATCTGGAAATGGATGCGTTTTATATTAAATTTGTGCAATGGAGTACATACATATACTGCATGCTAGGCTCTGAGGTAGACAAAGTTAGAGAGGCTTAATTCCTTAATGTAAACAAAATGCGCATTGTAGGTAAATGATGCTTATTTTCTTCATTGCAACAAAACCTTTTCACAGCAATATACTTGTGATTTGCATTAGATCTGTTCGTGTTGCAGTAATTGCACAGTTTGCACTGCGATTTCAGACGTTGTACATGGTATCCATTCGGTAATGTTGCTCTACGGAACGCTTAACGTTTTAGTTCTTCGGCAGTACTCGTTAAGGAGTTTAGCCAGACTCATTCAAAGGTGAATTACTCTACTGAAATATTAGGCGTGTTTTTTAGCCTGTATAGAATAAAAATACAAATTTCAATACATAATACAAACAAAACCTTGGCCTCGATAATTATCCAGGCTAAGGTTTTGTTGTATTTTATATTGAAAACATGTTGCTGAAACATGTTTATTTTATATAGGCTTAAAAAAGACACGCCTATTAATCCTTGACTTCCTATGTACCTACGGAAAACTTGGAGCTGCCTCTATCCTTTAAACTTTGTGCGGCATAAAGGAAATCAAATGATAATGAAGTGACTATCTATACATCTGCTGCACACTTATCAATATGACCAACGAGCCTTTGCTTTAATAGTTTTCTTTATTTATTTTTTATTTTAATTAAATAAATAACCACAATATTCCATAAAATTTAATAAATCAACTTTGAAAATATTTGTTAATATAGCTAAATAATATAAATTAAATTAAACCGACTGAACTTGTTTTTAAAATATAAAAAATAATAATATTTCCAATTTGTAGGATAAATATAAATTAAATACAATTAAGTAGATAGTAACTAACAAAGAAAGCAAATAGGACACTTTTTTTGTTTATTTTTGTTTTTGAATAATGCTTATTATTTAATACAAAAAACTGATAATAGCTGTTTATTCTGCATATAATTAGCATAATTTGTAAATAGTTATTTTGCGTATTCGATTCTAATTTTTATGGAATAACATAAATTATATAAGTAAAAATATTCAAACTGCAGCTTTTATAATAATGTAAATATATCAAATTATAATTATAAACTTAAAAAAATGTATATAAAAAGAAATACTACTTCTACTTAAACCATTCCCAAAATATTAAAAATTAAAAAAATACAAATAGGTATACATACATACCTAATTTGAATAACTTTTTTTTCAAACTGTCACCTCTGAATCTACTATACTTGCAACAATCATTGTCAAAATTTATCACATGAATATCGCAATGCACCAGCGTTCACTTTATTCTTTATATATATACTCGTATACCAACTCATATACCTTACGAAGGTTTGGCAACGCGAAAAAGAACAGAATGAAAGAATAGATTTTAAGAGGAAATGCGCCGAAATAAAAAACTAATATTATATAAAATGTTTGTTTTATTCAATTTGAATTTATTCCAGGAATAAATGGGGGACAATCACTCAAAGTGGAAATACGAAAAACTGAGCTGAACTGAATCAGCAGCGATTTAACGGTCCATGGAAACGATAACTTAAATAAACATCATTCAAAAAAAATAAATGCGTTCCACTGTTTTCGCTTCTTGCGACAAATATGAATTTATGTAGTCTTCTCTTCAAGTAAGCTTCCGTTTAAGAGCAGCTCATGGAAATCTCTAATTGTACTTGAAGCTGTGTACACTCCGACATTCCATTAGCAAGTAGTAAAATATACACCTACACAGTAGAATTTGCTGCTTACCTACGACCCACATTCAGCCTGATTTGGAGCATCGTTACAAACAAAGGTGGGTGAATGGGTTTATATAAATTATCAATGAAAGCCGAATTCATACTTTCATATTTACAGTCCGCTTCCAAATAGTAATTTTAAGTCATATCATCAACATGTTTGGCTTTTGTTTTAAACCGGATCAGATTCACACAGGTTTGCACCATAAGCAAGTAACATTGTTGGCTAAACTGTAATGTCACTTGTTTTGCCTTTAGGAAATCTATTAATCCTCTGTAGACTTTAACTGTACTCTCATGGGAAATTGCACACAAATGTGTGCCAATTAAATTCAATGCAGCTCCAATGACTATTTCTTCCGTTTTCAAACTACCAAAGCATTGTTCAATTATGAAATCCATTTCCTCCTCTGCCAAAGTCTTTCGTTGTAGGATTTTTAAAGCGTTCTCGACTTGATTGTTGTCATTTGAGATGAGAAGAGGTAGAACGTGGTGCGTTGGAATGATTTGACCTGCTTTAGAACTGGCTAAGGTAGGTTGTTGACTAAGATACAAAAAGATCTGCAAAAAGAAGGCAAGCATTAAAAACAAAAGATGGTTCCACTAATTGTGTGTATCGTACCAACGAGTTGAATGTGTTGTCGGGAGAAAATTCTTTAGCAAGTAATATGATGTTCTTGTCAATGGGGTATCGAGTCTTATGTATACCAATTATACTCTTAGAAGCTTGTTTTAACAGGGCTTCTGATGTCCTCTGTACACCAGCGTATTCAAGTTCACTAAGCACAGCGTAATTTGAGGAGAACTAGAAAAGCATATTGGTGATCAAAAAAGCACTAGTCAAAGACAAAGCTTACAGCGAATATTTTCAAAATGTTCCAAATTTCGTCCTCCTCCAGTTGATTTTTGCGATAGTTTAGAATTATTAGTAAATTTTCCAAAATTCTGTGCGCATCCAGAGGGTTAGCCAATCGTTGTCTAAGAAGAGAGCATCCATACAGTGTACTAAGTGCCTTATAGTTCTTCAAGACTTGGTGGGGTTTCAATTCAATTATGGAGTTAAAGAAACGAGATTCCAGAAATACATTTAGGATTCCATGTTTGTCGGATAGGGAGTTGTCAGAATAAGTGACAAGGGCCGTCAAAAAGATCTTCATATTGTATGTTGTGTACTTTCTTATTTTCCTAATTGTACAAAAGATATTGTATTAATACAGTCAAAGAAAATGAAAACTTACGTAGAACTTTTAGAGAGACAAAAGACCATTGAGTCACCATTTAACTTAACAAAACTCTTCAGAATCTTGGAACAAAAGGTTTGACTAAAAACTGGTGTCCAAAGTACTGTGTTTAGGACTGAAATGCACAGCTTGAATAGTTCTGGATTGTATGTCATTATATTTGGTGACTGGTAAGAAAAAAAAATGGAAGCAAACAAATTAAATGAATTGAAGACGTCAGCAGCTACAAAACCCTAATTCAAGCTTCTATTAAAAAGTTGGAGTTCACATAACACTTACCGTTACTTGCTCCAAAACAAACTGCATACGTTTCCTGAAGATGCTTTCGAATACCTTAACTGCTAATGTATTCGAATTGTCAGAATTTAGAACAAATGATCTAAGAAGTTTATAAGATTTATCGCCATTCATTAGAAAACAAAAATCTTTAATTTACTCGAAAATCCGCATCAAAATCTGCAAAATCTTAAACAGCCACAGCTCATTTCCATCTTTTGCGTACTCCGTAAGAAAACGATCCAAAAACTCATCACCGATATTGGCAACTGCCATGATCAACTCAAAACTATTTGCAATACATTTACATATCCCATTAATGCGTAACAGTTGAGCATAAATTTCCACTAATAGATTCTTTACCGCTACTTCACTACAATCATGTGACAATACCAGCTCGATAAATTTTAGAAGACACAAAAAGATCGCCTGCAAGTCATCCAACTGCGTCTGACGGAACTTATTTGACAGAAATCTGTGCAAAATTATATGTTAGATTAGATTAGAACAGTTTCCTCTAAAGTTAAGTATAATTGAACTCACCTTTTCATTAGAACATCCAAAATGGCGATAATGTCAAAGAACTCTAACTGAGATTTTTCAAATTCTTCACTTTGTACAAAGAAAATCAAAACGCGAAGAATATTTTTCAAAATTGGCAAAAACTCATAGCTACGGAAATTATAGTCCTCGATAAGGTGGCGAATTAATTTCATTAATGGCTGCAGACTGATCAGTTGGGTGCACACGACATCATTAATGGCGGCGGAAAGGTTAATGCTTAGATATTCTTGTATAACTTTTTCTCGATTTTTACTTTGGTCGATGTTGGAACAAACTTGCAAAATAATACAAACTTGTTTATGGACATTTAGATCAGTTGTAGCTTCTTTAAGCGCGAACAATTGTTTTTCAAAAACCGACATTTTGAGCAAGAAATGATGAACCGGAAGGCAGATAGCAAAACTTAAGATTATACTTGTCGAAGCAGCCATCTTGATAAAGATTGTACTAGGTTAGGGTGCGTCATTGTTGTTATACCGATCGTTATATAATTTTTTTTATTCGTGCAACAGCGGGGAAGGTCTTACATACACATCATGTATGTACATATGTATGTAATGCATTAGTCTGTTGAAAAGGAGTAAACAAATTCTACCTTATTTATTATTATATACATATGTATGTAGGAACATTACATTGGAGGTTAACAGTCATCTACAACAAAATGTAAAAAATAAAAGTCAGGGAGAAAATAAAGCTTGCAGGGACCTATGACGTTGTACATTAACAGCCTCATTCAATTTATCGTTATTTTTGACATTAATTCAGTTTATTTGAGGGTACTGAATAATAAAATACTTGTACACGTTCGTACAATATATTTTTTTATTCCTACATCTACAGGTACTTTCAGCCTAGTATACTGCCGCATTTGACCTTCACGAGTAAACAATTAAATTGCCAAAGAAAAGAGGTATCTGAACAATGCCAGTCGTATGTGTTTGACGATTGAATGCTAATTTTGTTGTTAATTTGTCTCGGATGAGTTGTTTGTCAAATAGATATGTACGTTGCTCTTCAGACTCTCTTAACAAAAAAAAAACTGGCTTGTGAATTTGCGTTTAAAAATTATGACGTCAGAATAGACGTTTTTATGGAACTTGATTGAGCAGTTAAACTTTCCATAGAGAAATGTACAGAACGTCAAATTTGAATTTGAAGTTTCCAACAAACCACTTTGTGAAAGCTTCTCTACAACAAAGCTCGTTGTACATCTCCATCTGATTTTCAAACTTTCCAAATGTCCTTGGCCTGTGAAAGTTTCTTAACCCCGGTATCCTACTGTCAAACAGTTGATAGTAAAATCCTTCTCCAGAAAACAGTCAAAATAATGTCGAACATCAGCACACTTGATAAAAACCCGCACAAGAAACTAAGCACAAAACTAATTTTAATTTATTTAATTATTTTCGGATTTAAATTTAGTTCTGCATTCAAAAGTGATACGCATAATAAAAATGCCAAATCAGTTACATTTCATTTTCCCGAATACGCATACAAGGAGACGAGCAAAAACGTAAGTCCACCTGTTTTAAGGATGTTTTTATTGATTTATTTATTTTCTCATTCACCTGTGTTCACTCCCCACAGGAACTAGCTTATCGAGAATTTGAATCATCCTGTGAGCACACGGTAGCTTGTGAAGATTTAGAAGGAGTGGACAAGGTAAAATGTGCTCGTAAATGCATTTCGCAGTCCTGCTATCAGGATATCTACGCGTTTGATGATGTAAGGGGATGGAAATTATATATTTTTCCTTTAAGTAAATTATGATTTTCTATTTCTTCAGTTGGAAGAAGGTGAAATCGATGTTCGGTTGAATTCATTCAAGGGTTGCGTTATTCAACGATCCAGCAATACACATCGCATGTAGCATAGGGATAGTCTCATGAAGAGGCTACAAAATATGGAACTTTTGAATGAGCTACAATTGAAGCTGAACAGTTTGTTTAAAAAGTGATTCAGATTTATGAAGTGAGCAAAGTAGAAGTGAAGCCTACTAAGCAAATCTGCTATATTTGTGGATTATTAATTAACTATTAACATTAACATCCTCTATCGTACTATAGAGGATTCATTACCAGTCAGTATTTAAAGAAATTTTACACTTTAAATCTACGTACATTATGTATTTACATTTTAAATAAAGACGTTGGTCAAGAATGTGCACTTAAAAATTGTTCCTTTTTTTCAAATTTGTTTATATAAATGCTGAAGGGATTACTGGACACATATTCCCGAATGTGAACATTACCGTTGGTGTAGAGGCCTCCAATAGATTTGTTAATTATTTTTAAATCAAACAACACTATTTCTTTCAACGTTATAAACTTCTTATTTTTAGGGTTCCGTACCCATATGGTAATACGTAGGGCTTACCGCGATATCTAGAAAAAAAATCAAAAAAAAAAAATCTAGAATTGAAAAAATATCGAAAACAAAAATCTAGAGCGTAAAATCTAGAAAGACCAAAATCTAGAAAAAAAATCTAGAATTATTATGAATTTTTGAGACAATGGTTAGTTACAAATACAATTGCACGCGCGAATTGAAAAAATTGAAATTGATTCTTGTAAAAAACTCTCAAAAAAAGAAGAAAAAAAATCTAGAATTTAATTTTCATTTTTCGAGATTTTTGTGGATTTTTCCACATTCTAGATTTTTTATTTTGTCACTCTAGATAACGTCATGATCCCAGTAAGAACCATTATAAGTTCGCTCTAACTCTAAATTGTCTATCACGATAAAAACATCAAGAACCGTTCCAGCCAGAAGCTTGAAACACATACTTATACATTACGGTGATCCACATATTTGAGACCACTTATCACTAAAAATATTGTGAAATATTAGAGTGGGCAAAACGTAAATTCGCAAAAAATAATCCGAAAAACATATCACGTGGAAAATTATTCAAAAGAGCTCGAAGCAAAGATTCCAAAAATGTTTTTCTCAACTTCTTTCATTAGAAACTTTGGGAGTAATTGCCAAAAATGTGAGCAAAAATAAAATGCCCCCACCTCATCTCCGAAACAACTTAGGTCAAAAATATGAAAAAATCATAGTTTATAGATGTTTAGCTAAATATTTAAAGAAAACTATAGCGAATCTCATAAGTTGTATAGTTTTTGAGAAATTGATGTCGAAAAAATTCAATTTCTCAACCGATCAACTCGTAAACAACTGGATCGATTTTAATGACATTATTAGTTTCAACCAATAATTCCTTAAGAAGTGTTATAGATATTCCAAAGTTGCAATATAATATCGAAAAATAAAAAATACAAAAAAAGATCGTGATTTAGCTGAGACTCGAAGCTCCAACCTCAGTGGTCCTGCACATGCTTTTGACGGCTGTACCTACGATAGACTTAAGACTAAAAATGTAAGTGACAAGTGACCAATTTATATAGGTCAAAAGTGCTGACGCAAGAATTCCGTGCTCTGTGGCATTCTTTGTTACGCATTTCCCCCGAAGGGCAAAACTGCTGGATGTGCATATTTCTATGCTGCCGCTTATGTTTATGTAATTAACAGAGCTCTTGCGATCGCTTTCCAACTTTATATTTTATCATGCATGGTTTTTGTTTATGACGCATATTCACTATTAAATTGGAAGTCAAGTTTTGGTACAATATCATTTTGTAGGGGCGCACAAGTGGACTCTGATATAACATCCACATATACATACATATGTACATGATATGTTACATATGTGTGTATTTAGAAACATTCAAATAAAATATGCTGTATTTCACATTATTTTTAGCTTTCACAAACAAATTTGTTTCCGATTTTTTCATTCTTTATTATGATCTTTTGATATTCGTTAATATCATAAAATATCAGTATCGTCTGCTTGGCCGGGGTCTCGGCGATATAAGGATTACATGTCAGGGCATTGATCAATTTAGGTTATGTAAGTCTAGATTAACCCATTAGAGCCTATCGTTGCCATATGGCAACGGCAATCATGTCACGGAAAATTTCAGATTTTGAAAACTGTTGTCTAGTAATCGCCGATTTTTTTTGTCAAAACAAATACACATAGATTTGTGCACGTTTGTTTTTGTTAGCTGTGATTTTGTCCAGTTAAGTTGATTTTGGAAGTTGAAATTGGCAAAAGATTTATATTCCGAAAAATGCCGAACTGAAAAATGTAAGTAATATTTTAAATTTGTTAGATTCAGTCAAATTGGAATCTATTGAACTTTTTCGAACTACAACATCATATATTAACTAACGATATAAGTTCTAAATGGTAAATTTACATAACGGTCAACAATATTTACTCTTTTCTTCGCCCGTTGCCATATGGCAACGATAGGCCATAGTGTGTACATTTTTTCTAAACATTGTTTATGCTTATTTTGGTCTAACTTTGGCTGAAATCATTGATGAACTTGAAAATGATGACACCAAAAATGATGCTGATAAATTCATTAAACCTCCAGAAGCTGCCGAGTTAACCGATAGAGATTCAGCGGATGAAGATGGAGGCGGATTGGTGGATAACTTGATAGCACGACAGCTATTAGCACCTGCACAATTTGCCGTAAATAACTTGTTATTGATGTTTGACGTAATGTAATGAATCACATCTTTTCATTGTGGCTAAGTCCCTGATGCACTTCAGTTGTAACAACTGTATGGGATCTGATTCGAACTGTCTTTCAAACCACTTAAAAGTAATATCTAGAGCTTAGAAAGCTTCTGCGTGAGATGGTACTTGACATACACAACAAAATATTCGTAAAGGAGAAAGCCAAATGACAGTTCAAAAAAATTCCCCTCAACTGAGAGCATATACAATAGGTCTGTTCCCGTACTTTCTGCACTAAAATTTATAGATTCTCAAATTTCAAGGAGTGGGGGTAAAAATATATCAGAGAGAGGGAAAAGTGTGCAAAAGTACAGGAACGCATTAACAACAAAAAACGAAAAATGTATGACTTTTGACAGATTCGACAATTTCATAAAGCTGCCCAAAGAAATTTCTTGGGCTAAAATCGGCAGCATGGGGACATTTCTCTCTTCTGTCGAAAACTGCGAAAAATCTTCATACAGGAACAGGATTTGATTGATTTCCGTTGTTTTGGACAGGTACTCGAACAGACCTAATCTTACACCTTCTTTTTCTTCGCCTAAGGTTGAACAACTCTGTAGAAACTAGCCATCTGACAATTGTGAAATATCATAATCATTGTTAGTGGAAAACCAAAACAAATTTACAAGTTTCACGCACAACGTGTTTGGTTACTTTTCTTACGTATTTTCCACTGCTGAGAGGATTTCCCCCCAACTTTTCAAATTATTTATTATTTGACAGCGATGTTAAGCCATGACGAATGAGTTCGGATAATCGGATATTCGGATAATCGATGTTAAGATAATCGGGATTCTACTGTATATGCAAATAAAATCAAATCACAAGATACTTTATGATATGGAATTTTTGTACACGTTATGGCCTATCGTTGCCATATGGCAACGGCTCAAAACTCTTAAACTATCAAAAAATTAAAGCTTTTTGTAACGGATTTGTCTTAATAGATGCATTTGGACATGGATTCATAGAAAATTTTAAAATTTTCGCGGAAAAAAAGGACCCCAGGCTCTAATGGGTTAAGTTAGTTTTAATTAGCCTAAGCTTTTTTTCTTTATAAATTAAAAAAAAAAAAAATGTTTTTTAAATAAAAGGTTTAGCCACTTTTTCCTTTTGACAAATATTTATGAATATTGATATTCGTAAAATATAAAATTTCTTGAATAATTGAATAAATACCTTAGAATAGAACCATTATAAGATTTATATAGTAAGTATTGTATTAAGAAGTTCCTACCACTGCTTGAGTTAGAGTGCATAATTAGGGAAGCAGCAACGACTATGCCCCATACACCGACGCTGAATAGAAAGTGTGAATGGTTTGACTATACCTGTGAAAGACTTCGCAAAAAATCCCTGGCTTTGCTTAACCTGAGTAGGAAAACAAATGTAAATAGTCTGAAAAGCGAATATGCGGAAGCTGTTAAGCAATACAAATACACCTGTAGGCAGAAGAAGGCGATGTATGAAGAAGGTCTGGCGAAATCTCTAAGCCGATGCCGGGACTCGGCAGAGTTCTGGAAAATTACACGGAAATTGAACGGAAATGACCTACGAAAGGAAGCTGCCAAAATAGACGTGGAATCATTACGCCTTCACTTTGCTTCTCTTCTTGGTCCGATAAATGAGGAAAAGGTTTGGAATTATGCAAAGCCGGACATTCGTCATAAAGATTTGGATGCAGAAATTACGGCGAGGGAAGTAGAAGTGGTTTTGGATTCACTGAAAGATGGTAAAGCAGCGGGGTCTAACGGTATTCCAATGGAATTTTTGAAGTACAATTCCCCGATCTTTAAGGAAAAACTAGCCGTCGCACTCAATACTATTTTTAAATTTGGCATACCCCCCGACAGCTTTTATGATGCACTTATATGGCCCATCTTCAAGAAAGGGGATCCAGAAGATCCTAACAATTATAGAGGAATTTCGTTCTTGAATTCCACTCTTAAAATATATACGTCACTGCTATTTAAAAGACTAAATGCTTGGGTGCAAGCTAACCGTAAGCTGAGTGAATTTCAGTCTGGTTTCAGAAAGGGATATTCAACGATAGACAACATTTTTGTCTTAGGAAGTCTAGCACGAGCTCGGCTCTTACAAAAAAAAACACTATATGCCTTTTTTGTTGATTTCAAAGCGGCCTTTGACACAATAGATAGAAATGCATTATTCTACAAGCTTCACAACCTAGGTGTGTCATCCAAATTTTGCAAAGCTATTGAGAAACTTTACCAGCAAACGACAGCAAATATTTACAATGGTAGCAGAATTTCAGGATCTTTCGAAATTAACCGCGGGGTACGTCAAGGTTGTAACCTCAGCCCTTTATTATTTGCCCTCTTCCTCGACGACCTAGTTGAATTTCTTCCGTGTGGAGTGGAGTTGGGATCAATAAAAATAAAGTTGATAATGTATGCGGATGATATAGTTATTCTTGCAAATTCGCCACATTCCTTGCAGTTAATGATTAACAAACTCTCGGAATTCTGCAAGTTGTGGAGTCTTGAGGTCAACACGACCAAATCAAAAATTATGGTTTTTAAAAATGGCTCAGGAAAGTTGGCGAAAAATGAAACTTGGAAATATAATGGGAGGGCCCTTGACATTGTTAAAGAATATATGTATCTGGGAATGGCATTAACGTTTAATATGCAAATGGATAAGCATCTTAATAGCAAACGCGACAAAGCAAAATCTGCAATTTGCGCCAATTGGAATCGTATTTTCAACAATAAGTATATATCGGTAAAAGCCAAGTATAGTGTTTTCAATGCTACGGCACAGGCTATCCTGTTTTATGGGGCACAGTTCTGGGGCACAAAGAAATACGACGAAGTGGAAAGTTTGCTTCGAGTCTATTTAAGAAAAACCTTTCGTCTACCCATAAATACGCCAAAATATATGTACTATTTGGAAACGGGTCTACCAACGCTATTTATCTCAACCTTAAGATTGAATGCAGACTACTTGATAAGGGTTATGGGCATGAATAACTCCAGACTGCCGAAGCAAGTTCTGCTATACGCTTTGCAATACAAGTGCCTTTTTGTCAAAGAGTGGTTTGAGATTGCAGCAGACTGTGGCATTACGTTAAACCTAACTGCTGGGAATTCCGGCCAATGGAAAAAAATCTTGTATGAGATAATAAAAACAACGGATGAGAACGAGAGGTACGCTTTCATAGAAAGTGCAAAGTCTTCGTCTGAACGTAAATATTATTCGAAAGTTAATTATAACCTTAATGACCGAAATTACTTCAAAAGCGAGTTCACTAGTTATGCCATTGGTATAATTTTCAAAGTTATGGGTGAACTATTAAACCTCAATTTTAAGCCACACTTTAATGAGGAAACAAGTAACTGCGCGCTGTGCAATATGCAGGTGAAGGAAGACATTAAACACTTTCTGGCAATTTGTCCGATCTTGAAGGAGGTAAGGAGAGCATTCTTTGGAAAAAATCAGTTACAAGATGAGGAGTTTCTGAATCATTTGAATGGAGCCAATTGGGCAGTGATGTCGCAGTACGGCTTAGAAGCATTAGCGTACAGGGCGAAAATTATCAGTCAACGTTTTTAAATTCCTTTTTGTTGTTAATTTCTTTTGTTTTAGCTAAACTAAAAGCCCAGTTCTATTTAATTAAACCCGAACTTTTTCTTTTTGCTGTTAAAAAAAAAAAAAAAAAAAAAAAAAAAAAAAGAAGTAGCTTCATTTTTCGTTTTAACTAAACTAAAAGTCCTTGTATTTGAATTGAAAAAAAAAAAAAAATTTAAATTTACATAAATTTGAATTACAATTATGTACATAATACATTCCAATAGTTAAACCAATATTTATTTGTAACACCAAATTTCAATTGTTGCCACAGGCAGACGACATATATGTTATGCCTTATCTTATTCAGTACATATCTATAAATAACCAAAATTGTTAAAAACTTTGATTTGAATAAACGATCTATCTATCTATCTATCTAGTAAGTATTGAGAACCTTTAGGTCAGTTACTCCAAATTATTATTATCAGATTATGTTAGTCTTATGTTTATTTAGAACGAAACAAAATTATATAAAATTATGTGGTAAAATAAACAAGTAAAAAAAATAAAAAATTAATATCATAAAAAATAAGACTACGGAACCCTTTGAGCGCGAGTCTGACTTGCACTTGGTCGGTTTTTTTATTGTTCAGATCGAAACAATCGCTTTTAAAGATAACAGTCGAATGAATCTGGCTACATTTATTTGGTCTAATGAAAGGATTGCAATTGGGTGTGGTGAGAGTTTATTGCTGATTGTGGGATTGATTTACCTAGTAATTTATGAAATAAATATGGATTCCACACTATTAAGGCGGAAGAATTTGAATATGCACCAACAGTTAGTGCATTCGGAATTGAAGGTCACAGTAGCACAAGTCGTCTATCGCAGGTCCACTATAATTTCCTATGGTAGTAGCATCATCACCCAAATCATGCTATAAACTTCCAGTCTAATCGAGAAGTAAACCTCTGTGAGACCACAACAGAACTGGTATTTGCCAGAGATTTTGCTGCTCATGGATCAACAAATAAGAGTTCGCCATTGCCACTCTAAAGCCACGTTCAAAGAGAGCTCTCTTTCAACCTAAATGAGGGATAACAATACAGAAAAAAAAACCCACAACTTGGCTCCATATGAAGTCATCTGATCGCACCTTCAATACCCACAACCGTGTGCCGATACGACCAGGTGAGTTCCACTCTACGATCAATTCAGTTCTCTACAAAACATTCACAGTGGTGGTGGTGTTGGGGTAAATATCGTTGTGCGTCTTTGTCTGCTTTCTTACCTGTGTAAAGAAGAAGTAACAAAATAAAAATAAAAATAAAAACGAACTAGATAAACGAGTGTGTATCTGAATAGTGAACAGCTGAAAAGGCATCGCAATATGCTTTGAATATTAATTAGATTTTTTCTAGACAATAACCCAAACAAAGTTCTCTTCTATCGGTCGGTCATTGTTTCCTCCTCCTGTGACTCCCTCGAGCTCGGACACCGACTTAATGCAATAAAAAGTGAAAACCAACTTTTCTGTTTATTTTTCCATCGGAAACACTCGATTGACCATCGCGCGATGCCAGTACCAGTGGTAATAACTTGCGCAAGGCATTGAACTACCACCAACATTATTGACAACGCTAATTTGAAGCTATCATGCACACCAAAGCAAACAAACAGCAGAAAATAGGAAAGGAAACAGTTGCGTGCACATTAATCGAATTAATTGTGTAATATAGACAAGGTGTACAACAGTGTTGCCATTTTTCCCACGACGGAAACCAATGCACAAACGTCAAAGTGACATAACCCAGCCTAGAAGTAGCACCCGACAAATTTGGCCAAGAACAAGTTATACAAAACGAAAACATTCTGACCTTGATTTCGTATGCCCACAACATTTGTCTCATTCGTTCATTGTGCCCATTTCGAGATTTGTATTAAGTGAGTTTCCGCTGCTCGTCGCGCATCCATTTCGTTTATAGGCTTAGAATGCGCATCTGAGATACATTTGCATTTTTTATCGTCACAAGTCAAACCATGCCGAGAAAACTACTCAAGTTTCTGATTATCTTCGATAATACATCGTTGCTGTACTTTCCGGGACAATTTCTGTCGGGAAAGGTACTCCTCGAACTGCAGGATGACACCCCGGCACTGGGTTTACATTTTCATGTGGTCGGCGAGGGTGTAGTACGCGTTGGATCCGCACGACAAGAGCGAACCTATGACAAAGAGAACTACATTGATTTTCGAATGCGATTGTTGGGCGACGCCGATCAGGGACCGTCTGTGCTGTCGCCAGGAATTCATAGTTTTCCGTTTAAGTTGGGACTTCCGGTTGGACTGCCGTCGACATTTTTGGGTCGCTATGGTTGGATACAGTATTATTGTAAGGCTGCATTACGCGAACCAACTGGACTGATACACAAGAACCATCAGGTGTTCATTGTGATGAATCCGATCGATTTAAATCTGGAGAAGCCCATTTTGGCGGTGAGTGATCTGATTTTCTAAGCTGAAGTTCGATGATTTTATATGGATTACTTTTAGCAACCATTCACATGTGAGGTGGAACACAAATTAGGCGTTGCCTGCGTGGGTGGCGGCACGGTGAAGTGCCGAGTGGCTTTGGATCGTGGCGGTTACGTGCCTGGGGAGAGTATATCGGTGACGGCATACATATCGAATCACAGCAATATAACTATAAAGAAGACTAAGGCCTCGTTGACTGAGGTGAGTACTATAAATGGTGCGGGAATAACTTCTGTAGATTACATAAAGCATGATAGGTACTTAATGTTCTAAGAGAATGCATACTCTCATCATCTCGCTATAAACGCGTTTCCACAATGTTGTGCTAGTGCCAATTAATTCTTCGACCTCTGAGTGTAATATGTCGGACTTAAAAGTAGGGAACCATGAATCCATGTGATATGTAAATACAAAACTGCCGGACGGAATTAACTGATTTTTCAGGGCAGACTTACATAAAGCTCTTCGAAATGGATAATTTCACTTAGCAATAGCTAGAATTAAAAACATTCACGGTCATATCCTCAGGACGGCTTTGTCGATTATAATGAAATTCGACTTTAAAGAATTTTGGAACATATTGTCACATATTGAAATGTAACTTATTATTCTCCTAAGTGCGTGACCTTCACCCATTAAGCTAAATGTTACTTTTCACCACACTTGTCGTTTGCAGAGCAAACATCAAGTGTGTAAAAATAAAACGGGATCACCACGTAATCACGAACGACTAAAATCTCGAAAATTTATTTGATAAATCTCGAAAACTAAAAAAGAAAGACTTTATCTCGAAAAAAATTTGCTTTCGAGATTTTTAAAATCTCTTAATTTTACTGCAAAAGTAATTAAAACGGGTGAAAAGGGTAAATTCTGTAACTGTTTTGAAAATAAGAAGAATTCAACAAACATGTTGCAACAAAAAAATTTGTTTTTTTTTTTTCAAATTTACTGTAGTACTGTTTGTACTACAAGTAGAGGTGAAGAACTATCGGTAGTCAGTGCCATCGATAGTTCTCGATAGTTGGCTTTTGACTATCGATAATTATCGATATACATACATACATATATCGATAGTTTTTCGTTTTAAGGGTTACATAAAAAAGTTAAATGCACCATATTAGGTAAGCTTTTTTCACCGAGAGAGATTAGATTCTAAGTACTAATGGTCCTATTCCTGAGTTGCCGACCCATAAATCGGGGAATCCCCTTTTAAGTTAAGAGAAAGACAAACAATAATACTCCTATTCCTACGTTGCTGACTCATAAAACGAGGAATCCTCTTTTAAGTTAAAACCATTTTGACAGTTGGCTTATGATCGGGTTCCTCTATGAAATCATTATCATTACTTCATTACTATTATATAAAGACGTAACTTCAAAAAACTTTGTTACCAATGATCTCCGCAAATACTGCACCGATTAACATGAAATAAACTCTATAATAATCGTTCTTTTCGTTAAAACCAGTTAGGGTATGTTTTTTTTGTTTAAATATTGTTTGTTCTTAAGAAAATGCAATTTTTTTATATTTTTATACCCATTTTTTTGAGGTTGTCCCATATATTAACTCCTAACTTTAAACCAGTTAAACGAATTGACAAATCCAAAATGTTTGCACAAAGTCAATATATATACGCAAATTTTAAGACCTTAATCTTTTCTTAACTCTACGTACATGCTGAGAAATATATAAATAACTATTTTAAAAACATAAAACAATTCATGAAATCATTTCCATCAGTGGAAACCGAAGCCAACAGCCATGCAGCAGTGGGTGACGTCATGGTATGTGTATGTGGCATATTTGAATTTCTGGGTATTTACAGAAATAGCATTCTATTGATGCATTGTGCCCGGCCTACTACGGTAAATATGATTGTTAAAGCAAATTCAAATTTTAAAAAGTGCACGGGCAATGGCGGGCGGGCAACAGCTGTACCTATGTATACTATAGAAATGTATTAGAAGAAAACAATTTTTTTTCTATTAAAAGTTGCAGATGGGCGAAGCAAGGCGAGCACGGGTCAGCTATCTTTATGTATAAAACAGTTCACTGACTGATTGACAGACAACGCACAGACCAAACCGATGGATCTAAAATTGTGAAATTTGTACAGTACATTGCTACAATAACATAAACATCCACTTAGAGAGGATTTTTTGTAAAAGTTAAAAGTTGCAGATGGGCGAAGCAACGCGAGCACGGGTCAGCTAGTTTTAAATAAATTCCGTTCGCTAGGTATCGACCAGTTAAAGAAATTTTTTAAATTCTATATTTAAATGGCTATCGAAAACAATCGATAGTGGTCAAAAAGTATCGATTTTTTTCGATAGTGAAAACAATCGATTACAATCGATAGTTCTCCACCTCTAACTACAAGGAATAATTCTGCACATTACATTGTATAAATTTGTGTATGTCTAAATACTAAGGTAACTCATTTATTTACTCAAAATATGTATGTACATTATAAATGCATTAATATTATATGAATATTTCGAACTCAAGTTGCAGGCAATGCCCCTTAAATATCCCATACAACTCTTTTCTTTCAATATGTGGACTTCCCCTCAAAACTTTTAGCGTCAGCTTTGTTTTGTGTTCTTGGTAAGCTTAGTTGTGCTTGTTCAGTACATCCCAAAGGAAGGCAAATTTATTAGTTTTTATAAATTGTTTGTATTTAAAACCATGTCCACGTCGATCAGATTTTAGAAGAGCTGTTTGTATTGAGTAAACTCATTTGCATGCATGAACAGTGAACCAAACACTTTTCTATTCAAATAAATCGAAAATTAATATCAATTCGAGATTTTTGCAATTCGAGATTTTTTTTCTAGATTTTTGCTGTTCGAGATTTTTTTTCTTCGAGATTTTTGTTTTCCAGATTTTTTTTCGAGATTCTTTTTTTCGAGATTTTATTTTTCGAGATATCGTGGTAAACCCAAATAAAACAATCAAGTAAATTTCTCTTTCCAACATTATCTCCTTGCGAAGATAACGTTGGAGAGATTGAGTTTATCGTAAGCTTATGATATCGTAAGTCCAGCTTGCAAGTTAGTTTGTAAGTCATTCTTAGTCAGTTGAATCTTTGTTCGCCTACGTATCGACTAAATAATAAATAATACATCTTTAAATTAAACAAAATGTGGTTTTATTTGTGGCGCACGTAAACCACACAACTAAATGGACTGCAATCATATATGTATCTGTTGAACGATATCACAAATATGCAGCAAGATCATTCGGAGCAAGTGGACTCAGTCAAAGATTGGCAAAAAGCTAGTGTTACAGGATCCCTTCTGGATCTCCTTTGTTACATCTTCAGGCAGAAGTATCTAGTCTCTGAGCAAACTTGACTTTCGATCGGAAGTGATTGTACTTAAGATATTAACGAAAACCTTTGAATATCTAGCAGCTAAAACCAAAATAATACACTTTAATCCTCCATAATGACATTTATTTTATTTTATAACTCAAATATTTTCCCTTTATTTCAGACAATCGAATATTTGGCCCGTGGCAAAGCGGTTCAGACAGAAAAGCGGGCCTTAGCTGTTCTAGTTCGGGGCAAGATCCGTCCAGGCGGTAAGGACGAATGGCAAAATGACACTTTATATGTTCCACCATTACCACCGACGAATTTACGAGGATGCCATTTGATTAAAATTGCTTACGATGTTTTCTTTGTGATTGAACCCAAGTCCATGGAGAAAGAGATTAAACTACAATTGCCGATTATCTTAGCCACATACCCGTTTCGAAACTCCCACAATGATGTCTCAAATACTTGGCCAGATTCTGTACTTAAGCCTGATACACATTATCCATCTTCACTACCGATCTTCCGGCCATGGTTACATGATAAGCCCGAATCAAGTTGAAAATTCAATGTAAAGACGAGTTTTCCCCTTTTTTTCTACACAAGTATCTAACGAATTTGTTTTTATCTTTATAGTCAGTATATCGATATTCACCAGAAACATATAATGCCATACACTAAAGTGACTATTTTTTTTTTTCATTTTTGCTTATTCTTTTAATTGTATAGAATAATTTCTTAGTTTTGGTTAATTGATAGTTTTCTTTTTTTAAATTTAAATTTAAAATTTTAATTGTTAATATAATAAAATTTAAAGCATGCAGGAAATGATATTTGATTCAAATTAGTGTAAAAGTGGTTCTTAGAATGAAGTTGTGCACTTCTGCATTTTTACCAGCTCTTTCCAGCGTCGCCAATCAATTTGATACAATTCTTAAATTTAATAATTAAATTAAATGAATTATAATCGTTGCTTTATCACACTGTGGCGCCCGATCTTTATGTAACTGCATTTGGTATTGTACACAAAACTGTCTGGGGTCCGCTTCCATTTATGTATGCACACCATCTAAGACGGAGTCGTATTATACCGATCCCGAGCAATGGGTTCAATATCAGAGTTCATATCTTAGTTAATTTTTGGACATATTACCAGAAGCGAATTGTATAAAGGTTGTCATCAAACATTGTCAGCATTCTCCCTCTACCGATCTCACTGATCTGAAATCGTCGCGTATTTATCACTTCCTGCCCAATTATCTCAATCTGTTTTGAAAAAAAATATTCCTGCCCACTCAAAAGCATCACCACCTGCTGCGTATGATAACAAAGATGAACTGCAGTAAAACTCATCTGTGTTTGCATGATACTAAGATGGTAGTGCTGATCACAGTTCAGAGCGAATACAATGATTTAGATGACTGGTGGGGGACTCTGACAAAAACTACAAAAGCTAGGTTTATCATTGTGTCATTGCAAAGGTCCTCCTGAATATTTTTATTTCATCATACTTATAATAAAGTCCCACTCACAACTATTTAATACTTGCGTGAGAAATAGTTTCAAAACTTCTATTCAGAAAAAGTATTTATAATTGAATACTTTATATCTAAACTATGTATGTTCTTATCCAACCTTTTTTTCAGGACAAATACAGTGATCTCTCGATAGTTCGAATTTCACCGGACCAAGGAAAAACTTCGAATTTCAGAGGTTTTTGAATTATGGAGGTTTCAGAGAAAAAAATATACATAGCATACATGTTAGAGGACTTTGATTTAAACTGACAGGCTAATTATACATCAATGATTGTATACACAGGGCAAATTCATCTCTTCAACATTTGGTTACTTTCATCACAACGAACAGTTGAGGAAAAACAATTTACTTCGAATTATAGAGGTAAAAAATACATCACGTTCGAATTAGAGAGGTTTTCGAGTTATTTTGCGCTACAGTAAATTCGAAAAGGGTAAAATTGCATATGTTTTTTTTTTTTCGATTACAAGAGATTTTCTCATGGGACCCTCATGGTTCTTCTACTTATAGAGGTTCGAATTATCGAGAGTTCATTGTAGTACCTACATATTGGCTCAAACCAACGATTGTTTTTAGAATTACAAAAACATCGGGTAATTGTTAACCCGTCGCGATCATAAAGTCGTTAATGTCTCTTTATCATCAGAAAATCAGAAGATAATTCTGAAAGTGATTTTGCAAAATGAAATCGAACTGAACAAGTCAGTGATAGTGACAGCATCAGCCGATTTGAAGAGATCAAACATAAATAATGTATAGATATGTAACTAATAACGAACATACATTGTTTAAAACAAAAACATTATGGATGCGAAACTCTACCTTCGCCTCCTTGTTTTGTCCGAGCAGGAAATTTTACATTCCTTATGAACCCCTTAGAATTATTGGCGCAAATTCATAGACAGCCCATGAATAGTGCCTATACTATAGTTACAGCCGGCTATAACTTCGTTATTCATAAACACATTTTTGCCTGTGTTTTAGTTAGTATCGACTTTGGTACGTTTTTGTAAAGTGATTTGAACGAACAAACCCAAACGTCAAAATATTATATGTGAAATTTATAGCTGACTCTAATTATTTAAAATTACGTTTGGGTCATTTTAAATTTCGAGCCGGCTATAAGTTGACTATGAAAAGCAAAAAGTATATTTTAGGTTATGTAGGTGAATAAATTCTTTTATAATCGGCTCTATCTGACTATGAATTTGGGCCATTGTTTGTAGGAAAATACAATTACCCAAACGTCATTTTAAATAATTAGAGTCGGCTATAAATTTCACATAATAATCTTCTGACGTTTGGGTTTGTTCGTTGAAATCACTTTACAAAAACATACTAAAGTCGATACTAACTAATACACAGGCAAAAGTGTGTTTATGAATAACGAAAAGTTATAGCCGGCTGTAACTATAGTCGGCTATAGGCACTATTCATGAGCAACAATCATAAGGACTATCAAACACAATCTGCAATATTATCAACTAAGGCTGTCTGTCTCTCGTTCTCGTCCGTCATGTGCTCGCGCTGTGTGTAAACATTATAAGGGTATTTATATCCCCTTTAGCGTGTGTAGATTATAAAAAAAACAAAAAAAAATGCTCCGACGTCATCAATATATGATCCAGCGTCATTCGCTGATATCTAAACATCATTAATGTACGTGTACTTCACCAGCATACTTTTCGAGCGTCAGTAGATTTTCTATTCGAGTTCCATCAATAAATGCTCCAACAAGCTTAAATTGCCCTAGGTCTATTACCATTCTAACGTCATCTATAGACGAGCGGTTACTATCGACTGGCGCCCAGGGCCACAATCCCTAGATGTTCCCACTCTATTAACAGATTCTTTAATATTGTTAACCAATGTTCACATATCATATGTATATACATATGTAGTGGCAACTCTTCATTTTATAATACAATCGATATTTTAGCAGTTAAGGCAACACTGAATAAAAGATGAAATGTCATCATTCTTTTTGGATATTTAAAAAAGCGCGTGTTTCATTTTTCTTCCACAGCTAAGATAAAAAGATAAAGATTATAAAGGCGACAAATTGGTGACCCCAACGCAAAAAATAACAAATATTGGTCGATTAAATTTCAAATATCGCAGTTTTTTCGTTTTTTAAAAAAAGAAAAAAAACTTCAATTTTACATTATTAAAATTAGCACTTGGCAAGATGGCGGACGGCGATAAAGAAGACAATGGTACACTCAATGAGCAGGCTGGAGGCGGTCCATCACCGAAACGAGCAACCGCACAAGGTAATTTTCCTAAAATCTCGGTTAACAGGGTAGCAGTCAAAATTCCACCGTTCTGGGCAGAAAGACCGGAGATTTGGTTTGCGCAGATTGAAGCGCAGTTTTGTATTGCTGGAATTACTGTCGACAGCACAAAGTTCCACACAGTCGTCGCTGCGATGGAATCAAATGTAATTTCACAAATCACTGATGCCGTACTTAATCCGCCAACCAACGATAAATATGGCAACCTCAAACGTAATCTTATTGAGCGATACTGCGAAAGTGAACAGAAAAAGATTCAGAAACTGCTTTCCGACATTGACCTTGGTGATCGCCGACCAACACAGTTACTTAACGAATTAAGTGCGTTGGCAAAAGACCGCGTAAGTGATGATTTCTTAAAATCACTATGGCTTCAGCGTCTTCCACCGCACGCACGAGCCATTTTACAAGCTTCGAACGACAGTCTGCCTGGTTTAGCGAAACTAGCGGACAAAGTATTAGAAGTTGGCGGTATGGGACACATTGCCGTGACATCTACAACTACAGCTACTCCGTCTGCTAACGGCGAAGTAAACGAAATAGCAAACCGAATGTCACGTTTAGAGAAACGTATCGAGGAACTGTTAAGGGCACGCCCAGTAAGACGTCCTTCGCAAAACCGTCGTTCGTCTAGTAAACGAGATTCAACACCTAATCTCTGTTGGTATCACGCAACGTTTGGTAATAATGCAAGAAAATGTCGCTCTCCTTGCAATTTCAACAACGATACAAAAAACTAGAAAGCACTTCTGGACCGTCGCCCCGCGGACCAGAAGACGACAATCGCATAGCGAGGCTTACAGTTTTCGATGAGGGCACCAAACGTAAATATTTGATTGATACCGGCGCCGACGTTTCAGTTTTGCCTCGACACCCGAACGAAAAGCTTAAACAGAGTGGCATTCAATTATATGCAGCAAATGGTTCAGTGATTCAGACATACGGAGAAAAACGAGTGAAGTTGTCATTGGGATTGCGACGCCTGTTTGAATGGACATTTATCGTGGCCGACGTGGCCACACCAATAATTGGTTCAGATTTCCTACATCAATTCGACCTGTTGGTAGATGTAAGACGAGGAGCGTTGATTGATCGAAAGACAATGCTGCAACGGAAGGGAGAGATCGTTAAGTCCTCCACGACAAGCGTATCGTCGTACGAATCCCACAACGAATTTTCACAGTTGCTTTCGGAATTCAATCAGCTCTCAATGCATAATCACAACGTACAACCAGCTACTACGAAAGTCACTCATAACATCGTAACTCGCGGATCAGCAGTTTTCTCACGGCCACGAAGGCTCACGGGAGAAAAACTTAGCGCAGCGAAAAAAGAATTTAATTATATGGTAGAGAAAGGGATATGCAGACCATCTTGCAGCAATTGGGCGAGCCCCCTCCATATGGTACAAAAATCTAACGGCGAGTGGCGGCCATGTGGCGACTATAGGGCATTGAACGCGAAGACTGTTCCGGATCGCTACCCGATTCCATTCATGCACGACGTTTCGCATATTCTCGCTGGTAAAAATATATTCTCAGTGATCGATTTACAACGAGCGTATCACCACATCCCGATAGAGCCAAACGATATACCGAAAACTGCTATAACAACGCCATTCGGTTTATTCGAATTTTGCTTTATGACTTTTGGATTAAGGAATGCTGCTCAAACCTTTCAGAGGTTTATGCATGATGTGCTGAAAGGCTTTGAATTCGTTTTTGTCTATATCGACGACATTTTCGTTGCATCCGCTAACATAGAAGAGCATAAACAACATTTGAGGGCAGTTTTCGATAGGCTTCGTGAAAACAACGTGACGATTAATATGAGTAAATGTCAGCTCGGTAAAAAAGAGATTAATTTCCTGGGTCATAAAGTTAACGCCTACGGACTTCAACCAATGGAGGAGAAGGTTAACGCTGTTCGAAATTTCCCACAACCGAAAATCGCGAAAGAGCTTAAGAAATTCCTGGGAATGATTAATTTCTACCGGCCTTTTATACCGAACGCGGCAGTTAATCAATTAAATTACAGGTAAGTAAATTACAGGCGTTGATCAAGGGAAATATAAAAAACGACACAAACTCCATCGAGTGGACGGATGAGGCAGTAATAGCGTTTCAGGAGTGCAAGACCGAACTCGCAAATGCGACGCTTTTATCCTACTTATCACCTGATGCTCCGCTTTCACTGACGGTCGACGCTTCCAACAACGCCGTAGGAGCGGTGGTGCATCAAGCAGTTAATGGCGCTTCGCAGCCTTTGGGGTTCTTCTCCAAGAAATTAAATTCAGCTCAACAGAATTATTCTACGTATGACCGGGAGTTATTGGCAATATACTTGGCTGTGCGACATTATCAGTATATGCTGGAAGGTAGGCAGTTTATAATATTTACTGATCACAAACCATTAGTTTTTGCATTTTCTCAAAAGATGGACAAAACTCCGCCAAGAAGAGCTCGACAATTAGATTTCGTTAGTCAATTTTCGACGGACATACGACACCTGCCAGGGAAAGACAATAACATCGCGGATCTGCTCTCTCGAATCAATGCCATCAGTAATTTAGATTTCGAAATCATAGCAAAAACGCAAAGTCAAGACCCTGAGCTGGAAGCTATTTTAAAATCAAATCAAACATCGCTAAGTCTCAAACAGATTCCAGTTCCAAACTCAACATCATTTTTGGTCTGCGACTCATCTACGAATAAGATGCGTCCGTTTGTCCCGGCCACTTTGCGCCGCCAAGTGATGCAAAAGTTGCATGAGTTATCGCACCCAGGTCGAAAAGCAACACAAAAACTGATTTCGGAGCGGTTCGTGTGGCCCTCGATGATGAAAGACATCGCGAGATACGTTCAGGCTTGCATACCCTGCCAACAATGTAAAGTTCAGCGACACAACAGGGCCGAGATAGGAGACTACGGACCAACAGTTCGACGTTTTGATCATATCAATATTGATATAATTGGTCCATTACCAGTGTCTAAAGGAAACCGATATTGTCTCACCTGCATCGATAGATTCTCAAGATGGCCAACGGCGATCCCAATACCAGATATGGGAGCGGAAACTATTGCGACGGCTTTAATCAACAACTGGATTGCATTGTTTGGAGTGCCTTTGCGCATAACCAGCGATTTGGGCCGCCAGTTCGAGTCCACCATTTTTTCCGAGTTAATGAAAATTTTGGGCGTTAAACATTTTAAGACGACGGCTTATCATCCACAGTGCAATGGGTTAATCGAGCGATGGCACAGGACTCTGAAGTCAGCAATCAAATGCCATATGACGACGAATTGGAGTGATATTCTGCCGTTAGTTTTACTAGGCTTGCGTACAACATGGAAAGACGACCTGAAAGCTAGTCCTGCCGAAATGCTATTTGGTTCTCAGCTGCGAATCCCGGGAGAATTTCTTTGTCACAGTAAAGCTATAAGGAACGAGACGGATTTCTTGAAGAGACTTCGCTTTCACATGCAGTCGCTAAAGCAAAACAACACATCATGCCATGGCCGGAAGGGTGTATTTATCCAACCAGATCTTCGCGAATGTAAATACGTTTTTGTACGAGTTGATCGGGTTCGCGCTCCATTGGAACCACCATACGAAGGTCCTTTTGAGGTACTAAAAAAGGAGGAAAAGTTTTTCAAATTAAAAATGCCTCGACGTGAAGTTAACGTGTCAGTGGACCGACTAAAAGCAGCTTTCCTCGAAATTTATGAATCAGCCACTCCAGTACAGGTGCAATCACCCAACAACACAAAGCATTCACAGTTTTCACCATTCCCAGTAGCGACAACTGGTGAACCGTCAACTTCGGAAACCACATCGGAAACGCGAGAAATTTTTCCTGCCACAACAGAAACAAGATCAGGACGAAGGGTTCATTTTCCGGCACGTTATCGATAGTGTCCAATCTAGCGGCGGAGCCCTGTAGTGGCAACTCTTCATTTTATAATACAATCGATATTTTAGCAGTTAAGGCAACACTGAATAAAAGATGAAATGTCATCATTCTTTTTGGATATTTAAAAAAGCGCGTGTTTCATTTTTCTTCCACAGCTAAGATAAAAAGATAAAGATTATAAAGGCGACACATACATAAGTGCCAGATGGAATAACAAAACCTGCGTTGATGGTTCATCGTCTAGCACCACCTACAAATAGAAAGAGAGCAAACGATTAAGTGATAATTTTTATACATGATATCACATATGATTCTGACAAAAAAAAAAGGCGTGAGTACCAGGTACTCGTGAAGTTTGATGTGTAAACATACGTTTGTGTATGATGGCGGATAAACAGAGAATGTACCAATACTAAGAGAATCATATACAGAGAACGCACTATTACTAAGTTTGGTTACGCGTGACGGACGACGCGACGGTAAAAGATGTTTACACATCAATATATTAAGTGAACTACATATCAAACGCATAAATGTACAAAAGTAAATAAATTTGCAGAGCAGAGCCTGTAGTTGTCGTTTGCTATTATTGGTGTAAAAGATTGTCCTAAAATAGGTGATAGAAAATATCCAATATTTTGGATGTTGACGGATTTACAAATTAAAGCTTTGTCAAATGCATTTATGTCAATATTTCAAAGTTTTCACCAAAAGAAATTCTTAAAGAAATGAATTTATTTAAGTTGAAAAAAATGTTTACTACTTACGTCTTTTCAGGTACTTTTTGGCCGAAAATTTCTAGTATGCCAGATTTCGAAAAGTGGGGTTGGAATTCTCTCAGGCATTGGTCCAATTAGGAAAAACTAGAACGAACGCGTCGATCAATTAAAAACAGAAAGTGTATGACAGATTTCATATGTGTATGTATGCCCATAGAAATTTCTCGTGAATACTTTCTTTTCTTTTACGAAATTTTTACGTACTCAAATAGGATTTCGTAAAAATTCACTGTTTTAAGAGAGCACGCTTGATTGTATCTTTAAGGATTTATTAAGGAAAAAAAATCATCTTCATAAATTGCCAAACTCTAAGGAATAGCAGTCGTATAGGTACTCGTAAATACATACAGCTAAGGTCAGGAAGTGTATGTAAAGACATTCGTATACCGACTGCCAAAATGTGTCTTCTTATACAAATAGTTGACTATTTTAAGTTAATTGAACCAAATTTGACATTAATTGGTTAAATAAATATTTCGCGAAAATTCGTTCTCGATAGAGTACGTTACACTTTCATGTCCGCCAGACTGGTGTCTATGCCAGCTGGTTCTGGTGAAAAGACTCAAGTCAATTAGCATCACCTTTCTAAGCAACCGATCAATAGTAAAAGCCTATAACACCTTACTTTTACTCTTTCTAATTCATTCGCAAATTTACACAAATTTTCTATTTTATTCTTTGAATTGCAATAAAAAGCAGCGCTTTTGTGGATTCCAAGTCAGTTCACAGTTTAACCGTCAAATTAAAAAAAAAGCTATGAAGGGGATTGTAAGTACATTTATTTGTGATTGGACCTGTGAATCTTATTTTAATAACTATTCTTAGATCTTATTTTCGATGTTGATTGCATTCTGTTTGGCTGCGCCCAGACCAAATGACGAAATAGACGTTAAGTCAGAAACTGTCAGTTCATCTGCAGCAGTTAACGTTTCTGAGATCAAAAATGAGCCATCTGCCAGAATTGGCCTAATAGCTGCACTATTGGGATCAACTACTACTCTACCACCGGACGCTGTTGTGGTTGTTGTTCGGAGAGATAATATTTTTACAGGATAAAACCAAGATCCAAAATGTATTGTTAGCATAATATTTTATTATTTTATTATTTATTTAAATTTATTTAAAGAAATGCAAATGAAATAAAAGACACTGCTTAGAACTTTAGTAAACGATTTTTATTTTTACAAACATTATATTAACTTCACTTTCTGTGAGGGCGGAATCTGGGAATCGATTTTACACCCACTTCCAGATATCCGATCATCCTGAAATTTTGCACACAGATATCCGATTATGCTGAAATTTTGTATATCCAGTGACAACCCAATATATTATAGTATATTTCATGATGTTGTAAATCTAATATGGCGGACGCCCGAAGATCCCAAGTTGGTGGATTACCGTTATCTTCACGACCTCCTAAATATGGGTATCATATTAAAAGGCTTGGCAAGTAGAATACAAAACGCAATAACGTCATTAAAAATTCAATATGGCGGACGCCCACAAGATGGCGGATAACCGTTATCTTTACTACCATCTTAATATGGGTATCAAGTGAAAGGGTTTGACAAGTAGAATAAGATTAGCTAAGTGACGGGATTCTTAATTCAATATGGTGGATGCCATAAGATGGCGGATTACTTTTTTCTTTACAACCCGCATGACATGGATATCAAATAGAAGGGTTTGACGAATAGAATCTCAAACAATATAGTATATTTTATGGCGTTGTAAATCTAATATGGCGGACGCCCTAAGATGGTGGATTACCGTTATCTTCACGACCTCCTAAATATGGGTATCAAATTAAAGGGATTGACAAGCAGAATTAGACTAGCTAAGTGACGTCATTCTAAATTCAATATGGTGGACGCCCCAAGATGGCGGATTACATTTTTCTTTCAAACGAAAGGGCGAGTAGAATCTCAAATATTCTGAGTTACCTTTCTCATATCAAACCCAACCAAGCTAATATACATGCGCCCCAAGCTTTAATTAATAGTCAGATATTCGTGACTCGGAAAAAAAATATTTTTTTACTTTTTAGTTCATTAAGAGCCCCCGCACACTACAGACTTTTTGTCGGCCGACAGTTTAGTCGGACTCTTAATCAGTATGAAAATATATGAGAGTGCGCACACTACAACGATTCGATATCGGCCGATAAAAAAGTTTGATAGGCTACACGATTGCCTTCAAACTAAAGTATCGTCAAACTATCGTCCGACTACTTAATCAGTACGGCGCTCTTCTACGTGCGCACACTAAAGACTATAAAGTCGGCCGATTTTTATCGATAGCTCAGTTTGCTCTGAATTTTAAATTAATTTTCTTTAAGTTCTGGATATCTCGTCGTATTTAAATATGGAATTATGGACATATTTGGATTACCTCTCTGGAACATTTTTTACTAACTACCATTAAGCGACTATTCTCTGCAAAATGTGTTTAACGACAAGCAATAGCAAATCGTTCGAGAACAGTCGGCCGATTGTTTGTCTAGTGTGCGCACTCACTACCAACCCGACTATTTAATCGGCCCAGTGTGGGCACTAGCCCAACCCGACCAAACTATCGGCCGATAGAAAGTCTGTAGTTAGAGCCCCCTAAAGCTTGTTTTTTTTTTTTTTGATATAATTTTTTATCTATATATTTATTTATTTCTCTATTTTTTGGCGTATTCCCCGACAAGCAGATTTGAATCAGCACATGAATAAAAAATTAGTCTGTTTTAAAATACCCCTTTACTTGACTTTTATGCTGACCATACACTATTCAACTCAACCGGCAACTTAGTCGGTTGTTGTTGCAATCAACCCGTCTGTGGTTTTGTCAAGTGATCGATTTGACGGTTGACGAGTTGGTTGAGAAAAAATTAAAAGATTTTGATTTTTGGATGTTGATTGGCAAGTCTTTCAACTCAGTTGAATTGTGTGTCTTTTGATTGCTGTCAAATTGAAGAAAATTTGTAATAGGCTTGTGAAATCTGTGAAAATGTGTGTGAGCGAAACGTAAACAGTAAGATGACTTTAAACGCACACATGAAGAAAATTCCAGATATTTGCGGCAGTTTATAACAAGTCTTTCAATTCAGTTGGTACAGTGTGTGGCCGAATATCAATTTAGTTGTAAACTCAATTGACAATTGAATTGAATTGTGTATGGGCTACTTTAGGATTGATAAAAACATGTTCGTTTTAAGGAAATGAGATAAAAGGACAGACAAAATTGTGGCAATTAATACGAAAGTAGCACAACGCTTGCACCAATCTTACCATGGTTTAGAACATCGCTTTAGCCCATATATAGTCTTATCACTTTGGTTGACGGAGATCCGGGAAAGTTTTCTTACTGCTTAGTTGCTGTAGTAGTAAAGTAGTAGGAAGCATGAAACGATCAATCTTAGGTAACAGTAGTATTAGTGTTTACTACATTTTTTTAAAAAAAATACCCGACTTTAAAGACCCCATTTTTTAATGCATTCAACTATTATTGCGATGATTTTTGATGAGTAAAAACTAGGCACTCGGACAGGTTAGTGATGTGAAGACTCCAACTCGTGTGCGTCTGGCAAGGTCTGCTGAAAATATCGCCGGCGTAGCTGAAAACCCAGATGTGTCCATTTTAAGATAAACACAGGAGTTGGACCTACCCGCAAAGACTTTGCACCGGATTCTGCATAAAGTTTTTGGACTACATACATACTTATAAGGTCCAGAACAACGCCGACTGTTTTCTATTTATTTAAAATGAAACCTTTCGTTGGGTGTATGCTCTGTAGGCCAAGGCAATAACCACTGAGCTACAGCGCCTGCGACAATCAGCTACAAATAATAAGAAAATAGTTTTAAGTTATCACAACAAGGCATAGGCATGACCTTCAGACAGAACCATGCTATGAAGAACGGCTCAACTTGCTGAACTAAATGACTTATAGTTTAGATATCTTTAGTTCAGTAGTTCAATACGGCTTACCTCTCACCACCATCATCTGAACTTGTGAGTAAGTTGTAAATTACAAACATGATACAGATTCAATAAAATGCGATGGCTCACTCATTCGCTGAGTAGTTTACTTTTTACTACGGCTCAAGCTCACCAGTCACCACTCACCGTCACCGCCATCATCTGAATGCAATTTTTCCCCAGAAAATTCAGTCAGGAAAATGATCTCAACAATTCATACGTGGAACAAGATATCTTATTTTATTGAGACATTCCTTAAAATGAAAAAGGGAAACATACCGTCGTCAAACACCGAAGAAGAAGAAACAACCCATAGAGGCCAAAAAAGTCGCGGCCACCCGGGAGTAATGCGAAGAGCGTACCCGGGGTGGGCTCTCGTCTGAAGATGGAGAGTTTTTGGTCGATTCGAGTTCGATATACCAGGCGACTGTTCGACCTCAGCCTCCTGACGGTGCATGGAGCATTTTTTCTTTTAAAAAAAAAAAAAATATATTATTTTTTTTTATTATTAATATTGTAGGGTGAGATGCACCGCGACCTTAAGATCTATAATTGTGCCTACAAGTCCTAGATGAAGGAACATCCCTCTAGTCATTATTCCTTTTGTAATTCGTTCACATCTAGCCCACGTGAGAATTCTATAGGCCACATCACCTCATACAGAGCAATTTCGCTGAGAAATCGCAGTAGGAGATCGAGTGCTATTAGGGGATCGAGTGCTATCAGTAGTAAATGCTCTACTGTAACTTTTTTTTACCCAGCAGCTGAATCTTTTCTGGGTTAATCCACTACATTCCACCAGTATATGTTCTGGAGTTTCACTGTACTAACTGCAAAATCTGCATGAGTCTTAATCTGATGGACTAAGCTTTGTAAGATGTCGCGTCTAACTTAGGTACTTTATCCGACATGAGAAAGGGTAAACCTCGTAGATCACTTTTTGACGCGGTGCTATATTTAAATTTTTAAAAGTTGTTTGCTGGATTTCACTTAAGCTCTTCTCTTAGATCTGTTATTAACCATTAACCCATTTTCACACGTGTGTGTGTTCTTTACCTTCATGGTCTCCTTTCCTCTTGATATTAAATGTAAATATATATTAAGCACTTTCACTGTCAGCTGGGCTATAAATGTTAACAGCGTGGTACGGTACAGTGTTAAGTGTTAATTACTAATTATTAAAAAAAAAATTACTGCTAAAATCTGAGATTTATAATTTTTTTTCGATATGTTTCTCCATAAATAGATGGAAGACTTCGCTTTAGCCATCCAATCGTGACGATGAAGCTCGTAAGTTAACACACAGTTCATTTGCTAATTGTTAATAATATTTCCTTTTTTTTTTCTTCTTCCAAATGCCAGATACTTGTATTTTGCATAGCGTTAGCAGCATGTTGCCTGGCTGCACCAATTCCCATCACTGTGGATGCCGATCCTCTCAAGGATCCAAGCAACGACACGGAACTGGATCCGTTCAAAGAAGTTCAAATGGAAGATATTGATCCAGCTACAAGAGGCATAATCATGAATTTATTGAGAAGACCTTTTAGAACGGGAACTACACTATCAACAGGACAGCAAGTTTACGTAATTCAAACTGGGCCATTTCCTCTTTTCCAAAGACCGTTGTTATATAGTTTTCCTTGGAATATAATTATACCTACAACGACGACAACAACAACGACCACTACGACAACACCAGCAACAACAACTACATCAACGACAACACCGACTACAACAACTGCATCAACAACAACAACAACATCAACGACAACTCCTTCAACAACGACAACATCAACGACAACTCCTTCAACAACGACAGCATCAACGACAGAATCAACAACGACAACATCAACAACAGCATCAACAACAGAATCCACAACACCAACAACAACAACATCATCAACAGAATCAACGTCATCAACAACACCATGAACAACATCACCATAAACAATAATGCCATCCGGCGAGAATGGCAATGCCGTACATCGCTGCTAAAAGACAAAGAAAATTAGGAACTTCAATCGCCCAGCCCAGGCATAAATAAAATGGTGAACCCAAATAAGATATACTGGCATAATATATCATATTTATTTAATTTATATAACTGTCAATTCAAATTTCATTATTTGAAATATATGCGTACAAATGCACAAAACTTTCAATTATTGAGTATAAATGAGTAAAACCCTCCAAATGATGTCCGTTGGACGTTACATTACATAGCTACCAATTCGTTATATTGGTGGTGCGTGGTTACGAAGTACCATCTGATGATTTTATGATAAAAGCCGAAATGCACTGCTCCGATTTTTCCAAGCTATTTTCGTATAATTCAAACTTCTGTCATGATAGAAAACGCAGCAGACTGTAGCTTTTATTCATTAGTGTACTTGAACAATAATACGGTTTGAGTATTAGATTAAATTTCTATCCATGACACCTTACATGACAAACACCAATTTCCAATTGATGCTAACTTCGCCCGATTTCATACGCCTGTCAGAATTTAGGTTCGTTGTGCGTTGTGGGCGTTTTGCAAAATATAAACAACAAAAAAATTTCTCAACTCACTTTTTTCGCAAAATACCATTCAATTAAATGTTTAAAAATCACAAATCTTATCATAAATAAGCACATATTGTGAATGTTAATAAAATTTAGTTAAGAAAACTGTATTTTTACTATAAATAAAATGTCCCAAAGCGGTGGTGGTGTTGCTACAGCTCCTGGCGTAGCAGCAGCATCCCTCGGTGCATCGAGACGACATCGTGATCTCCAACAAGATGGAAACGTTACGGGACCATCAATATCGGCTCGATTTGGTGAAACAGAATGGGAAGCAAGAGAGGTAAATCCATTTGCTTTCTCAATAATTATGAAAATCTAATAAGTAAAACAAAAAAAAACTTGTAGTCCCAGCGTCAACGAGAACTCGAAGAGGCAAGGGCGCGTGCCGCACAAATGGAAAAAACAATGAAATGGTGGTCTGACTGCACCGCTAATTGGCGTGAGAAGTGGAGTAAGGCAAGTACCTCAGAGTTACGTGTTTCAAATGCGATTGCAATCATCGATAATGGTGTCCAGTAGTTTGATCGATAGATGAATGCACATAGCAAACCCGTTGCATTGTTACTGAATCAACGTCGAGGGCCAAAACAAATACGTTGTTAACACATTTTCCTAATTTTGTAGGTTCGCAACGAACGGAATAAGGCACGCGAAGAGGCTAAACAGTTAAGAGCAAATCTCGACATCACAATGAAGGAATCCAACTCATACAAACGGGAGAAGAACGATCTGGAAATGCAGATAACGCAGCTGAAAAAAGAAATGGAGAAGGTTCACATGCTAATGATGAAACACGCTGGGCAGTTTCATAAGGAAGGGTAAACTTATTTGCTCCCTTTTTTCCACTCCAAATAAGTGACTTTCTTTAATTAGAATCGACAATATCGATGAACCAGAACGTGATGGACGGGATAACAACTGCTCTCCTGACATCTCATCGGATGGACTAAAGAATGTTAACAGCGAAGATGGTTTGGTAAGTGTCTCTTTTAATGCGTGCAAGCGGACTTAATTTGGATATTTTTTTTTAGGTAACCAAAGCTGTTGGAAACGATGTGAAGGATCTAGATATTGAAGAATATGTACTCCAAGGGGCAGTGCCAAAAAATCTCACTGAGTTACTAGGTAAGTCGTTTAAAGCCAAATCAAAGTGCGTATATTCGTATTTTGCTTTCATTCAGATGATGAGACAGCTGAGGAGAAACGCTTGATCCAGCAACTTTCCAAGGACGATTTCGATGAGGAATATCTCTTGCAGAAAATTTCCATGTTGCAACTGCGTCTAGATGAAGCACAAAAGACTATTCAAGCTGAGAGGGAGTACGTGGGCAAAAAAACACGAAATCTGACTGGAAAACTTATTTTTTTTCTTTCTTGTTTTGTTTTAAAGGGAAAAACACATACTGCATAAAAATATTGAACAAGTTTCAGTGGAGATACAAGAAATTCGTGACAAACACGAGGAGTTGAGGTCAGCAAAACAAGTGAGTTCTTTACAAGTTCTACCGCAATCGGGTGGCTTAAATTCTCTCTTCTTAGGAAGCAGTTCGAGAACTCTTGACGCTTCAAGAACAACATCGCGCCGAAGTAAGAATTCTAAATAATTCGATTCAAGAAGAGGTATCTGCAAGGGAGAACCTTGAAAGGCGACTCTGTGAGCTAAGAACTGAAGTGAGTGGGAACTTTTAGAAAAAGGTTTTTTTTAAGCACCTTTTGATTCCAGTTAGAGAGATTGCAAGCCGAAAACGCTTCGGAATGGGGAAAACGCGAACGTCTTGAGACGGAGAAACTTGGCTTAGAAAGAGATAACAAAAAGCTGAGATCGGAAATACGTGATTTCCAAGAGAGATCCGATCGCAAGGGGCGACCTGTTCAGGCCAGCGATGTGGAATTCCGCACGCTACAGCAGGAATTGTCCGAAAAGAATAAGGTAAGATAATATTAGATCTTCCATTCAAACCTTAACCAACTGTTTCTTTTAAGGAAATTGGCGAGATAAAGTTGTCACATTCCAAGCTGAAGAAACTTCTTGCCGAAACAAACACCGAACTGGGACATGCGGTGCGCCGAGCAGAACAATACGAAGGAGAGGTACTATATCATCCGGCTTAAAGATAAAATGAATTAATTAATTTCCGCTCTAGGTAAAACGCTTACGTGCACGAGTAGAAGAGCTTAAACGTGAATTAGCAGGCGCAGAAGATGAACTTGATGCTGCATGCAATCAAGTTCGACGTCTGCAGCGCACAAATGATGAGCTTATCAGTCAATCCGAGGGACTCCAGGTACAGATCCAGCATATGCAAACAAGGTAAGAGAATGTTTGATGTCCTACCAAACGGTTAAGATGATTCCCATTCTGTCATAAACTAACCAAACATCTAACCCACTACCTATTGGATGCTGCTTGTTTTTACTTTAAACTAACCAGACGTTCAGCTAGTCCACAACAACGTCCCACTAACTTTGGTACAGCATGCCTAACAACATCATCTGGGATACCGGTCGTCTCCCATAAAGCAAACAATCTCCCCCTTGTAGAATGCAAACCAAACATTAACGATTTGCGTCAGCTTTTTGATGATCCGCCACGTCATGGCGGCGCTCCTACTGCCAGTGGGGAATCATCAAAAAGATCCAGTCAAACCGAACGCACTCTCAATCTTAATCAGTCATTTTTCGACGCCAAGCCAACACACTTGGAAGAGAACATCTTTGAGTCGAAAGCTCGAAATTTAGACTTTGAAAGGGCCAAACAGAAATTTGACAATCCGCATCACCACCATCACCAGCGCGAGCAACGCGAGCGTTCATCTGGAAGATTCGGTAACTACAAGTGCTCTAGTGCGAACTCAAGAAACTCTGAATCAGCCTCGAGCAATGGGAATGGTGCAGAGATATTGAATCGCACTGGCACCGGTGGTGGATCTTCATCAATGCAAGCGTTCGATGATCACTTGCGTTCCTCCGCATTTGGCGGTGGCGGTGGTGTTGGTGGTGTCGGTGGCGGCAGTAACAATGGTGGAGGATCGAATAAAAAAGATTCATTCTCTAGAAACAGCATCAATTTGGATGGTTTGAAGGTTTCCGATGACGACGAAGTAAGTAGCGGTGTGTTTTTTAGATTTAAATATGTATATATTGTGGTAGCTTTTTTTCTTCTTTTCGTTTTGTTTTGTATTAATTTGAATGTATTGTAAGTTAATTTTGCATTTTATTAATCTTTTATTGAAATCAATTTCAGACTCCGTAGTTATGGATCAACGAGTATGCTCCTAGACGAGGAAACAGAAGGCAACAGTGATGAAGGTGTTTAGATTTATTCGAAGTAACAATAAGAATTTAAAAAGAATATATATTATAAAACGTACTAGTTAGGCATTAATGGATAAGTGAAGGGCACTACTCAAAAAAAAAGTCTGAGTTTTAGGCTACGTTCTTGTTGAACCATCCTTTTGAAACCAGACACCAGGTAAAGGCAAAGGCAAGTGTATATCCGTCAAACAGTTCGGACTGACTGAAAAATAATGTCATAATGGAACAGTCATTTGCGTGTATTTAGTAAGCTACTGTCATACGGGTTTCATGCCATGAGACAGTGGCTGTATGAAAATGTGTTGCACATCTTTGAATCGGTTTTAAACAATATTTCACACCTCTAACTAAAAGATACAATACTTTGTTCCACAAAAATTGTCAGTACATACAGGACGCTGTCTATCAGTCTTGTTGCAATAGCTTGTATACTCTCTCTGGGTTACCGCAATATGCATAGATATTTATTTTACCCCTTTGTATTGACCCAGATCCTGAAATACTTGCCAAAGTCTCGTTCGTACTTATTTTATTTTGAGTAGTGCTAAATTGTGTCAATATGAGAATATATGTCAAATCTATTTACGATCTTACCATACCCATTTACTCATTTTAAGGTAAACATTGTGATGTATTTTTTTTTTGTTTTTTGATTTCGTTTTTATTTTGTTAATAATTTTGCCATGATGTGTGTGAGACGTGGAGGCTTTTTTATCATCATTTTATATTTTTTATAATTAAATTTTTTATGTGCGATACATTGCCATTTTATATTACATACTTCCAATTCGGTTTAGTATTTTAAATTATATACGAAAAAAAGGCAAACAAATAAAAACATTACGAGAAGACTTATTTACAAACCTAACTATTAGTTGTATCTCACACTATGTACTTTATTTAAAATATTAACCATTATATCAATATATATATGTATATGTACATATATTTCGATATCTATAGAGACTATTGAAAGTGTTAAGGGAAAACAATTCAGTGCATGGCATTTGCAAGTATTATATACGTATTCTACTCTTTTTCGGATTATAAAGTAAACAAATATTTTAAATGTTAATCTTGCTTAAGAGTTAATCAATAAAATTTAAATTAAATTGCAAGTGAATGTTTTTATTTTCAATGGAACATAAATCTTTAATCTTCCTAAAGCATTGAATTAACCCTTAGACCTCCTTAACGAACCTTGGACTGCATACTGTACTGGGGTAGAATCTACCCCAAGCGTTTTCGACCTCGAATAATTCCGAAAGTATATGCATTGATTTTTTGTACAAAGTGTGCCATATTTTATACTAAATTATATGCTCTTTAAAATGGTACCTGTACACAGCTTTTATGATAAAAATATTTAAACAGATAAAGACGCAGGAACAGAGAATCGAATAATTTTACTAAACGTCCTGAAGTCTAACAGGACGCTTTTTCCCGGCCTTACATTTTAAAATTCACGATTTAGAACGAGATTATCATGCACATCGTAGTAAGGTCCAAATATATCCATAGTCCTCGACTTTGAAATTGCGAAAACTGATTCAAATCATGTCTGTTAATAAGTAGATTTATTGTTATCCTTTTGTATCTGCATCTTCATTCGTCTAAGTTTTCTTCTCATAGCATTTACATGGACCGGAAGATCAGTGCTACGCAGTCAACAAGGTAGATGATGTTTTTTTCTTTGAAGAGATAATGCTTCATGCATAGTCGCGTGTGTCGAACTCAAATCGACCAAAAACTCTCCATCTTAAGGCGAGATACCACCCCGAGACAGCTCTTCGCATTACTTAAGGGTGGTTGCCACTTTTTTCCCCTCTGTGGGCTGTTTCTTTTTCTTTGGCCTTTTACGAGGGTATATTTGTCTCAATAAATGAAGATACCTTGTTCCACGTGTCTATTGTTGAGATCATTTTTTTGACTACATTTTCTGGGGAAAATTTGCCTATCTCCGACACTAGCTGGTTCCTCTCTGTTGTCCATCTGTTACAGGTGAAGAAGGTGTGGTAGGCGTCATCATCTGGAGAGTCGCAAGCTGCACTCTACTTTTTCCATCTTTTTGGAGGTACTGTCTGAAGTAACCGTGGCCGGTAAGGAACTGTGTGATGTAAAAATTTACTTCTCCATGTTTCCGTTCCGTCCATTCCACGACGGCGACGTCACGGTCCACCTTTCTCACCTTTCGTGATGTCTTTTCATTTCATTTCCATCTTCTTCTCGCGGACGTACATTGTTTCTGCCGCTAGGAGGTCTATTGGGGTCACTCCTGCGACTACAAGAGCGACTGGTTCCGATACTGTGCGATAGGAACTTGCGATTCAAAGGGCTCCGCGTCTCTGTACTACAGCAAACTGTTTCCTGTATATCTCTTGTCTTAGTGCATCAGCCCATATCTTACAGCCATACAGGAGAATGGCTTGCGTGATCGACATGAGGAGTCTTCGCTTATTCTGAGTTGGGCCGCCAATTTTTAATTTTATTTGCCGCCAGTATGAGAGCGTGCAGTCTAGAGTTACACCGAGATCCAAGATACTTTACTATGTACGTCCTTGCTCGTAATTACTTCTGGGCAATGTTGCCGTTTTGGTGACTTTGCCACTATATCTAGTGGAATTTTCACTCGTTTAGTGACAAAACAAATTTCCATGTCACCAGATTTCTAGTGCTTCTTCTAGTGACTTCTCAAGCAAGCATTTTTGTGGCATGCAAAAATATATTTTTCCTTAATATTCCTTCTCTTTTCAACTTACTTAAAATCAAGCTGTCTTGCTGAACACGACTTTCAAGTTTCAATTTCAATCCCATGAACATGAAGCCCTCCATTTTTGTCACTGAACTGAATAACATTTTATTTTTCCTAAATTTTTTTTTCCTGGTGACTTTTCTCAAAATTTCAGTAAATCTAGTGACTTTTTATTTCAGCTTGCGGCAACACTGCTTCTGGGCCTACTTGGAACTCTATGTGTTTGGGGATGCGTTTTCTGGTGATCAGAAGGTAGATGATATAACATACAGAAAATATATATTTTATTGAACGCAGAATACTACGCTGCATTTTTTTTTTTCGTTAACGTTAACGAGATGTTATCCAGAATAAAAGCCAAAGAAAGCCGTCTTGGGTAGGGAACCATTCTTTCTGCCACTAACAACTACAACAACCAACCAATCCCATACTTACAGCGATGACGAAAAATCAGAGATGCTCTAACTAGAGGATTACGAAAAATTTAATTGAAACGCAATTTAAAATTTTCTTAACGAATTTTTCATTTTTATTATTTATTAATTTCTTTGCTAAATTGAGCAAAAATTATTAAATCAAGACATAATAATAATTATTATTAATATTTTTTTTTTGTCTTTTCAATATATATTTTCTTTTTTAATATATAGTTTTTTTTTAATAATGATATCTATTGATATATTGCATTTAGGTTTTGGTATTAATTAGAAATTATATGTATGTATATCTACAGTACAAAAAATTATACAAACAACTTTCTAACTCAAAGTGTAATGACGAAAACTGTGTGTAGACAATGTTCTGTAGTTTTAGAGTTCTTATTACAAAAAATTACAAAATTATTTACGTTATGTGTTTGGCAAATAAATAATAACCCAAACAGAAACAAACAATGACAATTTAAAGAAATTTATTTATTTGTTTATATTTCCGTGTGATTAACCTTTTCCTTTGTTTTGTTCCTTAATTGTACACCTAGTTTTTTTTTATTAATTTCATTTTCTATACTTGTTGTTTTTGTTTGAAGTTTAATTGTTTTTCTTTTCAAATATTTGCCTTTTTTTAATAATTATTAAGTCTATAAACTGGCTTTTATATTATATATAATATTTTAATGTATTTACATTTAGAATAACGAACAATATTTGATCAACTGCGATTTTTGGCATGCATTTTGTATGATTTGTTTTTTCTTTCATTTATTTATTTTTTTGGTAACGGTAATAGAAAGGGAAATAAGTATTATACATACATTTATATAATTTGTTTTTTGTTTTTTACCTTCGAATTGCAATGGATATGTCTTTTTTTAAGTTCTTTATTTAAATTTAAGTCGTTATCCATTTTTTTATGTAAATTTAATTTAAAATTAAAATTTATTAACAAAGTGCATAGCATAAAACGCAGTTAATGAATATCGTAAAGTCGTGGTTGGCAATGCTGTGGCATTGGAACCATATCGACAATTTATTAATTTTTTTTTTTTGTTTTTATTTTTTATAAATAATTAATTATTTAAAATGTATCGATTAATTGTTTATTATGCTAAGGTTTTGTTTGTTTTTTTTTATTTTTCGTAATTTAATAATGTTAGTGTCTAGTATCAAACTAATTTCGTTTATATTTTTTTTTTGTTTTGCTATTTTTGGTATTTATTGTTTTATTTTGTTCATACTAATATAATGATGTCACTTGTTTTTAGCATTTCTGTATTATTGTGTGTTTTAGTTAGGTTTAATTTAAATTTGCTTCTCTTTTCCAAGTCGAATTGCTTTTACATTTCATCGTATTTTTTTTTGTTTTTATTTTTTTATTTATTTCTATGACTTGGAGAATAAAGAGGAGAGGAAATAATTTATCGAAATGCACTAAAATGTTCATCATAGTCAACTACTTAATTTAAATTGGGTTAATTATTTATATATATATTGAGTGTTTGTTTTTTTTTTCTGTTTTGTTTTGTTACAAGACTAACTATGTAATTTAAGAATTGTATTTTATTTTTTTCTCTCTTCATTTAGTGTGAGTGTGTTGTTAGTTATTAAATTCCTTTTCTTCTGTTTTTATTGTTTATGAAATAATGTTTTTTATTTTCGGTTTAATATAGCTCTAGTAATTAATCGTAAATATATGTTTATATAAAAAAAGTTTTCAATACTGGCATTAATTAGTTTAGTAAGTAACGTTTTATCATTGCTGTTCATTTTTAATGTTTTGTTTTGAAACATAAACAGAATTGAAGTTAAACTTAAGGAAATTTAACTATTTACAAGGTAAAAATAATAACATTAAGCACTAACTTAGTGCACGGGTTAATTGTTTATGTAATAGATTTTTTAGAAATATGCTAGGTTGTTATTTTACTATTTCTATATTTGCTGCTCGGTATTTGTTTTTTTTTTCTTTTGTGCATTCTAGAATTATTTACATAATGCTTAACTTTTTGTATTTTTTTTTTTAATTTTCATAACAATTTTGCAAGTAAAAAATAAAAATGTACGTTTTTTTTTGTTTTTTGCTTTTTATGTAATTTTAATTAGTTAAAAACCGTTTTGGCAGTGCATCAAATATTATATATTATATAATAATAATAATATGTACTTCATTTTACTTTTATTTTATTTTTGTCTGTTTTTCTTATTTTGTTATTTTTTTAAAGGAAACTTTTATTTACATGAGAATATTTCTACAAATAGGTACTTTGATTTGATGAAATAAATAATTTACTAATATTAGAACTAGAGTTAAAGTTATAAAAATAAAAAAAGTGGGTAAAATAACGTAACAGAGTTTTGAAATGAATTTATGAACCAGAAATTATAATGTTGGAAAGTTTAGCTGACTGAAAAGGGCTTTATTTTTTTTTAATTATTTTTTAAAAGTAGAACTCATTGAAGAAGATCCGTCTTGTCTCTAAATTTTCTACACACGTTACACAGTTAACTTAACTGGTCAGTATTAGTATTTCTTGGGCTCAGAACAAATTAGCCAACATTTACTTAGACCATTTAAATCTGGAATTGAAGACAGCTATTACACGATGTATATTGGGTTTTGACATTTATTTTATACACCTCTATCGTGGAATTCGGCGAATCGGAGATTCTCTTCACTTGTTCGATTCACTTTCACTTTAGCTTGGTATCGTAGAATCCGTCGGTGAAGTTTCCTTACCGACGTGAATGTCGAAAAGGAAGTGTCTCTGTCAAGTAGAATTTATGACAGCCAAGTGAATTTGTGTTTTGGAATTGTCTTTTGGTTTTTTGCAATACAAAAAATAATTTTAAATAAATAATAAAATGGGTAGCATAGCTCAATTTCTGGATTCGTCAGATGAAGAGCATGAAAAATACGCACATGGATAGGACGAGCAGTAAGACAATGGAACTACCAGATAAGACGTGTTTTCAAATGCAGTTTAGAAACTGTTTAATGTTGCAGGTTTATTAACAATGTTCAAGTAAATAAATCGAATTTTTCATAATATGAGGCAAATGGATATAACTCGGAACTTATTTTCAAATTCTCCCAAAGTGAAATTAGCAGCTTGTCCACGGTTTTTTTTTTTGAGGGAAATCACCAACATGGTGTTGGGAAATAATTATATTTGCTGTGCTAAAGCACTAAATTGATCAATATTAGTCTTTTATTTTCTGCAATATAATTTTTTTTTTGTAAAATCTGTTAAATTATCAAGTTATCAAGTAAGACAAATCAACACGATAAGATCCGCAACGTTTGAGCTGCGGATGGGAAATGTCATATTTTGCCGTGAAACTGATTCACATTACCGACAACGGAATGATTCACTTCCGCGGATTCAATGATACCGATGCTCAAATTACAGTAAATCATTCCCACGATAAGGGTGATTATACCATGGATTAATTGTTTGCATTTAATAAACCTGCCTTTCGAAGGCATGATTGCATGAAGCATGAACTTAATTTTCCTCCATTAATTGGATTTCCATTGAGGGGCTTTAACAACCATCAAGCAAATAGAAACTAGCTCAGAATTTGATTTATTTGTTTATCTATCGCCATCGTGTCGGTGTACCTACAAAACACATTCCTGCGCCCTTTATACACATATATTACGTGGTCAACTAGGCATAAATACATTAACAGGCCAGCTGAGAACTTTAATTTTTCTTTCATTTACTTAGACTTAGAAGCTGTTCTTCAATTTGTTAAAAAATACATCACTTAAAGGATATAAAAATAAATAATAATAATTATTAAATTAACTTTCCCAAAATTAGAAATTTTTAATTTTTAAATAAAATTTACTGTGTGTGTTAAACAAGAAAATTGGAAGACAATAGTTTTTTTTCTCTTTGTTTTTTCTAATTAATTTATTTTCTTTTTAAATCATTTTCAAAAGTAAGAAACAGATACTTCTCTTATAGTTAAGTAACGTAGTTCTTCTTTTTCGTTTCGACCTTCTTATATAATTTACAAGTCTTACTCTAGTTTCGTGATTTCGACATATTTTGGTTTTTATTTATATTTTTGTGCAAAGACAAAGCCACGAAAAATTTAAATTTTTCACAAAAATTTAACTAAAAAAACTGAAAACAATTCATTTAAATGTTATTTTAATAATTCACCTATGTTTATGTTTAAAAAAAAAAATAAAAAAAGCAGAAACATTCCAAACTATATAGTTAATCAGTGCATAACTATCGGTCATTAGATTCTAAAAAAAAAAAATGTGTTACCTAGTGCGTATTAATTTTTTTTATGTAACTTATATAATTATTTTATTTTAATTTCAATCTAGTATCCTTAACATTCTGCTTCGTATATAAATTTAGAATTTTTCTCTTCTCATGTGTTATATCATAATTCGTTAATGATTTATATTTTATTACTTTTTGTTTGTTTTTGTTGCTTTTTTTTTTGTAGAAATTGCATTTGATTTCATATATGTATATAATCTATATATATACTTTTATCTAATATAAAAAATAGTTAAAATTTATAAAAATAAAAATACAATCATTTTTTTGTTTTATTTTTTTTTCTCGTTAACAAAATTTAACACTAAAACAATGAGAATGTTTTTATACAATAAATACGGTTTTTTTTTGTTTTCACCTTATTTCCAAATAACTTTATGCACTATAAAAAAGTTTTCTTTTTTTTTTTTGTTTAATATCATATACTATATAAATTTCTGCTTAGGGTTAAGAGAAGTTCTATTGGTATTTGCTATAACGTAATAATCACCGTTTTCTTTTGGAATCATTAAATGAAATTGGTTTTTTCTTGTTCTTGTTTTGGTTTTCTTTTTTTTTGCTTAAAGATACAAAATTACAAAATAAAATAGGACTACGACAATTTATTTAAATTTTTCTACATTATACCGTTTGTATTCGTGGATATTTTTTTTTTATATTAAATACAATATTTTCTGTTTTTTGCTTTTTAAATTTTTCTAAGGATGAAAATTGGAAGAGTATTCTTTAGGTGCCATGCGTTAGTTGTGTTTTTTTTTAATGTTTTTTTGGTTATTTTGTTCGTTTAATATTTTTGTTTTTGTTTCTAATCGTTGTGTGTGGTGTTTTGAAGGCTTGTGAAATTGTGATTAAATGCGATTTCGTTTGGTGCTGCGCTGAATTGCGATGATATCTAAGCGTTGCCTCTTTTGATGAATACTTTAAAATATGCGTAAGCGTTACTATAGTCAGGATTGAGTAGGAATTGATAGTGGGTGGCTAAAATTTAATGAGAAAACATTCCAATTTCGAATGACCGCCAAGAATCTCTGAATCATATTCATTTTGTAGTCTAGGAAACTTTTGCGTGAGTTCCGAGCAACTCTCGAGAAAAACTAGTTACGTTAGAAACTCTCAAACTTGCCCTTTCTCAACGTCTGAATCACAGAATTTTCTTAATCTTATTTGAATATTTATTCTTCCATCACTTAAATCTTAAGTTAGATGGCTGAGCCTCTGAGCAGAATAGGTATTTTGAAGTCACCTTCTTTTCAAAATTGCAACGTCTCCACATCAACTCTCTCCAACTCTATTAATCCCCATCACAACCCTTTGGGAACTACCTTTTCAGGATCTACATAATATCACTTTTTTTCTCCGTCGCACTTGCCTACCCTTTCAACTACTTCTTTTTCAAATAATCCGCACATTTACGCGCCCGTTTCCGGACCCTCTTTAGGGCGTTGCTAAACTTGAAATTATCAGTTACATGCTGCCATCTATGTTGTGATGATGTGAAGTGATGATGATGATAATGTCTGTGACGCTGCTCGCCACCATGTCCGCCACCATTCAGCGCAGATATCGAAGACGCCGCTGACACTGGTGATCCCGGGGAGAATTGATAGTTCAACTGCACATTGATAAAACTGTCATTGAACGAGTTTCGATGTGACAGTAAATTGTTATCCGAGGCAGCTGTTTCGAAACTTTCAAATGTTACCACCGCTGGAGAGATAGATGGCGCTGTGTCTGCCCCGCCAGTAGCTTCTCCCGAAGGTGCAATTTCGTTGATACCCAGCGGCTTGTCGAAAAGCGAATTCGATGACATGTTCGTGTAATCGTACGTGGGATACGTGTATGGTAGATAACCAGAATGATGCGCCTCCGCCGAAACGACATTCTCTCGGGATGTGTTGATAAATTTCACTTCGTTGGCGTTACGCTCGAGGTAGGAATTGAAGACAATATTGATGTTATTAGAACTCGACGACAGATTGATGTTCGTTGGGGATAGCGGTGTTGAATCACGCGATGCCTGTGTGCTGCCATCGGTTGAGTTTTGATTGAGATTAGTTTCTTTGGTGGAGTTCCGGCGTGATTCCAAGCCGCCCATTGGATTGTTGTTGAAGTTGTTTTTGTATTGAAATTCTAGTGCATTGCATGGTTGGAAAGGATAGTTCTTGGAGTTATTCAGAATCACTCCTTGGTGGTTACCTTTCGAGAGGTATTCGTGAATATCCTCGCTTGTGATCTGCAGATCGTGATCTAGGTATGAGTTGCATTGAATATAATTACTGCAGCAATTGTTATACGCCTCTCCCTCCTGATGGAACAACACTGTGGTGGCTTCCTCATATTCGTCTGAAGTTCCAGCCCCACCTCGTATGTGAAGCGGGCTGTCACGGCACTTGCGGCTACCACCGGCACTGCTTCGATCGTGTGACTGCGGATGGTCGGTTCGATGTTCGCCACCACCGGCAACCTCGTAATCTGTTGGCGATTTTCGGGTAGTTCCATCCGCCAAGAAGCTCCATCGTATCGGTGACGGAGAACATGCGTACTCAGGTAGTTCTTTACTGCTGCCGCTGTCCTTCCCCGACGCCTGGTGCTCGATGGTGACTTTCGAAGGTGAGACGATAATTTTCCCGCTTTCAATTTCACGTGCGCGATCGAAGATTGAAGTAAGCGATCCCAGTTGGCTATTCGGTTGGCTGGCGTTAAGGCCTCGAAGAGATATCGATGTGTACGACGGTTGTCTGTGGTGGACTCGTTTTCTACTACGCATAGTCACCGATCCGGATTTAATGGAATTCTGACGGCTTAGTGAAGATCGTGATCCGTAGAGGCTGGTGGAGTCCGTGTGATAACAGTAGTCGGAAGAAGTGCAGCAGGACGATGGGCGCCGCGACGTACCGTACAGATCTTCGGCGAAGTATTGAGCCAATTCTGTGCGAGATGACGTGCAACAGGTCTTCCGAACGAGAATTTCCTGCACCTCCCGATCGGGACAGGAGGGCTCGTGGCATGTGTTAATAGATGTAGTCGAAACGTCAGTTGCCGAACGATGACGTTTTGGACAGCCCGACTCGTGGTGCTGACGTCTCTGTTCACCATGACCATGATGGTGTCCATGACTGGAACTGATGGCTCCAGCCGCTCCACCACCATTATGATGGTGATGATGTCGCCTCCGTCTCCGATGATGATGATGGTGTGGATGATGCCGTGACACCTCACCGCCTTCTGCCGTAGCGGTACGTTCTTGTTCGTAATGCTGATGTGCTGTAGCCTGGTGCGGTGACGTATGCAAACTGTGACTGTGATGGCTGTGCGGTGACTGATGATGTGATTGCTTCTTGTGATGACGCATGGTATCGTCATCGTATTCAGGCTGCTGCTGGTGCTGCTGATAATAGTGATGCTCGCCACTATGGTGTGACACAGGATCATCGCATACAATGTCCTTTTCGTAGCTACAGTGCATGTGATGATGCTGCGATGATGAGGGTTGATGTTGATGGTGCAATTGTTGTTGTTCAGCGTTCGAATGTAGGCTAGCGGTCTCAGGAGGGGAGGCGTTCCTCAGTCAAGGCCCGCTGTTCTGGCAGGCAGGTACTTGCTGACGAAGGTGATGGGGCACAGAGGCAGCGTTCCGGCCCTGCTGTGTATTTCGGGCGCCTTCTAAACAACGCTCGGATGCAGCTGTACATATTAAATGAAAGAAGGATTAGTCAAATGTTCTATTTATTTTATTTTTTTAAATGTTTTTCTGTTTAGTTTTTGTCTTGTGCAAGTTTTCTGTTATAAATCTTTTTTTTAATTACTTTTCAAACTCAATAGATAAGCAAGTGCATGCAAGATTAACATGCCAACAATGTTTTTAATTATTTTAGGTTCATTCAGTCACACGTTTTGACACAAGGGCTTCAGCAAATATACATGCTTCTAGAGGTATTAAAATTTTGAAAAAAAAATTAGAAAACATGCTCCATAAGAGAAAAATGTATCAAAACTGAATTCGTAAGAAAATGATACTAAAATTGAAATGTTTTGCCTGGGATAGTGATATTGGTTTTATGACAAAAAATGTTCCGTAATGAAAATGTTTTGGCTTAGAAAAATGATTTTTTTTTTTTTTGATTTGTTAAATAATTTATTTTCCATTTGTTTGTTTGTTTCTTTGATTGCGCACATTATTGGCATTGTCTCTCTTAGAAGGTGTGAGTTTTTTTTTTTTTTTGGAGACATTTTGCAAAGAAAAAAATGTTTGGTGTACAGAAAAGTAGAAATTATAACTTTTGCAGCTGTTGTAGCATCCTGAAAGAAATTCTTTAAAAAAAAATAAAATTAAATGAATTAAATATTTCTGAACAATAAAAATCGACCTAGTTATCGTGAGGGCCGTTGTTTCGTGTTAAAATGAACAAAATTTCAGAGCGGTGTTCTCACTTTTTTTTTTTACTGAAATCTTTTTTTCGCAGCTGTGAGAGACAATTTTGATGAAGGACGAATTTTCTCTTCTTTTTCTTTATTTTTTATTATTAAGTGGGAACACTGCTCGTGCTTATAATTTCGCCTTGGAACAAAACTGAAAATTATAAAACATTTGTCCAACGTTTTAGAAGTGACTTTTTGTTTATGCCACTCATTGTCACAACCATAACGTAGACATAACGTTCAGTGATATATCAAAAAAAATAGTGAGTCATTTTAACTTTATATTAAAAGGAAAAATAAATTTAACATAAATGTCGTGAAATTCTTTTTCGATTTTTTTCTCTTTACTTCGGTGATTTTTGTTTTTTTTTTGTTTAAATATGAAAAAAAAATTGTTTGCTGTTTTTTTTTGTTTGTTTTTTTTTTTTGCAATAATACCTGAGGAACTTATTCTTCCATGCGCTGAATGCCTTCGGAAACTGTCTCTATTGTAGTAACATTTTCGTATAGGAACTGGTGTGTTTATATTTGTACCATAGTTCGTATAGTGACAAGTTGAGCTGCCAGCTAAACTTGTTGGACCCAATAAATTGGTGCTATCACTTAATGGGTAGGGTCCCATTCCTTCAACCGTTAATGAAAACGAAGTGGTCCCAAAAACTTAATTTTTATAGATATGTTTTGTTTTTTTTTTTTATATTGCATGCAGTGTTATGTTTGTTGTCGTTTATGGTTGGTTGAAAAGCCAAATTTTATTTGAAAAAAAAAATTAAATTTTTTGGAAATTCCATTTTTTGTTTTCAAATTCATCCAATATCCAGAGAATGTGTAGAAGTTTTGGTTTTTTTGATGTATATATTTTTTTTTTGAAATGAAAATGTAATTAACGCAAGAGGATTCATACATAAAATGGAAAGAAAATTAAATATCGTTTTTGGTTAATAATTTGTTTTATAATTTGTTCTTATTTTAGTCACACAGAAATAAAGGACGATAACAAACAAATAATGCAGAGCATACACTTTAAGTTGAATATAGATATTTAGATTTCTATGGAGCAATACAAAAGCGTTGTATCCGAGCTGCTCAGAAAATGGGACTGTTTATTTAAGTTGTTTTTTTAACATAGCGGATTTGGTTCCTAAGACACATCTAAAGTAGATATAGTCTTATCTAACAGGTAGAAGGATAAAGTTGAATAAATAGAGCTCTTGGATCGGGTGGTTATTTTTCGTATTCGGAAGAATTCACTTAGACCAAACTAGATCCATTGTTTTGCCACATGAGCCGATTTTTAACGCTGTTTCGAAAACCATTTAGCGATTTCGATACATTTCGATACTTTTCCGTTGTGAAAATTGTCGGAAGTTCTTCAAATAAATGTTCTTCCAGAGCCAATTGTCTTAGATGAAGAGTGCCAAGTTGTGAAAAGGGAATTACTCTTCCTCCTCATCCATGCAGCTGCGGCAGAAATCATTGGCGAGGATTTCAATTCCGTTGGCGTGTCGGTACCCCGACTAGGGTTCATATTGTATGTATGTGCTCTACTGATTTTTATCAAGCTACTGGTTTAGTGCTGACTTAGCTGAGGTCAAGTCTGTCTTCATTCAAAATATATTTCGGGATTTCACTATATCGCATTAGCCTTTTGCAGTGCTAGCATAAGGATTTTGGATCATACTATTTCTATTGCTATATAGGGATAATTTTTCACCCGACTAGGCAAAAGAAGGGTTTGTTTGTTGGTTTGTATGTAAGAATGTCACCTCGTAAAGCCTAAATTACTAAACAGATTTCAACAAACGAGCTGCCGTTGGATTCGTCTTGATCCGGAGAGTGTCCTTGGCTATATGACGGATACACAAGCAAAATGGCGGATTACTTTTCAAATGAAAGGGCTTGGCAAATAGAATATAATACGCTATATGGCGGACGCCCACAAAATGGCGGACTACCGTTATCTTTACTACCTCTTTTACCAAAGAAAAGGGTTTGACAAATACATAGAATACGATAAGCTATGTGATGTAATTTAAATTTCAATATGACGGACGCACCGAGATGGTGGATTATTATCTTTACGACCTTCACAATTATCTGGGATAATCTCTTTAATCAGAAGCTCATCACAAGGAAGATGTGCATCTGTTCGATATCTCTTCCAGAGATGTACGACAGACATGGCTAAAAAAACCATTGAGACTTTGCAAAGAAAAAAACTAGAGCATTTTACTAGTTGGACGCTTTGTATTTTTCAGTTTACTTTAGTGTCATAATTTACGGCTTGAAAAATCTATATATCAATATTCAACTATGTAGTTCAAAGTTAATATCAACTTAAGCTACAGCAACTAAATGCATTTAAATAAGGTTTATATAGCGCAAACTAAAGCATTACCAAAAATGATTTAACTATAAAATGTCATGTTCAAGCCAATTGTGAAATAAACATAATCGTTAACTAAATGTTAATTTAATTTCAAACAAAACAAAAAATAAATAAAACAACTTAAATAATTTAATTAGAAATGTTTTCATCTCATTAAAAGACAGACAGAGACAAAAGATACATAAGACAATAATTAATATTTAATTATATAGTAGACAATTAGTACACAAAAAACGAAACTAAAATCATTTAATGATAGCACACGTTTATAACAAACATAAAAACATATTTTTGGTAATTTAAAGGTTAGACAGAAACTTATTAGCAATTATTTAGTTTGTATAGATTTGAATTTTTTTTTTTTTTTTGATAGATGAAGTTTAAGGTTATGTATGCTTGTGTATGGAAAAAAACATTTAATTTGCGTGTTGTTGTATTTTGGACATATATAGTTGGTTACTTTATTTTTAATTATTATTATTATTTAAAACATTGATCATTGATTTATAGAAAATAGAAGTTTATTAGTAGATGCAATTCTTACGTGAATCATGTTGGGTCTTTTCCTCAGATACCATCAATGCGGCATGTTCGATGCCAGAATTCATACTTTGCGGCTCCAAACTATTTACGCAGTTTAGCATACTCCTGAAATTCGCACACTCTACGATTATGTTTTAAGTGTATTTTTAAAATGCATATATATATGTATATTTTATTAAATAAAGTGTGGGTTATAGTTTGGCCTAAAGTTTTGTGTGTGGGACATCTTATATGTAAGGCGGTATTTTTTTTTTTTAAAGATTGAAGATAGTTAGACAAATATTAATGGTGAGAATGCTCACAAAATGGCTGACAATTGTAGCAATAAAGAGTGTGTTCCTCTTACTGTTCAAAACAGGTCTTTGTGATTGTTCAAATACATTCGTTTGCATTTATGTATTTTGAAAACTAAGCGCCTCCTCTTGCCCACGTAATCGTATTTCTCACTTATTCATCAATAATAATATTGATGAGTGAAAATATGGAAAAATACTTGCCGCTATTTAAATTGAGTAGGCTTACCCTGTACCCGTATAAAAATACCGGATTACTTATGAGAAGATTACAAATTTAATATGGGCTACCTAAGCTTTCTGCGATTCCTCTTGTTCTTACTTGTTACTGTTTTCATTCTAAGGAGAAACAATAGTAAAGTAAAAAAAAAAATTCTGGAAAACTATTGCTTTTTTTATTTTTCTATTTATCGATGTGTTTTTTTTTCATTTTTATTGTATACAAACAAAATTAAGAATTATTAAATTTGTAAAATTAAAGTAAAATATTATATAAATTTTAACTTAAACATTTTTTTGTGCATATTCGTTATTTAATTAGAGATTGTGATAAACTATTGGCGGGGGAAAAGGATAAATAACACATTTTTGAGACATGTACAATTTCACCAAAGATGCACATAAGCAAAGAAATTATATAAACAAAAAGAATTATACTTTAATTTTTTAACTTAAACATAAAATGAAAGCTTTAAAGCTCTTTGTTTCGATCTGATATTTCAATGTCTGTCGATGTGCTCTGTCCGGTTGTATCGTTTTCACTAAAACACAAAATATTAAAATAATAAAAAAATAAAATTAAAAACAAAATAACAAAAAAAAAAAAAAACATAAAATGAACGTGAGACAATGAGTCTAGTGAGCTGCGGGTTTTGGAAGAGGATATTTGTGAGAATTAGAATGGATCTGTTGATGAACACTTTTTATTTATATTTTGAGTAAAATGTGAATATTGATCGCATGATGATTGTGGTGGGTAGAATTTATTTTTATATATATAATGTATGTATGTATATTGTTAAAATATATTTAACAAGCATTCAAGCATTCACAAAAATAAGAGAGAATTTTCTACTTTTTCGAATCACTTAATCATTTTTAGATTAAATAGATGAAATTGAAAAGCATGAGTTTTTTTTATTTTTATTTTTAATGGACTTGGAATAGAAACTAGTTGCTAAAGAAGGCTGCTTTAAATTTTCTTAAACAAAGGAATGGTTTTTTTTTTTTTATTTTGTGGTTCATCATGCAACTTACCCATACAGTCTACTATCTCGAAATGTCCTTCTGTTATATAGGTATATGTTAATTCAACGATATATTTGACATTTGAATTTAAAAGGTGGACAAAAAAAGGTCAAATAATATATTTGATTTTCGTTTTTAGAAAGGAGATAGATCACTGTCTATATTAGTATATAGTTCTAAAACTCGCTATGACATTAATTGAAAAGGACCGGGAATATTTGAAAGAAGAAAACTAAATATTGTGTATCCGTGGTAGGTTGTGCTTCAAATATTAAGATAAATTTCTTTTGGTTACAAACAATTTGTGTGGTAATTATAAAATAAAGAATTTAATTTAAGGAAATTAAGAAGCAAATGAAAACTGAAAATTGATTTGAATATTGTATGTTTCTTTCATAAAGATCTAAATATTCTGTAGAATTAGTCACCTATGAGTATTAAGGCTCTTTTCACACTATTCGATTTATTTACGGTTATGATCGGACGGCAAAATTATTTTAGTGGCGTGAAGAATGGCATGGCCGTCCCTTGACACTGCAACCCACGGCACACAGTGGGACGAAACGGTAGATTTACTAGACATGGCATTTTCACGCAGTTATTTCCACTAAAAAATTTCACCGTGGATCATATTTTATGTACGCTGAATCGAATGGTGAAGTCTATTTGGCTATAGGAGCAACGCCAAAGAAGCTACAGCCCACAGAATATCCACCTTCGGTTTTATTTAGTTTTATATGAAATAATATTTCGTACGAATTGTAATAACTTTCAACTGTAATAAGCACTAATCAATTGTCTTTGAAACAAGCCTACATTAGTTGCTCTAAGTTTAATACACTAGAAGTTATGATTGAATAACTTGAATAACCTCTTTCTCCGAAGAAACTTTTTTAAGAACCCTGTAGCTCAGTGGGTGTTCAAGATAGACCCCCCTCCCATACGATTTTTTTCATAACATGAACCAATGAATCAGATCCCAAAGTATCTGTATCCCAAACCAGACCACTCTGTATACAGGCACTGCCTATGGTTTAATTTTATGATGGGAGGCACTTGTTCCAACATGAATAGCGGGCAGAGTCGGACCAAGTCGGATATAAATCTTTCGCATATTTTTCACTAAGTACCTAAAGTAGACCTATGAAGTCCGTTTTTCGGAACAACTCGGAACTTTTTTGTACGAGTTAAATTTCCCGAAAATACTGTCAAAAAAGACGTTATTTCCAACAACAAATTGCATGCCCTGGCTACTTAAGAACATAGAATGTTTCTTTTTCTTGACATTATTTACTACTAAACTATGTAAAATGAGAATATTAAAAAAAAGACTCAAACATTCTTCCCGACTTGATCATATTGCGATAAACGAAACCCAATTTATCACAAATTTTCGTTAAAATAATAGATTTTTATACTCGTTTTTGAGGTTGTTTATTGAAAAAACGTGTGGAAAAACGAGACCGTGGGTTCCAAAATTTAATTGATATGTCCACCAGTGGTCTATATAAGAGCTGTATATACTTTGGAAAGCCGTAGTAAATACATGCAATTTTGACCAATGTCGCGATTTTTACACCATTCGTCCCACTGTGTGGCGGCGGGCGCCCGGACGGCAACCGATAACTCTGTAGTGTACGTTACCCAATGTACGCTTTCACATTAGTCGGTTTTAAACCGTACGGTTAGTTGCCCTTGAGCCACTGAAGTTGCAGTTCGATTTAAATTTATTTATTAATTGTTATTGTAAATAACCGAAGATATCAATGCAGAAGTATTGATTACACTTGTGGAAGTCAGACCTTAGCTTTGGGACAAATCACTTGACATCTTCAAGGATAAAAGTTTGCGTAGAACTACACACATAATTTGATGCTCTTGATTATTTTTCAGTTTCAAGAGTAGATATAGTACAAGCACAGACAATACATTTTTGGCGCTGAAGGACATCGTTGAGTTTTTCATGTAATTCATTAAAGGAAGTTTGTAATGGACATTCGAAAATATGTAGTTAATAAACTTATTTTCATCTTTCCGTAGATTCTCAAATAAGGTAAAAAACAAGTCCACTTTCCCTCTCCTTTCATGTATAGGATGCACCCAAAATTTACGTTGGCGCTGTCGTCTCTTTCGTCGACGATTATACATATAACCATAGTGCAATAATTTGTTAACGATTCATTATGACTAAGCAGCACACCACTCAACCATAAACTGAGCTTGTGACGAAAAATACCGTGCATAAGCCGAATAGTCTGAAAAGAGCCTCAAGTTTGAAAAAATGTAAAAGCGCAGAATAACTGTAGAGACAATTAAATTTGTTTAACTACATATGTATTCATTTCACATGTTGCGTACTTTTATATAGAAAAAAAATGCAACAGTTGATTTTTCACAATTAAGGAGAACTTACGTAGAAATGCTTTTCTAGCTTAAAATAATTATTTTGATTTGTAAGTATCTGGCTTCGAGTTAAGTTTAAGCTTAAGGGTAGCCCAAGCTTTGACATCACATCAGAAGCTTGGTAAATGTTCTGTCCTCATTTTGAAAAAGGCTGTACTGAAACTATTCAGAAATTCTCATATGTCTGTATAAGCTGATCGATTTTAAAATTGGGTTCGACTGTTAAACACAAAGCCGTAAAATTAAAAATTTGTCCTGTAGCCTTTCGCATAAGCTAAGCATAGAAGTGACACTAATTTCACACGTTATTTCAACAAGTCAGAAATCACGGTATCTACCTGAATAACCGATTTAATATTTTTTAGTTGTCATTGAATATATATGTAAATGTATATTATTTGTTTTGAAATATTAATTTATTTTTATGTATCACGTGAGTATGTTCATATATATAAAAAAAATGATATAAAATGTTAAACAAAAGAAACATACCTTCCATTTCCGTGCCGGAATAATGCTAAAATTTCTTCAAATGTTTTATTTTTGGTCTCAGGAACCTTCTTATAGGTGAATATCCAAAATATGGCTAGAAATACGCTAAACGGCAAGAATGTATAATTTTCCAACGCAGTCTGTAAAATTAAATAATTAATTAGTTACATATAATTATTTAATTTATAAAAAAAAAAAAAACAATTGATATTTACCTTCATACTTGGGAAACCAATTCCGACGACAAAATTTGCCATCCAATTGACTAGAACTGCAATGGCCATTGCACTTGGCCGTGGGCCCTGTGAGAATAGCTCGGCAGTTATCATCCATGGTATTGAGCCTGGTCCAACGGCAAAGAAGACCACAAACGCTAGCGTCGACACCACAGACAGATATGACATCCAATCGATCATTTCCTGTACATAACCAAAAAACTCCTATACAAAAGGTGTAATAGCAGGGTCCCACTCGAATTTGGAGGCTTTTTTCTTTGTTTTTTTTTTTTATAATATTTACTTATATGCTTTGGTTTATATTATATATTGTGTGATAAATTTTTAAATAATATCGAAAAAGGGGAAAACTAAAGATAACTGAAATAAGGTACATCAGTTGGGTTTATTTTTTTTAAAAAAATTTGTGTATTGAAAGTAATTTTTTGCATTTTTTTTATTAAAATATCTGCACTGCAAGAGGTTGGATTTGATATTATAGTTTTTTTTCCGTGTACATTTTTAACAAAGAGGTACAGTCAGAGTCGAAAGTGAGAGCACTTAGTGCTTTATGCTAATAAATAATTATTTTTTTTATCTAAAGTACAAGTATATGGACGCGCAATAAAAAGTATGTATGGTATATCTATCAATCAAATACAATTTGAGTATTTCTTTAATTTTCATTCAGTAACACAAAAACAACAAGATCGTATGGAGTTATAAAGCAAACTAGCTGTTCCAGATGGCGTTAGGCAATAACGCCCAACGAAATAATGCCCAAATCGATTTGGAAATAATGCCCAAAAAAATGTCGAACAATTTGTTCTTGTATTTTAACAAGTGGAAATATTTGAAAAGTAAATAATGGCCGAAAAAGGAAATATCACCCAAAACTATTAAGACAAAATGAAATAACTAACACTCAAATAAAATTAAGAATCGCCCAATTGGTATTATTGTTGAGTAGTTTCTACTTAGAATGGTGCCTTTAAGTACAAAGTCATTGAAAAATGCAACCCACTCAAAGTTCGATGACAGATATTGCAAGCCTCTTCACAATTTTGAATAAACTGGACTTCACTAATAGTTTGATTGCTTTTTTTAATCAAACAACAAAAAAAATCGTACCAAACTAAATAATTCCCGCAGCGACCGCGTTCCCTGGCCGTCGGCGCGGCGCTCTATGTCGGCGTGTGACGCGAACGGTACGCGGCCGCGCGGCGCGGACAGGTCGCGCCCCCCTCGTTGTTCATTATTCACTAATTTGAGAAAAACATACGCATCGATCATTTCGCTTACTAAGATCTAAGATAGAAACCTAGGGAAAACAGAAAAATTCAACGCATTGAACCGTTTCTTGAAATACATATAAACATGTTTTGGACGATATAATAACGTCCAAAAATATGGAAATATCGCCCAATTTTTACAAAAACAAATCCCATTGCAATTTTTGGGCGATATTGCCTTTTTATAACTTGAGTGATATTGAGTTTTGGGCGTTAGCCAAAGTGTTTTTGGGATTTATTTCCATCTTGTTGTTTATTTTTGGGCATTAGGAATTTTTTTGGGCTCTATTTCCAATTCGATTTGGGCGTTATTGCCTAACGCCGTTCCAGATAGGGTGGTGCAAAAAAACGACGTCGGGAACATCTTTTATTGGAATTGATAACATGAGGTTGATCGAATATTTACCGGTAGGCTTGGTTCAGTTTAGCAATGATAGTTGTCCTGCTTTGGATAAAATGCAACTAATCGTATGACTGGTTGGATGTAGTTCAGCAGGAGCTTTGTGTATATGTGTTCATGAGTCTCGTAATGTCATCCATTTTCTTCATATTCTATATATGGTTCACAACACTGCTGAGAAGACAGGTAATGTGTTTTTGTCTTCAGTCTGCGCCATATGTAGGTTTATCTCGAACTCAAAAAATTTGGAAGAAATATTTTTTTCAAACTCTTAAGCATTGTTTTTTCTAAACATTTAATTTTCTCTCGCTGTCGTTTTAATTTACTTTTGTAACACTCCTCAAAAAAGAATGGTGTACCGATACTCCTTTTTTAAAGATTCTGACCCGCCAGTTGCGGGGGGCAACGCGACCTTAGATCTATTGTACGTCAGAGTCAGTTAAGGGAACCAGAAGATGCTCAACTCTTTTGAAGAAGTTGAGGATCTCACTGGAGCTAGGATTTATCTGTGGAAATGTTATCTCCGGAGGGCACAAAGTGCCATGCAGTCACATAGAATATGTTCCGCAGTTTCGTCGTCCTTCATGCAGAGACGACATTCAGTTTCCTGAATAAGACCTTTTTTTAGATGGTATTGAAGATCGAAACGCCCTGTTAGAAATCCCACTAATCTCTTCATATTATTTCTACTGAGGAGTAGGTGTTATATGGAGTTACTTTGGAAGGGTTTAATGGCTCTTTTAGCCTGAAGAAGACCCTGGGTATTTCCCAATAGGAAAAACACATGTTTGTTATATACGGCCTTAAGCCAACCCTGTAACATTAAAACAAGTGAAGTGTTATAAAATGGCTTCTTTCCTTTTACATCCTTTTTCCGTTTCTGAAGTTGCTGGTGAAAAGCGAGAATGAAGTTCTTCTTCTGACTTCAGTCAAGCCGACCACACGCCTCTCTCTAAGTATCTTATACTTATCCATTGAATTAAATATAGTTGTTTTATTACATTCTTAATTTATTTTATTATTAATGAATAAAGGATAATTAATTTAAAGTCGAAAGTTTTCCTTTTATTAAAGTAAAGAAAAACCTAACATTTGGCGACGAGGAAAAAAACGTCCACGTGTGTAAGTCAAAGTACGAAACAAAAAAAAAAAAAAAAAAAATGTCAAGATTAATCGGCTGTGTGGAGCCGTTCGTCAGCGGTGGAAATTTTTTGGCGTATGAAGATCGGGTTCGTCAATTCATTAAAGTCAACGACATCCAAGGAGAAGAAGCCCTTACGCCACTTTTTATCACCATCGCAGGAGCAGAAATTCACGAGCTCCTAATATCGCTAACAGTGCCAGATTTGCCCAGTGCAAAACCATTCGAAGAACTCATATCGCTTCTACGTGCTCATTTTGCTCCTAAGCATAATAAACGAGCAGAGCGATATAAATTTAACAAGCTGAAACAAGAGGAGGGTGAACCTATTAATGAATTTATTGTGCGTCTAAAGGCTCAAGCTCAGTTCTGTAATTTCGGGGATATCATCCCAGAAAAGGCTAAAGAAGACGTCCAAAAGTACAAAATTAAAATGTTAGACGATGTATTGAGTGATCGTTTTATAGTGGGATTAACATGTGAAAGAATCCAACAGGCTTTATTAGGTGAGGATAACCTTACTTTCGAAGAGTACACCACGAAAGCACTTAATATGGAGCTTTCGCAAAAAACAACAAAATCGTTACATTCCCCGCAAAATATACATGCCGTCTTTCAACAAAAGAACAATAAACACGTGCCGTCTAAAGCACACACAAATTCTTTGCCTAACAAGAAATTTAATCGTCATTCGTCAAGTACACACCAGCATCAAACGTCAAGTGGAAGCTACCAAAAAAATCGTCATGTATCACAGCTTTCATCATCGCAGCAGTCTTGTCATCGTTGTGGAAATAGTCATCACCAAGATAACTGCCCAGCTAAGAGAGAAAATTGGGAGTGTTTTACCTGCCACAAAATTGGTCACACGTCCAGAGTCTGCAGGTCCAAAAAGTCGCATGGTCAAAAAGGCGCAGTCAATGTCGTCAGTACAGAGAAAGAAAGAAGTCATCACCCAGAACCAGCAGAGTGTTCTCTGCTTATCAACAATGTAAGAACCGGTTTCGAGATCGATACCGGAGCCTCGGTAACTATTATGTCAGAGATACATTATTATGATTATTTTTCTAATATCAAACTAAAAAAGTCATGTAATAATTTGTGTACTGTTTTAGGTAATAAAATTGAAGAACTAGGCATTATGAGCGTTGCGGTGGAGTTTGGAGGTGGATGTTGGAATTGTGAAATAATTGTTGTCAAAGGAAGTTGGCCGAGAAAACCCTTGTTAGGAAGAGATTTACAGGATGTTTTGTTTCCAAACTGGCGCAAAATGTACTCGGAAAGTTTAACAGGTATGAACAGTGTAAAAAGTGAAGTTGTGTGTCCTATTTTAAAGTCGATTCAAGAAAAATACCCAAACATTGTTGATGACAAGAATAACGATCCAATTAAGGGTTTTACCGCGAATATCGTTTTAGATGGTTGTCAGAAACCAATTTTTCATTGTGCATACAGTGTACCATTCAAATTAAGGGATAGGGTAAAAGCCGAACTCAATCGTCTTGTGGAAGAAAAGATTTTAGAACCTATTAAATTTAGCCGATGGGCTACCCCTATCGTGATAGTTCCAAAAGCTAATGGTGAGTTACGGATTTGCATGGACTGCAAGGTGACCATCAACAAATGTATTTTGATGGAACATTACCCACTACCAAAAATGGATGAAATTTTCGCGGAGTTAGCCGATTGTGAAGTTTTTTGTGTCGTTGATTTAAGAGGAGCTTATCAACAATTGTCAGTCGACCAAAACTGTAAAGAACTTTTAGTGATAAATACTCTTATAGGACTTCTAGTGTATACACGTCTTCCATACGGTGTGTCTAGTGCTCCTTCCATTTTTCAATCCGTCATGGACCGAGTATTGTTGGGACTTAAATCTGTGTTTTGTTACTTAGATGATATTATCATCGGAGGCAAGACAAAAGATGAATGCTACCAAAAATTGCTTTTAGTGTTGTCACGTCTTAATAATCACAATATTAAAATCAACGTCGTAAAGTCCAAGTTTCTAGTTCCGTCTGTTAAATATCTCGGTCATGTGATATCGGGCAAGGGTATATGCCCAAATCCAGAAAAACTTGAAGCTATTCTTCAAGCTCCGGCGCCAACTAGCCTTAAACAGTTGCAGTCATATCTCGGGTTATTGAATTTTTATTCAAAATATATCCCTAACTTGTCGTCTAAATTACGTCCACTTTACGATCTCCTAGGTAACCAAAAATTTATTTGGAATTCAATTTGTCAAGAAACTTTTGACAAAAGTAAAACATTTTTAACTAATGAAAGTTTATTGGAGCTGTATGACCCCAATAAACCTATTGTGGTAACTACAGACGCATCACCTTATGGGGTGGGTGCAGTGCTTTTGCATGTAGTGAACGGTGCTGAAAAACCTGTGATGTTCGTGTCCAGCACACTTAATGAAGCTGAGCAAAACTATTCCCAGCTTCATCGCGAAGCATTAGCGATAATTTTTGCAGTAAAAAAGTTTCACATTTATATTTATGGACAAAAATTTACCTTATGCACTGACCACCAGGCTTTGCAAGAAATTTTCAGTCCAAAGAAAAATAATTCAGCCGTTTCGGTCTCTAGGCTTCAAAGATGGAGCATAATACTGTCGTCATATACTTATACTATAAAATATCGCAAAGGAAAGTCTTTGGCACCTGCTGATGCCTTATCAAGGTTACCATTAAATAAAAGCACAGAGGTTGAACAAATACCGATAAATCATTTCTCTGAAAGTGAAAGTCCTATGTGAAAAGTATCCGTCATACAACATCACATGGCTCATGACGATGAGCTAACAGAGGTGTATAAAATCTTGCTTGATAAAGAATATAAATATGAGTTTTCATCCAACCTGTTTAAAAAAATACACAATAATTTATCTACAGAGAATAAGTGTTTGTTTTATAGAAATCGTATTAAGATTCCTAAATGTTTAAGGAACTCTTGTCTAAAATTGCTTCACGAAAACCATTGTGGTATTAATCGAATGAAAATGATAGCTCGTTCATATGTGTGGTGGCCTCTAACTTTCTTTTAACGGGTACTCTGAAGGACTTGATTGCAGTAATGAAGTATTTCATTTTCATGAAAATATTTTGAAAATAACAGTTTTCCATTGGCTATATCGACCAATCGTTAAAACCAAAAACCGTTACAACCATTCATACAATCCACATCTGTTAAAATCAAAGAATGGTGTTGTTTTCTAAATAAAGTTAACACGCTTTGTCCATGGAATGGTGAGGTCATAGGACGATTTCTAAGAAAACATTTAGACTACAGACTTTCTATCGGCCGATAGTTTGGTTGGGTTGGGCTGGTTAGTGCCCACACTGGGCCGATTAAATAGACGGGTTGGTAATGAGTGCGCACACTAGACAAAAGTCGGCCTACTGTTCTTGAACGATTGGCTATTGCTAGTCGATAAATAGATTTTAAAAATGTCCAAAAAGTCCCTCAAAAAAATTTCATTACATTTATGACATAAACACTGTTTTCAATGGGTGTAGCGAAGCGCACCGGGTAACCACTAGTCATTAATAAAAACAATAAAAAGTATATTACTATGTATTTTTATGATGACTTCGTACATTAAACGGATGATCGTCGCAATAATTCAAGTGGGTCAAAATTAAAATGCCAAAGTTCTACAAGCCCCGTAAATCGCCGGCGGTTCTAGTGTTAAGGTCCGTCAGTGGACTCCAACTTATGATCCAAGAAAATTGAACCTACTACGATATCGGTGAGAAGTTCACAATTTGTTTGGTCAAAATAAATAAATTCCAAAAGTTATTAAATAAACATACATAAATGTATTACCCTAGGAAAATAAAATAATCTATTTTTATTTATTAGCAAAAAAACATGCTGTGCTTTCACTTTTGACTTTGTTTATATTTAATAGTTTTGTTAAAATATTTCTTATCTACAAACCATTGCAAGTTCATACTCTTTTCTTAGGGATGCAGCATACCATAGTTATTGCTTGCCTCTAGTCTGTTGTTAGATTAAGATTTTTGTTTTGTTTAACCTTTTTGAATTATGATCTCGTCAAGTTGAGACTTTAAGGTTACATTTTTTTTACACAAAAAAAAAAACAGTATTTTTTCTGAGCGAGTATATCAGTTGGTTCTAGTATTGACTGTTTTGCAAGTTTTTGTATATATATATTAATTTTATTTTTTTAAATTAATAGATAAATGCAATAATTAAAAAGAAAAAGAAAAATAAGAATGTGATTTTTTTGTTCTTCACTCGTGTTTAGAAGTGTTATGAACTAATTTAGTATTATATTTTTATTTTATTTTTGATAAGTTTTAGTTGGCAATAGCTCGCAGTGTGTTAAATTAGCTTAAAATGTTTTTTTTATTTTAATTTTTCGATTGTTTAGTGGTGAATAAATGTGAGTTAAGATTTAGTTGTATAGATACATGTGTAGTTTTTTTTTTAGATAGATTGAATGTGGTTCTAATTTTGCACTTTTGCTTAACTAAAAACTACATAAAAACTAAAGAAAAAAATATATGTTGTTTGTCAAAATTTAGTTGAATTATGTTGATTGTTTTTTTTTTTTTTTTTAAATGTTTTGTTTTTCCAACCCAGTGCAGAATGTATGCACAGTGCTTTTGATTTTATTTTTTGCAAAGACGCTGTACACAATTTTCCCGATGTTTGAAAGTAAAATGTTAACAAAATAATGGACAACACAAAAAACAAAAGTTAACAAAAAAATAGGAATACTGTAACCGGAATGAAATACCAATTATGAACCAAATGATGTGTTGAAATAAAAACTGATTTAAGAATGTGGTAATTTTTGTTTTACTTTTTAATTTATTGGTTGTTTTTGTATTTTACGGGACAAAAAGCCTGACAAATCGAGACAAGTTTTGTTTGGAAAGGGGCGAGACAGCTAAATAAATGAGTTTTTTTTTATTTTTAAAAATAGGCATGTATGTTTTTCTTTTGAAATATATATTCAGAATTTTTTGACCTAAGATGGTTTTGTTTTTTTTTTTTTTGCAAATATGTACAAACTTCAACAGAAATTTTAGAAATCTCATTCAGGGCTATTAAAGCAGTCGTGAGCCTTAAGCCTCGCCACCAACTGAGTTTTTAGTACTGTGCTAATTTAGTAAAATATATATATAGCTTCTTATTCCACAAAATCACTGTTCGATCATTTGGGGAAAGCTATGAACAAAAAAAAAAAACAATAATTTGCCGTTTTCGGAATGGATTTCTAATTTTTCTATTTTTGTTATATTAGTTTTTGGAATAAACAAACATTTTTTTTTCTTTTTTACTCTACCTTCTTAAGTCTAACTGCTTATTTCAAAAGATGAAACAAAAAGCTTTTAAGTGTCTTAATTTTTTAAAGCCAATTTTTTTGTGTTTTTTTAAGAAATATTTTTTTAAATTACTAAGTAAACTCATTTATTTAGCACCTTAAACCTAATAACAACACCAATAACTACAAATAAAAGCAATGAACTAAAAAGCATTTTAAAACACATCATACACAAAAAACTTGAGTTGACTAGTTAAAAAAAATTAAAGCATTTTAAATACATATATCGAAGCTTATAGCAGTTATAAGCGTATTGTTGTATTTTAATTTAAAAAAAATTGTTTTGTGCAGTATATGTGAGTAATATTTGTGAAAAATTAGTGTTTCAATATATACAGAAAGCAGGGTTTATATAAAATAAACAGAAACGACTAACAAAATTCATCACATATTTATTGTTAATAATTATTGAATTATCACAAACTTATTCATTCCAAAAATGTAGACAAAAAAATAGTTACTGAAGCTTTTCTTCACACGATAAGATGTGAATTAAGTTTCAGTTTCAAATGTTTAAAATTGAACATGCATGAGTGCCTAGACATCATATCAATCAATATTCGTTATAAAAATAACCAAATCATTTTCACAAAAAACTGCAAATTTCAAAATATTTTTTTTTCGTTTTCATTCAACCAAAAGTATTGTACATCTCTTCAAACACATTACATACGAGTATTTGAAATAAAATAAATTTAATACAAACCGTTTTGATCCTTGGGACTTTCTTACCAAATTGTTAAAGACAATTTTATTATAGAGATTTGTACTTGCCTTGATTAAAAATGAAATCGTTATGAATATCGAGAATATGAACATTCCACCTAAACCGTAAAGATGGAGAGTTCGTCGACCGGTGCGGTCCATAAGGGGGATGGATACTAAAGTCATTACAACCTGGAAATAAATATTTTATTTTTGCAATTTAATGAGTGTGAACAAGAAAACTTTAATGAAATACTAGTGTGGCGTAAATAACCAAAATGTATGAAAAAAAAAGTTGCGTATACGCCCTACCACGTTTGTTTTAATTTTCTGCAGCCCAAGAATAGGCTACAAAAGAGTTGGAATCACTCAGAAAGTTATACTTGTGCTAGTTACTTTATTGATGTTTAAGGTTGAATGTGTTACCGAATGTAAAGTTTCATCTGTGCCGAAGACGACTAGACACAGCAGGGTTATATTTCATGACTTTTTAAGACTTAAAGGGATGATTTCGAAAACAGTGGATTTTGAACTCTTTTCAGAATTTATGCAAACTTCTGGATCTAATTTTTTATTGACTTCGTTCTAATCTTAAATGGAATAAAAAAAACAGACCGATAGACATGTTATGCAAAATTAAATGTACCCAGTTGAGTGTGAATCTGAAGACCGTCGGAATTGAAAGTACATACTCTTGCGTGCGACGGTTTAATTTTTTTTTTCAACTTTGAATCTCATCAGGACAACAGCTGCTGGGACTGAGAACACTCAAATTTGGGGATAGCACATCTTAGCTAAAATAATATCTAAACTCAAAAACTTACCATAATAGCACCAATGCCGATTGTTGCAAATTTGGCGCTCTCCTCTGTTAGGCCCGAACTCATAAATAGCGACGTTGAATAATAAAATACTGCATTGATACCGCTAAATTGTTGACTAAGCTGCATAACAATTCCAATAACAAGTGGAGGCCTAAGAGTGGGCGAACAAATTAACTCCATAGTTGTCATATGACTTTCGGCCTGTTGTGCCCGTTCTTCGGCACGCATCTCTTCGATATCTTCTTCCACAGAGCTCGATGCACGCAATCTCCGGAGGGCTTTAAAATTGAAAACCAAAATGTATATAGTACATGCATTTCGTTTTAATATAACTTAAAAAAAAAAATACCTTTACGAGCCTCCTCCTCCCATTGTTTTGTTATAAGAAGATATCGTGGTGATTCCGGACAAACCGGTAACAATATCAACTGTAATATTGCTGGACATATGGCTAAGCCAAGTAGAACGGGCCAGCCCTCATTGGTTCCTAAAATTTGTTCTATTCCCAGCACTTGGGATAATAGTAAACCTACTGTCACAGCCAATTGATTTACAGTACCTAAGCCACCGCGTAGATTAAGTGGCGCTATTTCAGAGATGTACATTGGCACCAAAGATGTGTTTAAACCTGGAGAAAAAATGATAGACCAATCAGAATATAGTTGGATGGCGGGGTGTCCATTTTTTGTAATAAATACTACTTACCACAATTAACACCAATAATAAATCGGCCGAGGAATAACATTTCATAGGAATGACTGACTTTGGTAAATCCCATTAGGCAAGCTCCCGATATGCCAAGAACGTTGTTTAGTAACAGTCCCCCTTTCCTGAAAATAAGAGGTTGTTTTTTATTAGAGGGGTTTACATGGTATTTAGGAGCAAATTAATAGTGTAGAGTGAAAGGGTATAAGTGGATGCACTATTAGCATGGGCAGTGGCGTTTCATCACTTTCCATACTGGCAAGTTCGGTGACTAGTTATAGAGACACTTTGAAGTTAACCCTCTAGTGCCCAAGAGTGCCTCTAGGCACACTTCTGTAAAAAATATTTTAATAGTTTTTATCCGTTTTTGCCCAATACAGCCTTTTGGCATGATTTCATTATTTTATTTAAAAAACAACTTATTAAATGTTGTTTTGAATTCTTAATATTGGAGTCGTGTTTTTCACTTTTAAATTCGTTTATAGCAGTTTTTATATTAGTACCATCAAGATTTTCAATAATTAAATTGGGAAGTAGAGGGTTAAGCAGAAACTTCGATTTCTTTAAATCCCAGGGTAAATTAGTTTGATATATGTATTTGTGCCCAGGAATGCTGTATCGGATACAGATTCCTTGTATAACTTTAAATAGCTCTTCTGCCATCTCCCAGACAAGTAAATGTGTCACAGGACCCCGACCGGGCTCAGGTGGTATTTGTGAGCTATGATTAAGTTTTGGATGACCAAATTATTTTTAAAAGTTTCAAAAGTACACATCAAGGTCTCAAGTACGATCTAAGATTTCTTTCAACTTGCCCCACTATCAAAAAAGGAAGAAGATAGTTTTGTCACTTCTGCTAGAGTTGGAGATAAGTCTTACGTACCTATGTAAGAGTACCGGCAAATAAGTAGCTTGTGGCCACGGTCTTTGCACAGTACAATCCAGATCTGGAACCGAAAGTCGTCTTCGACTCATTCATAAATAAGACTCGGTCGAGATTGGATGGAAAGGACTAAGGGTTTCCCTGTTGTTCCTAAGGGGATTGACTACTAACCCATGAGTCATGAATAAGCTCTTTGAAAAGATTGTTGTTGTTCTTGTTATTCGATGCAGGTGAGGATAGGAAAGCAGCAACCAGGTTATGAATCTTAGATCTCCAGAAAGGGCAGCCTAGTGTAGTATGTGTAGTATTTATAAAAATCCTTGTCAAATGAATCAAACTGGCTGTAAGTATTTAATGCTACGCTCTATAAAAAGTGATTATAGAAGATAGATTGAAGCACACGAGTATCAATGTTGTTGACAAATGCGTAGCAGTCAATCACGTTTGTTTAATTTAAAAATATTGCCAAGGTGCACAGTAAATAATTTTCATATTCACACTGTGATAAAAAATTCGCCTGTTCTTATTCACATACAACAATCTGCTCATGCCTTCCCTGGCATACTGCGGGAACTCTATAAATATTTGTGTCAAATATCACCCTCCCGGAACATTATTCATCACTTCTATCCCAGGATAATAGGTGATATATTGAGTCCTTCATACATACCTACATATACAGTTTACATTCATGTTTTTTTTTTCTTAAACAAAAAAAAAACTCACCGTCCAAATCGATTTGCCATCCATCCACCGCTGAATCCACCCAGCATACCACCGATGGCGAATATCGATACTGCCACCGAATACAATTGCTGTATGAATTCCTCGCTAATGTCCTCCCCATATCGATCCTTGTACACATCCTTCATGAAATTCTCAATATTCTTTTCTGGTGCATTTATCACTCCCGTATTGTAGCCAAACTGGAGCATTCCCAAGACGGCCGAGAATATCGAGTACGTCAAAAAGAACGTGAGTCCCTGTAAATGATGGAAAATTAATTTCTCTCGCTTTTGGTTTGGTTATTTTCAGGATCAATTAAAAGTTGTTTTTTTTTATAAAAAAAATTACGTTCGTATTTTAAATTCAATTTATTTAATCGAAATAAGTAAAAGTTAAATAAAATACAAAATGCTGATTGGGGTGCATAAATAAAAAAGAAAAGCATTTTTAACCGAAAAGTAAAGAGGAAAATATATAAAAAAGAATATGTTCGTAATGTGTCAAAGGATACAATATTACTGTTAATTATGGCAACAATTTGAAAATTTCATTGGGGGAAACATCAACGACGACATCGGAAACTAATTAAAATTAATTTGTATAGTTGTTGGAGTTCGATGTGAGGTAGATACGAGTATATCACATTGTTAAAGGTTAATTCTTTAATATTAATTGGAATTTATAAGGTGCAAGTGTATATGGATCCATCAGTGACCCGTTCTTTAGGATTGCAGGAATCTTTAGTCTGCAGTTTTTGACAGCCCATTTTGACATACTAATACTGATAACACCTCAACTCAAGTAAATGATATTTTACATTGAGTACTAAGCATTGACCTTTGTAATTTTCGCGTGGTATACGATTTCCTCATCTGCGCAATGGAAAAAAATCGCGAATAGCAAAATAATGTCATAAATAGTTCTTTTTACGGTTCCGTACCCATATGGTATTAGGGTTCCGTACCCATATGGTAATACGGAACCATTATAAGTTCGCTCTAACTCAAAAATGTCTGTTACGATAAAAACATCAAGAACCGTTCTTCCTAGAAACTTGAAATTTGGTACACTTATACATTACGGTGGTCCACATACATGGACAACATATTACTCAAAAATGTTGTGAAACAACTATACAGGGTGGGTAAAATATAATCTTAAAAAAAATAATTTCCGAAAAATATATCATGTGGGATATCATTCGAAAGGGCTCGAAACAAAGATTCCAAAAATGTTTTTCTTTGAAACTTTCGGAGTTATTGCCAAAACTGTGTGAAAAATATCATAAAAATAGCCCCCTACGGTTTTCTCGGAAACTACTGAAGTCAGAAATATGAAAAAATCACAGTTGGTAGATAATTAACTATATTTTTAAAGATAACTTAGCGAATCTCGTAAGTTGTATAGTTTTTGAGAAATTCACGTCGAAAAATTCAATTTCTTAACCGATTAACTCGTAAACTACTGGACCAATTTTGAAGAAATTACCACTATTCTATTAACAAAAATTTTGAGAAAATTAAACGCTATCCAAAACTGTGCTGCTATACAAATAAATAAAAAAAATAAAAATACGGATTTTGCGAGGAAACGAACCTGGGACCCCTGAACTCAGTAGTACAGCGCAAAAAAGGCTTATTGGATGCGCTACACACTCAGTCGCGTTTTTAATGTTTATCGAATTTCTCATAGTGAGTAATATTACTTATTATAAGTTGGTAAAGTGAATATAGAGGTGGGTCGTTTAAGTTTATTGTGTTAACGAAACGAAACAGTTATTTAATCAAAATATAACTATGTAGTATTAAAACTACGGAACCCTTTGAGCGCGAGTCTGACTCGCACCTGGCCGGTTTTTTTTGTGATGAGATTGAGAAATTAATGCACAAATTCGATTGAACCGGGCCAATTGGATGTGCAAGGAAAGCGCATCCTCTTAGTGACTTTTACTTTACCTGGGCCTGCTTCTCGCAACCATTTGTGTGTCCGTGTTAGTTTTTTGCCGACTCCGAACGGCGAGTTGAGAAGCTCATTGACAAATAATACTCCTTGATTGCTTGTCAGACATTCGAAAGAGGTGGCACCGTGAAAAAAACTTTTAGGTGTTGAGCCCGGGTATCATTGTGTAGTAGTCCAACGCACATACCACTGTACTACGGTGCTCACATAGTATTTCTCGTAATGATAGTGTTCTTGAAATTCGAAATTCGACTTTGTTCTTAATAATTGGACCTTTCCATCAGTTTCACGCAGGACTTTGTGATGGGGTGTTAAGCAACCACCAAGATGGCAATTTTTTGAGAAAAATCATTGATTAGGCTGGCTTTTACTAAATGGCTACGTAAACAAAGAGTTTTGTTGGGCTGGAGGTCTAAAAATCAACGGACACCCAGGTGCTCCTGTAACTGTCAATAGGAAGGTTACTGAACCATGATAACAAGACAAAAGTCACCTGCAACAGAGTGCCATTTGACAAATATCATTTTTCATGTTTGATGTCATCATCTCATTATTGTATTTTAAAAAGTTTAACAAAAACACTTGAATAATTGTTGATTAACAGTTGAATAATTTACAAAGACAAGGTTCTTCTTCAGAACAACACTCTCCTTGGCCTTTCTACCATGCATTTGTTGGCTACCAATGATTACATTTTATTAAACTGTTGCATCATACTTAATTTAATTTAGGTAAAAGGTCACCTATATTCGAGCTAAACGCTGTTTACAGGTCATAAACTCATTTGGTAAGCAACAAAATTAAATCATATTGCAACCAAACTTCGAGTCCCATTCAACTGACCGTAGAGTTGTCACTTCATTCAATGTACGACATAGTGGTGTGGTTGCCTTCCATAACTATATCATCTCCACAATATTCAAAAATACACACATAATGCAGGTACATAATTTTTTTAGCTCCGTTTCGGAGAATAAATTGAAAATTTCAGGAATTTCATTAAAATAATAAATGAAGAAACAATTAAGTGAAATTAATATACCAACGGAAAATCACTCATTTGTATATTAAAAATTAAGTGAGATTAAATAAATAAAAAAAAAAGAGCAAACAATTTATGTCAACGGAAAAAAAAACAATTTTATTATATTAAAAAAAAATACATAATATAATATTATCTACAAAAATAAATCAAATAAATTAATTTTGTCTTTCGTGTTTTTTTTGCGTATTTTTTTTTGTCATTATTTTTTGGAAAGTGTGAGAAGAAAAAATGTTAAATATATTTAATTACACAACATGGCAAATAATTTAAGCTACAAACTTGTTCTAAAAGTCTTAGCTTCCGCCTGTGTGTGTGCTCCTCCAGTCGATCCACATATTCGCGGAGTTCTTCAATTTCCTCTTTAACTTGTTGCACTGTATCCAATTCATGTTTGATTGCTACCATATCACGTTTCACCTTGAGACAGAAAAATTAAAATAAAGATGCAACTAAGAAATGTTTAAACTCACCTCTGAAACTTCACTCTGGCAACTCTCAACGGATTTCGTTAGCTCCTGCAGCTGTGTTCGTATTTCACACAAGGCGACTGTCGTCTCCAGGTGTCGATCGCCCCGCTGTAACTCATCCAGTTTCGCTGATAGATTCATGCTCATCACGCTAACTTGCTTTTGCAAACTATGTAAGTTCAGATGGTACGCACATTAAAACAATAAAAAAAACTCCCATTATTATCTTTAAATATTCCTCAATAGAAAAAAAAAAAACAACTTTCAACTTTATTCAACTAAAGAAAAAAGAAACAGACTCAAATTTATTGCAAATAATACGTAATGAAGTTACATCATGAATAAATGTATTTAATGTATCCGAGAGTAGACCTCGCTTATATTTCACACAAAAAAAAAGGAGAAAACCAACGAAAAATAAAGCTCAAAAGTGTAATAAGCCTTCTAGCATACTTTCTACGTGGAAAATCCTACTTCCTACAGAGAGAGAACAAGGATATACGAGTACTTAGCTTATTGCAACAGGCAAACAAATTCGAGACTAGTGTATATTGTGTATGAGTAGATACTCGTATGTATGTATTAGAAGATTGGATAAAAATCAGCAATAGCAACGCGGAGAGTTTAAAAATTATTTATGTTAAAAATTGAAAATAAGAAAATTGCGAGGAAATGGAAAAATGATAGAAAATGCCATGCAAATTACTAAAGATGAGAAATAAAATGCATTAATGCAATCATGGAGGCGCTGTAAGATTGTGATTTCGCTTCGACGGAAGCCAGCTACATTATCCTGTTGGATGTAATTTACTCATATATAGTGCCATGTATCTTTGACTATGTTTTCCCTATTTAAAATTATGTGGAAGTTGATGATTTTTTATAGTCCTGTCTGTACCTGTAGTTTTCTGATTTTTTTTTCCCCTATCACAGTAATGCATTGCAGTCGTGTAAAATTAATGGCATCGCATATAGGTTCACACACAGAGAGAGGGAAAAAAACTAAATACAAGAGATGTGTTAACGCAAAAGGAGCCTTTTGTCCTTTCATCAGCTCTAGAGTATATGAAACCGCTTTGTACATTTACAAATATATGAGTGCTGGAAAAGCACCCCTCCTTTCCGACACTATTGTGGTATAATTTATTAGTACCGGAGGAGTTGATTTTTCTGCTCTCTTATGAACGTTATTTGTAATGGGGCGAGATAATTTTGTGAAAATATAATGATTTATATAACATAAAGAGTGGGAATGGTGAACAATAGAGCCGCACAAATGGGGGGACGACAAAACATCACCCCAGCCGGTAGTTTATAGTGTCTCCTTATCACATTAATTACATCTAAATATGATATACTGGGTCAATTGAAGGAATCCAAATACATATGTACATATGTGGTTTAAAGTTATGAGTATTTTTGTGAAGAAAACACTCAATACAATAGTATATGTGTGTAGGGGAGGGGGTAATTTAAACGTTTATAATTCGCAGCAGGTTTAAGTTTTCATCTTTTAGTGTGAGAACGAAAGTAGAAGAGCTAAATATTAGAAATAAAAGCTCTATTGGCTGTTTGGATATAGTTAAGAAGTGTCCATTGAGAATAAAATCTTAATATATAATTATATACTAAAACCTATTTTATCTAATTATTGGGTTGTACAAATAAAACAAATGTACAATAATTTCGAAACAAAGTCCTTCGAGGAATAGAAAATGCCCCATGGTTTATTAGAAATAATAACTTGCATCGTGATTTACAGATTGATCATTTTACGGAAGAATTTAAAAAGAACGCAATCCGTCACAACGTGCGCCTGCAGATGCATATATTAATTCTGAGGTAGAAGACGTCTTAAATGTACGATATATGTAATATTCGTAGATTAAGAAGAACTAAACCTCACGTACTTGTAATCTGACAATTATGAGAACCAGTTTTAAAACTATAATACATTCTCACACGCAACTGAACGTTGAAACTATAATCATTTTTCGATCTTTCTCTGATTGGTCTTGATTTGGGAGGTGTATTTGGTGCGGTTAGAGTCCCACACTACTCTGGGATCCAACCCCCCAGTGTCTTCCAGGATTTTCACCTTCATTAAAAACAATGAAAAAAAATCGCATGATCTCTCCTCAGATCTTCGAAATTCGAAAAAAAAAATTAAATTAGACAAAGCGAGTATTACAAAGTGTATAAAGGCGACGAAGACCAATACTCCGCTGTTAGGCAGAATGAACCATTCAATTTAGATGATGATAGCCAAGACTCCCATCCACCTGATCAAAATAAAGTGAGGATAGCAATATCCTTAGCTTAAGTCCAACAAGGCTGCTGGATCTTACGGTTATTTAAAGTAGCTGGAGATGACTTGATAGTGAGCATACATCAACTCATCTAAGATTTAGTTAGATGAAAGTGTGCCAGATGAATGGAATCTCAGCATCGTTCGCCCGATCCACAAGAAAGGAGAGCCCCCCACAACAGCTCCAATTACAGAGGCATCAGTCTCCTTAATATTGAATATAAGATCCTATCTGCCATATTGTGTGAACGCCTGAAACCCTTCGTCAATAACCTGATTGACCCCTATCAGTGAGGTTTCAGGTCAGGAAAATCCACCATAGACCAAATTTTTCAGGCAGATCCTGGAAAAAACCCAAGAAGTCCAAATCGATACCCACCACCTGTTAATCAATTTCAAGGCCGCCTGACTTTTGACATCCAGATGACGATGAAGAAAACTCACTACTCCATCAAGGTCGTAAATGACCTCACCGAGACCTTCAATGTCAAAAAACGATTCAGACAAGATGAATGTCATGCGATTTTCTTTTTCTTTCAATGGAAAGAATTGTTCGAAACTTACAAGTCAACAACACACAAGGAACGATCTTTCAAAAGACCGGTCAACTGCTTGCATACGCCGACGATATTGACATTATTGGTAGAACACAGCGAGCTACTTTTTGGGCCAAGAAGGCAATTGAGTAGTAAAGCCCTTACCAGATCAACTAAGGAGACCCTTATCATTCCAGTCTTACTATATGGAGCTGAAGCATGGACTTTATCAAAAGCGGATGAAGATATCCTTGGTCGCTTCGGTCCCGTTTGAGTTGACGGGTTTTGGAGGAGAAAATTCAACCACGAACTGTACGAGCTATACAGCGACATCGAACTGGTCAAAGAATTGGGCATTGAACGTTAAAGATGGCTAGGACATGTTGAGCGTATGGACATCAACGCCCCGGTTCGGAGCAGCGGACGACCTCGCCTAAGGTGGCACGCATAAGTTGAACCAGACCTCAACCAACTTGGAGTGCGCAACTGGAGGCAGTTAGCTAGGGACCGGGCTAACTGGAAGTGGTTGTTGGTTGAGGCCTTAGTCCACCCCGGACTGTAGCGCCACGTAAGAAGAAGAAGAAGAAGAAGAGTATAGGTATTAAAACATAGGCACCGCGGCTCAGTAGGCATTGTGTTGGACTATTGAACGTGAAGTCACATGTTCGAATGTTCGAAAAACATTGAAGTAATAATAATAATAATAATAATATTGGACATTGCCAATTGTTTATTTTTAAATTTGTTATTAAAACTTAGTTATGAACATCAGGGATGCAGTTGACGCATTTTCGAGATCTTTAAAGAAGCTGAAGAAGAAAATGTTGCCATTTACAAGATGTCTTTTTTGGATTACCATTTCCTATTTCACAAAAATTCACTGTCATTTGTAAACAATCAAAATCATGCACTTCTAGGTAGTACATTCTGTATAGGTATTTATACGTGATGCTTTCCCCACCCACAAAATTGCAAATGTGCTAAATGTGCAGCAGGGGAAGGCTGCATCTACCTTCGAATAGAAAATAATCCAATTTATATACTCGCACCTAGCTCATGTTCATCAATTGACCCACTCTGTGTGAGAACATTTTTGATCATATTTCATTGTCAATCATCACATAAATGTCATCAGATATAATCAAAAAACCTTCTCACCTTCCACCCCCTATGCATCCGAAAAACAATAAATTTGAACACCTTCCCTGTCACCTCGCAAAAAATAAAGCTACACCAGATACGGTGCATGAGTGAGATATTTCTCGATGAAAATTCAGGCACCATATCTAAATTGTATCCCTTTTCGTGTGGCTGCATTTTTCCCAACCACTCACATTGAATTTATAGTCGAAAGGTTCAGTACAATAGCTGTGGATGCGGAGTAAGCGGGTGTGTGCATGTGTATAGAAAAAGTCCTATTTCGTCTATTTATCACTGTTACCACAATTGTTCTTCAGCATCCTTTACATACAGAGAGCACCTCTAACACAATTTCCAATTGCAATTTCTCCTTCCTCTTATCACACACACACATTGTGTACTAAAAAAAAAAAAAAACTAATGATAAGGACGAGAAGGATACATCTCAGGCTCAGCCATGTTTTTCTGTGCACAGAATTGAATGCAGCTCATATTTTGAGTGCAAAAATATGCAACTGCAAAGCATCTTTATGGGTTTACTGCTAAAGAATAAGGAAGGACGAGTGAAAAAAATACAAAAACAGTAAAACATCCTTAATGCATGAGAGGGATTCACATGAGCATATTATAAATCCTGTATGCGAAAGAGGAATATTCCTCCTTTTGTTTTGTTTTGTAGAATTAAGCATATTCATTGCGAGCTGCTTTCAGTCGTATCCGTAAATCTGGTCTACCCACAAGCGTGGTTTATTTAAGCTACCCGGCGGGATATGGTACAGCTAACAGTGGTTGTGAAAGGATCCAAGTATTCTTTTTTAAACGTTTAAGAGGTTGATTGGATTTGCTTTTAAAGAGACTTAATGTTGATTTCATTTAAAACCTTTGATATTACGAAACAAGATTAGGAGATTTTTTAAATGCATTTTTATTTACTCTATCATTCATATTAAAATGTCCACTTCCCACTGTACTAATTTTTTTATTGCTGGTAATAGAAGAGAAATTATGACGACAAAAGAGTAGAGATGTCCTTCAGTATATGTATATCACGCACTTGTGTATACACTACACCACAAACTCGAGTTATTATAAACTATTCAACAATTCTCTTGAGATACACATGTACTCGTATGCCACCCACAATTCTCCTTTAAGGAGGCTCACAGCCACCACTCCCTGCTGGATGACAGGGCGAACAATTACACGCTTCAAGTTTTGGGTGGTGGTTTCAATGGAGGCACTATTCAAGTTAGTCAGGCGGGCGTCATTTGGGAACAATTTATTATGGCCTCCATGTGTGTGTATGCCCGTGAAACATATTTAACAGATGCCATCTGTTATGTATGATCAAGATACGAGTATCTATAACCACACAGAAACCGCTGCCTGCCACCCTGACAAGAAGGCCCACAGCACCACAAGAAGCACTGAAAAGCAATCGTGGTTGTGCTGCTGCCAAACCGCCTGCAGTCATCCATTTTGTGAATGCTTAAGGAGGGGGGGGGGGGGGGGGGGGTCCTTTTTTAGCAAATCAACTTTATTCTCTAAGACGGCTTTTCAAGTTTTCATAAAGATTTTCCTTTTTTTGTATCCACTCTTACTCGCACATATGATTATTTTTATTTAAGAGAACCGAAAGGACATAAGAAAACGCGACTTTGTTTATGTGTATTCACTAGAGACACGAGTCATTGTGATTATTTCAATGCAATATCCTGGTGATGTCGTTCTACGAGCAGCAACAGTACGTCGTATCGTAAGGCCTTTTCGAATAGTTCTTAGATATCCTTTGTGTGTGTCTATTCTATAGCGCGCTTGTCGTCCTTCTTCGAGTGACAGAATTATAGTTTCTTTGTTTTGTTACCATTTGCTTGTTTTTTCTCATAATGAAAATGAAAAAAAAAACAAAAAACCTCTTATAATCAATCAGCGGCCAAGTATAATTATGCCAAAGACTCGCAGACTCGTAGACTCGTTTGCTTTAAGGATTTTTTGTATGCACGCGAGGGTGAGTTATTAGAATGTACGTTTATGTCACATTTGAAGGTTTTTTTTGTGTGAAAAGGTTTTCTCAAGGATCTAAGAAATTAAATGGGCGTCATGTGCATACGTGTTTCGTATCTTAAAACTTGTCAACTTTCTCTGCTAACTAAAATTCGGTAACGACGTTTTGGGATGTCTGCACAATACTTTCCATGATCCAATATTCTTGTGCTAAGACATGATAGATCTATCACTTTGACGTAGCTGTTTAGAGGAACATTTTTAGGATGCAAATAATAAGTGAGCACCTTGGCGTAGTGGTAAGTAAAGATGTAATTCAGCCGGATACCGGATACCGGATATTCGACATGTAATAAGGCCGGATAGCCGGATATTCAGCGGCCGGATATCTGGCCGAACGTCATGCGTACTGTGATGGATACATTCATGTTTAAACCCACAAAAAGATCAAAATGATCGAAATAACTTACAAATAAGAACTCGGCCATCCCGTTAACAGGATGTGAAGTAGATGACTGAAATGAAATGTGCGGTGAAAAGATTTACTGCTAAAACGAAGTCGCGGAAATTTAGTGAACGTGATCGGAGTAGGAGACTCCACTCATGATACTTGTTGGGACTGTTTTCGAGGTGTCGGAAGACAATAGTCAAAATGAAGATTCAAAGAAAAGTGGCACAGCCAACAAGCTGGACTTCTATTTTAAAACAGTTCGGCTTGATCGGAATAGTGATTGTTAAGTTTGGTGATCAGTTAATACCCAACTATTCCCAAATTTGTCTAAATTTGCCAAGATTTATCTTTCAACTCCGTAAGACTATTTTCGGTAGCAGGCATCGTTAACGAAAAGAAATAAACCTAATAAACGATATTACCTTTCAATGTAAAAAAATAAAACTTTTAAACTGTGTTTTTGGATGTTTTCTTTTTTTTTCTTAACTTTTTTACCTTGTACCTACTATCCGGCTACCAGCCGGATACCAAGAGACTATTCGGCGATGTGCCAGATATAAAAAAAAGATAGGCCGGATACTGGATACTAACCGGATATCCGTTACATCTCTAGTGGTAAGTGCGTTGGACTACTACAAAATGCTGTTCGGGTTCAATCCCAGCAAACACCTAAAATATTTGTTTGCACGAAGCCAATGTCTGACAAGCATTCAAAGAGTATTATTTGTCATAAGGAGCTTCTCAACTCGCCGTTCGGATTCGGCAAAAAACGGTAGGGACCTACCATCTGTATAAAAATATAAAACACACACAAACAAATTGTTGCGAGAAGCAGGCCCTGGTTCACCCCGAACTGTAGCGCCACCTAAAGAAATAGAAAGAAATAATGAGTGAAATCCTGACAGATATCGAATGAGCTATCATGCCAAATACTGGGTAAATTCCAACGTCAAGCTAAAAAAAACTCATCAACCTAGTTACTTGAACTAAGCAAAAGAAGAACTAACGATTTTACCGAGACATTGGTCACTCAGATACTATACCCCCCAAAAGAAATAGGACTATACGAAGACGATTCCTGTCTACTCAACGGTGAAGAGGAGTGACGCCGGAATAGAGCTCTGTAAATGTTACAAGGGGCAAAAGGTAAAGTTATGACCTTGAACTCGGACGAGGTTTGGAATTTAGAACCCAGAGCCTAGCCTAGTATACCTAGGTTTATCATGAGTCTTGATCTTATCGTTTGAAAAACGGCTGTGACAGATAGACAATGAAGTTTTTGTAAAGCATGTTTTTCTTTGTTAGCCCACTGAATAAATCAAAATGACTGCCTTTTATTGTTTTTTTTTTTTTTTTTTTTATGTACGTGAATAGTTTGAGAGCCATCTAACGAAGAGAAAAGTGCAATCACGTATTGAAAGACTTCCACATAGTTATCATACCCCGAAGCGGCTATTTTATAGCATAGCTGAACAAATCGTACATCCGAGAGTGAACCTCAGATAAAGTCCGTGCAAGACTACAAACCCTTACAATTCCATTAAATGGTTAAGGGTCATATGTACATACGTCTAATTAAACACGAAAAAAATAATAACAAAGCAAATCACAGCGAGTCACACTCCACCCCAATCTAGTTCAATTTCTAGGTCATTTTTATCTCAGTCATAACACAGTCTAAGTAACTGCTCCTTGAACCTCCTACAAGTGTATACACAATACACACACACACTTGAGACTCAATGAGTAATGGCCGCAACATACAATTCTCCATCGTCTCATTTTATTGTATTGCTCATAATGTTGTACGGAAACACAAGTATGTACGAGTTTGATCGAAAGGGAGAGTTATTGTTTAGAACTAGTCTAAGTAGCACTACTACCCTTTTTTTCCTTTTTGAGTGTTTTCCTTTAACCGCTGTCCCTTAACCTATTCCATAGTGTTTGTGTTTGTGTGTGTGTGTTTATGTAGTACTTAAATGAATTGTAGTTTATTTCGATTACTTGACTTAAGCACTTTAGTCTGCGTGCACGAACTTCGATATATGTACATATGTATGTATGTATATTTTTTCTGCTTATATTTTGTGTGTATGGGTGGAAATAAATGTGGGGGTGGAGGGGGAATAACTACATAATACGCGTTACAACATTTTCATATTCGATTTGTTATATTTCACTTGACATATGACATTCACCAACTCTGCGCTGAAAATAGAACTACAACTCGACTCGATTTCATTTAGTGACGTTTTCACTTAACTATATTTTCTTTTTTTATTTTTACTTAAAATGGAAAAGCAAATTATGTAAGAACTCATATTTTGTAAGTGGAACTGAAAAAATAGTGGACGAGACAGAAACTACAAAGGTCCTTGTTTTGAAATTGAGAGACAAAAGCATGATTTGGTGAAGAGGCCATTTTATGCCAGTTTTTGATTGTGCCAATGGAATTTGTTTTCAATTGAATGCGAGTATGCATGTCATTTTTTTTTTTTTTTTGAAAATGGTTTAAGCAGTGAACATGTTGAGATATGTATTTATAACGAACGAGATATGAATGAAGTACGAGTACATATGTGTATGACATTTCATTTGTTGATAAACTATCGATAGTTCGAAAACCTCTTTAAATAGAATGATCATGAGAGTCTCATGGGAAACCTCTGTTAATCGAAGAAAACCTATGCTATGTGTCCCTTTCGTTAATTTGAATTTACTGTGGTGCAAAATAACCTATTTATAGATGCCATTGCCCTGTGTACACATTCATTGATGTAAAATAAAATAATAAAAATAAAAGTACATAGTAAAAATATACATACATAGATAAACACTTTTTTTAAAAAAAAACAAGCTTTATTGAACTTAAAAGGAAAAAATAATTTCAAATCGTCACATTTCGATAACGAGTAACTCGTTAACGGATGCGGTAATTCAGCCCATGACTTAAATTAATTAAACTGAAATCAAACAAAAACATTTTTAAAAAACAAACATTTTAACAAACTTGACCCATAAACCCAAGAATCTGTATAAGCGATGATTCGTACTGCAAAATTCGTAAAACAATCTTGAAAAATGATTACTAATAGCGTACCGAGAATAGCTCCGTAATTTGTGGTAATAGATTCTGGATTTTTGGAAAGTTCATATTTCTAATCGGTAAGAACATTTCAAAATTTATAAAAAAAACTTAGTGCAGTAGTTACATTTAATTCGAAACTTCTAGTTTCTTACGTAGGGACACAATATCGTAGATTTGAGTGATCACTACGAATTTAGACATATGTATGTAGCTAGCGCTCTGCAGCATTCATGCTTGGACAACCAAAATGAGACTCAGTAAACGACTCCTGAAGTGTTCCATGTGACGGGATCAGGTTTGCGTTCTTAAACACGGTTAAGGCAAAAAATCATCAGCTAATTAGCTTTAGAGGCTTGTCACAACTTAACTAACAACCCAACACCCGAACTCGACATCGTCTCACCTTTTCAAAACTGGTTTATCAATGCCAAGAAAAACTGAATCGCTTGTGCAATTAGGATAAAGTCAATCATCTCTGGGTTCCAGGACATAGTGGCATTGCGGAAAACGAGAGAGCCGACAAGTTAGCCAGGCGAGGGTCGGCTCCTAACAACTCACTAACGGAAAATGTTCATGTTCTTGCTAAATGCAATATACTCTCACATTTCTTAAAACTAGCAGGTGAGCTGCTACAAAGAACTCGCGTTGATATCGCAAGAGTAGTGGCAGTCAGTACAGGGCACTGGTCAATAGACGACCATGCAGCTAAACTAACGATCCCTTACAACGATTTCTGCTGAAGCTGCAATGATGAAAAGGATAATGAGTTGCTTGTCCATTTTCTGTGCAAGTGCCTGGCTCTAGCGAAGCTAGGCAACGCATACTGGGCTAATCCTTCTTCGACGATATTAAAGAGATATCCGAGAAAAGGATTGGAGAACTGACCCTCTTCTTAAACTCCAAAGGATGGATATACAGGATACACAGGGCCATAACCTGGGGCATTTGATCCCTTCAAGATTTTACGAGGATAAGAGTGAGCACGATATTTAAGTATACATATATACATATAAGAGACTAAACCCGAGTATGGACATCATGTCCCTCAAAATATTTTTCTAGCCACTATCAGCAGTTCATGACACAACTGATAAGCGATATATGACAGAACTTAAAACTTAAAGAACAGTAAAATATCATTAAATGAACAAATATTTAACAATTAAATTGTAATTATTTCATTATTATGATATGTTTTTTGAGAGTTTATATCGTAACCATATTCGATTTGTTTCGAGGTACTATATAAGAAAATAATCGTATGTGCAAGTTGTTGTTTTTTTTTTTATATCTGAAGTGCTATATTTAAGATGAATATTAATTGTACTTGGTGTTTTATTCAAAAAGTGCAACGATGCTCTATCTACTACGTGCTCGAAAGAATATATCCTGGCTCAAATTAGTTCTACCACTCTCGGGGACTAAAACTACTTTCGATCATAGGAATGGAATCTATTCTTAATTTCTTGCAAGTTTTATAGCTAATACTATTTTTAACAATATTCTTATTATTTTTATATTTATCAGTTAGTTATTTGTGTTATATGACATGCGAAATGTGTGTTTTCTTTTTTACAAAACTAATAAAATGTATGCTTATGGTAGTCTATAAAATACTTTCTCTGGACAATTACAATTACAAAACTTCTTATATCTGAAGATGGAAAACTGTTAATATGTACAAATAAAGAACATCAAACAGATACATTTTGCAATGCGATGAAAATGAGCAAGAAATGAGAAAAAAAATTGTGTAGATACAAATTAAAAAAAAAATATTAAATCAGCGAAAAATGTATAAGAAAGTTAGTATTTTGTTTAAGTATATAGTATATAGTTTGTTCAGAAAGTTTCATACTCATTCAGTGGTGTGAGAACCATCCGACTAAAAATTTGATTTTGATTCAATTTATTTATATTTTTTTTTAAATGGTTGTATTAGGTTTTTTTTTATTTTTTTTTTTTTGTTTCGATATGTGATTTAGTTTCGAGTTTGAGGATTTTTTTAGTTTTGAATAATTGGAGAAGAAGCGAAATAAATAGAAAAAAGAAACATGAAGACGATGATTGTAGATATATTTATACAGATATATAAAGAATATTTTGTGTTCCAAGAGTTATTGTTTTATGACTTTCTATATAAATTAAAATTTTTCTTAACTGCTTTATATTATTTTTTTTTATGTAAGAGTATCTGAATTTAATGGAGACACAGAACAAAATAGTGTGGACATAAAACAAATTAGAGCCATGAAGTGTCTAATGTCTAAAAATATTTAGAATCATTTAAAACAGTCCAACCAAAAATCATTGATTATGTATTTAAAGATCTTTTTATGACTAAGAATGTTTTTTTTTTTGGTTATACATTTATAAATACGAGTAAGTACGAGTATATTATCAATGCAGCAATAAATCTCGGAACACACAACAAAGGGAAATTAAATATTTCTTAAAATAACATTTAGAGAGTGTATTTTTATTTGAATTTGATTCTTTTCGATAATAATAGCAAGAAAACAATTTCGACAAAAATTAATAATCAAAATTGGAAAATAAAATTAAGTTAATATGGATTTTTTAAATGCAAACGATATAGAAAATGATTGCTCAAAAATTATTTCCAAATATTTTTAATATTCAAAATATACATATTTAAAAAAAAAAAAACAGTTTGCATATATGTATATACATAAAGGTAAGAGATACAATTAGAGGAAAATAATGAATTGATATGTACCTTGGTGGCATAGTGCCCATCATTTTGATGCTTTTTTTTTTTTGTTATTGGCTTTTTATAAACGCCCGATTTGTCAGGAAAAGCAACGAATGAATTTTATGGTTTTTTATTGCATTTCTGAACGCGTTTTTGGCTTGGTTTTGAAAGTTTTACTCGTTTGTTTTCTTTAAGGTTTATTTCTTAATTTTTTTTTATTTATTTTATTTTTTTTTTGCAGGTTGGTGAATGTCGTATGTGCCCAAACAGACTAGGCTATAAAGTGTTGGTAATATTGTCGGTATTTTAAATATTGATTTTTGTTTTAATTATATTACCACACTTGTTAATATAATCTGATCAATTTATGCATATCTATAAACAAAAATAAAAGAACATTTTTTCTATAGTTACGTTTTCAACTAGATTTGTTTTTCGTTTATTTAAATTAAAAAATAAATAAAATTACCCGAATGTGCATTGAATAATAAATTAAAAGATTAGTGTTGTGCGTTTGTATTTATAAATATATTTGTGAGTAGTTTGTTGCAATTTTTTTTATATAGAACGGTGCTTATTATAACAGTCTTGTAAGATGTGTTCAGTGTTGGAAACAGTTTTTGTTTTTTTGTTTTTTTTTTTTAAATATTGCCAATAAGTTTGTTTAGAGCAGAAATCCTTTCATATCGATAGTGCTTTTTATTTTGTGTTGTCCTAGCTTTAATTTGGTTATTAAAACTGAAGTTTGAAGAAAAATACTATAGATTAAATTACAATTCGAATATATGTACATTGTACATATAGCCAGCATTTTCCCTGTAAGAGTAGCTTAACTTTATTAATATAATTACGTGTAACTGGAGGACCACATGTAACTTAGTACTCAGCCATGTCAAGTATAATCGTTTAAAAATTAAGATATAAATAAGTTCAAGTAATTTGTATCTAACATATTACAAAAGCAGGTACATATATTAACTATTAAGTGACTAGCAACAAATAATTGAAAACTTAACAAGCTTTTGGCTATAAGCTAGCTAATCGTTAAGCTTGTATTGGCTTTTTCTAGACAATTGTAATACAGTGAAAACTCTCCCAACGGTCACTCCTATTAGGCGGACACCCTTCTTGTGCGGACATTTTCTATCAAACCATTTTTATTTTATTTTTTTGGATCAATTTTACCCCTTTTACCCGAACGCGGACAGTATGTTTCTATGAATTATGAAAATCACCTCTTTAAGCCGGACTCGACCCTCTCAGCAATGGACGCGAGGCACGAAATTATGTCAAAAATTGTGCTTCGTAGAAAGCCCAAGGTTGGGGATTTCCCGGATAAACAGGCAGGTTCTAGAATTCGAGTGAATTCAAATCGATATAGAATTATCAAATCGAGTGAAATTTATTTTCATGTTCTAGATTTCGATCGATTTCATGAGTTCTAAATCGTCTTCGAAACGATTTCGAATCAGCTGATTTCTGTCATTCTGTGTAATTGTGAAATTGTGCATTTTTTTTTTTAATTTTTTTTTTAACACGTTCGCGGACACATGATTTTCGGTTGGGAACGCTAGAATTTTGAGAGATATTTTAGATTTTTTTGTGCAAATATTGTATAAGGATAAAAAGGATTCCGCAGGTCACAGTAAAGTTAAAATTTGTCTCCGGTAGGACAAATAATGCTGGAATATAGAAATATACTGTAATTCTCCTCAGAGTATCCCGTCTTGTCCTAAAAGACCTAAAATTATTTGACGGGATGTGTCGCCATGACCCGCTACTATCCTCAACCATTGACGGCATATGCCGTCTTGTCTGCGAACGTGTTAAGTGAAAATGAGTGGAATTATTTTAGTGATTTTATTGTGCAACGAAATTCATTATAAAATTCAAGATGTTGAAGCCTCAGTCTCTGCAGTGCAAACCGAATTCGGTGAAGAAACATCTTTGATAGACGATGGTCCTGGCAAATTTCACAAATTAATCACAATTCATAATAAATAAATAATTTTTAACAAATTCTCAGCGATTTACTTGCATTTTTGTTTCAAAATCCAAAGGCAGAAACAAATGTTTATTTCAGTTGGTCGATTTCACACCTTTTCTTTCTGACGATTTCAATTCGACACCAAAACAGTGCAATCGAAATCTAGAACCCGGTAACTTGATTTGAATTCACTTCGAAAAAAGTGAAATTGAATTCGATAGCCGTGAAACCTGGAACACCAAAAATCGATGTTGGTCGATTTCAATTTCGATATCGAGTGAAAGTGAAACTCAGAACCTGGCTGAAAGTGTTTGCGATTTTCCTTAGTTCTGTCTGTATTACCTTATTCAGTTTTGGCACGTTGAAGTAATTCTTATTCCGATTGTGAAGAATTATACTTAATTAAACTTGTATCTGAGGGTTATTGTAAGGTGCACTCAAATGAAACCGCGTTAATATCCATTGCAAATTTAAAGCTCTTCTTAAAAGTCAATTAAAAATAGAAAGCCCGCCCTTTAGGCGGACACTCCTCTTGAGCGGACAAAAACTGCCTGACGGTCGCTGTCCGCCCAAAAGAGTTTTCACTGTGTAATCCGGCATCAACTATTTAATTGACTTAATAAGTTTAAATCTATTGGAAAGCTTCTGAGCAGTGTTACTTTATAATATGGTGGCAAGGAGTGAGATGTGAAAATGAACCCAGGCTTTAAATTTGTCGCTTTTCAACAATGGAGTAGGACTGTTACAGAGAAGTTTTAAATAACCGATGAGCAGCTGTATGAGGAGATTTCCTTTCGACAAATACAAACTAGGTAACAAAAGGCTAAAAAAGGCTTACAGTAGGTACGAATAAGTAAGTCACATATCTGGCAGGATACGAAAATATCTATTTACGAACGACAACCATTGAGAGTAAGGATTTGATTTCAGAGCAAAGATGCACTCCTCAATACATGTGTATCTACGAGTAGAGACAAGACATTAAATCTGAGTTTGAAGAATAGGAACTTGCAAGGATTATTTTCAAAAATATGTCATTCAAAGTACTTCGATTTTTTCTGAGAAAAACGGTATAAAATATGAAATCAGTTAATGGTTTAATATGAGATGGAGTATGGGAGATACAAATGGTCTGAAACTAGGATTTGTTTTTTGAAATGAAAATACTTCAAAGATTAAGGAAAAACTTGGCAAAACGAAACTCTAATTGTTTTTTTTTTTTATAGAACGCTACTTAAGCACACAGGTATAGGATAGTAGCTTTTTTTATATTTCATGCGGGCTGTTATAGTTAAAATTTTAAGAACGAACCGGAAAATATAATGGAAAAAATAGAACGCTCAAGATATATGTACAAAGTAAACATAATATTACCATTAGATGTATTGTACAATTTTTTTGTATTTTGTTTTAAAGATAAAACTAAGCAACACATCGATATTGAAAGGATTTTCGCTATTATGTATCTCATGCTGGTTTTTTTTTTTTTTTGTTTTTCTTTACTGACTAATATTTAAAATAAAAAAAAATCCTGTGATAACTAAATATATACCATAGTAACGTATAACACAAACACAAATGATAAAATATGATAAAAACTGATTGTCAGGACATCATTTGTTTAGTTCTTAAAATTGTATACAGATACTGTCTGGAGTATGTTGTGTGTATGTTTTTTTTTTTTTGATATGTAAATGCACCAGATGAAAACTTTAATGCACATAAAAACAGGATATTATAGAATGTTAAATGTTTATAAAGAAATTTCAATTCAAACGGAAAACTCATCAAATAGAAAATATATAGGTATATTGAAAATAGGAGCAAAAAAATAAAAGAAAAATATTGTGTACATACTCGAGAAGCAATTGTCGCAATGTTGCTTCGTCCTCCCCATGACATCTCCTCGATGCATTCGATTCTCGTTCACCACCACCTACGTTTCTGGATCGTTTTGGTGCATAACTAAATGAATGTCGATATAATCTGCCATTATTTACAATACCATCACTTCGATGATGACCGGCTGAGGAATAAAGAAAAACAAACAAATAAAATAAAAAATTGAAGTGTTTTCGAACAATCGCGTGTACGTGCTTGAATAAAAGTATTGAGTGGTATGCTTTTTTTTGTATTGTTGCGTGATATCTAGCATTTGCATTTGTTTAGAGAGATCGATGGTTTTAACACAAATAGTTTAATGGATGTTTAGTACTTAGTCTATGATTGCGGGACATACACATACATAAGAAGTGATATGAGTACCTGCCCCATCAATTGAATTGTTGTGTAGTCATTTGAAATATGAAAGCATTTCATTGAAGTTTCCAGAAAGGAGTGATTTGGAAAGAGGAACACAATTTGAAGTGGTTTTATTTAATTTAAGGATAAATACAGAAATTTAAATCAATAACTAACGCAGGAGACTGAAGTTAGCAGTGGCAGATGATGCGATAGCTAGTCGTATGGCTTAAAAACGCTGTTCCTGAATTTTTAAAAATAGCAATCTTTAGGCTGCGGTTCCGGTGCCAGTGAATGTAAGCGAATATCACTCGCGCGAATTCGCAAAGTTCGCTAAAATCATTCAAATGTACGCATTTCCTATGATGTGATTCCAGTGCACACAATTTACTCCAAGCGAGTAAAATGTTCGATAGTTTCATTTCTATTTTACTCGCGCGAGCAAAGCGAATTCAAGATATGTTTTTAAGTAGGATTTGTGCTTTACTGCTTAGTTGTGTACTGATTTTTATGCAAAATTGGATTCGGAAAAATTAATCTATGAAGTTAGAAATCGAGTACCGTTAGGGGCGTGAAAAAAATAAGGATTATATAAGTCACGTAGGTACTCCCATTGCATTTAAAGAAGATCGATTTTGGTTAGCTCTCTGCGCTTGCGCTTCTGTTCCAGTTACTATGGAATTCATAGTATCTAATAAAATTTGTTTGTCGATACCTTCCTTGTCAATTGCATATGTATAATATTATGAAGAAGGCTGACACATTTTGTGATGGTTTTAGCAGTTTCAACATTTGTCTCAATTGCCTTCCCTAATATTCGCCATTTGCTGGTTATATGTCCAAAACCGCACTCTATAGTTTTCCTTACTTCTAACTACTAACAAATTTGTTGACATTTTCTCTATTGTGGGCTCTATGTCTCCACATTCCAGTCTTTTCTTAAAAGCAGGATTAGTTTCACAACGCTTGTTAATGTATTTGACTTCAAGAAGCTATTTTTAACAAAAAGCGACAATGACATGATAAATCTTTTCCAAATCACAAAACTTCAAAACACGACTACTTAGCAGTATTTCCTGCAGATAAATGTTTCGTTCACACTTCATACGACTATTTCGATAAATAAATTCGCTTTCTTCGCTTGAGTAAACTCGCTTGCACCGGAACCACTCTGTTCGCGCGAATGTGCGCGAGTTTATTCGCTTACATTCGCTAAGTTCGTGTGAGTAAAATTGGCTTGCACCGGAACCGCAACCTTACAGTGTGCTCTGAAGACTTCGCATACGAGGTGAAAGTGGCGACATCAAAAACCAAAACATTGTATAGGTATAGTTTGAATGGCACCACCATATAATCCCGATCAACTTTGAAAGGTTTTTTGAAAAGGAATTTAACTAAACATCGAAACCTCTCATCGCGCTGTCAGAGCGGGCCTATAACACAGAACAACAAGTACTTGTTAAACAAGTGAAATTCAACAACTGTTTAAAATTTCTAACCGACGCGACGGTAACCGACTTGTTAGAAGTAAACATTTGCAAGAGACCAAAGATTACCAAGTGATTATACCGTTCATTTAATTTTTAGGGTTCCGTACCCATATGTTAATACGGAACCATTATAAGTTCGCTCTTAGTCAAAAATGTTTGTCACGATAAAGACATCAAGAACCGTTCTTCCTAGAAACTTGAAATTTGGTACACTTATACATTACGGTGGTCCACATACATGGACAAAATATTACTCAAAAATATTGTGAAACAACTTCTGAAAAATATATCATGAGGGATATCATTCGAAAGTGCTCAAAACAAAGATTCCAAACATTTTTTCTTAATTTTTGCCGTTGAAAACTTTGGGAGTTATTGCCAAAAAAGTGTGAAAAATTTCATACAAAAAGCACCAGAACTTTTTCTCAGAAACTACAGTCAAAAATATGAAAAAATCATAGCTCGTAGGTGATTAACTATATTTTTAAGAAAAACTAAAGCGAGTCACGTAAGTTATATAGTTTTTGAGATATTCACGTCGAAAAATTCAATTTTATGTCAAAAAATTCAATTTCTCAACCGATTAACTCGTAAACTACTAGACCAGGTTCAATGAAACTATCACTACTCGATAACAATAATTTTGGGAAAATTAAAGGCTATCTAAAATTGTGCTGCTATTAAAAAGAAAATAAATAAAAATACAGATTTTGCCAGGAAATGAACCTGGGACCTCAAAACTCAGTAGTGCAGCACAAAAAAGGCTAATGGACGCGCTACAAACTCAGCCGCGTTCTTAATGTTTACCAAATTTCTCATAGTGAATAATAAGCATTACTTATTGTAAGTTTGTAAAGTGAATATAAAGGTGGGTCGCTCTCGTTTTTTGTGTCAACGAAACGAAACAGTTATATAAAATATAACTAGTTTTAAAACTACGGAACACTTTGAACGCGAGTCTGACTCGCACTTGGCCGGTTTTTGTTTAGTTAATATTAATCTGGTTTTAAAAATGTTTTTCTTGATTCTGGATTGGACAGTGTCAATGAGAATCAAAGAGGAAGAAATAATATCGAAATCTAGTCTTATTTTATCGTTTTCCAATACAAGTTGTTGATTATCTTACTGAAAGCATTTCTTACAAATAACGTTCGTCAGCCAATAAAGCCAAAGCGAGAAAATTTTGAAAGTCTTTCATTGGTTTGGGTGAGGATCTCAGTACAATGTTGTAAATAAAGTTGGTGGTGTTAGTAAAAAGTCAGAAAAGTACCTTCTGCAATAATGCAGTGGAATTGAAAAGCAAGTTCACCTTACTATACAATACGCTTGGACCAGTTTTTCTCTTAAACTGAGTTTAGGCTTTTCCGTCTATTGCTGCCTTCTAAGAGCGTTCTCTTTTCTATCTCTAACTTGAGAATACATAATGGGATTCTTATTGTAGGACCAGTTTGATCTGAATCTAACGTTAAGCCTTTTCTATCGAGTTCGTCAGACTTTTCGTTACCGGGCAGACCTTTGTGGTCTGTGTGCTAGGAACTTAGAGCTGTGATTTATTCCTGTGTGGGTAAAGTACTGTCCTGGTTTGTCGGGTCATGAGCCTTTTCTACTTTGTGCATGGCTCATCGATACCCTATTTTCCCCTTACCGTTAAGGTATCGGAATATTAGATTCAAAGTGAAGTAAAATCGTGTCATCAAGGCCTTCTATGCAAAATCCTTATATTTAAGCTTTGTGCCAATATAAGTAAATATCTCTCGCCATTTATCGCGTTTTTTTATTTTTTTTATTAACCAGAGAAAGCACTACACAGCATACAATTTTTTTGTTTCAAGATAAGATTCTTCGCTAATTCTCCGGCTCATCGCGACAGGTTTACTTGTTGAAGAAATTCGAGGAAAATTTGTATCTTCAACAATTGTTACGATTTTAGTTGTGTTACAGCTACAGGAATGATGTTCACTTGTTGAACAAGTATAGTTAAACAAGTAATTGTTGACTTGTTGACTGGTTGTTCTGTGTTATAGGCCGCTGGTAATATATTTTCCAATAGACATCTACAGACTATGAAAGCTCTCCTGTCAGTTCTGGTTCTCATTTAGTTCCACTGATTATATCAAATATTTGATCAAAACTTTCGATCTCACTATAGTTTCTACATCGATACCACGCTAAATTCAATACAAAAAATACAACAACAAAATAGGAACTTACCTTCAGATCTCAGTCTAATTGGAGGCGAGGTCAGCTTAAGTGTTGATGAAGGTGGGGTCTTACGTGGACCACCAAAAACATAATCGTAGGAGTCTTCACTCAAATTGGACACTAAATTTCAATTTTTATTCCGTAAGTTTAAAGTCATTATTTAATATATTTTTATTTTTTAATTCCAAAGCACAAAACTATTTTATTGAACTTAAAAAAAAACACAAAAATAATTTAAAAACCAAACACAATAAATGTTAAATAAAAACAAAACCGAGTTTAAAAATAAATGCTATATTAAAAAAAATATATTTTTTTTTTGTTTTTGATTTTAGCAAAATACTCACTCTACAACAAAATCAACGATAAAGCCACACGATTATTTTATAGAAAAATTAGAACGAAAGAAGAAAAAAGAAACACATATGTATATTTATATTTTATGTTTCCTTAGACTGTAAAGTTTAGGTACAAAAAGAAAATGTAATTTCTTTCATTTTTGTTTTAAGATAAAAATAATAATTCAACTTTTATTTTAATTGTGTGCGTAAGGAATGTAATTTTGTTTGTATACGAAACTAGTTTGTGCAGAACCTTTTTTTTATTGCTAGGTGTATAATATGTAATATATAAATAAATTATTTATTTAAACAAAAAATAAATATATATTGAAACGCATCCAAATTCGTTTGCCTTCTTTCTCTACAATTTATGAGAAGAAAATAAAACATAAACGAAAAAAAACTTTCCAATTAAAGGAAATTTCAAAAATCATAAGGATAAGGAAAGAAAAAAAAAACTTAACAAAAGAGAGAAAAAAAAACGCAGCGCTCTATAAAAACAAAAAACCAAATGAACGAGTGATAGGAAACAAACTAGCGCACCTGGAAAAACCGATAGAGGTTGAATCACTTGTGTTGAACGCAGTGGCGGTGGCAGTGGCGGCAGCTGTCCAAAAGGATCCTGGCCGTTTGAAATGGAAGACGATGGAGGTGAAATCATCGAAATGTCACCGTAAGCCGCCATTTCATACCTACGGCCAGCTAGAAAATAAATTTCCAATAAAATTGTAAAATTCAAAATGTCTACATTTATAGGGAATGTGGAGTATATATAATTTAAAGAAAATATGTATTTAAAATTCTCGTTATAAAAACCATTTAAAGACACCTTTTCAAAATGGCGACTTTAAAGGCATTGGCAAACCACACCCTTATACGTGTATGTATTTAGAGTATCGCAACAGCTCTGTGGTTGGATGGGGTACCCAAGGGGTCTAAGCTCACATCGATACTTTTTCTTCTGCATATCAATTACCAACAAGATTACTAGCCCAAAGGATAAAAGATATTTGTTTAGCCAAATGTGGACTAAGACTTGCTATAATTAGCTAGAGGCTAGACGGTTACCAAAAATGTACTAAAAAAATTTGTCCACATTACAAGAGTATGATGGTTGTCAAACGCAATAGCTGCAAGCTACCAAATAAATCGATGATATGTATTTCTCAATAAATCTCACGTTCTTTTCATCTAAACAAACAGCAATTTCTCCTCCGTAGCTCGCTTTCTCCTCTGTTTGGGTTGTACTTATGAGATTAACCCAACGATAATAAAGTTATTTCGAATTCTTTAAAGGATATTTTAACCCCAGAACACATTTGTCAACATTGCGGCTAAAGATACAAATAGACCTGTCAAACAACAAAAAAAAAAACATAGTAAAAAGGAAAATCTCGTATTTTCCTATCTTAGATGCCATTCCGTTCGTTCCCTCTCGCATTTTATGCAAACACGAACAGAAAATTTTAACCTCAAAACAACTTAAGCAAATATTTATATTTCTTTCAAGCCATACAGTGAGGTTCAGCGATGGGGCATACACCAGCAAGGGTTAAGGACCGTAGTCGTCGTCATCGTCATAGTCATTGGTTGTCGGTCGTCATAGTCTTGTATGCGTTTAGTGCCTTTCTTCTGCAAACATAACCCAAGAGTACATAGTGTCCATGAAAAGCTACAAACTTCCTTTGCCATAAGAGATATCCATATACATATACATACATCGCGATGGTATAATAGTGTAGCCAAACAGACAATTTATATATGTCGTCCTTTTTTTCAACAAACCGGAAACATGAACACAAAACATTATGGGATAGGACTTTTTAGTATTTGTGTGGTTTCTTTACAACGGTTAGATAATGCACAGCAACACGACTATGGCTATATGGATACAGGATACATGAACCAGGATTTTAACCCTTGTACGCTAATTTTTTATTCATAGACAAACGCCAGTGGTTCATTATAGGTTTGTCCTTTTTTCGCTTTATAATATTTTTTTTTTCTTTTGTAAGGCCAGGATATAGGGACAGAGAAAGTTATCCTCTTACCTATGCAATTCATTTGTATGCCAAAAGTGCAGGAAGCTATCGCGGCAAGTTTTGAATTTGAATGAAACTGCGATTCGATAGAATTCAACGATTTTATTGACCCCATTTACACATATGTATGCACATATGAGTTTGTGTGTATCCACGTCCTTTTTCTTAAAAAGTCCTTTTATTTCGTATACCCGTATCAGTAAAGAGGGAGGCTATTTGGCTCTGTTTTAAAGAATACACACGTGCAACTCGTATGTCGGTGCCGAGTAGTACTCCGCTCTGCTCTTTAAACGTGATGGCAGTGTTTTTGGAGTTTGGCGGTATTCTAAGCTACGCGGACGTGTAATGCTGATAAGATGGATTTTTATGTGCGTCTGTTCGGAATCGGAAGTAGATTTCAATGAACCCGTTTTTGTTCATATGGCGGTTATACCGCTGAGCCTTTTTTTGTGGCGTTGTAGAATAAACGATAAAAATCGTACGAACGATTGAATTGTGTGTTTCATGTATCCAGGTGGTGTACCTCAATGATACCCGGAAATTAATGCTATGTAGGTTGAGAGTATTGTGTATAAAGTAGGTGTACTGGAAAGAAAATCGATTTTTGATTCCTGAAGTTTGGCAGAAAATGAGAAAACAATTGGGGTATAATTTAAACAAAAAAAGACCTCGAATGTTTCGAAAAGATTACCAACGACTAAGTAACTATTATTTAGGGTTAACCCTCAGAAACCGAACTAGTTCTGTTTACTAACAAGAAAACGATACCAGCCTTCAGGCTGTCGACCGTTGAGGGCAGAGAGTGCAAAATACTTAGGACTCATACTCGACAGAAAGCTTAACTGGAAGGTAAGCATGAAAGAAAGAGTGAAAAAGGCATCAATTGCCTTCTATACCTGTAGTAGATTCTTTGGGAAAAACTGGGGATCCAGACAACGAATAACACTGTGGATGTACTCTGCGATAAGACCCATACTTACATACGGAGGACTGGTCTGGTGGAATGCTGCCGCCAAAAGCAGGAACCTTAACGATATGACCAAAGTACAGAGAATACCAGGCACTGGAATGGAACAACCAGCGCGATGAGAACAACCCCAACAGCGGGGTTGGAAACAATTCTCAACCCTCTGTGTCTATATCTCTACATGCAGGAGGGTGCAGCAAAGAGCGCTCTCAGAATAAGCCAGTCGAAATACTGGAGACGAAATGCATATGGGTACAGCAAGATACTTAGCAACTATCTCAGTGGTAACGTCAACTCAGACTATCCCATACTTGGATTTCGATAAATCCTTCTCGTCGGCCTTTCCAAGCAGAGAACCATAGGAGAATAACGAGGTATCAAACTAATCTAAGTCCACGTACAACAATATGGGTCGAAAATGGAAATAGGTATAGGAGCGGGTTGCTTCTCAGAAGACCTAAGAATAAACTCCCAGTCCTAGACCACAGCAGCTTTTTCCAAGCTGAGATTCTAGCAGTGACAAAGGCCGCCCAATTGGTAACAATGATGACAATATTCGGAGAGAGAGGATATCACAATTTACATTGAAAGCCAGGTGGCTATAGAAGCATAAGCTGCTACGCAAATAACATCTAAGCTTGTGAAATGTTGCCGCGAAGAGCTCAAGGTTCTTGACACGCAGCACAACGTTAAACTCTGCTGGCTCGCTGGTCACAGCGGAATACCAGACAATGAAGCCGCGGAAGAATTGGCCAGAAAAGGCTCAGCCCTAGACAGAGAGCAAGCAGTTGGAACGGTCAAACCTCCACTCCACAAATAGAACAAAAAACATTACTTGCAGCTAATAGCAGGTGGAGATCACTGGCTCAAGAAAGATGTGGCCAGAAAACGACAAGGAGAAAACCAAGAAACTTCTTCAAAAAGATAGGATATCGCTGTCAATAGATATCACACGAAAAAATTACGACTTAACGATGAAAACATATGCAGCGGATGCGGTGATGAAGAGGCTCATGATGATATGGCCCATTTCCTCATGAGGATATATGCCCAAATCTCTGCCAACTCAGAAACAGAACCCTGAGCAAACTTTTCTTTGAACATATTGACGAACTATCTGACCAACCCCCATCAAGTCTGCTCAAGTTTGCCAGGACGTCCGGATGGTTGGAATCAAACCACTGATATCACGGGTACCACAATGGGTTCACATGAACCTAAGTGTGACGAGTTATACGATTATTCTCATCAGCCCGCTTACCTAACCTAATCTAACTATTATTTCCTTTAAAAAAAGGAAGACACTTCCAATCTTTGAAGCTGCCTGTGCTCAAGAAGTATTGTAAATGGTATCCCTGTCTTTTCGCAATTCAGCCATGTGTGTCGTCCATTTTGTTTCTACACTGAAACTCTCTTCATTAGGTACTGCACATAAGATTTCAACTCGATTTTCTAATCTTTCCCGTTCAAATGTTTTCTCCAACGATTTGTTTTTTAATCAACAACCAGAAACACAAAATCATGTGTCCTTATAAACACCAAGTGCATTGCATGTCCCTGTTCTGCTTTGACTTATTATATCTCCTTGTAGCAATTGCCACAAACAATGGAAAACTATTTTGCAATTTTCTGCAAGTTTTGTATACACAAACTCACACTCACATGAAATATTTCGTCCTTATCTCCTGATAATGATGATGAAATGTTAAATTTCAGCAACCCATTCAACTATGGTCGTCGTCGTCGTAGCTCGCCGTCGTCATCATCATCGTCATCATCATCATCTTCATCGTCGTCAATGAACTTGTGCACTTCCGGAAAATTCAATAGAATTTCAAACTGGAACTTCCGCAGTAAAATGTGCACACATCCATTATAAAGGCTAACCCAGGCAGGAGGAGGCCATAACCGTTTCCCTTCATATATGTATATAGGAGTACTCGTATGGGTATGGTTGACTAAAACACAGCATACAACGGGACGGACATACATAAAAGAATTAATGGCACAGGATGGATGCAGCCTTGTATGTGGGATATCCGTTCAGAAGGAGGATAACTGCTGAATGGTTGTTTGACTACTCTAAAAATTGTCCTCTTATCAAAAGTAAATGCAGTCAAAGCCTTTTCAATGGCTTTGGATGCCATTTTCTTCGTTTAATTCTGTTTTTTTTTTTTTCGATCCACTCACTGTGTGTGTACTCGCTTTTTGGAAACCGCTTCAATGGAGGATTTTGCCGGCGAATACCAGTATTTATGGGAAAATATTGAGGTAGGACAACAGAGCCATTTCCCTGTTGAAATATCCTTAAAGCTGACAATGATTCGGCATCGACATCGGCATTACGATGACAGAGTTGGTGCGGCATTGGAAGAGCTTATGTTGTTCGGGATTTAATTGTAAAACCGGCAGCATGGAATTATTGCCAGTAATCCGTAATTCAATTAAAAAATATTTTATTCGAGGAAGGGATTTTTTTAGAGATTATTTTATATTTTTAATAGAGAATTAAAGTCGGTGGAAAAAAATGTATTCAAATCTTGTTTTTAGATGACGACGGCAATGACGTAAAATTTTCAAAAAAAAATTTGTTTTTCTTACCTGTAAATAAAGGAGAAGAGTGTACAAAAGCTATCCGCCAATCTGGAGTTCTAGTACCCTCTTCTTTTCATATTTGTACATTTTAAAGCTTGTTATTTAGAAGAAAACTTGTCTTTCGACAGCTTTTATCTACCGTATATTTTTTTAAAACTATGTATTACACTGAAAGCTCTACTTGCGGATAGCTCCGATAAGCGAATAATTCCCTTAAACGGACATCTTTTTCGGAACCACACTTTTTTCTCTAATTCCCATACAAAATGAATTCTCTCTCAAAATAAGTGTGGGTGGCCGTGGCGTAGTGGTAGTCGTCGTCGAAGGTTCGCAGTTCAAATCCAGTTCTCACGAAATAAAAATAAGTTGATCCGTTTCAGAAGCTAATATCAAAACCTACTGCGAAGGCATAACACTGGCAGTAGAATGGTGGTACGGCTGAAGAAATTTATCGTACAAACTAATAATTGGAAACATCTGGAAAAAACTTCTGTGAATCATAAGCAATGGCATAACTCTCAATAATACACAACTCTCCAGTTATCCTGGACACCACCCATAGAGTTGGTTGAAACCTAACATCTGAGTTTCCTATCACTACGTCGATCTGTCTGTCTCTCGTTCTTGTCCTTCATGTGCTCGCGCTGTGTGTAAACATTATAAGGGTATTCATATCCCCTTTAGCGTGTGTAGATTATAAAAAAAATATATAAAAAAACCGAAACTCTCTTAAAAGGACGCGGACACTTATAAATAGAAAGACTATAATAAATGGACACATTAATTAACACGTTCGCGGACACATGATTTTCGGTGGGGGACGTTATAATAACACACGCATGTCTCCGGAATTTTGAGAGATATTGATATTATTTTGTTCAAAGCTATATAATAGGCGTGTTTTTTTTTAACCTGTATGGGCTTAACATGTTTCAGCAGTATGTTTACCCATGTAAAATACAACAAAACCTTACCCTGGATAATTATCGAGTCTTATTTTTACTCTGAAAGCTTTTTCGAAGTATATATAGGTTACAAAAAAAAAGCACGCCTATTATAAAACAGACTGCCGTCCGTGTGTGCACTCATAACGCGAGAACGGATCGTTCGATTTTCACGATTTTTGGCTTGATGGACTCGTATTGACCCAAGGAACGACACGATGGAGGAAATTTTCCAGGAAAATCGGAAAATTCAGAAAAATCGATTTGCCATACATTTTGCATGGAGAATTTATTTTTTAATTTCGATCCGATTGCAAAAGTGAGTGACGCGACTGTTTGTGTGCACTGGTGAAGCCGGGCGGGTCAACTAGTTTTGTATAAAGATTAAAATGATTCCGCAGGTCACAGTGAAGTGAAAACTTGTCTCCGGTAGGACAAATAATGTTGGGATATGGAAATATACTGTATTTTTCCGTCGGGGTATCCCGTCTTGTACCCACAGAACAAAACTTCTTTGATGGCATAACCCGTCATGACCCGCTAGTTTCCTAACCATTGACAGTATAAACCGTCTTGTCCGCGAACGCGTTAAATACTTAAGGTTATTTTTGTATAAACAGTTGAAACAGCGGATTTCGGTGCGTGAGAAATCTCCGATAATCGGACGCGAAGCTCTAACAACCGGACAGAGCAGTGTTACGATTGGAGTTTGTTATTGAATTTCCCTGCGTTCCTGCATTGTATGTATGTACATGTTCTTCTGGTCCTAGGCTACGCGCTCAGTATTTCCGTGGTAATTTTTTTAGTCATCGTTTTAAGTGAAATTGATGATGTATTAGCAAATTTTTTAAAGGTCTCTACTTTGGGACCAAAGAAATAAAAACTACCACAACCGAATTGTGATGATGAATTCATCGCGACAAGCATCAGAACAGCACAGAGCAGAACAGAACCACTTTTACTGTGCGCACCATATCGCATTTCGGGTCTCGCATGTCACACAGTTTTTCGCATCGCTTTATCACACCAATGTGTGCGTAGTCTTATATTTTCGAAGTTATTTCATTGCGTTATATCAACTGAAGCAGGCTGCAGGATGTCAACAAGAATGTTGTCTTTGAATGAAAAAATGGAAGTGGTTAATGGTTTGGATAAAGAAAACTTATCTGTTTTCGCTTAGCAAAATGGTTTGTTTACAAAAAACGTGTTTTTAATTTTTTCTCTTAACTGAGTAGCTTTCCACAAAAATTAGAGGACCATGAGTGTCCCCTAATGCGACATCTAACCGTATATGTACAATGTAATTACAACAGTGTTTTATATGATTTTTTATGTATTTCGAAAGGGATAAGGCGTATATCACAGTGCCACAGTGTATATCAGTGATGCCAAAGCCTAAATTCTTTAATTCTTGACAAATTAGAATTACTTGAAAACAACTATACTTTCAGATCGGCTAAGATAAAAACAAATTCGACAAAAATTTCTAAGTTCTTTGGACAAAATTCAATGCAACAAATCCTGCACTGAAATGATTTGGTACTATTGTTTGTATGCCAAATGTGTGGGTAAATGAATTTGCTTTTAAGCTGTTTCACATGTAGCCTGAAAATGTAAGATGTCAATTCAATGACAGTAAGATCGAATACGATGACTATAGTATCCTTAAATGTGTGGTTGGAAGGTACTGTCACCTCCTATCGTGTTTAATTTGAAAACTCAGTTCGGATGTGTTTCTACTACTTCATATCACATTCTAATTCCAATTCATTCGGTTTAATGCTTCCACTACCAATGGCCATTTAATTGAATTGCTCACAGACCGATCCTGCGATTCCATCTCATCGTTCAATAAACTTCAATGTCCATTCCAATAGAAGCTAAAACCTCTTACAACTTGAAAGAAAAATAGAGAAATAGTTTCCTGCAGCCACAGAATCATTAAGGATATTCCTTTGTGTATGTACTCGTGCATATATGTACAATCCGCTTCAACCATTTCCGATATTCCAATCGTTTGACCGTATTTCCCAATACAAATGTCCTCATTCGAAATTCGATTAAGTGTGGCAAACATTAACCTCAAAAATATACACTCGTAGAAAGAAGAAAGGGTACACACTCCAACTCCTGGTTTCATTTAGAAAATACCTGTGATCACAAATCCAAACATTAGAATCCCATGCATACGCAAACACCAGTGGTGTACGTCGTCGTTGTCGTCGTCGAGGTAAGCACTTTGAATACTCGTATCTCCGAGAGAAGCAAAGTGGTTTCATTGTATTCCGAGTTGAACTTCACTTTGTGTGCATCAGGTTTATACGACTGAGGTTTCGGTTTCGATGTTCGGTGTTAATTCTTTGGTTCAAGTGGAGCTGCTGCTGGTTACCAGTGCTGGTGGTATTAGTGGTGGCCTGTTTTAGTTTTCACAAATTGCATGCTCCGGTAATTTGTATTACAGAACGCAATTGTTAAATGCGTGCAAATAGTTTACATATTTACAAACAAAAGGATTATTTGCGTTGTAAATAATTTCCGCATCATAATCATCATCAGCATCTCCATCAACATCATCATCATCGCCCTCGAAAGCAAGCAAGAAGCGCATTCTTGAATTTTTGAAAGACAGATAGATTATGGTGTTCATGGCAAAACATTTGGTTAACCCGGGTGGCTGGGGCTGTCGTTCGGAAGACATTTACGGTTAAACTGCTTAACTCATTTTGTTTGCAGGAGTTGAGTAGTTTCAACGATCTAACTTTTATTCCTAAACATATGATTTCTGTCGGAACAAAAAAAAAAAACTTACCTTAATTCTTATGCCAGCCATTTCGTTGAACTAATTGAACGGAATTCTGTTGGTACTTCCAGTTTTTCGAATTAAAATAGTCCCGTTTTGTGGTTGAATTGATTGATGTGTAAATTGGCTGATATCTTGTTGAATTGTGTAAAGTCGAGACAGAGAGTGAAGGGAGAGTGTGTTCTCTACTCAAAACGATGGTCAGTATTTATTAATTTCCATACGAAAATAAAAGAGGACACAATGGTGTTTGGTTATTAATTCCCTTTTTTAATTGTTTAGCAGGTGCTAGGCTTTCATTTTGATGAGATTTTGTTGAATGTCTAAAAATAAATTAAAAGAGAAACAAATTATATTTAATTTATAGCTTAGTTTTTATATGTACAATGTTTTTTTTTTTGAATGTAATCGCTTGTTTTAGAATATTTTTTTAACCGAGATTCTTGTGTTTTTCTTATATAAAAGTGGATTGGGTCTTATTTGTAGTTGAAGTCGTAACTACGTAGGTACATATAACTATAAAAACATTTCCAAAAATTTTTCTCGCTGTTCATAGTGTAAACTGAAACCGTTGAGCACTGATAACCCCGAAAAAACAATTTAGTACAAACAAATGCAATTTTATTTCAAGCTTACTCATAATTCTTATTTTATAAAATATCAAAAAATTTTACTGAGTTTCGTTTACGGCTTTTTGCGATATTCGACAAAAAAAATCCTTTTTTACAGCAAAAAAACAAAATTGGATTAATTAGTTTCTTTGCATTCTATAGTCTAGCGTTACGAATTTTGGGGGTTTTTTAAAATTCGATAAAAAAAAAAACTAAGAACGTTTTTACCTGCCATTTTTTTATTTTGAAAATTGAAAAAATTACAGGATGGTAAAGTGAGGTGGTGAAAAATAAGGGTGCGTCCTACTTGACATGATTCCAACCCTTCTGGTTATCAGAAAAAAAAAGAAAAAAGGTTCTTAATCAGTAAAAATGTCGCTATCATCTGAACTACGGAAATAAAAAACGAATTTTTTTACACAAAATGGCGGCTGTTTAAAAAAAATGATTTTTTGCCCTTTTTTCAAAGTTTGGAAGTTTTTAAAAATAGTAAAAAATAGTTCCACGCGAAATTTCAAGTTAATCCGTTCATTAGAACTTGAGAAATCACGTCAGACGTGTTGGAAAAATTAGTTTCGAGAAAAACGCGTTTAAAAAAATACGTTACAACGACCTTCACACAATGACCTGCTGAGAATTCATGGTGCATAAGAGACTTTCTGTAGGATAATTCAGGAAACGTTTGGAGGATATATTTTTGAAGGTCTAATCTTTAAAAATATGAAAAAAAACGATTTTTTTCAAAATTCTAGACTAGAATACCCACTTAAAGACAAGATGAATTTTTCAAGAACAGGTTTTTGTGTTTTTTACTGAGTTTAAAAATTGATTTGGGTTCTAAGCCGAAATATCCCAAAAAGCTGAGATTATTTATCGATTTTTACTTAAGCGAAGAAAATCAAACAAAGTCAAAGTTCAAAAAATCGATTTACATTTGTTAGTCCTTCGAGCCCCGTATCTTAACGGCTAGATGATAAACGAGCACCAGAAGCTTACATCAAGAACAATGATAGAGCATGAACATTTTGTGCATAAAAAAGTTTGTTTTTTTTTATTTGGCAAAAGTTCGCTAGTCAAATCAGGGTTAACCTACGGGTCTATTATACTACCAGACAGAAGCCCCCTTTTAATGTAATATGTTCGTTATTCTTAAGTCAACGAATATGCGCTTTTTTGCAAACATCTTTGCCACCTGAGACCTTCTGATTACTTTCATTCTACGAATTTCCAAAGCTAGACAGCATGGTCTTTCTCCTGACGGACTCCAATTCCCAAGAACTCAAAGGGTCACGGCAGCATCAAAATGGCCCATGAGCCATGAGCTCAATTTCTCAACTTCCTCATTAGGTTTTAAGGAGTACATAAATACAAAATGCCTTTTTTGTGTCATTTCTTTATAGATTTAACTTGCTGTGCTCCGCGTGCCACTTGGCATCTAAATAATCCTTCCGACTGAATTCAGCAAACAATTTAATTCACAGACTACAAACGCAGTATTTCTTTTCAGATGACTAAACCACAAAAGCCGCTTCTTCTTGAATCACAGTTTCTTCAATTAATTAATTGTTTCTATTATTTGTTGTTGTTTTTTTTTTTCTCCTTAGAAAAATAAGTACCTTCCCAACCACCTTTCAACGCTCAAGGCACATCCCCTCTTCATTAAACTTTAAGAAATGTTATTTCTTTATTGCTGAGCCACTAACAGTCTGTACGCTTAAAATGTCTTCATCCTCATTTAAAAGTCATTCTTCGCTTGCTAAATAGCTGCATCCCTGTTCAGTTTCAATTGACTCCAAGTGCTTGTATAGGCATTTTCTTCTCTACAACATTCCGAACGGAGAAATAGGAGACCCGCGCACCATTCCACATCCACTAAGCTAGCCAATTTGAGATTCTTACACCTTCAGGCGATATTGTGCTCCCATTTGCTTCCCCTTGGTTTTTCTCATTTACATCATCGTATAAACCAACACATACACACGAGGACACACTGAATACAGAAAACTAATTTCATATGAATAAGCGAAGCAAAGTTAACTTCCCAGCATCCGTCCTCTGTCGAGTCGACAACAACGGAGAAGTACTCATCAGGCTCATGTCATGAATGATTCAAAAATGACCACCTTCTTGATGACTATGATGGGATTGTGGTTTACGGAACCGACACACTACCTCCCACCCACCCCAATTGCCTGTAATTTAAAGTTAACCCTCTGTACACTGCCTTTCTACCCTTTGGCCATCAAAAGGATACGACTACTCGTATCGCAGCAAGAGTGAATGCGACTGAAACACTGAATCGCTGCTGTGGCTAGTAATAGCCCATGGTTCAGGGCCGTTTTGGGGTTCGGGATTTCTATACAAGAAAGTCCTGTCCGTCGACATCCTACTACTGTTACAATGTAATTTCGTTTTATTATTTTTACTGTTAGAAGTTTCCATTTCGTGAGTCATTGCAAGCGAGTGATGCTCATTTCGCTTTTGAGTTGTTCCTGAGTTTGTCCGTGGGGGGGTATGAGGGGCTTCCGTTTCAGTTTCAGTGAATTTCGTCAATGACCTCGTAGGAGCGGGGGAGAGCATCATCAACGTAATCATCATCCATTTTGGGTTTTTCGGTTTTTCGGGACCCGGCTAACGCTGCCTAACACAATACCTATGGAAGGGTGTAGCCGCTGTAAGTGCATTTGAGTATATGCATTTTAGAGTGGTAAATCCGGTTCGAGGGAGTTTATCTGAAAGGATTACGCCAGGCGTGTGTGGAAGGACGATGCATATACATTTCGATTAGCACTTAATGCTATAGTTTAATCAAAAGCGAAGTGATCACGCTTGATGGCAGGGGTGTGTGATATAAAGTGGAACTGAAACGGGATTGGCCTATTGTATGGCAGGTTAATTAATAGCTTTTTGCAAGCACTGCGAGATTACGCGGGCCTGAATTAACAGCGAAATGTTTAACGTCATTCAATGGTTTTGGAATTAAGCGTTTGTCGTAATCAGTTGATTATTTTACGCTGACCGTTGATTTTTTTTTTTTTTGTTTCCGAGAGTCATTCCCAGTTGACCAGTTGACTTTATTTTAAATTATTTTTCCTGATGACAACGAGCTAAATCAAATTAAGTGCATTGGTTTAATTAGGGAAGCCTCCAGTGTTGCTCGAATTTCATACAAGGCAACACATAAAAGAGCCTGATGATTGCTGTTCATTTCATATCTACTTCTAAATTAAAACATTAAACAAACTTTGGAATGTTCTTATGGCAGCCTATAGACTTTCTGACGTTGGAAACGAGCAAGCTTTGCATATAACGAGTTCAATATTTACTCTGTTTGTCTGGCAGGAGTTTTGTACCCTATAAGTTGAACTGTATTTCTTAATTTAGAAAATTTGAATCCAACTGTCTTCACAAACCGAAGAAGGATTCGTTTTAGAATCTCAGGGAATGTGCTGTTTGTTTATATTTATACCGAGTTAAGAAACAACGTCACCATCTACTGGGTATCAGGACACCTGGGGATAGAAGGTAATGAATGAAGAGGCGGACAAACTTGCGAGGAAGGGGGATGCCACACCCTTTGTGGGCCCTGCACCCTTTTGCGGTATAGCGGAACGCATCATAAAAGAGGAGCCCCGATCACTGGAGAAGGCAAGCAAGGCTAAGTCCTGGACAAAAACTCAGGGTCTAGGACAGCTGGCATTAGCCTTGACAAAAACAAACTCCACATCCTGACTGAGTTTGTTACGGGGCATTGTAAACTCAAGGAACATCTCAGGAAGCTAGGACTATCAGATTAAAACTCAGGCAGATTTTGCAACGAGTCCAGTGAAACTCCAGAAAATATACTGGTGGAATGTCGGGCATTAGCCCAAAAAAGATTCAAGTGCTTGGGTAAATACCACAGCAGAGGATCTACCACTCATAGCACCCAATCTCCCACAGCGATTTCTTAGGGAAATTAGTTTGGATGAGGTGCTGTGGATTCCAATAGGAATAGTGACGAGAGGGATGTTCCTTCGCCTAGGACTTGTAGGCACAATAGATCTTAAGGTCGCGGTGCATATCACCCTTCAATAATAATAGTAATAGAAGAACTTCGTAACTTCTTCGATTTTAAGACACTTTACGCCACTACTGTTTTGTCATGCGCAGTGAAAAGACACTTGTTCAAATAGCAGTTGCAAGTTTCCATATTCACGAGAAATACAGAGCACTCGCCATTCTTATCCCTAATTAAGAAGCAATGCTTGCAATGAAAAAAAACCTATCAACACGGGGAATTTCCAATGACATCAGGATAAGAAAATGTACATATGTATGTAGATTAATAATAATTTTATAGCAACGCAACACCGATATACATGTTATTCGGGGAACGAACTCGTAATTCGTGACTGCTTCAATGGAAGATACCAAGTAAGGACCATTTGCAGGAAACAAACGCGTAGGCTGCCTTAATGCGTAGCATGGAGTGTCGTGTGGGTTCTTAATAATTAGCAATTGGAAAGATTATAATCTTTTCAAATATACTGGGTCAGCTCCAGACTTCATCGACACAAGCTCGTACAGCAAGCTTACTTGAGCAAAACTAAAACCAAAAAACTCCCCATTGTACCTGATGGAGTATTCCTTTTTTGGGCTACTAAGAGATGAAGAATAGGGCTCCATGTCAAATCGCCCAAAATCAAATCACCCAAAATGCAAAAATGTCACATTGCCCAAAATTTTTGGGCGATTCAACACTATGACAAATCGCCCAAAAATTAAAAAATGTCAAATCGCCCAAAAAGAAATAAGATCCAAAAAATGTTAAATCGCCCAAAAATCTTTGTGGGCGATTTTACATTTTTAATTTTTGGGCTATGTAGCATAATGTCAAATCGCCCAAAAATATCACGTTTTCGGCGATTTGACATTTTCGTTAAATTGGGTTTAAAAGTGTGTTCAAAGCGAATTCTAACAATTACAGTAACGGTCACAGCAGAATGTTGTTGTTTTTTCTTCATATTATGAAATAAAATATATGAAACGTATATTAGCGTGTGAAGCGGCGTATTTTGCGCCGCGTTTCGCACGCGGACCGACGCGCACCCCCCCCCCCCCCCCTCCTCCCGCGATCGTTTGTTTCTCCCTAGATTGTAAGTGGAGCCTGACTTTTTGTTTTAATATATCAATTTCTTCAATCCTTCCTATCGGATTAAAGCTGTTTTTCTTTTCATTACTTATGTTCTTCAGATCGGGCCATTACATTGCTCAGTTTTTACAATGCAATGCTGTACTTGTACGGAAGCTGAATAAAAAAGGAAACTTTCTCAAATTCGTCCTACAGGATGAGGAATTTATGAAAAGCCGTAATTTCTCTATGTATTGTATTGTATTGTGGTGGAATTATTAGTACCAACAAATTTAAGTGTTTAACTGAAGAACATGGGTGTGTCACTTTTAATTTGTTCACATATGTATGTTGATTTTTTTCGGACTCCGATAAAACGCCCATTTCTTCTTTGGGTGATTTGACATTTTTATTTTTTGGTCAATCTGTCATAGTGTTAAATCGCCCAAAAATGTTGGGCAATGTAACATATTTCAGATTTGGGTGATTTGGTTTTGGGTGATATGACACAGATCCGCTTTAAAAAAAGCCGAAACACAAAATCGCCCAAAATCACTTTTTGGGTATTTTGACATTATGCCAAATCGCCCAAAATATAAAAATGTCTAATCGCCCAACCCTTTTTTTTGGGTGATTTGATATTTTTTTTTTTTTTGCATTTTGGGCGATTTGGTTTCGAGCGATTTGACACTGAGCTGAAGAATAGTATAACTTACCTACTTATATATCACCAAAATATCTCAGTTGGTAGGAATAATAGAAAATGCCTAAAAATGAACTTTATATGGGTCACACACAGTACGTAAAGGCCTTAAGGGTTAAAAAACATATTGTGTAAGTTTCACTCTCGCAGTATCAATATACATATTTGCTCCACAGTCGGTTTTTTTTGTCGATGTTGGTACTTATTTTCCAATTTTTTTTAAGCTAAAAACTGTCTCTTATAAGAATATTGGACAAAATTAGCAGAATCTTAAATTCGACATTTTGGACCTACACCCAATGGGTCAGCACCTGGAATCCGAGTCAATGATATTAGGACTGAAGACTAAAATGGACAAAATAAAAGCTTGACTGAGGATTTCTGGTCAGGCAGGAGAGAAGGTCCAGAATTCCTTTGCGAAATATACAATGCGGTGGAGTTATTGAGCCGACAGAAGACTGGGTCGTCTTAAGTAATCGTGGCGCAGAACAGTCGATAAGAAAACCAGAACCTTGGGGATTAGTTGGAGAGTGCCTTTGTCCCACGTCGAGCAACATGATTGTATGTAAATCAAGAAAACTCAAAAATAAAACCGTTTGCTTGGATTATCTGTGTGATACAACTGCATTGGTATTATTACAACGCCACTAGAATAAACAGAAAATCCATTGGGTCCTGGAACACTCTTCTTGTTCATCTTCTCTTTCGTTTTTTTGTTTGTTTTTCTATTCTCTCCATTGGGTATGGTGTATGGAGGATGGAATTCTGTTACTCGTTTCGGTGTTCCGTCTTCATAGCCAACGCTGTTAATACTGTCATTCAATTTCATTTCAATTGTATCCTTCCTCGACCTGGGAAAAAGGATTTAAAATACGATAGCTTGTGATATCATCGTGGTCGTTGTCGTTGTCATTGCAGTGGGCTTTGGGGGTCATTCGTCCTCGTTTCCATCTATTCACCTTGGCTCCAACCTAAGCCGTCATCACACACAGATAGATAGAAATAGATACTTGTACTCGTATGAATTTCAAAAGAAAGTGTAAAGAGCTGTGCATATATTTTGCATTTTTAATGTAACAGGAAATACACAGGAATCTAGTGTGTCCGTCGAGAGATTTCCAGTTCCACCCATTGACTGTGGCACTCGTGGATAAAAGCATTCTCTCCTCTTTTGGCATAGAAGGCGACTAAGGAGTGGCACAACTTTGACATTAAAAATCAAGGCTTTCTAGTGGATGTTGGTTGTGGAAAGAGAAGGAGATGGATGCCGCTTTAAATATCTTTTAAAATGAGAGGTGCTGCAGGATAACTCATGAAAAATTAAGTACCTGGAAATGATATTTAATCAGAACTACACAGTTGTAGATACTCTTAGCACTTCCGCAGGGAGTTACGACAGACAATACGAGTGTGTATTGATTCAACACGATACTGAGTACTGACCTCTGACAAATACAATGTAATCCATAAACACAGGGCATAAGTATGTATATGGAGACAAATTAAATCCTCATTTATTTATCCTTAATTTTGTCGGACGTCGCAGGAGGACACATCTATTGTAAACGAGCTTATCTAAGTAGCTTTGTGTGCTGATTACGATTCCCTTTTGATTATGAAGTGTGGTAGCTCGTAGGTCTAGATATGTGACACGCCCGTATTTAGATTAACCACTGATTTAGATGGTTTAGGGTCATTGATTTCAATTTGCGTGTGTGCAACTAAGTGTGTGGTGGGGGGGTAAATGTTTAGCACGTGAGCAGTTGTTATCTGGTTTGACAAATGGCCTGTGGTTACATTGGTCGGTTCTGTTTCGGATAGCGGCCAGCCAGTCGATAGGGGTGTCATATTGTATAATCGTGATGGCAGCACTTAGACAGTAAGTTGTTCTCACCGAGAAGGTGTTTGAGTATCTAATTGTAATTCAATGAAATCGTAATGTGAAATATCAAAGCATTTAAATCTTGAATGGTTAACAATGGCTAATATATTATTTTTTGGAAGTAAAATGTAACGACAGGTTTGTGTATACGATATCATATGAAAGTTGAGGACTCTACATCGCCTTTCGGATAGCGAACTGGGGAACTGTCCATCGTTTCTGAGCACCCAGATTCGGGTAACCAAAGATGAAATATTGACTATTCGATTTAAGAGCCAAATCAAGAAAAGACACTAAAGCGGCAGCTTATGCTGTTAAAAAGTAACCGGTACCTAGAAATGCACTTAATAAGTCCCGAAAAAAAGTACGCAAACTGGACGCAGAATAGTCCAGGACAGAGGTGACTTTCCAAATCAATTATAAAAACCAAAATGGTTGACATAAGTGCTGTCGAATAGCCAATGGATAACGAGTAAATTTAAACCATGTAGCAAGGTAAATACCTGTAAATCGCGGAACCAAACCGCAATTTAGCTCGACGTCAACTAGCCATGGACTATAAATATTTCTATGAGAATTTATACAGAAAAAAAAGAAGAATAAAATTAAATTTTATTTTCTCAGTAATTGCCTGAACGCTGCCAATTGATAATCGCCCATAGCAGTGTCTGTTAACAAGGGAAAAGTTGCCCCAAGCTTTTCTACTCATTCGTATGTATACGAGTATGGATAGTTTATAGAATAGTTCATCACGAACAGCAATTAGCGTTCAATCAACCCCTCCGGGATTTTCCATCGCTGGATTCCCTTGGAATTTTCACACAACATTTTTTTTTGTGTAGTTGAACTATACGCCAGAATAAAATTTTTAAACAGCACCAGTGGGTGGCTGTCGCTGTGGCGTAGTGGTAGTTGTCGTCGGTTGTCAAGCTAAAGGTTGACGGTTCAAATCTAGATGTCTTCAATACATTTATTTCTCACAAAATAAAAATAATGTGATCAGTTTCAGAAGTCAATATCAAAACCTACTGTGAAGGCATAACACTGGCAGTAGGATAGTAGTATGGCAGAAGAAATTGATCGCACAAACAATAATAAAGATACATCTGGAAAAAAACTTCTGTGAATCATAAGCAACGACAAAACTTTCAATAATACACAACCATTCGGTTATCCTGGACACCACCCATAGAGTTAGTTAAAACCTAACCTCTGAGTTTCCTATCACTACGCCGATCTGTCTGTCTCTCGTCCTTGTCCTTCTTGTGCTCGCACTGTGTGTAATCATTATAAAGTTAATCATATCCGCTTTAACGTGTGTAGATCACACTATAATATTATAAATGGGAAAATAGCTATGTCTGTCTGTCTGTCTTTTACCTTTTCACGCCTAAACCGCTGAAGCAATTGTAATGTAATTTGGCAAAGAGATAATCTGGGACCTGAGGTTGAAAAATCGCTTGCTTGTGGGCGCTGGAGACTGGAGTCAAGTGATTACCAAAACCTTTTCACGCATAAGCCGCTAAACCAATTGTAATGTAATTTGGCAAATACTGAGACCTGGCGAAGGTCACAGGTGAAAAAACCGTCTGCTGCGTGGCGCTGGAGTTGAGTTATTAATAATTTCCACATTTATTGACCAAAATGATTCATTTTCACAATATATTTGGTTCGGTGCCAAAAGAGAAGATTACAAGATCTGGACCCGATAGGTGGCGCTGGAGCCGAGTTATCAACAAATTCAATATTTAGGAAAACAACCAAACAATAAAAACAAACAATAAAATATCCCGACCTTACTTTCATGTTGAATGCTAAAGAATTTTATTAAATTTTCAGCCACAAGATGGAAAAGGGAGGTTCTAATTAAAGAATTCTTGCACCAGATAATCACCTGTGGTGAAAATTGCAGTATATGTAGTGGTTGGATGTACATATGTATGTACAAATATGCAAAATTGAAACACATCCCCCAATCCAGTCTTCACCTAGAAAAGTTCATGGTGCCAGTTTGATCGACTTTTCATTTGGAAATTTGGAAATTCTTTCCCATCCAGGGTACTGTCCTGATGTTTCAATCAGTCTGAAGTCATTTAGCTCCAATACCAAGAAAAAGGCCATAAAATCTTTTGAATTCAGAAATTTTTCAAAAAGATAATACTTGAGGTTTTTGTTTATTCACATTTTTTACACTTGGTGTGACTCAACGAGGTTCGCGGATTTGGTGACTCTTAAATCTACCCAGAACTGCATTACTACAGCCGCGTTTTGCCTTATAAGTAAAGCGACTGTTTTAGGACACGGGCGAAGCCGGGCGGGACAGCTAAAAAAAAAAAAAACAGATTGTATTGGTAGGATAACAACCACATTTCTGCCATCTACATACATAAATAATAATAAAGGTAATTATTTGATAGATTAATTGTCACCTAAACTTCCGTCTAAGTGTCATACAGTTGTGTGACGTCAGAATGTGCCTCTGTGTCCGCCCCTACTCTCACACCCCCTCCATTTGTTTGATTATCTTTTATTTGATTTTATATAATTTCAGATAGAAAATCTATCACATGCGGTATGATGAAATTCCGGAATGACTTTTCGAAAACATAAAAAATGCAAGCATCTGTTAGACGGATTAAATAATTTATGTAAATTCGATGTAATAATAAATAATTGGGTGGTTTTACATTATGCAGACATGCAACCAGCATCGGGTACCTATTAGCACGAATCATTATGCAGGTACATACATACATATATACATAGACATACATACATATGAAACTTATAAACAAATTTAATTACATTTTTTTTTAATTGAAGCAGAATAATGAACGCTTACAACTTTACCTATACTATGAATATATGTACATGTTTGTTATTTCTGACACATCTACATATGCGTAGTAAATAATTATTTATTTAATTGTTTATTTTTATTTTTTTTGTTGAAAGGCCACAGATGTTTTTTTTGCCAGTGATTCAGAGAATGTTTTGCGGTTTCTTGGAATAAATTAATGAATGTTTTCAATTTAATACCGAATAACATTTTTTGTTTTTTAAATGATATAAATATTTACGAAAAAGATCAACAAATAAATTGATCAGTGTCGAATTCAGGAATGATGTTTCTTGTCAAATTCCGCAGCACTAATACAACGTCTTCTTGGAGTCTCGAAAGATGTTGATCGTCGGGAAGATGATTTGATATTCAAAATGTCAAACCTCAATGACAGTTTTGCCGAACCCAATAACAGTCAAAGAGAGCTTCTGTTTGGTGAGGTGCATCACTTTGTGTCCTTCCTTGCAAATTAATGTCTTTGACGATGTGTAACCACATGTAAAATTGTAAATTCTTAGAATAAAATTACCTAACCATGCATTAAGCATATTCTGCCACATAAATGTTGTTGAAATAGTTAGATAATTAATCAATCGACCACTGTGGTAGGGTGTGATGGTTATTGCCCATTACAAAGCTCACACATACATTAGTTATACCGCAATATGTCATAGAATACACGTATGCATACATAGCTAACGAACTTTGAGTGCAATTTGACTAATTGGTTGCGCGGTTTTGAGGCATCACTCATTCCACCAAAACCACAATAGCGGTTTCAAATTAATTACAACCCCCATTTTCCATTTCTTTGGGATTGTACCTAGTTCTTTTTTTTACAGGAGTAATGATACTAAAGGTGATTAATTGAATAGATATTCTAAAATTGTGACAATCTTTTACAAAGCTGAAAAACGGATTTTTTCTTAAGTATAGGTATTGAAATAATAAGTTATGTATTTATATTTAATAGTACAAGTAGTTCTTACTGAATCTGAATTCATCCATTGGACACGTTCACACAATGTACAAATAGCTGACATTCTAACTGGTTTGAAAAATAATTTTACGAGCAACGTTATAGATTTTTTCTTAGGAGGTTTAAAAGTGCTTGAAAAAATGGTGGGTTTTACCAGATTCGGGGGTTTTACTTTGGTTTCTGCCGTCACTAAACTCGTTTTTTTTTTTTTCAAAACAATAACACCCTCATTATTTCAGAAATAATACCCTATTATGTTGAATGTTCATTAATTGGAAACAGCTTAGACGTTACTCACATGGTTACCTATTAAATAGAATCTGAACGATATTTTTACACCTTACAGCCGAAATTTGCTTGTAAAGAAAAAACATCAATCTGCTGTATGGCCAGCAAACAGTGACTATGGATTTAACCGGTTTTTTTTAGTTGTCCATCTATCATTTTCATCATCGCATCATCATATAATGTATATTATTTCTGTAGTATAGGTACCATTTGCGGCTCTCACACTCATCCAATCATAACAAATAAGGTGTCAAAAGAAATAGAATTTCCTGGAGTAGTGACGAATAGCACTTTTACTTTATAAATATTAACAAACTAAACAAAACATCAAAAACAAATATTACACCCAAAATGAATTCCCAAGAAAACAAACACTTACCGTACGATTTCCATGGGAATTCCATCAGTTGACAGATGGAAATCATATGAGAGGTGTTTGTTGTTTTAAGAGTTAATTTGATATATTTGCTATTGATGCAAGTGTGAGTGGACAAATACATATATCAACCAAAATGAAGTTTAAAAAAAACAACACCCCTTATATAAGGATTCCATGGGATTTCCAAGAGCTGACAGATGGAAATCATATAGGAAGTTTGGATGCTGGATGGGCAGTTTGGATTTTGGGGGTTGGATTTTCTGTTGCGAGAGTTCCCACACAAGCACACTTGTTGGATTTGATTTCCAAATGTCGGCAAATCATAGGAAAATATAAATCGTGTATATACTCGAAAATCTTACTCTACTGTCAGACCGAAAAAAAAACAGTGTTACAAATGTTCACAGATATGAATGAATATTTTAAAGCAGAATTTTTACTAATAAGAAGCAAGTTCATTAGAAACTCACAGCTTAATTCTGATACGAGGACAAACAAAATTAAACTGCATTATAGTTGATCTGTAAGAAGATCTGAAGCAACACAAATTGTCCTAGCAAGGAAATTACCCACAAAGGAAATCACCATTTGCGTGGACAGCCAAGCCGCACTTAAAGCAGTGCATTTCACTTCCATGAATTCAAAGTGCGTCAAGGAGTGGCTTTCGACACTTAGCGCGATAAAGCACCACACAGTTCTACTCTGCTGGGTACCCGAACATGCGGGTATAGAAGGGAACGAAACAACGTACGGACTGGCCAGGAAAGGCTCTGATATGGATATAACACTAGCAAACAGATCTTACTGGCTTTCAACACAGCTAAAAATCTAATAGGCCGCATCACCACTAATTTAGCCGAGGACAGGTGGCGCCACGCTAGCGATTGTGCCATAACCCGCAGCCTGTGGCCCGTGTCGATCAGAAAAGAACATTATCTCTACTTTCTATGAGAAGAAGGTAAATCCATGTACGGTGTTATTACAGGACACTGTATAATAGGAAACATGGCTAAAATATACGGCATCCTTACAAATGACTTGTGTCGAAGCTGTACGGATGAGGACGAAATAAATCTGTAGCACACCTAATACGCCACTGCCCGGCTCTTCAAGAACGGTGCCCATCTTGTATGGGAGCACGGTTCTTCGACTGCCTAGATGACCTGGCTAAGATACCGCTTACAGAACTAAAGCCAGGGCAACCCTAACCACAGCGCTGAATGGGCTATAGCCCCGGGGCGCAAGCGTTTTTGGAGCGACAAGTTGTGTTGGTGTTTTAAGTTTCTTAGCTTTTATTTATTTTTATTCAAAATGTGACACTTTTGTCTAAGATCACCCTGCTCCCGCTAACCATCCCATGTATTTTATTATCAAAAGGGGCGCATTATTTTTAGTAGCCCACAGACGCCGAATATCATAGGATGGCCCTGATTAAAGCGATTTATTAAAAGATCGAACTGGTTCTGTTAAATGCATGTTTCTACATGCACAACGAGGGTATATACAATGGACCTTTACAGCATCTGGGTGAAATTGCATTCACTGCAAACGACCCCCCTAATCTAACCTAACCATAGCCGATCTGGAGCAAAGATAAAGGCTTGAGAAAAAATTAAACATCAGCTGCATCCACATCTTATACATACTCGTCGTAGGTCGTAGCTGATGATTCATTGCATTTGTCGTGATAATTTTTTTTTTTAATGGGAAATTTCACTACGTTAAGAGAATCATTTGATTCCAATTATCTAGCGACACTCATTTAGAAATTTTTTTGCGACGTCACTGGCATTTGAAATTCCATAAAAAATATTTAAAAACAAACAAAAATACACAAGCTTGCCATTTAAATATGTGATTTTAATATTCTGGCTCATTAACTAAGTTGGTAATTGATTCAAGCATACTAGAAATCGAACTCAAGGGTTATTCACCTGTGAAAGTGATAGTATTAAGATTGAGTCAATAACAATGGCCTCAAACGCCCACGTTGAAAATAAACTCATTGGCTGTATTGCTAGGCAGTATGTTGGAAGAATGAAGACTCTAGAAGTTCAATGTTACCGGGCTCAATGGCACCAAATGAATTGGAAAAATCAAAACATATATGTATTTACAATGTTTTTTTTAAAAACAATATTTCAATTAAAACTTATCACATGTGTTTTTTATCATTATTGGCGGTTACATCTAACAGATTCACAAAAATGCTGCAGATATGTAGTCCTATAACCAGTTAATGACTTGTGTATTTGTTTATTCCTTTAAATAGAATTAATTATTGCCAGAGATTTTTATCGCCCTATACAAACAGACACACGTGTATGTATGTATATAATCTTTTTAATTGATCATATAAGTTCAAGAACAGGAAAACGTGTACGAAGCATACAACTGCTGTAGTGATATCCCATCAGATAAGAAACAAGACTTTTGTTTTAATAGAATCAGATACTAATCAGCTTCGAGATAATAAATTTAATTTGTTCATTTTGTTGTAACGCGTTGTCGTAAAGATATTAATTTTCATTCACCTTTCCCGAAATGATTTTGTTTCAATTTACCTTTTGACTGATTCATTGACGTCAAAATATGTCACGCTGATCTTTGGTATATCGCGCGATTCTCCTTAAAAATAACACACAGAGATAACCTTAAAATAAAACCGCTTTCACAAATCACCTTATAGAAAAACAATACACTTTTTTTTTTTTGTTGAATTTACAATATACTCATACACATAATATAAATCTTTTTTTATTTTTATTTAAATCTTATCCATGCACGAGTATAATCATTATTTATGTACGAAGTGGCTCTCCTTCTCCGTTGCGGCGGCTCGCGTCGACGTCGACAAGCAATTCAAAACAACAACAAGAAACCGTAAACTTAATCAAGCGAAACACGATAATTCGTAGCTAGGCACAGGTGAATTACAATAAATTATTTTACAAAAAACTACTACGAAGAGTATTTACTATTCCGTGAGTGCAAACAAACCAACTGCCAGTGACAGTTAAACCAACTCTAAAACCCGCTGACGAAACTGGCTTTGTTGCAATCAAAACATTTGAAGATCAGCCCGATTCAAAACACACCGCCACCGCCACCGCCAGTGATCATAAACAAGTTCGTCGGAGAGCAACTGGGACTGGTATGAGACTGGTTTTGTGGTACTGCTTCAATATAAAAGTAATGACATGGCTATTATTGCAGAGCATACACGTGAGATTTTCACTTCTATAGAAATACGAGTAGGTGTTTAATATTCGAGATGAGAAATTTATGGAATTTAAATGTTATAAATCAGAGTACACATATTTATGCCCGAGTTTTAAACTATTTTATTTTGTGTCTATTTTTACATTTGCATTTATACACAGCTCGACATAGTTAAAGGAACGACACCAAAAGGTTAAATATTTTAATATTTTTTCGTCTTGTCATTATAATTTGTTCAATTTTACAACGTTTTTAAGAAAAACAAAATCTTGTACTTGTTCTCCTACAAAAAAAGGACAAAACGTGAAATATGGATATTTTGCTAAAATGAATGGTTTTCTTTAATTTATAAAATTTAATTGATATATTAATAAAATTTCATTTAATAATTGATTAGTACTTAGTACTCTCCGCTCTTGCTTTCATTGCCACACGAAGTCTCCTTGGCAAACTTCTGATGATGTTGTCGATGCTATCTTGGGGTATTTGGTCCCATGCATCAAGCAAAGCACTTTTAAGCTCTTCCAAAGTGGATGGGTCCGGATTTCTTTGCTTCAACTGTCTGACGGGCATGTTCCGGATATGCTCAATAGGTTTTAGGCTAGGGAACAAGCTGGCCAGACAAGGGTGCTCAGTTGTGCCTATCGAAAATACTCCGAAACCCTATTTCTAGTTTCGGGACGAACGTTATCTTGCATTACTGCCCAAACCCAATGGAAAGTCGCAGCAGCACCTTCAAAAGTTGAATTTGGCTCAACTTGCGCTTCAACATATCTATTCATACTACAACTACAGCTGGAACTTCGAAACCCTATAGGGTTTATGTGTATTTTAATTTTGAGAGCGCTGCATACTTCAGCTGCAGCTTCACCATTGTATTCAGCGAATTTAAAAGGAAATTGGATCCGATACTTGAGGCAAATGGCATAAAACTTTCTTCTAAAATGTCTCTTACATACCGCTCTGCTATTAACCCATTTGCGACCGTTGTCCCCAATTGGGGACATCCACTTTTTTGGTTTTTTGTAATTTCTAGTTAAACTATTAATCATTTAAAAATTCTTAAGTGATAAATGCAAAGTTATTTAGTTCTTCTGTCATTTATGTGCAGCTTTTTTTACTTGTACTCATTTGAGTACAGTGGACACATGAGTTTACAAAAAAAAAAAAAATAATTTTTTTTTCTAAAATGCCTTAAAGTTTGTAAATGAACTAGAAAATAAAGTTTTTTAAATAAAAATCACTGTATTTTACATTTGGGTCCAAATGGGTTAAGGACCCATTTTCTACCACGTGTAACTCTGTGGGAACCAAACACCAGACTATTATAGAACCTACACCAAAAGCCACTCTTGGAACGATGTTGCATTGTGCATATCGCTAACCTGGTCGTCTATTTACTATTCCTCGTCTGGCTTCAGGCAAAATCTGGACTCATCAGTAAAAAGCACTCGCTTCCAGAAGTCATACCTTCAATATAAGGCACAATACGCGAAACATTGTTTAAATGCATTTTAGCGATTTCTCCAGAAAAAACAAAAAACTGGAAAAATAATTAGCGGCAACACCCTCTCCTACTCAAATTTATTTATTGGTTCAGCACAAAATCCCAAAGCTCTTTGACAAAAACCGCAGAAAAAGCTGTAACGATTTGCTTTAATTTAGAATGGTAGCACTGCTTTGATGTTAATATTTTCCATACACAGCGAGAGTTGATGGCGGCCAGTCAGCCAGTAATCAGTGTGCTTTGTGCTATCGATTGTGTGCCAGGCTGGTTATGGTGGGATGTATTCGAACTTGAGGAAAATTACAAAAACAAAACGTGTGTAAGTTAGTGGTTCAATTTTTATTTCAGTGACAATTTTTCGAATTGAGTGCCATGAAAACATGTATGTACAGGTACTTTTGGTTAAAAAAAAAAGCTCCCCCATAAGACCTGTACTAACAATTCTATTGGAACAGAGCATAGTAACTTTTGCTTTTAAAAATGTTAAAGTTCAGTCATACAGTGTATGCCCGCCTGTATACGATCCCAGTAGGTACGTTAAACTACGACACTACGAGTGTAAACACTAAAAACCAAGGCAAATATTAGTAATAATGACGATAAATCTCTCTGGAAAATGTCGATTGCAATTCATTTCAGAGTTCATTGGTTATCGTTCTACAGAATATATAAACATTGCTTTTACAGCATTTGCAAGAAAATAAGGACAAACAAAACCATCTGAATCAAGATTTTAGCGATTTTTTCCAGATTTCTTTGAAATCCGATCCAAATCGAACGACTGGCAATTCGTCAAATTGAACACACCTACCAAATAATTCAGTATGTCATTTGCACACAAACAAAAACAAGCAATATTGTTAAGAGTTTGTTTTGAAATTCTTTCGTTTTATATTCAAGTTTGATGGGAAGTTCTTCTTTTATAATTTTCATAGCTTAATAGAACTAAGTAAATTAATAACAACAAAATAAAATGGAGCAATAAATAACAATAAGTCAAATTTGGACATGAATTGTCATATGAAATCCTTTTTCCGGTGGAAACTTTACCTTTAACAACACTATGTCAATCTGCCCCACCACACATTCAACCACAAGACAATTTCTAACAGTCCGCAATACAGATAGTATTGGAAGCTCGATTATGTACAACACATTTCAAATGTGTAACAATAAATAAAAAAAAATGTAACACAAAATTTTACTTCCAAAATAAAAGTTTAAGAAAACAGGATATACTCGTATAACCACGTTAAGATTCGAGAGAATGCAAATAATAATACTGCTCCTCCAACTGAATAACTTGACGTCCAAACAATTTGAGTTTTCAGCTTCCTGTTTTAGGGTGTATTCATTCAAATTTGTAGTTTTTTAGCAAATAGAGCTGAGTGATCACCGTCTGTCTATTCAAAGATTTTGAGATCCAAAAAGACACCGATTTTTACCAAATTTGGTACAAAGGGGTTTTTAGGGTTGCTGATCATAAATCTGACTTCAAATTCGTGATCAGCAAGGGCCCGGAATTCTATGCAAATACTTACTTAGTTGGCGCTACAGCTCGAGATGAACCTGGGCCTGCTTCTCGCAACCATTTGTGTAAGCGTGTTATATTTTTGCGCGAAAGGCAGGGACCTACAGTTTTTTGCCGACTCCGAACGGCGAGTTGAGAAGCTCAATTGTGACAAATGATACTCTTTGATGCTTGTCAGACATTCGAAAGAGGTGGGCACTATGAAAAAACTTTTAGGTTTTTGCGGCGGGATTCGAACCCAAGACCGCTGGCTCAGTAGTCCGACGCACTAACCACTTGCGCTACGGTGCCTACACGGTTGACTTCTATGCAAATGCATATATTTTTTGGACAACCTTAGAAGCAAATGATAGTTTTTCGAATTAAGAAATTTGCTTTAAAATGGCATTTAATCGTTAGCGCATATTTATGCATATTTTGGTATAAATGCATATTTTGGCTTATTGTAATAAATGCATACTTTTCGTGCATATTTCGCAGAAATAAACTTTAAACACTTAATAAATTGATTTCACCGAAATGCAAACGAACCTTAAAAATTATATCTTTCATCTGGAAAAAAATGCTATTGATAACTTGGCAGCACTAAAAATGTTATTAAAAAAACGAAGGATATTATGAAAATGAAAATATCTGCACCATGTTATCCTCAATAAATCAATAGAAAGCGAATAGGGTATCGCACAATCGTCACTCGCCTACCTGTAGCCTTTCCTTATGTTTTTTTTCCTAACTTACTTACAAGCGTGTTATCCTTGCAAAAATGTTTCTATTTTTTTCCCCCCGAAGATTGCCCTCCACAGTATTTGTATATGCGTGCATACTTCATAAGAAAAAAAGGACATAATTTGTTAAGAACAAAAAGGCACGGGCACAGGCGCGTATATACTGTGATTGGTAGGTGCACGGTGCACCCCCTGTCATCGTCGTCATCATCATCTCCTTGAGTTCTGGTTAACTTTGCAGAATTTGTAATAAATTCTTATTGCTCGCACTTGTGTCGACTGTGTGCTGCACGATGGGCTATGCTATGTGTGTTAATGTGTCCATGACCCAAACAGAAGCTGTAGTGCTGGCCGTAGGCACAGTAACCTATAAAAGATTGATTTTATTCTCCTTTGCATATTATATGCATATATGTATACCATATAGTTACACGATTTATAGTGTTCATTTATTCAGACGTGTCGTGGATCAGCCAAGGAAGTAACACTTTCTTCCGACCGACCGACCGACCGACCTAGCGAACTATCATATCGACTCGACATTGATTCTTTGGATTATGTAACAGTTACTTGTAGATACTAGATACTCTATGCAGGGAACCCTAAATATTAGATATATGTACATTTAATATTGTGTGTTTTTTTATCGGATACGTACTCGTACCTCGGCGCATAGTTTGTTTTATTTTTATTTTCATATTTTTATTGCGAAAGTAATGGCTGTCGTAGTGATATCTTTCCACCATTCCGAGACGTTTTGATATTGGCTATGAAACGTGATACAATCAGAAGTGGTGGTGGTTCATAGGTTTTATGCGGTGTTGGAAATGTGGAGGAGGACGTCGGTTAGGTTATATTGGGATCAGTATACATAGATAGCGGGATTTATTAATAGCAAAATTGTATTGAGGCGAAGGACATTATTTTGTGGTGGCTTTTAGTGGAAAGACATTGACTTTTAATTATGTTTATTTATTTATGACTAACGATGGGAATCAAGAACGAGACTTGTTTGTATACTTGAACTGGCAGGTTGCATATGGTAGGCGGGTTAAGTGTTGCCAATGAGGCTTTACTTTAATTTTTTTTTTTTTTTGATTTTTCACTTTATTTGACAACACATATTTGGATTTAAACATAAAATGTAAACTGTGAATGAGGATGAAAGCAACACCCGCCTCAAGATAGTAAAGTAGTAAATACCGGGATACTCAGACTAAAAAATCTCTGATATGGCCGTAAAACGTGTCGTTATTGATGGTGGCGTCATCTATGACTAAATGGCGATTTATATCTTAAGATCTGCCAGAAATATTTAACATCACCCAATGACGATTTTGGATAAAATTCCATTCAAATGTTTCAGGATTGTCTATCTTTCAAAAATCTTCACATGAATTCGAATTAAGAGTTTTTAAATTAAATGAAATACATATAACCACGAGTATGTCAAGCCTAAGAAAAAAAAAAAGAGAAACGAACAAACTAGCAATGGATATTTCGAATTTGCATCACGGAAATATGCCTTCAAATACCAAATTTAAGCAGGTCCATTTCTATTACTAGCAAGTAGTTCAACAAACACATCTTACAAAATTGGTAAGAGAAGTGTTTTTGAAAGCAAAATCCTAACCGGTGTTGGTGTAAACTTTTTCGCGTAGCCAAAGTACTGGAAGGCCACTATATATTGTAGCTATAGTGTAGCATTGATATGATCAGTCCAAGTGAGAGTACTGTAAATGATATATATATATAATTATTGTTGCTTGAACTGTTAATCGAAAAGAATCATAAAAGTAAAGAACTCAAAATCAAAACTATATATTTTTGTACACAGTCTTCTGCAGACAAGCCCATAAGGCTTTGCAGATATTAAACAAAATAATGTAAATGTTTGTTATGAATAATTATTAATAAATCTGAATCTGAATCTGAATCTGAACCATTCCTAAGTTTCTGGCAGTGGCAACGGGTATTGTGGCTTGACCGAGTCTGATTTGGGGACAAATAGATAAATCTTGCATTTTCCGGTGTATGGCAATGATTTTTGAATTTTGCTGGATTCAAGCACAGATAGTTTATTTGCGACCAGAGGAGGATAGCAGGCAAATTCTCATATATAAGTGTCTCAGCTACATCGTCTGCAAACATATCCATCAAGCAGTGTCGAGCTATTTTAGGGAGATCATTTATGTACAGAGAGAATAGGATTGGCCCGAGAATTGATCCTTGAGGAACCCCATTTGAGACTCTTATAAGGCTTGAATTAGCTAATGACTCAGTGTCAAATCGCCCAAAACCAAATCGCCCGAAATGCAAAAAATCAAAAAAGTGTCAAATCACCCAAAAAAAAAGTTGGGCGATTAGACATTTTTTATATTTTGGGCGATTTGGCATTATGTCAAAATACCCAAAAAAGCGATTTTGTGTTTCGGCTTTTTTAAGGCGGATCTGTGTCATATCGCGAAAAACCAAATCACCCAAATCTGAAAAATGTCACATTGCGATTTAACAATATGACGGATTGACCAGAAAATAAAAATGTCAAATCACCCAAAGAAGAAATGGGCGTTTTATGGGAATACGAAAAAAAGCAACATAGTATGTAAAAAAAATTAAAAGTGACACACACATTTTCTTCCGTTAAATAGGTAGGTACTTAAATTTTTTGGTACTAATAATTCCACCACTTTCTATAAACATAGAGAAATTACGGCTTTTCATAAATTCCTCATCCTGGAGGACTTTGACGACGAATTTGAGAAAGTTTCCTTTTTTATTCAGCATCCGTCCAAGTACACCATTGCATTTTAAAAACTGAGCAATGTAATGGCCGATCTGAAGTAAAATGAAATGAAGAATTGAAGAAATCGATATATTAAAACAAAAATTCAGGCTCCACTTACAATCTAGGGGGAAACAAACGAGCGGTGGAGGGGGGGACGCGTCGTCGCGCAAGCACCGCGCTGGTCCGCGTTCGAAGCGCGGCGCGAAACACGGACTGCGCCGCTTTACGCGCTAATATATATACGTTTCATATATTTAATTTCATAATCATAATATGAAGAAAAAACAACAACATTCTGCTGTGACCGTTACTGTAATTGTTAGAATTCGCTTTGAACACAATTTTTAATCCAATTCAACGAAAATGTCAAATCGCCAAATCAAATCGCCAAGTCAAATTTTTGGGCGATTTGACATTATGCTAAATAGCCCAAAAATTAAAAATGTTAAATCGCCCACAAAGATTTTTGGGCGTTTTAACATTTTTTGGATTTTATTTTATTTTGGGTGATTTGGTTTTGGGCGATCGGAAGCATGAGTTCCGACAAAACGCCCACACTTTCTTGGGCGATTTGACATTTTCTTAATTTTTGGGCGATTTTTGTTGAATCGCCCAAAAATGTTGGGCAATGTGACATTTTTGCATTTTGGGTGATTTGGTTTTGGACATTGATGCCTACCCAAGACATAGGAAAAATAAGAAGAAAGCGTAAAACTTTTTTTTTTTGTACATCTCATGAATAAACTCCCTTCCATTGACCAATTTCGAGGGGAAAATTCAACTTTTATGAGGGGGTGCCATTAAAAACAGTAATCGTGGATTTTCAAGAGAGAAATACTTTCCAGAAAAATAAAGTTTAAGAAAGAAAGTTTAACGTCCTTCATCAAATTGTGGCAACCTCTAATGCCTGAATAGGCAAGTCTACCAACGTTTATCTCCAGTCAGTATACATTTTGACGTACTACAAGGTTGTCATTTTGGTCCTCAATATTTTATTGCATGTGGATATACATGCAATCACTTTTGTTGTAGCTATCTAAATGAAAAGGCACGATGGAAAGCTATCATCTAACGCTCGCTTCGGCAAGTTTTTAGTTTTTTTTTGTAGAAGAGTGGATTTCTTTTTAAACTCGAATGCGTTGCTTATTTTGTTTTCATTTTATTTTACACAGCCCAATTGCTGTACATTTCTCAAATTCATTCGCCAATATAGGTACTGTACATATGTATGTATGTTCATTATCGATCTATGTATGTGTGTCATTTATTAATGCCGTAGTCTCCATGGATTTTAAAAGTAATTTTCATTCATCGTGCATATGGTATATCCGTACCCATACCACTCTATCGACTTCAACCGCATTTGTGGTAAAAAATCATCAAAAGTTTCACGATGTACTTATGCAAGTACACCGTACTCCAAACCTCCTTATCGCCATGTTACGAGCGTATCCAACATCCCCACTTAAATGTCAGAATTTATAGAACTTTACTCATTCACTTGAATCCGAAACAGAGAAAACACTTCACTCCTGACATTATAATTACAAAAAAAAAACAAAATAATAATACAATACTCTTCCAGCGATACTTGGCGCCCATTTCCCGAGTTGATTTTTCTTCACTCATTTCATATCGGTCTTCGCAAGATCCAACTATCCACCACGCCCACCTCCAATCATCAGAGAAGCACTATCACTAAAGCTTAAAATAAAGTCAACTTCTTCGTTTCTTGTGTTTCTTTCCTGCTTTTGTTTTCGTTTCCTTCCCCCTGCGATGGTTTTGTTCCGTAATTTTTCCCAACAGGATGGACTTTTCTCCCTTTCCCCTACCCCCTCCTATGTTGGAAAATGAGAGTTTGAACGAAGGACGTTCATTCTTCGCTTTTTATTGTAGTTTCCTTACGTTTTTTTTCCGTCTTTTATTCTGTATGCCGACTTACAAGCTAAATCGCTTAAGTGAATCTGCTGCGATGCACATGGCTAGTGGTAGAGAAGCATTTTGTGTGAGCGACGCATCTGAGCACCGAGAGTGTTTATCCATTTTAACAACGAGTATTAAAAAATGAAAAAAAAAACCTTTAATTCTAGGACACAGAAAGGTCGGTGTGTGGGGGCATTAAGCGGAAACTCTACCCAATCAGGAGAAAATCAAAAAAAAAAAACGAAACAATATAAATTTTATACATGCAGAAGGATTTTTCGGTACAAACGTGGAATAACGAATACGAGTACGTGTGTGTGTTTGGATGTAAATCTATATCTGTGTATGCACTCGATTTTAATTAAAAGTTGACGTAAACAGAGGAAATGAGGCGATAAATCGATAAAGTCGTGCAGTGGATGCAAGCCATTTTCGTCCTTTTTTGATTCGCATGCACCATCATGGGTACCGAGTGGTAGGTCCTCATTTGCACAACGAAAGTGTATTCGAATCGTTAATTATTTTGAAGGAAATTTACAAAGTTTCAAGTTGCAATGCTTTTCCTACGGAAACACGTGAAACACGTACCCATATACATACATATATATTCATATCGTTATGTTTCCAGTTTTGTCTTAAGGCGCACAAAGTAAAAAAGTTAAAACAAATTCAATTCTTGGTGTAAATGAAGTTCTTCCAGGGGTGTCTTTCACTTAATGCTAAGATGGATTCAAACGCGCACAGGAGTGATTGCAACGGATAAAGTTTTCTTTTCATTTAAAAGTCTCTGACTACTGATTAGTATGCTTGGTTTTATATCCCCAATTCTCTTTAATTAAAGTGGATAGGTGTTGCAGGTACTGCAGCAGTTCAACTTGTCTAGACAAATGTTTTGTTTGCTTTGTTAGTTAAATTCATCTAGTTATACACTTCACATTCCCATGGAGATTGGAAAAATTCCACAGGCTGATTAAAATTTAAATTGATCATCGAAAATTCAGGCGAGGGTCTAGAAGTTATTTTTTGAAAGAAAAGTGAGCGGTGAGGAGACCACAAGCTCCTTAAAAGCAATTCTTCTCAACTGACTACAGAGATCACTGCAAGGAAATATTTATTTCTTTTTACATTTTGAGCAAAGCCACAATCACAGCTTAGACATATTAGGTCTGTTTAGTATCTTTTCTATGTAAGGCTTAACATCGCTGTCAAATAATAAATAATTTGAAAAGAGCGGGAAAATCTTCTCAGCAGTGGAAAATTCGTAAGAAAAGTAACCAAATAATTTCGGGCGAAGGTTCCAATGTCTCCTTCCAGATCGCTCTGAATAGAACAGCGGAGGTTGGTCTGGTTTCCCATCAGAAAGTATTGTCTTCTAAACGAGCTCTGCACGTTGAGCAATCTATTCCACTGGGCAGATTTTCAATTGTATTTCAGGCAGAGGTGTATGCCATCGCTAGCACAGCGCACATTGCACTTTACAAGATATGGAAAGGTACGTCCATCTACATCTGCTCTGATAGCCAAGCAGCTATTAAAGCCGCGTTCAGCAGCGTTAATGAACTCCAAAATTGTTGAGGAAGCTGTCAATAAACTGAACCAGCTTGGGCGATGTAATAAGATCACACTAGTCTGGGTTCCGGGACATTCTGATATCCCGGGAAACGATAAAGCTGATGCTCTAGCTAGAGCTGGATCAGCGTCCCCTTTTATCGGTCTTCACCCTGTTACTGACTGCAGTTTAGCTTATGCTAAAAACAAGCTTTTCGAACTGCTGGTACTTCAACACTATAACCATTGGCACGAGCTTAGGTCATGCCGACAGGCCAACATGTTATTTGACGCGCCCAGAGCAAACAGAACTATGTTTCTGTTACACCTTAGTAGAAATGACCTCAAAAGCCTCATAGGACTGGTCACTGGGTTCACTCCCTTAAATGAGCAACTTAACAAAATTGGAAACAGAAGCTCGGGCCTTTGCGAGATGTGCCTGGAAGAAGAAGAAACAGCTGAGCACTTCATTAGCGATGTCCCGCCTTTGCTCGGATCAGAAACGCCACTCTAGGCAACTACGTCCTACGGGACGTTGATCTACTGGAGCTCCATCTTGCCCTATTCCTTCGCTTTGCGAAAGTGACGGTTGAATGTTCTGAATATTGAAATTTGGATTTCGCAATATATTGGATCTGGGATATCATCAAGAGTGGACTCTGCTGTAAAATCCAAAATAGTACAACAACACTTTGTTTACGTTTCCTTCACATTTCGTTTGTTGCAACTTTTATGGTTAAACGCGTTGCTCAACTTTTCGTAAGTTCGCCTCTGTCTAAGAAAATTTTACCCCCACTCCTGGAAATTTAATAGCTTAATCATTTTTGGAGCAGAAAGTAAAGGAACAGACCTAATATGTCAAATGGCTGCTTTGACAGGGTTGTTCAACCTTACGCGAAGAAAAGGACGGTGTAAGATTGTGTACGCTCTCAGTTGAGGGGAATTTTTTTGAACTGTCATTTGGCTCTCTCTTTTACGAATATTTTTGGTTACCAAACACGAAATTCGTTAGAATCTTACGAATGTGTACGAATTCGTGAGTTACCAAAGACCAAACAGACCTATTAGTAGGTAAAAAACTGAGATAAAAGTGTCAAAGAGTAAACGACACTCAACAACGATTCGGACACAATGTCAAAACTGACAATTTGGACCCCGTTGAACTTTTCTTTTGAAGGTGGAAGGTCTCAGTCGTCAGCCAGGACCTTGGTAGCGATATTTTCTTAAACTGCCATAACTATATACTGTAGTTCGCCTGCTTCCATTCAAAAACAAGAATTAACCACTCATCGGGAACAAATATCTGTCTCCTACAGCGCCTTACCACATTCTGTTATTCATTTAAAATTTGTGGGATGTAGGCAGGGTGGGCAGCACACCTGACTAGTTAACGCCCTTTTTTAAATCATTTATCAACTCACTTCATTGACAGTGCAGGATTTTTTTTTTTTTGTTTAATCGGAGTGACCCAACTCACGTTCCACTGCTGACGAATTGACAGCTAAAGCAAATAAATAGGGGGAAAAACAATCACGACGAACGAGCAAACGAGAATTCTTCGATAATTAAGACAATTAAATATTTTGGTGTCAGTGTTGGTTGGCACTTTTTGTTTTAATTCGACGATTTTAATTGTTTTCCATGCAGGCAAATACACTGAACAGTGGGATAATGCAAAAGTTTCCACTTCGAAATCGATGTAACCGGACAACTGATGACGCAATCGGCGATGGCAACCATAATCGGGATCTCAGCACTTCCGGTACACAACTACATAGAAAAAAGAAGAGCTTCCAACCATTGTCAGCGGGTACAGTACGGCCAGCATCGAGACCAAAATCAGCCACAACAAAAATCTGTAATCGAGTTTACAGCAAAAACACCGAAAATCCTGCCACGTGGGATGAAGTCCTATGCGTTGGATGCAAGGTAAGGCAAAGTAGAAAAATAATTAAAATTAAATTGAATACACTATAGGTCTGTTTGGTGTGTCTTTTTCGCGTAAGTGATTGATATCTGTCAAATATTAGAATCCTCTCAATGAGAGAGATATCCTCTCCCAGAGAAAAAACTTGAACGAAAAACACCAAACGTTTTTGAAACAAAACCTGTCGATTTGTTTTTGTTTTCCATTACAATAAAAGGTCTGTTTGGTATCTTTTTTCTGTGTAAGACTTAACTCGCCGTCAAATAATAAATAATTTGAGAAGTGGGGGAAAATCCTCTCAACCAGCGGAAACTTGTTTTTGTTTTCCACCAACTAAAGATTATGACATTTCACATTGTCAGATGGCTGGTCTGACAGTTGTTCAAACCTACGCGAAGAAAAAGACTGTAGGTCTGTTTGGTAACATGCTAGTTTTGGAAAGTTCTACGTAAACTACATAGAATCTGACAGTTTCATGGCTCTCAATTTTTTTTACTCTCATTTGGATCTCTCTTTGCGATGAATTATCTGCAAGACCAATTCCTCGGGGTGGGCCGAGCCAACTCTGTCAAACCAGCCATCTGACAATTTGCGAAATGTCATAATCTTCATTGTTAGTGGAAAACAAAAACAATTTGATAGGTTTGACGAAGTGTTGTTTGAAAAGCGTTTGTTTACTTTTGTGCAAGTTGTCTGTCTTCGAGAGGAGTTCTCTCTCTTTGAGAGGATTCTACGATTTGACAGATCTCAATTCCGTGTGCCAAAAAAGATACCAAACACACCTTGTATAGGATTGTGTACGCTCTCAGTGGAGGGGAATTTTTTTCAACTGTCATTTGGCTCTCTCTTTCACGCATATTTTGGTACGAATGTGTTAGTTACCAAACAGACCTAAAGATTATGACATTTCTCAAACTATCAGATGGCTTGGTTTGACAGAGTTCAACAGTTCACCCCGAGGAAAAGGTCTTGTAGATACTTGCAGATAATTCATCGCAAAGAGCGAGCCAAATGAGAGTAAAAAAAATTGAGAGCCATGAAACTGTCATGATTCTATGATAGTTAACATAGTATTAGGTCTGTTTGGTTACTCACGAATTCGTACGAATTCGTAAGTTCTTACGAATTTCTTGTCTTGTGAGGGGAAAATGAGAGAGTAAAAAAATGCCCCACCTTACGAATTCCTGCACTGTCTTTTTCTTTGGGTAAGCTGGAACAACACTGTCAAACCTCATTTTAGTGGAAAACAAAAACAAATTTCCACTGGCTGAGAGTATGTTCCCCCACTTCTCAAATTATTTAGGATTTGACAGCGATGTTGGGCATTACACAGAAAAGATAACAAACAGTCCTATTGCAAAAACTATCGACACACCAAACAGACCTTATTATTCCAAATCAATGAAAGTCACTTTCGAAAAAAGCGGCCATCGCAATCGATTTTGCAATGCATATATTTGACGTTTTAAAATGAAATGTAATTTATGTCATCTCATATGTTTTCATTCACAACAGGTCTGTTCCCGTACCTGCCCAAAACAGCGCAAAACTACGAAAATCAGTCAAACCCTGTTCCCGCACGAAGATTTTTGGTAGTTTTGCGCATAAGAGAGCGGTAACAAGAGAGTAGGTCTGTTTCGTAGTTTTCCGTAGAAGAGAGTGCTCACGAGAGAGTAAGAAATTTCCCCATGCTACGAATTTTAGTCCAAGAAATTTCTCTGGGGTATATTATGAAAACTGTCAAATCTGTCAAATCACATACATTCTTCATTTTTTTGTGCTTAATGCGTTTGATTACTTTTTCGTGATTTTTCTGTCTGAGAGAATTTTTCCTCCACTTTTCGAGATTTGACAGAAAACCCATATTAAGTGCAAAAAGTACGCGAATGGAGCTACTGTGTAAGATTGTATATGCTCTCAGTGAAGGGGAATTTTTTTGAACTATCATTTGGCTCTCTCTTTTACGAATATTTTGGGTTACCAAACACGAGATTCGTAGGAATCTTACGAATGTGTACGAATGTGTAAGTTACCAAACAGACCTAATATGAAATTTCGCCATGGTACGAATTTTAGCCCAAGGAATTTCTTTGGGCAACATTATGTCAACTGTCAAAGCTGTCAAATGACATACATTTTCCATTTGTTGTTGTTCAATGCGTTCCTGTACTTTTGCATACTTAACCTCTCTCTGACAGATTTTTGCTCCCACTCCTCTAAATTTGAGAATCTATGAATTTTAGTGCAGAAAGTACGGCAACAGACCTCAAATTAAGGAAAAATTCATTCAATTCCATTGTAAAACACTAAAAATGCGTCACCATTTTAGTCACATGCGTTGTTACGCGGCTGAACGCAAGCATCTACAGAAATGGATGCGTTCAAAAAGCGTTTTCTCTTCTCAACCAAATGAAATTTTCGAATTCGAATTCGACTTTTGACAGCTAACAAATGTCAATTACCCAACGGATTTCGTTTAACTGCACTTTTCATTCCGCTTCTTCATCATCCATTTTATTTTCATTGGACTTTTAAGAGTTAAGACACAACTGTAACACAAAAGTGAAACATTAGAAAATACCATTAACTGCTAAACTACTCTTTCAACCGACTTTCGCACAATAAAACGATGTCAGTAAGTTGACACACTTTCACCCATACAAACACACATACTCGCTCGGACCCGAACGATGGAAGTGAAATATTATCCATTTTAAATGGACACTTGAAAGGACGACAGAGAGTTGACGGCTTAACACCTCCTCAAGTGTTGTATTTTTATCGCAAGTTTTATCGTATATCGTTTCTCATTCAATGAGGCTAATGTCCATTTCATGTTGAGGTATCCTTCGTTGTCTTGGTCTTCGATGCCGTTGTTGTTGTAATTTTGCGACGTATTTACGACGACGGACGTTGACTACTACCACCAAAACCAAACCAACGAAGGGAAAGAAAGAAAACAAAAAAAAAACAACGAAACGACGGAAATTCTTATCTTTATCGACGAATGTTAGCAATGTTACTATTTACCACTATACACTACCCGACATGGTCGTCCTTTTGAATCAATTGTGCAGAGGAACAAAACACCGTACAACGGAACGAAGGAACTAAGCACGAAAAAAAACAGACCGCCTAGTAGAAAATTAAATAAAAGGACGAACAAACATTGAAATGAACTTTAACTGGCACCTTTATGTACAAAAGGAAGCTATTAAGATAGAAGAGGGAAAATAATGTCGGTCTATGTCCATCAACAGGCAATTAAAATGCCCGTTTAACTGTTTTTTTTTTCCTCCGTTTGTACACTTTTTGTATGTGGCAGATTGGTCGGTTGGCGCTTTTTATTGACTCGAAAGGGCGGATTGGCGGTGGGATTTCGTTTTAAAATTTACGTGCATTTCCTTTTTTTCGCACAGAGTGTGTGTTACAACGTACAACAGTACACGTTGTTATGGGGGAGAGATTGAAGGGATTTCTTTCTCACTCCCATGTGAAGGAACCCTATTTTCTTGGAACAATTATTTTGGATTAGGATTGTTAGCCAGATTTTTATTGACTCGGTTTAGATTGTATCTGCTTGGAATTAATGAGGTGAGAACTAATTTTCTAGTGTTTTCCATTTTTTTTTTTTTTTTTTTGCAGCTACTAAATGAGCCAATCTAGTTACTGTGACGGTGACAAAATTGGCGTTTTCTTAAAAAATACGACTAGATGAGACGCTTACTTACTTTACTACACTCAGGTGGCGCTACAGCCGGGGTGAACCAAGGCCTCAACCAACAACACCTTCCAGTTAGGTCGGTCCTTAGCTTACTGCCTCCAGTTGGATACTCCAAGTTGGTTGAGCTCTTGTTCTACTGGTTCCCGCTACCTTAGGCGAGGTCGCCCTCTGCTGCGCTGACCCTTCGGGTTAAAATCTAATATTCCCCGAATCGAAGCGTTGTCTCTACATGTCCTAGCCATCATAAACGCTCAATGCGCAGTTTCTTTACCAGTCGATGTGCAGCTCGTATAGTTCCTCCAAAACCCGTCAACGCAAACAGCATCGAATATCTTTCGGAGGATTTTTCTCTCGAACTAACAAGGATATCTTCATCCGTTTTCGATAAAGTCCATGCTTCAGCTCAATATATCAAGACTGGGATGATAAGGGGTTATAAAGAGTCTCCTTAGTCGATCGGGAAAGGGCTTTACTACTCAATTACCTTCTTAGGCCAAAGAAACAGCGGATGGCAAGAGTAATCCTTCGTTTGATTTCCGACGAGATGTCATATTTCGATGTTATGATAGAGCCGAGGTAGACAAAGTCCTTTAGTACCTCAAAGTTGTGGCTATGTATTGTGACGTTCTGTCCAATCCGTCGATGTTGAATGCCCCTTTTCATTGACAGCATATACTTTGTTTTGCCCTCGTTTACCGCTAAACCCATATTTCTAAGCCCCCAAATGCACCGGTGACAGGTCGTTGTGTTCTACCAATGATGTCAATGTCATCGACGTATGCAAGTAGTTGAGCGAATTTTTGACCGATCGTTCCTTGTGTGTCGGCTTGTGAGTTTCGAACAATTCTTTCAAGTATGATGTTGAAGAAGTCGCATGACAGTGCGTCACCTTATCTGAATCCTTTTTGAAGTGAAACTTCTTAGCTCGCGGTGTGAACTCAAAATCGTGTAACGAAATTCCGTCACGAAAAACATTGCATCTCTTTCAGAACCCAACGTATTAGCACGCGTTAGAATGAGATAAAATTCTATAGAGTCTACAGTCTACACTCAGTCTCAGCTTTGTGCACAGCCCAGCTCAGTCGGGCGGCCGCTCACCGCTCACGTAGTGGAAGTGCATATGTGTGCTACTTGGTGGGGTTTCGGGTGGTATACAGACAGTGCTAGCGCGCTCATACATGATAGCATTGTATGTGAAATCACTCTCATCAAGCTCTTTTCGAACTGAAATATTGAGAGCATGATGAATGAAATATGAATAAAATTGAGAACTAAAATATTGGATTTGACTTTTTCTACGTACGAGCTGTCGAGCTTACGACTTACGAGTATGACGGATTTATTTCGTTTTTCAAGAAGTTAGGAGTAATTAGAATGAAATCATATGAGTAAAACCCATTGTATGTATATGAGTACGTATGTGCTCGAAAACATACAGTGAATAAGCCGAAACAAAAGTCATAACATTGCGCAGATTATAATATGTATTTCTTTTTCTAGAGTTGGGGTAAATATGAATTTTAGGTTTCAGTTGATCTGTTCTGTGCCAAAAATGCAAAGTATGATTATTGACTATTTGAACGAGAATAACATTGATATTTAGCTGTAAGATGGTTAAAAACTATTGTTTGTTTTTATTAAGCTTGGTATAATACTAATACATAGTACATACATATGTATATAGTTTTTTATTGTTATTTTGTTCAAATTAAAGCCAACGAAGATATTATTCAAATTATATGGCTTACTCATGCGGTTGTGGAGCATGTAGTTACTAATCTACGTAGGTAATGCCATCGCCCACGAAAGTTAAATCTTTAAAAGGATAGTAAATCGGGGCAAAAGTATGTATGTATGTATATCAAACCTGAAATCAGATGATGCATAAAATTGTTAGTAACCCTTTGTCTTAAAGACGACAAGGTTTTATCCTGTGCAAATATGGAACGAGGTTAAAAAGGTCGACCCATAGAAACTCTTTTAATGCGAAGTCAAGAAAGCTTCACTGGACGGATGCAATTGTGATTCTTACAGTGTAAAGCTGACTGCGAAACGTATTCGGGGGGAGGATGGACAAGTTAACGAGTGAAAGAGTGACATTAAGACTTTTAAATTCCTTACACTACCATCACAAAACCTAACATTTATTCACAGTGTATTTTATATGCGTTGTCAAAGTTTAGGGCGAACCTAAATACGGTAGCAGAAAGAATGAATTGATACGAATTACTTGAACACTCGGTATCTTTTTCCTGTAACGTACTGACACTTGATTACCTGATATTGAAACTACCAATATCTGAGTACAGAAGTCTACAGATATTTATGGTTTAACGGTTTTACTGATCTTTATATAGTCGGCAAATGTACCTAAAGACGTATTTATGCTATGTATACAAATGAACATCTTTCAAAATCTCAAAATTTACCATGACAATGTTGATAAATTCAAACTTTTAGTAATTTTGGTGATTTAAAATAAATAAGTAATTAAATTATATTTGTACCTGTATATTAAATTCAGTTGTCCGTGTTGAACGATGTATGTTTGATATATTTTATTCTGTACGTCCTTTTCGCTCTCTCGCAGTCTGTATCTCCGTATTTATCTCATTCGTAAAATAATATGACCAATACAAATAATATATGATATGTATACACCATTTTTAAAAAAAGTTTTACTTCTACCGTGTGTGACGACACACACACTTTTTTTGATATCGAAGGTCTTGATGAAGCAGCGAGCTTGCTCCACCGTCATTCTGCACAGACGGATGAGTTTGGCAGTGATGTCAAAACTAGAAATGGCTCTATGTATATACAGTTCATCTCTCCAGATGCTGTCAAAGGCGGCCTTGAAATCAATGAAAAGGCGGTGGGTATCGATTTGGACTTCTTGGGTTTTTTCCAGGATCTGCTTAAGTGTGCAAATTTGGTCTATGGTGGACTTTCCTGGCCTGAAACCGTTGACGTTGAAAAGTTGAAATTTTCAACAATGGCAACAGTGCTTACCTTACAACACAATAAAGTAAAAATCGCAAGAATATTCTCTTAAAATACTCAACTCTTAGACAATTTTTGTCCCAAATTTTAAACTTGAGCTGCTGATAGACTTCAGCACTGCAAATTTCTAGCCAATCCTATTGTATGCCTAACAAAAACCACTCACGCCAGAATGTGATTCAAAATCACTAAGGAAGAATTTCTTGCTTGGCTTCTGACACAACAAGAATCAGAACCAAGTTTAATTGGTTGATAGCCCAAATCTACTCCTAACAAGACTGGTCCACTTAGCAGCTGGCTGCTACATTTTGCGCAGATGAGTTCATGCCTCAACGATGGGCAGGTTGCATAAGTTCCACTTTGTCCTTCCACTCTTCTAATGAACATATGTACATACATATATAGACTAAATCCAATGTAATTACTAAAGTAATTACTAAAGCAGAACATCTCATCGAAAATACACCTTTGCAATTAAGGTACACACTTTGAAGAAATAATACAATGCTAAATACTTATGTATCTATCACCATTGAAATATAAGGTTCTAGTCTGCTTGCTATTTCTCTGCCTCAGCCAGGTCTTTCCTACACCTTCAGAAAGCAAACAACACTATCAACCGATTAATAAAAGATATTTAAACACAGAATCCACAAACTCTAATTCGTGTAGTAAAATATTAAACCCAAACTACATGTATCCAATATCTATTGGCATTGAATATTCAGTATCGGTTCAAGGGTTTACGAATAGAATTATGATAATAAGCTTATCTGGAACAAAATATCTTTGAACATTCAAATAGGTATGTAGTCGTGTGTTTGTGTGTCGAAAAAATTGAAAAACAATGTCATGATTCCCCCGTATGTAGCCCCCTTTGTAAATAAGTAGACAAGACCTAAATATTTGTACAAATTCTACAATCCTTCTTCGCCCAAGACCCAAATTTCACATTTCAATTTTGTTAAAAGTAAAGATTAACCGAGAATGGATTAACAAGAATAACTTTCGCAACAGCAACAACAACATCAGCATTCAGCAGCACTACAAACCACTAATCAACCACACTGTACGTCGACAAAACAATTACATGATTATGTTTCATAAATTTGCATAAATTTACACTTTACCATCTTTACCATGGCACACACACACAGCCATACAGCGAACGAGAAGAAAAGATAGACAGTGGCTATGGCTACCCCCAACCCCGAGTGCCATTTGTTAAACCATTGTGACCTGCTTTTGTCCATTTCACAGCAGGGGGGGGGGGGGGGGGGCTAGCTGCTTCTGCTGTTAGTGCTCTTTCCAGCTCCAGCCAATAACAACTAAAACAAATGACGTCATTCAATTGAAAATATCCCTTCTCTCAGAAAGAGAGAGTGAGTGAGGAAGGGAGACTACAATATACTTGTGCAACTGCCTGCAGCAAGCCGTTATTTTATTAACTTTTTTCCTTCCCATGCATCCATAGAATGATATGCTGACTAAGGTACGGTGGTTACTGGGTTATCCTGGACAGTGTCCTGAAGCAAGTATCCCCACTGAAAACGTTTTAACAAATTAAATATTTAACATAATAGCTATGCGCAGCGATATTTATTGAAATACACACACACACACATACGTAAATACAGTTTAAAAAAAGGATTTCTCGTTTTTTACCCTTTCATTTTTATTTTTTTAATTTAAACTGACAGAGCAAATCCTTGCCATCGCCTGTATCCTCCTCACTTGTGGATTCGAATACACCATCAGCTGTAGCTGCAATAATGTCGGAAACAGCACAAGAACCAATGCAGCAGACGTCAGCAGAAATATTAGAAGTGCCTTGCAATGCAACTGCATCACCCAATAACAATACCACCAGCACTAGTTACAGCAGCAATAAGGACGATAACAACAACAATCGTCATCGTAGTCGTAGCCATAGTCAGCAGGAGGTGAAGAAGGAGATGCAAACAGAGCCCGGAACAGCATCTGCCTTAGCTAGAGAATTTATGACCTTTGAAAGACTCCGGCTGGGAGATCAAATAAATTTCCTACTATTCGATCCGTATCGTACGTTAAAGTTCCTGATTACGGAGTTGAAATCAAGATTGAGGACCGTAGTTCCAGGTAAGTTACCGTCGTTGGGGTATGTCCCAGTGTGTGTGTGTGTGGGAGGGGGTTGGTGATGTGTTTGCGCTATGCATTATGATTTTGTTGAACTAGTAGCTGTAGTATTACGGGGGTACACATTTATCTTTGTTTGGTTTGTAACTCATATACACGTGATTAAGGATGAACTAGGATCGGAGCTAAGTTAATATTGGGTGTTGTGACTGGGACCTGAACTGCCGACAGACGACGGGACTCCTATGATGAGTGAACAAATTAATTCAGTTGTACTCGTACCTACTGATTTTGTTGTCAGTTGCGTTGTGGTAGGCTTCGTTAGAGTTTTGCAAGTGTACAATGTAGAGGAAAGCTTGTCATAAACCAGGAAGCAATACGCTACCTTCTGGAAAATGTAGTCAACTTAGCAGTAATATGATGGAATTGTTTAACGAAGAAATTTTAAGCTCTGACCGGTTCGCAAGGACTACAAAAACCTCAGAAAAGAACTGGGATGCATCAATTCAGCAGCGATCTCAAAATAAAATCTAATCATAGATTGCCGAGTCTCGAGATCCACTCACCCATTTAAAAAAAAAGTTCGGTTTAAGATTATGTTGGAGTTTTAGCCAAAATCAAACTCAAGAATAAGGATGGAGAAAAAGGATGAATGTTAGATTCTGTTAGATTGAAACAGGGTAGCTATCTATCGACTCTGACAATGCGACTTGCAAATGGGACCTATTCTGCCATTCCATGGCAAAGCCTTCACTGAAGTGGAAATTCTAAGAACATGGCATTCCTTAAAGAAATGCAGAGACATCTCATCGCTTTCCAGGCAGACCCTACAGGTAGGATTTATTTGATGAAGATGCTTTCTGAGGGCACAGTGCCCGCCGATAAAGTGTTTCTGTTCAGACTCAGCAGAAACTAAGATTTTCTTGGAAAACACTCAACGAAGATTAATACCTTTTTAACCGACTTGCGCGACTTTTAATAAAGCTTATGCTGACTGCAAAACAACATTCTGGACCTAGGTGAAGAAAGCTTATGACCAAAGAAATCTTCTAGCAATCGACAGCAGAATTTTAAGCGTAACTGATGTCATTTTTGAATGAGGAGTCTCGCGTACCCACTATAGGTTTTGTCTGACACTCAAACCATCGTTGTTGTTGTTTTTCGACCCTCGCTTCCCTTGTTTGCTTTTTGAATAATGAAATTTGTGTACACACAATCGAACGAAAACAAAGATGGCCACCGATCATCAGTCTGTAGCAAAAATGTTTACACTTCATCAGTTTTGATTGACAAACCATCATTCAGTTGTACACACTTTCAGTTTTGAGGGATATCAACCAAAACTGTCAGTTTTGATCGATAGTATGTACAACGCTTTAAGCGGGTCCCAGGAACCATCGACCATAATCTGGGCGATGTGTAGCTACATTTAAATAATAGTTTTGCCGTTGAGGTGATTTTACAACTCTTAAGACATTTGACACTAGGAACTGATTGCATTACCAGCAAAAGTAGTTCCAACAGTTGAAGAGGAAATATTCAAAACAAGAAAACCCATTGAGCGACATTTGATCCGATTTATAAACTAGGAAATCCCTAATGTACAAGCCCAAGCAAAATATATAGCAGCCTCGTAAACGATCGCAATATCTGAAGACCCCAATCTTTAGCAGTTATTTGGATGTTTTTTTTTTTAAATCTGGAGGCCTATCTTCCTTCCCAGTCCATTAGAAAGAGAAGATCCACAGGATCAGTTTTTTTTTAATCCTAGATGCATTCTGATTTTCCTTGAGAACACCTTTTAATTAAAACATAATGCCTGTCCTGGTTATGTAAATCCAAAGCTGGCCTTGGCATTGGCCCTTGTAGTGAGCCTAAATATCCCAGGATTCATTTCGTTAAGTCATTCGATAGAGCAGCCAAAGTACTTTCTGTATTCCGGTAAGAAGTCTTCCATTAGCTTTTGATTAACCAATGAATCAAGACTGGATCCTACAATACCAGTATTTTCGGTACTCTAATTTTATGTTCCTTACTTTCAGCGATCACGTCGACAAGAATCGTTATCAAACTTATTTTAAGTGGCTGAATTAGAAAGATCCTCTTTTTTCTAATATCTTCGAACGCCTAAAAGCATGTTTTTTTAAATTACAAAAACAGTGTGAAGTCACCACACCACAACATATTCGCTTGATTTTTTTTTTGTTGGAAAGGCTATGAAGAGTGGCAGTGCAGTGTGCAATTTTTTTTTCCAATATGATATGTCTTAGCCAGGTACAAACCAGGTGCGTTTTTCTCGCACAATTGGCCGAATTTCGACCACTGGCGATACCAGTATAAGAAAAGAAGCTACTCGAAATCAACTCGTCCTGAAATTGTGCATGGTAATAAAATGCTTCGAGGAAATTGTGGGGGTTTAGGTGCCATCCTTGGATGGATTCTAGGGGATCGCGATGGGCCCATGTTGGTGCCCGGAGTTTTGGGATGACTCGGGCGTCCAACCTCTCTCAACCTAACCTAACCTATCTATTTAGGTAGATTCACCCCATTTTCATTTTCAGAATCCATAAAACTCAGCACTGGAACCCCCAAGATCTTGAAAAATATTATTTCCACAATCGCTTGAAGGAAATGTACAGTTCGATTCTCACTTGATTAGACGCACTTAAATTATTTCCATAAATCTTGATTGCCAACTTTGCCCCATGCAGTGGGATTAAGATAACCCCAAACCCACGCGATTTAATCGCTGCCGCCGCGACGGTGATTGCTGTCACTTAAATTACATGGCGGTATATGAGAGAGCCCACACCAACGAGATTATTTGACACCGCGACAACGATTTTGCAGCGACTTTTTTGAGTGTCTGCGTTTATGTCGCTTACACAAAGATTATAAAAATGTGAGAAAAAAGGATAAAGTGTGGAACGAAATTTGAATCAGTGTTCGAAATTCACCTAATTCATTTTTTTCTAAATTTATTGCCCCTATTCCGTAAGACAATTTTTGTTAGGTTGAGTTGAAATTTGGTTGAAATTTGAAATTCGGTATTCCTGAACACAACTCTGAGAAAAATAGTTGCCTGTCAACTAAAACCAAGATGGCGAATCCTCTCTAGAGTTGTGTGGAATTTTTCTGGTGGTTATGGTGGATAACTCAGTTTGGTTTTGGTTGCTAGAGCTGTCAAAAACTAACAACTGGTTTTAAGCAGTTGTTTGAGAGTAAATGTTGAGATACGAAAGGTGGGAAATGAACAAGAATTGGAATGTGTCACGGATAGATTTTCGTATGGGCACAACAATAACAATATTATCTTCATCATTATTATCATTAAAAAAACCAAATCAAAACTTCTTTTCATTTTGTTTTTATTGAATATTGTGTTTCTGTTGGCAAAATCATTTTCTACTTCGACCACCAGAGGTCAGATTTACGTTAAATAGTCACTTTGTAGTAATTATTCGCATCTAAAAGTATGCAATTTTTTTTTACAATCACAAATAAAAAGGGTTGTTTTATGTAATATGAAAAATTCGTTCAGTTGTGTGATAGTGGAGTTGCGTAAGAGATAACCCAACTAAATGGAGTTGTGTTATGGAATAGGGGCATATTTTGTGTAAAAGATAATCGCATAATACATAATAATCTAAAACATTACGATAGAAGTACAACCTCGAATTTTCTTCATCTTCCAAGACAAAAAATAAAAGCCCTTCTTCTTCGTCTGATGAGGAGTACATTTTCGCAAATACTGCGACAAAACTATCGCTTTGGTGTGGGTATATTTGCGAATTTCTTTATCGCTTTCGCCGCGAATTTTTCGCCATCGGCAGCGATTAAATCTCATTAGTTGAGGATACTTTTAAGCGGTGGTATTTTTCTTGGTTTTTTTAGCTTTAACTATTGGGGACTCATGATCGCACGACGATGATGAACAGTTGATTTGCTCGGCCTTAATTTTTGTTGTCGAGTGAGCCGAATTGGATGCTAACCTCTAAGTTTTCCGCTTGTCTTGAGACGTTAACACTGTTTTAATTCTTCCCTTGTAATTGCTTCCATAGGAATCGCGATTATTAATGTTATTTCGCGCAGCATGTTCACTTCGCTCTATTTTACGGGCAATTTTGCGGTTTGAAAAACCTTCCGAATGGTAACCATCTATTTTTGCTCTTTCCTGTAAAGTAAAAAGTTTTTTTTTATGCCCAATTCATTCTTAAGTAAAAGACAAACAATTCCTTCATTCACAAGTTAATATTTCACTTCAGTTTGCTCGATCACTCTTTGTCTATAAACTAAATTTACCAACGCGTCTAATCAAGTGAACCGAAAAATGCTGCTGTTTCGACATGATTGAGAAAAAAGAGTACAAAAGTACCGTCAGGTGTCTCTCACCAAGAATGTTTTTATGCTCTCTGCTGAATGCAATTGTTTGCTTATTGATGCAAATAAGAAACAGTTTCGAATACATAAAGAAACAGTTTCGAATACATAATTCAAAATGTGCTCGAAATCAACTTTAATATGTATTTACTAAAGCCTCATGGATTTTCGCATTTCGTTCATATGAATGTCATAAATCAGTAAAAAGGACATGTTTTTTATGTTTTTTTTTTTTTTTTTTTTTGGACGAAACTTCCTGCCCATCTTTTCATAAAACTTCCATCTGACTCACAGCCCTAGGGTAACATACAACATTGTACAGATATCATGTACATATCCAAAAAGAGAGAAAACATGTATCTCTGTCTCTGTATGTCTTTTCGTGCCACAGTAAATCACATCCTTCCTGTACAGGCAAACAAGTGATTTCCACCTGCAAAACATTTTTTTCCTTCTTCTTCTTTCTTTGCCCTCCTCTAGGTAAGGAAATATGTAAACAAAAAAAAAATACTTAACTTTATTTTTGGTTAAATTTTCAACTGTAACTCTGTGTACTCTCGTATATTTGAGCAGTTTTTTTTTTTTATTCCGCAGACGATATAAATGTTCAGAAGATCCTTGTGGAGATTCAGCAAACCATGAAAAGGATACGAATTCCAAATGCAACCGAACCAATGCCGCCACATCTACCGCGAACCATGTCAACGATGAGGACGAGGCAAACAACAACAACAATAACAGGAGCACCAGCAGCTGCACCAGTCGAATGCATTTTGCCAAAAGAAAGGTGTCATGTAATCAAGGTACATATTTATGTTTCACTCTTTGTATGCATGTATGAGTATGTCTTATAGTTGATAAAATATTTAACTTCCTGAGGTGTGGGCTGGGTGGTTGTAAATATTGGATTAGGATCGGTTGCTTATTGCAGGAAATTCTTGTTGGAATTTTCCTGAATATTAACTTAAGCAAGCATTTTTATGTCATGTTTATTTATTTATGAAGCCCCGTTATGTCCGTCTTCTAAACATATAATAAGGTTAGAAGGGTAACCTGGCGTCATTAGCGTACGAGATATATTCAGTCTATGACCATATAGGCCTTGGGAAGCGCTGCAAGTGTCAAACCAGAACAGAGAATTGTCGAAGCTTATTACCTTTCCACCGAATCGAAATGCAAAAATCAGCGCAAGATTTAAGCATAAGTTCTCCACTTGCAACCAATTCTGTGCGCCATTTTAAGCTGTGGTCAAGAAAAGCATGTAGCTGTCAAAAAAAAGTTAGTTCTTGCGTTTTGAATGAAAGCAATTTTTGGTGAAATGAAATACTAATCGAACAGATCTCTTTCATACTTTCGACTTCATACTGCTCTATCACTGGGTGAATTTATGTCAAATAAAATATATTTTCTTTCGCCAATTTTGTACAAAACTTAGGTACATAATTGACTTATCCTGTAAAAAATATTTCCCTACTAGCTGACCCGGCGAACTTCGTACCGCCTCAAAATCAATAAATGTTGTGTTAAATTATTAGCTGTATTAAATTCTTTTTTTTTCGTAAGGTAAAATAAATGGATCGTTTAGCAATGCAACTTGCATGTTTGTCGTCAATGACTTGAGCGTTTATTTCATCGGCAGTGATCGCTCTTGGAATGATTAGTAGTGTTTGTGCGGAAATCACCAAACAGTAGAATCAGTGCGTCTCCAAAACATCTTGAGTATTTAATTTCATAGTTTGATTGAGTGCTTCCAATGCGTGTTTGTGCGCCTTGTACATTCATCCCAGATGACGATTTTACTTGTTATAGAAACTTTGGCCATTGCTGACTATTTCGCAATGTAGCATGTCGGGTTGTCAGTCGTTTGAAGGTTTAAGGACAATTTTAACGCTGAATGAGCCGTTCGGCAACGTGACGGCTATCCCAGAAGAAGCAACTGCTACAGCAATTCCAGATTTCGTACGATCAGTGGCCAAAATCAATGACATGAGGAATGTTTTTTCAGTTTCGCCGCGTATCAAGGAAAAATATGCCACCATTTTGTTGGGGGTTCAACAGTGATTCATTCATTTGACCTGATTGGTTCAATGCATCTCGATCGTATTCACGTTGAAGTTCCAATTCTCGATTGAAAGCATCGTTCATTCCACGATATGGCATTGGCATTCCTTACTTGACTAACAAACTGTCGGACATGAGCTAGCACATGTCCTCGATCAAAACCAAAACCTGGTTATGTATATTCTCATTCAACTCAAGATCGGGATTCCCCGAACTGACACGAATTCGATGTAAAATGTCTTCTGACATGTCATCCTTGTACTTGTTCCACAGTTCACGTGGATTCGATGGGAAGCATGTCGGAATAATGATAGCAAATAATGTGCGTATCTGACTTGGAGATGCAGAAACAATTGTTTCAGTGATTGTCACGTCCCAATGAGTATCGTTTTCAAACAAATTGAGCTGTTGGTATGAAGCACGAAATGTTGGGCACACTGCACCATTGGCAGTTCGTGATTCAAATGATTCAGTGATTCAAATGATGTCGGTCCACGAAAATTCACCAGCAACAACTGCAAGTAGAAGCATTCGTCATTCTTCGGATGAACTGTGTAAATACGACCAAGAGCATTAGCAGAACGCACATTTGGATAATCAGGAACCACGTCAGCTTGCTTCCAACATTGAAATTTCTTCGATGAAGCGTTCCAAGTGTTATAACGTTGCAGCTCAGAGTAAAGCAACGTTTGTGCAAACGATCAAGCTGGTCCTTCATATTGCCCATGAAGTAAATTTGGATGAATCTATGTTGTGCGTCTTCAAGTGGTTGCAATGATCCAATTCGATACTGAATTTGGCTTTTAAAGTCCAAAGCAAAGTCAGAATAACTCATTTATGATCACCAATGGAAAATTAACATTTACTCTCTCGAGCAGAAATTACCTTGAATGTCGGATTGAATCCGCGTTCTTCGATAATAAATGCTCCAAATGAAGTGGATTTTCTACCCCCTGTTGGTAAAAATATACCTAGGGATCGTTTGGATAAAATCTTTTTTTGTATCGAAATATTTGAAAACAATCCTTTTTCTAAGAACTTCACCCTTTTTTTAATAACTTCTTTATTATCTCTTTAACATTCACTTTATAATTACTTTTTCAGTCAGGATTCACACTGTATCGCTTTTAAAACTAAAAAAAAGTCAAAGAAAAATTATAAAAATCAGTGACAAAATAGTTGACAAAATTGATTTTCTTCCTAATTTTTTTTTTCACGAATTTTTCCCGTTTTTTTAATGGTCATTCTGCTATTCGGGACGGAGACACAACCAACAAATCAAATATCATAAAAATCGGTCCAGCCGTTCTTGAGTTATAAATGGTGTAACCAACCCGACTTTGTTTTATATAAAGAATTGCCTTAACGGTCTAAGAATATGTAATTTGCAAGGTTGACTGACAACTAAGCATCTGCTCCGCTTTCCTTTTTCTGATTGATGTATTGAGGTATTACATATTTTGGTTAATATGCACTTTATTGACTTCAGCATTGAACCAAAGTTTGCAGGAAGACACCACTTAACTCTAAAAAAGGTACACAATACCACAATCATCAATCTAAATTCATGAAAACCAGAACAAGTAATATACATATATAGGTATGTTGGTTTTCAAAACAATTATAAAATGAGGGTATATCACTAAGCGTACTTAAAACAGACGGTTTGTATGAGTCACTGCTTCCCTGCTTTCATATAAAGCAAATTATTGCAAAAAGGAAACCTTCTTCCACAGCCTCCTAACTCCAAACTTCTTCACCACACACGCTAATGAAGTGATGTGATACATGCATGCTAGCTAAATTTAACCACGTAACTTTTACGGTATGTTTTCGAGTGAAAAATGGTGATGCAGTTTTGCATCGTAATTAAATTTAAATTCAAAAATCCTCAAAATCACTAGGCAACGTGAAATTTGCGTTGAAAAGCTCTAGAAGTCATGCATCATTTGTTGTCTTCATAGACCTCTTTTGGAGTGGGTTTCAGAACTATTTTAGAATATCAAGTTGCTAGTTGCCTACACTGGGTTGTTATATTATTATTTATTAGCTGTCTCATGTTGGTGTTTTTGGTATTTTCAAATCTAAGATGTTCTGACGCTAATTTGAAGAGGAGGTACTAAAGTGAGGCATAAGAAAATAAGGAAATAACAATTCTTTTTATAGCAATATTTTAAAAAAAAACTTAATTTTATTTCAGAATCCTTGAACCTATGTAATATGTACCTACCTACATAGATAGCATATTTAAACTTTTTTGAAGTGAAACTTTTTATAACTCGCTGAGCAGCAATTCTAAACTCCGGTGAAACGCGACAAGTAAGTGCATAGGATTAATGTGGTTCGTGTCGTAGTTAATATTTGGGTAAACTTTCAGGAGCAACCATTGCATACTTATAGGAGTTAACACCATCACGCGAAAGATGTTTATACATCAATTACAAGTTTAGTAGATTGGCGCGTTCCTTTTTAGTGTTCCGTACCCAATTGGCACAACGGAACACTTATGGAATCCCCTCGGTTTTTACTATTGAACCCAAATGCAGAAGTAGAATTTTAACTTTTGTGGCATAGTTTTGTGGGGTTAAATATGAAGTTAACAAACAAAAAGGGTCAGTTTCCAATAGGCCGCTTCTTTCTTTCTCTAAGTGACGCTGCAGTTTGGCATGAACCAGAGCCTGCTAATCTCATCCATTTGTGTGTGCGTGCTATATTTTTAGACAAATGGAAGGGACCTACAGTTTTTTGGCGACTCCGATACTCTTTGAATGCTTGTCAGACATTCGAAAGAGGTGGCACCATGAAAAAACTCTTTGGTGTTTGCTGGGATTAAACCTGGGGCGGCATGCGTAGAAGCACTAACTACTACGCCACGGCCGCTATCGCTATATTATTGAAGATCTTACTCGTCTTCGGTCGAAATACAAGATTTCCTTCAATGAAACACACCGCAAAATGCCGTTTTCCTGCAATTTATGAATTTATGACAGCTATCGGATAAATAAATCGCTGCACAATATTTCTTCTCGATTTTTGACTTTATTACGCTCAGATTATTTAATTGTTAAAAAGGAAGGAGACTTCTTCGCATTTCAGAATTTCCTACGGAAGAAGTGGAGGTTTCGATGGAAAGAAAGCTCAAAAATGATAAAAATGGGGCCGTTTTGATACCACAACCTCAGGTAACCCGTTTTATTCGGATGTAGTTTAAGATATTTACATATATTCACCCTGTGAAGTTTAACAAGAGGATCCGTTCTCCAATCCTTTTCTCGGATATATCTTTAACCCTCACCGACCCACAGGTGGTACCCGGGTTCTTTTTGCACATTCAAACCTAAATATTTTTGTTTCCACTGTTCCGATTTTTTTAGATTCCATGACATCTCTAGAAAATCATTTTTACGCAATAAAAACTAAAAGTTGTTGGAAAAGAGTGAAAAGAATGTGTGGTTTTTTACCATTTTTTAAACCAATGGCGAAAGTACCTATGGGTGGTACCCGGGTACCACCTAGTACATTTTGTATAGAATAATTTTGGTAATATATATTATAATTTTATTTGAATTATTGTCAGTACAATCCAAGCAAATAACCAGAGGAGGTGTAATATGCAGGTCGTAAACAGTATTACAACAATTTTGGCAACATTTCCGACACTTTGTCTTGATTCGAGTATCATTATTTCTTGCAAATACTTTGCTTCTTCAAATACGACCGGTGGTATCTCATTCTTCGATTGATTTGCGAGCCAAGTACGCTTCCCATGACTGTTCTGATAAATAGAATCGCGTTGTCAGCGGATCTAAGCTCCGAACTTAAATCGATGGCAAGTATATGTCTCGAGCCAGTTATTTCAGGAAAAGTTTACGATGATTCTTTCGGACATTTTCTGGATCATGCTCTCAACAAGCAACATCAAATATATTGTAGAATAACGGCAGAGGCCAACAATTAGTTCTACGTTTAGTCGTATAACTCCATTATGATTTACTCAACTGTTAGTCGAGTTATAATCGAATATGATTTGTGGTTTTATAGATGCAGCTGTCGTATCGATTGCCCCAGTGTAATGCATGCTGGATATCAAAATAACGGCTTTCTTCTTCTCCGGAACATACGAACATATCGTTGCCTCGACTCTAAAATCAAACAAAGTTGAATAGATTTCGCGGTCTTTCGATGGCTAAATCGCCATTGGGATATACGGTTTATTTTTCCGAAGCGTCTTCAGCAATGTCAATCCATTGCTCTTGAGATTATTTAGCAGAGGTAATGATGTGAAGAAGTTCTCTGTGCTGACATTCCGGCCAAGACATTCTAGTACACTTCACAAATTTGTTCCTTCGTCACTTATAGACACTACAAATATGAAAGAAATTAAGAAATCTCTTGACAATTCGAAACAATGACTTGACATTGACTCTCACCCTGTGATCGTTGATCACTACAAAAATTAAGGAGAGAAAGTACTCAGACGTTATCCTAATTAGTTATTTTCGTTATTACGCACACATTCTACAAAGTTGAACCAATGATTTCTATGTAAACCGCACCGAAATATATGATGGTATCCCGGTACCACCTATGGGTTGTTTAGTGTGTAATTTTGTATGGGTCGGTAAGGGTTAAGGAGCCAGATATTTGCACGGAAATCTAATCAGCGACTCTTTTTCATTTTCATCATTGCAGCTTCGGCAGAAATTGTTGTGAGGGATCGCTAGTTTAACTGCATGGTCCCCTATATACCTACTATTGCGATGTCTATGCGAATGCTTTGTAGCAGCTCATTTGTTTTTGATCTATTGTAATTTGGTCATATCTTTCCGGATATGACACAGTTTGTCAGACTGGTCCACCTGAGAGTAGCTTGTTTTAAAACTAACAGAACCTTTAGGAATAAAAACGTTTTCCGCAATTCGCTAGCCTGGCGAAATGAAATCACCTGATTACAAAAACATACAAATACATTAGTTCATAGAAGTCATTGATTGCGATAAATAAATATTGATAAATGTCAATTGAAATATTGACACACTTTCCAGCATCACTCGCCTAAATAAATTTACATGCATTCCAAAGTCTTAATTTTTAAATGCTTTTGTCTAGACACTAGATTTTCCAAAATGTATACAAAGCATGTGTACATAGAAATATAACAAAAGCTGAAAAGCTCTTTGAGAGCATCGTTCCCATTAGATTCAATTTAAATAGAACTCAGCAGCTGCAGATACAAAGGAGAACTAAAAACTTTGTAGCAAGCCCCATCGTGCCCGTTGCACAATCTAATGACACTATATTTTCCACTATGAATGCTCGTGTTCCCTCCTACCAAAAAAAATAGAAAAAAAATTGGGTTAAAATTTGATTTAACTGCTTTTTTTAGGTTACGATGTTATGTCGAGGTGGCGCGACGTGTGGTTACCATCTCTACACACACTCAAGCAGAAAACTCAAAAACAAACATTGGGCCTTAGTCGTTGCCACTTGCCACTCTAGCAAAGCACTAGTGGGTGGTAGGGCAAACTAGAATCTATTCTTACGGCACCAACCCAAACCCCTAACCCCCTAAGCTCACAACGACGACTTTTATCTTCGTATATGAATCTCGTTATGGTTCCACTATTGCAAGCGCGAATAAAAAAAATATCCTGCGGATTTATTTGTTACGTCGAGCTGGAGAATGGAACGGGCTTCCTAACTTTTGTTTTGTGCAACCTTCATCACGCAGCGGTGATAGGACGAGAACGAGAACGAGAACGACTACGAGTATCTTTCGGTGGCACCCAGTTTTTTGTGAAAGATACATATGATTGTCAAAGTTGTCGCTAACTAGTCGCGACTATTATTTACCCCACTAGTGTTTTTTTGTTTTTTTTTTGCGTAACGAAACCACTGCAGCGGGACACAGAACTCTTTGCGCCAACAGTGTTATCATTTCATTTCCAGAAGAGGCAGGCACAAGTCCTCGGCTCCTGGCCATCCACGACGGAATAGATAAAGTAGAAGGTCTGCTTCATGCCACATGTATCCTCTGTTTTAGTTGCTGTTTACATTGAAATTTAATTTTGTTCTTAGTTTAGAGTTTTTTTTTTTTTTTCATCCACACTTGGCAAAGCATTAAAGTATTACTTTTCGGACGGCAAGAGTAGTTTGTGCAAACAGTTTCAAAAGTATCCGCAGAATAGTTTTTATTTTCGTCCATTTCGGCTGGTTTTGTTGTTGTTGTTGTATCTCATTCGGTGTTTCGTTGTTTTTAGTTTTTATCTACTGCTGCTGGCTGTGGTGCATTGAGTGGGATGAACTGTTCCACCACTTTTCAGCGATGGTCATTGGCAAAAGTTTTCCGTTTCCAGTGACGCTGCTATAAAACCATACGTTAACTTTGGGTTTCGTTACGTTTCGTTACTTTTTTCACTTTTTGTTTAAAAAAGTTAAGGTAATTCGTACGGGAGTACAAAAACAGATATATGTATATATGTACATACATGTGTTTAATCTATGGATTGCAATTGCAATGACGATGAAGTTTCATTACGTAAGTTCACACCTTAGGAGTTGCTGAGTGGAATTTTATAATTTGCTCATAGAGTGGTTGAGTTAGTTTCAATTGTTCCTTTAACCCCTTCTTGACTGTGCTCTAACTTAGCTCCTGTCACCACTTAACACCTGCGGGTTGTCGTGTACGCGGATTCAAAGTTATGCAACGAGTTTAGCCCTTTTCGTTCTAAGGGTGACAATGCTTAGAGCAGATTTCATTTTACTCTTACAGCTTAATTTTCTACCAACGTTGATTGTGGCATCTGTTAGTAAATAATTGCACGGATACAATTGCATAGTAAAACGTTGGCTGTGGTTTAGTTGTAACGTGTTTGGCATGCCAATTAATAAGTGAGACATCCCCACGTGCAGTACATGCTTGGCTTCGCTGGCAGGCGTTTCATGGAGAAAGAGAATGTCTGCTAAAAATATTGTGTAGTTATGTCGTTTACCGCCGCCGCGCCGTCTGTATTCCAAAATGTTTGTATATATACATTTACTTCCTAATGTAAGTATATATCATACAATCCATATTTGAGCTAACAGATATATGTATGTATCTTAACAAGCCATTTTGTTTCTTTTTTTGGTTAGTGGCTATCTCGTCTTGCACTCCAGGTTAAAATGAAATACCCAATATGGCCGTGACATCCTTCAGAAAATGAAGTTTGTTGCGGCTTTATTATCTACTAGCTGATCCTTGCTTCGCCCGCCTGCAACTTTCAAGAGAAATCGAATTACAGTCGAACTTATATACAACGAAGCTCTCCCTAATACGAATTTTTTTTCAAGTAAGCAGCTTTTTCATTCTACTTTTAGTATGTTTTGATCTCCTTATAACGAATTTCCATACAGCGAATTTTTCTCTACAACGAACAAATTTTGTAGCTGGAAATCGAACTCTCATGCGTTTTTGTCTCCATATAATGAATTTTTCAAAAAAATTTCTGTTTCGTACATTAATAAAACGTTGTACCGAGAAAAAAGCAAGACATAATTAGGAGATTCCCCAAAAGTTAGGTTACTACAGCTGTATTCTGAAAATCATTGTTTCGTTTCATCTTGTTTCGTACTTTTTAGTTGGTTTTTCCCGTAGTCGGGTTTTAGTTTTTTAAACTTAATTTTTTTTTAAATGTTGCTCAAGAATGAAAATGCGGTGTTCTTTCGTTAAGCACTCCATTTTCAGGTGTCACACTATCTTTTTTTCGTTTGCAACACTACGGCACAAATGGAGATGAAATTATGCGTGAATTTTGGGACACCCTTCAGATAACACGTACATACATACATATGTACATATACAAAACCATATTGGCAGGATTTACTAAATTTTTCAGCTAGCGGTAGATTACTTTACAACAGAAAGTCAACGATAATGGCTGGCTTCGCTTGTACGCCACTGGGCGACACTTTTGTTTGCTTTGTCTACACTAAAAATCTCGAGGACACCCTCGATTCCTTTTAACTAGAATGAAACGTTCCAATGGCGCACTACCAAGGGGTAGTTTCTACCTGAAACTGTACTTCGTTCGGCTTTGAAGTTATCGTCACTTTACAAAGCGCCCCCTTCAGTTGATCGCAATGAAACATAATTTGCAAGCTGATGGCGTAGCTAGTCTTATAGGAGTATGGCAAACGTGATTAGAGTAAACTTACATACCTGTACCAATCACAATGAAACCACTAATCCTCCACCCGTACCAATGCATCGCCGGATTTAGTCCTTTCCGTTTGCCTCCTAAACAACATTTTGGCGGCTGATTTAACGATTATACCTGTGGTCCATTAAGCTGCACAGGACACGGCGCGGTGGAATTTGTCGAACAGGACCGCTGCACACAATCGGAACAAGAAAACAACAGAAAACCCTTTTTGCCACGTTCTGTGGTGCTTTTTAGCCGGGCCAGGTCATTTACTAGGTTTCGATTTTTGGGACGCATAATGTACGAGTATGTATGCGTGTAGTCATGTATGTAATATGAATGTTTATCGAAAACGAGGGTGGTTCCCATTCACCGTCCTTCTGGATACTGCCACTTGTCCTGCGGTGTAGATTAATAGTTCATGTGGTGAATGGACGCTTTTTGTTATCCCCCCTGCCTGGGTTGGGCCGGTTGGTAGCTTTCATTATTTTCATTATTTTTCTTCCTTTTTTTCCTGCTCTCCCTGTATACCCGTATGCCGTATGTGTGTGTAGCGAGAGCTTCACTTAGGGGGGTTAAATTGCTGACTGACTGCCTTTTTTTTAGCAATTTCGTTGAAATTCCCTTTTTTTTTGGACTGTTCCCCCTTTTTTGTCGGTCCATGTTAAAGTGCCTTTATTTGGTAGGTCAGTGAGGGATGAAATCAGTCAGCTAATTGCCCGCAAAGTTCTGCTTTTTCTGGTACTGGCAGCATGGCCTGCTGCCCAGTTTTGGGCAGTCCTGTCATTCATTAAACTACACAATCAAATAAATCTTTTGATGGGCTTTTGACCTCGAATGTTATTGCTTTTGCCCGAATGAAAAATTGATGGTGAAGTGTCCATTGAGGCATGCAAATGAAAGGGCTCCACAATGAACGAGTTACGAGATGCTCTCTTTTTGTACATAGGTGGATGTACGAGTAGATTAAACACTTGCATTGGAAACTTTCGTGGGTGTGAATGTGTGTGGATAAATATAAATGAAATGGGCTGTGAATTAATAAAGTTGAGGGGCTGGACTACTTCGTGTTAAGTATTGTTTTGGTTAAATTAAATTTTACCAAATTCAATGCAATCAAATTTGAGAGTGGGATGGATGTACCTACAAAATTGAAATCTGACCCCTTCGCTTTTTCTTAAGACTTAAGTTTTGGAAATTAAATATTCAAGGCCTCGCTATTAACTAATACACTCAAAGGGCAACCCAGATCCTGTCGATTTTTTTTATAAAAAATATCTTAGTTATAATTTTTAAATGTGTGAACTCTAAATTTGGAACGTTCTACATTGCTGTGAGCCCCAACTACAAATAAAGTTAGGGCTAAACCCGTGTAAGTGTCTGCTTAAATAGGAAAACTACAAAAATGGGGTCATCTGGGAGACTATGACACTCATTTTCTGCATTTTTGGGCCAAACAGGGCGAGTTGATGACAATAATCGATCAGGCTCTCCCCACTTAGCATTTGTATCGTTTTGAGGCATTTAAAAGGTTGCACTTCTGGAAGCACAGTTTTTTTGGACGACAAGATTTTCTATAAATAATTACAAAATGGTGGTCCTTTGTTAAGCTATACTAGGGTTCACTAGATTAGAACCACATAACTTTGGGAGATAAAATTGATATTAGTTAGAATAGTTTGCATTTAATTCATAATCAAGTTTTAAAAAATGTTCAGAACGAAATAGCCTCGGAAATAGCGGTACCTTAAAGACCTTTTTGTTCAATGAGTCAGAAACGATTGCACTTAAATTTCATAGGATAAGAAGCACCTTACAAATGCTTGAAAAATAATTGTTTTTTGTTTTCTTTCTATGAAAATGTAATCTTTGTTTAGATTCATACTCCAAGTACAATTTTTAAGAAAGAAAATAACCTTAAATATTCGATCTTTGAGGGAGTAATACAATGAGGCCAAATGAAGTCTCATTCTAGTTAAGTTTAACGGGTTCGATGAGCGCTTCTTTATCATCGTATTGCTTTGCACCTTCATATACTTTTCGTGTGAGCCAGCCAGACATGTCCTATAATGTTAAGGTATGTGGCCATGGAAGAAGTTCAACATTTTTACTGGCAACAAATGATTTAACAATGGCGCTGTATGTATAGAAGCGTTGTCGTGTTGAAATATCCATGAAAGTGGTCCGAAGAGATCATGGATCTTCGGAAAAGCAGATTTCATCACAGTTGTGTAGCTATTTCCTGTCATTCTAGGGCTTTGAACCACCAAGTCGATGGTGCCATAATAAGATACCGTATCCCAGGCCATTACGCCCCCTTCTCTGCTAAGATGGCGATTTAAAAAGAGCTTCTCTTTTCTTAGATCGTGCAAGTAATATGAAGTTAAAGCCATTCGGTTCATCTATTATAAATTAAATTGTGTTTTGTCAGAAAAGACCTCTATTATCCAGCTATTCGAACTTGCTCCTTATTGCACATCCCAGGTGATGTGGTCATTCGCGAATTGTAAGCTTTGGATTTTTTTTCATGATCTTGCCAATGATATCACGCTTAGATAAGCCTTCCAAATGGTGATCGTCTATTTTTACCCTCTATGACAATTTCAAACAATTTTTTTGTAACCATTCTTGAAGATAAAATAAAGCAAACCCCTAACGGGGGCAATCCCTTTAGAACGCTTCAAAACAACTCATTTTTTAACAGTGTTCTTAAAGGTGATAAAATAATTGAATCATTTTGAAGTTGTAACATTATTTTATTCGAACTATGAAAATATAAAAACAATTTTTTATTTTTTATTTTTTTCACAAAATGGCGACTCAGTTCAATTTCTCTTCAGGTGTCTTTAACGCGAGGTCCAAAAGTGCTGCATTTGTCAGTCTTTCTCTATTTATTTTTTTGGCAAAATAAAATTAATTTCTATTTCCGACATATGCATGGCAAGGATAAACCTATAAAATCATAAAAAAGTATAAAATTAAAAATTAGGTACGCTCTTTAATAAAATGTTCAAATTTTATACTGTTTTTTCGACAGTTTTCATCCTCAAAAAGTAGTTTTTTTTAAATAAAATCTTTAAAAATTTAGGTTTATCCTTCCGGTAATGATATGGAGAAAAGCCTCACAAAATTTCGGCCAAATCGATCAACAACTTTTTCAGTTACAGCAAGAGCAGTTTTTGGAAATACGGATTCGAGATAATCATACTAAATGCGCTCAACTATATGTGCGATAACTCTATAAATATTTAATATTTAAATTTTTTCTCGGGTCAATATAATCACAATCCATTTTGTTTTCGAAATATGAAAGAAGAAAAAAATCGTTTTTTTTTTAAATTTCTAACAAAATTTACTTTTTATACAAAAAAAAAAAAAAATCTCTTCACAAACAACGACAGTAATATAACATAATATAATGTAATTATAAAATAAATTAAAATGCGATGTGATGTACATAGTTCTGCAAACCTTATTTTGTGTTGTATTCTTTTTTCCTAAATTCGTTGATCGTTTCATATTTTTCAATACCAAGTTTCATGCTTTATTTGCTTTAATCTTTAAATATTCAAATGAGTGACTGGACGAAATAAGTGGCAAGGGGTGTAGCTTATCATTTTCCTAATCGTCATCTGTCGTATTCCAACAATACTGGGCCTTTTAATAGATGCATCCAATCCTTCCTCTTGCAAGACCATAAGTATACTATAAATGACGCTGCGTTGAAAACTCTGTCACCTGTCACCCATTTCCAGTCCCCATTTCACATGCATTCATTCTTTTTGACGGATGAAGTCAACAAGTGCAATTGCCTTCACTTTTTTTTTTGTACAGGTAAACTGTTTTCTTCTCTGTTGGCAGATTTCAAGAATATGGTTTTACCGATTTCGAGTTAAAAGCTCAACTTAAACTAAGTTAGCAAATACATACATATGTAGAAAAGAAACATTTATCCTCATAAGCAGTCATAACTCTTCATTACACTCAGAAATGAAGTCGTGTATATCTGTCTATCTAATACAACAGCAACACATTTCCGAATAACAATTCCACATCGTTAGCGAGCCAGCTCGCTTTTATTCTCCCATTACCGCTGATTTGATTGACTTTCTCTCTTGCAATTGATTACATTCAATATTCTTTGAAATTACATTTTCGAATAATGTGGCTCCAATGCAAACTTGACAAGCAATTCATTTACCGAAAGAAGTACAATTTTCATCTTCATATTGACTAAGAAAAAAACTACATCCTTGCACTGTACGAGTATTTATTCTCCTGATTGCACAGGAGGACTGCATTTCCCATGCCATTCACTCGTATCTAAATTAATAAATCTGTACACTCTCCCGTTCGGCGTTCCTGAATCCTGATGGTAAGCGGCATCGCGGCATAACCAGAACAATTTCAAAACACGACAGCAGTATTTCTCCCTCTCACTCTATGTTACACAATGACAATCCCCATTGGATGATATCGCCTATGAGCTTTGGTTATTCCCATGAAAATCGCACGTCAATTCTTGGAAAATTCTAGTAGCGCCATAGAAGCATTGACATTGTTGAGTGACGCCGTGTTGATGTATTCCTCCATCACTCTTGGTGGACAGAGAAGACTGTCAATTTTCGAAAACGTTCATAGTCTTTTTCAAGATGAAAAATAGGAGAAACATCCAGCCAGGATGACATAACAAAAGCCACACAATCGCACCGAATTGCAAAAATGATTAATTGGACTTGGGGCGAGCTAGAGAAGGAAGAACTTGTTATGGAATTTGTAATTAAATTTTGTGCACCATTGTAATTGTGATTCTCATGAGCTGCACTAGAGGAGTGGATGGAACACCACAACCTAAAGCACTAAATGGCTGTTTAATTAACGAATGCATATGAAACTCTATCCTACCTGGGATACAGGATACCCGACCGATACAGCACAAAGAACAACACCAAATGGATTCTCCTGTAATTATGTAATTTCTATTTCTGGCTCCAAACTATTCCCATTGGATGGTGGGGCGCAGTGTAGTCGCGTACCTGACCCCCCATCATGTTTTTGGAATTAGATTCGAGTGTACATGGCGCGGCAAAAGTGTTAGACCACTAAATATAAAGTGGTCACAATTGTGCGCTCTTTATTACCTGGTGAATCTCGTAAATTGATATTAAAATTGCATGTGTGTTCTTATGCTGCTGCTGGTGGACGGTTGGGTCATAATAAAATTTCTAATTTGCCATTCATCGGGTAAGTAGAGTCCGTCACGGAGTGAAGGGAACGAACAGCGCACTGCTTTACAACAGTAGTGGTCGTAAAATAAATTATTATTATTATTCAAAAAAATAAGGAAATAAAAACCAGGACATCCTTTCCGAGGCGAAAATCTAACTTCATAAAGTTTAAGAAACTACTTTCTCAGTTTTAATAGTATGTAACACGCTCTGCATTTAAAAAATATTAATAGGCAATTTGAGATTGACAGCTCTGATGTAGCTTAGAACATTTGACCAATAATTTAAGAATTACAAAAAGTCCCCTTTTACACATTTAAAAAATATTAATAGGCAATTTGAGATTGACAGCTCTGATGTAGCTTAGAACATTTGACCAATAATTTAAGAATCACAAAAAGTCCCCTTTTACACATTGAAAAAAAAAACAATGTTCCAGAACTATTGTAAACGCACAAAATGTCGAACTTTTAAACTTTTTTGGACATATATGTACATATGTATCTTTAAATTCGCTCCGACAACTTAAAAGAGACCACTCCATGAAAACAAAATTAACGATACAGTTTCCCATGAATCTAACGTCTAATAACTAAGTATACCACTTGCCAGAGGATTAAAATGGGGACCGCGTTACAAGCAAGCGACGGACGAAACCGCACTGCCATTTTGGATTCGTATTGCTACATCTGAGCTTTTCCACGATTCTTCTGACTCGACAAAGAGACAATGTACACTGTAGTCTTAATCGACAGCTTTTGTCAAAAAATATCTATCGATGTCTAAAACATTTTCGAGTTGTTATTGAGAAGCTGTATGGAATTGACAAATAACAAAAGTCAACGACACGTGTTTGATATTCTAAATGTGAAGTTTGAAGAGCTCCGCTGTAGTAGCCGTTCTTTTGCGTTTTTCCATCAAAAACAGCAGAGAAAGGGCTTTCCAAAGAAATGTAGCATATATTGTGAACACACAAACACAAATCCGACGTACTAAGCCCTGTTTAAAAAGACTTGCCTTTAAACGACTTAAGCCACAATTCGAGCCTTTCTGTATACCAAGAGTTTTTGAAACGACTTTAAAAATTAACCATACTCGTATATGACCCGCTTGTTTGAAGACTTTTTAAAACTTTTTGGAAACCTTACTTACGTAATTATTTGGCCTTAAGGTTGCCGTGCATCTCACCCTTCAATAATAATAGGTAATAATTGTAATAATAGGTGACACTTAGTTTCGGGGCGAACCAGGGCCTGCTTCTCGGAACCATCTGTGTGTGCATGTTATATACAAATTTTGCACGTATGAAATGGACATTCAGTTTTTTTGCTGCAGATACTCACCCAAAACTGGGGCCGAATTACAGCATCCGTTAACGAGTTACTCGTTATCGAAATGTGGCGATTTGGCGTTACCGCTCTCGTTATCGAGTGTCATTTCACATACAATTTACTCGATCATTCAATAACGAGTCCTACTCACTTACTCGTTAACGGATGCGGTAATTCAGCCCCTGATATAATTTTTGCGCGACTAAGCGAGTGTACACACTAAAGGTCTTATATGAAACTCAAATACTCAAATTGTTGATGTTTTTCGACCCTCTCTACCTGTGTTTGCTTGTTGGATGATTAAATTTGTATACATATAATTGTATACACACAATCGAGCAAAAACAAAGATGGCCGCTGAGTGTCACGCAGAAGCAAACAATTTTTGTGACTCTAGAAATAATACATATGATGTGGCCAAAAAACTAACTGAACATGACTTTAATGAAATCGGATTTAATGTCAATCTGACGATTGATACCATTCAAAGTCATTAAGAGATGTCGTCTTATTCTATCGCTTCTCCTTCAAATCTACAAGAGGCAGACCTTCACTTCTATGACTAGAAAGCTTGAGAAATGAAATCTCGACTAATTTGATTACCGTCAGCCAAAGTACTATCAATTTTCTTGAAATGATTCTGCAATTCAAGCTTCGTAGTCGCGGAAATATATTTTCGCGGCTTATTACACTCGTTAAGAAAATCACCAGATGTTTGCGTGTACAAATGGCAATGGCTAAGTGAAAACGAAAATATTTTTAAGTTTTCAAAACTATCAGCTACTAGTGCCAATCCCAGACAGATGATGGTAAAACAAAATGGAAGACAGTAATTTATCCAAATAAAAGAAAAGGAATACCAGTCTCTTTGCAGTGAGTAACTGTATTTCACAACTTGCGTTGCAGCTACGCTTCCGGTGCAATTTAATCCACGGAAAGTAGAACTGAACTGAACGATAACCTATAAAAGTTTTAGCGAAAATCCCTTTTTTTGGTCCTTGTCCAGCGGTGAGTGAGTTTTTGCGAGGAACGCACGTCGCGTCGCGTCGTCTCTTGCACGAATCGTAGTCATTTGCCAAGAGTAAGCCTGTGCCTGTGCCTGGGCCTGTGCATCTCATTCATTAATTTTATGTTTGCCACTGCTTGTCCTTTTCATTTTGCAGTCAAGTGATTATAGGATATGACCAATTATTTCTACATTTCTTCGCAGAGCGACATTGGCGAACAGGAAAAGAAGGACATTCTTTCATCATCACAGAGCGTACCGAGATCTCTTTACAGCTGTGCACAGCTGCACACACACAAACACACAAAGAGTTTTATGTAAAACAATTTTAACTGCTATACATTATCTGGGCTATGCGGCTGCTTCTGCAGCTCCGGATGGTGAAGATGACGTGGAATGTGCCTAACCTAAGGAATAATTACAGCTCGAGTTGGTAATTGTGAACTACTGTCCCTGTCTCGTTTGGTGGAATAGCATTTATTTTTTTGGCAGCAACTTACATCAGCAGAGTTGTCCTGTCCTTTCTTTTAGGAATTAAGTGATTTATTTTAAAGCATAAACGGCTATTAATTTGTTAGATGGGTTAAATGTATTTGATTGCTTTGGTGTGGAAAAGAGAAAACGGAATGGAGAGGGAACGACCTAGGGAAGCACTTTGAAAGGCCCTCTGATTTAAGGGGTTCCACTGGTAATGACGGTTGACGTGATAAATGGCACAAGTGCAGTGGTGCAAAAAAGGAGACTGGACAGGACAACCAGATTGTGTTGAAGTGTACGAGTATCTTTGGAAAAATATATTGATTGGAATGCACTTATAGAGTTTTTTTTTTAATGGTAAAGGGTAGGTCAATGGTGTTTTTATTCTCAATACTGGTGGAAAAGAATTTAAAATTAAAAGAATATTTCAAAGTGTAGGAAATACTTTTAAGATAGTTGTCTTAGAGGTGATGGATTCAAGGATTCAATAATCAGCGGTAGCATGATCGTCGCTCTTTGAAAAAAGGTGATGATGACATGGGTTTTCGACAATAACGTATTTGAAAATGAAAATACATAACGAATAGATTCATCACTTGTTAAAAAAAAGTGCTGGTGTAACACAGCGTTTCGTAATTTCTTGCAGGGAGTGATCCTGCGCCAAGGTTAATACGGCGCCCTAAAAGATTTATTGTATCCTAGGACTCTAATTAGTCACAGACGCAAACCATCTTTCCAATAAAGGCTTGTATGTCCTCGGTTGACGCATTTTTTAAATCATAAGCTCTGATGAGTTCTTTAAGTAGGGTTTAACTCCGAAAAGTCTCGAGCATTTACAAAGGACGTCCTCGGCCGTCTCGACCTCCTCTAAACAGATTCAACAATCGATCTTTCTGGACATACCTAACTTGTTAAGGTGTTATCATATCTGGCAATGGCCGTAGAGGATGCTTGTTAGATACCTAATATCCTTCTTATTATAGTTCAGAAGTTCCCTGTGATGGCTTAATTAGGCTTAAATAATAGTTTGGCTTGTCTGAACCATTAGACATTTCCCCAATGAGAGAGTCGAATATTATGTTCTTACTTCACTTTAGGTGACACTACAGTTCGGGGTGAACCAGGGCCTACTTCTCGCAACCATTTGTATGTGCGTGTTATATTTTTCCACGAATGGAAGGGACCTACAGTTTTTTGCTGACTCCGAATGGCGAATTGAGAATGAGACTCTTTGATTGCTTATCAGACAGGCGAAAGAGGTGGCACCGTGTTGGCTAGGATTGAATCCGGTCAACATTGCGTAGTAGTTCAACGCACTTACCACTATGCCCCACGGTGTTCACAATATTATATTATGTTCCCATTTATGAATTAAGACTGAGATTGTTGTCCAGTTTATGCCACAAAAGGATTCCGGGCCAGATAATTTGGCAGTTGAAGCTGAACAGGCCAGCTAATCCGCAATCTCATTTTCTTCAATGCTTCTGTGACCAGGCACCTACCAAAGTTTGACTTTATTCTGAGTGGCTAAAGATTGGAGAGCATTGAAATTGAAGTAGCATTTTACCAGTCTTGAGTTCAAAGAGTAGGAGCTCAAAGCTTTGAGTGCGTCTTGACTGTTTGAAAATACATTTATGTTAGCACCCTTGATGCCGCTTTTGGATTGATCAAGTTGCAGCTCTCAATGGCATGGACCTCAGCTTGTAACACGCTGGGAAATGTTCCAAGAGGCATGGAGATTGTAGTATTGGTATTAGTAGAATTTCTGGCCTACTTTTTTTCGAATCACAACAATCTTACCTTTACATATTTTTTCATGTCATGAATGAATATAGATCTGGAACTTTCTGTCTGTATGGGCAAAGTGACATTTGTGTTCGATATAGTTTGGTAAAAGTAAGGAATTTAATTCCGAAACCAGTTCCTTAAACTAATTGGCACTTCGTAGATTTTCTGGCCATTATAATAGGCCATCCAAGTAGCTGTTCTAACTCATAGAACTACAATATGTATACAAATACAAAACTAAGACTATTTAGCAGCTGTGTGCCAGCCTGTGCATGAACATGAGATTTGTCCGTCCACTACGTCAACTAGTGGTCGAGACTTTATGTTTATGTAAAATTATTGACGGTTGCGGATAGGCCAGTGTTGATTGAGGTCTACCAAGCCAACACTAATCGTGTTCTAGCCAAATTGTGACATTTTTGTTTTAAAAAGTGGTCGGCAACTGAACTGACAGAATGAGCTATGTCAGAGGAAGCCAAGGTGCAGATAAATGTACGCTCGAAGTGGTATTTTAATATTCATTGCAAAGAACATTCTTTCGAATGCTAATTATTAATAAGCGCATTTTATCTTAAAACTCGTGAAAAATGACTTAAGAGTCCCAGTGATATGAAATGTCAACTAAAGCCATAATGCAACTTTAAATAATTGCAGAGGAAAAAAAAGCCAAGTTGAGATCAACACGGCGAAACCTCTGACCTAATGTAAAGCTGAGGTGTTGAAAATTTACATTTAGCGCACCTGCCTGCGGTGTTAATCCACCTCAGGATAGACAACTTCATTTAAATGAACTGCGCATCATCTACACACAATTTTTTTTTTTTTTTTTTTGAAGATAGGTAATGCTTGCTTCCTCAAATCCTTGAACTTTAGCTATGATCTTTAAGGGATCTATAAAAATTTTGCAGAGCTTACTCGCCCGTGTCAACGACAACTGGCTATTAATCGTGAATGATTTGAAACAAAATTCTTAAAACTAACACCACTAGGTTGTACAAATTACATAAATCTATTGAAGGGGATGAACACACACGGAATATTAAATCAGAGATCCCTGGCTATGCTCAAATTTTATTTAACATTCCAATTGAATTTTCGACATACAAAGTCGCTACCACCACCTATTTCTATGTCCCAATTTATAGTTTCACCCATCCTCTATGACAATTCGCCGGAAATTCCAATCCATTAAAAGATTATCCAACGATACAAATGCGCTTCGTTATTCACAGCTGGAAAGGAATTTAATTATTCACAAATGCGAAATCACTAACGCCTCCCTACATTGCATCCGCACCCGCGCCCACATGCTCCTCGCAATCCAATCAACATTGGCGTCCATACTAGTACGAGCACATGTGCGAATAGAGAGTGTGTCCCTTTTCATCTGTAGTGTAAGGATATGATTGTCCAACTTGAATTGACTACCGGACAAGATTAACAAAATTTTCCTTTTCATTTTGGCGAAAATTCAATTCTTCTTCCGATCCCTATTCGAAAATTAAAGTACTCCCCACAGAATCGAGTGTCCTTCTTTCTTTTTCTATCTATTTGTAAGGTGAAAAGGATAAATGTAGATTTTTACAATCGCACACCTCCGCACAATTCCTTTGTAATCCTTGTTGAAATTCTTTCTTTCTATTTTTTTTCACCATCAAAAATAAAAAAAAAAAACGCTCTGGCAACCAACCATCGAATATCCTTTTTCGATAACCGATTTCTTTTTTCTTTTTTTTTGCAACCCCTACCACACCATCATAATGTCCTTTTTATGAATAGACAGAGAGCATAGAAAGAGACGAATTAAAAAAAGGAAGAAAAAAAATCGAAGGCGTAATCCTATGAGGACGATTTAATGTCATTATGCGATGTGAATCATTTTTTTTTTATTTTTGGTAGATAGGGAAAAATATCAGGAAAGGAAAAATCCTTCCAAACTCTTCTACTCGGTGTGGCTGCTGCTGCCATTGGTCTCGATTGTAAAGATAACGAATATTTTATTGAGTTTTCCTGTTCCAGATCCGGTTCATTATAAAAACGAATACGAACGATGGAGGCATTTCAATTGACGTAGTTTTGTTTTCTATTCTTTTTTTCGTTTCTCTGTCTAGGAAGATCCTTTGATAAATCATGCGAGGAAAGTTAATTCGTCCTGCCAAACAATGGTATCACAGTTGGTTAAAGCTTGCCAAATGTGTGAACATCAAATCAAGCAAGGCCCACCAGGATGTAATCAAAATGAAATCAATGGGAACAGTAATGCAGAGGATTCGATAATGGTGATGGATGTAACGGGGGTACAGCAACGATCAGAAGATCGCCGGAAAGACAAGGATGTGGAGAGGTGTTTCAGTTACAAGTAAGTTCAGGACACAATTGATTAAGAGTTTTTTTTTTTTGCTGGAGGATATTTCCAGCTTTTGGATAGGATTTGACAACTGAAAATTTCGGAAAGAGAAGGTGTGAAGTTGAATTTGAGCTCTTTTAACATTTAAAATAGTGATTTTTGATTGTTGCAGTTGCAGTTACCTTTAATCAAAGTTGTGAAAGGTTTACCAATCAAACTTATAAGGTAAAATTTGACTGTCATATTGCTATATAAACATCATTTTACATGTTTCATTCAAACAATAGAACTGTCAAGGTGACTTATATTATGTAAACCTCATTTTTTAAAGTTTGTCATTGTAATTGAACAAATTAAACTATTAATTTGACATTTGGATGACACGTTTACTGTCCGATAAACTGACATATCACAGCCGCCATTTTTACCCGACTACGCAGAGGAAGGGTTATGATTTTAACGTGCTGGGTTTGTTTGTTTGTTTGTTTGTATGTATGTAAAGATGTCACCTCGTACAACCGAAACTATGGGAACGATTTCAACATATGAGGTGTCGTTGGATTTGTCTCGATCCGGGGAGTGTCCCAGGCTATGTGACGTCACAGAAAAATTCAATATGGCGGACGCACCAAGCAAAATGGTGGACTACCTCTTATTTTTTTCCATTTTTTTTTTTCTTTTTTACCCGACTAGTCTTTACAACCGCATTAATAGTGGTATCAAATAAAAGGGCTTGGCGAGTAGAATACAATACGATATGACGTAATTCTAAATTCAATATGGCGGACATCCCCAAGATGGCGGATTTCTGTTATCTTTACTACCTCCTTAATATGGGTATCAAATGAAAGAGCTCTGCGAGTAGAATACAATACGATATAACGTCATTCTAAATTCAATATGGCAGACGCCCCCAAGATGGTGGATCTCCGTTATCTTTACTACATCCCTAACATGGGTATCAAATGAAAGGGTTTGACAAGTAGAACACGACATTGCTTACTTTTACATATTTTTTGCAACTAAAAAGTCATAAATAAAAAATTAAGTTTAAAAAACTAAAACCCGACTACGGGAGAAACCAACTAAAAAGTACGAAACAAGATGAAACGAAACAATGATTTTCAGAGTATAGCCGTGGTCGCATGCCGGTACAATAACGTATTTATATAATTACGCATTCATTGGACAAAGCGGCATGCGACTACGGCAACTTTTTAGTTGGTTTCTCCCGTAGTCGGGTTTTAGTTTTTTAAACTTAATTTTTTTTTTATTGTACTTTATTGAGTATTTTTTTTAATCGAATATTATTTGTGCTTATTAAACTATAATGGCGGCTGTAATATATGGCGTGCATAGTCGATTTTTTACAAAGTGCAGAGTGATACGCCTCGTGGCTTAAATAAATATTACTGAAACTGCTCTTGCTCCCTTCCCGAGGCGAAATATTGCTGTTATTGTAGACTATTGTCATTATAAAATTTACAAATACTTAAAACTAAATAATGAGGACGAAGAAGTGAGACAATAAATTGCATACCAAAATATGTTAACGAACTATTAAGATAACGTTGTACGAGTATTTCCGATAAAATAACATAGCACATGCCATTGTGGAGAGTCTGTCTTTGAACCAATAAACTATGAAACTGACATTCAAATGGCGATAAAAAAAAATTGAAACTAGTCTTCTGCTGTTTTTGGTTATGTCTACGTATGTTAATAGCATGGCGACACTCGAGTGATAACTAAACGGCGCTCGATGGGATTGGAGTCAATCAGTTTGTCATTCAATGCCTCGCCCTGTGTAGTGGTAAGTATTTCATTCAATCGCTGTTCTTTCTCGTTCATCCATAAAGAGCAAAGAATAGAACAAGAACTTCGGAATCGAGCGAGTAACATCCGCAAGGACCTATATAAACTTTCTAGATTCCAATAAGAATCGACCCTGGCAACTGGCGGCGCACGGTCACCATTTTATTTGATCTTTCGGAGGTGGTCGCGTTAGACTAGGATAGGTTTTGGAGGGTGTGTGATTGTTCGAGCAATAATTTCCACTCGAAGACCCGAATGTCCATTGTGAATCCCCTCTTAGTTTGGGAGTAAATTCTCTTTTTTACCAACTCGTAAATCAGTTTGTGCTCTTAGCCTAAAGCCATATGCTTGTCTCGGAGGTGGTCAAAAATATGTGCAGTTTCTCTGCAAGTGAAGCTTGCAGGACTCGCACCAGTTGACAACGATAGGGTGTCACCCCCAGGCTCCAGTCGATGAGACGACATTAACGCCAACAACAGGTCGGGCATCTAAATAACTTGATAAGGTGGTGTTTCCTATATTGCCAACCCTTGCCCTAAAAATGGCTGCAGTGGCTCTTCTAAAAATTCGTCTTTTGAAGACATCAACGTTCCATCATGTCAAAAGTGACTACATCATAATGAGTCAATATTATGAAATTGAGTTTTAACAACCCGAGTTAAAGTACAGTCCTGGGTAAAAATTAAGACCAGTGCGATAATTGTTCACTTTTGTTCTTATTTTTTCCAGATGAAGGTTTTGTACTTAAATCGAAAACAGTGTTTTAATTAATGCAGCCGAATATAAGTCTACAATATAATTACTTTTTTAAGTTTGAAAAAGAATTAAAAATATGTTAACGTTGATTTCATAGAATTATCCTACTGGTTTTAATTTTTTTAACAGAGCTGTATTTAAACTCGTTGCCAGCGGAATTTTAATTTTATACGGATCTAACGCCGACCAGATATATTCAACTGGGTTTAAATGCGGGGGTTTAACGAGTGGATATTATGGAGTTGGGTCTACATAACCTACACAATCTTTAACGTACATTTTTAAAAATTTATTATTGAACCAATCGAACTGTCAAGATCGGTTTTTTTCATAATAAGTAAACATTAATCGGCGTGAAACTTACATAGATGATGTTAAGGTTATGAAAAACTGACATATTACAATGACAGATAGTTCCTTTAAAGCCAGTCGAACTCGACATGCAAATATGTGAATTCGACATGCAAATATCCCCCCTTTGACCCCTATTTTAAGAATATGTGTAGACATAAATTCGTTGAAAATTAATTCGTCTCGTTAATTTTATTGCGGGGCCAAACAAAAATCGATGGCGCGATATCGGACTGTTCGCTGAGTCCGATGACAAAAAGTGCCAATAAAATGATAAAAATGTCCTTAATTCTCTCTGTGTCTGGGCGAACTATGATGATGATATCAAATAAAGGGAAATCGTGTCACTTTTGTCGTCAAATGAATTATTTGCAGCTCAATAAATGATTTTGACGATGAATATGATGGGTTTGTCCTTAGTTGGTTGGTTGATTCCTGATGGACGAGGTAAAAGGTATTCTGTTTTTTTTTTTTTTATATTTTTACCTGATGTCTGGATTATGATGATAGGTGAGGTATGAATATAATGACGAATTAAGGTTATCTATATATGTTTGCTTTATTGCCAGGCGAGTATGTGAAGAGGGGTGTGTGTGTGTGTGTGTAAAAGTAGGATAGGTTCAAACAAATGGGAAATTAATGAGAAAATGATTATTAAGAGGTTCAGATGTCAATTGAATTATCCTCGCCGAGTGGTGTCATTATCGTGTATTCTCCTTTTGTCGAATTGAGTGATAAAGGTGGGGTTAAAATAAAAATAAAAAAATGTATCGGTTGCTTTGAAGATTAAACGGATATAAACCAGAATGGGAGAAAATAAATGTTGCTCTACAATCACAAATTAATGAGTTCATGATGGCTAAGGATTGTTATAGGTCAATCGTTTTGAATTTAACGAAGTAAACTAAATTGAGTTATTTATTTAATAATAAAATGGAAGTGATGATTATTAACGTTGTATACTTCTCGCAGTGGAAGGCTTTTGTTTTCTAGATAATCAAATTGATGAGTAAAATTATATCTATTTGCGATGACATTTACGAGTAATGCCTCAATGTTTTTGTTAGCTAGATTGTTGACGTACATATGACTGACACAACAACACTGAACGTATGTGTGTTTTTTTCAAAACAGATGCATTGATTAGTACAGAATACAAGCCAGTTTGGTTTCGGCTTGCGATCAATTATCATAGAGTAGGGTGTTAAGAGAATCAAGTCGCGTTAAAGGCGTTGCATAAGTGCGAAGAGAGTACTGGCCAGATTTTCGAGTTGTTAAAACGACTCGGAATATCGAGAATGTTAATTTATTGGGCTATTGGTCTGAAGTAAAGGGCAGACCAAGACTTGATCCTCCGAGCGTCGCTTGAACGCGTGGGGTAATAAGAACGGTGGTAAAAGCAAAAGGCAGTCATTTCGAGTGAAACCTATTTTCTCTTATAAACAATATTATGGTCTAGTAAATGAAACAATACTGAATACAATGGCCGTTTTATATTATCACTTATGATCTATATGGATCACGCAGTATCAAACACTTCCTCTGCGATTGTCCTGCTCTATGTTCAATAAGGCAAAAATACCTGGGAAGACATATGCTGCCCGGGTTGACATCGCTCAGATCTATCGATTTCTCCAAAACACTGGAGTTTACACGACACACAGAGCGTTTTTCTTGAATTCACATATTCCTTCCAACCTTTCCATTCCACTACACTACGCCCTTTCACTTACACACACCCAAACCCGTCTTTCTCAGCACAATTACAGAGGGGAGCACAACGGGCCCGAATTGTGGCCTACGTGAAGAGGAGCGATCCTCACCCTCACAAACCAACCATATGAATCACGCAATGAAAATAAAACAAACTGGATTGCATTGCACACCTTTATAGCTCAGACATACACCTTCTTAGCTCAAACACATACATTTAGCACGAAGTTGCCGTTTTATTACACAGCGTTAAGCTCAGAGAGAAACCTTTAGCGCGAGATTGCCGATTTATTATATAGCTTTTAGCTAAGACATAAACATTAAGCCCCAAATGACGGTTTTATTACACAGCGTTAAGCTCAGACACAAACCTTTAGCGCGAAAGCAAAGTTCACAAGCGCACTGAAATATAGCCGAACTAATTTTCAGATCACGAAAATTGATCTTGATAAAAAGCTAGGGCACCGTAGCGCAAGTGGTTAGTGCGTCGGACTACTGAGCCAGCGGTCTTGGGTTCGAATCCCGCCGCAAACACCTAAAAGTTTTTCACAGTGCCCACCTCTTTCGAATTTGCTAAAATTTTACGTGGCGCCATCTTGTTGAAATAATTGATAAAGTTCCCTACCAAGCATTAAACATGACATGTCATCGCTCTGTATAAAAACTGTGCTTCTTCGGACAAAATAGCGATCTTTCCGAAACTCGAGTCAATTTAATTTTTTTTAGTGCCCGATCAGCTATCCCCGTTCGCTTAAGTTCCTGGGTAAAATTGATTTTTTTTATGGATGGAAGCTCAAGTCTTGGGGCAATGGTCCACAGTCCAAAGTTTCATTTGTCATATTTCAGTTTGTTAAAAGCCTACTTATTACGAACGACGAGGAATTTCGCAATTAAGAATCTGATGGCATTCACAAATGCCGACATTAATTTCCGCGAATTCAACCATCACAGCTGTCACCAGACCTCAGTGGCCGAGTAACTCGCTTGGTTAACAAAACCCTTACTCGGGTAACGTTATACAATTGCGAAGCGTTCAGTAACTAAATATGTATGTATGTATATGGTCAACCTGTCATCGAAGTGTGACAGAAAAAAATCAAACATGGCCGTAAATGTCACTAAATGTAACTGTACTCTCATATCGCTCGGTTCTATTTCTAAAATTTCTTTCCTCTATTAACTGATAAACAATGCAAAACCCACTACCAACCACACTTTAGTGTGAGTTGAATAACCGCTAAGCAATAGGTGAATTCACTTTCGCATTTAATCGCCTCCAACTAAATACATCCATCAACTAATTATGGCAAAAAAAATACAGTTTCCGTCTTCCATTGAAAACATTAAATAGAATTAAGTTCCTGCATTTGATGCACCACGCATCCGGCAGTAAAGTCATTATTTCCACCCCCCCCCCCCCCCCTCTCTCCGTAATGTTCGTATTTCTTTTCCACCTGATGAGGTGTACATCATTCCTTTGCTCGTATTTCATTTGTCGCAAACTCACTTTTCACATTTTCACTGAATGCGATTGCGGTACAAATGCTTCTTCAATGGCATATGCGTTCTGACAGTACTTAATGTAAACACAACTATCCTTAATGTGTTACATGCACACACTGATACACACATACCTAGTAATGAATGCGAAATGGAATATGTCAACCGCTCCCTCACGTAATTTTCCATATCTATGTATCTACCCTTTTTCTTTGCAAAAAATTAAATAAAAAATAAAACAACGAGTATATCCTACCGAGTCTCTAGTAGCGAGCAGAAATTAGCGAAACAGGATACTAAGTGTGAGGGCTATCATTCATCATGGGCCCAGCACAGCACTGACGAGGACGACTGACTGACTGACTGAGTGGTGGCGAAGAATGCATTTGAAAGCAAAGCGTTTTCCATTCATTGAATAAATGAATGAATATGACTACATAATTTGCGGGAGTGAATTTAATGAGATATACTATATGCAGCTGTGTAATGAATACAAAATGAATCACAGACATAAAGCGCCTCCTTTTCAACTGACATTTAAGCCATAAATTTGAGTTGTTGGACAAACAAAGCAAAGAGTGCTCGTATGTATGGGTGGTGTGGGGAGATGAGATATCTAACGAAATGAAAACTTTTATTCCTCTTCGTCCTTAGTCACATAAGACGATTACAATGACTTATTAAAGCTGTAAATTTTCTCCTTTCGTTTCTTTATAGTCTGAGGTTTTGCATCCGTCAGCAAGGAGCTAATGACATCTGTGGATAGTTTTGTTTTATGCGACTTAAAAGGACGAGGAAAGTGCCAGCTGTTAGGGAGACAGGATGCGCGCTGTTGTCTAGTTATTTCCATATTTTCGTTGGCATTTTATTTATGAGTTCAGAACTATAATTGAGTGGGTGCTTCTAATTGCAGTTCGCTTCTCTTTTTTTATATAAAAGAAGCTTATCAATAAGTGAATGATGATGAATATTCATTTATTCGTAACTCTCCAGCTCATTTGCATGATTGCCAACTTTTTGAACATCAACGAGTGTACTCGGATTTCAGTTTGGGAAGAGGAGGATGCGTTGGACAATGTTATCAATTTGATGTACATATATTGTGAATTTAGTGGGAGTTCAAGGGAATAATTTTAATTCTTGATTTACATAATGCACATGAGACTGTGGGGAGTTTCAAGAGTGATTATTTCATAGCTAGAGTGTATCCATTTCATTTGTCATCCATCCAATCGTTTACAAGTAAAAAAAAAACACACGGAACCCTTCGATACATCAGAAAGCCGAGCATGGTGGATTCGTTCAACGCTTTGTTACATAAAAGGGAGGCACTACTACTACTATGCAGGCTACAATACTTTTACAGAATCCTTCAATCAAACCACCAATGTTTGTGGAATGTATTGTTGATAAAATTATTTTAGTTCATGCTTGATATTCTCATTCGATTAAATTTAAATCCGGTTAAATTTCTCATTGAATAAAGTCAGAATTGCAATTTTTGGTACTTCCAAATATAGGACTATTCGGATCTTTAGAGCTTAAAGACTATGTTGTCTATGTCAACATCCACAAAGTAAATTTTCCTTCCTTTGAACAAAATCCTTACTCAGACATCTTCATAGTCCTTTGATCCACTACGGGTTCTCCTGTCTTCAGCATAAAATGACACATTATAACCAGCTTCGCTTTGTGTTCATTATCAAAGCATCCCTGTGCCTATTCTTGAAACATATTAAGTGAATGTGCCAGTGCAATGCTCTTCTTTTTCCAATGCCGCCTTACGAGAGTAAGTCCTGCCTTAAGCTCTATAATTTATTTCGTATTTCTACAAGTCGCCTCCCCTCTGGCGTATACGTAACATTTTACTTCCCTATGCCAACTTTAATTATTCCTGCGCTCCTCCTATCTCTTATCCTATTTAATATTTCAATTGAAAAAGACATTAACACGAAGAGTAAAGGATTTTTGCTTTTCTTTTCTTCCACTTTGCAGGTCCCTGCAAGACGCCATTGAGAATTTAAAAATTAAAAGCAATCCATTCTCGGATGACACTCAAAAGATTATCACTCAGCTGGAGACTGAACTTTTAAACTTTCAGGTAAAAAAAAAAGAAGATGAATTGAAACTGCATTAAAAATGTTACAACAAAAAAAAACAAAATAATTGTATATTACATTTACTATACAAAAAACGCTGAAAAAAGACAAAGAAAGAGAGAAAACTTTCTCAAACATTATTATGCTATATAATAATTGTTTTCATTTCTCTTCTCTTTCTCGCTTTGTATTTGACAGCGTGAATTGCAGCAAAATGCCTCCTCTTTGTCCTCCTCGCATCGGCGGCCGCTTGATACGAGTATAAAGTCGACAGCAGAAAATTCAAAAGTGCAATGCAAACGTCTGCTGAATGAAGAAGGAGCTAAGGCAGAGCACGAACAAAACCAAGAAGAAGAAGAAGAAGAAACTTTTCCGGATTTTATCGCGTAAGTATTTCGCAAAGAAAATATGAATTTCCAGATTCTCAGTTCTCTATTTGCACTTTTCTTTTCTTTTTTCCTTTTACTTAACCCTTCACACAAATTTACTAAAGCAATAGTTGGGCCAAGAAAAAAAAAAGGAAAACGAAAAACCGTGGTCCAACCGACCACCACTGATGGACGAAACGAATTTCAGCTTATTGCAAAAGTTATTATTTGAGTTTTTTTTTCCGTTTTTTCTAGTTTTGTTCCTTTTACTATTGAACCTTAAAAAAAGAAAAGGAAGAAGTGCAAACTACCGATTTTAAAATGCAGTATTCTAGTAGTGAGAATTTTTGTTTAGCTTTTCCAGCGATTTTTTTTTGCTCCTCTGTCTTGCTCCTGATTATAATAAAGTTTCGAAAGGGATCCCGACCAAGTTGTGGAAATAGTTTTGATTGTATTGGATTCAGTTGGAAACGCCAAAAAATAAAATGCTGAAATTTAATTATTTGAATGTACTTATCTCTAATTAATGCATCTACATATTTAGTAAAGATCTGGACCATGGCTTACCTGCAAAGAGAGAAAGAGAAATAAATGGTTTTTAAATGCAATTTATTTGGACGTATAATAATTGAAAAATCAAGTAATATAGTCTTAAAATGATGAGCAAAGATTGCAACCAGTTTCAGAGCTAGAATGCCGCAGGATCTAAGAGAAAACTTTCAAGTTAAAGGAGGAATTAATTTTTGTCTGAACAAGAACCATGTCGGGATATTAAAAGAACTGTGAAAAATCTTCTCAAAGGCACACACCTTAAACCATTTAAATGGCATATTTTCAGCACGTCTGATCGTACCACTGTTACCCCTCTTTAAATATTCAACTGCAGTTTATTATATGATTTTTTGTCTCAAGCGAAGGCGAAAGTATCTCTGAAACCTTCTAAAAAAAAGATCACTCAACCCGCTTGAGGGTGAAACTTTTTACATTTCACATTAAATTAGACGTTATTCTAATGATATTTTTCTCAGTATGTTCTTTTTAGAAACTTAGAATCAGCATCTTGTGTTTACTGATCCGATAAAAAAGCAAAAACGCAGGCAATAGAGCTACAAAAAATGCTACCTAACAAAAAACGATACCTTAAGTAACAAAGCCTGGGTGGCAATCGAACCCACACCCTTTTCGTGGTAAGCTAGTGATAAGTAGACCTCATAAAAGTCTGCTTAAGCAGCAAGCAGCAGATTTTGCAGATTTTAGCGATTTTTGGACGTGTATGCATATTTAGTCGTTTTCCAAAAATATACCATATTTGATATTTCAACGATTTTCAGTCTGGAAAAGTAAATTTTTAGCCGATTTACTCCATAAAAACAGGAAAAGAACGTGCTACGAAAACGATAACACTTGGCTATCTATATTCAGTATACTTCGATTTGTCGTCAGCTTCGGACTGCATCTGCACCCGGAATGCATTGGCATTCACTACACCTACAATATGCTCCGTATGAATGAATAATCCTTGCTTGCTATTTATACTTCGCTGTGATCGCGATCGGTCGTGCAATAGCAAAACTGGAAATGCAAGGACTGTAATTAACGAGAGTGTTGAAGTGAACGAAGTTGTTTTGTCGAAAATGAATATGCTCCTGCGTAAAGCATTCGTAGGCAAACTGAAGGCTGTTCACGCACGCAATGTTGGCTACGAAACCATCAGACAAATACGAGATGGTTTGTACGATGGCTGTACGATCAGCGACAATGAGCGCATCCAAAACTCTCTCCGGCAGAGACAGCGATGTTCATACATATAAGCTGGTCTTCAGTGAAATGCGTAAATCATTTTTATTCGAAAACTATAAAAAAACATGTGGTTGTGAAATTTAATCGTTCAATTGTTTTGAAAGAAGAAGAATTAGAATAAACATGAAGCATATTTACCGTTTTTGAGCATAATTTCGAGCATATTCCGTCTATTTTTCATGCAGATTTGCAAGCATTTTTCGAGAATTTTTTTTGCAGATTTTTGCGAGGGCTAGTGATAAGAGACTAGACTACCGAGGTGGCTACAGAACACAAATAATCAAACATATAATACTGTACGACATATTGTATCTTCAAAGGCACTTTGGCCGGCAATAGAACACAAATGCACAAGTAAGAATATTCCTCGTAAGTAAAGTACAATAGATAACAGCAATAGGCATACTATCCGGACCGGGCACAGCCTTCTCCAAAGCTTACTTTGAGAATTAAATCAAACTATGACGAAATTATATAATGGTAGTAGAAAACATCACATATGTACATACATTTTTTGTACTTACTTAGTTTGGCGAGGTGAACCTGGGCCTGCTTCTCGCAACCATTTGTGTGTGCGTGTTATATTTTTGCACGAATGGAAGGGACCTACAGTTTTTTGCCGACTCCGAACGGCGAGTTGAGAAGCTTAATCGTGACAAATGATACTCTTTGATGCTTGTCAGACATTCGAAAGAGGTGGGCACTGTGAAAAACTTTTAGGTGTTTGCGGCGGGGTTCGAACCCAAGACCGCTGGCTAAGTAGTCCGACGAACTAACCACTTGCGCTACGGTGCCCACATATATTTTTTGTAAATGAAAGTAAAGCTATATAGGACATTTTTAGGCAGTTACTACTTTAGTAGCTTAAAAGATGTAAGCTAAATTAACTTAACATAAAATGTTCTAAAATGCTGGGTGGCACTTAAGTTCCTGGAGGGAAATGTTTCAGTTTTGCGGATTTCGATAGCCCTCTACGGTATCAAGTATCAATCATTACAACTCAAACACATTTGAATATATTTACATATGTATGTAGATCTGCTTGGTAACCTCGTAATTCGCACAAATTCATAGTTTTCGTAAATATTTCCTGTTTGCTAACTCAAAAGATTCGAAGCATTCGTAAAAGCGAGAGCCAAATGAGTGTCAAAAAATTCTACTGAACTACGAGCCTTACGAATTCTTGCACCAACTTTTTCCTCGGGTGAAGTGGGCCAACACAGTCAAATCAGCCATCTGACTGTTTGTGAAATGTCATAACCTTCATTGTTAGTGGAAAACAAAATTAAATTTGACACTTTTTACCCAATGCGGTTACTTTCTTACGAATTTTCCACTCACTGAGAGATTTTCCCCCAGTTTTAAAATTATTTATTATTTGATAGCATTGGCCCACTTGACCCAAAAAAGATACCAAACAGACCTTCTATCCTTCACTGCATATGAATATGAACCTTTGTGATATGATGTCTGCATACCAAGTATTCACTGTAGTTTTATACTTCTTAACAATTAACAAACGGCTAACTAAGTAAGATTTTTGCTCTCAACTGATTTAAATTGCCCGGGCCTGAATCACTTGTCACAATCTGATTCATTCCAAGCTCGTTCTACATATCTAATAATTGATTTGGCAATAACATCATAACTCTGCTCACTAAAATTGCACATACCTATGAACGTTTCTTTTCCTGTGTAAAGGTTCTGATCCTGATTCCCGAAATAGTTGACGATTCACTAGAGTTTAAGTGGCTTATGAGGAGGACTGTTTTTTCGAAATCCCACTTTTCTCATTCATCAAAATTTGATCACTCTTGACTTAACTTTGTTTTAAAATATTTCAATAATTTGGTACCTGTCGTCTAAAAGGTCAAAAACCAATATTCGTCGAATGAAGAGATTGGAGCTTGCCAGAAAACAGTTTTCCTAGAAAAAACGAAGACTTGCAAATGCTTTAATCATGACTTCAATAAAAACGTTCATCCTTCTAGTTACTTTTCGAATTGTTTTAGTACATATCCCCCCTTTGTTATCTAGCGAAGCAAAATATATCACCACGTTCTCTCAAAGAAATTCAGTGCACAACTCGTCCGCCTTGAACTCGACTTGACCATCAAAGCACTTACTCTTCAGACAGCAGCGTTAAAATTTCAATGCTAACAATTTTTAATTGCTCTTTATTGTCACTTCACATAGAGCCAATAAAAAGTGAAAACCTTTGATGAAACTCTTTTCCTTTTCCTTTAGCAAACATCCATCCAAACCTTTGAGTGTTGGCAAGAAACTTGACTCTGCTACCCAAGCGGCAGCAATCACTACCGCAAAGGAATCGCAAACAAACTTACGGAGTTCCACTCAAATGTTGTGCCATTTTGAAAAGGAAAAGCTACTGGTAAGTCCCGCTTTTTTGATTGAATTCAATTTGCACGAGCACCACCACCGTCGCATCATCTATAGTGTGAGCAATTTCAGTGCAGCTCCTGCAGAAGTTTCGAACATCCGAGATGCAAAACATCCAGGGTGATCTAAACGAACTTCATGTATTTGTCAAAGACCAATTGGATGGTATTTACCATAGTATCACAAACGAGCATGAAAACCTAAAGTACCACTCGACCGACAGTGCTTATAAAAGTAAAACAAATCGACAAAAGATTCACCGTACCTTGCAACGACCGGAAAAAAAGTCCACCACAGGACTGCTGTCATCATCATCAACATCACCATCGTTGACAGCACTCACATCATCAGTTCTGTCATCGACCGAAATGCAAGGTGTAGTGGGAGCCATCTCACTAGGATCGTCCATTTCGCCAGGACATTACAACAAGAACTCATCACCGAAATCACCCCCCATTGCTAACGACGAAGGAAACGCAAACAAAACCAAATCAATGACGAACCAGAAGCAGAAGCAGAAGTCATCATCGAGTTCACTATCGGCAGCGAATGCAAATGAGATGCATGACATTAGTGACGTTCACAAGACGAATAAAGCGTTGGGTGATAAAAAATCCAACAACCGTCAATGCAGCCAGCATCAGCCTTGCGATGGGAAAAAATTGCATTGCTCAGCTGTCGAATGTGAGGGTTGCTTCCCACACAATGCTCAGGGAGTAATGACAACGGATGCTGTCAGGACATCAACTCGCAGAGATATTAAATCAAGGAAGAAGACATCTCTGGCAACGATGACCTGCCATCAACACCGCCAACAATGCCATCAACAGCCGACAATGACAACGACAATAGCTGCAGCAGCAACTCAAGAACAATCTCAGTTAATATCTTCATCGTTACCAGTAGCAGCACCCTACATTTCGATGCAGCAGGCAGCGGCTGATGAGCCCGCACTGAACCTTGACGCGGCCGTGACGAATGCGGCCGTCAAAACCATCATAGAGAATGCTTACGCTACTACCGCCACCGCAGCACAGCGCTCTGATGGCATTAGGATGCACCAGCACAAGCATTGTCAGTCGTACCAAGCCAACAATAGTTGGCAACGTGTTAACCTCAAAAATCCCACTGGCTGTCAACTGGGAAAAAAATACTCCACTGATGGATACGAGTGCAGAATCAACAGCAACCGCAGCAACTACTATACCGAGATTCACGATTGCCAAAAATGCCGGGCCAACAGCATTAGTCCTTTTGGTGGAGGATTATGTTCAGGTTCGCCTAAAATGCATGAAGTTGGCTCTGCTACTGCTACCGCATCTGATGATAATGGCTGCGATAGAAATGATGGTGGTGCCGGTGGTGATGGTCCTACTTATTGTGATAAAGGATGCGATGCAGCCGTTCTGAAGAAGGATTTCACATGTCACACCGGACAGCGGAAACAGGCAGGCAAGCCGAACAATCGTGCTACATCGAAAGCAGCATTTCAAAGAGACGTGCAAGAGCTTAAGGAATTTTTGGGTAAGTGAGATGGATTTTTTCATTTCTTGTTTCTTTTTTTTTATGCCAGATGCATTGTTTTATGCTCATGTAAGCGTATAGTTACGAGAATAGACAACAAAGAAGTTCGCCGTGGAATGAATGGAGTGGAGGAAAATTATGATACCACTCTTTGTGATAATGAATTTTTACTTAGTAAACTTTACGAGAGATAACTTTTTACCTTACTGCTTACTGCATCCATCATGCGTAGTCCCGTGGCGGATTTCTTTCGTAAAATCGTGAACAGACACCTTTAACTTTGTACAGAGGTTTCGCAATTTAGCTTTACGTTTTAAAAAAAATTGACAAAATTCTGAGTTTAGCTTTAAAAAAAATTTAAATAAGATTAGGCGTATTTTTTTCTAGTCTATATAGGCTTAGAAAATTGTTTCCATGTTAAATACACTAACAACTAAACCTATATAGAATTATGATATCTGGATAGTTATCAAATCTTAGATCCTTAGCCTTGATAGAAAAATGTGCTGCCAAACTATTTTTATTTCGATTGTTATCGAAAATATTATCGAAATGTCAAATATGACATGTAAGTGGGACATTTGTAAACAATGTCGGTGACAAAAACAATTATCCCAAAGAGAAAATGTAAAAAATACAAAATGGAAGCTAAAACCAATGATTAGTCCATCATTTTATTACTTCTTTAAAAAATGTTTGCTTTGAGATTCCTTTTATATTTATGAATTTAATGAATTTGACAGCAGATGTTAGTGCTGCCAAGTGACTGACTGACTTACTTACTTACTTGGCGCCACAGCTCGAGGTGAACCTGGGCCTGCTTCTCGCAACCATTTGTGTGTGCGTGTTATATTTTTGCACGAATGGAAGGGACCTACAGTTTTTTGCCGACTCCGAACGGCGAGTTGAGAAGCTCAATCGTGACAAATGATACTCTTTGATGCTTGTCAGACATTCGAAAGAGGTGGGCACTGTGAAAAACTTTTAGGTGTTTGCGGCGGGATTCGAACCCAAGACCGCTGGCTCAGTAGTCCGACGCACTAACCACTTGCGCTACGGTGCCCAAGTGACGGACGGGATTAGAAAAAAAACGCCTATTCCTGAACTGTTTTAGTAGTAGTAATAAAAAGACAGTGCTACCAAAGTGAAGAGAAGATGAAATTTATAGAATCGGCGATTGTTCGAAATTATTTGGAAAAATACTCTAAAATGTAGGATTAATGTACTAGATGTTAATAGTAACGTCTTCAAAAAATCGCCAAAAAAATAAAACAACTTCAAAACGATGGTCAAAATTGTATTTTTTTTACACAAATTAACTTTTTCTTACATTCAAAGATGTATGTACGTAGCACTTTTCTAAAACCGTTTAGACTAAGAAATCTTCAGTTATTTTGGAATATTTGAATTTGCACTTTTGTCCAGTTTTTCTAGAACACCTGTAGTAATTTTAAAAATACTTTGTTCTACTATTTTATACCTAAACAGTAAATAAGAATGCATGTACAGAACATACTCCTACCATGACGTCGATAATGCAAAATATTAATAAACAAAAGTGCGTGTTTCATGTTCCCATGAATGGAAGGACCTTCAGTTTTATTGACGTGTCTTAACGGAGTTGGAAAACTTCTCATGACAAATGCTACTCTTCAATGTTTGTCACAAACTTTAGTTGGTTTTTTTTATGGAATTCAAACATGTGTCAGCAATAGGGTTTGAGAAAAACTCGATTCTGTATATTGTACGTTCTCATTTATAGAATAATCTGACCTTTTTATAAAAATCGTCTTACTTTTTTACTTCTTTTAGGTGAATTAACAACAATCTAGCAATGCTTCTATCTGCATCCTGAGAAAATGCACGTATATACATATATAAAACATATTTGTTCACAAGAAACACCATCAAACAGCAGCAGCTTAGACAGAATATACCTATTGACACTTGTATAACACTTGTATTACACTCTGTGACATTTTTCAGGTCATCGTCTCGGGCCTAAGATTTGAACATTGACCCTGAAAGTAGTTACGAAAACTAGAAATTTGCATCATTCGTTTTGCCAGATTGGCTGCCTAACGTATTTTATAGCCTCATGAATACTTTAGCTCAAACCTTATTGTGAGCACTTTTGGTTTTTTTCTCATGGCTATACATATTTTGGTTAGCCGTAGGGATTTTTTTTTCTGTGTTCAGCAAATTTATAGCTATTGATTAGGAGAAAAAAAGTGCAAAGCAAAGTAACCCAAAAAAAACTGCATCCAGTGCCTTAAAATCGTAAAAATGCCCGAGAAAGAAAAAGCGTCAGAGTAAGAGCGAACAATGAAAAAAGAAGGAAAAAAAATTACGTATACGCCACATTGTCCACAAATATATTGTAAAAATTATGTTTCAATTCATTTTACATAAAAAATACGTTTTATTTGTTTGTCAACTAAATGTAAGAAAAGGCTTGGGTTTATTTTTTTTCATAGATGGTGTTAGTGCAAATACGTACGATTTATTGCCCAAAAATGGTCGAAAATGTGAAAAAAATGGTAAAAAAATGGGCATTTTCACGATTTTGTAGCCCTGGATGCAGTTTTTTTTTTGTCAGTTTGTTTTGCACTTTTTTTCTCCTAATCAATACCTATAACTTTGCTGAGGATAGAAAAAAATCCCTACGGTTAACCAAGATATAGCCATGAGGAAAAAACCAAAAAGTGCTCCAAAGGTTTGTGCCAAAATATTCATGAGGCTATAAAATACGTTAGGCAGCCAATCAAGCAAAGTCAATACTTGATCGTCTCGACATATCAGTCCTGGGGCCAAATTACCGCACTCGATAACGAGTTATTCGTTATCGCAATGTGACGATTTGGCATTACTGCTCTCGTTATCGAGCAATCGGTATTGAAATTTGAAACCACACAACACAGCACACGCTATCATGTGTTTGTTCGAAAACTTTTCTGTTGTCGAGTGGCAATGAATACAAGTTTATGGGTTATTTTGAATCCTATTTTTGTTTTTTTGTAGTTGTAGTTGCCAAGCAAAAGAACTGCAGTTGAGAATCCTCCAAAAAAATTAATATAACGCATTAAAAGGCCGAAGATGTGCTGTGTTATTAATTTAATATTATTTAATATTTTATAATTATTATTTCGAGTGCCGCTATTCCAATGAGGTTACTCGATCATTCGATAACGAGTCCCACTCACTCACCCATTATCGATTGCGGTAATTCGGCCACTGACTTATGAGGTCGAGGCTTTGACAGAATTTACGGCGAATTCAAAGCAAATATTCACTAATTTCCGATCCATTTTATAGTGGCAGAGTAACAATGTTCTGGCTATGGTAGCCAAAGTAAAAAAAAAATCGATATCTTCGCCTGAATTGGTATTAACGTTCCTTCGCATCGGGTGCAATAGCAATATGGATATAAATTTGCGTGATGTGCCTGACAGATCCATACCCACTGTTTCCAGTTATAAATCTTTTTTTATGTAATTTTTCACTGTACAATCGAAAGTTTTAATAAACAGAATATTCTTTGCGAATCGAATAACAGGCTCGTTTAAGTTCATGTGTTTTTAATTAAAATCGAGGCGAATATGTTCGATGTGCAGCAGAGATTGCACGCTATCCAAGGAATAAAAGAAGTAGATTTTTTACCATTTCATTACTTTCAAATGTTTACTTCTTTCCAGCCAATGAAGTTCTCACATTAAAAATATATAAAACCGTTTTATTTGCATTTGTACGTACACAATGTAAAGTGGCCGAATACTTCTCTCCTAAAAGACTATTTAACTAGCCATCAAATTTTTAATCTAACAATCGACTGTATCTGTAGTTATCCTTTATCCACCCGAAAGTATTTTAGATAGATATTAAATTATTGAACGGATTCATTCTGCAATTCCATTATCCTTTTATTACAAACAAACACAAATATGAAAACACACAAAATGGAAATTAAAATATTTCCAATTAATTTTCGAAATTCATATTTGCCAGAAATATGTGGCCAAATGAAAAGCCGTTACCACAAAGACCGAATGTATAAGTCCAGAAAGCTATGAATCTAGAAAACTCGATTGGTATGTAATCCTTTCTCTGTGCATTCCTCAACCAAACCACTACCGATTTTTTATTAATTGGCCAGCATTCCTTACCAGCACACCAACACACACACACACACACACACGCGCGCACACACACACACACACACACGGAATACTGCACCGAAATTGGCTTTTGCCATTTTGTAACCGAAAGGGCTAAAATTCCTTTGCAAATGGTAGGGGAGTGCATATTACATTACATATTCAATACACCACTAACACACATGTATACTGTGAAAACTGAGCACCCGAAACAAGGTGCAATTTAGTCCACAAGGCATTAGCACTTGATCGCAATAGAACGTCAGATGGTTGCGCTAAGGGTAAAAGGGTGGAGTTTTCCTCAATTTTTTTTTTTTTTTTTCGTTAGATACTCATAGCATTGTAGTGTATTTTTGGGAGATTTCAATTCAATGATTGATATTTACGGCATCAACAATAATAGCAACAACGGCAATGGTAGTGGTAGTTCTAGTCCTTTAACACTGGCGTATAGTCTGTTCTTGATGGTACTTCACTACGAGGAAGTCTTCAGCATTCAGCCACTACCTATCCTCCATCAGGCCCATTCAGTTGAAAATGGAATTCAACTTTTTAATTTGAAAACACCCGTTACTCTGCATTCACCTCCTAATTGAGGGGGGGGGGGGGGGGGGGGGGGGAGTGGAGGGCAAAGGCAATACTCCATTGAATTGCTTTCTTTCTTACTACTGCTGGCCTCTTTACCCACTCCTGGACGAAGGCAAGTATTGTATATGTGTGTGAGTGTGTGTGTTTTGTTTTTATGTCGGTTGAATTGAAGTGATTACGTTGAGGATATAGCTGGCATATTGGTTGCCGAAAAAAATTTATTTCGTTGCATTGAAGTTGCTCCGGCGAATTCGGGAAACGTCGGCATCTAACCCCCTAGTCCTGCTTACGACGATGGAAGTGAGTAGATCCATGCATACGCTCGTGTATATCCTGTTTATATTGAGAGGGAGCAATATTTTTCGCTATTTTCATCGCGCAATAAAGGCGATAATTTATTAGTTGATTATGTGGCGAGAATCGGGTTGATATTGGAGCGCACGATGGATACGATGGTGTATGTACGTTCTCTTAAGCTCGAAATGGTGCAATAGATTCGTCGTTTTCTTATCCTCACCCCCCTTTGCGAAAAGAGTAAACTTATGGTGATTGCACAAGCATGGGAATGTAAATTGTTTATGGCCATGGGTCTTAGGACTTGATTTCGACAGATTTACGACGTTATGGCTTTCCAAGAATCTGTTTAGTACGTGATTGGGGTGATTAACTGCTTGTTTTTTTCTTCTCTCCTATATCCGATATAGCTAGTCTGTATCGGAAACGATTGGTAGTCGATTAGCATAGTCGCTGTTTTTGTTTTATAATTTTCAGTTAAATACATCCATATGTGAACATAGAAAAAGTTAAATGTATTTGTTTCGTTTAAGGTCCAATGTCAAATGTCCAATGATAAAAAACTAAATTGGAACTCACATGTTAAAAACAATTTTACCAAAGCTACAAAAGCCATGTGGGCCTGTCACGGTTGTACGGTAAGACCTGGGGAATAACTCCAAAGGTCACACATTGGATATATACAATGATAATACGACCTATCATTACTTACTCATCAGTAGTATGGTGGAACAAGACCAAAGAAAAATCCACCATTTCAAAGCTTCAAAAGCTACAAAGACTGGCTTGCCTCGGCACTACAAGCGCTATGCGCACTTGCCGCACAGCCGCTATAGAAGCGCTCATTGGCCTAACGCCACTCCACCTTTTCATAAAAAGGTTGGCAATTAGCAGCACTGTCAGACTACTACAAACGGGAGAGATAAATCACATAGATCACACAGATCAGATAAATCTTCTCTCCGAAATCCCAGAGCTTGACATGATCTGCGCGGTAAATGACTGCTTACCAAAAACTTTATGCTTCGGCAGGAGGTTCGATCCAGTGATCTCAAGCCGTGAAGCATGGAACTATAAAAATCCTACTGCAGACCTTAAAGGTAACAAGTGGTATACGGATGGATCAAAGATGGACACCAGGGTGGGTGCTGGTATTTGTGGACCAAACACTAGAATATCAATACCAATGGGACAATTTCCCAGTGTATTTCAAGCGGAAATTCATGCCATTCAAGTGTGCGCCAACGTCATCCTTAAATCGGGAATAAAAGGCGTCCTCATCCATATGTTCACGGATAGTCAAGCAGCCATTAAAGTACTAGGCTCAAACCTGATTGACTCCAAATCAGTCCTGAACTGCTTCAATACTTTCCAAGACCTCTCCCACTGAAACAAAGTCAAACTTTGGTGGGTGCCCGGACATGAGGGTATTGATGGAAACGAAAAAGATGTCGAACTGGCTAGGAAAGGTTCGGCTGAATCCTTCATCGGCCCTGAGCCGTTTTGCAACATTCCAAATTCAGCTATTAACTTAAAAATCAAAAGTTGGGAACACAACATGTGAAAATACCCAGGGTCTTCGTCAGGCTAAAAGAGCCATTTTACCCTTCCAAAATAAATCCAGAAACAACCTACTCCTCAGTAGAAATGATATCAGAAGATTAGTGGGATTTCTATCAGGGCATTGCCATCTTCGATATCACCTAAACAAAATAGGTCTTATTCAGGAAACTGAATGTCGTCTTTGTATGGAAGACGACGAAACTGCGGAACATATTCTATGTGACTGCATGGCACTTTGTGCCCTCCGCAACTGGCGGGTCAGTATCCCTTTAAAAAAAAAAAGGTCCAATGTAACAATTTAACAGAGTTGATGTTCGTCCTTAGCTCCTGAAAGATAATATTTCGACCGGAAACAGTGTACCTGTTCAATATAATAACTTTATATTTTAAAAACGCCTGAGTGAAATCTGTTACTAAAACTGTTCAATTGAATTCTACTACGAAATATGTCATAGGATGACAGATGTCATTTGGTTGAAGTTTTATACCAGTCGCATAAAATCCTCAATCACTGTTAATAAAATGTCCTTTTTACCATATATGTATATGCAACGGAGTCGTCAATGAAATGATCCTACATGCATTACTGAAAGAAAATCAGCCACTCACATCGTTTGCTGTCAATGGCACTTGGAAAGCGGGATAACCACAAAAAGGGTTTTTCAATAGGGAGGGACATAACAATTTTGTATTTTAATACAAACGCACCCTTAAACTTTTTTTATGATCTGTGAATGTCAAAACGTCAGTCAATATTTACGATTTTATCATGGTGAAGTTCACGAATGAGCAACGCAACGTTTGGAAATTATTAAAAATTACTTCTGAGTCGGTGGTCGCAACTGAAGAGCGCTTACTCCAATTTTCGGTCGTAATAATCGCCCTACCGCTACCAGGTAGGCTGTGCGTGCCATAGTGGATAAATTCGAGTCAACGTATTCAATATTAAGTGTTTCTTTGTCAGTGAGACAACGCCGCGCCTCGGTCGAAGTAGCGAAAATATCGCAGTCGTAAAGGTCTCAGTTCAAAGTGAGCCAAATCAGTCGATTCCACGCCGGAATTAGGAATCTCTTAGTCCACATTGCGGCGAATTTTACATAAAAATTTTGGCCAATACCATAACAAGATCAAAATAACTCAATAACTTAAAGCTTCTTGTTCATTTGATGCGCCAGAACTTCTACGATTGGGCTCTGCTCTCTCTGTTTGAAAAAAATCCTGAATTTCATCGAAAAATCCTCTTCAGCTAATTTTTGGCTTAATGGCTTTGTCAATAGGCAAAATATACATTATTGAACAGCAACAAACCTACATGTGCTTCAAGAGACTCCATTGCATCCACAAAAAGTGACCGAATGGTGTGGATTTCATTCCGGAGGTCCGTAGTTTTTCGTCGTTGAAAATGATCGCTATGTTACGGTCAATGAAGTTAGCCATCGAGCTGTTGTAAGACTATTTTTGGCCAGAATTGAATGGACTTGACTTCACTGATATGTGGATCCAACAAGATGGTGCCACATGCCACACAACTGGTCAAACAATTGTAATATCGAGAAATTGTCCGGTCGAATGACCAGCTCGGTCATGGGATCTAACGCCATTAGATTTCCTTTTATGGGATTATTGCTCCAAAGTATCGATCGCTGCAAACGTGCTCGCGATGGTCATATGAACGAGATCGAACCAAGATTGTACCACTTTTTAGGTGGCGCTACAGCTCGGGGTCAACCTGGGCCTGCTTCCCGCAATCATTTGTGTGTGCGTGTTATATTTTTGCGCGAATGGAAGGGACCTACAGTTTTTTGCCGACTCCGAACGGCGAGTTGAGAAGCTCATTGACAAATGATACTCTTTGATTGCTCGTCAGATATTCGAAAGAGGTGGCACCGTGATGTGTACCATATCTGGAATAAATTTCAGCCCGATATCTCAATTATTTTATGTTTTGTTGAAATGTTAAATTGTTATGCATTAATTAAAAAACTCTTTATGTACTTAGTTTGTTATCTATGTAGCTCTGCCGCTGCATAGCTTAATAAAAAATACTGTCATATACATATGAAGATATGGTGCAGCACTGCGTTGAATGTAGCATGTAGCAAAGCGTGCAGTGTAATTATAAACTGAACAATGTGTGGTGTGAATAAAACAATATTCGCTCAGGTTTTTAGAGAGAACACTGAATAAAAATATTTTTCGTTGAATTGAACGAAGGCACTCTACTCTCACATTTTGACATTTGAGGGTTCCCTCCATTTTGAAGTAAATAAAATCGCATTTCATTAAGGGAACACTCGAGTAAGTACTTTTGAAATAATTAAATATGAATACTCATTATGTGGACGAGGAATATATGGATGAAAGCGGAGGAAAACCGACAAAATAATAAGATTTGGCAAGAAGATTTTGTTAAAACCTTACAATTTTATCCATGTTGTTTAAAAAAGCCAAACTCCAGCGATGAAAATTAAAAAACAAGATACGCTGCAAGCTGTGGAAGAAAAACTCCAAAAAATGTACATATGCCAAGGCCATTATGGCTTAATGTCACTTACAATTGGATTTTTTCACTCACCCTGATAAAATTTCAATCGGCTTAAACTATCTCTAAAAGTTCAAAATTATTGAGACGAATCATGATTTTATATCAACTGCAAATATTTCTTTTTAAATAAATACAAATATGTCAATCTAGGAGAAGGAAACTAATTAATTTTTAACGCTAAAAGCAAAATAAAATAAACCATAGTTGTGATATTTTAAACAATATGACAAATTGAGTAGAGAATGGATTTGTGGGTCTTGTTGTTTTATCTAATGCTCAAAATCTAAATACACATCTAATTTTCTATGAAAAATTAATATTTGAGAAAAGAAACTTATAAAATTTAAGTTTTTGGAAATCGTGCGATTTTTTTAGTTTTATTTTCTCAAATTCCCAAAAACTTAAATTTTATAAGTTTCCTATCTCCAATTCTAGAGGACCCCACTTTTAATAAAAACAGCGAATTTGAGGGATTTTTCAAATATAGGACCCTTTTTTGAATTTACTTTTATTTCGTGTCTCTTTTACAGTTTTTCAAAATATAGCATTTTTTCATACAAATATAAGAAGGACCCCTTTTTTTTCTTTTGGAGCCTTTTTTTAGGGGCTTTTTGAATTTTGCTCGCGGCAACGCTGCATCCCATGGGGACATATATACGTCACTAATTCAATTTGGGACTTCTTTTCGGACTTATGTCAAACCATATGGTCTTATGTCTCAAATCTATATGGTCTTATGTCGCTTTTGCATAGCGACATAAGGCCATACCCTGAAATATGGTCTTAAGTCGCTTTGTGAAAGCGTCATAATGCCATATTCTGAAATATGGCCTTATGTCGCATGGTCTTATGTCACGGTACAGTTAAAAACAGCTTAGTTGCGCCAAAATAAAATAACCCGTGTGACCGAATCGCCGAGAACTATTATTTTTAATTTTTCGCGCTTGTATGTTTAAAAACATGATTATTAATTTTTATTTCACTTTTGGTGGCAAATCTCAAGCAGCTTGACAATTGAATTTGAAAGTTTTACACTCAATTTTTAAAGCTTCACCTTGAGGGGTTTACTTGGAGTGTTCCCTCAGTTATTATTCACACCGCATAATAAAACGTTAAATGTCTACAAACTTCAATTTTTTATTTTGTTTTTGCTCTCTTAGACCAATAGGTACTCGGAAATTTCGAATTCAACTCGAAACTTAGACATGCCAAAACCAACACCAAAATATTTTAATTAATATTTTAATTGTTGTTTGCCGTTGAAATTTAAATTTTTGGAAACTTAAAAAAAAATAGTTCGATTCAGGAATTTGACAGTCCGCAAATTTGCTTTGATGACAATGCTACGCTGTTATGATTTAAGAGACTTCGAAAACCCCAACTGGCGATTGCATTTAAAAATCTGCATATCCAACGATATCTGCATTTCGAAGAGTATTTTAAAACTAATATCCTTCCTCCAACATACCTGTCAAATCAAATCCACCGCATGGAATCGTAGAAAAACTTTCTTTTTTTTTGTTTTAAATATCATCGACATTATCGCATGCAAAAAGTTTAGCCGCCAAAGTTATCCCCACCCCACGTAAAAAGTTGGCCACTTCAGGAACATAGTTTTGACAAAACGCTCACAATCACCAGCGGAATAGTTAAGTCCTGACAAATGTCGCGACCCAATCCCTTCCGCCCACAATTTGACTAACATGAGTAATGTGAACTAAATGCGAACGGGACACGATTTGCAATCCTTTTTATTTTTCTGATAAAATGCAAAATTTGTCACAACTCACACATTCACAACTAATGTGAGGTTGTGTCGTGAGTTAATAATAAGCACTGCAGAGGGTGACCCTCCATCCCACCGTCTCATCGCCCGTTGTCCTTGCTCGAAAAATGATCTATGGCACCACGGAAGATTGCGTGACACAATCGGCAGCAAATGCACTCTACTGTGAAGTTCGTTTGTGCAGCGTGACTCCGCCTGCTCTGGGGGAACCCCCCTCCCCCCACAGGATGTTCAAGTGGCACATGAGTACTTCTTTTCCTAATTATACGTTCGGCTACAGTCGTATATTTCATGCCACTTTGGCTATTTACACTCGAATTGGCTGTAACGTTAAAGTAGAAAAGTCGTCCTTTGAATCCTCGTCCCATGCCGGACACTGGCAATGGTTTGCAAGTCGTTGTCGCCATCGCCATCACCAGAGCGGACTCGATCGGGCTTGCAATTTGTTTTTTGGCGTTGAATCTAGTAAATCACCTGAAATGTGGGTGAAAATAAATGCCAACCGGCAGCCGGCAGCCAGCAACCAAAAGGAATCGGTTTCGCCACTTTTCCGGTAACATTTTCTGATTCTTTCTGTTTCTTTATTTTTCGTCAGATTATAAAAACAAGAAAACCGCACACAAACAAGCATTTTGCTGTCACGCGGCGCGCACTTGACAAATCATTAGTGTGACATTAAAACGAATGTCGTATGTATGTGTTGTGTTGCCATAATGCCACTGAATTTATACCAATCACAAAAGAAGGCAAATTATAGCACTTTATTTTTTATTGTTGTAAAACGTTTGAACGACGCGCGCGCTCATTTGAATGCCGTGGCGCGGCGTGCGGTAGGGTGCCCGTGCCACACAACCAGATGAGTAGCAAGTGGTAAAGCACTTGACTTTTATTGCACTTTGTCAGCCACATTCAGCGCCGCATATACGCAATTATTGCCAGGCTGTGCGGTTATATAACAGGCTGGTCACGAACCGTTAGTAGATTGGCTTGACATACGAGCACGAGTTCGAGTTTAATAGGAAAGAATCACCATTATATAGAAAATCGATTTATTAGGGGAGATGTTTGCGCTTTTGCAGATTTGCTTTAAACAGGTTTTGTGTGATGCCACAAAAACACGGGATAAAATGGTTGAACATTATTATCGCCATTAAGAGTGGGCGCCGCTGATTGGCGGACTGACATTATAGCGATAAAGCAATTTAACGCGTAAAATTCATGCTTTCAGCGAGGATATCATTATACATTTTTTTTCCTGATTTTTAATTGAGTTATTAATTTTAAATTCTGAAAGGTGGTCTGAGAATGGACATTGGCGTGAACGTGATAGAGGAAATATTAACGTATTTTGTTGTTAGTACTTCGCGCTATGCGAGTTAACGAGTCGGAAAGGGTTCAGCATTTTATCATATGAATCTTATTGATTAAGTATTTTACAGGGTGTTTTATTCAACGAGTGTGCTCTGTGAACTCTGAACTTTACAGATAAATAGCGATAAGTATAGATAGGTTAGGATAATCTCCCCTCTGGTACTGTGTAGGAATTTTATATCTTCTTAATATAGAGTCGTTTGGGGTAAGAGTGCGCAGCGGGTAAGAGTACGCAGTGCCATTTTCTCCACCTGTGAAAGAATTAGCAGCAATCGCTAAATGAGAAAATAGATGTTTCACTAACCGCCAATGATGAACAGTTTCTACGAAAATTTTGCCAATTAACAGTACAAAGAAAATCAACAAGGAAAAGAAAGCCAGATTTTGTTAAAAAAAAGTTAATTTTCAAAAGTTTGTCAGGAAAGCGTGGCAACTCGATATCCCATAAGTAGTATGTAGGCATAAACAGTGTATATGTGTGTTTGATTTAGGATACAATTTTGTGGATAATATTATTCGATCTAAGATTTTAAATACAATGAAAAAAAAAGTAGCGTCTAGGGAAAGAGTGCGCAGTCGATCTGTGGCGCAGTGCTTTCTTACCCAGTATCTAACTTTTTATAATAAAAAAAATTTTTAGGCTATTACCTTCTATCAAAAGATGCAACGAGCACATCACAGTCGTAGGCGGTAGGTGGTAGCTCGTAGCTGAACTATTTTTCTGTTTTTGTTTTTCCAGAAAAACGTAGACGAACGTAAAGGAAATTGATAACCCAAAAGCAAATCTGCGAGGCTAGGGAGCTGATTTAAAATGGAAGCAGCCCATGGAAGGCTGCCGAAGAGTTTAGTTTAACCATGTAAACTACGAAAACTGTGACTTAAAGTAGTTGCGCACTTTTACCCATACCTCTGCGCACTCTTACCCTGACTTCAGGGCAAGAGTGCGCAACTTGACTTACTTTGGTTTTTTGATCAAAACAGATGAAACATTAAAAAATACATACATAAAATATTATTGTATAATTTTGTTCCTAAAATATAGAGCTACCAAATAATAGGCTGTTTTGTTTGTTATCGGTTGTAAGTTTTTCAGAATTTAAGCCCGAAGTCCAAAATGCGCACTCTTGCCCCGAACGACTATACTGATATTTTGGGATCTGATTCATTGGTCCATGCTATGAAAAAAATTGTATGGGGCGGTCTAACTGAGCTACAGAGTGTTTAAAAAAGTTCCCTCAGGGAAAGACGTACCAACAGTTATTCAATTATAACTACTAGTGTATTAAACTTACAGCAACCAAAGTGACCTCGTTTTTTAGACAATTGATAAGTGTTTATCACAGTTAAAAGCGATTACCGTCCCTACTTATATTTTCGAGATATTGGTATTCAAACACAGATATTTTAATTTTTTTTAATCCAATTTTTGTGAAAATCGCATTTATCCCCGCACACTACAGACTTTCTATCGGCCGATAGTTGGGTCGGGTTGGGCTGGTTAGTGCGCACACTGGCCCGATTAAATAGTCGGGTTGGTAGTGAGTGCGCACACTAGACAAACAATCGGCCGACTGTTCTCGAACGATTTGGTTTTGCTTGTCATTAAACACATTTTGCAGAGAATAGTCGCTTAATGGTAGTTAATAAAAAATGTTCCAGAGAGGTAATCTTGCTTTATACCCAAATATGTCCATAATTCCATATTTAAATGCGAGAAAATATCCAGAACTTAAAGAAAATTAATCTAAGACTCAGAGCAAACTGAGCTATCGAATAAATCTGCCGACTTTATTGTTTGTAGTGTGAGCACGTAGGAGAGCGCCGTACTGATTAGATAGTCGGCCGATAGTTTGCCGATACTTTAGTTTGAAGGAAATCGTGTAGCCTATCAAAATTATTTATCAGCCGATATCTAATCGTTGTAGTGTGTATCTAAACGTAACTGTCCGCGTGCTGGTTCCTGTTTAGTTTTATTGTGCACTCAAAAAAAAATAAGCGAGATCAAACCACATTTTTTAAGCACACACTTCGAGAACACCTTATATTTCCACTTCATTGAAAATTTAACATTCTGTTTGGTAAAATCATTAATTTTTTTTTCTTTTTCTTTTCTTTTTTTAACAGATGAAATCATTCTTCTTACGCCATGACGAAAATGAGATGACCACCAAACTGGTGAATATTGAATAGCATATATGTATTTTTTGAGTTGGATTATTTAAAATAAAAAATAAAAAATAAAATAAATGCCTAGCTTTGTCTTCAAATTACAAGAATTATAAGTTAAACTAAACGCTGAAGTTATTTTTAATTATATTCGAAATATTCGATAACTAGAAAAAGGTAGCAGACCTAAAATAGAACCTTGAACGACTCCAGATAAAATAACAGTAAATTGTGTTTTCGATTGAATGTGTTTGCATTTTCAGGAATATGTTGCATATAACAGGTTGAGAAATCCCATTTCTTCCAGAACTTTCACTTGTTTAACCCATTAACGATCATAGCTAAAATACAGTGATTTTTACAAGCTTTATATTAACTTTACTTTTGTGACCATGGAATCTGGGAATCGACCCACTTCCAGATATCCGATTATATTGAAATTTTTTCGTATCCGGTGACAACTCAATATAGTATATTTCATGATCTTGTAAATCTAATATGGCGGACGCCCAAAGATGGAGGGTTACCATTATCTTCACGACCTCCTAAATATGGGTATCAAATGAAAGGATTTGACAAGTAGAATACGATTAGCTAAGTGACGTGATTCTAAATTCAATATGGTGGGTGCCCCAATATGGCGAATTACCTTTTTCTTCACAACCACCATGGCATGGGTATCAAATGAAAGGGCGAGTAGAATCTCAAACATATTGAGTGAACTTTCTCATATCCAACCCACCCAAGCTAATATGCGTATAGACGTAAATTTGTAAAAAAAAAATTCAGATACTAAAAAGTAGAAAATAAATAAAAAGATAAAACATTTTTTTTTTTTAAAAAAACAAGCTTTAATGAACTAAAAAGTAAAAAAATAATTTTTTTCCGAGTCACCAATGTGTGACTATAAATTAAAGCTTGGGGCACTCAGGCTCGAGGTAAAATTTGGCTAAATGACCATGACGTGGTCTAACTAGTAACAGTGACACAAAATGTGTTCTGCTAATTCTTCTTCCGTCCTCGTTGCACATAATGTATGTGTTGTCTTGTACCTGAGCGCCCCAAGCTTTAATTTATAGTCACACATTGGTGACTCGGAAAAAAATTATTTTTTTACTTTTTAGTTCATTAAAGCTTGTTTTTAAAAGAAATGTTTTTTTATCTTTATACTTATATTAAAAAAAAAAGTATTTTCCGATTCATGTTCAAACTGTAACGCATTTCAGAACTTTTTTTTTTTTTTTTTTAAAAAAAGTTGTATAGTCATGTGCCCACTGTACTCAAATGAGTACAGTAGAAACAATTGCACATAAATGACGAAAGAACTAAATAATTTTTAATTTTTCACTTTGAACTTTGTAATGATAAGTAGTTTAACTAAAAATCAAAGTAAAAGGATTCAAGTGGGTGTACGCACTGTCATTTGAGTACAGTGACTTCTAATGGGTTAAGAACAAATCTGTATTTTTCTTTATTTTGCATTAGATGCGATGATGTTTTGGGACAGTGACATTAAGTAGTCAGTTATCATAAACAAACTATTATTAGATCGGATATCAGTAGTCGCATATTTGATTTCAGTATCCTTTGAATAGTTTCTTCCTTTTTTTATCGAGTGTTCTGTTTTTTTCTTCCTCCATTTGATAAAAGTAGATTATTTTCGAGAGGTGGGAACTGATGTTGTGATGTCCTCGTGTTAAAATTCGCTCATGAAGCCAGATTTATTAATAAATGTAGCTAAATCCTTGGGTGAACAGTTATGCCATCTGCCTCAAGATAAGAAACGAAGTCGTGTTTTTGCTAAGCAGTTCCCGGGATCCCGGGATTCCAATCTCTCATACAACTCTCAACTTTCTGTACACTTCCTGTAGCTCGAATAAATATAATATATTCCGCCGAAAACGTTGTTTGTAGTTACATAGTTGGACCTATTGTATGAGAAATGACATCGTTGCAATAAATTAGTCGTCCTCCACCTCATGTATTCTCTTTTTTGTCTACGTTTACAACCTAAATGCTTAGGTTAATGCCAAGTGCCGACTATGTACCTTTACCAAAACCCTTTTCGTCCCGCGAAACCATTAAACACTAAAACCGGAATGAGTTCCATGGAATCTTAAACCAAGATTCCAAATGGTGCTCGTAGTGATTTAGGGGTGGTTATGGGGCGGTTGTCTGTAGATATTATTGCATTTCTGTGCCCCACACTTTGTACTCCTTCTCGCATAAGCAAAACAAGATATTCTAATATACACCTATGCATACATATGCAAGAGTTTATGTATTCCACAATACGTGTACGTGTATTTCTTCCATACAGTGTGGTCGTAGCAACGCGTTGTCGCCATCGGTGAGGATGAGGCGACAACGGGACTGCGAATGAAAATCCATAGAAGTCCATAAGTGCTTTCGGTTGTTGTTTCCTTTTGTTCATCATCGTCATCCGTTCGTCATCATTTGCTTTTCCTTTTGTGTTTTCCTTCTTTTTATTTTATTCTTTTTTTTAAAGAAACACGACGATGATGATGATAATGACTAATGAGACATGTAATTGGAAAGTTTATTTACGAGTATATGTGTATGCACATACATACATATGTGTGCGCAGGGATATATAAGTTTCCTGTTCATATGTGAACGCGCATTCATTTATTTATTATGATTTCTTTTCATAAACTTTACGACTGCAACAACATTTAATGCGATGGTGATTGGTGATGTTCGTCCTTGATGATGGTGGGTGGCGCGTCTCCCGTGTAATGCCCAGAAGAGAATCTTAACAGCATATGACAGGTCATGAGAAAATGCTGTGATTGATTAATATATGTAATTCTAGGAAACAAAACGGGTAATTTGTATTTTTCAAATTGAAAAAACAGAATATTTTCATGGGGCGCCATTTAACGATTTGTTGCTAGGCGACAAATTATAATTGCAGTGGACAGTAATATATAAAAGCAACACATCAGTAAAACCAGCTGAAAAAAGTTATAGCTGATAAATAAGATTTGAAAAAAAAAATACTACGTTGGGCGCCAAATTTTTTTAAAATTAGAATAGATAAGATAAGATAAGATAAGATAATTTTTTATTATTTCTTGAAATTCAGATATTACAATAATTTTTGTTACAATAAATAAACAAAGAGAAATAATAGTCACATAGGTATTTCTTATAAAAAATAGAGATAATGCCACTTTAAAGGCTTTAAGAAATTTAATTTTTTTTTCAAAATTAAAGGCATGAATTATACATATTACAAAATATAATAAAAAAACCAAACATTACACCAGAATATCAGGAGAGAACATTAAACAGAGATTCAATAGTTTCAAGATTGAGGCAAAATAGCCATTTCTTTACATGTTTTTGAAATGAATGATGGTGTGTGATGGCTCTGATCAAGTGTGGAAGTTTGCTAAATATTCGACATGAAGTTATAGTATAAAAGTTACGAAACGCGGTATCGATACTTGAATCAAAGAATTTCTTCGCAAGCTATAATTGTCGATTTGTCTGAAATTAAGATTACCTGAGCGTAAAAAGATAATTTTGAGCACTTCAAAACAGTACAAGTGGCGGACTGGAAGAATCTCCAAATCCTTAAACAATGGAAAACTAGGATGTAAACGAGGCTTTCGGGACATTTTTTTCAAAAAGTGTTTTTGAAGTATCAAAAGAGGCCGAATTTTATTGAAGTAATCTAAGAGTTTTTAAGAGTATGTCTGCTAGAGCTAAAAGAGATGAGAAGTTATGAAAAGTGCACGAAGACAAAATTGTACTGCAAGTGCAGTAAGAGAGTTTAAATCTAGGACAGTTAGTTGCATGAAAGTAGATCTCAGGTTCAACACTGTTTTGTACTGACAGATTAAAAAACATTATTTTGGTTTTTGAAGCACACTATAATCTTAATAGATAAAGATCCCAATTTATATCAGCGCTTAGATTTAAGACAGTGTCTGTGAGCCATAAGCGAAAACAACATCATCCGCAAAGGCTGTCAGTTTTTTTAGTTAGTTTAGTTAGACTTTTATTTCAAATTAGTACTTAACAATGATTAAATAACTTAGTCTATTTGGTTTGGCCTAAGACCGTCTACCACAAAGTCTGTCAGTAATCCTCTAAACGGCAACCGAAACAGGGAATTGATATAAATCAAAAACAGTATGGGTCCTAGAATATAACCCTGAGGCACTCCTAGATTGAGAAACTTTGCTTCACTTCTGGTATTATCAATTTTTGCTCCTTGCGATCTATTACTGAGATAAGATTTGAACCACTCACTTAAAAAGCCCCGAAAACCAGCATTTTCAATTTTGCCCATCAACATGTCATGGTCGACCATGTCAAAAGCTATCAACAAACAATTCGGCCGTGCATTTCTTATTATCTAGGTTGACAAATATCTGAGAACAAACGCGTAAAAGTGCTTCTTCTGTACATTTACCTTTTTGAAAACCAAACTGGAAAGAACACACCACTCTGTTTTTTACAACTTTTTCAAAAATTTTACTAAATGAAGGTAAAAGTGAAATAGGCCTATAATTACCCAATTCATCAGCAGATCCTTTCTTAAAAAGAGGTAAAATATCGGCACATTTAAGAGCAACAGGAAATAAACCCGAGAAAATGCTGTTATTGAAAATATGGGCTAGCTAAAACGTCAACTAGGAAACAAGCAATTTTTTTCAGTACTAAATTTGAAACACCATCGAATCCAGCTGAATTTGTATATTTTAACGTTCCAATTGTTTTCAAAAGTTCTAGTCCAGTTATCGGCTCAAAAAAAAAGCTTTGTCTCTGAAGGACTTAAAGGACTTAAAGGACTTAAAGGACTACAAAAGGTACAAGTTCGATGAATAGGACTCGCTTGTAAATTCTCATGATGTAAAATAATTATTAAAAGAGTTAGCGATTCCTAATTTGTCTGAAACTACACAATCAATAATATCTACAGCAGATGGCCTTTTTACAACTAGTGTTTTACTAAGGATGCTGTTGACTAACTGCCATTCACCTCTCGGATTACCTTTTGCTGAATTGAATCTGTTACTGTAGTAGCTTTCTCGACAGATTGGTATTTCTTTTTTTAATTCTGAGCACATTATTTTATATTTTTGTTTTAAATAATTATCAGTTGGATTCTTTCTACATTTATTCTAAGCTTGCTTTTATTCTTGACCCTTTTTAATAAGTAGTTCGTTATCCAAGGCTTTAGTTGTCTTTCAGATTTTTTAGTGTTTATTGTAGAAGTACAACTAGAGATATGTCTACCTAAAATTGTAATAAAAATATCATAGGATTTAGATGCATCTCTTTCAGCAAATACTTCTTCCCAAACTCAACAGCTAATGTATTATTAAGCTTACAAAAGTCAATATTCGTTACCGAATTAGAGGAGCTGGAATAATTTAAATTGTTACTAGTCACATTATCTATCACCAATCCTGTCATCATAGAATGATCAGTTATCTCCAAATCAAAAACACACTTCTTACAGGAACTGAGAGGAGAGTGCGCAAAAGGGCCATATACATATATGATCCAAGCTCTTTCCGGATTTAATTCTGGGGCCTCTACCAGAAAACTACAAGTCTTGTACAACAGGCAAATTTTAACAAGTAAGAATGGTTTCTGTACCACAAAGCTACAGGTAAACTTGACAATTAGCAAGTGTACAAGCGAACCTTTACAATTGGGAAATAAACAATTCCCCTACTTTCTGTACCACATAGCTACAACTGTAGACAAAATCTAACAATTAATTGTTACATAATGAAAAAATTTAACGTGTGAATTGAGAATTGTAACTTCCTAACAAGTCAGGTTTTAAGAGGTTTCGACAAGGTATTTAAATCTTAAATTACGCTTGTCTCATTGATGGACCAATTTTTAAATGAAAACTGTATTTTCATTTGTATATTCAAGTGTGGGAAAATGAGGTTTGTACTGAATTATAAGTATTAATATTTTTAACTTTCGTCAGTGCAGATTCATGTGCGCCGAGTGTAGAATATTTTAAAGTATGTTCAATGTTTTCTTTTTTTTTTTTTTGATTCGGATGAATCGATTTATCTATTTATTATTAAAAATATTGTTAGATAATGTTGTCTTATTTTTACAAAAAAAATAAACAAATAAAAAAATAGAGTGATGAAGATGAAGAATAGCTTTGCTTATTTAAAATCTCTACATTTGCTTGGTTCTGGAGCTCAGTGACATGCATGGCGTTGGTAAGAAAATTGTTTGTCGTTGTGTAGTTGAAGTTACATCGGCTGGCCTGAAAACTTGGCATTGTTCAGCAATTAATTTGAAAAGTGAGACATGCCGGAAGTTTGCGGTACAGTCGACGGAATTCTCATTAATATATGTACGTATATGCGACGCCATCAACCAATGAGCCATCATTTGTCGATCGCCATAGCAAACATTCTATAAACCGTATGGCAGTAGAGTGCGGACCCGATCTTACATTCTATTATGTGAGTGCCAACTGGCCTGGAACTGTCCATGACGCAAGGGTATTGTGCAACAGCACCCTGTTTTAGAAAACGAAAGAGGGGTGAAGGCCATTTCCTTATGCAGTTATTTTAGGGGACAGTGTTTATCCTTTAAAAACTTGGCTTTTACCACCTACAGTTTCTTCAAGTGCTTCTGCTGAGAGGTACAATAGCGCGCATAAACGTACATGGCGCGGCGTTTGATTGAGTGTGCATTGGGCGTAGTAAAAGAATCCGTGCCTAAATCACTAACATGATAATCCTGTATATTTCCAATACTTTTGTGTTCTCAAATTTTCGATAGCACACTTTGCTTGCCAGTTATGCTGATTTGCCTGCGCATCGTTTAGCCGTCACGAAATTACTTGTACAAATGACTTGTACAAGAAAGGGAAATTTGGACATTTTACAAGTGGAGCGGTTTTCTCTTGTGGTACAGAAATTATAGTTACTTGTTAAATCTGCATTTTTAACAAGTGCCTATAGAATTGTTAGCTTGTAGTGTTCTGGTACAGGTACAGGCCGCTGGTCATTTCATTTATGAAAGAAATTAATCCATGAGAAGCTAAAAGATCAAGATAAGTGGACACAACTTCAGTATTCTCTAAAATATTAATATTAAAAACGATTGGAAATGTAATGCAACTAAACGTTCTGATAAATGTATCTATTTAAGAAAGTTGGTTCGTGTTAGCTTTACAGGATATAATTTTTAATTTTTAATTTTTAATTAAAAATTAATGACCATGCAAATCTCTATCGACATTTTGTTGTAGCTAAGGTATATTACTTTTTTTCTCTCTTAATAGTTAAGTAGCACCTAAGCTAGTTAGTTGGAAAGAAATAAGGTCGTATACAAAATAATTAGATAATTTATTGATATTTTGTAATTACTCGTACAACGACGGTGGCACAGTACAGGCTTTGCGCGCTGTGAAATTATTTTCATGCAAAACTGATTTTATGCGAAAGCAATTTGATGGTACATAGTTATGAAGTATAATTGCTTAATGGTGTTATTTTTACGGTTGAAAGCAATTCATTGTTGATGGCCATTTTCGGATGAAGAAGCTTAATTGCAATGTACATACTATATTTTGTTTGGATTACTGATACTATGTTTTCTTTGCCAGGCATTTCTTTTTTTCAGCTTTTACCATTCGTTGCCTTTGGTATTCTTCTCTTACAGACACGGCTTAAAAATACCATTCATAGCAGTCGAACACGACCGCACTTGGAAGCATAATTCCATTCGCAACCGAAAATAAACTAAAAGCAAATAAGGACGTTATCTTTTCAGACTCACTGTGCGTCATTCGTGTATAAATTCCAAGTCCAAGAAGATGATCAAATGTGCCCGCACCCACAAAACCAGTTGTGCGGTTTAAAGGACATCAAAACTCATCATCCACTTTGCTTCAAAGATTTCCGCATCGTGGCTGCAACATCACCCACAAAGAAGACCGCCCTAACACACTCACTCTGACAATCTTTTCGATTAAATCGACATCTCAATTCCATTGTCTACCGTCGATGGATTTTCACCAAACCTTTTTCCCAAAGCGCAACTGTGTATATAAATCTAAGAAATCAGCATAGCACCCCCATCGTGCTGTCAACCAACAAGAAGAGGGACAGAAAAAGAAAAAGAAACTCACCGAATAGAGGAACAAGAAGCAACAGCAGAGAAAATCCCTTTTTTCCTTTTTCCAAAAAAAAGGACCTTCGTACAGAGCCCGTTTTTCGTACACAGTGATTTTTGTAGACAGTTTTCCACAAACCCCAATGGCTCTCGTTCTCTGCCTGGCCGCTGCTCTTAGTCAAGGGTGGCGGTGATACGCGTGCGTCACTTTGAGCTAATTATGAAAAATAAATATTGCACACATGAAGGTGGATTTTTTCTTTCCCTCCTCTACGGCTCTCATTTTCATCGGATTTCCTTGAATGTCGGTTGGATGGTTGGTTGGTTGGATGACTTGCATACCGCTTGTGGACTTTGCCAGCTACCGGGCGGATAAGTGGGTGGCAGTTGCAGCTGTGACAGTGAAAGAGAAACAGCTTTGTGTATTTATTCATTTCTTTGAAATTGACAGTTTTTTTTCTCTGTGGAAGTATCCTTTTTTGCGTTATCCTGGACACCACCATGCTTTTGATTAAGTTCACGAGTGGAATGAAAATATTTCTTTTTTCTTTTACATGTCACAGAGAAGTAGCAACCAACCAACACACAAACAGAAAAACAGAATCGAACGATAACATCTATCGGAAATATTTCAATGCCTGTAGCGTTTAGATATTCTCCGCTGATGTGATTGTTTATTCAATGTGATTATGTGTGTGCTTTCGGATGAAAAGAAAAAAAATCACAAACTTCATTCTGCTGAAAGAGAGTAATTGCTTTTGTACACACAGAACACATTTCGTATAGAACGGGGCATGATCGAGTCCAAATTATAGCCAAGTGAACTGGACACTGAACGTATCCATTAATGAAATGATAGTTCTCGAAAGTGTTGTCAGCAGGGCATTGTATGCATTATCGATAGGAGATATGTTATAGTAAATAGTTCAAAAATGTTCAGAAATATAAATTTTCGGGAAGCGAATAGCTGCCTGCTTTTTGCTTTTTATAAAATAAGTACAAAGCAATTTCACAGGATTTGCAATTGAGGCAGTGAATGTTTTGGACTTCGAAGAAGAGATTTCAGATGAATCTCCGGAAATGAGGAACTCACAGTAGTAGTCATTTTGGCAATACTATTTAAAAGTAGTTCCACACAGATTTCTTCGTAATTTTTTTTCAAGACTGTATTGAATAGAGATTTTTCTTACATTTGTCAATACCAAACTTATGACAAAGCAATTAAGTATTTGAGTGAAAATTAAATTTAATACAGTATCTTATTTGTAAACTGTGAAAATATGTGGTAGCAATGCTACGGAAAACGTTCCAGAGGAATTTTGGAATCCAATATTTGCAGATATTCAAGCAACAATAAAACAATCTTCGCCCATTTAAATAAAAATTGGCAGCATTGAAGTGTCGATACACTTCGTGATATTTAAGCAGCTCTAAGCTCTAATATTTGAGTCTTGACTTAGCAAAGCGTTTTTTTATTTCATCGTTCTTCAGAACGGGTAGCTTGGCAGCACATTTTTCTCTACTCGCTTGCACCTAAAGTGCGATATCTGATCCTCTTATTAATGCCCCTTTTACGGAATATAACTTTCGTTAAGTTGAGTTGTAATTTGCTGAACACAACTCTGAGTAAAAGAGTTTTCTGCCAACAGAAAACCAAGATGGCAAATTGTCTTTAGAGTTGACTCTGTTTTTTTCTCTGGTATTATGATAAGCAACTCAGTCGTGTATTGGTTGCTGGAGTTGACAAAATCGAACAACTGGTTTTTAGCAGTAAGTTGTCTGCGAGAGCTTTCAACGTATAGTGGAATAAATTTGAGAAAAAATAAAAAAAAAGTGTTTTGAATCGCCTGGTTCCTATTATTTTTGCCACCACTGTATGTAGGACAAATAAAATAATGCAATAATAAGCATGGGCCTGCTTCTTCCAACCATTTGTGTGTGCATGTTATATTGTTGCACGAATGGAAGGAACCTATGTACAGTTTTTTGCCGACTCTGAACGGCAAGTTGAGAAGCTCATTGACAAATGATGCTCTTTGATTGCTCGTCAGACATTCGAAATAGGTGGCACCGTGAAAAAACTTTTATGTGTTGAACCCGGGCTTGGATTGAACTCGGGCAGTATTGCGTAGTAGTCCAACGCACTTACCAGTACATCGCGGTGCTGACCTAAAACCTTAAGACTTTTAACTTAACACAATCGAAATCAACCGAAATTAAATTGCAGAAAGTCGTTGGAAAGCTTTCTGCCAAATGCTTATTTTAAGTCATAACTTCGTTCCAGTAGCTAAATTTTATCGAAGGGAAATGCTTTTAGTCAGTCAGAATCTCACACTACCATGAGCACGCGCTTGCGGTCCGGTTTTCATTTTAAATGGGCATTTTAAATGCCCAGGGTTCTATTGCTAAGTTGGCAAAAGTTTGGGCAGTGACAGAGGAAATGGGCCGTGTCCTTATAAGCCTCTTTATCACTGAATCTCCTGCATATGTCATTATCGTTAAGGCGTAATTCCTTCCTGTGGTATCTTAGCTGGCCAGTTAGCACTCCTATCAATATTGACAGCAATTTCCTATCTTTTTGTAGAAGTTGCTTGGTTTTTGCTTTATCAGCTTTCTTGATATTTCGCAGGTAATTAGTGATTTCCACCTGCCATTAGCTTCAATTAATTTTTTTGTTCAATTTTGGACTTATGGTTACAGAGTGAAGGTTAAACCGCACCACTTGCTTGCTCTCTATCTAGGGCTGAGCCTTTTCTTTTTCTGGCCAATTCATCCGCGGCTACATTACCTGGTATCCCGCTGTGACCAGTGACCCAGCAGAGATTTACGTTATTGCTGTATGCCCAGAACCTTAAGTTCTTCGCGGCAACACTTAACAAGCTTAGATGTAATTTGTGTAGCAGCTATTACTTTTATGGCCACCTGGCTGTTAATTGTGACATCCTCTCGGGATATTGGGTCGTATTAATAAAAACAAGCAATTACTTCGAGTAAAAGCTCTGAGCAAAGTAAAGGCATTTAGCATTTGCTCGAAATTGGTATGAATAAAATTTAAGTTTACTTGAGCAAGTTCGAAAATTCGAAGTGAGCATTTGCTTCTCATTTGACAGCACAACTGACATTTTGCAAATTATTCAGAAGCCACAAAAAATGTTTCCTACAGAAATAATTTAAAATCAAAAGTCAACAAAATATTTAGCAAAGGCTGCGCCTAAAAAGGTAGCAGCTGAACCTGCCAAGAAGGCTGCTCCAGCTAAAAAAAAGATGCGAAGAAGGCTGAAGCACCAAAGGAGACCAAGAAGCCTGCTGCTGGGAAGCCAGATACCAAAACTGCTGCCCCAGCTTCAAATGCTTCCGCCGCCCCAGCAAAAAAAGCTGCCGATCCTGCTGCCCCGAAAACTGAGAATCCGCACACAAGGCTGCCGCTCCCAAACCAGCCGCTGCGGCTAAACCCCAGAAGAAGGCTGAAATTGCTTCAGCTGCTCCTGCTGCCACTGGCAAGGGTCGCGTCGTTAAGAAGCAAGTTCTCCGCGGCAAGGGTTTGAAGAAGAAGAAGGTCTCCCTTCGCTTTGGCATCGATTGCACCAACATTGCTGAGTACAACATCATGGATGTGGCTGACTTCGAAAAATACATGAAGCTCGCAAGGGGATTTTATCCATTCTGCTGCCTTTTAATTATTTTTTTTAACAAAAAAGCACGGCAAGTCAGTCGATTTATGGCTAAAAAATACGGAGCAAACGCTCTGAGTCAGCTAAATAGCAGACTTGGAATTCTCCGAGCAAATGCTAAGATTTATGCCTTTTATTCATACTAATCTGAGCAAACGCCATTTTCGAACAAAGCATATTCGCATACGAATCCGAGCAAATGCTCAAAATTTGAGCAATTGCTTCATATTTGAGTAAAGTCAGGTTTTATTAATACGACCCATTGTCATCATTGACACCAATTGGGCGGTCTATGTCACTGCTAGAAAACGCTGCTTTGGTCTGGCAGTCGTATGGAGCTGTTTATTCTTAGTTCCTCTGAGAAGCAGAACTATTTCCATTTTGACCCATCATCCGTGTAGATGGATATTACTTGAGCTTTTTCAAACGAAAGTTGGCTTTGGAAACCGTGCTTTAAAACTAGGACAACTTCTTCACATTTATGATTCGGGCTAGATTCACGTATTTACATATCCAATGTATGTTATAATGGACACTTGATTTTCCTTACCAAATCGGGATCTAGATTCCAAAGCCAGACATTCCTTAAACATTCTCCAGACTTTTGAGCTGCTCCCAGTACAGCTCGACACACTGGCTTCGCGAGCTATTCAGAAATTATTGAACCCCTTATCAGGCTCACTTCATAACAAACGTCATACCAAGAGCCTGCTTAATCCTTCCCACACTGAATTAGCGGCATTCTTCTTATAGAATTTTAATTTACATCTACATTATACATGTTCTTCCATATTGCGAAACGAGAATAATTGTTTCAAATACGTAATCTCCGACCACGATTAGCGGCATTCAACAAACAATGAAACCGATACACAACCAATCCGCCTAGCCCCGACCCGACCGACTCTATTGCCGTGATTATTGTTATTTGATCAATCGTTTCACAATAGAAAATCAGCGGTGGTGGTGGTGGGTGATTCAAGGATTGGGGGTTGCGTTTGCATTCCACAGCCACACCCGGTTCTGATCTGAAACATTGTCATTCCCATGTTTTGCCAGGTTTTGTTGTTTGCTCCTTGCTCCTTGCGTTCTAGCAACTATGTACAACCAACAACATGCCGAGTACAAGCAAACAACTTTTTTGCTCAGAATTGCATGATAAAAGTCCTTAGGATTTAAACGATGTGCTTTTGGCTCTGTGTCGGTGAAATGTCAGAATATGGGCTCCTCCTCTCTATACTTCTTCTTTCTCTGAAATTTATAGATTTGACATATGTGTGTCATGTCCTTTCCTCAATTTTGAGTGTGCTCTGATTTTGTTGCTGTTCCATGCTACGTACAGCAAAGGAACGATTATGTCTATGCGGAAGGATATAATATCTTTCGTTTCAGGGCATTTGTGTATCCTTGTATGTATGTATATTTATTTCTATGTGTGTAACTTATGTAACCAAAATAAAGCTATAATTTGAAGTAATTCCTCTTGGGGTGGTCCTAAGGAATGAGGTTTAAGAGTATCTGCAGGTTGATATGTATTTTTTTTTATTCCTCAAGTCTTCGCCTCTTTGTTCATCTTTTATTTCTATACTTTCATTTTGTTATCGTAATTATGATCTCCTGGGCCATCATCCTTGGAGCCTGGACAATGACGACAACACAACGACCAAAGTGATTGAATGTGAGGCATACGCATTGATCCGTGTGTACATACGTATACACGCAAACACACAGGACCAGAATAACTTCGTCGCAGGAATTGGTCATTTAATTCAGATAGAAATTGAGTGATAAGGATTTATGCGCTTACAATAGGATGCCATTAGAATCTTGATATTTCTGGGTGCTCCCGAAGGTCCTGGTGGTAGTTGTGGTGATACGATTGGCTATGAATAGCCAACAGCACTATATGAGAGGCGATGTATGTGGCGAATGGCGCAATCATTTTTTTTATTATTCTAATGGAGAAATGGTTAAAGTAATAAACTGCACGTATGTTTAATGCACAAGGGGGGAGGAATCATGCAGGCGGTCAAGCAAATCAATAGAACACTTAATGAAGCGCAAAATTATTTAAGGAAAGGCTTTAAGGATATATATTAAAGGAGCTTAGTTATGAAAGGTTTTTTCCACTCATTACATCAATTTGTTGTGACGTTACAAGTAGAACCATCTAGGTTCGATATCAATAGGCATTTTTATATTTTAAGCTTCTATTACAGAAAGTCTACAAAAAGGGTTGAACAAATCCTAATTTTTTGACCACAATTATAAAATTCCCGCATTATTGTGATATTTGGAGTTAAAATGGGTATTTTTGGTAAGCATACATTTCAAACGTATGGGGCAGAACCTGTATCTAGCTTCTTGCAACCATTTCTGTCTGTGTGTTGTATATGTCCTTGTCGAATGAATAAGAAGGATCTCAATTCTATAGCTCATCAGAACTAAATGATAGTCCTGTAATAAACAAAATAGCCGCTATTGGCGGACCGAAAACCCTCAATTGATACACACCCTCGTAGAGTAACTGCATGGTGCGCATGGTGGACCATATTTATTTGAGGATGCTCGAGACAATGCTGTAACAGTTACTGGTGACCGCTATCGGGACATGTTCTTGTTTCCGAATTGGATCAATTTGGCCCACATAATTTGTGGTTCCAACAAGAAGGTGCCACATCACACACAGCTCGTTCTATGATGCAAATTTTGGGAGACATTTTTCCCGGCCGAATAATTTCAAAAAGTGGTGATATCAAATGGCCCAATATCCCCTGCTTTGACTCCTCCCGGTTTCTTCCTTGAGTGAAAAGGTATACTAAAATAAACCAACGACAACATTGATTGTTAACGACAACATTCGAAATGAAATTGCTGATATAACTCTAGAAGTTTTAGAAATTGTTATGAAAAATCAAACTCAAATGATCTCAACTTTGAGGCACGGCCAGACGCGGTTATTTGACCGACATCGTATTCCATACATAATATTAAAAGCCATATATTCGATAAATAAAATATTAATTATAAAATTGTATATCCTTTTAAATTTATTAACAAAAAAACATTAACCTGGAACATAAAAAGCACCCTACCCTGTATTGGGTCTTTAAGCAGCCTCGATAAATCGATATGAGATTTGTTGATATTGTCAAAGAAAGAAGGAACCGTACTTTTGTTTAATTTTTTCGACTTACTCATTTTTTCGTTCCTTTTTTAGCTTTCAGAATTCCGTCCTTTTCTGGGTTTCGTTTAAACGGTCCATAATAGTGGGCACGAATTGTTAGTTTCTAGTTTCTAGTGTATTCTAAAGAAAGAAAATTGATTTTAAACAAAATGAATTCAATCATGAAATCAATAAGAGGCTCCAACAAATCAAGGACATGTAACTCTAATGACAGTGTTGATGATCGTGTAGTCTCTTTGAATATTTGAAATGAGATTATCTCGTAGTAAGCCGCCAGTTTTAACTTAAAATTCTCTTCTAAAATGTGTTTTAAAACGAATGGGACGTACTATTCCCGTTGAAAGGCAATACACCCAACATAGTTTTTTGGTTTGATTCAATGGGTCGTAAATAATAACAAGCAATTACTTCGAGTGAAATCTCTGAGCAAAGTTAAGGCATTTAGCATTGGCTCGAAATTGGTATGAATAAAACTGAAGCTTACTTGAGCAAGTTCGAAAATTCGAAGTGAGTATTTGGTCGACATTTGACAGCATATCGCACAACTGACATTTTACAAATTATTCAGGGGACATAAAAAAATGTTTCGTAGGTACAGAAATAGCCTGAATCAAAAGTCAACAAAACATTTTTATTTATTTAATAATGTTTAATATTTTTATTTAATTCATTTTAAAAATGGGTATTTATAGTATTTCAAAAATTAGGTGTGTTTTATTGAAACCTAAATTCTGACAAACTCATATACACGACGATATGGGATGTCAACAAATCTCGTATGATCTCGAGTGCGTTCGTGGCGAATGAAAAAAAATACAAACGAAATGAAATCAGAAAATTGTATCCACGAATTAAACAAAATTGACAAGCACTATAGTTTGCATGAAGCAAAAGTGGAATATCTCGACTCCTCGACGGTAACTTTTTGCCTTTGCCAATTTTTTATCGTATTGCTTTTCTTCACAAAGTTGTTCATTCTGGTGCTTTTTAATTATTATTTTTAACATAATAGCACGGCAAGTCATTCGATCTATCGCTCAAAAATACGGAGCAAACGGTCTGCGTCAGCTAAATAGCAGACTTGGAATTCTCCCAGCAAATGCGTATATATGTGTATACCTTTTATGTATACGAGCAAACACCATTTTCACCATGCTCAAAATTTGAGCAATTGCTTCATATTTGAGTAGTCTTACTTAAGGTGGCGCTACAGCTCGGGGTGAACCTGGGCCTGCTTCCCGCAATAATTTGTGTGTGCGTGTTATATTTTTGCACGAATGGAATGGACCTACCGTTTTTTGCCGACTCCCAACGGCGAGTTGAGAAGCTCATTGACAAGTGATACTCTTTGATTGCCTGTCAGACATTCGAAAGGGGTGGCAACCGTGAACATTTTTTTTATGTGTTGGACCCGGGTTGGGATTGAACCCGAGCAGCATGCGTAATAGTCCGACGCACTAATCACCACGGCCACGGCACCATTATTTGAGTAGTCAAGTTTTATTAATACGACCCAATGATTTAATAAGATCTGCATACTTTGTAAATTATGGTGAATACACGTATAGTTTATGAAGTCTGTGAAGGGATAGCAAAACAGAGATCTAAAGATGATATTGAAGAGCTTGAGTTAAATGGTTTAATTATGTTTCCATTACCTGGTAACCCAATTTTTTATGATTTTAGAGCTCATTCCTGTTTTTGTGGTTTTGACAACGATGGGAAAGTATAAAAAACGCATTCCTATATCTTATTAATATATAAATCTCAGTGTGACGCTCTTACCTGTCAATCTTACGAATCGATAAACACAAAAACTAATCCACACAATGAAGTAAAACTTCGTATTCCAGTTCACTAACATCCTGTGCCTATTACAGGCCGATTTTTAAATTGATTTATTCGCAATATTATTTAAATTAATGCAAAAATAAAAACACTTTAACAAATGCCCTTTTCTTGCGAAATGTCACTTATTCAAATTCAAACTACAAAGACTTACAATCCACAACCTTGGGGTGCGTTCGCATTGTCTTTGATTCTTCGAACTAAATGACAATGTATGTATTGAAAGTAACACTATATTTTTTAGACACGGACGAAGCCGGGCGGGCTAGTACATACATATGTGCAAATATACATGCACATGTACATGTGCATACATATAATTTTTGGATATTCCGTAGAACGTAGAAACTTCTCCAATATGCCAGCCGCCAATTTTCCCGCAATCAACGATTTCCTAAAGATATATGTACATAGATACCACAAAGAGATGTGTATGTCGTATGTATATGTTCCGATGCAATGGCAAAAAGTGAATTGTCTAAAAGCTAGTGTGCAAAGAATCGAAGACGAATTTTAAAGAAATAAATTGAGCTAACGCATTAGTTTCATAACCATAAGACATGAGTATATTGGATCTTAACCACTTAAGTTTATCACTCGTACATGCTTTCAAATCCCAGTTAGTACTTCACTTCTCTTTGTATACTCGAAAATAAAATTTATTGTTCAGCTTTAGAGAAACGTTCAACGACAATTTATAGCTTTAGATCTTCATTTATGAATTTCCCATTTTCTGTGAAAACAGTTTGCTATTCCGGAATTAGAAACGTCGTTGTTTATAACTTTTAGACTGTGGTAAACAGCGATTATCGTTAGTGTTCGGTTTTGTAAATATAAGGAAAATCCCTAATCCATTAGGGTGATTGGATTTTTTTGTTGTTAATTTGGATATGTACTAAAATCATTATATGGTGACTCCGCGAGTGGAAGAGTTCTTTTCTTTTAATTTCGAGTTAAACAATACTTGAGGAAAGCTGCTTTGTGTTGACTTAGATAGAAGTAATCAAAACCGAAAGCATACATACATACAAATACAGTAGAACGCGTTTAAGACGCCCACGCTTATGACGCTATCCCGCTTTTAACGCTCTTTTCCTCCGGTCCCTTCATTCCGACTAGAATTCGTATGAAAAAAAATCCGGTTAATACGCTCTATTTCCCGCTTAATACGCTCACACAGCGACACGATACACTTCGCCAAAATTCGTATTTTGTTGTTTTTGGATGTTTTTCCCAGAAAAAACCATTCGGTGCATTGGAATATACGGCGGCGCCCACGGTCACCGCCGCTCTTATAGGTTTTTTTTTTTGTTTTTCGCAAAGAAACCATATAAGACGTCTCGTTTTTGTGGTCGTTATATTTGTCAGTGTTCGGCTTCTTTCACTAAATATAATTATTATGGAAAGAAATTAAGCAAGACGTGATCAAAAACTGTTTCTGTAAGGCTGGCTTCTGTTGGGCAGATGATCCTAGCCCAGATGACTCTGATATCCCATCGGAAAATATTGAAGAGTTACAATAGTTTCCTGATTATGCTTCTGTTGATGATGACCTAGTTACAACTGGTCCCCGCAATTTAGAAAACTCATCAGTGATAGCGCTTCAATGGTTGAACCTGGAGGAGGAGCTGAAGAAGAATCACTACCGAAACCTTCGGTGGCCAGTTCAAATTCACGTGCATGTAACTACCCATATAAAAGTAATGCACTATGCATATGTATAATTTCAACTTTTGTCATAAAAAAAACCTTTTGTTTAACTGGATGTTATTTTTTAGTTTTTCCCGCTTAACACGCTATCCCGCTTAGGACGCTATTTTCTTTCGGTCCCTTAAAGAGCGTCTTAAGCGGATTCTACTGTACATATGTAACGGGCTTATCTGCACAAATGGACTAATTGCGAAGCCATTAAATGGTGAACCTTAAAAATACAAGTGTACTGTAAAATGTTGTTCATACATCCATAAAAGTAAGAAACAGTGAATGCCTTGCTTTGAAATAAGAAAACAAAAATCATCTATATTTTTATGACAAACTCCCATATCCTGAAGAAATTGAAACCAAACCACAAACTCAAAACACGTTTACCTATCAATCATTGAAAAAAGTTAAGCATACACAACAATTTTCTGTTTTTTTAAACAACCAAAAAACACACCCTCCCGCAAACATGTTAACATGTCTCTTACACAATAATCAACTGCCTGCCTTCATATGTAAACATATGAATGAAAAACCACCCAACATCACCGCGCATAGGATTTCAAATCAAAATTGCCTCTGCCAGAATACTTTTCCCAACATAAACAAACCAATCAGCAGAAAAAATGTTCCCCAAACAGTGTCAATATTCCGACATCGGGTGATGATGAAAACAAAAAAAAAATCGTCCCAAATTACCATCTCCATTCAGCAGGACCGCTAAATCAACGCCACTGATAGGTACACAAATAGGAAACATTGTCGATACCATCTCTAAGCCCTGGTACCTACCCATCCCATCCTACTTGCGATGCTCTGGCACAAAGTCAATCTGTCAAAAAAAAAAGAGAAAAAAAGTTGTTTGCCAAGTGACAAATATTTGTAGGAAAAAGGACGAGCAGAGAAAAATTCTCACAGATACCAGAAAGCTTGATGGATGCAAAAAAAAAAGAAAAGATTTCACTTCGTTGAGCATGATGTGTTGACGCTGCTGAGATGTTCGCATCAGATCGCGCTGATTCAATTCAAAAACCAAAAAGTAAACGCATTGAACCAAAATTCTATTTACAATTTTTGCGCACAGAGATTTGGTATAGCACAGTGGAATAGGAACAGTGATGTCCCCCAAGTGTAACGCAAATCAGGTCGGGACAAAAAGGCAGCACTTTGAAGCCGATTTTTAGGGCGTGAAAACCTCAGTTATATAACAAAACAATGAAATATATATTTTCAAGGATCTGATAAAGTAATTTTTTTAATTAAATCAACTTACCTTGCTGCTGTTTTACACCCAAAAAGGACCCCGTGCAAGTGGAAAACTTCACGAACAGTTTTCAGATTCTGCTGCGAAAAGCTTAATCCTTTGCATAATCGTTTTCTTGTTTTTCTTGTTTTTTTTTTCTTTTTTTTTTGTATTTTTACTCGCACAAATGTATTTGTTAGCAAAATTCTATTGTATTCTTGTTATGATTTTCACTTTGAGCAAACATTTGAACGAAGACGAACAACGAAAAAAAAGGAAAGCACTCACACACTGAAGAACGCAAAAAGGCACAAAACAATCAGAGCGTAGTTTTTTTTTTCTTCCTCAGCAGCAGGATAGAAGAACAAAAAATAATATATGATAACGAAAACGAGGAACAACGAACAGAACAAGAACACACAAAACTACACTCTCTTCTCTTTTATGTTATCCTTTTTATCCTTTATTTCTCATTAGATTAAGCTCTCTCGCTCTGTTCCGTCACAGATGCAGACTCAGAAAGTGACGAGGAGATAAATGTCGGACGAGCTGCTGGACAACGACTGTCGGAATATCTTGTCGCTCTTGTCAAAGAAACACACATTAAATACGATTACACCTTCGATTCCATAAAAAAAACTGTTTTACTTTTACCAAACAATCAAAGGCAAAAAGCAGCAGCAGCACCACCACACCACATAACACTTTCACACACTTTCACTTTGGTTTTCACTAGATTTTGCACGTTTGCCTGATCTCGAAGTCGAATTGGATTCGTCGTCGTCGTCGTTGTCGTCGGATTCGGGCGAGGGGGGTTACTATGTTAACTTTGCGTCTACAAGACGATTACGATTAAATTCAATGAACGAGTACCTGCAAAAAAGGACGAAAGATATATGGGTTTTAATATTTTCGTGGATTAGTTCCGGACGCACGCTTATTTTATATCTATATGAGTGTTCCCGTATTCTCTCTTTATGTAACTCAGAAAAAAAAATAAAAGAAAATTTTGCTAGCAAAACTTATTCATATTTTGGATCATTTAAACTTTCTATTGAGCAGAAATTTCACTGCCCTGTACTAAAAGAAAAAAAAACGGGGGATTCTTTGACAACGAAAAACTGATTTTTTTTTTTTTGTAAAATTTAGGAGGAGGAGATTTAGTGGAGAGAGGAAGAGGAAAAGGAAACCCCACATACACACAAATACAAAGAAGAAATTTTGCAAAATTTTCTTTTCGTAAGGACACCACGAAATGTTTCCTCATAAATTCGAACACGATTTGCAGTAATCTGCCACTTAACAATGATTATCCTTGAATTTTTATCCCTTTTCACACGGGACCCAGCACAGATTGCTGGGGGTTAATGTTTGTTCTATGGCAAATATTTCGTCTATATTCCCCCAAAACACATTTTCATTTTCTTAGCACCCCGTTGGAAAAAAATTGAGACTTCTTTTATTTTCCCACTTGCGATTAGTCTTTAGGCAAAGTCTGCTAACGAATGAAATATGTTTTTAACTATTTTTAAACTATACTATTATTTTTGTGTATTTTTTTAATCCGTTTTGCACGTCTTACTGGTCTGCCTGCCTGCGGAACCGCCCTAAACAGTCAGAGGAAAACTAAACGAAAAGATGGTGAATTTAACGATACAACGAGAACGGCGAGATGAGAACAACGACGGCGAGGACGACTACGACGACGGTATATAATGACAAGAAGAGGATTCGTTTTTATTCCTGGTTATGCTGGTTTCACGATTCGACTCATTGACAGCAGAGACAGAGAGAGAGTCGAGTCGAGCAATCAATATATCTCCAAAAAGCGCCAACCCCCCAATTTTGTCAGTGTTGGTGTTGGTGTATTTGATTAGACAGTTTTCTCATTCTGGCATTTTGGCGGGGTGTGCAAACCTTTGATAGTGTACTCCTTTTTGCACTGAGACCGGATAAGCGCTTATTTAGAGAGTAATTGTTGTTGTTTTTGTTGTTGTTGCTGACATACGTCAGGGGGTTTGCTTTTCTGTGTTGGTGGAGACATTTGTAGCCTTCTATTGCTTTCTCGTTTTCTCTGTATGTCTCTTTAATGAGAGAGGTCCTTTTCGTTAGGTTCAGTACTGGCAACATTTAAAAAAATGACAAAAGGAGCTTTTTGTAGAGGATGTAGGATAAATATTTTGTTCGCTTTACCAAAAAAATATGTCACTTTTACTATTTTCGTTATTTTCCTTTTTTGAAAAATATGAATATAATGACAATAAAATAATTTTTAATGAGATGGCGCCCAACTAGTGACTCCGTTATTTTTTTTATTAAAAGTCTGATATTTTTTCTCCAGAAACTGTATACCACGTGGCGCAGCAACTGGCTCACGCACAGATCTGTAAATGTAAGACGGTGAGACAATGAGATCGGTGTAGGGGCACAAAATTCTGCAATTATTTACAACTAGCTCTACACGTGGCGCCCACTTTTAGCTCCGATTAAGAAAACCGCGGCGAATCAAATTCAATCTGCTTCATTAAATTTGATTCGTATTATGAAAAGCAAAAGAGATGAGAATTTGCATTCCATTATATATTTCCAGTTGAATTGAAATCTCCAACCCATTGCAACAGTCAGTCAAGTGGATTTTTTTTTAATTCAGAATTTTTTTGATGTTATATTGTTTTGTATTTATATTAAAATGGATTAATTGAATGAATACATACTTTGAAATAAAGTACATTCAATACCAGTATGTTTCAAAAATGATATCATTCAAATACCATGACTCGATCCAAGAGGTCCAATTTGGTCTGACTCTGTTTCATAAGTCGGGCTGGATCTCGGGATCTGGAATGATGTTGTTCTTCGGTTGGTCAATCGTGGTTGGTGTGGTGCCTTAAACCAGCGACATAACGTAGCCCCAAAGAAAAAAGTCTAAGGGCGTTAGATCGCACGATATTTGCGTCCATTCCACATCGCCTTTTCTGTAAACGCGTTTTAAGAACTTTTCTTGCTACAATTCCAATGTAACGCCCGATATATAGCACATTGCGCTGTCTTGGTGGAACCATATGTCGTCCAGATCTCTATCATCCAATTGAGGGCACAAAGTCAGTTTTCATGGCCTGATACCGTTCGCCGTTAACAGTCACCGCCTGCCGCCTGGCCATTCCCGTTTCTGAAGACGTGAAGATGCCATGCCGCCTGATCAAAATCGACACCAATCAGTCAAGTTTCTCCGGATGCAATGGAGACTCTGGATACTGCTGTGGATTATTCTCACCCGGCAATTTTGCTTGTTCACGAAGCCGTTTAACCTAATATGTGCTTCATCACTGAAGAAGATTTGCTCGCCAACATTTTGATCCGTTTACAACTGCTCTATAGCCGAATTTGTATAATAAATTTTAACAATTTCGACGAGTTGTTGAATGGTGTAGCGCTCCATTGTAAAATGGTGACTATGACAGAACACAAACGTCAAAGAATGACAGCGTTCCAACTTGAAACCTCAAAGCAATAGGTCCGTTCGTGTACCCTCCCAAAACAACGAAAACCCGCTCGCGTACGCAAACATTTCGTAGTTTTTCGAAGAAGAAAGTGCTCACGAGAGAGTAAGAAATTTAACCATGCTACGAATTTTAGTCCAAGAATTACTTTTTCGTGATTTTTCTGTCTTTGAGAGAATTTTACCCCCACTCTTCGAGATTTGACAGAAAACCCATATTTAGTGCAAAAAGTACGCGAACGGACCTTAAAAGTTGTCAAACTTCGGACATATGTAACTATTGAAAAACCCTTTGTACATATTTATGTATATATGTGGGATCAAAAATAATACGCTGATTCCAAACGTTATAAAAAGTACATATTTCGGTTTTATTTCACGGTCAATAATTCGAAAAGCTATTCCCACTGCAGCTGATCGCAAAACGCAAAACACCGTGCAACAGCGCATTCGATTTCATTTTAATACACTTGCGTGACAACACTGCAAATGACCATCGCAACTTTGACGTAATCGTCGTGCAATTGACGTTTACGAGTTCACCCGAGAGCTTCATTTCGGTGACACTCTCTTTTAAAGCTTGCAACTCGGCTCAGCGGTTCGTCCCGTTTCAGGTGATGTGTAATGCCTCTCGTTAGGTACTAAAAAAGATTTTTCTAATTCTTTTCTAACAGGCAGGGCACAAGTGCCATAGGTCTGCTGGGTGGCCGTGGCGAAGTGGTAGTCGTCGTCGCTTGTCACGCTGAAGGCTCACGGTTGAAATCCAGATGTGTTGCCGAAACATTTATTTCTCACGAAATAAAAATAAGTTGATCAGTTTCAGAAGTTAATGTCAAAACCTGCTGCGAAGGCATAACACTGGTAGTAGGATGGTATGGCTGAAGAAATTGGTCACAAAAACAATAATAGGAAACATCTGGAAAAGCTTCTGTGAATCATAAGCAAAGGCAAAACTTATAATACACGAAAACTCTTCAGTTATCCTGGGCACAACCCATAGAGCTAGTTGAAACCTAACATCTGAGTTTCCTATCATTACGCCTATCTGTCTGTCTCTCGTACTAGTTCTTCATGTGCTCGCGCTGTATGTAAACATTATAAGGGTATTCATTTCCCCTTTAGCGCACGTAGATTATAAAAAAAAAGGTCTGCCAGATTGGTTTTGAAGCTGCCGTTCATGTTATGCCATAAGATTCTGCCATAGAGAGAAACACGTTTGGTTGTGGTCAAAGTGAATCTGAATTTTATTCAAAAATTATTCAGCTTATATACTAAATCCTTGTGAATATTTCCAATGCATATCGATAATGCGTGGGTCTTATGCTATAAAATCTCGGGGTACAAAGTGTGTTCTGTTACTTGAGACTTGGTAATCGGTTTTTTATAGTTCAAGTGCAACTATAATATTAGTCCTTTTCGTTAGTGACACATACGCAATAACAGACATAGTATTGTCGGTGACATACGGGCAGCGGATCGTGTTCTATTTTTATTTAACATTCTTTCTGCCTGCCTGCTTATGGTATCAGCATTCTATGAGTTGTAGTATACGTAATCTTGTATGCAGTTGTATGCAAAACATTGTTTTGGTGAACAATGCTCTTTAAGTCCTCTGTATGTAACTGCTTCACAGACACCTCTGGAGTCCCACGAGGTAGCCAGCCACCTTGGCTTTATCTATCTTCGCCGATGATATGAGAATATGTATATAGGTTCATCAGATCAATCGCTGACTATCGCCCACTCCAAGATGACCTGGACATGTTTTCAACTTGGTGCAAACTCAACTTTTTGGAGCTCAATATCAGCAAATGCCTGGCTATAACCTACTCCCGTAAACGCCGCCCACACCCTTCTAGGACTTACTATATATGTGATAAACGCGTCCCCACTGTCACTTCTTTGCGTGATCTGGGTGTTGTCCGCGACAGCCGACAGGGAACTTAATTTTCTCTACCATATAGATAAAATAATGAACTCAAAGCTTGGCTTTGTTAAACGCTGGTCCAAAGAATTTTCTAATCCTTATTTATTTAAGCTTCGTAAGACCGATCCTTGAATATGCTTGTCAAGTTTAGTTACGATATCCACTCTCTACGAATTGAAGCGGTACAACGCAGATTTATCCGTTTCGCACTAAGCGGTCTTCTCTTGCCCGACAGATATACAGCCCTATTATGGTTAGCGAATCGAACGCTGAATATGAAGCGAGCTTCCCGTACCACGATACGGGTGATTCGCAAAAGAGTTCGCTTCATATCGAACGTTCGATTCACAAACCATAATAGGGCTGATAATTTGGCACCCTATGCATGTCCTCTAAAATTAATTAATAGGTCTGTTCGCGTACCCTCCCAAAACAACGAAAATTCATGAAAAATAACGAAAAACAACGAAAATCCGTTCGCGTACGCAAAAATTTCGTAGTTTTTCGTAGAAGAGAGAGTAAGAAATTTCCCCATGCTACGAATTTTAGTCCAAGGAATTTCTTTGGGGTGTATTATGAAATCTGTCAAATCTGTCAAATACTTTCTTCATTTTTTGGTGCAATGCGTTTGATTACTTTTTCGTGATTTTTCTGTCTTTGAGAGAATTTTACCCCCACTCTTCGAGATTTGACAGAAAACCCATATTTAGTGCAAAAAGTACGCGAACGGACCTAATGTACAGTCTCTCGAAATAAGCCGCCAAATTGTCGATACATATACACCCCTATCATTAAATCCGACGGATCTGAGATTCCCTTCACTCATTCGGTTCACATTCACCTATCGTCGTGATCATTAGGTCCGTTCGCGTACCCTTCCAAAACAACGAAAATCCACGAAAAATAACGAAAAACAACGAAAACCCATTGGCGTACGCAAAAATTTCGTAGTTTTTCGTAGAATGAGTGCTCATTTGCATTGCATTCTGTCTTAGTTTTGGCCGAAAATAAAATCGATCTAAAGGTGGATGTTATGCCGCACTGTTTTTGATTCCATTTGTTTGTTTCTGCACTTTCAACGTTCAAAGTGCTTGGCAGTAAAAAAAAAAATGCTAGCCAACCCCACAGCAAAAGCACCAGATCCGCAACGATTTTCTCGCGGATCTGAAACGTCAAACTTTGTATGGAGAGATTCGATCCGTTCGTTTTCAATGATCAAGTGAAAAGTTGTTCACATTACCGACAAGTGGACGATTCCTTTCGAACGGATTCAATGATACCGATTTTCGAAATTTCGTGAATCATTCCCCCGGTGGATTTAATGATAGGGGTGATACTTTTTGATCAGCAGTTATTAGCTGGAACCTGGAAGTATCGACTGCCCCGCACTGCTCCACAAGATCACTTTAGCACTAACCCACATAACCTTAGATCTATTCCCCTCTTTCGATTGAATTATCACCGTACCAATTATGGTTGTAATGAACCGATTTCGCGAATGCTTCGCGTCACCAATTCCTCCCAAAACGCATTTGATTTCCATTTAAGCAGATCCACTCTCAGAAGTACCCTACACTACCACACCATCTCCTCTACGCCCCATTCATAGTATATCTGTGGCAACAAGGAAAAACAGCATAAGGCGATTTTTACAACTTTTCAGGAGAGCAGTTGAAAGATTTGACGTTATCTTACAGAAATCTATGCATCGTATAAGAAAGTTGTTGATACAGAAATAAAGATGAGAAAAAAAATATCTTTATACAATAACTTATGGTTGCGTCAGGTCGAGTTCATAAATGTAAACTGTTTACAGTAAGTTTACCGCAGGTTTACTTGTATACTTTTATGAACGCAAATAATTCTGTATTGTTGCAGTATTCAAACATCTGTATAAATTGCGTTCATAAATGTATATACTCTTTTAAAAATGTGTGTAAAAACTTCTGAGTTTGCTTTGTGTTTCAAAATGGGGCGAAAAAAAATGTCAAGGGCAATTTTAAATTTACTGAATGGTCCAAATTAAAATGATCAGTACTCTCAGTGCTAGAAAGGAAAACAATGATCAACGCAGAAGACGAAGATTACTGTTTTTAAAAAAATTTAACACAATCTCAAGGAATATTCCAAAATCATTATTTGTGATTATTGCACCAGAAAAGAATTCGGACTCCATTGCTAAGTGCACCGAGACAAGAAGTTTTCCCAGCCAATTTTTTTGTTTGTTATCTTCCCCGAAACAAATGAAGCATTATTAACTTATTGTTATTGCGCTTGACGCAATCCTTTAGTTAAGAAAAATACTTTCAGACTTTGTAGTATATTTAATTTATTGACCTTTTCTCTTTAAAATGAATGTAAAATGTTAGTTATAGATCGTATAATATACTACAAAATTCTTTTATCTTTTCTTTAAAAAAATAACTTTTAGCAAATTTTCAGTCGACCGTTGTTCGTCCCGTTTTAAATATGAATCCTCAATTATGAAGTCATCGTTTGACGTTTCTGGTTTCGGCGGCATTGCCAACACTCCCCCCTGGTATATCGGATGCTCCGTCTGATCTACCATTACGCCGAACATCGAGAATCGCAATTTTTACAGCTGGTCTTTCGTATATCCCGGTATTTGTTTGGATGATCGCCTTACGAACTTGGCCGTCGTTTCCTTTGGTTACATCAACGACTCTTCCCTTTGGCCATAGGTTGCGTGAACTTGTTTCATCAACAATGATGACGATGTCCCCTTTCTCGATTGGTTTTACTTGCTGATACCACTTGGTTCGTCTGGTTAAGTTGGGCAGGTACTCCCGTATCCACCTCTTCCAAAACTGGTTTGCAACTTGCTGAGACCTGAGCCAATTTTTTTTCAGTAGCACATTTTCCTCGCACATTATTCCGTCGGGTTTTTCGCCATTAGATGACCCCAGCAAGAAGTGGTTTGGTGTTAGCGCTTCATCGTTATCGTCATCGAGTGGTAAATACGTCAAGGGTCGGCTGTTAACAGTTCTTTCAGCTTCTAACAGCATGCTGTGAAGTAGTTCATCAGTGGGACTTCGAGTTGGCATAATCTGATGTAATGTCTTCTTTAAGACCATTCGTAGCCGTGATATTGAATACTTTTGCCTTAATTCATTTATCACCGTTTCGTTGTTTTGATGATGAAAGAGATGATGGTAGTAGCAAACTATTAAACGTGTGATGTAATGACTATTGGGTAGTAAAATTTGACGTTTTACAGAACTCGTCACGCCTATCGCTGCATCGATACGTCCTCGGACTCGCAAGACGCCATGATCGTCGAGGTACGGTGATAGTTTGTACAAAGGACTGGATCTCTCAAAATATCTTTTGCGTTCGATGGGGACTTCTTTGTTGTTATTTAGAATTGCTATTTCATCGCGGTAGTAATCTGCTTGAGCTACTCGATACAAATAATTCTCAGCTGCCAAATATTCGTCTTTATCGATGTATCCTGTTCTTTTTGTAACGCCCTTTTTAGTGGCCGACAAATTCCATATAAATCGATAAACGTTCACTTGAGTACGTACAAGTTTTCTCCAATTTGAAAATCTTTCAAATTTAATGACATCTGGTGTTACTGTCGATATGAGTAGGACATGTGCCCGCAACTCTTCTGTCGTTACTTCGGATTCGAAGATATTCTTGGGCCACGTCTCTTCTGATCCTTTAAGAAAAGTCGGTCCACTAAACCATCGGTTGTCTGACGTAAAGTCGGGTGTTCCAGTCCATTTAGTAGCATCATCTGCTACATTTAACTTTGTTGGCACATACCTCCACTGGTGCATATTTGTCATTTCGAGGATGTCACTTACCCTAAAGGCGACGAATTGCTTATATTTTCGATGGTCTGATTGTATCCAACTGAGGACCGTTTTCGAATCCGACCAAAAAATTTGTTTTGCAATTTTCACGGAATGACCCTCGACAACACTTTTTGCTAAGCGGGCTCCAAGTCTTGCTGCTTCTAGTTCCAGACGTGGAATTGACACCATCTTTATAGGAGCGACGCGTGTTTTTGAGGCAACTATGCTGCATTCTACTTTGCTGCCATTGGTGACTCTGAGGTATGCAACCGCTGCAAACGCATTTTCGCTTGCATCTACAAACATATGCAGTTGCAATTCATCGTCTTCATCAAACCAGTTGTTCCATCTTTTATAATGTTCATCTTTGATCGGATCATCCCAATCTAACTGAGCCCTCCATATATCTCGCATCAGGATTTTTATGTATATGATAAAGTGAGCGATTAGACCTAGTGGATCGAAAACGGTCATCATCACACGTAGTACTTGTCTTTTCGTAGGGCAAATGTTTGCATTTAAAAGTCTTTGCAGTGATGGTTTTGATGATAGTGTAAAGGTAAATTTGTCCGATGATGTGCACCACCACATGCCCAGTACTCGTTCAGCTGTCTCCACTTCAGAACCGATGTTAAGGTCTATCGCCTCCTGCTGCTTGCCGCCAAGTGTCTCGATAACTTTTGGAGAGTTGGAAATCCAATTACGAATTTCAAATCCGGCTTTTGAATGGATATATTTGACCTCGTTCACCAATTTAACTGCCTCTTCTTCCGTACTGACGCTGTCTAACAAATCATCTACATAATGATTGTATATGATGGATTTGACTGCTCGAGGAAATTGTTTGTCAAACTCTTGCGCATTTTTCTTCATCACATATTGGGCGCAACTAGGTGAGCATGTGGCACCAAAGGTTAAAACTTGCATTATGTAGACGTCTGGCTCTAAGCTCGTAGCATTGTGATACCACAGGAAGCGTTGTGCATGTTGATCCTCTTTTCGCACTTGGACCTGGTGAAACATCTCACGAATATCACCACATACTGCAACTTGTCTCTCACGAAACCGAAACAAAACTGATGGTAGCGAAGTCAGCTGATCAGGACCTTTTGACAGCAAAGAATTTAATGAAATACCGTTGACTTGCGCTGCTGCGTCCCAAACAATACGTACTTTCCCGGGTTTATTAATGTTAGTGACCGGAAATATTGGCAGATACCATACACGTTCATAATCTTTCTTTAAGTCCTCATCAGACAGCTTACGTATATAGTTCCGCGCAAGATAATTCTCCATTTGTCTTTTCAAATGTTCCGCCAGGACAGGATCTTTGAGTAGTTTCTTACGAAGGCATTCAAATCGTCGAAGAGCCATTGGCCAGCTGTTGGGCATTTTAAACTCGTCGTACTTCCAGAGAAGGGCAGTTTCGAATCTATCAGCTTTTCTGATTGTATGTGCCTCTAACATTTGACAAGCACGCTCCTCCTCGGCCGATTTCACAATTTTACCTGGCGGCACTCCAACGCTATCGAGTAAAAAGTACTCCGTCATCATTTTATCAAGCGACTCATCTTTTCTTTCGCATTCGCACATATGAAAGTTGCGGAACTCATGTACTGCTAAATCGTTTCTTCCAAAAACTACCCATCCTAATCGTGTTTTCGTCGCGGCCGGCTCATTCTCATGACCTTCTCTTGCTTTAAGTGGGAAGCCAAGCTTCCAGTTGTCTAGGCCAATCAAAATACGTGGAACCGCACGCTTGTAGGAATCCAGCGGAATATTTCGCAGATGTGAATGTTTAGAAATTAAATCACTTACTTGGACAGACTGCTCTGGTAAATTTAGATTTTTTACTGTTCTTATGTTTCGCAGTGGATACTTAACATGACTGCTTGTAGCGGAGATTTCAGCTGATAAAACTTGTGAGCCATCTTCAACGCGTTGTGTTTGACCCGTCCACTTCAGGCAAATCGGAACTATTGGTCCTTTGAGGTCTAATTCTGCTGCTAGGGAACTATCCATGAGTGTCAACGAAGAGCCCTCATCCAGAAATGCGAAGGTATTTATGTTCTTGTGGCCGTTATGCATTACAACCGGAACAATTCGAAAGAAAACAGATCGTTGGGCTGACCTATGTGTATTGCAGTTGTGTTCGTCTGTCGACGTTCCAATGGATACTGTTGATGGTGGATTAACTATATCATTTTTTATTTTGTGTAACATTGAGTGGTGCCTGAAGGTGCAGCCGTCAACACCACATTGTTGGTTAGATCTGCATCGTGAATTAATATGTGACACCAAGCAAGTACGACACAGATGAAGTCGTTTTACAGTATCCCATTTATCACTAAGGCTCATATTGACAAATTTGTTGCAGTTTTCTGTACGGGAACATTCTTCGTTGCAAACTTTGCACTTGCGAGAACTTGCTCTTATGGTGTTATTTGTGTTTGCTTCTCGACTCTCTGCATGTACGTTGATATGTGCTCTATCTTTCGCTAGACGTTTTTCTGGTCGAACATCCACAAAGTATGATGGCGTAAATGTAACGTCGCTTACTGTTTCAGCTAATTCAAACAACCATGTACTAAAGCTGGATAAATTGACCACGCAAAGGGAACGTTTATGAAGAGCCCAATTCAATTTTATCTGTGCTGGTAACTTTTCAACTATTTCCTGCAGAAGTACTGGATTAGCTAGATGGCCCTCGAGACCTGACGCTTCCATAGTAGCGCACATATTTTGCACAGCCAAAGCAAACGAAATTATTGTTTCCAGCTTATCTGCTCGTGGCGCAGGCTCATTGCGTACTTTTACCATGAGGGAGTGAATGATGATTTCTGGACGACCATACATCATACGTAGCGTTGACAGAATTCCTGGAACATTAATGGGTAAAAGTAATCTACTTCTTACCAATTCCATTGCTTTTCCCTTTAGACACCTTTGAAGCCGCATGAGATTTTCTTCGTTACTAAACGCACACATTTGAGTTGTGCCTTCGAATGTGCTGATAAATAATGGCCAGTCCTCTGGATTGCCGGTGAATATAGGCAACTCTTTGGCAAACGAGTGTCGCGCAGCAATTTGTTGACTATTAAGCGGAGTAAATTCTGCTCTATATGACTCTATCATTGGACTTCTGCCTGCTTGAATTTTGGTATGCACTTGATGATTATAAGTGACATTTGTTTGCTGTACAGGTATTTTTGTTGATGTTGTAGCTTGAGGTGGAACAGTGAGCTCTTCCGGGTGTATCTCGCCCTGTCGGAGTTCTCCTGGATGACCTACTTTTAGTACGTTATTCACTTTCATGTCGTTGGTACTCCGCTGTGTTGCATTTTTTGTTTCTGCCGATGTGTTGGCTATTTTCAACAATTGCTGTTCAGCGCCGGTTTCATGTTCCGACTTGTACAATGACTGACAGTTACTTTCAAAAGATGTATTACATACCTCGTCATCACTCGTGCTTTCTTCCATAAGAAGTTCCATTTTCTTTCTAATATACTCTGCGTCTCTTTTTTCTTGTAAGGTTCTTTCTTCTTCAAGCAATTGTAATTTAATTGATTTGCGTTTAGAAAGCGTCCTACTCTTGGTCGATGAAATTGATTTGTTGGACTTCTCATCGTTGTTTTTCGTGCATTTTTTACAGGACCAGTCGTGGTTAGCGATGTCGGAAGTGGTTCCAGTGCAGATGAAATGAAACCATTCTTTGCACTCATCGCACTGCACCATGTCGTCATTGTCTGGTTCCTGACATAGTTCGCAGCTCCTATTTTCTGCATTAGATGTAGGATCTCCTTTTGCCGCCATCGTGGCGCCGGTTGAACAAACAAATTAAATCGCAAAATAAAAGAATTTTGTAGAAATGTTATTGCGCTTGACGCAATCCTTTAGTTAAGAAAAATACTTTCAGACTTTGTAGTATATTTAATTTATTGACCTTTTCTCTTTAAAATGAATGTAAAATGTTAGTTATAGATCGTATAATATACTACAAAATTCTTTTATCTTTTCTTTAAAAAAATAACTTTTAGCAAATTTTCAGTCGACCGTTGTTCGTCCCGTTTTAAATATGAATCCTCAATTATGAAGTCATCGTTTGACGTTTCTGGTTTCGGCGGCATTGCCAACACTTATAATAAGCAATTTTCACGAATTTGTTTAGTAAAATAACTTAAATCTTTCGAAAATTCCCATCACTTCTAAACTTTGACATTAGTAAACTTTCTGTAACCAAATAAAAACAGATACAGCTTATACAGTAGTACGACTGTAAATTAACATTATTGAACGTAAGTGTTACCAAGCGTATACATTAGTTATAAATACAGTTTTTATACAATAATGAACGCAATGGCTGCAGTGTTATCGTATTTTTACATTTATGAACTCGACCTTAGTTTCGTAAGCTGTTCGAGCATAAGAACATATGTCAAAAGCTTCCGGAAAATCTTTACTTATGCTGTTTTTAGATAAGAACATTTGCGGGAACATTACTCATGTTGATTTTTGGTGGTCTATAACTCAGCAACCGCTAGAGATAAAAATAAGAAAAAAATACGGCAAATAGAATCGAATATTGCACATCCGTTGGTGTAAAAAATTAAATTTCGACATAAGTTGACTTATGTAATATCCGGCACTTGTTGGAAGAAGAATGGAGATTTCGAGACATCACTATTGGTGACAACTCAGAAGATGAAACATATTTAATTTAAACAGATTCTAGCGTTAACACGAGGAATCTCAGCAATGTTGCGCAAAATATGCAAAGCAGGACGTTCGAAAACGCATAAGCAAAATTTACTGCAATTCTGCAGAGTTCTAAAGTGTAATAGTTTGCGCAATAACAAGAGCATCTATGCAACTATCAAATAAATGTTGCTCACTTCACACTACATTTGCTTTTGTATGAGGCAAACATATTATGCTTTTGACGTTGCAACTGCTTTGCAACATTTGCTTTGCAGATATTTTGCTTTGAAAGTCTTGCGTTTACGAGCTCGCCCGAACTGTGGATAAATCCAGTGCATATATGTATGTATGTATGTACAATGTATGTACATACTTTGTATGTTTGTTTTTGCAATAGCGAAATGGGCAGACAGATTTTTATTGGGTTTGTTTTTTCCGTTGGGAACTCGTACCTTTTCTCAAAAGAAAACAATCTGAAGTTCCAACAGCTAAACTATTAACCTCTCTTTACAGCACTAATTTAATTGTTTCAAAACAATTAAAAAAAAAAACACTTCATATTACTTTTTTTATATATATATATATTCAATCAAATATTTTTATTTGCCTATAACTTATAATAGATATTCATAAATTTCCATAATTTATTTTTAATTTTTTTTTATTCCATTTCATACATTGTATTCATTACAGTACACATTACATTGATTTTTTATTTTATATTTTATTATGTTTTACTTGTTTATTTATTAATGATAAGTGCACTTGCCAATTGTTATTTAATTTAACGTATTAATTTCATACATTTTTTGTTATTATTTTAGTAAAAATTATTATTCTTTTTCAATATATTTGTTCGTTTTTAAAACATTGTGTCTTGTCATTAATGGTAATCTATTTTTATATATATATATATATATATATATGTATGTATATATAGTCAAGGCATATATAATATAATGTAGGTATGTATAATCATATGAATTATTTCATTTATTTGTTAAGCTTAGCTTTTTCACCATTTTGTAAACTAGTACTTGTTTACGTTTACACTAAAGTTATATTTAATGTTATGCTCTTAATGGACAATTTGAACAATTGGTTTTGAAAAAAAGGGGGAAACAAAAATATGTACGTATGGTTTTTGAGACAATAATTGTATAAGTGCTTAGAAACAAGAAAACAATGTGTTGAAGTGTGTGGTCGAAGAGAAAACTAAATTAATTTAAATGTAAATATGTAAGAGAAAAAACTATTTTACACAGCCTTATAAAAACATTTGTGGATGATTGAGAAACCAAATTATGAACGTATGCATTTGAATAATATACATATACAATTGTTAGTATTTTAAATGTCAAAAACAGAAGAAAAAAAGAAACACATAAATTAATCACTTATTATTTTCTGTGTAAAATTATTCATGACATGGGTGTGGTTTAGCTCCACAAATGGAATGATTAATTAATAAAATATATATCTTTTCTCTGATAAACTAATAAAATTAATCGTTATTAATAGTGCAAGTTAAAACAAAAAAAAGTAAATATTTTGTTGAAAATATGTAACTTCAAAAATATGGGTGAGTTCATAATTGTAAAAAAAAAAACCGCAGCAATGCAGATATTGCGTTCACAAATGTAGAAAAACTGCATTGCAAACGTTCCGGCATCACTTGTGTTCATTAATGTCAAATTACCGCTTTGTTGTGCAAATTTGCAGCTTATTTTATTTTGCTGCACGGCTGCTGCAGAAGTTGCGTTCATTATACAGATTTTGCTGCTGTAAATTTACAACAATTTTTTTACAATTATGAACTCACCCTATAGCACGGTGATATTAGGTATGTAAACTTGATTAACGTAATATGTATTGTTTTGTTAGTATGTAGAGGTTATGCTATCTGCTGGTTTCTTTTTGAACTACGTGTAATTTCGGCACTGACAGCTCTTTCAGGCTTAGTATCTGTATATCCGCGGTCGATTCGATTTACGCTTGAACAACGTTTGGGAATTATTGAAAACATATTTTTTTGTCCATGAACTTAGACGATCTTAGACGAAGGCCATATGAATGAATGAATGAATTTTATTGAGAATTTTTTGTTCATGGTTACAATTGCTTATTCATCTAAAAGTATACAATTTGTTCAGTTTGAATAATGCTGTTAAGTGAGAGGCCCTTAGGTATGGCCTTTTCCTTCTGTTACATGAATTTGTTATAATGCTTCATGGCAACGATTACATGAAGTGTATCTACTCTTTGCTTACGGAGCTGAGGGGCTCCGTGCCATACTTGTCGTCCAATAATATTTGTGGAATCAGCCGTTGCTGTCAATCCAGAAATTATTTCGGCACTTAAACACAACATTGATCAACCCTTTCGTTATACCAAGCACCGAAACATCGAAAATATACTCTAAATTGGGTTGATAGGACTTATGGCAAAACGATCGAATAAAAATATTCGGTGATAAGGAACGACGATTGACAAAGTTTGCTAACCGAAGTACCGCAATAGGAGTGATTCGCAAGGAAGTATGATGCGCTTACCATAATTAGGCTCATATTTAAATATTCGGCGTCAGTAGTCCAAGCGTAGCTCTCGCAACTATATGTGTGTGCCGTTTTATATATTTTGCATAAACGGAAGGGATCTTCAATTGTTCGTTATCTCCCAACGGCGAGTTAAGAAACTCTTCTGGAATGCTTGCCATTTGCAGTGAAAAAAAAAACTTTGTGGTGCTTGATGGGACTGAACCACTGAACCTATTTTTTTATATCACATTTTATAAGAAACCAACAGAAAGGCCACCCCTTACTTATTTGTTAAAATAATGTTTTTCTATATATTCTCTATATATGTATGTATGTATGCATATTATGTGTTGTTATTTCTGATAGTAAAATAATGAATCTTAAAATGTACAAAATGTATATGCAAATGATTTTATTTTTCACACATTGTAACCGATGATAGAATTGGTAAAGCGACATACATACTTGAAAAAATCTTAAAATTGAAACTTGTTTTGGAGTTTGTAGTGTACTTGAAACAATGAAATTGCAGACATCAATAATTGTCAATTCACGCCCGTTTCTATGCCTAACAACTAACTTTTAAAACAAACTCTCGTGCAATCACTGGGGGCTTTCTGCCAAAGTCCTTAAGCTAGTGGGAGATCATTGAATAAAACATGATTTTTAAGTCAAGCCAGCTATAATATCAGCTACGTTAATAGATTTTAGTGCAATTGATGTAGTCGGGTGATAGGTTACATAAGAGTTTTAGGAATGCAACGCCACTAAACCTGCAACCAGTTGTAGATATAATATCGGGCATACGCTAAGGAACAAATTATACATATCTTTGAGTTTAGGACCTAAGGTTACAATTTTGACAAGGATAGAATATTATGAAAACACAAAGCCATCGCATAACTTAAAAGAACTTAAAACTTATCCTCTCTATTTGGACTAGGGCACTTATGTAATAATGTTCGGCCCACCCCAATAGACTTACATACATATACTAATTGATATTTAACCCAACCTATTACACTTCCTTTTCACTTTAACAAAATATAAATAAACGTAAATACCTCTTTAACATGTAATAAATCCAAAAAAAAAAAAAAAAAACCGTCACACATTTAGCACATAAACACATTTAACCACAAATAGTAGATTAATTAATTAATGAAAAATTACACCTATAACTTAGATTATTTTTCAACACATACATATGTAATTCACAATTTAAACAATAATATATTAAGTTTTTTTTTTTTCTTTTGTGAAGACAAAAAATTCCTTTGTTTTCTGTTTTGTTTTTCGTGATTTTAGGAACGTTTACTAGACATACGTTTATTGTTTATTATTTCTGAATTATTTAACTAAATAAAAAGATTTGAATTTATTTAAAAAAAAAAAACAACAGGTAACAAAATTAGTTGTAGTTTCTTTGTCCTCTTTTGTTTTTTAATTTCCTCCATATCAGTGCCGTGTTGCTAGTGAACTTTTAAATTTGTTTTTCTTATTTTTGTTTTTCTATAAAAGTAAAAAGTTTGCATGCAAATTTACCAATTCTCAGTAATAATTCAGTAGATTTCTATTGTATATTGGCACATTTTATGTTATTTTGTTTTTTATTTAATTATCAATATCGGTTTATTCAATGTTAGTCTACACGTAATTTTTTTTTTTTTATATATTTATGTATTTTTAATAAAACTATACATTACTTATTTATTATTTTTTTTTTTTTTTTTCAGCTTACTATAGCTGATATGAATCTATAAATTAGCTTAATTAATGTATTCCTGCATTATACTTATAAATTAATTTATACTTTTCAAGTAAACTTTGATTTGTTATTGAAATTTCATTTTAATAATAAATGTAAAAATAAAAACGAGTAAGCGCAATAGCCGGAATATTTTCTTTAAACAAAAAATTAAATAAATGTAATCAAAGAAAATTTAAAAAAAAAAAACGAGGTGCATTTTTGGAATCGCTGCGATCATGCGACTTTCAGCTGTCGTTTGAAAATTCAGGAAAAAGAACCAACGTTAATGGTAACGAATGAGTTGTAAATATCACTCGGCAACTCGGTCTCAATAACTGAAAATTGATCAGATTTACATAGGGTGAGTTAATAATCGTAAAGATATTGCGGAGATATTGCGTTCACAAATGTAGAAAAACTGCTATACCGTTGCGGCAGCACTTGTGTTCATAAATGCCAAACTACCGCTTTTGTTGTGCAAATTTGTAGCTTATTTTATTTTGCTGCACGGGTGCGACGTGACTGCTGCTGAAGTTGCGTTCATAAATTTATACAGGTTTTGCTGCGATTAATTTGCAGCAATTATTTTACAATTATGAACTCACCCAAATTAAAATCAGAACGGAATAATAGGCGTAAGACCAGGGTGTTCACAGCGTATGTTTTAGGGAAACTACAAAGAAAAAGCAGGAACTAGTCAATGTACCTTTTCCAAGAACTATGCAATATCTACACTACCTACAGAGTAAGTAGCATGGATATAAGTAGAACAAAAAATATATCTTCTTTTAATTCGTCAGTGATTGTAGATTCGGGGATGAAAACATTTTTGAAAACAACCTTGAAAATGAAAAATTTCAACAATCAATTAAATTCGGAAATATTTTCCGACTAATTACGCATGGTCGATTTTTTTTTGTTTCCTTACGATAATCATACATATGTATGGATTTTATTAGTATAATATGTAATTGTTTATTTCTCTTTTTGCATTCACTATAATTATTATTATTATTTTGTTTTCTTTTTTTTTTTGTGTTTAAAAATCACTTATTTGTTATTCTATTAGTTTTATTTAATTTTTTTTACATACTATAAAATGTTTATGATATACTATATATATAAATTTTTGTATAGATTTAACTTTGAAAACAAAAAAAAGTAACACACTTAGTAGAAATCCCAATTATTGATAAACCAAAAATAAAAACTGAATATATATTTCTCAATGCTATAATATGTTTGCGTATTTTTAATATAACAAAACGTAATTAAAAGTACGTCTCTCTTTATATACATACATATGTATATATGTATACTTGTATTTGTTTTATAAATCATTTTCTAAACTAAATAATGAATTTAGTCTATAAGCATACAAATTGGTTCTTCATTTAAAATAATTTTTAAGAATTAATAAAAGATGTATTAAAATGATTGAAAATTACAATATAACATTAAATTCTATATAATAATTATTAAATTTAACTTAACAAATAATAAAAACCAACAACTGGGATAAATATTTTTTTATCATATTTGAAAATATAAAACTTATTCGTATTTTAAAAAGTCCAAAATAATAACGCAATCCAGTTGCGATTTCCAATATCGCAATATGTATTTCATTTTTTCTATATTTTAATTTTAATTTTGATTATTAAATTTATTTTTTAAGCCATTTCTGTTTTATTCAACATTCTCGCAGCCGTGTTCGTACAACATAAACGATTTTAGGATTGTGTTGTCAGTCTAGTATGTTGTTTTACCACTCTCATTCAAAAAAAAAAGGTTTTACTGCGATGAAAGTAATTCATTAAAAAAAAAGTAAGAAATTTAGAGGTTAAAAAAAGACAATTTAAATATTTATCCTGTTGGGGTCATATTCATTTGTTTTTTGAATTATTCATATAAAATTTAAATGGATTTTTGAGTAAAAAGCTTAAGCTATTATTAGATACAATTGTTGTCAATTATTTACAGCAGACGTTTTTTTAACTATGCAGATACATATTTATCATATAGATATAACATTTTTGTTTAAATTTTTATCATAATTTCCCGGTATCTTTTCACTTGTATTTTTTTCATTTCGCATAACGTATGTACACTTTATATTTTTATTTTTTTAATTGTAAACTGATTTTATTTACTGATTTGGTTTTCTAAACAACAAAGAGTTCGCGATAAATTTGTTTATTAAAGAAAAGATATACCTATAAACTAAGAGTGCTAAAAATCTATAATTATCAACAAAAGAAAAGAAAGAATTTATACGCTTATGTTAGTCGGTGTTAAAGGCTTAACTAGTGCTAAAAGCATATCTAAATTTTTAAACGAATATACATACAGGTTTATTTATATATAAAATATTTTTCGATTTTACCAGCCGAAAAAGTTAATTATTTTTTGTTTACGATATAAAAATAAACAAATATGTAATTAAAATGAAAATAACACCCCTATTTTTATCTAAAACGTATCTGCCCCTGGTACTACTATATGTATCGTTGTAAACTATATGCTCGGAACAAAAGAAATATAAAATGTTAAAATCTTCAGAAACAATTCTTGCAACCATCCTTTGTATATGAATATATCTAACCTAAATTAAACATAACCTTACTACTTATTCGCATTGGCATTGGTCTGAAGTGTTGTGGTGGCTTGTGGTAGATTAGGCATTGTATCACACCGTCTGTAGTAGAGCAGGTAAGGTACGCGAGGTACTCTGGGTCGCAGCACATTATGCTCACTTACTGGCTTCACAGTGCTATCGTCAAAGCGCAGCCAGCTGGAATATCCAGTGTGGTAAACATCAGTGATGTAGTGACCCTTTGAAGCCTCTTTTCCGTCGTGATAGACAACGGCAAAAAGACGGTATATACGTTGCTTTTGCGAATACTTCTTTGAGGCAAGGATTTCTGAAAGCAAACAAAAAAAAAACAATATTAATATGAATACTAATTGTGAGCGTAAATCATGCAAAATATTATTAAATTATTAAATTATCTCCTTTCTTTAACACAACACAATTTTATTTAATTTTCTTAAGTGTTAACTTTTCAACTAGGAATGAAGGTTTACAAATGATCTTCATTCAACTCTCTAGAAAAGTGAGGAGAGCTAACCATCGACCAGGGCGTGCTAGAACAGCACACCATTGATTTTGGATTAGTTTTCCTTATTTCTTTTCCACAAGTGTAACGCTTTTTATGCCAATGCAGAACATAAACCGCTGACTGCCTGTGGTGTTGGGTTTACTTGGACTTCGAACCTTAACAATATACCCTAAATTCCTATCTCACGAGTCAGTGTCTTACAGGAAAACTAAAAGTAAGTAAAGCAATTTTTGTTACTTTTTCGACAAGGGACACAACAAAATTAACGCTGAATTCCTGCTTTGAAAAAATCTCAGATCATTTGATCTTCGTGCTTTCTCTATCACAAGTTAAAAGCTTTTTATACCGATTGAGTCAATATAAAAGGAGTTTGCTTGTGAAAATGATAAGTCCTGTAAATATGGGAGCTGCAAATGTTACTTTTTCGACAAGGGACACAACAAAATTAACGCTGAATTCCTGCTTTGAAAAAATCGCAGATCATTCGATCTTCGTGCTTGGTCTATCACAAGTTAAAAGCCTTCTATACCAATTGAGTCAGTATAAAAGGAGTTTGCTTGTGAAAACGCTTAAGCTTACAAATATGAGGGCTGAAAATGTTACTTTTTCGACAAGGGACACAACAAAATTAACGCTGAATTCCTGCTTTGAAAAAATCGCAGATCATTTGATCTTCGTGCTTTCTCTATCACAAGTTAAAAGCTTTTTATACCGATTTAGTCAATATAAAAGGAGTTTGCTTGTGAAAATTATAAGTCCTGCAAATATGGGAGCTGCAAATGTTACTTTTTCGACAAGGGACACAACAAAATTAACGCTGAATTCCTGCTTTGAAAAAATTGCAGATCATTCGATCTTCGTGCTTGGTCTATCACAAGTTAAAAGCTTTTCATATCGATTGAGGCAGTATAAAATGAGTTTGCTTGTGAAAACGCTTAAGCTTACAAATATGAGAGCTGCAAATGTTACTTTTTCGACAAGGGACACAACAAAATTAACGCTGAATTCCTGCTTTGAAAAAATCGCAGATCATTCGATCTTCGTGCTTGGTCTATCACAAGTTAAAAGCCTTCTATACCAATTGAGTCAGTATAAAAGGAGTTTGCTTGTGAAAACGCTTAAGCTTACAAATATGAGGGCTGAAAATGTTACTTTTTCGACAAGGGACACAACAAAATTAACGCTGAATTCCTGCTTTGAAAAAATCGCAGATCATTTGATCTTCGTGCTTTCTCTATCACAAGTTAAAAGCTTTTTATACCGATTTAGTCAATATAAAAGGAGTTTGCTTGTGAAAATTATAAGTCCTGCAAATATGGGAGCTGCAAATGTTACTTTTTCGACAAGGGACACAACAAAATTAACGCTGAATTCCTGCTTTGAAAAAATTGCAGATCATTCGATCTTCGTGCTTGGTCTATCACAAGTTAAAAGCTTTTCATATCGATTGAGGCAGTATAAAATGAGTTTGCTTGTGAAAACGCTTAAGCTTACAAATATGAGAGCTGCAAATGTTACTTTTTCGACAAGGGACACAACAAAATTAACGCTGAATTCCTGCTTTGAAAAAATCGCAGATCATTCGATCTTCGTACTTGGTCTATCACAAGTTAAAAGCTTTTTATATTGATTGAGGCAGTATAAAAGGAGTTTGCTTGTGAAAACGCTTTAGCTTACAAATATGAGGGCTGCAAATGTTACTTTTTCGACAAGGGACACAACAAAATTAACGCTGAATTCCTGCTTTGAAAAAATCGCAGATCATTCGATCTTCGTGCTTTCTCTATCACAAGTTAAAAGCTTTTATACCAACTGAAGCAGTATAAAAGGAGTTTGCTTGTGAAAGTGCTTAAGCTTAGAAATATGAGGGCTGAAAATGTTACTTTTTCGACAAGGGACACAACAAAATTAACGCTGAATTCCTGCTTTGAAAAAATCGCAGATCATTCGATCTTCGTGCTTTGTGTATCACATTTTTAAATTTTATACCAATTGAAATAATATAAAATGAATTTGCTTGTGAAATATCTATTTTTTTAAAATGTTTACTTTTCAACTAGGAATGAAGGTTTGCAAATGATCTTCATTCAACTCTCTAGAAAAGCGAGGAAAATTAACCATTCACCAGGGCGTGCTAGAACAGCAAACCATTGATTTCCAATTACTTTTCCTAATTTATCTACCACAAGTGTAACGCTTTCTATGTCAATTTAGGACATACACCGCTGACTGCCTGTGGTGTCTACTTGACTTAGACTGAACAGATCCTAAGATATTCTAATAAATCCCAAAACATTTTTAACAGATCGAAGAACACAGACAGATTGACTCTTATAAGACTTATATTAAATAAAATAAGTAAGGGCCTATTTTTGGACATTTAATACAAGATAAAACAATCAAGGATAATACGTTTAAATTGTAAGTGACGTTACTTACTTGGATCAATTTTTAATTCCACTGGGAATTCGACAGTTCTTAAGATTTTTGTGCATCCATCAGACTTGTAATCAAACCATTTTAGGTGTAAAATCAAAACCACCGGTAATTTCTCCAGTGTCATTTGCTGCCAAGCAACGACTTCTTGTTTACTCTTGCTACCAGTTACACCTTCGAGCTGATCACGCCCAACAAGAATTTCCAACGCCTCCTTCACTGATGCAGCTTTCTGCAATGTTAAATTGGAAGATTAGAAAACCTAATTTGCCGGCAACAACACCAGACAATTTTAACCTCAATATTGAGTTGCAATGTAAAAAACGGTTGAATAACATCTGTTGAATGTTCGCCTTCACGTTGCAATCGAGAACGCAATTCGCCACGGAATATATCACTCAATGGCGTTCTACCGAAATCCGTCTGCCTAGTGACACTTCCCTTATTGCGATTGTTACGAATCATCTAGAAAAATTTTTTTAAAAATCGTTTAAAAGACAGATCTTGACTTTTTATTACCTGCCACACAGCGCCCTCCTCATTCTCTGACGTTTGTTCACCGCCATTCTGCTCAACAGTTGGTTTCGCTATCAACTTTATTACCTAGAGAAAAACAATTGATTTGTCATAACTCAAAACATACATATTTGTAGATATTTACATACCTCCAACATTTCATCATTTAATTTATTCAACACATATCCAAGGAATTCCTCGGCGTCCTCTTGCCTTCCTTCAACATGCTCCTCACGACTATCATTCCAAAGCTTGTAAATAGCAGTGGGTTCGAAAGCAGGATCAGAGTGTAAATCGCTACCCATATCATCTTTACCCTTCACCTGTTTTTGGGGACGATTCAACCGCAATCCCGACGGCAGTGACGAGAACTCAGCGGTGAATTGCAACCTTGAAGGAAAATATTTAAAAGATAAGTTATTGTAGCGAATATTCTTTGAATCATCCTGCGTTTAATGGTCAATTTGTAAAACTTAAAATGTTATTTTTTCGACAAGGTATACAACAAAATTAACGCTGCATTCCTGCTTTGAAAAAATCGCTGATCGACAGACCGTGCTTCGTCTATCACAAGTTTAAAGCTTTTTATACCAATTGAAGCAGTATAAAAGGAGTTTGCTTGCGAAAATCTTTATTGTGTATGTACATCTTAAAATGATTACTTTTCAACTAGAAATGGAAATTTTAGGTAATCCTCCACTCAACTCTTTAGAAAAGCAAAAAAAAATTAACCATCCACCAAGGCGGGCTAGAACAACAGACCATTGGATTATAGATGAGTTTGCCTAATTTATCTTTCACACGTGTAACGCTTTTTATACCAAATCAGAGCCTAAACCACTGACTTCCTGTGATGTTATCTTTAATAAAACACGACAGATTGTAATTAAACGCTCCTCTTCTCGCGGAAAGTAAAGAACTTCGCTGTTTGCCACATTTTAACATGTTTGCTTTTCAACTAGGAAATAAATGTAAGCATTTCACTCATTTCAACTCTCTAGAAAAGCTAAGAAAATAAATCATCCATCACGTTAGACTAAAACAGTCTACCATTGAGTTCAGACCTATTCCCAAGATTGTTTTATCACAAGTGTAACGCTTTTTATACCAATGCAAGTACAAACCGCTGACTAGCTTGTGAAAATGTTAATGGCGTAAAATAAAAGCACACTTAAATACTCATACATACATTGCATTAATAGTTGGCGTCTTGACTTCACTGCTGAAGGCTGCCAATTGCTTTGGAATCGATTTGATTAGGTTATAGAACGGTGCACATCCCATCAAGGCTTGCAGAATCGAATTAATGTAGCAATAGTTGGACGGATTTGTCAGTCCCCTTGGTCGTAGGCTTACTGCCGAAAAGTCCGTCTTGTACTTGGTAAGAAAATCAGCGAATTTAAATGACCACTCATCAATGTTGCTGTTTCGTGCCGCATTTGATACCACGGAATCAGCAGATGCCTTCTGTTTCAATGCTCCCACCTGAGCTACTGATGGCGGTGATAGGCCCTGAGCTGAAGCTGCTGAATATGACATGGCACCTGGTGTCACCACCGGTGGAGATGGAATTACAGATGTGATTCCCTCATAGGGGGCAACTTTAGCAATGGGTTTCTTCGCGGAGAATGGTGGCGGCAGCGCTGGAGCTGGGCTTACCGAAGCAGAAGCCAACGATGTTGTAAAGTTTGTTTGGTTTGCGCTTGCGAATAAACTTGCCCACGATTGGGTGGATGATGAGCTACCACTTGTCGATGCGTTTGATGAAATTGGAGGAGCCAAATTTAGTACTTCTGTCTTTTTCGCTTGTTGGGCTGTCGACGGTTTAATTGAATCCGTAGCCAATTGTTGTTGGAACTGCTGTGGAACTACGGTACTAGCGATTGAGGTAGTCGATACTGAGGTTTTATGCTCGACTGGTGGTGGTGGTCCACTATATTTTCTTTCCGAAGGAACATTTATTTGTGAAGCTGGAGCGGTGGTCACCATATTGTTACTATTGATATTTGAGGTTGCAACCGGCGATGATGGAGTCTTCATGACACCGTAATTCTTCACCTGTGGTTGTTGATTCGAATGTTGGTGATTGTTGCTCGAAATATACGATGAGGACGATTTCACCTGGTGATTGTAGGGTTTGTGGGTCGATGTAGGAGTCGCAGTTACCGCTACAGACGCGGTACTCTTTTTCGTATGGGAATTCGTCCATGACATCGTTTTGTTAACCATTGGCGTAGTGGGCTGTTGTACTGAAGACTCATTGTTGTGGACAACTATGTTATTAGTTGTAGGCACAGATGAACTTTGTTGTTGTTGGTGCTGATGTTGATGGTTGGCATTTCGATGATGTTGTTGATATTGTTGGTGTTGCTGTGGTTGTTGCTGTTGCTGATGCTGATGCTGTTGCTGCTGTTGTTGTTGCTGCTGCTGTTGCTGTAGTTGTTGTTGTTGTTGTTGCTGCTGCTGTTGTTGTTGTTGGTGTTGTTGCTGTTGCTGCTGCTGTTGTTGTTGCTGTTGCTGCTGTTGTTGTTGTTGATGTTGCTGTTGTTGCTGTTGTTGTTGTTGTTGCTGCTGTTGTTGTTGCTGATGATGTTGATGCTGTTGCTGTTGCTGGGTCTGTTTTTGGTTTTCGTCACCTTTCGAGCTATAATTCGCTGAGCTATGCATGTTGGTGTGATCTTTTGATTGATTTCGTGTGTTTGTGTGATGCTGTGAAGCGATATTTGGCACGTTTTGATTAAGATCTCGAATGTTGTCCTTTGTGATGGCATTTGGCATTGAATTCTGTACATACTGATGCATATGTTGTTGCTGTGGAGGGTGCTGATGGTGAGATTTGTGGTAGTTAATTGCTTGAGGTGATTGTTGCGGTTGTTGTTGTTGTTGTTGTTCAATGCATTGCTCCGAAATGCCAGCATCAAGAGCAACATCGTTCTTATTGTTGTTTGGCATATGATCTTCATGAAGTACATAATCTATAAGAAAGCAAAAAAAAATTAAATTAATATTTTTTAATTAATTAAAGTGTTCCAATTCAAAGCGATAACAATCAAATGATAAACAAATTAATTGAAGAGATGAAATGGTTGTGCTGCTTCTGGTTGATAGATCAAACAAACAGCAAACAAATTAAGTGGTGAAGAAAGTCTGAAAGGCTCTTGTCTTTTCTTTGACCAATTAAGATGGAACACTTTCGAGAGAAAAAAAAACCAATGATTCATTAAATAGGGCAGTCACATACAGTCGTGGCGATGGTCGTCGATTAAGCAATACTGCTCCATTAGGAGACATTTGAGTAATTTGACCACAGTTTCTATGGCAACAATTCAATCTAAAAAATTAAGCGTCATCTTCCTGTTGCTATCCATGTTTAAAAAATAAAATCATTTAATCAATTAAACGCGTCTTTTTTTGTCAATGCTAGTGTTTATGGTTCCTGATCAGTTGGTAAAGTCTGCCAACTAATGTCAATTAGTGGGTTAAAAATTAAGGTAGACCTACATACATACATACATACATAAATGTACGAAACACAAAGTATAATGTTATTGCACTCCTGCCACCCAGGAAGAAGTTAACTCAAACAATTAGAATCTGAATTTCTACCAACAAAACACAAACATTTTTTCCTCCAATTTTTCACTCGATTATAATTACGATATATGTATAAAGAAAATATAAGCACTTCTGCTAAGCACTGAGGTCATGTATCTTTGACAAAGAATAAAATATTATGTACATGTATCATTTGTACCATCATTTATTGTATTATCTAAGCTGTTTGCATTTCAAATAAAAAAAATATCAACTGTTCAACATTATCGGTTGCCTACCTCTTCTCCCACTCTCTTTCTCTCTAGAAAAACTTCAAATATTCAAATCATCCATCATGATCGGACTGGAACAGTCGTAGCAGACTTTAAATACAAATACCATTCATATGCTTTATCACATGTGTTACACCTTTTCGAACAAAAGAACTTTATACAGCCACTTGACTGTTTTTGAAAACAAAATTGCAATCTAAAAAAGATAGCACTTTTGCAACAACAAAGGCACGATCTTAGCACCCAGCAACACGACCCACTTGCAATTCATCTCTCTCGTTCCATATCTTATTTAAGTTTCTGCACCATATACTTAATTGCTTAATTGAGTGGCGGGACAACATGTTGGTTACTCAAAAATAAAATTAATCGTGTCATTTGAAAAAAATGAAATACAAAGTCCCCATTATATTAAGATCACAAGATAATCACAATCTACATATGCTTTTGAGATATCGTCTAAAGATTTCGTATACCATATATTTCGATTGATTGTGTTTTAAGGAAAATGGAACATGTCAACGGTAAGGAGTAATTCTGTGGGAATGAAATCAAAATTCTCATGTGTGTTCATTTGGTCGTTTTTGTTTCAATATGACCGGATGCATGTTTGCTAGGCTGTAAACTGTGTTTACGATAATATTCTATTGTAATCTTATCTCTCGTATAGTGTATAGTGCCCACTTGAACACTCACTTAATCCGTGCACGGAATTTGAGACCAATCGACTTGTGTCCGAGATAGATTAGGTGGCTAATCTTGCCGTTTAACAAATATCGTGTATTGTTAATGTCCCGTCGATTTAATAACAAATCAATCAGCATTTGAAGAAATAATATAAAAATGGGTCGTATTTGAAACGACGAAAGCAGCGGGCGCGGAGGTGGCTTACAATTTTGACCTACTTTTCTGTAATGCAGTTGTAAATATGTCTAAAATATTTGAGATATAAAAAGCAATTAAAGCCAATAATTTTTAGTAGAAAAACACGTACTTTATTGATATCGCATTGTTTGTTTTTTGTTTGTTGATTAAAATGACGGATTTTTCTGAAGAATTTAGGAGAAAAACAAAACACTTTTTTGAATTTGTATGAATATTTAATGCAGAATGCAGGCAGACTCAAATTGTAGGCATTTGGACCAAGTTTCATTTTATTATTTAATGTGAAAACTTGGGAAATCCTCAGAAGAAACATCTGGAAATATTTAAGTAAAAGTTGATATACAATTTCACTTCAACTGAATATACATAATTGAAGCATATAATGCAGCACAATTCTAACTAGTATCTATCCATCTCGCTGCTCCATCAAGGTCGGTAATGACCTCACCGAGATCTTCTATGTCAAAAAAATATTCAGACAAGGTGACGCACTGTCATGCAACTTCAACATCATACTTGAAAGAATTGTTCGAAACTCACAGCCCAATACACGAGGAACGATCTTTCAAAAGATCGTTCAACTACTTGCACAGGCCGACGACATTGACATCATTGGTAGAAGCTGTCACCGATGCGTTTGCGAGTTTTGAAATGGAAGCGTCTTAAATGGGTTTAGCGGTAAACGAGGGCAACACAAAGTATATGCTGTCAACAAAAAGTGACACTCAACATCGACGAATTAGACAGAACGTCACAATAATGAGTTATAAAAGTTATAAAGGACTTTGTCTACCTCGGCTCTGCTACAACATCAAAAAATGACATCTCGTCGGAAATCAAACGAAGGATTACTCTTGCCAATCGCTGTTTCTTTGGGCTAAGAAGACAAGTGAGTATTAGAGCCCTATCCCGATCGACTAAGGAGATTCTATATAATACCCCAATCACCCCCGTCTTGCTATATGGAGCTCATGCATGGACTTTATCGAAAGCGGATAAAGATAGATAAGATAAGAGAAAAATTAATCGTAAGATATTCGGTCCCGTTTGCGTTGACGGGTTTTGGAGGAGAAGATTCAGTCGCGAACTATACGAGCTGTGACATTGAACTGGGTAAAAATCTGCGCATTGGGCGTTTAAGATGGATAGGATATGTAGAGCGAATGAACATCAACGCTCTGGCCCGCAGAGTACTCGATTCCAATCCGGATGGTCAGCGCAGCAGAGGACGACCTTGCCCTGAGTAGCGCGTGCAAGTGTAAGCAAGCAAGTAAGTAAGTAAGTAAGTAAGTAAGTAAGTAAGTAAGTAAGTAAGTAAGTAAGTAAGTAAGTAAGTAAGTAAGCAAGTAAGTATCTAGCTATCTTCTATCTATATAATTAAATCGCTAGCGCACCTACTTGTGATTCCTTCTGAGAGTTTATTTCTGCACATTTTACAATGATTCCAACACGAATCGAAAGCTTATCAACTGAATATTGTGCATCAGTAGTAAAACTTTCGAAAAAGTACAAATAAGTAAAGTTATTACGAAAAAACTTTTTTTCAACGTAAATTAACAAATGAGGTGTCAAAAGAAAGAGAATATCCTGGACCAGTGACAATCTTTTTTTTATAAATATAGGGTTTTCCAATGAGAGGTGTTATTGTGAATGACCCGCTATTTCGGTAGCTGTCACTTTTGAAGCTTTTATTCTTTGACATTTGACAAGTAGAAACTACGCCATTACTAAAAATGGAACGATACACGCTTCAACAACGCATTGAAATTATTAAAATTCACTACAAAAATGGTGAAAATCTTGCAGTCACAGTTCGCAAAACTAAAGCATTTTTTGGTCGTCGTGAAGCACCTTGTCGGACCGCAATACAGAAATTGGTGGACAAATTCGAGCTGTTGGGACAAGCTAGTGGTGTGAAGAATAAAACCCGTGCACGTCGCTCAAGAACAACTGAGAATATTGCTGCTGTAGCCCAAAGTGTTGAAGAAAACCCAGGTTTGTCCATTCCTCGTCGTTCTTTGGTATTGGGCATTCCACAAACGTCATTACACCGTATTTTGCATAAAGACTTGGGTCTTAAGACTTATAAAGTTCAGTTAACACAAGAACTCAAGCCGGCCGATCATCAACAACGTCGTGTCTTTGTTGATTGGGTACTTTAAATGAATGAAAATGATCCGGAATTCCATCGAAAAATCATCTTGACTGATGAGGCCCATTTCCACCTCGGTGGCTACATCCACAAGCAAAATTGTCGCATCTGGGGCTCGGAAAACCTAAGAGTTATTGTTGAGAAGCCTCCCCATCCTCAACGTGTGACTGTTTGGTGCGGTTTATGGTCCGGCGGGGTCATTGGACCTTACTTTTTCGAAAATGAGGTTGGATCAACAGTTACGGTGAATGGATTGCGCTATCGAGAGATGATTAATGATTTTTTATTGTCGGAGTTGGATGGTATTGATCTGGACAACGTTTACTTTCAACAAGAGGGCGCTACGTGCCACAAAAGCAACGAAACCATTGATCTTTTACGGGAAAAGTTTCCGGACCGTGTTATCTCTCGAAGAGGTGATCACAATTGGCCACCGAGATCTTGTGATTTAACACCTTGCGACTTCTTCCTTTGGAGCCACGTGAAAGATAAGGTCTACGCCAACAGCCCAGCGTCGATTCGAGACCTCAAAGATAAAATTCGTGAGGCTATCGAGGACATAGGGCAGCCACTTTGCGATTTGGTTATGGAGAATTTCATGAAAAGGATATGGTCCTGTATGCGTGCTCGTGGTGGCCATTTGGCTGATGTTGTTTTCATTATTAACGGCATACCTTCCTCTTTATTATGAAATAAACATCCGATCATTTATCTCAAAAAATTGCATTTTTCTTTGAATACCAAAATAACACCTCTTATTGGAAAACCCTTTACAAAGAATTTGTTAACACCTAATCAGGATTACGATCAAGGAAAGTAGCTTTTACTTTCTGCCACAAGGTGCCAGTAGGTAGCCGTATCATTCGTAAATCGCAAACGGTTGTAGGATTTGTACATGCGAGATTTCTCGCACTCGCAACACTAGTAAGGCATTTACGATACGATATTATTAGGACCTTTATGTAATGCGACCAGGTTTAGGCTTTTAGGCTGTGTTTAGGCTTTTGATAAGCCCAATTATAACTACTCTTCCTCTTGTCACAGTAAGGCATTCGCAGAGTACATCTCTTTACCAAAAAGTCAAAAATTATCGTCTTTAAATAGTATTTTTTAGGCGTTGTTCAAGACCCTTATTTGGAACGGATATAGATCTTACCAGAGAATGGAACTAATTAATGGCGGCAGATCTATTTTTAATGGCAACGCTCTATTCAAGTGATAGGCTTTATGTACACTGGAATGGTTAAGATTTTTAAAGAGTAACCCCACGAGCCAAGAAAACATAACATAAAATCGCAACAAACAAGAAGATTGTTTAATCAAAGTATACCAACAAACATTCACTTTGCATTCAAATAAAATATTTGTTCACTGATAAATTGTTATTTTCTCCATTAGTGTTAAGATTGCAGTCAAATGTGCTAATCCCAATCAAAACATTGATAATATTTATAGATAACCTTAGATAGCTCAACGGCAAATTAGAATTTGACCAATTCACGTATAAACACCAAATAAGTGTAAAGAACACACACATTATACGTAAAGCTACATATGTACATGTACTATCTAATTTATATCCTATTCAATTCATTAACACACGCATATATTCACTTAAACAAATATTGTTCAAAGCCCTCAGTTATCATATGACAAAATAAAACATTAAGAGCAAATTTAATATTATTTAATACATTCCAGTTAGCATTGGGGTAACAAAACTAGCAAACGCCTGTGTTAATACAATTTATTAGACTCCAAATTGGTTTCCAAATTGAATGCTAATTAAGTGTGAAATATATTTAGCGAACAAAGTATATCAAGAAGAAAAATTGATCTTAACAAGATGTGAATTGAGTAGATTTACATACACACACAGTGTGCTAAGAAATTTTCAAGCAATGGCAACTCTTAGTGAAAACCGATTCGATTCTATCACAAGGCATGGTGGATAAAAAAAAAACCCAAAGCCCAACACATTGTCAGATAAATTGCATTGCGTCAAAATGCAATTTCTCAGCACACATACAAATTTATGAGGACAAAACAAAAAACACAAAAGCCATTCTGATTTATTTTTACATTTTTTTTTTGTGTGTTTAAGAACTTTGTTCCTTAAGTGTGTGTATTTTGATTAAAAAAAAATAAAATCATCAGCTGAGTAGAATTCCCCTTCAAGCTATATAAACTAAGTTGGAGAAAACACTTCAGAGGAGAATATTATAGTTTTTACCATGTGTGAGTGCAGTATGCAAATTTGCTTACGACAGGTATTGTAGTTTAATAGTTTCCTTATTGTGTAGTTTTTATTTAGTGAGAGCTTTTTATTACTTGAGATGCACTGTGTTAACTCAGAACACAATTTTGAAGAGCCAGCGAAAAATTGGCAAATGCTGTTCTTTGTTAACAAAAGTATAAAAGGTTATAAAACCGTTTACATTTGAAACGATAGTGCTGTTACTATGCGGACTGGAGGTGTGGCAGTAGGCGTGTTTGACAATGGAATTATCTTTTTTAAGCTTTTTTTGCACAAACTTAGCTCGTTCATTTTTAAAATGTAAAAATGTAGGCAACAAAAACGGCCGACGTTTTATCTCCGTATTATCTCCGCCGAAACACGTAAAGGACGATTACTTGTCATAACTATACCTTGGAAAACCAAGGTTGTAACATGAACGGGTCATGGACTCAGGAGTTTATATGAACACGTCTTAGAGCTGTTACACGTGAAAAAGTAGTTGAACTAGCGTGTGTAACTACACGAACTGTACAAAACAAATAATAACCTCAATTTTGGTGATGTTTTTCAGCGAATTGTTTACTGCAAAGTTCCGCCAGTATTATTGGAATTGCTAAAACTGAAGATTTAAAATTGTTTTGTTTTATGCTCCTTAGTCTTAACAACCTTAAATACAGGTGTTTTCCCACTCTTTGAAAATCTTTCACCAATATAAAATGCTTGTCCTTTCTGTGTGGAATGGAACGTACATATGTATATCGTTTGTCTTTAGATCCTTTGACCATTATTAAGTACCGCAGTCAAAGAGACACGACATGTCATATCGTAGCTACTAACAAATAATAATTGTATTTGAAAAGAAAATAATAAAAAATTGCAAACCAATTACGTTCAACTTCCAAAATAGATTTCAGTCAACAGGCTTGTTTTCGTTTTTCCACTTGTTATCGGGTGTTCGCGCCCTCATACCATATATCCATAAACAAAAAAAAAATAAAAAATACACACTCAAGGCGCACATAAAAATTCTACTTTGATCAATCATAAGTTTTAAGCCTATGGAAATGCATAGTATAAACAAAAAAAAAACACAGTTCTTATTGGCAACGTTTATTCTCGTGCCTGATGCGGTACGTGATCTCGGCACTGAGCTTGCGCTAGTTGGGCGGCTCTGTGGGTAACCAATTAGATACATATTTAAACGATCAGCGTGCATTTGAGTTTTATCTTTTTGCATCATGCTACAGGATGATGAGATGATGGTAGCAGTCCAATCGCATACCACTTTTGTTCTTCTCGGGCGTGGGATGAAGAACACAATGGCAAATACAAAAATCATATGATTCATCCGCTTTTTCAGTGCCAAGAGTGTGATAGCACCACGAAGATTGTGTTTTTCGTTTTGTGTACATATGTGTACATACTAGAAATGTAGGTGTTCTTCTGTTTTTTCTTACAAACCCTCATCAAGTGGATTCGTCAAGGTTGGTTTGTTTATGACTTCAACGAAATAAGGTATCAAGTATATGTATGATATTACTAAGCTTTTAAGGATGCGTGTTCTGTTTGAAATTTAATTTCCAGAATTAGGTGCTTTTAGTACTTGCGAATCAATTATCGATTAAAAAATTCAACAGAATCCAAGAAAAAAAAACAAATACTACAAACACGGCCAAGAATTATAGCTTTGTGTCCCTTTTAGCCTTATCTATACCATAAACTAAGTGTTCGTTTTAAACTGAAATGAAAATATGAAGTAGACATCAGATATGAAATAGAGTTGTGTAACTCATGAAGGAGCCGGTCAAAAGAAATGGCTCACCTTGCTGAACTAAATGAACTAGTTCAGCTATCTTTAGTTCAGTAGTTCAATACGGCTCACCTCTCACCACCATCCTCTGAACTCGGGAATGAGTTGTGAAACAAAAACATGATACAGATTCAATATAATGTGATGGCTAATTCATTCGCTCAGTAGTTCACTTTTCACCACGGCTCAGGCTCACCACTCACCGTCACCGCCATCATCTGAACTTTTGAGTTGTGAAACACAAGCACAATACACATGATGATGGTGAGAGGTGAGCCGTAGTGATACTGAGCGAATGAGTTAGCCGTCACATTTTATTAAAGGTGCATTGTGTTTGTGTTTCACAAATTCAGATGGTGGTGGATGAGAGGTGAACTGTACATTTATTAGTAAGCTACTGAGCGAGTGATGTGTGTCCTACGACGTTACATTGCATGATCTGGGCGGCCAATTCTAATCACAATGGCTGCTGCAGTAATCGAATTATTTCTGGGTATACATATATGGCATGTGGCAACGTCTTGCTGAAACCACATGTCGTCCAAAACTGGGGCCCCAACTATGTAACTCGATTCTACAATAAAAATGTTCGAATTCGCAAAATGCGTACTCTAATTCTATAGCGAGCCCCCCTAGTATTCGAAAATCGAACGAATCTCGAACTTAATATTTGCTCTCGGAAATTTGGTACTACCTAATTCTAAAGTAAATGTCAAAATCGTTCGAATTCGTAAGTAATCGTTTTAGTGCAAATGTGTTAGCGAGCAAGCTGTCGGACTTCGAAATTTTCAAAAATGTAGGTGACAATTTACATACATACAGCTGCGGTCAAAATTATAGTAGTGCTACTAATAGCATAAGAAAAACGAAACGAAACGAAAATTGATTCAATGAACTTTAAGAATTAAATTTGGACTAAAAAATAAACGTTCAGTATAAATTTTGAAAACATATCCAAATGTGTACGAAAAACGGCCGATCAAAAAAATAGTAGTGCATTTAACATTTATATCTAAAAAAGACAAAAAGTCAAATTTAGTTGAAAATTTCAATCATAAAAAGAGATCGTGTAATTTACCTAAAATTAATATTTAGTTGCATGACTTTTGCTTAAGATAACCGCAGCACAACGTCGTTGCATGAAGTTGACTAGGTTTTCCACAGCTAAACAACACAGCTAAACAAGTTTGCTAGTATGCTTGGGGTCATTGTCTTGTTGGAAGACCCATATTAGAGGCATTTCCTCCTTAGCATAAGGCAGCATGATTTCCCCCATGAGTTGGGCCTACAGATGTTGATCCATTATCATTTCGAATCAGTAGATAGAACCAACACCATAAAACAAAAAGCATGCCCAAACCATTATGCTAGATCCTCCATGTTTTATTGTCTTTGTTTTAAATTGTGGATTATATTCGGTATTAGGAGGCCTTCTTACTTACAGACGAGATTCCTTTCCGTCATCCAACACGATTTTGGATTCGTCTGACCACAAAATATTCCTCCATTTCTCTACCGCTCTTTTTAGGTGTTCTTTGACAAAATTAATTTTTCTGGTCACATGCTTTTTTGTCAACAAAGGACTTTCCGCGGACTATGGGCTGCTAAATCATTCTCTCGCGAACGTCTACTAACTTTTTTCATACCAGCATCAGTGCTATACTTTCACATCAAATTAATGATTTATATATGAATTATACTCGATTGCACCCCTCGTAATAAGGAGTTAAGAACACCACAATTTATGGGATGTGGCCAACCCAACCGCATTTTGTGAGATACCAGACCGCCCATCAGTGCTATATATGACCTTAAGCTGCGTTGCTGGAGTAAAAGGACTGGGCCGTGAATGCCCGACCACCCGATTTTTTAATTTCGGATACATAACCGGCTTACGCCCACGTGTGCTTTGGTAAGTATTTTATCGCATTTCTTATCATTATTGGTGAGCAGTCAACAAGGTCTTGAATTTCGGAGCAAGTTTTACCGTTCAAAATTAGTTCTTTATAAGGGCGCGCTTTTCAGGTGTGCAATGTCTACCTCTTCGCATTGTTGACGAAAATCTGAAGAAATTTTGGATACATGCTTTTACGAATTAATCAGAGAACGAGGCACTACTATTATTTTGACCGGCAGAAATCTACTCCCCCTTTCAACCTCTTTTAATAAAGGATGACCATTTCACAAATCTACGCAATAATAATAAAAGTGAGCATATACACTTGTAAAAAAATATGTGATGCTCTCATTTTATAACTATTTTTAACTATCAATGCCATAAAAAACAGTTTAAACAGAAAAAGAACAATTTACAAATTAAGGTTTGATTGACACTACTATTTTTTTGACCGCAACTGTACATAAGTATGTATGTATATACATACCCATATTGGCATCAGGAATTACTAAAAATATACCGAATTATTTTACGGACCGATGTTAAATTATCCAATTGTGTATATGAGTCATTTTGGTCCATAAATATAGAAGTTGTTACTAACTTGACTCTAGCGACACCTAGCGGGCGACTTTTTATCCTATGATGTTCCCTGGTATGCGCACAACAACTCACCACAACGAGATGATACATGCACCCTCGTATATGGTAGATAGAAGATAATGCTTTAAAATATTTGTGTTAAAAGGATCTGCTTTCAATTTACTGTAACATACATTTCAAGCGGCAGGCAAAAGTTAATTGCTTTATACAATATTGTAGTGCTGAACAGTATTTAAGCACTTCAATCGAACTCAATAAACCATAAAATCAAGTGGCCAATAAAGATCATTTGATAGAAACAGCAGAAATTTAAATGAAAAATAAAACCAAAATTAATTTATTATTCCAAGTAAGATAAAATAAAATAAGAATTAAAGATCTTCCAACACGAAATGTGGATGAAGCACATAAACATTTTTACATGCTCAGTTTATATTCAAATTCAATTGAGTCAATTATACGAGTATTTTCTTTTTATTAGGACAATTTTTTTAAAAAATTATTTTCGAAACAAGGCCACCATATTTTTCTGCAAATAATTGACTATCATTTGTTTTATGTTTGTAGATTAGATTTGAAAGTGGAAAAGAAACACCAAACATGTGGTACATTGATCAAATACGTTCGATTATGAAAAACGACTGATAAAAATCCAAATCAAGGATAGATAACACTTTACAAACTTTGGCCATTGGTAACAGAGGAGTAAAAAACAAACACCTCAAGTACCATGATTGCATTATTAATTTCGCAATTTATTAAATAAAATCACTTATCTACGTCACTGATACATACATACATATTTCCTTTTTTTTTTAGTAAACAGCCTATCGATTAGAAATTAGTTTGAGGGCGGTGGTGGTAGTCAAGCCACTAAAACACTTTATCGTTAAATAATAAAAAAAAATCTCTTGACAGTGTCAACGATCTGATTTTTTTTTTTTTTGGGCGGACGTCGGACACAGAATGCCTATCTATTAACTGGACGATATTGCACTTTCATAAACTGAATTTTAAACGATATTTTTTTTATGTAAATTCATAAAATTACAAAAAAAAATAAATAAACAATGTTTGTCAGTCAATGGCAGGCATGAAGGTCAATGCGCTTCGTTTCGATTCGCGGAAAGAAAATGCAAAATTCGTCGAATATTGATGAGTCGTAGTATTTGTTTTGCTTTTCTTTTTCTTAAAATAAAAAATAAATAAAAAAAAAATGTAAAATAGACTCGCGCTGCTCGCCATTGTGTCGTGAAAAAATGCATTCATTTTCAACGACGATGATTTCCCATTGCTTCTGTATACGGAAAGGGGGTTAAAAAAAAAAGGCAACCAATTCTTTGGATTAAACCTGCCTTTATTTTTTGTGTTCCTTCTGAGGGGTAGAAAACTAGTTACCAGTTATTAAACGTCATTTTTATTCAGGAAATTGCAAAAAAAAAAAACCATCTTCTTCTTCATAATGTTCAAGGCTACAAATTTATTTAACCCACTTTGTATTTATCCTTTTACTTTGCTTTTGTTATAATCAAGGAATTTAAATGTGTACATCATATGTACAATGTATGTATGTACGAGTATCTATGTATGTACGTGCTCATATCCATGCAGAAATGATGACGGTATTATAGAAGTGGTACCTAGTAAACAACTAGCAGCGGAATTTCGCTTTCTGTTATTCAGAGATATTCATAGCGCTTTGCATGTATAAAATTAGTAGTAAAAAGTTGAATTCATTTTAGTTTAATTGATTGCATGATCTAATACAAAAGTTTATTCACAAAAAAGAAGAAGAATGAACGTATTCAGTACAGGAAAGGACAAACTGGCTAACGTCCAGTTTGCGCTGCTGCCAAAACTCTGACCAGATGTGCTCCTCACGAATAACAAAGAATATTTGACAAATTGCTGAGAGCAAATACGTAGGTACATATGTATATATTCTGACTCGGTTCGACTGTATACAAAGTGGTGTGTGTTCAGTGTGTTACCAGACAAAAAAAAACAGCAGGGTTCTATGGACTGTACACATGTACATGCATATATATGAAAATAGAACCTCGACTCTCCAACTTACATATGTATGTATGAATGTTAAGTATGTATAAAAAAAAAGCTCTACACGTACAAGCGAAAGTGAATGAGAAGGTGGCAAAATATGGACAACATTAAACAAAAAAACACAATACATAAAAAAAACAAGCCATAAAATGTTTTACAAGAATTATAAGGTCTGTTTGATATCTATTGGTGGTCAAATTGGACAAACCTGTCAAATAGTAAATAAATTGAAAAGTGAGGGAAAATCCTTTCAAAGAGTCGAAAAATTTCACAAAAGTAACCAAACGCGTTGAAACACTTTGGGTTAAACCTGCGAACTTTTCACTAACAGTGAAGATTTATGACATTTCACAAACTTTCAGATGGCTTGCTCGACAGCCTTGGCACGCTCACCCAAAAAAAAAACACGGTGCATACAATTGCAACTCTCTCAAGTGAGGGGCAGTTTTTGACACTCTCATTTGACTCTCTGTTTTACGATTTGTCGTGATTTTTTGAGTTAACAAAAACTAGTTCAAGTGATTTTATGAAATATGCAAATAACAAGTTACCAAACAGACCTTTAATTTCGTAAGCCAGTTTAAAAGACTGGAGAGATTTATGGCAAAACAAATGTTACAAGCATATATTCTGCCTTAAAAAGGCATTTGTCAACCACTTTATAAACTTTATAAGTAAATATTTGCTGAACAATATTTTAGCTATTATACATATGTACATACTATAGTATTATGTATGTACATAATTCTTTATGGTGCAGCTTTAAAAAATAAGCCCGCGCGCTTGTGACATAGGCTAAGCGCTCCTTTTTGAACTATATATGTACATACATACATACCTAAAAGACTATTTGCCGTGAAATTTCTCGGAACTCGGTAGAGATCGCAAGTCCATCTCACTCCCTCGATATCAACTGCTGATTCGGTTGTGAGCACCGTGGTATAGTGGTAAGTGAGTTGGACTACTATGCGATGCTGCCCGATCCAACACCTAAACATTTTTTTCACGGTGCCACCTCTTTCGAATGTCTGACAAGCAATCAAAGAGTATCATTTATCGAAGCTCATTCTAAACTCGCTGTTCGGAGTCGGCAAAAAACTGTATGCCCATTTCATTCGTGCAAAAATATGTATGACACGCACACACAAAAACAAATGCTTGCGAGAAGCAAGCCCAGGTTCACCCCGAGCTGTAGCGCCACCTAAAGTAAGATTCGGTTGTACTGCAACTATTTGCGCAATCTAAATAAGACGCTTGCATTAGCAGAGCATAAAGAAGCCGATTTAACTCTACTTTACAAAGTTATGTATGCACATACTATGTTTCAAGTCAAACGGATTCATCCAATTTAAAAAAAAAAAAACTTAAGGCGTTTTAAAATTACAGTCAATTGAAAAAGCTAATCGATTTAAGTGTGAAAATTCATTCCTATGCCATGATTGTGATACTCCTATCTAACCCCATAACTTCAAAAAGTTTGGCCACTTTTTTCAGGTTAGTTGCTAGGTGCGTTTTACGTTTTATTCATACTGACTTGACCAGCAATATGTGGTCAAGGGGTAGAAATGAAATCATGTGAAAAAGCTCTCCAATTAAATCCAAAGCATGTAACTTGAAATCCCGATGACTGAACCCAACCCACTGCTCTGTACGCCCTCCGCCGTCATTGCATACACAGTGAAAACATCATCGGCCAAGCGTTTCAAAGTCATGGCAAACTAGAATGATGCGGCAGGCATAAAATACTATGTGTCGCAGTAAAACAAAAAAATTACACATACACACGATTATCGTGCTGCACACCGGTATGCATATGAATAAAAATGCAAAAAAAAAAAAAAAAAACTCACTGAATGTCAAAAAACCACCTAGAGACTCTCAGTGTTAGTGGGACAAGTTCAGGTATTCAACATTTTGCTATTGAAAAGAAGAATGCAATTGCATTTAACAAATAAAACAAGAAAAACAATCAACAAAGGAGTAAGGCGAAAGGGAAGTAGCAGTCACCCAACACTGATTCACTTAGTAGACTGCAACGAATTACTTATTTAATAAACAATACAATTTAGCGTGTGTTATGTCGATTAACTTTTAAACATATGTACATATGTATGTATTAAGTACACACGCCTCTGTAAAGTAAATTGTTATTGAAATTTGAGTAGGTTCATAGATGTTATACTCGCAAGCAACGAATTGTGCAATGTACATAAGCTATAGAAATGCAGATACGTCCTCATACATGTGCATGTATTGTATGTGTTATATGAAACATATTTTCAATATCGTTTTACAGATAAATACATATAATACTCAACAAAAAAACAACAACACAAGATCACAGTTGAAAAATTACGCAGGGCATAACAATAACATGATAGCTTTCTGTTTTTTTATCTTCATTGGAAGCAATGAGCTGTAAAATTTTTCAAATATTTCGGACGGTTGCGGCGGATATCATGCGATATCAATTAAATGCCATATTAGTCATCGGAGTTGCTATGCACGCGTCAATCAATAGTTCATTAATCGCCAACAGTAAATCATACTCGAAGATTTAAATTATTCTGTTTAACAAAAATGAACAGTTATATGGCAGGAAATTTACAAATTCAAATCACGTAGGTACTGCAAAAACATCTTTTACTTCGAAATTCTTTTATCCCTCAGTTGACGTCAACAAATAGTGACAGTTAGTAACCAACCAACTACTCTAATCGCCCCCTAACAACGACACAAATACCATTGTAGCTTATTCTGTCAGAAATTCTCTCATTCGTCATTCGTCTCTTGGTTCATTCTAATTCCTTTTATTCGACAGCAGGTTCTACCTCAACTTTTTGAAAATGCAACCCCTACACCACCATTAACATAGGCGTTTATTTTTAATACGAAAAGAACAACAAACCCTCGTCTTGTTTCACTCAACACAATGCAGAGCTTAGTTAGGAACATGGAAAACGTCACACGGTACGTGCGAGGTACACTTTTTAAGAAGTACATTCAATTTAAATGCATCTGAAAGTTCACGTGCAAATTGAGTTGTGTGCTTTCTACTATATGCTGCTCAATGTCTGAATAGGGTGGTTTACCTATACTTGATATACCTTTACATATTAGATCAAAACAAAAAACATACATCAACAAACATCAATCTAGAAGCTACATATCCTGAGGTTATTTGACGACAAGCATACATACTTCACACGCTGGGATTGGTTCTTTTTTTCGATGCAACCGCTGAGATAAATGTAGATGCATATGTATGTACATACATATTTCAATAAGAGGTAACGTTATCAAACTAAAGGCAGCCAGCTGCTTGCTTAATGTAAAAGAGTTAATCGTAGTCAGTACAATGTTTGTTCTCGAAAGCGTGTAGTCTTTTTTACACCTAATTCCTTAGTTCCGGGACATACCGCCATAGAAGGGAACGAGAAAGCCGACGAGCTTGCCAGGCAAGGATCAGCCCTTTATGTGCTGTTAAGGGCAATCCAGAAAGATATGGATATGGCAACGCATCTTCTTTCTTTATTTAGGTGGCGCTACAGCTCGGGTGAACCAGGACCTGCTTCTCGCAACCATTTGTGTGTGCGCGTGTTAGTTATATTTATTTTTGCATAAATGGGAGGGACTTCCAGTTCAGTTGAGAAGCTCAATCGTGAAAAATGGTACTCTTTGATTGCTTGTCAGACATTCGAAAGAGGATGCACCGTCAAAACTTTTAGGTGTTGAACCCGGGCAACATTGCGTAGTAGTCCAACGGACTTACCACTACACCCCGGTGCTTAGGCAACGCATTTGAGTTTTCTTCCATCGAAACCACCACTTCTACCTACCTACATAATTCCTTAGATCGCGGTAAAAACGAACCAGAGTTACTCTACACACATCAGATCACTGGCCGACAGGTGACAATGCTGTTTTTTGTCGCAGGCGCCAATAATAAGTGTTTTAAATTAGAAAACGTTAACAAAATATTAGAATGTTTTTCCTATTAGAGCCCAATGCCCAGTGACCAAATATTATAAACTCTCCTCTCTTGAAATAATTAGGAACAAGGCCGCACTCGATTCAATACAAACAATTTGTTTGACAGACAAAAAATTATAAATGGATTTACGGCTATTTATCAGCTATTCTTAAAATTACGAAAGTACTTGAAAAGCTTTTAATATTCGCAAAACTCGTTTCACAAAGCCGCTGTAGGTGTACTATCTTTGACAAAGTTTGTAGTTGTGTCATAAAATTATAGATTTTTAATCAAACGTTCTGCTGATAAATTATACTGACAAAACAAGTTAGAATTGAATCAACTACACCTCATTATTAATACGGCAAAGCATGCTAATATGGTTAACGACTTTTTCGTTATCATCAAATCATCAGATAAAGACGTTGGCGGCACCAATATTTATGCGGGTTAACATAAAAATACATGGAAAATACCAATTTAAGTTTGTTTAAGTATTTCCTTAGAAAATACCCATTACTTGTACATACTCATCAAGGAAATTCCATTCCACTCAATAAAATGTGATATGTGAGTATTATTCACTTAACACTGATTGGTAAAAGATTGGCCATAAAATGTCTTAGATTGTAATGTTCTTAGGGTATTAAAAACTGTCTTAACTGTGCTGTATTAAATCAAATTATTTATAAGCGTGTTGTTTTTAACTTCCATATCAGATAGATTTGTTAGAATTGTCGAACAATCGTTTCTTGTGGCAGATATACACTTATATAAATCAATCTTTGATTTATTGCTATGTCTCGTTTAATTGAACTTAATAAGTGCAATAATTGCATATCTAACTCCTAAGATATAACTGATTTGATAAGTAAGATATTTTGACAACTCCTTTTAGAGCGGTAAAACCTATCTATGAAATTAACAAAATATTTAAAAAAAAAAAAGCATTGTATCCAAAATAAAAATAAAATAAAACATATTAGCATATTACGAGTGTCTTCTGTTGGAATATAAAATATGTAGATATTAGCTTGCTTAGAAGTAAGTATAGTTCGTCGCCTAAGCTTTCAACCTCTACAATGTAGTTGACCATAGTATTCTTCAATTGCTTTTAAACAATTTTATCTTCCACGCCGAGGAGACTAGTCGCCTTTATATTGACTTTAAACCGCATATAATATAATTACACTCGAGCAGATACTGAACACTTTTCCAAGGAAAATTCTTTTTCAAATCGTTGGGTCGAGGATTAACCTTTAAAACCGTACTCCGCATCTTCATTTTGAAGTTTTTCAAAGACTGGTATACTGACCCAAAAAGTTACTCAAAGATTAGTGTTATGTGCTACGAAATGTATTTGACAGCTTCTTACCACGTTCAGGCAGAAATATCAATTTCGTGTTCGTTTCTTTCGTAAAGAACTGTCGTGAAATGTCCTTATGCTAATTTATTTACTTTATTGTGTTTAGACTTTTCATTTTTATCTCCAGTGAGTTTCATTGTGTATTCACACAGACACAAAAAAGTCATTTTCTATTGATGTTTTCCATAAGGAAGTGGAATCAAGAATCTTCAACAAATTGCCAACCTCGTAAAGACATCCAGCGAAAATCTATTCAAAAAATTACCAGCGTACATATCACGTAACCGTCATCATCTCAAACCAATAAGTGAGAACAAAAAAAAACAAGAATCCAATTCGCTTTCATATTGAATCATAAAAAAGGATTTACGGAAGTGGAATATCTTTTATGACATATGTATCTCTCTTCTCGCTTACACATTGCCGCATGTGAATTCACCCATGGTCTTACTACTTCGTCGTTATGGATAGAATTATCCATACATCCATGTTTGTATCAATATTTGACAGCAGCTCAGTGGAAAATTACTTATTGACCCATCTCCCGCTGGTGTATTCTTTAAAAAAAAAATTAGCAAAATACATGTTCTGTCTGTTTAAATACGATACACAAACAGGACATGACCATGGCACAGTAAACATCTTGTAAATTTTCAAAAGAAATAAAGAAAAATAAAATATTTATTTGAGGGAATTTCTCTAGCAGCCGATGATGCGATAACACACTGCATCGGTTCTAAAACGGAAGTGTGATGAAACCGATATTAGCTGTGTATACTCATGTTTCTCATCTCCGTCTTAAGGCTGTTGCCAATTACACAAAAAGTAAGGTTAAGCAACAATCAATTATAATTTTATACTATCCCTCTCCTGAGATATACTGTACGGATAAGTGCGGGGTAAGTGTTACCTTTCTTCTTTATCTAAGGCATGCACACGTGACAACAAATGCAGCAAAACTTGGCAGTGCAACAGCCACGTCAAGAACAGAAGCAGTTTACTTTAAAAATGTTTTTCTTTTCTTTTTCAATCCCATTATGAGTTCCTATCTTAGCAAATCGAATGACGAAAAATGATGACATTTCATAAATTATTTATGAACAAAAAAACAATTATGTATGTATAAAGTTTTTCCACACGAATAAGTGTTTCCATATGGGGATGCGCTTTTTTCCTCTTCAATCCACCTACAGTACCCCCGTTGTCATTCCCATTGATATCAAAATCGAACACGGAAAACTGGGTTAAAATAAATTAAACAACAAAAGCTTTTATACACATAGATAGACAGACTGAGAGCGAGAGGTAAGAGGAACACATTCTCTCATTCTCAGGTGTTAGATCTTGGATACTTAGAAAAACAGATAAAAAAAAAACAAATACAAAAAAGAGCGCGCATGCGAAACTGCACCGCAGTACCGGCTGCGGTCCCCTGAAAATATGCCCTTTCAGCGCCGAATCGAAATCCAATACAAAACAATATCAAATCGCGAAAAAAAAATCGCCGACAAATGAAATTGTGATGGTATTTGTAATAGAGGGGAAGTTTTGAGGATTTTTTTTTAATGATTGTACATTATTCCTTGTTTTCTTTAGAGGGTTCACATGGAAACATAGGATGGATACTATTTGTTTGAATGTCATACGAAAAAGAGATTACCTTCTGGGTAGAGCACGATTAGACAGATGAGTCAGTAAACACTTATGTAATGCAATCTGTGTCAGTTACATAACAATGTGTATATCAGAGAGATATAGATACACGTTCCTCAAAATAAAGGAAGGCAAAGGCAATCCAGGCGACAAGGTAGCAGTGTTGATCGTACATGCTACGAAAGCGGCTATGCAACTTACTCTTCAGCTGGTATTGCCTGGATTATTTGTGTATGCGGCAATTTTAATCATTTATCGCTAATAAAAAGCTTTTATACAGTGTAAGAGAGAATACCAAATGATTTCTCATATACCAACATACATACAAACCACGAGAATATACTCGTAGATGAACGGCAATGTTGCCGTTGAGGAAGAGAAAATTGTAGGGTTATTAATAAGTTTTCAATCAAGTTGTTGGGCGACAGAACAGAAAACATTTCAATTGGCCGTAGTATATGAATGGTATACACTCATATCGCGGTTAACGACCTATGTAGATACGTTCCACAAAATCAGGCCGTAAGGCGAAAGCTTATGAGTAGGTGTGAAAAACAGAAAATTTAATAACTTTACCTTAACTCCTGGGTCGATTCGATCCCATATGCCATTGACAAATGTATTTAATATGAACTGCTAGTGAAACGACACTTTTGTAGTCTGCGGAACATTTGGTTCCAGCATAACTAGCGCCACGTATTTCTTAGGGAGAGCAAAGTGAAACAATTTTACATAGAAAATGTCGACGTCTATTGTCTTACAGGCGATTTACTGCGAAAATAAGTTAGATTTCAAATTGTTGCCTCATTGTTACCAACAGATGCCACTATCAAAATTTATATTCTGATTCTATAGTGCTTTCAAACTGGATAAATTTGCTTTATAATGCAGTTGCAGTACATCTTATCACAATTTATTACTTACGCGAATTCAAACACAATGTAAGTTTCCACATTTTCTGCTACGAAATAAGACAGATAGTGCTATGTTGGAACCAATGCCGACAATGCCAAATGCAGGTTGAGGGTTGGTTTGTAGTGGTGCGTGGAACTTAAACCGCGTGAAATTGGCAAACAATGAGCATGAGCACCATGGTGTAGTGGTAAGCGCGTTGGACTACTACGCAATGATGCCCGGGTCCAATCCCAGCAAAAACCTCAAAAGATTTTTCACGGTGCCACCTCTATCGAACGTCTGACAAGCAATCAAAGAGTATCATTTGTCAACAAGCTTCTGAACTCGCCGTTCGGAGTGTCGGCGCAAAACTGTTGGCACCTGCCATTTGTGCAAAAATATAACATGCACGCAGGAATGGTTGCGAGAAGCAGGCCCTGGTTGACCTCGAACTGTAGCGCCATCTAAAGTAAATCAATTAGGCCGCGGAGGATTTTGTACGGAGTTCAGAGCTCCTTTTCAAAATGATATATGGCCGCGATAGTGAAATGAAATAGCACCACGCGGTCTAATTTCAACTTTTTGATAGCGGTCTAAATTCATATCATCCAATAAACTTGGTTCGCGCTGTCTAGTTTCATTTTTTGATCGCGGTCTAAATTCACGCGGTCATATTTCACAGAGCCGTGTATAGTGGCTAACAGCATGACTTATTGGAAATAGGAGTTTTTCTCATTCAATAGAAAAAAAAACAGCAGTACATACATATCTGCTCAGACTAAGCTGCTTTATAACGCATAAGTAACATAATACACCTACTAGACCGGTAGTTCTAGAACCTAATTATATTTTTGCTAATTAGGCATAATTAAACACTAACGATCTCATACCAAATAATTTCAAATAGTTCTGACAGTTCGAACTCTAAAATCTTCGAATAACTTTTTTTTTTTTCCTACTACCAAATCTGTTAACAAAGACATTTCAATACCTTTCGTATCTTTGGCAATTCATTGCAAACACGTTTTTGTATTCTCTGCTAAGGGGAAAACACAAACCCTCACAATGAATACATACATGCGAATGTGTGTTTATTCGATAGTGCAAAAGAGACACGTATAGAAAAGAGAGAAAGCGCGCCTACCTAACCAGCCAAAAGGAGAACAGAATAACGAATACCGAACAACCATGAGAGAGTACTACCACGTTATAAAATACAAAAACAATTAAAAGGCAACCTTCAAATAAAGCATGAGAACATTTTTTTGTGAGTATAACAGTTTTCCACTGATGTTACGTCGTGGTTTTATTTCATTTCATAAAGTCACCACGGGCGAGAGAGTACTTAAAACAAAAATAATACAGAATATTCTTTAAAAGAATAACCAAATTCCACGACAACTAAAATAAACGAAACCAATTTTTCCATTTCTCTACTCTGTATTATTTTTGTTTCCTACAGTTCAGTTGCTTTATATTTAAATTTTTTGTAGACTTCAGTTTAAATTCGATTTTCCCCACATTTGCTATACTCTACTGAATTTTCCGTGTGATATAAAAGAAAGAAAGAAAACGACGACGAAGCAAAAAGGCACAACAAATATCTCCTTTATAAAAGAATTTTAATTTTGTTTATGAAAAATTGATTCATCCGTACATATTCATTTAAAAACGAGAAATTTAAAAACAAAGAAAGGAAACTGTTCGTATATCTAAAAATATTGACTAAAAAGAAGAGGAAAATTTCCACTTCCAATTGCTGTGTGCCGTGCACTTTGTTTCAAACTGTATTACAGCCCCCGGCAGTGCGTTAATCGGTTCGGTTTTTTCGCCACCATCTGAGAAATATGTAGTTCTCAAATAATGTGAAATACAATTTTAAATTAATCGAAACAAAGCGCTAGCAAATATAATAAAATATCGGGTTATAGAGATTCGCTGAAAAGAGGGAGGACGTGCGGCGGCGGCGGCGACGACAACGACAACGACAGACGGAGAGAGCTTTCGGAAAATATGTTTAACTAGTTTATTTCTGTGACACAAATCAAAACAAAAGTAATTCGTGTGAGAATTTTAACACTTTAAATACGAACGAAGAAAAACTTGAAACTTTTCAAGCGGCGCCGGATTAACTTTTGAAAGGGCGGTAGTGTGACAGTAGATAAAAATGTCAGAACTGTGACAGATACAACTGATACCATCCATCTACCATACCAAGGGATACAAGTGATTCTGCTGTTAAAGAGGCAGTAGCCCGACATTAAATTCGCCACTTCAAGTCAAACAGCCAGCGGAATAGTATTACAACGTGACTCGCTCTCTAAATTGACAGCCCACGACGGGCGACTATGTGAGTATCGACTTTCGCTCACACACTACTCAATTGTAATATCTCTCTATTGCGGGTTAACTCTACAAAACAATTATAAATTACTAGATAAATTTATTATCAAATAAATAATGTCAGTAATGAACAGCAGCTGCAACAACAATAACACCAGGCACACTATTAATATCACAAACGAGGAAAGCAAAGGAAATAATCTACTACTACTCTACAATTAAAAAAAGCAACAGAACAACACCAAAAAAAAAAGCAATAACATTCGAACAAAAAAAATAGTATAGTGCGGGGTGGAATTTTTCGTTTATTATTATTATTTTATGATCAATGTGTAAAATGTCGTCTTTCTGAGACTTTGAGACTCTGTGCCGCGCGCCAATTGGATTCTTTCTTTTTTTCAAGTGCTGGACTTGAGTGGTGGTGGACGACGACGGCGTCTATATTTTAAGTTTATTAATACAAATCGGAACAAGCGTACCTTCTTCTAAGAAAACTTACATAACCCCCCCTGTACTAATTCATATCTAATGAACTGTTGAAATTTGTGAAATTCAATATTATTTTTATATTATAACGGTGTATTTATAAAGAAACAAAACAAATCAAATGGCTGATTCAAATAACTCAAAAGTCACCGCGAGACTTCGCAAAATCGAAAGGACTGACAGCGAGATTGCCTGCGAGGAGGCAGCACGCCTTACAGCTGACCTCCAAGAGGGTGGTAGCCCAGATGACGACGATGATATTAGTGAATATCAGGAATTACCGCCGCCACCGGATGGCGGTTACGGTTGGGTGATATGCTTCGCATCGTTTATGTGCAACATGATAGTGGACGGTATTGCGTACACTTTTGGAATATTTCTGGGTGAATTCGTGGTATACTTTGGCGAAGGTAAAGGCAAGGTTGCATGGGTAGGAAGTCTCCTGAGCGGTGTGTACCTAAGTGCGGGTCCAATTGTGTCAGCGTTGGCGAATAAATTCGGTTGTCGGGCAGTGTGCATTGCCGGAAGTGTTATAGCATGCATTGCGTTTGTTTTGAGTACGCTCAGTACGTCTGTGGATATGCTAATGATTACATATGGTGTGTTGGGTGGATTTGGTTTTGGAATGATTTATCTGCCGGCTGTCGTCGCCGTTGGTTATTACTTTGAAACGAAACGCTCGCTGGCCACGGGAATTGCTGTTTGCGGTTCTGGAGTGGGCACTTTTGCATTTGCTCCGTTCGCAACCTATCTGTTGGAGCTCTTTGGTTGGAAAAATTCACTTCTTATCTTTGCTGGGTTAATTCTTAATTGTGCTATCTTTGGGGCGATGATGAGGCCCCTTACATACCCAAAGAAGAAAAAAGTCAAACCATTGATGCAACGAATGTACGAGGAGAAACGTATGCAAATGGAACGTGGTTCAATTGGGGGATCGCATTTTATGGTACAGTTGCCGGATGGCACAATGGAGAAAAAAATGAAAATGCCTTTAAATGCCGATCCAGGAGTTCATTCTAGCCTTAATTTAGATTTACTAGCTTCACAGCAACAAAGCGGTACATTGCATCCTGTGTCAACGCTGCCTACAATTACTGAAGCAAAGGTCGTGGAAACTCAACACGAACAACAGCAGCAGAGCTCTCCAGATGGTCAAAGTCAATTAGAAGTCCGTCGCGGACGTCGTCCACATCGCAATTCTGAAACCGATGCTAGCAGTCCATACAATTCAAACGATATGATTCGAAATGCTTCGCAGCCGGCATTCACAATCGATTACCAAAGTCTTCCCAAGAACGGTTCCGTGCCATCATTTGATCGCGTTCGCAAAACTTCGAGCAGTGAACGCTATAAGCCATCCTTGGCCGCCATTCGCTCGTCATCGAAGGGAGACATTGGCAGTAATGGCGTGGAGCAATTTTCGTCAAAAATGTCATTGGCCAATCGTACCGATAGTGGCAAGATGGTGAGACCACTCTCTAGAAAGGATATTTTCTACTCGGGATCTGTGACAAATCTACCGCAATATCAATCACAGAAATCGCTAACAAACTACAGGAACTCGGTTCTCTCACTCACCAAATACGAGAAAAGTATGCGAGATGTTCGCTTAGTAGACCCACTAGCCGAAGCGGAAAAAGGTCGCGACCAATATGACCTGTGTCCCTGCTGCTCTGTACCAGAATCGATTAAAGCAATTCTCAACACAATGTTAGACGTAAGCCTGCTCAAGGACCCTGTATTTATGCTAATTGGAATTTCAAACGTTTTCGGAATGGCCGGACTATATGTCCCATTCGTGTACCTTGTGGACGCAGCAATGCTGGACGGAATTGACTCGAACTCAGCCTCATACTTAATTGCAATCATTGGTATAACAAATACCTTCGGCAGGGTTATATGTGGCTATGTAGCAGATTTTCCGCAAGTCGACTCACTACTTCTAAACAATATATGCCTGTTGATTGCCACAGTAGCCGTAACAGCAACACCACTCTGTTCCTCCTACATTTCCTATGTGTTTATGGCAATATTCTTCGGAATAGCCATCTCCGGTTACATTTCTCTAACTTCTATTATCCTAGTAGATCTACTCGGATTGGATAGACTTACAAACGCATTCGGTCTACTCATCCTGTTCAGAGGTTTCGCTGCAATTATCGGATCGCCTCTGGCCGGAGCGGTGTATGATGCTACCTCATCCTATTCAATTTCATTTTACATGGCTGGTGGCTTCTTTGCAATTTCAACAATTACCAGCTTTTTAGCACCTTGCCTAAAGCGTTGCACAAACAACGACGAAATACCAGTCCACATAGAAGTTCTAACCCCTATTGACGAAGAACAAGCCGAGGATCTCGAGGATGACGACCAGCCTATAACAATTGTACCCAAGATCGTGAAAACTCTACCCAGTCCACAACAGGAGCAACTACCAGGCGGTATGAGCACACCATTCAAGCAGTCCGAATCGGTTTTATGAATACAAGAGAGATTTTAAGTGAAAGAGAGATGCCATTTTTCATCCTTAGCAGCAGAAAACCAACAGCAAGTAAACAACATAGCTTAGCAAACCAAATTTTATGAATTAACAATTATTGAGAGAATGTTATATGCATACTATATACATATATTAATTATTTTAGATCAAAATAGTATGTACTAATACATACACTAAGAAGTAAACTCTTAAAATATATTTTTTTATTGAATCGTTTCTTTTTAAACAGAAAAAAACAAACACTATAATTCTCACTCTGTAACACAAGTTTTTCTGTTAACAATTATGTACTTTATAGAGGAGTTTAGAAGAGGAGTGCCGAGTTATATACAGATGTAGGTATATTGTATACAACAAAATATTTTGTACGTTAAGTAGATATTGTTTAACAAATTTATTGCTTCTTCTTTTATGATGATGAATGTTTGTATGTATGTCCCTTTTTTATTATTATTTTTATTATAATACTTCTTAAGGCTTGAATTATTATAGTATTGAATAAACCAAAAAAAAAAAAACAACAAAAAAATACTAAGAAAACTTCTTAAATTGAAATTAAAGGTGTGTAATGAAGACAATTAAAAGAAAGAAACTAAAATAAGCAAGAAGCAAAAGCAAAGGTATTATATACTCTTATTGAATAATAAACAAAAAATAATAATTAGAATAATAAAGAAAAAAGTATTTAAATAAAACTTTAAAGCAAATTTATTGGATTACACAAACCAAAAAAGAAATATCAAATTTAAAATGCAAACAAAAACAATTAACTGTTATTTATTATTTAACACTACACGATAGTAGTAGGAAATAAAATAAACGCGCGCGCTGTTACACATGTCGAAAACTGTTCTTTAAATTATTATGAAAAACTATATAACGACTATTGTGTTGATTTTATTATTCTTTTATAATTAAAAACTAAAAAAAACTAATTCGTGTCATTCGAAAGTATTATTTATAAAACCAAAAATACATGTGTATATCAGAAAATTTACTAAAAAAAATTGTTATTGCAAACAAAATATAGATACCAATTTAAAAAGAAAAAAAACATGAAAGAATGAAAAGAGAAATACAAAAAAAAAGCCATAAATTAGCAAAAAAAATGTTCAATCTAGTTTTATTTCTGTTTCCATAAATATAGAAGAATTGTTGCATTTTCAGAGGGGGCGGAATTGAGGTTTGTTGAACGTTACCAAGGTTAGTGGGAATCACTTAAATTCGTCTATTGAAAGCGGCCGAAATGCCGATTGGTTGTTGACTTCTTGGAGTGTCGTAATATAGTAAAATTTATTTTTTTTTTTAACTCTACAACAACTTATGAGTTAGACTTTAGATAAAGGAAATGGGTGTACATTTATATTTAGTAGGTATGTACACATATGATTAAAACAAACAGATTAAGGCACGTATAGTTGCTATGGGGAGTTATATCAGACTTGTGGTACATATAATCTACTAAAATGTTGCGACTTCGATTTAGCTCGCCGACTGTAAGAGAACATTTCTTCCGCTATTTTTGTAAAGGCGCTAACTACATTTTCACATTTTCGAGATGTAGAGGAAAATATTGAATTTACTTCCGCAACCTGAAGATAAAATATAAAAAATACAAGAAAAAAATAATTTCGAAACTTCCTGTGTGCTTTATTTTTGGAAGTATGTAGTTACAAAAGAACAATCGGCGGCAATGCCTTAACTCCAAATATGCATTAAACTCGAAATCAAAAATATCGTATATAGGGACTTTACGAAAATAGCGGTAGATTTATCAAGTAATAGAAATGAATCATTTTGTCACACATCTATGTAGGTAATGAAAAATTAATTGATTCAACCGAGGTTATTGACGTCTTCGGCTGGTATATAGCTGAAAATATACTCAAAGCAAGAGCACGGTGAAGATAGATAAATACAGATAACAAACTTAGATGAGTTCTAAGATGGATGTTACCATGAGGAAACGCAGTGCGAGTTTTTGAGACTTTATTGGATCTGGTAGATTGACTTTCGATGAAAAAAACACCTAAAGCGGAGAACACAAGCAAAATAAATTCAGTTCGCCAAAATCTTCAATTGCAGCTCTTAGAAATGATTTCATTAACCTGTTTGATTTGTGGATTTCAAATGCTTTGCTTGTTGTTTTACAGCTTACTCCAGGCGCATAAACAGCGTGATTCTGGTTAAAGGAAGTCCAAATATGTATTTTCACTTTTATAGATAAAATTTCGTTATCTTCTTACAAAATTCATGCAATTTATTTGCTGATCAAATGTATGTATGTTCTGCAGACTTATTTGACCAAAATGCGAAAAGAAATGAAGAAACAGAAATAAAATATCATAGGAATACATACTACCAATGGTAACGAACGCTTTTAGCACATAAGGTAATGGGCGTTGTATTTCTGTTTCGTTTTTTTTTTATTAAACGAATGATAACAAAAACTACAAAATAAGTAACCACACTTTGATACGACAGAAACGTGTATTGATACAATTGATCGTGACAGCGAACAAATATTTTGGTCAGATTCGAAAATTGTTAATTACATTTACATAAATGATCATATTTAAAGTCAAAAACAACAAAATCATACTCATTTTCTCTTTGTATTATTGTTTATCATTTTGCTATAAAAATGTTTTTTACGCATTTTTTTTTTTGCTCTTTCTTTATCGAGAAATATATTTATAATAAAAAATAAATAACAAAGCCAACCGAAGTCGAAATTAAAATAGAATGCTTTGCTGAGCACATTAGCCATTAGCCAACAGAGAGAGTAAATGAACTGCAGTTAGATAATTATTTTTGTTTCCATTGAAAATAATTAAATGCGATAATGTATTTAAACAGAAATAAAGAGAAAGAGTGTAACTGCATGTTTTTACTTATCACTTTGTCTGTCAGTCAATATTGTACACAATGTAGAATTTAGTGACTCACAGGAAACCAATGTCGATGGATGCAGCATGCACAAACTCTATGAGGGCTACTGCTTGTATGCAGTAGCATGTATTCATTTGATAAAAGTGAAGTTTTCATAGCAGCGATAAATTATCGCCCTTTCTCAACTCTTATAAAGCTATACTAAGTCAATTAAAGTTCAACCGTCTAATATCTTATCTACGAGTATTAATGCAATTTAATTAATCGCAATCGCAATCAATCGACATCGGGAGATTCAAAAAAAAAGAAGCATTGAACTTCCCGGTCAATGTGATTTAAGTCTTAAGTATGTCAATAGTTCTTTGAAAATGACAAGTACACAAATATCACTATGAAATGCAACGGCAGTATTTGCAATTGCAAGTAGAAATAGTCTTTCGATAGTGTGGCTGTACGCCGCTCATTTAAAACCCCACTTGGAAGATGATCGCTTTTAATTAATTTGCTAATGCTGTCGAATGAGAAAAGGAGATACCAATCAAGAACGAAGAGCAATTCGAGTTCATAAAAAATGCATTTAGAGGTCATTTTTAATTATAAAAACCTCCTACCGGACGAATACGAGAGTATAGCAAATAAATGACGATAAAAACCTGTTAAGTATAGGCGGCAGCGATCGTGCATGGAAAGATAAATTTATTTATGAATTGATCTCAATTTGCTTTTTCATATTTGGAAACGTTTCATTATACTGGTTAGTGGAATATTGATTACGCCAATTGCTAGTATTTTATGTAATTCAGAGACCATACCTGCATAAGGTGGCTGCCTTGCTAGTCGCATAATTTTATTAAAAATTATCATTAAAGGTAGTACAGATCACTTAGATCACACGTATAAATGAGTCGTTGCATCTTGAACGCCTGGTATATTTATGTTTTATGTACATACATGTATGTATATAAATTTTGAATTGCATATCAACATACTGAGCACAGATAAAATTAAAGTAAACAATGTTTCTACCTGATACTGTGCTGTACGATAAAAACGATTAGCTCAGAGGTCTAAGATTCAGCGGGTGTTGTAAGTTTATTTTCGCTCCATTTATTGTTGTAGGAATGATAGCAAATGTTGTCGATCCAATTTCTTCACTATAGTGTTAGCTTTCATATATGTACGTGTAAGTGTGTATAGAGGCTTATTTTTTGTCTACTGATAACGATGATCAAGATTCTGTCTTCCTTTTCAGAATTACAAAAATCTTCCAGTGTCTATGTTTGGATCTGAAATGCAACTTTGCTTTGCATTAGCATTCGTGTTGTGTGAATAAGGTAATCACAACGTAATGAGTTTAAGGTATTATTGTCGAAACGACGAATCAAAAGCTTTGGCGTTAGGAAGAACTGAGACAGAATAATCTCGTTGATGTTGACGCTGTGACTTGATGTTGAATGTATCGAAATGGCTTAACATTTTATTGTTCTTTTGTTATTGTTTTCTGATAGTTATTGAAGCATAATCGAAAACTAAAATCAGCTAGCATCATCGTAAACTAAATAGACAGTCGAAGAACAGTACAATAACGAACCAAAACTGATCGAATACGCTGAAGGCACGTATAAGAACAAACTTTTTTTTATACATATGTATGTACGCATAAAACTATATATATGGATGTATGTATGTACATTACATATGTGTGTATGTAATGTATGTGAATTGAAGTGATATCTCGTAATAAGAACAATTAATAACGATAAAATAAACAGTTCCTGGAAACCGATATATATTTGTCTGTACACGACGCTGTTCATAAACAAACTTCAACATTAAATTGAAAGATAACATCAAATCAAACCGCTAACTAGTAAATACAGTCTCTGACGAATTTATTAGTGCATTTTTTCTGATTCAAATACCAAAAGCTTTAAATTAAACTTTTGGAACTGACGGTTAGTGATGAATAATGTTTTAAATGAAAAAGTTTATTTTATAACTTTTGAAATCAAATTGGAAATTGACTTTTTGTGAAATAATTGACTTTTCATATCTATTTCTGACCTCAACTGCACCTTTATTCATTGTGCGATATCGAATGTAAATTAATTGTTATAAGCCTCCAAATAGAGAAACGGCTTGTACCACTGACATTGACAAGTAATAATAATAAAATAATAAAAAAATAATTCCAAAATTAATAAATAAAAAATTGACAAAATATTCATGCGTCACCAGGATTTGAATTCACGACCACTAGAAGTCAGAAGGTTTGGATGGTCGACGCATATTCGAACTGGGCCGTCAATACATATTGGAAGCAGTTGCGTTAAAACATCCTTACCAAAGAAATGTTAGACAATAAATAAACCTTTTTAGTTTAATGTGAAAAAAATATCGTGTCTCGGAATATTCAGTGTGGATATAATCGTATAGGCTAGTGACTGTTATAATTTGTTGTTTTGAAACCTTATCTGGCGCCTTCTAAGGGAGTAATTTTAGTCAATTGTATACTGCCGTCTAGACATATTGTTGCACATTAAATGCATTTATAGTTACAAAAGCAAACATTTTTAAATTTAAATAGAACAATTAATTAATGATAAACTTTTGCGAAAACAAAATACTGTTTGAACCAACAGTGTGAAATAATCAAAATCTAGCGGAACTTAATTTGAAAAATTAAGTTGGTCTTCCATGAACGAAAACTTTTTGTTCAGCTCGTTATATAACGAACCGTTTGATAAAGCCTATTCTTGCTGTATACCTATTTGCTGAATTTATTGTGCAGGAAGTCGTTAAAGTCAACTTTTCCTGTCAAAAAAAATTATACATAGAATTTTTCAGTTTATTGAAACAATATACTGAATATTCCAGTTTTATATCCTGAGTGGTTTTGAAAAAATTTAACAAAAATTGTATATCTACAATGTTTACACTTTACGCGGAAGTAAGTAGGTTTTATTTCTTTTTAACTTTTTTATACTTTTTTGTTCGATTTCCACTCAGGCTAAAGAAAAAAAAAAACAAAGGTGAAAGATTACACTTTGGATAGAGTTTTAAAATCTTAGACACGTACAGACACGCCAATTTCTACATTTTCTGGTTCTCTGATTATTTTAAAACCAGAATAAAAGATAATCTCGTGCACCTTTTTGCTAAGTTCCTGCAACAACATGAAAATTGGTTAGAACCACTTTAGAAGTAAAGTACAATTCACAACTTGCTGCATTGCTATAGCACAAAACGGTTTTTTTCAGCTAAATTAGGCTACAAGAGATGCAAATAGTAAGATTTGGAATAAAGTTCCGCTAGAATGCGTAAATTTCACACTGTGTGTGCAACGATAGCAATTGATAAAATTGCGGTAGAATTGCAGCTTGTTTCTCGTGATCCCACACTTGTCTTTCCAAATGATTTGATCTTTTTCTTGCAGGTTCTAGAACTGATTTAGTTCAGACCGAACACCCCGGTAAAACGACGTTGAAAATTAAAAATCCACTTACCATTTTGATCAGGATCAATAATAGGCACCCCATGCTTCCGCATGATATGATGATGTGATTGTGGTTGTTCCAATGGCTGCAGAATTGGTTGCATCATTACGCCACCTTGCATTTGCAATGAACAATCCGACAGGTCGTCCTCCATCTGTTGCATATGTCCTGGATGCGGTTGCATTTGCTGGTCATCGTAAATATGCATTACGCCCATTTGCTGTTGCAGTTCAAGAGTTTGTTGCATTTGTGGATCGTAAATTGGATAGTTGGGGCTAAGCATGCTGGGTGTTTCCGAAGAGGCCAATGATGGAGCGTTATGGTTAATATCTTCGGGTGCCATCATCTCATGATTGACATACTCGTCGGCATACATTGGCTGATGCCATATTTGTGGCATCATACCATCATTGCTGCGTTGATCATCGCTATTCTCATCGAACTGATAGTCAGCCGGATGCATTATTGATGGATATATAAGGCCGGGATGATAGTTGTATATTTGATGACCGGGATACACTGGAATTGGGCTAGCAACGAAAAGAGGATGTCCTGTTGCCTGTTGGGTCTGTGGATGCACCATATGGTTTTGTGGCGGCGCTCCGAAATAGGTGTACTGATAAGCGTATTGTGGATAACCCGCATTTGCCATTGCCTGGGGATCTATCGATTGAGCGTTTACCAAATCCTGGGGGGCAGGACTATCTTGCTGTTGTCGTTGTACGTAGTCATTTCGACGATTGTTATTGTTATTGTTTCTTCCGCGACCTCGGCGTGGACGACCTGAATTTGTAGAGGTGCCAGCGATCTGTTGTATTGGTTGCATCACTTGATTGGACTATAGGAACAGAAACGAAATGTTAACAATTTGCTATTCATATTTATGGTTGCACAAACTCACCTGATCGGCAATTGCTGGTTGAACCTCCCCAGACATATAATGTTGTGGTCCACCTTGGATGTACGTAGAAACTGGATGAGTCGCCCAGCCGCCGTGCAGATTAACATTGGCGGTTACATTGTTCACATAGACATTAGGAGGAATGCCAGCTGGAATCATTGTCGGATACATTGGGCCACCAACGGACGGTACTCCATGCGCAGGTACATATAAATTGGCTGAATGCATCTGATTGTAGACGGGCTGTGCGGAGCCGCCAAGGTGCGAATAATTATTATTTTGCTGGGATGCCACCGAACTAGATGTGCTAACAATCTGTTGCTGTTGTGTAGATTGCTGTTGTTGCTGCTGTGATGTCTGCTGTTGTGGTGGCGACTGTTGCTGCTGTTGTTGTGGTGGAGGAGGCTGCTGGTGTGTCTGTGAAGGCGGAATCGGCTGCGGCTGTTGTTGTTGCTGCGGCGGTGGAGGCTGATGAACTACAGGCTGTGTATGTTGTGCCATTGTTACGCTAGCCAATTTCAAATTCGATGTTCCGCAAGATTTAACGTTAGCTCGTTCTTTTGCTTGTTGCTCAACATGTGACTTCACTGAAAGTGTATTTAATATCCAAAAGAATTATTATTACAGAAACGAATATTAAAGACATTGAAAAATATAATGAATGTAATTGTTAATAAGCTGAATTTACCTGCAGCACTCGCCGTTAATTTCGGCGTGCGCAGCGGTACAACGGCCAATTCTGTTAATTTTGCTTTTGTTGGCTTAACTACAGCATAAAGGGGTAACGACAATGGTGCTATAAGACGTGGTAACATCAAATTGCGCACCACATGGCCGTATTGTGTTTTCTCTAAATGAAGGGAAAATACAATTTAAAGTTATTGATAGATATAGTTTGCTGTTGGCGTACAAATTCAGGTTCAAATGTACAATTAAAAGAAATTATAAAAGCAAATAAAAATTGCTAAGAAACTAACTTTACTGCTAAGTGTTTTCACTTCCCATTTTTATTGGTTTTGGACATTAGACGGCTTTTTGTTTAAACAAAGAGTATAGTAAGGCAAGTGTTGTTTTTTATATTGTACTACAATTAAGCGTTAAATTTCATGTCTTGGAACTGTATGTAATTGGGTCTTTCTTGATAGCAGAACAAGAATATACACAAGAAATATGCCAGCACGAAATTGCAAAACCATCAAACGAGATAATAACAGAGACTTATTTCAAAATCGATAGTAGTAAGACACAACTGCATTTCTTCGATCAAATTGCAATACATAATTGTAAATGCAGTGTAGTACCGATTTACCGGGGTCAAATTTACCGGTAACCGGTAAGTTGCTTTCCTATTGAAATTCGATTAACCCGAAAAGACTCTTTTTTCCGTGTTGCAAGCAAAAATTCAATTAAGAAGAAAAACAGAAACAGTCGTGTTACATGTGCATAATTGTTGTAAATGATTTGTTTAGCATGTTCAATCTTCTTTTGCATTCGCACATATGCTGCTTTCTTTCTTCTTCTTCTTTAGTTTTTGTTTTATTGTTTTATAATAAATAGGTGTCCCGCCCGGCTTCGCCCGTGTACGCAAACAGTCGCGTTACTCACATGACAGATAATTGCCAACGCCACCTGTGGGAAGTTTTTGTGACTACACTAAACTATATTCACCCCTATCATTAAATCCGACGGATCTGAGATTCCCTTCACTCATTCGGTTCACATTCACCTATCGTCGTGATCATTAAATCCGCCGGATACGCTACTTTATCTACATCCCTTGTTATGTTTTCGAAATCAGCTGTTTTCTGATTTGACACTTGAAAAGGCGATTGTGGAGTGAAAACAAAAATCTAAGGAATAAAAAATAATAAATAAATACTTTTTTGGTTTTACTTTAAGCTTTTGTTTTGCAATATTCCGCATTCCAATGTCGTGTTTCATTTATTTTATTTATAAAGTTCAACGTTTCTTGTACATATTTACATTTATTTCCATTAAAATGTTCTTGTTTTTGGTCGCATGTTTTGTCAAATGATCTGTGCATTCGTATGCCTGAAGTTTGTTCATCATTTGTTTGTTTCTGCACGTTCAACATTCAAAGTTTTTGGCAGTGAACAGGCCAACTCTGTGCCAGTACCATTCTTCTGAACTTCTGCTGCCTGTTCTAGATCCTCCATCTTCAAACTACTCTGGCTGATCTTACGAAAAACGGAGTTATACGACAACTGGATTCCCTTTACATAACTTTGGCGACTCTTGACGATACGCGTCGAGTCCAGACTTGAACATTTATACACAATTATCCGTCCCGATTTGTGACCACACCAGAGAAGATTGGAATTCTGACCCGTTTGCATTGCATTGCATTGCATTTTGTCCCGTTTGGTTTTGACCAAAAATAAGATCGATCCAATGGTGGATGTTATGCCGCACTATTTCTGATTCCATTTGTTTGTTTCTGCACTTTCAACGTTCAAAGTTCTTGGCAGTGAAAAAAAAATGCTAGCCAACCCCACAGCAAAAGCACCAGATCCGCAACGATTTTCTCGCGGATCTGAAACGTCAAACTTTGTATGGAGAGATTCGATCCGTTCGTTTTCGATGATCAAGTGAAAACTTATTCACATTACCGACAAGTGGACGATTCCCTTCGAACGGATTCAATGATACCGATTTTCGAGTTTTCGTGATTCATTCCCCCCGGCGGATTTAATGATAGAGGTGATTTTTTTATTTTTTATTTTAGTTGGCGCTACAGCTCGAGGTGAACCTGGGCCTGCTTCTCGCAACCTTTTGTGTGTGCGTGTTATATTTTTGCACGAATGGAAGGGACCTACAATTTTTTGCCGACTCCGAACGGCGAGTTGAGAAGCTCAATCGTGACAAATGATACTCCTTGATGCTTGTCAAAAATTCGAAAGAGGTGGGCACTGTGAAAAAACTTTTAGGTGTTTGCGGCGGGATTCGAACCCAAGACCGCTGGCTCAGTAGTCCGACGCACTAACCACTTGCGCTACGGTGCCCACGATAGGGGTGATTATTACATTTAAATTTAAAATTGTTTATATGAAAATTATATACAGGGAAAACTACATTTTCGTAAATATCTGCACCCCAACGTCACCTACCGGGTCGATATTTTGCCAGAGACTTTCTTTTTATTTAAATATTATATGGTGTGAATTTGAGCCAATTCGGCCCATAAATAAGAATTTTGAAAATGCGACCCCAACGCCACCTAGGGTGTTCTAAATTAAAAAAAAAACATCGGGAGCACCACACGAACATATGGTGTGAATATAAGGTGGATAGCTTCATACAAAGGCACCAACGTTTTTATATATGTATGTTGAGTTTTGGTTATTTTTTGCTTCATAGAAAAAATATTCGTTCATCCGGGATTTTCGATTTTCCGTGATGAGCTCGGTCTCGACCATCTCGGTTAATTGCTACTACACTGTACTAACTGTTGTCTACAACACTACAATACATAAAAATGTATTTTTTTCAACCAACTTCTAACCGCAACCACAATATACAATATGAATGTAATGATTTGGAAGAATACAGGATAAAAGAAGTCGTCCGCTGATCATAAGAAATAGGAAAGTAATTAAAGATTTAAAACCACTTGCGCGATTTGGTAACATACGAAGCACATGTATCGTTCAAAGCTTTCAAATATCCAGCCATATCTTTTACAATAAGCTCTGATTTATCTGAGAAAAATTTGTCAAAAGGGATTTAGAATCGCTTGAGTTAAATTACATAATACATAAATGTTTGTTTTACTACCCAAAATAAGAACACTCAGCAGTAGAATGAGGAAAAAATGGATATTTAAAGCATATTGTTTCGTGTCCAAAAAGGATAAAACAAAAGGAAAAGCAATAGAAATTTCAAAGACTACAAAATAAAATACCATTAGTAAAGGAAAATAATTCAAATTACAAGAATCTTACGAAAATTAAAGGCACAAAAAAAAAACAGAAACTTCGAATTATATTGAAATGTGTGTAGCTTACCGGCTTTTGATAAATGCTGCACTTTAACTAAATTGCCGTTACTATCAAATATACTCAGACTATTATCAATCGCTGTTGCCGTTAAATTTGATACTGATGGCAATGGTGCTGACATTTGAGCCTTTGCATCGTTGTTTAAACCTTTTCTAGATCTATCAGATTGCTTGGCAGCGACTGAACTCGAGTTCGAAGTAGTTTTAGCAGGCACTGCAGACGACGTTTTACTAGTCGAAGGTAAAGGAGGAAATCCGTTTAAGAAGTTACCGGGCACAATGTTATCAATATGGACATTTGTTCTCAATCTGACGACATCGATTTGTCGTTGGTGCAACTGAATACCTGAGCCATCTTCTATCGCAGCTAATGGTAGCGATCGAGTAGGTGTACCACGAGGTGCAGCAATACGATGAATACCAGCAACTTCGCTCAACTGCTCGGACGTTAGCGTGCTTATGATTTCATTGCGTTCACTATCATTGACATCGGACAAATCTAGAAATTCGTACGGCTCCTTTTCAATGTAGTTATAATTTGAGTTATTAAAAGGTTATATTGCTTTTTTTGAAAGGATTGTATTAAAATCAACATTAGATCATTTTTGCAAATTATTGGGAGTTTATATACTAGGTTGAAAACCAATTGAGATTTAAAAAAATACATTACCAAACCGGAAACTATTAATTGCTATTTTAAAATCGCGCGCACGACGGGTGTCGATAGAACATGAAAACTGGTCAAGCTTCGACTTTGGACTAGATAGTTTTTTTTTTTATAAAGATTAGAAAATTACCATTGAAGCTTCCGCTATTTAATAAGATACTGTATCTTAATGTGTGTAAGCTATTACTTAATAAATAAATTTGAAATTTGAAAAAAAATGATCTGCCAATCAATTAATCATTAAAGGCAGTAGTGTCTCAAAACAAAATGTATCTGCGAGAAAATACATACGGTATGTGCATAATGTACATATAATGTTGTAAATAATAATACATATTTGGCTTCAGCAGTCCTAGGTAGAACCAAGCCTAGCTTCCCGCAACCATTTGTGTCTGTGCGTTATATTTTTGCACGAATGGAAGGGACCTACAGTTTTCTGCCGTCTCCGAACTGCGAGTTGGGAAGCTTTACATGACAAATGTTCCTCAAAATACCTTTGTAGGTTGTCCAATCTTCACCTGTCCATGTGAACATATTATATTATTTGCTTTGTGCCCTAGACGATACAATATTTTTCCCAATAATTTAGTAGTCGGCTGATATTTGTATAAAAAACATGTTGAGTGATATTGAAGTTTGTTGTGTGGCCATTGTACTGGCCGAGTGCTTAACACAAAGAAAAAGCGCAGATGGATGAAAAAGTGGTATCCTCCTTCGTCTATTGTTCGGATACTGTTTTGAGACGTGCACGGTCCTTCTTGGTGTTTGAGAAACTGTTTCGCCTCAAAGTACGACAATGATGGCTCTACTGCCTCGTCTCCACTCTTTTCAGAGTCAGAAATTCTTTTTAGTGGCAATTTCGATTGGGCAAAAAAGCACTTTTTTTTGCTCTCGAGCAATTTTTAGCGCTCTAGTACAATTTTCATTTTCCAACCGACCAAAAAAGCACTTTTTTTTTTGCTCTGGATCCATTTTCGTGAATCTCGGATTCTACTCGAGATTCACACCTACTTGCACTAACACCAAAACATTTTATACGAAATTAAAACGCAGCACATCAAAATGCTATCAATCAACACAAATCTTATCAGAAAAAAGTAGAAAATATAAAGAATGTGTATTTAAAATTGTGTTTATAATTTTTTTTATCTATTACCTTTTACGAACAATATGTCAAATGACACACTAATACTATTGCAGAAAAACAGATCAATCTCGTTTGTTTTCCATCCAGCACGAAAAATCGGAAATCTGAGAGCAAAATCTGAAAAGCCCAATCGAAAACGTCCTTTCTGAAATTAATGCGCAGAGTTCAGTTTTTGAACTAACTGCGCTTTATCAGCTTTGGATATGTTTCCCTGTATTTAGAGAGCATTTTTTCATACTGTTCATTTTTTTATCCCTGTTGCTGTATTCCTTACTCCTTATTTGCCACAAACCCGGCAGAGTTTCGTACACTTTCAATAATTGATGAAAGAATATTGTGAAATATTACCTACAGACGATACAATTTTTTTATATTGCACAATAAATATAAACACGATTTTGACTCTACAGACGGTCAATAATATTGCGCAATAGTTATTATTGCCGCTTAACAGCTTGATGTTTTTTTTTTGCAAATTTGTGCGTTTTAAGACTGTTACCAGAGAAACATATGAGAAATTGGATACTGAATTTGTAATAGGTATGTATGTCGTATGTGGCTCAGTGTATAGCTCGTCGGCTATTCGTCTTTATTTATTTTTTATTCTTTTTTTGTTTTTTTTTTTTTCTTTTCTATTTTTCAATCGTGATTACAGAACCGAAAGTTGCTTCCTTTGGATTTATTGTTGTTTTTTGTTTCTTTTCTTTTTTTTACCCGGCTACGGCAAAGCCAAAAATATTGGACGAATAATACAATTACTCGGCATAGACACTGCAGTCCTCACGGACTGTAAACAAAACGGGGTCTGGTATGTTTTGCAGGAACACAGAGCTAAAAGTATCCTTAAGATTCCCGGATGCCAACGGCCTCTTTCAGGCAGAAGCCGTAGTTAGGGCTGCAGAGGTCCTGATAAGAAAGCGAACATCCGGCAAGGATACTGTTATTTACTTTGACAATCGGGCTGCGCTTAAGGCGCTAGAATCGTTAACTACCAAATCGGCACTAGTCAGGAGCTGCTAAGGATAATGAGATAATGCTAAGGGCATTATGCAGAACCAGAGAAGACTATGTTGGGTGCTTGGTCAGTCTGTTGTAAAAGGCAACGAGTTTGCCGATGAGTTGACAAGGAAAGTAGGGGAACTGCCGACTACGGAAAACCTAACTGAAGAGTACGACACAAGATGAAATAAAACGATGATGTTGAGAGTATAGCTCTGCTCTTAATTTTTTCTCAAAAACGATTATTTTAAAAAATCATTTTAAAAAAATAACTGCAGACATATTAATGTTCCTTATGCGCTTCCGTGCAGCCGATGTCTTTGTCTTTTATCTTCAGTTTGTGATTAACTTCAAGGGTTAAAGTGCTTTTTTAGTGGAAAGCAAGTGAATATAAGCAAGCAAAATTAAGCTATGTACAAAAAACATTTTTATACTAAAAAAAATGTATACACCCTTATATGTATGTAAGTTGGGCACCTGTATAAGTTGGCCAAAAATTCTTCCACTTAAGGTGGCCAACTTACAGAGGTTGTACTGTATTATTATCCGGTGCAAGAACTACAGTGTCTTAAATCTTAGGAGATATCTACTATTCCTATGAGAGAAAGGTGCAGACTCACATTTATATTATCATTGGGGATACTCCCGTGTTCTCTGCAATGTGTGTGGAAAGTGAACAAAACTCTACTTCCCCCACCATACAACTCTTTTTTTTTTATCTATTCTACCTAGTGTCTAGTCTGTCAGCACTCACACTCAATACTGATCCAATGTACTGCCAAACAGGATCCCATATGTAGCCAAACTGGTAACCAAGATGGGAATCGAACCCACAGCTTCTGCGTGTTAAGCTAGTGATAAATATGCACACATATGCAATAGACCACCGAAGCAGATAAGACTCTAATAGAGCATAACATTTGCATTGTTTATTCATGCTGTCATTTGGAGGAATGAATTGTTCATCTTATTTCATTTTGTATGTACGAATGCATATTTAACTTAATAATATATCTACATATGTACATGTTTACGACCAAATTGTCCATTTTAAATAATCACATGTTGCATAATAAGTAAGACATTTTTATAGTTTTCCTTGGCAAACTGAATACAAAAGATCGAATATCATGCTTTACTCCGTATAAACAAAACCACGTACACTGTTATGCCATACTCGTATAAGATGGTGTATCCTAACCAAAAAGGATTGGGAAAAAGCAGTTTCAGGACTACATGAAGCAAACACGGTGATTTTAAGCACCACAATATTGTCTGACAGCAGATGGTATGAACACCACATCAGCAAAGATCATAAGCTAGGTAAAAAAATGTTGTGCTATGCTATGTGACATCACTTGTTTTAATCTTACAATTACACAACTTTTAATTAGAAAAACTATACAAATAACACTGAAATCATACATATAATAAGCACTAGTTGGAGGTGGTGCTGTATATAAAATTATATTCTCTTCATACCTAATCTCATTTCATGTTAAACGCTTTCTAAACAATAAAAGTCCAATTTTTTGTGGTAAACCATACTACAAATACTGATGGCTTATTATTTATCAGCAGCCCTATGAGTAATCAACACCGAAATAATCTGACACTTGCGTACACCTTTTTACCTTTTAAACGAAGATGATGATAAAACAATTAAATGTCGCAAGCAAATATAACTTATACACGAATTTTGCTTTCCGAACCAGCTGAAGAAAATTATTAATTAACCACACCACTTTTCCTTATAATCGCCGATTAACAAGTACATATATGTATGTATGTACATAAGTTTGCACCATCTGAACTCATCTGAATTCAGTTTGCTGTGAGCTACTTTTTCTGTCAACTTGGAAAGTTGAGAGTTGTTGCTAAAAAATAAATGCATCACAACGGCCAATACATCTTTTAAATGCAACAAAAATGTAATGATTCTTGTTGCCTTATCACAAATTTGCCAACACGTCAACATCAAGCAGTAAAGCAAACAGTGGAACGAGAATAGAGCGAGACAGTGGGAGAAGAATACAGCAGCACACTCCATTCAAATCGTCAAAGTCAAAACATAAAACCAATCGTCTGACTCCGGTGCGAATTAGTGCATTTATAACAGCCTTTCAATGAAAACAGTATTCTAACAATTAGCGAATAGAATATGGAATGGAGGCACCCTTATCCACCGGGAACAACTTCGAAGCGAAAGCCCGGATATAACATCAATTCAGTGTACTGAGACCAGCCAGCACGGAGAAATACACCAAAAGAGACCGGCACAACAACAACACGACCAACTTTAAAATTCCATTACACGTTTCTGTCGAAGCGATGGACGATTCTGTTCCCCCTTTGCAGCAGCTAGCTACTCACGTACATCCCATACATATTATATTTAGACAAATAGACTTAAAAAAAATAAAATAAAATCAAAAGTGGGATCCGCCTGCGACACTTACTTTTTTGAAACGTTGGGGGAAGTAAATGAAGAATTCGAGAAAAAGTGCCGATTTGGCCATAAGCAAGCAGTCGGCGACGTGTTCGCTATTAGTTAATTCAGGGAACTTTCACGTTCTTCCTGATTGCGTTTTGTTTCGCAATCCCAAAACAAACTGCGACATTATGAGATCTCGAAGATAAGTGTGGTATTTTTGCAAGGGACAGAGGTGAAAATTAAAGTTTTGTGGGAAAAACCATATAAATAATTTTGCGGAGCACATTTTTCACTACCAAGTGTGAAGCTCTATATTTTCAAAATCAGATTCGAGGAATAAGAAAAGTTTATATTCCGCGATCGAGTGGTTTAATATTTTATATTTTACAATATCAGTTTTTGTACTTACCGCTTCAATGGGATCCATGACATTAGGCGTTCATCATTTTTTTCGAATTCCTTTCTTTTTTCAATTTTTCACAATTTCCATGCTTTGGTTGCGAAACAAAGTGTACGAATCGACTTTTGCGATTCGATTGGTAATGTGAATTTCTCCGCGACTCGGAGTTGAAATATCGCAGTGGCACACAAATATTAATTAATCAAGTTGAAGTAACGAGAAAATAATCGTATTTTTATGTTTCACAATTCACGTTGCGACCAACTTCGCACCCGGACATACTTATTCGGCGATGCAAATGTAGAAATGAGATGGTTAAGTTATGGTGCCACAAAATAGGGGTGATACCGCATGAACAAATGAGACGGCAGGCTTACTGAGTAAATATGGCGGCGTGTTGGGCTGCGTGGTGAAGATGGGTTCGAAGTAGTGCCAAGTTGCTCTTAGTTTAGCCGGAAATGCTGAAACTAAGCAATCATGTTATGTTTAAAATATGTCTCCTTTGTTATAGGAATTGTATAGCAATCATGAGTTTACATATTTACACATGAATCTCAATATATTGAATAAATACTAGCAAGCAGCATAGATATCGGCGGGAAAAAGAAAAGTTTAAAAACATACTTACAAGTTTGTGTTTTTATTCATATTTCTTAATTCAAAGCAAATTAAAAGATTAAGCAAAATGGATTTAAATGATAATTTAGAGTCAAGTTAGAACATTACGGAATATGATTATCATTTCTGTAGTTATAACTAATCGAGCTATGGCGAGGAATTTGCCGAAATTGTATTGACTCAAAGAGATCATCTGGGGGTAATCGAAGACGATATATTTTTTTTTGTTTGATGGCTACAAACCTGATGTAGTGTATTTATAGTAAGCTTTTAAAGATTTTATAATTTTTAGAATATATTACTTTTATGGTTTGGTATTACTGGCATACGATGGGGAAAATGAAGATACAAAAAGACAATTATGATTTCTGCGTTCAGAGACGTATTGAGTTACAATTATAGTGAATGTGTCCAGTGTCAACCAAAAAACATTTTTTTGTAAGATGATTATCGTGAAATATGGGTTCACACATTCTATAATAGGCGTGTTTTTTCTCAAACCTATATAGGCTAAACATGTTTCCGCAACATGTTTTCAATGTAAAAAAAAACAAAACTTTAGCCTGGATAATTATCCAGTCTTATTTTTGTATGGAAAGCTTTTTCGAAATATCTATATTAGATTTGAAAAAAACGGGCCTATTAACAACTTGCCAATTTGTGAATAGTATGCATTTATACAAAGTTAACACGAGTCTTCACATAAGCTTTTGCAAATATGAGGTCTATTTGGAAGCTTTTTGTGGACAGATCTCAGATGGGTTTAAGAGATGGAGAAAATTCTCTTCAAGACATGGAAATATGCAACAAAGTCAGCAAGTGTGTTAAGCCACATTTGTATATAAGCAGCCCGTAAACACTAAAATGTGATACGAGTAAACATGCAAACAAATCAAGTTTTAGCTGATGTTGATCTTTTGCGGAGTGGCATTTTTTGGTCTCACCAACATCAGATTTGGTCTCACTAAAAATCAAAGCTAGTTTGATTTTTGTGGATGTTGATGGGCAGGGCTTTGTGTTGTTTATACCATGTTTGAGTGGCTGCGTGCCTGTCTATCAACATTTTCAAAGAAAAACTGACTGACAAAATAACTTGACAGATGGAGAAGATGTGTTCAACTTAATGGTGTAAGTTTGGTTTCATCGTCTGAGGGTTTTAGTAAGACCGTGTTTACTCGTACCAAGTTTTAGTGTTTACAGGCCACTTAAAATATCAAACATGACATGACACGGCATTTGGATATCTAAATTTTGTTTACATTTGCAGTTTATTTAATAATTAGCCACGTGAACCCGATTCATTTTTTGCGACTTTTTTTTATATTCAAAACAATAAAATTTTCACTGACAGATGGGTGTTTTGACAGTTTTTACACTGATCACTCTTATAAATTTGAGTGGTAGAAAATCGCAGTGTTCGGCGGAGGGTACTTTTTTCTCTCGTTGGTTCTCTTTGTCATGAATGGTAATTGAATTTCAAAAATCACAATCACAATTTGGAAAAAGATTCCAAATCCGAATTGTTGTAGGTATTCTATACATCAATAGCAAAATGATGGAGTAAGTGTTTGGCAATTATTAGAAGGGTCAGAACGCGTTGCGATAGTGGAGCCCCACCCCGTATCTGTGATAATTTGTTAAAAGGGGCAGCTATAACAGTGACCTTCATTTTTGCGAAAAAGAAAATAGGTTTTTTTTTATAAAATTGTTTTATTCGTTTATCTTTGCTTTTTCTTGAATTTTCTATATTTATTGTTCACATATTTCATTATGTTGTAATCTCCAAAAAATAAACAAATAACACAATTTATAGCTTTTAAAAACAAAAACGTTTTCTTTATTAATTATTTAAATTCTTTTACAAAGGCACACATCGACTTCTTGACTTCAGATATATTTTGCATGTCACAGTTGTTTTACAATTTTATACAACGGGGATGAACTCCCCACACTTCATAACACCCACCTCGTGGACCAGAGTGCTGCTTATTCCGCCAAGGCAAAACCAAAATACAAAAAAGATATTTTCTTGAAAAATTTTCAGAAAAAAGGAACAGAATTTCTTTGGCATTTGAAAATGAGATGGTTACAAACCGTTCCAAAAATTCAAATATTTTAATGCATCGCAAAATGAAAGCATTGTAACATCGCATAACAGTGGTAGTGATGCATTCTCGATGCTCATTTTTTGATGTTTTGGAACTCAGCCACAGTCTGCAGAAGTAGTCTTTCCATATTCTCAACACCGACTGTGTTTCTACTAAAATAGGCGTGTTTTATTATACTACGTTTACACCAAAACAAAATCCGAGATTTCGCGGTTGAAATCTTGGAACCTCAAAAGAGTGTTTACACCGAAAAATAAAGATTTCATTTGACACTTCATGTTCACAGTGGAAAAAATAGTTGTGAAGGTATTTATCTGGAAACTCAAACAGCAAAAAGATTGAAAGTGCAAAGTTTATTTTAAATTAATAATATGCAATTATAAAGAAAAATAAATTATTTACAGAGGTACTTTCTGAGAAAAAGAAGTAACCTGCAAATCGGATCAGAAGGAATTGACGTTGATGGACCTGGGGAGCAATTCTTAAGTTAACGTGGACACTCTGGAATCAGTTGCGATGACTGAAGGCTCACTGAGTGACATGTCATCTTAGAAAACAAAACGAATAAAAATACATACACTTTTATAACCAAGCGATTCGTTTACTTATCAATGACAATGCTTTTCTCGACAAAGTGTTCTTCCAGTTCTCCGAGAATGACACTTTTATTTTGATATAAAGTTACCATTTGGATGGAGAATCTCCCGAAGAACCTTTAGCTTTTTTTTCTTTTCTACACAAAAATTTTCAATCTGTATTTATTTGTCACATTGGGTATTTTATTTTTAATTTCTTCGGGCGAAAAATACCTAAATATGTTTTTGTGCAAAATATGATGCCATTTCTTTGTGGTTGCTTTTTCTAGCACCACGGAGATCATCATATGTGTCCTCCCACAATACAATGCTAAACTTTTTATCCTACAGGTACAAGATTCTTCTAGTTTTAATTTTCTTCCATTGTCTCCATTTTAATTTGTTCCCTGAAAATTAAATTTATTTATTTAGGCCGTGTGCCAATTGCGTTAAATTTTTATCCACTGGCTAATATTTGACGTTTCTACCAGAGGTGGATAAAATTTTAGTTTTCTGCTGTGTCAATTGGATTAAAAGGGGTTTTTTTTAGTGCTATTTTCCATTAATTTCCCACTAGAATTGAAAAATGTCCAATTCATTTTATTAACATCACATTTTATTATAACTAAAATTACCAAACTGTTTTAAATTGTAGACGAGCAGAAAGTACACAAATTAACACACTCTATTGGTTTAAAATAGTGAACAAAAATTAAACGTTTATTAAAATATTAAATGTTTTACATAGAGAAGAACACCTCAACTTTTGGCTTCAGTTGTATATATATTTGTGCATGTTTAGACATGTCACCGTTTACAATTTAATTTAACAAAATGGGGGTAAACTCACCACACAGCACAGCTTCCACCTCGTAGGCCAGAGTGCTGCCACCCTTAATTTTAGTTGCGAAAAAAAAACTTAAACAGCTTCTTTAGTGGAATTCAGCTTAGGTTTTTATTAGGCACGTCTTACCTCGTCGAAGGTTGTAATAAGAAGAAGGTAGACAAATTATGCCATGTTTAAGTATGGCGGAGTGGGTTCCGGACAAATCATTCATAAAGCGCTATCTGCCAATTGGCGTTGAAAACAAAACTTAACGACGATTTTCAATCATTATATTGAACTGACTTGAACAGAGGGAATGCAAATTATTTTGATTGCGAACGTTTTTTTTTTTGTCGACGAGTGTACCTATACACTCTAAAAACATTATTAAACACAAACCCCACATTGCATAGTTCTCTAAGCGCAATTATTAGATCACACACAAAATTTTTTGTTTTATAGGTTTGGAAAACTGCTAGGAACAATTCTACGCATCAGAGCACCGTGGTGTAGTAGTAAGCGCGTTGGACTACTACCCAATGCTGCCCGGGCTCAACACCTAAGTTTTTTCATGGTGCCACCTCTTTCGAATGTTTGACAATCAATCAGAGTATCATTTGTCAATGAGCTTCTCAACTCTCCGTTCGGAGTCGGAAAAAAACTGTAGGTCCCTCCATTCATGCAAAAATATTACACGCACACACAAATTATTGCAAGAAGCAGGCCGGTTAACCCCGAGCTGTAGCGCCACCTAAAGAGGAGATCTGCGTATGCGTCTAGTTTCAAAGTTTCAATTTTTTGCATTTTTTTTAATGTGATGAACGCCGTCAGAAAAATTTCCCACTGTAGTCAAATTCAAAATCTACAACGTTCTATCTACTTATTTTGTGGTTATTTATTTATTTTTTAGTAAAGAATTTTAGTTGAATCGATGATTTAAGTCGTTTCAAAGTAACATAAGTCGACATTTTCTGGAACGTAATTCTTACAATTTTCGTCACTATAGAACCTTCAGCCTTTACTTCTTGTTGTTTCTGCAGTAGGACATGAATTAAAAAAAAGATTCTATTAAAATTCTCAAGAACTTGATTTCATACACCATTAGGAAACTGTACAAATATCTTACCTCTTGTAAATTCATAGAATTTATATCATAGGATTTATGCATAAATCCTGCACCGACTTAAAATCTCCATATCTCAAATACTCAATCTGCGCTCATTTCTTAACCCTCCGTTTAGCGTTGTGGTCTGTCAGACCATTTTGAAACTTATTGTATCGTAATTTTTTTTCCTGTAAATATTTCGGCAAATGCTGCCATGACTTTGTCAAACTCAATGCAGCGAGTCGAATGCGATATATTTTGAAACATTTGTCAATATTTCGTGGAACAAAAATACATTTGGAGTTAAATTTTTTTAGCACAGGACGAACAATATACGCTGTGACAACTTCTTTTCCGCACTCGACTTAGCCAGTGCCTTGATGTCCAAGAACCTTCTTTACGTTGAAATGTTTCGTAAGAACAAAAAATTTGTTCCATCAGAACTGCTTGCCTCCTCTAATCGCCCATTGAATAGCAGCATTTTTTGTTTCCATTACAACAAATTCTCATTGTGTTCCTGCTTGCCAAAAAAAAAAAACAGTTAGTCAGTTATTCTTATTTCAACCCAACACTTAACGTGTAACGTTGATGGAGAGGCTGGTAAAACCCATCAAATATTGGACTACAATAAATACAAGGCGGGAGTCGATACAATGGACCAGATGATAATTTTACTCCTGCAAACGCGCTAATGGCTGGCCACTAGCTTTTTTTTACAACATGCTTGATGTTTCTGCACTAGCTTCTTACATAATATTTGACGAATTATTTACAAAAAAAAAAGTGACAAGCGTCGTGAAACTGGCGCATCACTTGGTCAAACCTCAGATGGAGTTACGGACAGCCAATCCCAAAACATTGCTTTTTTAGCATATCGAAGATGCCATGAACATTTTTGGCATTGCTGAGTATAAAAATTTGTTTACTACCCCTAACTACAATTCGACATTGCAGCCACCATCTTCTCCGAAGTTATTGGACGATGACGGGCTATGTACATATGCCTGAGAAGTAAGGACCCGGTTTGCGACTTACACTCAAAATTAATGTACCATAAATATGTTACAGAAGAAGCATCATATCAGAACTAAATAATATACTGGTTCACAGTATACATACATTATATATATCTTTATTTAATTTAAAGAATAACTAGTGCACCAGTGCGAGGAATCTCGCATATAGAAACCCTGCCTATACCCGTAGGTATTGTATTGGTAATAATATTTTTTCGTAATAACTTTACTAAAATCCACTTTTTCAAAATATCATCAGTTTATATTGATGAACAAAGTTCAGTTGATGAGCTTTCTATCAGTATTAGAATCATTGAAATCGGTGCAGAAATAAACTCTCGGGAGGAATCATAAGGTCTTGCGCTAGCGATTTAATTATATAGATAGATGAAATAAAAATGTAAATTCTACCAGTAGGGAACTAAAACCGTCTTTGTTTGTTGTTCTTCCTTTCTACCCCATAAAGGTAAGAATCTATAAACACAAACATACATAATTTAAAAACTTTACTATACATCGTTTCTACACATAATCTTACACAGGGAATAGACCATACCGCGATTTTGTAGGCCACAATTGCAAAATAAATTATGTGGTCTGACAGACCACAAAGTATGACTTACCGCCTTTTGGGTCACCGCTAAACGGATTACTTTTTCCAGGAAGTACTGACTACTGCAATGGCGAATGGCATTGCGTTGACTCACGTGCCTTCTTAAAGATCTTTTTTAACTTTCGAATTAGAGGAATAATCATTTGGCTCGAATAATATAATAGATATCGTTACTTTGTTTATATTTGTTTTATTACACACCTTTGGGATTAAATAATACACACTTAGGATATTTAAAAACTATATTTATCAGTACAGTCCATCTTGAAAATCCTGAAACGAAGCAGAAACTCATTCGTTAGCGATACGCAAACAATTAAACGATATTGTATTAGAAACATTTATTCAGTTAAAAACGTAAAATCAATTTAAGTCATAAGTCTAACATATTTAAAGTTTATCATCATAATAGACTTGCTGCTTAATATCATTTAAATGTGGGTATGCAATTTGTATTTACCTCATAAATGGTAGAATCGTTATAGCAAAGCTTAATTCATTTCTAAACGTTTTCTGCAAATAAATTAATGGATACGATTAGTCTCCAGTAAAAGTTATATTTATGAAGAAATGTCGGTTGTAATGTAAAAAAATAAATTCAGTTCGTTAATGTACACTAATCATGAGATATCATAGGTGTCCCAAGGTACAGATATACTGGTCATCATATAAACACGGGTCAAAAATCTGTACGTTACCATAAAAGGTGTATTGTTTTTAACTGTTCCTTAAATATGAAATATAAAATGAAAGAAATACTTACACATGACTAAAAAGAGTAAATGCTGAAACGCATCCGCAGTAAATGACTTGCTGTAACAAAAGAAAAAATATTTTTAATACATATGTACAAAAATTGACACACATGAAATTATAAACAAATGATTTTATTTCAAAAGTCAGTTCGTTAATGTACACTAATCACAACTAAATCATAGGTGTCCCAAGGTACTAAAACTAGTTCATCACTTCAAAAAAAAAAAGAAGATGTTATACTATGTACAACAAGTTGTATTTTAATTTAACTCACCTTTCTTCCGATAAAATCTGATGAAACCAGTTATCTTTAACAGAACAAAATGCCTGAAATGACAAAAAAATTAAAATTAATTATAATACATATCCAACTAACGACACTCAAAAACAATTTTAATTGCCAATTTTCAGAATTTCTCTTTAAAATCATTTTTATATCATAGTCTAACATATGATCAAAAGAAATGTTTCATCATAGTAAACAATTTGCGGACAAACCTAATTTCAAGTATGAAAATAATTAATTTATTATAAATTACATGCCATAACCCTGGTTCTGCATTTCGAGTGAAAGTGATTTGAATTTGAATTTGGAATTCACTCTAGTCTAGATTGAATTAAGTGTTCTGCAACCCAAGTGATTTTAAATGTACATATTCAATTACATAGAAATGCTGAATTACACGAGTTTTAAAATACAATGTCTGTAATACTTATCAAAATACCAACCTTTTTAAAATGCATACCGCGTTCGTATGTCCTCCAACTTTTTGCAAATCTGATTTGGTGTACGGTACATGTCGCCAGCAATGCTTTTTTGCTTCGCCGGATCAATTGATAAATACTGCTCGCAAAGGTCTCCGTCCAGAACATTCTTAACCGGATAGTAGGCACTCCGATAACTCAAGTGATCTCTGCCACATAGTGGCGGATTTTCATTTCTCATATGCATCTCGAGATGTTGGAAAAAATCAAAGTCTTCGCGACTAGTAAATGGCACTAGCACTCCAACGGTACCACTTAACGTCGAGTAGATAAGAGATTCAGAGCCACCAGGTATCAAAGTGGCCTTCTGCAACGACATGATGATCTCTCCAATGTGGAATGTGCATATGTTTTCTGCTTTTTGTGATGCACCACTAAGAAGTCCTCGATCCCAGAGCGATTTAGTTCCTGTGGGATCCTCGTCAACATCATCGGTGACTGAATGAGGCAATCGCAGTATAGAAACATTGCCAAACTTATCTGCCGTTGCAATGGTATCATAGTCGAGCAATGTTGTTGCCGTTATCCATCGCGGATGTGTATCATCTGCAAAAATAATCAACTGATTCTCTGCCCGCTTATATCGAACAAAGAACACAGACTCCTGCACATCGGACACGTAAATCCGATGGCCCATTGCTTGAATGTTTACAATTTGATAGGGAATGTGTTTGTTTTCGCACTTTCGCAAAAGTTTTTTCTTTCCGAGATCGTATATACGAAGAATTCGACCAATTCCTGCCAGTAGACGTCCTTGGAATCCACAGAGAGCGCCAGGGATCTCATCACACTCAGTGCGATGAAGAAACTCTAATAAAGAGCAGGTGGGATCAACGCGGTACACATCAATTGCACCGCCATTGGATATTCTAGGATTCAACTGAAGATCTTTAGCAATTCCCACAACAAGATAATAACGTCCGTCAGCTGCTGCTGCGAATTTCATTATAGCCATCGACATGATAGCGTCATTCTGCGTTAGGGGTATTTTAAAAGTAGTCTGGCCATGAATTGGATCAATCACGCGTATATGGGAAGCCCACAGCCCCAATCCCGCTTTTGGTGATGAAAATACATCCTCCGGCAGGACTTCGTTTATGAACGCATCAGCCATTTCATTGGCTAGCTCCTGTTCGTCTTCTCCAGCTGCTGTGCGCATCTCTTCTGCCATTTGATTCTTTCGGGCATTCTTCATCTCCTCTGTATATGCATTATGATCAGTTTCAGCGATAATCATTCGTCCAGTATCCTGGTGAATAGCGAAAATACGTGGCGTATACTCCAATGGATAGGACACCTGATTGAAAACCGTTCCAAGTTTTTCGAGTGCCAAGATTCTCAAAGTGTTGGTTGATATCGCAACGATTCCTTCATTACACTGCTCGCTGGAAAATCCAGAGGCATATTCAAGCGTTTCATATGACAGTGGTGTCAGGTGGAAACGATTTTGGTAGTAATACGAAAGCCACGTTCGACTGGACATGGCTAATACAGCTTCGGAGCCTTGCATCTTAATACGAAAGAGTTTAACCGGGCGGGAACCCAAGTACCGTGTTCTTGTATCGGCTAAATCACCCGAAACTGGATCAAGTACGGTTCTTAACAAGACTCCATTACTCAATCCAATGTTAAGGTAGATTGTTCCCTTTCCTTGAGCCTGGCCCTCTTCATTCATTTCGCCATGACCCATTTCTACCAAACACAAAGACTCTGCAGGTGATGGTAGTGCCTGCATTGAACACGGTGACAGACAATCATTTGGATCCAACGATATTATTCGAACTGTGTTGTCTGCCAAGCCCACAGCTAAGAACCACGAACGCTGTTCTCCTTCGGGGACTGTACCCAATGCCATGCACATAATCTCAGCCGGCATTTCAGATCGCTCTGTGTACTCATTCAACTCCCCCGACTGAAAGAACAAGAATTTAACCATTAAATTAAATGTGATACCACATAACTGTTAAGCCCATTGATTTCAATTTTATTTCAATTCAGAACTGCAGGACACATAGTGTCACAACACGGTTATTCTATTCTATTGGTGTTTTTGTCATCAATGAAACCAACTTTCAATAAGAAATAATTCTATCATTCAACTTCAACTCACCTCATCCATTTCAAAGTAAACCAGTTCCCGTCCAGACAAGGCAATCACAACCTGTCTTTGGTTGACGGCACATTTTGAAATTGACTTTTTCCCGGGCGCCTTCCACTCATTCACGCGCTTATCTGCACGGATATGACGAATACCATCAGGATAGACCTGGACCAATGCATCGTCACCCAAAGACGAACAACTCAATGTCGGTGTGGTACCTAGGAAACCACTGTCCGTGACTTCCTCTACAGTTTCGCCGATACTCAACACAAGAGTAGCATTCACGAATGACACGATAATGTAGGCGTCAAAATCATCTGCAAATACAATCAAACGAATGGAACAATTTAATTAAAATGGTTCACGGAACCACTTGAATTTTAGGCACTACTCCAATTTTGGCATGAGATCAGTTAACCAAGTTTTAATCAAAGAAATTCAACTGAAACACGGTAATGATCATCATATCGCATGCCTAGCGTAATTTTTTATTTTTGTAACTGAAACTTAATCTCGAATTATTGAACAAATCTGGAGACCGCATAACCATCGGATTGTTTCGAGATAGCAGTATGTTTCAAACATTGTACACATTTAACATCGATATATTGCATAGATTTGCCTTACCTATGAGACAGTTTTTGGTATATTGTAATATGTATATTTTTTACTATCCTGACAAATACCAAACACAATAATTGTCTTTTTGTCAGTCTAACCGCCTGAAATAGAAGAGAACTGGTGTTTGATAGAAGTTCTTTTGATCAGGTTCACCAGATGATGATAAGACTGTTTGTCTATTTAAATTTTACTCAAGCTACGCAATATTGAACATGTAAAATTTAATAGATGATTTTTTTGAAACTAACCGTCAATACGTTTCTTCACAGTCCATACGGCATTGGGGTTACCAGGCAGTTCAGATACAGCCATCTCAGAAACTTCTAACCCATGTCGTAGTACTCTGATTGAGGAACGGGGCCCTCTCCCACACAGCAAGTACATCTGCGGCGTGTCTTCATTCGCCAAGTCGGCCACTTGTGATGTTATAATTGGAGCAAAGGATGGCATTTCATCGACCATTACAAGATTTTTTAGAGGACGAGGTGCGAAGAAGAAAGTTTCGCCTTCTTCTAGAGGCATAGCCGAGCTGAATTCAGGTTCGTCGTCGTCATCCCCTAAATGGGCAATCTGATAGAGATAACTACAATTGAAGAAAATGTTTTCATTATCTAGATTTAGATTTTTTTTTTTAAATATGCACTTACTGGTTGCCAAACTCAGATGCCACAAATAAGAAACCAGTTTTCAATACACACATCGATGTTGCTGGTGGCACAGTATCAAAATATTTAAGCTTGATTTCCGATACCACATCATCATCCGTTTCTAGAGTGACCTTAAAGATGTCTCCCTGCTCTGTTTGTACTAAAAAGAAGTACATGCTCTTCGTCCTGTGAGTTGCGGAACAGATAAAAATCATTCCTCGCTCGGGATCGTCCAAATCGTTTCTTCGGCGTGGTATCGGGCAACGGATATCATGCAGATCGCCATAAATCTTATATGTCAAGTAATTCTCGGAGCAAATCAGCACACCCGATGGACCATCACTACCACCAGGAACTGAGATCAAAAAATTTGCATGCTCCTCTAGCGGCTCTGAACGTTTTCGTACAACGTGATTCAATCCCAGATCAAGTTCATAAAATGTAAGCGTTTGTTGAGTTTTTTGAGCGGCTTCACCTGGAAATATCCAAAGAAATATTTCAATTAACCAAATGCACTTTCAATAAAATTCAAGCAAAGGAGAATTGAAAACTTTTTGACGACTCTACATCAGTGAAGTGTTGACTGATTATTTAAAGTCACACCAATGGTTCGAGAGTCACTCCAAAGAGATAGTATAGCACTTTGCCAAGCCAATAAAAGGAAGAGTATATCCTTAAATCGGATTGTCTAAAAAGTGCAAAAGTTTGACGTAGAAGATAAAACAAAATTAATATCTATATTTCGACATGTTAAGATCATTTTTAGTGTCAAGCAACGCAAGTCTAACAACTCAGCTGATACTACCGTGCGGTTTTGGTAATTAATTTACGCGATAATGAACGGGCCTTCATAGATTCGATCCATTTATGTATGTACAGTTGTGGCGAACTAATTAAGAACGATAGTACCAAAAAATGTTTTTCGATTTTTTTTTTGCTAAGAGTTAGTTAGTTAGTTTATTTATTTATTTAGCTGAATCTAGCTACTACAATAATATATACAGTATATTCATATTTATAATTTTTTGTTTCGTATCTTAAGCTAAAAGTTATGTTTTACGTACATTATAATATTATTTTTGAATTCTCTATAGTTCGATAGGTTTTTTATATTACTTGGTAATTTATTAAAAAGGTCTAATCCTTTATAAAGCAAACAATTTTGACCACTTGTTGTTCGACATCTATTAATTTTAAAGTCATTATTATTTCTCAAGTTATAATTTCGCATATCCCTATTATATGTTATATTTCTACTAAGGTAGTTTTGGTAAAATATTAAATTTCATTTTATAAACAAATAAATAAATATTCATATAAATTCGTTGTTTAATACTCAGCCATTTCAGTGCATCCAGAAGATTGTTGATAGGTGTGTATCGGTTGCATCTCAGGATACACCTCATCGCCTTGTTTTGCAGTTTTTGAAGTTGAAAGATATTGTAACTTGTTATTTAATTTGTTAATTTAATGTAGAAATAGACCAGTCAAACGTTTGTATATGTTCGTTTACAAGTTCGATTGAGAGGAAATACGAAATTAAGGGTGGAATATGAAAAAAATGTGTCTATACCGAAGTCACAACACAATGGAGGACGGTTGATTCGCTCGGCCATGGAACTTAAAATTGTTTGAATTGGATCGATGCAACAATTCTTCGGGTTGCGCTTGCGAGCTGCGTGCGATATCTATGTATCTATCTGTGGTTTTATCTCTCTCTCATATTGTGAATGGTATACCTACTACACTACTACAACTACAAAGGATACGTTCCCAAAGAATTCGTGTAGAAAAAATCCGGTTTTGTATGGGCATACTTATCATTCTTCTGGTTCTGAAGTGGTGAGCCGTATGCGTAGTGAACTACTGAGCTGTCACCGTCATCTGAATTGTGTTTGTGTCACTAGTCCAGATACAGATCCAGATGAGAGGTGAGCCGTTGAACTACTGAACTAAAGATATCTGAACTAGTTCATTTAGTTCAGCAAGGTGAGCCGATCTTTTGAACGGCTCCTTCATGAGTTACACAACTCTACATGTAACCCTGTACTAAGGAAGAACTGCCCGTTACTTGGAGTTCTATGCAAGATAATGATCCAAACCATGCGGCAAGGGCAACAAAACATTGGTTCGATAAGAATTCTGTTGATGTTTTATAAAGGTCATCGTGTAGTCCTGATTTAAATCCTATAAAAAAAAACTCGTGGTATGAACTCAAAACTGAAATTGGCAAGCATAAAGTTGGAAATTTGAACGAATTATCTGAACTCGGAAGGACGGCGTGGGCCAACATATCACCTAAAAATGCAGTGATCTTATTGTATCTATGCCATGGAGTTGTAAGGCTTTGATCACAAACAAAGGGTTTCCTACGAAATATTGAGCCAGGACATGACAAATCCGCAAACAAGCAAACAATTTCATAACGTTCTTAATTAATTCGCCAACCATTTCGAAACACGTAGGTAATTGAATTTGAATGAGTGAAGGGAATCTCAGATCCGTCGGATTTAATGATAGATAGGGGTGATTCTTTGGTTTTATTCCTAAAGATATGAAGAATAAATAACGTCGTTTTTTATTCAAACCTTAAAATTGAGCTTGCAATACACGTTTTGAATATTTCGATAGTTTTTTAGTGGCAGATAATTCTGCTGTGCAATACACATTGCAATACAAGTGCCATACACCTTCGACTTTTTTTGTGAAATAAGTTTCACTTCTAACGCGCGGGAGTCTAACGCACTTTTTTTTTTTGTTTATAACTTATATTTTTAGTTTGTTGTTACTTATTTTTCTTACTTATACATTAAATTAACAAAATGCATAATAAGTTACATCTTTCAACTCTAAGCAAAAAAAAATCGAATCACTTTTTGATACCATCGTTCTTAATTAGTTCGCCACGACTGTATGTACGCGATAATGAAAATTCATTGACGTCGGCCGCATAAAGGCTCACACACACCGCCGCGATAGCGATTGCGATCTATTGCAACACGTGTATTCAAGTTTGTTCATTCACACCGAGTGCGATAATGTAGCGATAGACTGCGATTGAACATTTCTATCGCCGCATCTAGTATTCAATTGATCTATCGCGCAATATTTTGTAATTTTTATTATTATAAAATGTCAGTTTTGGTAGTTTTTAAATTAGATTTGAGGATTTTTTTTCTAGAATGTAAGTAAATGCTGCAAATGGATAGTGAAAATGTTTTAAAAAGTAAAAAAACAACACAAATAAAACATCGCAATTGCTATCGCGCCGGTGTGTGCAAGCCTTAAAAGGCATCAACAAATAAAAACGACGATCAAGTACCAATTATCTAAAACTAACTTAAATCCTGCTTAAAATTAAATATTGACGGCCCCGCATCAGTGAAGTGTTGACAAATATTGTATAGTCACACCAATGGTTCTGGAGTCGCTCCAAAGAGATGTTCTAGCAATTTGCCAAGCCAATAAGAGGAAGGGGATACCTCGAATTAGATTGTCTAGAAACTGCAAATAAATATTGTTCTGAGCCTTAATGCCCAAGTAAGGAGGCAATGGGATACGTTTGTGTAAAATAAGATCTTAACTATTCAGACGGTCTGTCCGCACGCCAATACACTACTTCATTGTCGACGACACATTTAAAATCTAAGACTCTAATTTCGTTGCATTTCTTCAATGATATTAAACAGAGAATGGGTGTAAGTAATAGACAAGCTTTAACGACTTACCAGTTGGGTCATTGTCGGCTTCCTCGTAGTCGATCTCTAAACAGGCAAACATTGGGTTTTCGAATCCGACATCGACTCCTACCATGTGGTAAGTTAAGGTGTTTGATTTGTGCGCTTCCAAAGGTGAAGAAATCGTCAAACGAGCTTCGGCATCTCGATTGAGGAGATAAGCCAGCTTCTGCTTCTCTACAGCACCAATCATAAGCGCACGTCCTTTCGGGTCAATGGAGAAATACTGTCCGGGAACAATGCGACGGCATCCAGACTTTCCAAAAGTTTCCTGTTGCACCTTCTCCAGAAAATTCTTTGTTGGATTATATTCCAAAATCACAATTCGACCTGAGTCTGAACCCACCACAATGTAATCTAGAATAAACAATTATTTTATAGAAACTGACTAAGAAGTGGCAAAACAACACCGAACTCATGAGAACAGATCTAATGCAATGTTTCTCTGAGTTTCAGTTCGATAAGAAATGATTGATTCACATCAAATGCGACGCGGAGAAGACTTGCTTTAGCACTCGGACCATAGGTCTTATTGAACAACCCCAGTAATGGGGATATCAATAGGTAAGGGTGCTGCCATTTAAATGTAGTAAAATCACTATTTAATTCACCTTTGGTTCCTCCAGTCAAACGAAATGACATCAATGCTCGAATACATCCAAACACTTCAGTGGTAAGTAGGGTGTGTACCTTTCCCGTATTTGAATCGGGACGCAGCAGCTCCAAACTTTTTCCACGAGAAACAATTATTTCCTGGGTTTTGGTCCCTGAGAAACTCCCGTGCACAGCATGGGTGATGCCTGTGGCGCGTTGCAAAGTTAGATTATACAAGTACATTCTGTTGAATGGCAAACACTTACTTCATTTTCTGGAAATGAAAAATACACCAATAAGTTTTCATTATCAACAATTATATTGCAGCATAACTGTACTGTCTCGGAATCCATGGCCGCAGTGAGAATTATCAGTGCGGTCAAACGATGCAGTTCAACAGTAATTTTTTATTGCACGCAAAAAATGCGACCAAAGCATAGACATTTCTATGACTCTGGAGATACGTCGTGCTAAAATGATTTTCATATTCCAATTTGGACAGTTTAATCTTTACTTTTACTTACATTTTAATAATATTCGCTGCTGCTATGGGCAGATGAAATTGGATTAGTTTTCCAGATTTTTTTAAGTCGGCACCGACATCTTACAACCACTCTTCCACCCGGTTAAAATTAAAATGACAGATTCAATTAAAAGTATGCAACGCATACCATACAATGGCCGAAGCGGAAGTTCAAATAAATTGAGCTACACAAGTGAAGTTAGGTGAAGTTTGTTTGACTAATGTGATTGAGAGGTTAGAGTTGCTCAAATGCAGTGTTGCCGGGGACAGTTTTAAGTCTGATTCGGATCAGATCACGGGGATAATAAAACACGGCTAATTTTTCTGCTCATAATGATATCTAAGCGATGTGAAACTTAAATTATAGGTACTAAATATTATTCTGAACGAGCTCACACACCGGAGCGGCACGCGGTAGCGGCGGCGATACAACGGTACGAAATCCTATTGCGGTAAATATAGGTGCACACACTAGAGCGGTGTACCGCTTCCGGTACTGCGGTATTGCGGCGGTACAATTCTGCACCGCTGAAAGCTGCGTTGACCGCGTACCGCCTGTCAAAATGTATTGTGAACAACTATTTGTGATGTTGAAAATAAATTTATTTTATTTGATTTGACTCATTCAGAGTTTAAAAATATGAGGGACACGGATAAAGTATGGAACAATTTAGCAGAGGTGTTAGAAAATGGCAGTGAGTGAGTGTAATGCTAAAAAAAGAAAAGTTTAAATTCTGCGAATATCGCTTTTGTGTGCACGGACAGGCGGTATATCACTACCGCGTCTCTACCGGTACCGGTATCACTACCGCGTACCGCTCCGGTGTGTGAGCTCCTTCATTCAGTATCTGTTAATCAAAATTAACAATTTCCTCCTACAAAAATAAAACAAGCGCATTCAATTTTCATTTAAAAGAAAATATTCATTCGCATGGCAACTTTGCACTAAATGTCAAAATGAACTTAGCTTGTACAATCACCACAATATAGAACTTTGATCTAGTTTGTTTTATTAATTTGATCTGATCCGGATCAGGTCACGGGGATAATAAAACACGGCTTTTATAATTTCCCATACGAATTGACATATCGAAATTATATAAATTGAACTTAATTTCGTTGAAATTCGCTCCAATTATGTGAAATAAAATCGAACAAACTTAGACGCTGATAACACTTTTCTCTTTTTTTCGTTCGTTTTGTATTTCGTCTTTTTGACAGGTACGTACGGTAGTGATTACACGGTTCCTAATAATTGGTGGATACGTGCATACGTGATTCTGACGTTTACTGAAATTCACATTATATTTAGGTAGGGAATAGTAAAATTTCAGTTGGAATCGCACTAAATATACTAAATCTCGAGCAAAATCTGAGATTCACAACAATTGATCTAGATTCTAAAGAAAAAAAAAGTGCTTTTTTGGTCGGTTGGAAAATGAAAATTGTACTAGAGCGATAAAAATTGCTTGAGATATAAACAAAGTAGTTTTTTTGCCCAATCGAAATTGACATTAAATAAAGTAGGACATTTTAAGATCGGAAATGCAATTTGCAAATATGAGTAGAGATGGTATGCATTTTCTATCTGAACGCCAACATTTTTCCAGTACATCTATAACTGTAATTTCTGACAATCTGTCAAGCAAATTAAAAATACAATTGTATAATTTGGAATCAAATCAAATAGGTACCTGTCAACAATAACAAATATGGAAAGTGCTCCTTTAAATTTGGTAAGATTTTATTTACATTTAGAATTCATAAATCAATTAAAAACTTATTAACAGGCACACTTCCATGAACGACGCGCGGAAAGATTTCTTAAACGTAATCGCTATGACGAAGCTACCAAAGCAATGGAAACGGCCTTAGGGTACATCGACGACGCCTATAAAACTGTATCGATTCCCAAGGCTATTCAAGTACTAGAAGCTGAAAAATGGGACTGCTCGAGAAAATTGAAACAGATCAACATACGTCAGTCACAGCATACGTCAGGGTCGGTCATTTCCATGTCTTCACCATCGGAACAAAAATGTATCTACAGTCGTCAGGAGGATTCCTCAGAAAGTACGACCAGGTCAATTCACCAAGCCATTGAAAACTTCGATGCCAAGTACACGTCTTCAACTTTAGAAAGTCTACACGGAGCAATCGGTAAGAACAACAATACACTTGAAGAAGAATCAGTTACATGGATGGAAGAATTGGAATCGAAAGATTTTCCGAGCCTAGCTCCTCTTGAACTGCCTATTTTCGACCTTGGGTTTGAAAGCAGTTCCACATTTGTGGACTATGATAAGTAAAGACTAAGATTGTGTTTTAAATTTGTATTATTAAATTTTTTTTAAGTAAAATCTAAATTTTTATTTTGCTAACAACCCCTGTAAAATATCCTCCATGTCAGTTTCTGTCTCCACATCCTTTAAAATCAGCAATACCTGTGCTTCCATATCGCACATAAGTTGGGGTTTCTTGTACGTGATTATTAAAGTGTTGTACTGGTGATGGATGGAAATATTCTTCTGCTCCGGTAATAAGTTGCATCGTTCTAGTTCAGGCACATTGATTGATTTAAAATATTTCTTATTGGTTGTGCGAACGATAATTGCCTTCTTCTGTTGATCGACTGTTAGTATATAAGTTTCAATTGGATATGGCAAATTGCGGACTCTCCATTCAATGTTGTGCTTTGTAACCCGCTTAGACAGAATTGGTTCTGTTGTGCTCTGGCGCAATGTAAACCCATCAGATGCGTCCTCTCCTTTGTTTTGAAAAGTCGGTACTTCCCCAAGTTCCATCTCCCAGTCTGGTTCACCCATCAGTGTCTTAGATTTCCTCCACGCTCTTTTCAGAATGACTCCAGTTTCTAGGCTGTATTCCTCGGCCATTTGCCGGCCGTCGGTGAATTTGTAAAATACTTTTCGTACTTTACCACTGATCATGGAGTTTTTCTCAGCGTTGCGTATATCATTTAACCAATCGGTATAGGACATTTGGTCAAAAATTTGGTAAATATTCTATTAAAAATTAAATTGTTTGTATCGATCAATCAGCAATCACGTCTCTCGGTAGCAATAGCAAAGTAATATAAAAATGTTTTTCTTTAAATTGAACATACGCCTACTACATACGATACAGCACGGCTAACAAATCTTTGCTGTCAGTTTAAAAAACATTTTGGATTAAAGGCGAGAGCACAATACTGTAAGAAATGAGATTTTGGATTAGTTATAGTGCTGGAGTATCCACTAAAAATTCCGAACCCAAAGTTTCGTGAATTTTATTTTTTCTGAATACTGCTGTGAATTTTCATATAGAATTTGGAAGTATTAAAGTGCAAAGGTTTGAACATGCCATTTTGTAGATCTCGGTGAAATAAGCACAACTTTTGCGCCCGGTTATCGAAATAGAGAACGTAAAGAGTATCAAATATCTAGGAATCATTATAGACAAAAACCTAGACTTAAATTAACATATCGAGTTCATATGTAAGAAAATTGGCAAAAATTGGTTTCTTCAAACAAATCAGAAAGAGGATGAATGATTTTACATCGATAATAGTATATAATACCATAATTAAACCTCATTTTGAGTACTGTGCGACGATATTATACACGTGCTGCAACCTCGGACAAATGGATAGATTACAAAAGCTGCAAAATAAAGCAATGCGAATAATTTTAAATTGCAACAGATACATGGATGCTAGAAACCCTTAAGTGGCTAAGCATTGGGCAAAGACCAAAATTAAATACCCTAATGGCTGTCCACAAACTTAACTATGGAGATGCACCAGATTCCTTAACACGTCCCATCAGGAGAGTGGAACAGGTACAGTCGTACCAATTACGTAATGCTGAAGACTTCAGGGTCAGCTTCCAAAGATCAACACGAGGCCAAAATACATTTTCGTATAAAGGGCTAAATCTATTTAATTCACTACTTAGTAACATAAAAACAGAAGCAAACAGTGCATATAGTCGACTATAGTTACAGCCGGCTATAAATAAAAAAGCCGGCTATAACTTTTCGTTATTCATAAACATATTTGTATCGACTTTGGTATGTTTTTGTAAAGTGATTTGAACGAATAAACCCAAACGTCAAAATATTATATGGGAAATTGAGTACGTTCCGGATTTTAGATCTTAACTAGTAGTTAAGGCCTAAAATGTGGAACGCAAAACTTGCCTAACTCTTTAGTTGACAGCTGACATTTCACAAACGTCATGGTACTTTTTATTTTTACTTCGAGCGGTTTGAGAATTGTGATTTGCAAGATATTTGCACAATAAAGCAAAGAAAATAATATAAAAAAGATAAAGAAAACAAGACAAGGTTTAGGTTTTATCAATGGGAGACTTCAAGGATGAAATTTTATGTAAGTAACATAAGTTACACCTGTGTTTGGAATATACACCCCTATCATTAAATCCGCCGGAGGGAATGATTCACGAAAATTCGAAAATCGGTATCATTGAATCCGTTCGAATGGAATCGTCCACTTGTCGGCAATGTGAACAACTTTTCACTTGATCATTGAAAACGAACGGATCGAATCTCTCCATACAAAGTTTGACGTTTCAGATCCGCGAGAAAATCGTTGCGGATCTGGTGCTTTTCTGTGGGGTTGGCTAGCATTTATTTTTTACTGCCAAGAACTTTGAACGTTTAAAGTGCAGAAACAAACAAATGGAATCAGGAACAGTGCGGCATTACATCCACCACTAGATCGATCTTATTTTCGGCCAAAACTAAGACAGAATGCAATGCAAATAGGACAGAATTCCAATCTTCTCTGGTGTTGTCACAAATCGGGAAGGATTAGTGTGTATAAATGTTCAAGTGGACTCGATGCGTATCTTCAAAAGTCGCGAAAGTTATGTAAGCGGAATCAAGTTGTCGTATAACTCCGCTTTTCAAGATCAGCCCCAAGAGTAGTTTGAAGATGGAGGATCTAGAACAGGCGGCAGAAGTTCAAAAGAATGGTATTGGCACATGGTATTGGCACAGAGTTGACCTGGTCACTGCCAAAAACTTTGAATGTTGAACGTGCAGAAACAAACAAATGATGAACTAACTTCAGGCATACGTAGAATACACACATCATTACACAAAACATGCGACCAAAACAAGGAAATTTTAATGGAAATAAATGTAAATACTAAAAACGTTGAACTTTATAAATAAAATAAATCAAACACGACATTGGAATGCAAAACATTGCAAAACAAAGGCTTAAAGTAAAACCAAAAAAGTATTTATTTGTTATTTTTTATTCCTTAGTCTGCTTTTACACTTAGACTTGTGAGTCACAACTCAAACAGACTGACAGAATAATTAATTAGTGACAGAATTAAGAATGTATTGATATGTGCCGTTTTGTCTATAGAGTATTTAAAATACTAATATATCATCTTGTTTTTCTCTCTAACGCAGTAGCAGGAGGTTCCACAGAGCCTAATCCATGGAATCCACTATGGATGGGTACCTTCCGGCAATTGTTCCGAGAAGAATGAAATTCTATTCCATTCTATTCTAATAGTCCCAATCTTTTCACATTTCCGAAGGTAGGATATTTCGTTAGTTAATATACTCGTAAATCCGATATAATGCTCAAAAATGAAAACACTTCCCAATTTAGCACTAATGCATGATAGACAAAATATGTAAGACAAAATATGATACGATCACAGATGGTCATGGGACTCATTACTCTCAACGATATGTATATCCGTTGTACACGAATGGAAAGAAACCCATATGTAATTTGTTTTGCGGGCTTCGAACGGTTAGGCTGAAAACACACCGGAGCAGACAAAACGTTTTTTTGTGACTGATGAAACATCAGTACATTGATTCTTATGAGCCAACACACACCAAAGCAGGCAAAACAAAAAACATGTATTTGTTTCGATGCGCTACAATACTGGTTGTCGATAATACATGGCTTTGCATACGGCCAACACACACCGAATAAAACAAAAACGTTATAAACACGCGTCGTTGTCCATTTTTGCACACTTGCTTATGGCGCAACACACACCGCATGCGGCAAAACAAAAAAAAAAAAAGGCGAAAAAGAGAAACGTGTTTCATTGTCGATAGCTGGACATTTGTTTTTCAGAAACAAAATTACATTGTTGTTGTTTTTTGCACTGGCGTTTTATTTATTTTAAAGTTTTCGGTGAATTGACGTAGATGCAGAGAAATTATTATTATTATTATCGAGCAAAGAAAACCAATACATAATAAAAAAGATAAAAGCCATGCTAATAAAATTACTATCGAAAAGTCTCAAAATCAGTTTTGATTTTTCTCAACACACATCAAACGAAACAGAAAAGTAAAATGATTTGTTTTGTTACAACGTGTTTCGGTTGGTGTGTGTTGAAATATAAAACGATTTCTTGCGTTCCGAATCAAAAACGTTTTGTCTGCTCCGGTGTGTTTTCAGCCTTAGTTAAAGTGTTAATCATTTGAGAGGATTTTTTTTGAAGAAAAAAATTTCGCCAACGCATTTACTTGAATATGCTTAACAAATTAACGGGATTACAATATCAAGTGTCTTTTATTTAGAAACTTAGACTTAAGGCAATTGAAAAACAGCTTTATGTTCAAATGCAGAATCTAATAGCAATCGAACTATTTTGTTACTGTTTATTTCCTTTTATAATAGAATTTACAAATTTGTTATTTTGTTAACAACAATGTAGCTGTGCCTTAACTTTATTGTGTAATATATTTCACAGTTCCAGCCTTCCACATAGCAGTATTTCGTGTTGTCAAACTTTGTTGGAATTGCGTTGGATCTTGGAATATTAACAAAAAAAAACATTTATTTCGTAATTTTCTGAGTCAGGTAGGTACTCAAAGAAATTGTGTTCTCTCTCAGTCGCTCAAATTAGTGTTTCTTGTTGAAACAGCTACGAATCATCAGAACCACGTAAGTCGAAATAGATTTTTTTCATTTATACCTATAAAAGGCTGTCTGTCATCAATAAAAATAAAGTTTAGTGGAGTTCCTCGAAGAGACTACTAATTTTCTGTTTTTTCCGGCGCAGATCTCATCGAAAGGAAAACCCTTTGAATTACAATTGGAAAATAAAACTGCATAGAAATGAGTTTAGTCTGGACTTTGATCGCAACTTTCCTTTATGGAGAAATTGCAGTTATCCTTCTTCTAGTTCTACCAGTCGCCAGCCCATACAGATGGCAACGATTCTTCAAGTCACGCTTCCTTGCGATGATTGGAAAACAGGCGCACACATATTTCTTCCTGATCCTAGGAGTCCTTGTACTGTTCCTGCTTGAGGCTATTCGTGAGATGCGCAAATACTCCAACCACGAACCATCCGGTGACGTACATTTGAATGTTGAAATGCAGCACAGTATGAGATTATTTCGGGCTCAACGCAACTTCTACATATCTGGATTCTCTATATTTTTGGTTTTGGTAATCCGCCGCTTGGTAACACTGATCTCAACACAAGCCACTCTGTTGGCCCAGAGCGCGGCTTCTATGAAGCAAGCACAAAGTGCCTCTGCCGCAGCTCGTACTTTAATGAACGCTAAGCCGGCCGAGAAGGCCAAGGAGGCTAAGGAGGGCGGCCAGGGTGATAATACAGTCGCAGAGGTATTTTTTTCTTATTGATTTAATAAGAACGTTTTTCATTTTGAGTTTCTAACATTTTTAGATCACAGACCTAAGAAAGCGTGTCCAGGAGCTTACGGCATCGCTTAATAAGGAAAAAAAGGACAAGGAAGCCCTAAAGTCTCAGTCAGAATCTTTAAATAGGGAGTACGACCGTTTGACAGAGGAGTACAGCAAACTGCAAAAGAAAGTTACAGTTTCCGGTGGCGGCGAAAAGGACGACTAAGTCGCACTTCACACCACATTTGTGAACTCTTTATTCCCTTCTATAAGACTTTCCTTACACATTTTGCACTTCACTCTGTCTTACCCGAGTCGGATGTTGTTGCCTTAAACCCTAAGTTAGTTGCTATATATGTATGTATTTTTCTACAACTGAGGTTATTATGGTTAAATTGAACAAATTTTGTGTATTTATTTGTGCGTAGTTTTGTTTTAGCAAACAACATGAATAAAACAACAATGACATTGAACGAGGTCGTTATTTCGAAATATTTTTGTCATATTAAAAAAATGGGATGAATCATCGCCGTTGCTGGAGATAACTAGAAATTGTTTTCACAATCAAAAAATATTCACGAATTGTCAACAGAAGGACTGTAATCGCCGAGAACGTTCGGTTTAAAAATAGTATGCAGCACTGTGTTTTGTATACGGTTCTCGCTGCGGTTTGCTATAGGTGTTGGCTGACTACTGCACGCTATATGTGCTATGAATAATATTTCTATGTAGTCTGGGCAAAAATAAATCTCAGCCGAATTAAAATAACTGAAAGAATGTATACAACTTAATTTGTTGATTTGATTTGAGATGTATGCGTAGGATAGCGCTCGCCCACGAAGATGTGTGGGGAATAGGTGACAGCTGGCATATTTTTAATTTATTTATCTACAACGACGGCTTGAAATGAAAGCAATCTTCAGTGTAAGGGGGATTCTGGAATACTGCAATTTGTGTCATAGCTAACTTGAAGTATAATAGTATCACGGAAGATAACAGCAATTCTTCCACCCAAACAGTACAGAAATCACCAAACAAATATATACTAGTTATATTTTATTATTGCCACCAAAAACTCACAGAGAAACTTTTACTTTCTGAGCGTACATAGTGCCACCATTTTGGTGGAATATACAAGCATTCGCCTTCTTGTAAGGTCAATTTAAATAACTTTGCCTGTGCTACGAGAGGAAATCTCTCCAAATCCAGCTGCTCGGCATTTATCTGTGATGTGTTGTGCAGAAATTCCGTTTCATGTGGATAAAGAAACTCTGTGTCGTCTGGTGAAGCTAATATAATCCGTTTCATTCCAAACACTTGACAGAGAATATTGTGCTTAGGATCTTGGTGCATTGGAGAAATCGTTCCCTTTGGTCCCAACCAAGCTTTTACATCAATTTGTTCCGGACTTTCGCCGAGACAGCAATAATCAGGACAGCGAATGTCCTCCTTTAACTCAGGAACTTGATCAAACAGTTCATGTTGGGCCAAATACTCGACATCTCTGCCAGGTTCTTCCCCGAACTGTCGCCTTAAAAAGTCTCGTATCCTCATGAGTTGTTGAGACCAATCGTCTGTTGTGTAATTGGAGCCAATTTCAATGGGAACTGTTCTGTTGCCTGCAATTTTAAGCAAGTGATTCAGATCTCTCCATTTATTCAAAGCTGGCCAGTGGCTGATGGTGTTCCGAAGCAGAACTGGTTTCTGAGTTATGAAGTGGTTAACACTGAACGTCTCCACTGAAGGGCAATCCAAGATCGTAATATCGCAAGGGTAATCTTTGATTTCTAGTTCGACAATATAGGGAAGTTGAAGGCATTCAGATGTTTCTAAAACAGAAATTAGTACTTCTAAACAAATTAATGATTACTTATGGTACGAAACTCACCCATATTTGTATCCAAAAATTTCATTAGTTTACTTTTAAAGAGTTCGCTGTTGTCATACAAGTCTTGATGGCAGCCAATTAAAAGAGCTTCGTCCAAAATCTGACTACATCTATCAAGTTGTGGTTTCTCAAGGCTGGAAAATAAATTGTAGATAATCTTGAAGATGATTCATTGGACTGTTACAAATGTTAATCTGAATACGCACTTTGAAGTAATTAGCTATTGTATATAGCTTACGCTTTTCCAAAGAAACTTCACTAAAATGTCCAGTGTGAATATTTTCCCACAATTTAAAGCTGATCGCTTCGAGTAGGAAGGAGATTTCTTCAATTGTCGAAGACGATGGCGGTGTTGTTTCAGACGATGGTTCATGTTCTCGCTGAATTGTTTGTAAGTTTTTGCAAGCTAAGGAAAGAATATAGTCTGCCTCTTTCTCATTTAATGTAAGTAGTTTTAGTTGTTCACAAGTCGGTAGAAGTTTTGATAAACTTATTACTTTTACTTGATCCATAATTGTTTAATGAAGCTGTTCAGTAAGAAAACCCAAATGCAATTCTGAATTCTGATGTGTTAAACGTCAGACTAAAAGGTTTTCTTAGCGCACATTATAACTATGTGTTGAACAAATTTGTTTTTGTGACTAGTAGATGGCAGCAAAAAAAGGTTGCAACATAGAATAGGTATCTTTTGCCATGTTTATTAAATGGTAGATGGCAGAAAAAACACCGGATATTTAAACTAAGCTAAACGTCAAAATAAATTATCTTAGCGCTGATTATAATGAGCTGTTGAATAAGTTTGTTGTCGTGACCCATTCGCTTAAAACATTGACCTGTAGATGGCAATAAAAAAAGGTTGCAACACGAAATAGGTATCTCTCGCTAAATTTATTGAACGGTAGATGGCAGAATAAACACCGGACACATACAATTTCCTACGTATTCACCCCTGTGATCAATTCCGACTGGATTGAAAACGCAAACCGATTTCAAAAACGGAGGAAATGTAAAAGCGTGTGCTGGAATTACACCGAAATGAAACAAATTCGAAACTGAGGGGAAACCTATCGTCGTTCGGCTGCATATTTGCGTAGGCAGCGAAAACATCGGGTGAAATACCAAATAAAGGGATTGCAGTTGCAGTGGGATAGGATTGCTGCGTAGAACTGCGAGATGGCGGCATCCTTTCTATTCACCCACAGTAGCCGTGTTTTATTATCCCCGTGATCTGATCCGGATCAGATCAACAAATTAGTTTGTGTGCATTACAACAACAATCCGAGATCTTGCTACTTGTCAAGATCAATTTTCGTAATCCAAAAATTAGTTCGACTATTTCTCACTATGGTACACTTTTGTTTGTGAATGTTCCTGTATTATCGACAATACCCAAGGGTAAATGTTGCCAGACTAGAATATAAAAATATTATTGGGAATCCAAATATCATTAATGTTATTTTGTTTGAATAAATTAATTTTTCTGCTCATAATGATATTTAAGCGATGTGAAACTGAAATTATAGCTGCAAAATATTATTCTCATTCGGTATCTGTTAATCAAAATTAACAATTTGCTCCTAAAAAATAAAACAAGCGCATTCAATTTTCATTTAAAAGAAAATATTCATTCGCATGGCAACTTCGCACTAAATGTCAAAATGAACTTAGCTTGTACAATCACCACAACACAGAACTTTGATCTGGTTTGTTTTATTATTCTGATCTGATCCGGATCAGATCACGGGGATAATAAAACACGGCTAATATGTCTATTGCACACAAATGGTTAAAGTAGTTTAAGTAGCCTTACTGTTAAAAAAAATTGGAAGATTGAAAGTTTTATTAGCCGTGTTTTATTATCCCCGTGATCTGATCCGGATCAGATCAACTCATAAGTTTGTGTGCATTACAACAACAATCAAGATCAATTTTCGTTATCCAAAAATTAGTTCGACTATTTCTCACTATGATACACTTTCGTTTGTGAATGTTTCTGTATTATCGACAATTGCCAAGGGTAAATGTTGCCAGATTAGAATATCGCTTTGCTTCGCCTGTCTACCACATTTATGGGATGTAGTTGATGGAATTTTGATTTACTTTGCTGTCTTAATAGACCAAGAGCCCGCAGTAATTTTCAGTTGTAAATAGTAACCAAAAGAGTCACTGTTACTCTTATCACGATTCCTCCGATAAATCCGAACATGAAGAGGAATATAGGGTGTCCCAGTTTAGAGGTAGATATAATCCGTTAACTGTAAATTCCTGCAGATTAGCGAACAAAAAATCGTATGACAGTGGGGTATATTTTCAGCCCGTCGAAGTAAGGGACCTCCGATTCGGTGGTAGGACCACTACTTCTGAACTACTACAGATACAAAAACAATTTCTTAAATTTCGGAGAGGCAATTAGAAGCGCATACGAAATGTTAAAGACTTTATGTACATCTATGCAGTCATAAAAGAGTTATGGCCCCTTAAACTCAGAATTTTTAAAATTGGTTGTTCCAATTTCTTACCTTAAATGCATTTTTCTCAAAACGTTTACTCCATAAAAAGCTCTTTTTTTACTTCACTTTTATCTTTGGCGAATTCTCTAAAAATTATGTTAAACAACTTTTTCACGTACGGGAAACAAAGGTGGTAGTAAAAGCCATTTTTCGTCAGATAAAAATGATAAAAACTATGCAAAACAATACATATTTCATATGGAAAGCCGGAGTTTTTTCTTCTGGGTCCATGGTAGCGAAATAATCCCATGTGGACCATTTTGCTGGCCACTTGGTGTATCAATTTGATGTAATCGAGCATTTCATTTTAATTACTAATTTTCGCTGAAAAATTGACTATATTCCGCTTTGAAATATAATTGCCAATGCCAACTAAATGATAAAAGATAAAACAGAACAGATAAAGAAGAAGAACCCTGCAAAAAAAGATTAGAACTCAATTCCAATCCAACTCAATAACCTTAAAATTGCACTCAAGTATAACACACGAAATACAATTACACGAATACGACACACCCCTCTACAAAACTTTACCACCCACCAGGAAAGTACGGTATGTATTCCTTGGAGAATCGAATACATAATTAGTTATTATAGATGAGAAATAAAATGTATCCAAAAGAATCGACGTGGTAATGTCATATAATAACAAAGCAAATTGTTACCCACATCTGCAGAAAATGTAATGTAGTGTTTTTGAATTTAACGATTTTTCGGTTACAGTGTTGTCTGTCGGCGCCTTCATGTCGCCTACAAATTTCGCGTTTTATATTTAAAAACGCATGAAAAACTTATTTTGTGTTGCAACGCGTGACAGCGAGGAGTGAAAAAAGTTAGAAATGTATTCTAAACGGATTGGCGAAGACAATTAACAAAAAAAAAAAACTTTGTGCTTTGTGTGTGCTTTATTTTATTAATAATATTTTTTTTTGTATTTAAATTCCTTTTTAATTTCATCCTAGAATTTTTTGTAATAAAATATTTTAAAACGAAACAGTGTACTTTTTATTTAAAGCTGAATACCTACATTTCTTTAATTTATGTCGGAGAAATGCATTATGTAACTAATTACAAATGGCTGAATTATATAATACATTACAAAGAATGAATTCTATGATGCATTCTTAAAACACTTTCAGGTAATCGATTATTTTCCTAGGACATAGTCTGTGTTAAGAATAATGAATTCTGGAATCAATATTCTATACTAGCGATTGATTCCAATAGATTACCTTTTCCTGCTGGGCAGCTGCATTACTCAACTAACTTTTGTAATGTATACACACATACATGAACATAATGTTAACAAAACAGAAAGAAAAAAATACGCACCAACAAAACCTTTGCGCTTGAGCGCTGACGCTGAGCAGTGTTGCCGCAGGCTGAAATAAAAAGTCACTAGGCCAACCTCCAAAAGTCACTAGATTTGCTGAAATTTTGAAGACAAGTCACCAGAAAAAAAAGTAGCAGAAAAAATAAAATAAAATATACTTTTTATTTTTTATTTTAATTTTTATTATATTTGGACAAACAAAGAACAGCTATGTCAGGGATTGGACAGCACCAGGGCCTTAATATTTAAAGAAAATATGTTGTTGCTTGCAACAAAAATCTAGTGACATGGACATTTTTTTTGTCACTAACTGAGTGAAAATTCCACTAGATATAGTGTCGATGTCACCAAAACGGCAACATTGACGCTGAGCAGAGCAGACACATACACAAATCCATTCCACTCAGATTTAACGCGTATTTATAGGAAAAATGAGAAATGCAAATTACGAAGAGAGATCGAAAGGAAACCAAAAGAAGAAAACACCACTGAGATTGGTTTCAGAACAGTGATCAATTGAAAAATTAATTAAAAAAGGCATTTTACAAAGATGTTATTAATATTGCTCAGCTTGTAGAGCACGTAGAAATATAATTTTGGACTTAAAAGACGCGTATTTTAAAGCTCTTAAAGCTGATCTGAATTTCAAATAAAATAGACGAAGGAGAAGTTTACTTTTTTTAGGTTCAAAGTCTAATTATTGAATTTCTTGGTTTTCGCACTTAAAAACAGATATTTTCTTATGCACGAATCTGCTCCTTATCAAAACCTAATCAACCTTATCAAAATCCGTTTAGCCGTTTGCTGTGTAGGTCCATGCAAAGGAATTTTCACTTTGTTTTATATTAGGCGCGTTTTTTTTCAAACCTACATATATAGATTTCGAAAAAGCTTTCCATATAAAAATAAGCCTGGATAATTATCCAGGCTAAGGTTTTGTTGTATTTTACATTGAAAACATGTTGCGGAAACATGTTAAGCCTATATAGGTTTGAAAAAAACCACGCCTATTATTAGGGATTATTGGCAATCCAAATATCAGGCGTGTTTTTTTTCAAACCTATATAGGCTAAATATGTTTCCGCAACATGTTTTCAATGTAAAATACAACGATTTAATATTGACTGACTAACTGCTTTTTCCAGCTGCACATCATCGGAGCGTTATCTTCATGAATGAATAAAATCACAAACATCCAAACCAACTCCATTAACACCCAACGGAATGTACTGTGAAATTAATCAGAGCAACTGATCTTAGCCAATGATCCGCCATGCCACTGCACTCCTCAAAGTAATCCAATTCTAGTTAGCTTCAGTCGGCAAGCATGAATGTGCTAATGCTGAGGAGCACGATGACGACGTCGACGGCAGTGGTGGAGGTGATGATGAAATCGAAAACAGGACACTGACGTTCTGTGCCGAATCCGAAAGAAGAAACTGTACACGTGCGTCCGGTTTAAGGAATGTTTAAACTCGAAGCTGTTCATTCAGTTTCATTGGCCGCGATGGAGGGAGAGCGCTAATTTTCATTGCACTGTTTGCGATTGCTATGATGCCGACTGAGGAGAACAATGTTCCATTGATTGACAGCAGACTGCAGAGCCATGACAGAAACTGCATGTAAAAAGCAACGAATAAACTAAGCCGGAAAGTAATTTCATGCTTGGAACGATCTTCATTCATTGATATACGCATACGAGAACGAGTGTGGATGTGGATCATTGACAGTGGCTCAAAGAATTGTACGTGTGATCTAATCATTGTAGCGATTTTTTAATTGATTCGCTGCGGGGTTATGTTGTTCTATCTTGGAGATGCTGTTAGCTAATTTGCGGTTAAATCGATGGGTAAAACAATCTTGAGGAGTCAATACTATTAGGTCACTTTATAGTGCTTTGGTTCTTTTTTCTTTGAACCATCTACTTCCGTTTCATTGCCATTGCGATCTTTGAATTAAAAGAAGAATCCGGGCCTTTGTAGGTATTTTTCGTGAAGACTTAACAAAACTACAACGAACAGAGCCAACAATACAGTCGTTATTTTTGAAGGAGCTCTTAGGACGTCTGTCATCCTCGAATAGAGATCTGTAGGATTTAAGTACTCTCACTGAGAAAGAAGACTCCCCTGCTAGCTTCTTTGGAAAGAAAAGAGTTCTTAACTTCAAAGTGGGTTGGTCATACAGTTGTCAAAGTCTACTAATAGAAGAGAAATCACAACACCGTGTTTAAGTGTTTAGAGAACGCTTTCCAATCAGATAAAAATGAATACTGTTTATCAAAATCCAAGGCCACCGTTAAATTTAAAAACATGTAAACTATTAAACAATCGTATATTTTCCATTAATAAGACGCCAAATTCTTCACTTTACCTCAAATCACATCTCACACATTGTAAGATGTAGAAAGCGATTATCTGACGGATTATTCTTTAAATAATCAACAAAACCCAACACGTGCATTCATAGCTCTCCCAGGTATCATACGCAGAACACAAAAGAGAGAGGTTGCAGGAGGTTAAAACTTAAAACACTTGGGCTGTACTTTGCTTTTTTTCTGAGTAAAATAACGCGACAACCGCGAAGATGAAGCCGGCGACAACGACGAAGACAACAATTGAACACATGTGAGAATTTCGAAAATCACTGTGCTGCTTCTATTCTCGAAAGTATCTATAGCACGTACGAGTATCTGCATATACATACATTATGTATGTTATGTACATATGCGAGTATATTAGGTATCGGATGTGTGTGAACGATTTTTATTCAGTTGACAGGGGAGCGCGAAGACTACGGCATTGGGAGTGCGGTTGGCTTTGACTCTATTAAAAATAGCAAGGTAAATGTCTTGTTAACAATCCGTCTCTTGTAGTGGGCGCATATGTGTACATACTCGTACATATTCTACTTAAGCTGTTGTTGTACTCGTATGATGGTGCGGCATCTGTCAAGCCATGTCGTGGATGCAGACGACAATTGAGATGCACGACGATTGAATGATTGATATCTTGCGGCGCTCTGAATTGCGTAGCCTCAACTACCTTAAAAGTAGGCGAAAGGAAGACAGATGTAGGTCGATGATAGGCAGAGTGCAATTGCTAAATTATTTGCGGTTGTTTAACCGTTGCCTATACTGAACTATCCGAAGTATCGTAGAAAAGACTTCCTATTACTGTTTTGTTGTATGTTTTTTTAATCTAACAGATAATACTCGTATAAGAAGTAGCTAAGTTCCGCATCTAAGAAATTAGTTTCTAATAAATAATTACAGGCTTTGTGTATATATCAAAGTGAAATGTGGATTATATTATGATCTTTGTAAAGGGAATTGGTCAGGGATCACACTGAACATACATCTGTGATCTGTGTAGATGACGATTTTGTTATGAACATTAGCTATACAAAGATGGTATTTTCGAAGTAAATATTCAGCAGACTTTCAAAGGGGGAACGTTACGTTTGCAATGCTAAATAGTAAGGAGGAACACACCTATCAATAACTCTAGCACGAAGATTGTTAAGTAAAGAAAAATAAATATGTACTTTTCAGATAATTATTTTAGTATTGGATAAATTCGAATCCAACCTCGAATCTATGCTTCTATAGCAGGGGTGGTCATACTTTAAGGCTATGTGTTCAATTTTTGGCTGAAATTGGTTACGCGTGCTACATGCCCATTATTTTTACTTTGAAGAAAATACGTATAAGTAGATATTTACGCACCATAAGAAGGTCACTAGCAGGAATTGATATGCCAAACTACTTGCGCGAAAGATTGTATAGTCGTTCGGGGCAAGAGTGCGCATTTTGAACTTCGGGCTTAAATTCTGACAAATTCACAACAGATAACAAGCAAAAGAGCTCTATATTTTAGGAACAAATTAATACAAAAATATTTTTTATATTTCTTAATGTTCCATATGTTTTGATCAAAAAACCAAAGTAAGTCAAGTTGCGCACTCTTGCCCCGAAGTCAGGGTAAGAGTGCGCAGAGATGTGGGTAAGAATGCGCAAACAGTTTAAGTCACAGTTTTCGTAGTTTAAATGGTTTGAAACTGTGCTTTCGCTCAAACCAAGTTCTTCGGCAGGCTCTCATGGGCTGCTTCCACTTTAAATCATCTTCATAGCCTCGCAGATTTGCTTTTGGGTTATCAATTTCCTTACCATTTGTGTTTGGTAGATACGAGGCATTTTTCTGGAAATACAAAAACAGACCTACCGTCTACGACTATGATATGCTCGTTGCATCTTGCGATAGAAGGTAATAGCCCAAATATTATTATTATTATAAAAAATTGAATACTGGGTAAGAAAGCACTGCGCACTCTTACCCACAGAAAGACTGCGCACTCTTTCCCTAGACGCTACTTTTTTTTTCATTGTATTGAAAATCTAAGAAGGAATAATATTATCCACTAAAATTGTATCCTAAGTCAAACACACATATACACTGTTTATGCCTACATACTACTTATGGGTTATCGACTTGCCATGCTTTTCTGACACACTTTTAAAAATTGACTTTTTTTTTAACAAAATCCGGCTTTTCTTTTCTTGTTGTTTTTCTTTGTATTATGAATTGGAATATTTTCATAAAAGTTGTTCTTCATTGGCGGTAAGTGAAGCACACATTTTCTCATTTAGCGATTTCTGCTAATTCTTTCATAGCTGGAGAAAATGGCACTGCGCACTCTTACACCAAACGACTCTATTCAGCTACCTCATCAATAGAAGGTTGAGATATGAAACCGATTCAGGAGAAAAGTACTATAAAGTCAACCTCATCAAAGACTGGTTAATATCCGCCAGTTGTTTCAGAATAAACTCAGACGAAGAAGCCCTTGTCATTGCAGGAATGGTCCCCATCGATATCCTTGCGGACCAGATGCAACGAGTGACAAATCTATAATAGAAGAACTCCTAGTTACCAAGAAGCGACAGTCATCAAAAGGATCAAGAAAAAAGAATAGTGAGTTCAAATGGCAAGCTCGTTGGGACACCACTACGAAGGATAGATGGACCTACAGATTGATATGAACCATAGATGTTTGGCCAAACCTAAGGCACGGGAACTGTAACTACCACCACTACGCAGTTCCTTTCCTATCTTTTGGCTCACCCTTTTGCGCAAATTATCCAACTCAGTATAAGAACACACAGAGCATGCAGTATTGTATTTCATTACAAACGCTTTCTGGGATGAATGGCAGTGCAGTGTTGTTACATTTTTAAAGAATGATATTCACGTACTGCGTATTTGTTATAAATGTATTAATTTATAGCATATGTGTCGGGGTCGACTTGAAATGCCTTCGCGTTCGACCAGTTGACGGCGGTCTACAGTTTAGCCACCCATGTTCTATATCTATAGTATGTCTGGCAAAACAAAATTGAAAACCTTACTTATGAAATATCATTTACGACACCAACGATAACGAAAGCGGTATGAAGCCTCCTCTCACTTGCTAACAATTCGGAGCTTCAAATGAAACGAACGAGGCTTTTCACATCTTCTACACGAAGGTGCCAGATTGCCCAAGACTTGACTGTAGATTAATTTAAAGTGAAAAATCCTTCTGCGGGGAGAGAGGACAGGTGCATAGGATGACATTTCCCCTGCCTTGTTACAAGTCAGTTTCATTTGAAATTGCCTTTTTTTTGTACCGATGCTTGTACCTTGTAGGCACCTATTGACCTACGTACATATGTACAATGTAGAGTACATAGCTTTCTTCTACATCTACTTTGAATACATATCGTGGCTTTTGTAATTTACAATGATGTAGCTGTACCTATTATGATTCCAGTTTTGGTGTCAATCGAAATTTTAGTTCAACATTTAAGTGTAATTTCGAAATTTTATCCGGGAAATGTTGTATTTCGTTCCGCAGAAAGCTTTTTTTTCAAATCTTCAACTTATGAGCGTGGTTTGCACCGACAAAGAAACTGAACCGTAACATACACAAACCCAAACTTATGTTAATATAAGCGCGTCCTTCATATATATACATATCTATGGCAACACAATGCTTGACCTAGCCTCGCAAAACCTACTCTCCCCGAATACATTTTCTCAATGGTATCCCAAACAACCGTCAACTTCACGTCATTTGAATGTAGACCCACGACGCGGCTAAAAAATCATCATCATTCCTCGAACATCCACCACATGTTTCTCAGCTGTGTGGAAAATCATTCCTTTTCAACCAGCCAAGCCCGTCCACTTACAACTTCGTTAGCAAACAGCAAACATATGGTTCTCAGGTGGTGTTTGCTATACCAATTTCATTTCTCTTTTTCCCGCTAAACCGTTCCGCATTAATTTCGATGATTTACAACATGCACCCGGGTTGACACTCGCTTGCAATCGCACCTCACTATGATCTCCTTTCAGTGGAACAACGCTCCCCAACAGGCCGTGTCGTGAGAAGGTTCAACGCTCACAGAGGCAACATAAAAGTCATGCAAATGAATGACATGATTGTTGTGACTTTTGATAGTACCACTACTACCAGAGTTACCGATGGGCGATTTGAAAAAGTCGCTTAAAAAAACCTGCCCGAGACAGAATAGACTAATCAGCTTCGTATACAATTTGGAAGTACATTATGTAAATTGCTATAGCTGCCAAGTGTTTTTTTTTATTGTAAGTGCTTTGCTGTGGAAGAAAGACATTAAATGATTTAAAGGTCGCCAATAATTTCGAAGAGCGTCCAAAATTCCTTATTTTCGAAATTTAAACGTCTCGGGTCCTGACAGTAAAAACTTACCAAATTAATGTCGCCCATCGGTAACCCTGGCTACCACCTAACCAAACCATTCACGATGACAGAGCGGGAGCAACAACGTTCTGCTGCAGTGATTCCAATCTCATGCATCATGCCAGAAAGAAGGCCCCCACCTCAATTTGAGGGAACAATGATCGCGTTCGCGACACTGCTGCTGCAGTAGCAGTGCCAGGCCAGTACCATGGAAATCGTCGACTTCAGTGAGTTATGTGTGGAAGCTTATGTTCAAAGCGGAAGTCGGCACTCCCTGTTTACAATGAAAGCATTTTTTTTTTGCATGAAAGTAACTACAGCAATTTGCAGTCAATGACTGCGCGATATCGCATCAACTGTTATGGCAGCTGACTAAATTGGTTTTCCAAAGGGGTCTTCGGCGATCGTCATCGTCATCGTCCACTCAATTGAAGATTTCCTGTCAACGCATTGCGAGGCCTTGGGTTATATGCTCAATGCTGCATGTGAAACGCGATCCGAGTGCGATTTATCGCAATTAACTTGATTACGGGATGACTGGTACGGGTTTAATGGTCACTGATTTGAGAGTACGCGTATGACTCGGAGTGAGTGTGCGCCAGCATGTGTAACAAACATCGACGAGGTCGTAAATATTTCACCCATTCCGTGGATGCGTGGATCACTTTAAAGATCAAGAGTCCATTAGAGGCATACGGTGTAAGTTGTTCGACACCAAATTAGTGCTTCCGTGGGATGGATCACCCATCATCACCACACACTGGTACTGCCTCAGCTTCGATTCTTTCCCCGTTCGGGACGGTTGTGTGTTAATCGGTTGAGGCAGTTAAACTACTTCCGATTTTTTTTTTATTTAAATAGCGTAGAAAATATGGTTCACATCATACGATGCGATGCAGATGGCTTGGCTGTTGGCTGATCGGGGGCAAAAGGGTATAATGCCTAAGAGCGTGTGTGCGTTCTTCGTTCCGATGATGTCTGGAAATAGCTTTGGAAAGCAAACGCCGCCGCTGCTGCTGCTGCCGACGGAAACACTTTTATGAACTCGAGTAATTTTTCCTACAGAATTCCATGTGTTTGTATCGCATAAATGTCATCGTAAAGACCGACGAAAATAACGCGCTTTTTGAGACAGAGGTGTGTCAAGCTGGTGGGATTGAGATCACGCGGAACTCTAGGACGGATTTGCTGTCAACTGGAAGTTTTACGATGTGAATACTGCTATTGGGTGACGATGCAGAGCGTTTTTGACCGAATAAAGGCGTGGTTTGCGTTATAAAATTAAGAGACTTTACTTGCCTTCGAGTGCGGTGCCATTTATACATATGAAATGACTGTCAAATTCTAAAATTCTAAACTGTTTTCGATTAAACACTGAAAATCATGAACGCTGTTAAAACTAGTATTTTCTACAATTTAGTAATTCTAATACAATTTTCAAAATCGTTTGGATTTGTAATCAATTCATATTTTATGTTTTATTTATTTATTTAGCTTAGTACAAAGGTACAAGCGAAGAAAACTTAAGCAAACTAAGAAAGTTAAAACTATTGTAACGTTTAGAAATTTAGGCTAATAAGGGAAGAGGTCATGACGAGGAGAGGAAAACTTAACCTTTAACTGGGTAGGTGGGGTGCTGACAACACCCCAAGCTCTTATTTTTCAAAAATATTATACTTTGCGACTGACAACACCCGTTGTCGGTACAGTACCTTCCTGTTGTTTTCTATTATGCAAATTCAGATGGTTTTAAAAAAGTTTGGTTGCACAAGTAAGCCGTGACAGACTCTTCAAGGGTGCTGTCAAAACCCCACCTACCCAGTTGTGTAATTTTTTTTACTGGGTGAATTTGTATAGGTAATTTGAAAATGTCATTTGAAAAAGATCAGGAACGCATTCAACTGTTATTTACACTATATAGGTGAAGATTCAAGAGAAGAGCCGGACTTAATTGATGCGGATGATGGCGAATTTGTTAAAACAAAAAAAAAATAAATAATTAATACGGGAAGCACTATTTTAGAAAGGGTGACTAAAAACTCTATAAATGAGTCTTGAAGTTAATTCTTTTAACATTGTTCTACCCCAAAACGATATTATAATGACAATTAGACCATAAAACCACTTACTAGAGGAAAGATAAGCGTAATAAAGTGAAATCATGATGGGGTGTTGTCAGCACCCCACCGACCTGCTTACGTTACTACTACTCACCTACCCACTTAAAGGTTAAAACTACATTCAACCCTTTCCTCCCTGACGGTTCTAATTAGTACCGCCTACTTTTCCGTCAAACATTTTAAATACCCTACCGCGTAACGGACAATTATCATTGTCGATCCTCAAACGTACCTTTTGGCAAGCCAATCACAGCACGTTATTTGAATTCCAGCGAAAAAAAAAAAACAATCTGTGAAGTTTGCAAGTTGAGACTTTGAAGAAAACGACGGAGCAAGTGAAGTGTGAGAATTTCCAAAATAAGTTAAAAATATTAAATTGCAAGATTAGTTTAATTTTCTTTTTGAATTAGTTACTTAGACTTGTCAATAAAAGTTTTTTACGAGTTTTACACATATACAAAAGTTCCTAAGTTTGTAAAATCCAGACTTTTTCGTAGACCAAGTTCCTGACGGTACAAAAAAACTAGGTCTTGAAAAGTGTACTTAGAAGTGGAATAAAAATCTTAAAAAAATATACATATGTTTTTATTTTTATATCACTTTAAAAGATTTTAATGTAAAAAGTTATATTTTCTTATTATTTCTAGTAGCTGTTAAGAAAGGGTTAAGACAAAGAGGTGAAGAGAGAATTTCTTAAGGAGGCTAAACTGGAATGAAAGTCAACGGCGTTCTGGGCGTTGTTGTTGCGTGCGGTGTGGTAAGAAAGACGAAAGAGGGATACAGTATACAGACCTAAGGTTACGTTGGTTAGACGTGCGGGAATCGATCTTACCCATTAATAAATTGGTGCACGAAGAGTATGTCAGTTACTTTTACAAGGGTTGGCAAGTTAATTCATTTAAGCCGATCGTTGTAGGGGGGGTTAAGATAAAGTTTTCGGCCCACGGGAGACGGCGTAAGGCAAAGGATAATCCTGCACAGTACAGCTTTGATTCTAAGGGAGTGGGTGACGTGAAATGGTGACCAAACCTGCCAGGCGTATTCAAGGAGGGGTCTAACAAAGGTAATGTAAAAGGATTTTTGTAACGTAATGGTTCGAGAATTCTTTGGACCAGCGTTTTATGAAACTGAGAGAATAATTAGCCCTGTGTATAATTTAATCAATGTGAGAACGGAAGCTAAGCTCACTGTCACAAACACTTTCAAATAAACAAACACCAGCTCATGAAGCAGAGTAATAGGTTCTACAAATAAATTAGATCTGTTACATCCACTTTAAATGTTGTTAAGTTTCCTCATTGATTTTTCATGGTGCAAATTGCCAACATTTTTTACTTAGCCCTGACACTTGCCCAACAATTTATACTACCTTATATAACTATGATGTATCCTGTTCATCACAATGTCTTAATATTGATAAGGCGGAAGTTTTCAAACATCTTGGAAAATAGATTGAAAAATGAATTGAAGTAACCATACGGCTACATTGTTTATTTATTTATTTATTTATTTTTATAACGACTTGCTTATACACAGTAAGTAAGATATAAATATCTTATAATTTAGTGATAAGTACACAATATAGAAACAATAGAAAAAAACGTATAATTGGAAGAGAAAGCTACATGAGCTATGAAATGAAGAATTCAAGTTAATTAAGAAAAACAATGTATACATAATAAAAAATGTACAGAAGCTAAGCAGAAAAAAAATAAATCCAAATTTCAAGAATTTAAGGAGTTTGAAGATAGATACGTTCTGAGTTCATTTTTAAGTTTAGTTGTGTTAGTTATCCTTCTGAGAGGGCGGAGCAAGGAGTTCCACAACCGTGTGGCGTGAATAAAAAACTGTCGCTCAGATATTAAACAAGAGTGCCGGGGGGAATCAATTGGGCAGATCTGATTGATGAGGCGAATCTTATTTTTTCAAAGATACAAGCAGGTTGATGTGATAAAAGAATGTCCGAGAAAAGGCTAAGAGTTCGAAACTGTAGTAGGTGATCAAAGGTCATATTATATAGTCGCCTGGAATATCGCGAAACTCGATCAAATTTACGTAATCCAAAAACATATCGAACAATGCAATTAAAGTCGACATTAAGTTTCCTCCTGGATGCAAAGCTACAATTTGAATAAATTTTACAACCATACATAGGGACTGGAATTGCTAGAGTTTTAGCGGAGTTCTAGGAGTGGGTAGCCCAAAGTGTTCTGATGACATCATAAGTCTTCCCCACTACTATATTAATATGATTGTCCCAAGTTAAATGGCGATTGAAAGTCATACCAAGATTTCTGACAGTTTCTACATATTCAATAGGGGCATCGTCAAGAGTGATTGTAGGAAAATAAGTCAGATCTAGGGGCTTACGTGAGAACACGATGCACTTAGTTTTTGTTTGATTTAATAGCAATCCATTTCGATGTGACCATTGCACTATATTAGCCAGATCTTCATTTATGGAGTGTACAGCGTGCTCTATTAAACCCAGAGGACAACTTAATAGGAGCTGAACATCATCAGCATACATATGCATTGTGCTATTCTTGATAAAATTGGGAAGACCATTGACATATAAAGAGAAAAATAATGGCCCTAATATGGATCCCTGAGAAACACCACTGACGATTGGTAGAGGGTCCGATAGAGATTGACTGATTGATACGGCTTGAAGCCTGTGTGTTAAGTACGAGGACACTAACTTTACCGCGCAGGGCGAAAATTTATAGATTTCAGACAATTTGCGACACAAAATTGCGGTCTTATTTATTGAAAACAACAAAAATTATGTACCATTTAATGTACCATTTGCTCAAGGAAACTTTTGATAAAAATATGTTATGGACTAGTGCAATTAAAGTTGCAGTATGGTATAGTTTGCTGCGGGAGGTACCTATAGAAATAAACTCTATCCTTTACTTATTGTCCAAAAACATTTTAACCGTATCATCTAGAGAAAGGGGCGCCTTGAAAGCAGTTTTCAGCTTTCTGTCAACTAAAAAATCCTTCCTCTTAAGCATCTCTACTTCTATACGGTTTCAACGATATCTTTTGAAGGTTATTTAATTTATAGAAATCCTTCTTATCATAGACTTCGTAGCCTCAATAGAACTCTAGCTGTGATTCCTAATTTCAATGGCCACTCACTTTCTTAACTTCTACTCCTCTGTTGCTCCTAGATTGTATAATGTATTGTCGCTTGAGATTAGAACAATCTGAAACTATAGATTCTATAATAGCCAAAGTTAAAAATTAGCTTTTTAATTTTGATTTAATTGATAGTCGCATAATATAAATCAATTGTATAGTTGATTTACTATAATATTTTGATGAATGATAATTGATAATAATACTTGTTTTTCTTTACCCTCTCAACACCACTTTACTGTTTTGTTTATATATTGTTTTTAGTATTGTATGTATTCGATACTGGTTATTTCAACCCACAGAATGCATCTATTTAAATTTAATTTAAGTATAGATTTAAACTCATTTCTTATAATCTTTCATATATAATTTTGAAACCTACTTTTTTGTGTTTATAATATATTTAAGATCTGATCTAATAGTATTGTATCTATGAATTGTAATTAAATTGAAATAAATTGAACATTTGAAATTGAATTGAATTTGTAACTAGTATAATGGGTACCTCGGTTTTAACTTAGGTTCCATTGTGTTGCCGATTCCTATCAATCTATTGAATAAATCGGATACCCGTTGAGGAAATATCTTAATGGTCTATTAGAAATATTCAATCTGAATATTTTTTCTTAATGAGGAGAGTCCTGGGCAATGTACAGAAAGAGGGATTCTTCATCCATGCACCTGTTACAAACGTCATTGGCCAGGATTTCTAATTTATTCGCTTGCTATGTCATCTTTCGTAAGCCTGTTAGCCTGTTGTTTAATCATTTCGCAGTTTGTGCGTTACAGCTTATATCTAAGTGAGCAAATAAAATGTAAAATCAACAATATCAGAAATTTGTCAGAAACACAGACATATGATCCACTCAGGTTCCACGGGAAACTAAAAAGTAATACGTAGAAGACAACGAAGCATTAATCGCCTACATATGATACTTTCAATGACAAAGAGTGCAATTTACATCACTTGTGTCAGGAGACCACCATATATGCTAACAGCCAAATAAATATTTTCTTTGCCAAATGCAGCACCATGTGCATCTTAACTCCACGCATACAAAATGATTTACCATTCACACTGCGAGAGACCATAAATATTCCTGACTATTCTTACGTTCAGATGCTAGACGACTGTTGATTAAGTTTCCTGGTAATCTTCATAATTAAAATAAATGCAAGTACGAGTAGCTAGTAGTAGCTGTCATCCATTGCAAGTAATGCACGTCCTCGTGCTCGCCCACCACACACACAGGACTGACTCCAGCTCTTAGTTAGCGACATGTACAAATATTTCCACTTCCATGTTAATTAGAAAGAATCACATACGCGGAACTCGTACTCGTGCATTCCGATTCTATGCTCCCAATTTACTTGTGCGACACTTCTTCGCATGGGCGTCATCCGTCTCCTGCATCTAGCCCTCGTAGAACTGGACAGACTCTCATAGCTATAGCTTCGTGCGTGGTGTGTGCAGTGTGCACCTAGCGTGTGGGTGTCACGTCTCGGCTTAAGTAAATGCGATTAAGATAGATGTGGAAACTGTGAAATTAATAAGTAACACGCATATGACTATGACTCTGGGGAACCAGAACCAGTGTCCATCTCAGCTTGACCGTTTGTCTTTATTTTTCCTTTACAGCCCCACACAATCAGACAGACAGACAGACAGACAGACAGATAGTCTCTCTCGTGTGGCGATTAAAATCGCGTTGTTTTTGCTTCGGCAGCGACTGCAAATTGTGAGTAATTTATAGCTGGAATGGTGCGGGCCGGTGTGGCCTGGGGAGTCTCGAGTCTCGACCTCCTTGTTATCCTGGCTTGCGGCTATCGCCGCACAGATATCGGGACTTGTTTTGTCTTAGTTGGCGGTGCCAGCGACGCGTTATATCTCATTGTAAACATTTTAATTTAATAATTTATCGGTGAATTTGCGTCGTAGACAAACGCCTGACAACGGTGCCTAATTGGTGGCGTCGGTTGGTAGATGGGTGGTAGGCATTAGGTAGGTGCAGTGCGCGACCGCTTATTTGTATATGTATGTCGCAGTGGTGGGCTTATTGTTTAATTAGCATGAGTTACGTTTTAATTTGGACAAGACTTGTTGATTTGTTGAGAAGATAGGTGTTTCCATTGCAAAAGGGGTCAACATTTGGCGCCTCATTGGGTGAAGCAGGGTCGATAACGGTAGAAGATAAAGAAATATATTGTAACTTTGTAAGGTTTGAAAGAAAGTCGTAATCGAGAATTTAGAATGACATAACATAGTCGGACAGAACGCAGTTATTATGTCAAACAAAATTAGCAGCGATATTCGAAATGATGCCATTTGGGAGGTTCACCTAACTGTCAACTGACACAACAAAGTTGTGGTTTCGACATTTGTAATAAGCGTTTGACAGATGCTTCAAATGTACGACAAAATTCACCCATGATCACCCAAAATCTATTACAATTTGTTTTAAAAATCAAATATATTCCAAATGTCATTCGCTAACTCATTAATAACTTCGAGAATTGCTGGAACTGGAATCCTCTGTGTGACCTAGCACGCATACATATGTATCTACGTATAAATCGATTATCTTAATATCTCCTGACGGAATAGAATTCAGCAAACACAACTTCCCATTGCTAACTACTGACACATCCACTGGTGGTACTTTACACCCCACATCTCAGTCTCAGATATCTGCCCGAGTTTGCACTTGTGCATGCATCATGCGATGCATGTGCCCCGATGGAATTAGAGTACAGATTCGCAGATCTTCGATCTACGCCGAGATATGTACTCGTACTTTCAACGAGATGTGTACGAGTTCGAGTGTAGATGCACTATCGTGTGCCGCTTGCGATAAGCTAGATATAAAATAAAATCCGTCCGCCCATTGTCGGTGATAAATCTCTCCACTGTTGGCGTCATCGCCATCATCGTCGTCGACTACGATTTCACTCGAGAGGATCCGCACTGCACCGCACAACAGACTGGAACGCATGTCAGGTGATGAATGTCTATGTTATTCGATCTAATGATCCAGAAATGAAGTTAATAAATCGCCTAACTAGAGAGCCGGTCTACAGTGCTGTGCTGCATTTTGCTCTGCGATGATGATGATGGAGATTGGAGAGTTAATCGCACAGTTGTAAGAGCGTATTATTAGCACAGAGTTTTAATATTAAACGGTGCTGGCTGGCGTTCCAGAGCGATCTCGTAAATTGTGACTTTCTGATCGCTATAATAATTGGGGGCGCGATTCTGACCGACATTGAACATCGTATACTCGTATGCAGGATCCGATACGAACGACGATGTTGACCGGGATTTGATTTGTCGTGCGTACAGGTTACTTGGTTTTGTTGCTAGATAGCGTTTCAATCCAAGATGATTGGGAGAGCGCGATGTGGTTAAGCGGAATAATTGGCGAAAGTGTTGTGAGTGCGCGAGCGATCCATAAGTATTGTGGAGTCTTGTTAGGTGATAAGTGTTGTGCAGCTTTCTCCAGTAGTTTTCTTTTTAGAATTAGTGCATTATTAATGAAATAAAAGAAAGAAAGAGGTCTTTTAAAGGGTCTGATCACCTGACACAAATGGACCTTTCTTCTTAGACAAATCATTAGGTCTATTTTTTTTTGAAAATGAATAATCGACACACAGGGACTTTGTTTGGCCTGAAATGAAAGACCTGGTCCGGAAGGTGTGTGATATGGTACACATTCTATTTCACATCCCAGAGACTGCTGCTTCTTTTGGAATAGCGTGAAGGATAAGGTCTACCATAGCTTTCCGTAAACGATTCAAGAGTTCGAAAGAATACAGGAATCGCCCAATACTGCCCCTTGTGTTATATCTTTTCTACCTCCCTGCGTTATACTATGTATGCACGTTTTCTTTTTCTCGATTTACGTAGTTACCATTTCTTATATTTCATATTTTGCTGTCGATTTTCGTCGTTGAGTTTCGAACGCATCCCAACGTTAGTCGGTGGTTCCCTGCATCAGAATTGGCAAAATGAAGGCGAAATCATACGAAAATGTTATGAAATTTTTTTACAAAATGGTGACCATTTACAAGAGAACATGTATGCACATATTCATTTACTAATATGAACTTAATTCGGTTCATATCAGAGCTGAACACACCTCATTAACATGTAACCTTGATGAAAGGCATCACGACAAGTATTTGCAAAACAAAAAAAAAATTATCCAGGCTCACGTGTCAATTTTTCAATACACAATCTCTTTACAGTTCTGACTTCTGAGTCAGTTCGTCTAAATTTAAATCGCCAAATAAAAACAAAAATACAAAAAACAAAAACAATCACGAAACTCATGAGCAATCATCGCCACAATTGACAGCTGCAGGTGTACATGCGTCAGTTTTTGGCTTAGCTTAGGCTTCCACAATTGGCAAACAGTGCCATAATGCGTAATGGAACGGCTTTAAAACAAAACAAAAAACGATACAAGACAGACATAACTATTTAAGATGTTGGCTGCAGCAGTCATGTGTCATGTTTGTGACAAAACACTTATAGTAGTCTCCCCAAAGGCTGTGACAATTCCACGGACAACTGTAAGCGTTTCAACATCTGTTTGATTGTGACAGAGCAGCACTGACAACGCACAAAGTAGTGACATTCCTTGCGACTTATATGGAAAAATCGCGCACAGTGCGTGCAAGCTCCCTGGGAAATTTGCTTCGGGCGATGAATTACAGGTTACGTGACGGTATGTCGCCCATCTGCGACAAATAGTCGCCAAAAACTGAAGCGCCCGGCAAAAATTGTCGCAAATACGTTGGCAGTTTTCATCTGATTGCAAAAAGCAACCGATACAGCTAGGATTCTCCCTTGAAGCGGGCGCCAGACTAATGCCCTGGCCCGAGGACCATTTATGGACATGCTGTGCGCAATCGCAATTACAATTTCGCTAGCAATAAAATTCTATTATCCGCCTGTCTCTAACTGGTTGGCCATTATCCGCCGAAGAACACCGAGGTAATGGCGCCACACATGCGCAGGCGCACTACCTGCGTCCTTTCTGGAATTCATATTCGTCAACCAGATATCATTGTAATGGATGGAGCGCTTGTAATGCATTCCTTGCAATGACTGTGGCCTCTCCCATGGTTTATGGTCTTGTTCGGTGCTTAGTGCAGCTGAAGCAATTATTATTAAAATATTTCTTTGCGATTCGTACATCGGTTTGCATTTCATTACGCTGCGCCGGGTCCGGACCACCTTGCACGTGAAGAGATTGGCTTTGTTTTGTTTTTTGTTTCTACTTGCAGTTTGCCTTCATCCAGCCTCGAGGTAATAAAAAGCGAGAGGAACTCCTTAAATGGACTTCGACGAATTGTTGTTTATGAAACTACTGCCTTGCTTGGGTTGGGCTCGTCTTCGATGATGATACGGCTCGGGGAGGTGTACCAATTGTAAATGGGAGGAATGGGAATGGAAATGTAATATGCCCCATCGCAAGGGGGCGCCCGAGCCTGCAGCCGCACCACCTTCTCATAAAACAAAAGCAGAATTTTCTTGTTTTCTTATGTAAATAGGATCACGGCAGTGTACCGCTCCGGGTCACCGAATTCTTAATCATGGTGCAGGTGTTATTCCCTTTGTCACATACTCGAATCGTCGCTATTAAAGCGGCGGAGACATTGAGGAAAGTGAGCCGGTTTTTTAGGGAAAACGTACGAACGAACTCACAAATTTGATCAATAGCCAGTGGCGGCGCGGTATGGTGGCATTGATCAATGCAACAGGTTTTTTTTTAATTCGGTGATTTAATTACCTGAGAAGCTATTTCATTCAGCTGATTTGGAAATGACCTCAACTCTGCTGTTGATGGCCTGAGCATGGGAACAAACAAGCTAAAAGCCATCACAAGCTATCGCATTTGTAAGCAGATGATTGATGAAGCGCTTTTGGATTTTAATTAGTGAGTTCAGTAGAGATTTAACGGTTATAAACGGCATTGTAATGCAGAGCCAGCTCTGAAAATGTTCTCACCAAAAATTGATTGTTTAGTTTGTAAATGATTGGAGGGAGCTTTGTATGTATGTATTAATTATTTTGCTTTGCTTTTTTTATGTATGTAAATATTTAAATAAAATAATTGGAAAATTTTACTTTATAGCTTTATGAACTCCTACTGAGATGAAAATCTAAAAGACTACAATAATAATTTGATTCTCGTAGGCATCTAGAAATTGCTTTATTGTAACCATAGTTTGCTCTATAATAAGGTACGATATATAAAATAAATATCGATTTCTAAGAACTCTCGATGAAGCATAAAATCCAATTAATGAAAGGAGAAAAGGGCAATCAATATGGCAGCTAACCAAATCATGAATAAACATAATAGAAAAATATTGCCTTCTTACGAAAGGGGTAAAATTCCAAATAATTCGCACCTTGTCTCATAAGAATGTATTTCGATATTCCAGCGTAATCTACGCACTGCAATCCTTGTTAAATGTTTCTGGATCCTCGCAATTCTGTTGGCATGGATATCATAAAATGGACTCCAGACTGTACTTCAGTATTCAAGATTAGGATCTTGGAAGTCTTTAGAATTGCGTAGTATAAATCCTAGCATTGAGTTACCTTTGGCCACTAAAAACTCAATATGCTTAGTAAAGCTAAGTTTACTGTCGAAAATAACTCCAAGATCTTTTTTGGAGGAAATAAAGGACAGCCAGACATTGCCGATCATGTATGTGAAAGAAATTGGGGACATGTTACGCCAGAAAGAAAGGCTTTTACCTTTAGAACCATTTAGATGAACGTCATTATTGAGGCACTGAATTGAAAGTCTCTCAAGATCTTCTTGCAAAAGAGTATAATCCTGCTCTGAGTTTATAGGCCGGAAAACTTTCAAGTAATCGGGAAACATTAGGAATTGGGCGTTTACGAACAAGTCGGGAATCTCATTTACAAATAGAAGGAAAAGCAATGGGCTGAAATAACTGTCTTGAGGTACACTAGAAGTTACAGAAATAGGTGCTGATATTATGCAGTTAATACGGACATACTGTATACGTTCCTTAAGATAGGAGCTAATTCATTTTAGGAAGTTGGAGTTAAATCCAAATTTAGTTAGCTTGCGAATTAAGATATCGTGATTAACACGATCAAATACCTTAGAGAAGTCGGTGTAGATGATATCATATTCATCCATATATTCATAGTCATCCAGAACACAGTGACAAAAAATCGAAAGATTGGTAGAAGTAGATCTTCCAACGACAAAACCATGTTGAAAAGGAGAAATACATTTTTTCAAGAGAATGAAATTTCCAAAAGCTAAGATATAGCCGAAATTTTACAAATAGGACGATAGTTATCAACATCATGTCTTGATTCGGACTTAAAAACTGGTGTTAAAGAGGAGTTTCAAGGAGTTCCAAGCTTTAAGAAAATCGCCGTTTTGAAGGGATAGGTTAAACACTAAACAGAGAGGTACAGAAATCGCGATAGAACACTTTTGTAGTACAATCGGCGGGATGCCACCGATACCAGGACTCTTGCTTGATTTTAATAAAGATAGGACTAATTCAACCTCTGGCATTGAACACTCAAAGCTACCAACAATTATTTCGGAAATAATTATTTTATAATGACCATTTAGAATTGTAACAAAAATTTGGCAACCAAAATCCGGATATTTCAAAATGGGAATTATACATTGTAAGTGTGTATGTAGATAATTATTATTGACATTCTTGGTTAAGCTCAAGAAGGAAAAAAGCTTACATTCCTAGAAATCATATTAAATAAAATAATTTGACGATGGCAATGCTACTATTGTCTCCTTACTTACTTAGGTGGCGCTACAGTCCGGGGTGGACCAAGACCTCAACCAATAACCCCATCCAGTTAGCCCGATCCTTAGCTTACTGCCTCCATTTGCGCCTCCAAGTTGGTTGAGGTCCTTTTCCACTTTTGCGCGCCATCTGAGGCGAGGTCCTCCACTGTTGCACTGACCATCCGGGTTGGAATCAAATATTCTGCAGGCCGGAGCGTTGGTGTCCATTCGCTCTTCATATCCTAGCCATATTAAACGCCCAATGCGCATTTTTGACCACGTCGTTGTGGCTATAGAGCTCGTATAGTTCGTGGTCTGTAGATCTGTCAACGCAAACGGGATCGAATATCTTACGAAGGATTTCTCTCACGAAGCGGCCAAGGATATCATCATCTGCTTTCGATAAAGTCCATACTTCAGCTCCATACAGAAAGACTATCCTTAGGGATACCTTAGGATCATATATAGAGTCTCCCTAGTTGAGCCAGATAGAGCATTTTAGCCGCTTCCATCTCTATACTCGCAAATGCATCGGTTACAGCTCGCTGTGTTTCTCCAATTATGTCAAAGTCGTCGGCGTATTCAAGTAGTTGAACAGACTTTTGAAATATCGTTTCTCGTGTGTTGGCTTGTGAGCTTGGAACAATTCTTTCAAGAATGATGTTGAAGAAATCGCATGCCAGTGTCTCACCTCGTCTAGATCGTTTTTTGGCATCACAGGTCGGGTTGCGGTCTTTACCGACATTGATGGAGCAGCGAACTTTTTCTATCGTCATCCTGCACAGACGGATGAGTTTGGCAGCGATGTCAAAACTAGATATGGGGCGATGCCATAGGCAGCCTTGAAATCGATTAACAGATGGTGGGTACCGATTTGGACTTCTTGGGTTTTTCCATCAGGATCTGCCTAAGTGTGAAGTGGCAGCTAAAATCTTGTAGTCGATGTTGAGGAGACTACTAATATGCCTAGGCCTAGGTTCACCTCGAGCTGTAGCGCCAACTAAGTATTTCATTTAAAGTAATGTAATTTTGGTCCGGAACGTACACATATTTTGGTCCGGAACGTACACATATGCATTATACAAAATGTTGACAGATTGCATACATTGAGGGGATCACTGTGCAAGTTATGTGAATGAATAATTAGAGTAGAAAAAAACAAGCTGTCAATTAGCTGTCAGTTCTGTTTTGGTATATGTACAAGTTCTTGGCGAAAACATTGGAGAATAGCATACATTTTGTTTTTATGTAGGCCATTTTTTCTAGTACAGTATGAATTTAAAACTTTATTGTAATGCTTCTACTTGCGATTTTTATTATTTATTTTCGAACAATCTGCATAGGAGAATAATGTTACCACTTCAAACCCGGATCTGGGCTTATACTTAGGAACCGTACTTCTGTACAGGAAATCTCTCCCACATCTACCTCATTAAAAATCCTATTCTTATTCATATTCAAAGCAACAAATAATTTCTTCGTCCAATTAAGCCACCTTTGCTTTTAATCCAAGTGCATATGTAAAGAAAAAACAACACAAATTCGTTCTCATATCCAAAGTCGCCACCGCCACTAGGCGGCCGTATCAGTGTCGTGGCCATCATCGGCGGCTCTTTTAATTGATTGTTTCGCATTATCGCCGCCTTGTTAAGGCTGCGGAGAACAAAAGTTTTGAAAAATGTCTCCAAACAAATCACCGTCAATATTCCGATTATTATCGATTACGTGCACGTCGAGTGCGGTCACGCTCTCGCGCACCAATAGCGCACCTTTTAAAATAGACCAATGTACACACAATTGAGGATCCCCCCCCCCAACACCTTCTCTCTAATGGAGTCCAAGCAATAGATCCCAAGTGTCGTCCGTGTCTCCAAGACGCGACGTCAGTCGATGTCGACATAAATTCTTATTATCGAACGAATGAAAATTTATCGCCCCCAGACGATTGCACGTTTTGCTTAGAAGACAGAAACAACACCGGCCACGACTTGGAATCGGACTCGGCTCAAACAGCTACAGCAGCAGCGACAACAACAACATCTACGTTGATTACGACGACAGCAACGAAAACAACAACTTCGGCGATGGCGGAGGCGACGGTATAGGCATAGTCTTCGTCTTCGAACGATGGAGGAGACGTTTCCTGTGCGCACAAAGTACGTGATGAGGCTTCAAAGTCCAGCGTTGATTGGCGGCGATTAGCGCTGATTATTTACAACGAATGCGTCGCCTCTTGCTAGCTGCGAACTGCTTGCTGGCCGAAGTCTGTTGGACACCTCGACGGTACACGTCGTTGACATGGCTTCGATTCGAGTACGGTTCGAGTTGGGACCATGTTCCCGGGGACTGTTTGTACTCGTAGTTTAAAAATAGATACGATTAGATATGGTTAACGCATGCTGACTGTGTTTGTGTGTTTCTTTTCGTGTGTATGTGTGGTCAATTGAGTGATAATTGCCGGAGAGTGGGTGTGGATTGGATTTTATTGGCTTCGGTACGGACGTACCTCCATATGTTTCCGTTGAATTTGTGCCGTGGTGGTGGCCTTAGCTTGGGTGTCTTTTGGGTTAATTTGCATTCATTGCAGGAACCGGAAATGTCGAACTCGTGTTCTGCTGCCAGCCAGCGTGTGGTGGAATGGTGGTCTTCGGTCTAAAATTAGAAATGATTTTAATTAGAAGGCAAACACAATGCATTGAGGTTTTGATGGATTCCTTTTTCGATTGAGACACGAGACAACCCGTTAAGGAGAATAGGAAACATGTTTCCTTTTGTATTCCAAACAGTCGATTATTAGTTGCATTTTAAATTAGTCACAAGACGGATGGCGGCTTTAGGAATGCGTTTCTACTTTTCTGAGAAAGGAGGAGCTGATATCACGTTTCTTTTCATTCTCCTGCCTTGCACTGATATACTCGCACATTAACTCTAGTCCGAGTTAAAATTAAGCTAACTGTACTCCAACCTCAAACGGCTACGTAACTCCTCGGTCTTCGCATCTGGACACTGTGATTCATGTCCGGGAACATTTTTGTGTGTTGGTCCACAATGGAATCAGATAGTTTATCGCCCGATCAGAAAGGTTTTAAATCATTTCGTTTGGTCTTGTCTTGTATAACGCAGAGTTGCCAGTTGGCAGCCACAAAATAAAACCTTTTTTCCTGTGGTGGCCGCCGCCGCGCCAGTCCCAGCCATAACAAACACTTCGTGCCCAGTAGGGGGGCCACTTCGAGTTCGGGAGAAACTCCACTCCAGCAAGGATTATACGCTACGAACTGCTTTCTACAGCGTGTGCGACATACTTTGAATAATGCTGGACGCAGATAAGCCAGCGAGACCAATGCGCTTATATTCCCAGCCGTGCTGAAGGAACCTCGCAGGCAGCTGGGGTCTGTTCAGCGTAACAATATTGTTACTCTGGATTATTTCATATTGTTGATAAAAATCGCAAATCACGAAAAAGTCACCCAATGAAACTGCAGTGGACAAAGTCTTGTCTCCATGTCAATTGCATGCAACCTCAGTAGGAGCAGGAGATTCAGTCTGTGGGTCGCCGCAATCTTGGATGATTTGCATTTTCTCTCATGTCGCTCAGGCGCTGGCTGGAGGAAAGTCTCCTGATTGGAATCTCCTTTGGCCAGTTGTAGGGAGTTGTGGAAAGTTTTCCAGCTTCTTATCGATGCACGTGCTGCTGTTCTCCTACTACATGTACTTTAGCTGCATGCTTTCTGCATGCAAACGTATCTGAGATGGTGCTGCATGCAACCTGGCATGATCCCTGCAACCTTCCAGTGTCCAGTTCAACTGTCGGTTGTTAGATTTATGGGCGCCGTTGAATTCTTTAGCCGTGTCGTGTGCTGATTTTTATCTGTTGCCGAGGGGCTTCTGAAGAGTTCGTTATTTTAAGGAAAAATAAAAGGTTCATCTCTCCGGAAGAATGGTGGGGAGAGTAATGAACATGCGCACGTCAGGGATAACGAATAACTTATCCGGGATTACTTGACATTTTGTGTGTGTTTCTGTTCCATATGGCTGTTCGGGTGGGGTGGATGGTGAATAATTGCGTGAATCAGAGATTCGTATCGAATTGGATGGACACGTGCAAGCAGATATGTATGTACATACATATATACTGGAACAATGGAAAGATTACAAAAGGATTTTCGGGTAATAAAACAGAAGCTTTTCATAACGAGGGAGGAAATTAAACATTTAATCGTAAAGTTAAAATGTTACAAAGCAAATCGCGACGGGAGACAATCGTGTGAACTATCGACGTACGTTTTATTTAAATTAAATTTCGAAAGGATCTAAGGATATGATGACATTATCCTTAGAACGAAAATGAAATGAAAGTGGCATTGGCGTTTTTTTTTAAGTTTTTTTTTCCAAAATTATAATGTTTAAAAATTCTACCACAAAGCTTAGGTCTGTTTGGTGACTTTTTGTGATCAAAATGGGACATCTGTCAAATAGTCGATAATTTGAAAATTGGGGGAAAGTCCTCTCTTCTTCTATTTAAATATTTTTACGAAAAACTAATTTTCTTTTATTTCGCTAACGAATAGTTACTGACATTACACAAATTGTCAGATCGCTGTTTGGTAGATGTCCCTCGCTTACTACATGGAAAAGATGTAGCACGATTTCGCAAGAGGGGACATTTTTTGACACTCTCATTAAATTTGTTGACACCTTATTTGGTTCTCTCTTCTCTTGATTTTTGGCAGTCTCAAAATTACGTAAAATTACCAGTCAGCAAACAGACCTCTTGTTTGTCAAAAATGCGAAGGAGAATTTTTTATTCTAAGTAGGTACAACAAGCTTGGTTTCTAAATTAGCTAACACCTTCAAGGCCCTGCGGCCATTCCAAGTGAAAGGCTATTAAAAATCAACTTCACTACTTGTAAGTGGGCTTAACAGGCGGAAGTTGCGAAGTATTTGGGTCTACGATGACAGTCAGGCTGCTCTTAAGGATTCGCTCCAATTTTTAATAATTTTGAAAATAGTAATAGAATCTAAAACCTCATTGGATTCGATCGAATTGCTGCCCTCGATAACGAGTGGGTGAGTAGGACTGTATGATCGAGTAACCTCACTGGGATCACCCCATTTGATAGTTAATGTTTCGAATACAAATAAAATTGTACTAGAAAAATTCAAATAAATTTACGTTTCTCTGTTTGATTGAAGGATAAAACAAATATTGTTTTATTGATATTCAAGAAACTAGGTGAAATTATAGCCGTATTTTACTATTCACATGATCTTAATCCGATCAAGTGCTTAAAATAAAAGAGTCCAGATCAACGAAAAGATTAAGTTCTGTGTTGTGGTTGTTGTACAAGCTAAGTTCCTTTTGACATTTACCGCGAAGTTGCCATGCGAATGAATATTTTCATTTAAATGAAAGTTTAATGCGCTTGTTTCATTTTTTAAACAGGAAATTGTTAATATTGATTACCAGATACCAAATGAGAATAATATTTTGCAGCTATAATAATATAACATATCATTATAAGCAGAAAATTAATTTATTCGAACATAATAATATTTAAAGATATTTAGATTGCCAATAATATTTTTTATTCTAATCTGGCAACATGTGCCTACCATTGACAATTGTCGATAATACAGCAACATTCACAAACGAAAATGTATCCTAGTGAGAAATAGTCGAATTAATTTATGGATCACGAAAATCGATCCTAATAAAAAGATAGATCTCGTATTGTTGTTGTAATGCATACAAACCATTGATCTATTTGGATTATCGGCGATAATAAAATACGACTTATGTTTGGTTTTTGACGTTTGACCATAAATTCAGCAAGAATATTTATTTGCAGTCAATTATTTTTTTTGAGATTTGACCTAATTAAGCAACAATATATTAGTAATTCCAAAAAAAACAACAAAATTACATTCAAAAATACTCACACAGTTGCTTTCATTGGCACTCGACATGAAAATTGTTTTCGAGTAAAATGATACTCGATAACGTGAGCGGTAATGGCAAATCGTCACATTTCGATAAAGAGTACCTAACTCGTTAACGAGTGCTGTAATTTGGCCGCTGAGTTTTGCGTCCCAGGACACAGCATAAAGACAAAAAAAAAGTTTAAAAGAGGATTTTTTAAGGCTTGAATCCATATTGGTTCTGTCACCATCGTCGGTCAAATCTTTCATTGACATTTGGGTTTTTGGAAAAGCAGTCGAAAGCGGACATGCCTCTCTAGGAAGCAGACAAACGAAAAGTATGACCGCCGTCGGCAATTAAAAATCCTGGGCATTCACTCTTAGTTGAAAAGACTGACAAGATATTCAAAAATCTTAGTGTGGTAGTTGTTGAACTTTCATTTTTGATGTTGTGAGTTCAAATGCCCATTTACGGTTTTTTTGGAAAGATCTCATTTGCATTGAGAACAGCATCCACCGCAGCGTTAGATGGTTATACTGAACCTCCTTCCCCTTCATCTCTATGTACAGAAAGAAGCAAAGGTACATGCCTACATGCTGATCTCAATGGATGAAAAGAACTTCAAACTAGTTCACCTTCAATTTGTCCAGGAACTCGCTAGGATTCACCTTTTCAGACACTGCAAAAGCTTTCTATTAAGCGACTCCTACAATTTTCCATTTTTGACGGGACACTGCAGAATCAAAAAAACTCCTTCTGGCCATGGGAACTGCTGTCTTTCAAATGTGCAACGAAGACGAAGAAACAGCGGAGCTTAGCCCGAACACATCCGCGTGTCCTAGGTAAGCCTTACCTTCAGTCAGATAACATAACTGTCAGTTCACCCGAAGATTTAGCTGATTTTAGTTTTATTTTAAATATTTTGATACATTTTGTTCAAATGGATGACATTGTTCCAATTCCGTATGGTTTCAGTTTATGTGGATATCAGAGAAAACTAAATCTTTCAAGTTATTCTTTTTGAGATTTGCATCTGACTAAACGGGAAGACATGTTTTCTTTGAATTTGTTAGCGAACCAACAACAAGTCTCAGATAATCCAGTCATTTTATGTGGTTATTAAATAGAATCTAACAATTTAAATCGCTCATTATTCTGCACCCAAACAAAAGTAATTTTGTCATAATGATTCTCAACTATACTCGTATACACATTCCTTTAATGGACACACAGTCTAAGCCCTAAGGTATGTGTAGGTATATCGACATCCCCCCTTTTTCACTTGGAACTTTCTTAATTTCGCCAACAGCCATTGTTTCGGTAGAGCGCAGGTTTTCGATCAATATCAAAAATGGTCAGCCATTTGTAATTCAGGCTCGGAGCAACTGTCTCCCTCTTACAGGGTATGTGCGACGGCAACCCCAGAGCATCCTTATTTGGGCGCCATTAAAAAAGCCCCAAGTGTAGTTGCGTATTCAAACATGGGGAGAGTTTAAATGCGGAGATATGACACGCCTTCTGGTATCCAAAGAAATGTATTGTTGCTATGGGAATATTCCAAGCTTTTGATGTTTGTACTCATCCCCCGTTTAATGCCACCCACTTACCCCTGCCTTTGTTAAGTATCCATTACCTTTCTCAGGGCATCCATTTTGAAATTTCGTCTGACTTTGAATACAAATTTATGTTTTGTTTAGGTTTTCGGGCAGCTTTGAATGGGGTAAACAAACATACGAGTGCGAGCATGAGTATTATGTAAATGTCTCAGTAAGTTGCATGTAGTTGATGAGGTTTTTATGTAAATGACTTGGCGTCCACTTGCTATTCTACGGATGTGTTTTTTTTTTTGCTTTTTTATTGATTTTTCCAACTCAACTGTATAACGACGACTGACAACGCCTTTGTTAGCTGAACCTATTAAGGGTGTCGCAATCGGAGGGTGGCTGGAGCTGGAGCTGGAGTGAAAACCACTTTGTTTGAGTGGAAATATTTGCTGATTCAATATTCTCAACAAAACAGCGTTTTGTTGTTCGCATTTAAGTTTTTGTCTCATCACAAAAGTCGTTTACTCATCAAAATCTCGTTAGTCATGTTGAAATATATTTTTTTAGCTTTTTCAACACCTTTTTACGTTGGTTGCGTTTATACTAAATCAGTTTTGTGGAGATAATTACTACTGCTTAAGCAGAAGCTTGCTGGACTCCATCATTCCTTTATGCGTACCCGGTTAATTGGTGTTAATAAATCAACGTGTTGGATAATTTATCATCTTCTAATTGCTAAGCTGGGTATCTGGAGGAAGAAGCGCTTCATAGCGTTGAAGTTATTGTGTTTTTTTTTTATAAATTTGATGTGTTCGGGGTTAACAAAGAGAATATGGGGAAATCGTGTGCGTTCACCATAATTAAGACAGACTCATAAGACAGATGGATATGTTTTCTTCCCTTCTTCTAAGAACCTTCCACTATGTCTTTCACTTTCACCTTTCACTATTTTTAAGATTCTGGAGATGCATTTTTCTATGAGGTACAAGCGCCTTGTCTCATTCCAATATAATTTTCAAAGTAAAACTCACTTTGTCATATGAAGAAAGAAACCCTCTGTAGCTAAACCTCTATCTATAGGTACCTGCGGCAATCCAATTCTCTTTTGGATTATTTTTCAGAGCTAAAAAGGCTCTTTTAGAGTTCTATAATGACATCGACCTGGTCAGAAAAGTACAAACTTATCGGCAGAGGTGGCTAGGCTAGGACATATAACATAGAATTACTTTTCGAAACCACTCCCAATGAATAACGAATAAGAGCAAGTCCTTGCCCTTAAACAATTGAAAGGAGACCACTGCCAATTTGGTGCACAAAACTGGATGCACTTTGCCAAAGATTGGGTGAATTGGAAACCAACGAGGTTGAAGTCCAGGTTCACCCAGTTTGTAGCTCCAGCCCAAGAAGAAGAAAGAAAACTCTTTTAACGTTTCACAAACCGTAGCGCAAGTGGTTAGTGCGTCGGACTACTGAGCCAGCGGTCTTGGGTTCGAATCCCGCCGCAAACACCTAAAAGTTTTTCACAGTGCTCACCTCTTTCGAATGTCTGACAAGCATCAAAGAGTATCATTTGTCACGATTGAGCTTCTCAACTCGCCGTTCGGAGTCGGCAAAAAACTGTAGGTCCCTTCCATTCGTGCAAAAAATTAACGCGCACACACAAATGGTTGCGGGAAGCTAGGCTTGGTTCTACCTAGGACTGCTGAAGCCAAATATTTATTTTTATTTTTTTTTATTTCTTTTTGGACAGCAAAGCAGCTATTAAGGCCCTCAAATCGTACTCAATTGGATCAAAACTTGTTTGGAGCTGTCTTTAATTGCTCGAAGATCTAGCAAAAAACAATAAATTCACTGTTTCGAGGATACAAGGCCACGACGGTTCTGAAGATAATGAGCGCACAGAATCTCTGGCGACAAAGTGCGGCCCTATTTTCAAACTCACAATGGAAATGGAAAGAATACAGCCAAGCTGAAGAAGGGGACAAATCCAATGGCCAATACAATAACTCCGAAAGCTTACAAAAAGTTACAATTATCAGATGAATCGGTTTTTTTGGTGATCGAAGTGAACGGGATACTAGATGCTAAATAAACACTCTTCTTATGTGAGGCTGACAATTAAAGCCCCCCTTTTTTTTGGTTGTGCCAACAGATGTGTAATCTTCGAAAGATACTAGTAGACCGGGATACCAGCATGCACGATTCGTAGACCGGATTGCTCGATTACAGTGCACTAGCCCACAACCTACACTCTTCGACCACTCTCCCCGCGGGACTGCCTTTAGGTATTACTTCGTAGGGCTGGTAAGCAAGCTATTCTATATCTTCTATATTTGCTGCATCCGCACGTCTTATTTTTTCGATTCTTCGCAGCTCGCTTTGCACATTTGTTATGAATGTGCAAATCCCAACCAATTTACTTCTGACCGCAACATTTGTCATACTTCATATGTCAGTTCTCCATCCCAGAAAGCTAAGATTTGGGCAAAAAGGTGAGCTATCCAAAAAAAAATCGATACCCACCGTGACCGGATAAAAACTGCGTAAGGTGATAGTTACAGTTTCCGTGCCTTTGGGTTGTCCAAACGTCTATGGTTGGAATCAATCTATAGGTCCATCTGCTCTTCGTGGTGGTTTCCCACCGAGCTTGCCACCTGATTGAAGTCACTCTTTCTACTTCCTTAATCCTTTTGATGACCGTCGCCTCTTGGTTACTAGAAGTTTTCCTATTATAGACTCTTTGCATCTCGTCCGCAAGGATATCGATGGGGATCATTCCTGCAATGACAAGGGCTGGTTTGTCTGAAATTGTCCTGAACCCACTGATATCCTTAGTGCATCGTCGATATGTTGACGATAATTTTCGCCTTGTTTTCTTTATCGCTAGGGCCCCCACCCCAAACTGGAAAGGCATATAGCAGGACTGAGTTTACTACCTTTGATATTAGATTTCTTCTAGCATATCCAGGTCCTCCGATATTTGGCAGTATTCCAGAAAGTGCTGCCTGAAGCTTTGACGTCCTTTTGCCCGAATAGCCAATGTGAGGCTTAAAGTTTAGTCTATTGTCGAGTATGTATTACTCCTAAGTATTTCACAGAGTCTTTCGATCTGAGTTTGATTTCGTTATTCTTATGTCCACGTATTCCACATTTTTCCGGCTGGTTGTAAGGGCAGCTTCCGTTTTGTGGTCTGCTAATTCTAGGCCGGCGGGTATTATCCAGTCTTTAATGAGGTTGATTGCTTTATTTGTAGCTGACTGTATCTCGCAAATGTTATTTGGAACCGTAATAACGGCGATGTTGTCGGCGAAACCGATTATTTTTACTCCTGGTGGAGGTGTTAATTGTAGAACTCCATCGTACATGATGTTCCAAAGAAGGGGGCCCCATTACTGATCCTTGTGGGACTTCCGCGGAGACTTTATAGTACTTTTCTCCTTCGTCGGTTTCATATCTCAACCTTCTTCTGGTGAAGTAGCTGGATACAATAACAGCCCTAAATGTTTTATTGTGCTCAAGACCAGAGGTCGCAGATAAACTTTACCAATCCATAATAGTAAGATCTTCAATTCCATTTAATAATCAAAATTAATACAATTTATATTTATCTCATCCATAAATATCCCACACACTTGTACACATGTACCCACATCCACTTGTAGATAAACTTAAATCAGAATTTCTTCGTTGCAATGCAATTTCTTAGACTACATGCTATGCTCATATCTCTGTATGAATATTAATCTCAATTTGCACAGAGTACCAACTCTCCAGCACATCGAATCAGCCTAAAGCCATTAGACTAAAACTTACATATGCGCTCTTAAATCACAATCAGAGAACGAAGGACAATCTTCACTTTAGGCTACGTACACATATTGGCAGCTTCGCTACTACCCGTCCATATCTACACAGCAACGTTCAAGCCAAGCAGCGCGTCTGCAATTAGTTAAAGTGTAATAAAATCTCATTCGAGAGAAGGCAAGGCTTATAGCCACAGAACGCGCAATTCGTATCTTACAAACGCCCCCAAGGGACTCCATTAAAAATATTAAAACGACCATGTCGCGCATAAGGTTGCAAATCATTTTCGTGTGCGTCCCCTGTAGGTGCGCACGTGTGCATCCTGCTCGTGTAAATAAGGACATTGTGCCGGTGTTTACGTCACGTCGATCGTCGTCGTGTCGAAGAAGCAATTTCATTACGCATACGTACTTTCGAAGAAAACGAAGCCAAAGCAAAACGAAATCCTTAATGAGAAGAAATCCAATAAATGTCCTTTTGCACGTGTTCAATAAGCGAATCCCCCTCTGTGTATCTACGGATATCTAATTCCGGTCACGTGGACGATGACAAGCATTTTTAATGAAACACACTTAGAATTTTTTGACAAAGAGAGAGAAAGAGAGATTTTGGGAGTGCACAAAAAGGCGACCGGAACTTCAGCCATTAAAGTAGCAACGCGTTGCTGTTTTTTTTTTCTTTCTAATTCCTTCTTTAATGGTTTGTAATCGTGCTGTCGCGTCGGCCGGATATATGTTACAGTTAGAATTAAGAAAAATCGATTTGAAACTCCATGGCGTAAAGACTTTCACAACAGGATGTCCTGTTTCCATGGCGGTTGCGGACTTTGCAATATAATGCAAAGTGGGAGTCGCCATTGGAGTGTAAGGCTGGATGACGTGACAACCCCCACTGTGATGTAATTGGATGTAGCCATGTTAGGGGATTATAATTCAATTATATTAGGATGTAGGAATAATACTTGCGTGCTCTTTCGCGTTGAAAAGCCAATTTTTTTGTAGTCGCTTAATAGGATTGCCTTATTAGATCTATATTTATTTCGAGTAAAAGAATTCATTTTTAATGTAATCCATAAGATGGCGTAGATGTTGTTTGCCATGTTTGACATAAAGTGCAGCCGCCATGAAAAGATTTTTGGACACACATGTACATATCGATATCATATAATTTTAAACAGAAATTCCATTTTATTTTTAGGGTTCCGTACCCATATAGTAGAACGCTCTAACTCAAAAATGTCTGTCACAATAAAGACATCAAGAACCGTGCTTCCTAGAAACTTGAAATTTGGCACAATTATACATTACGGTGGTCCACATATGAACATGGACAACATATTACTGGAAAATATCGTGAAACATCTGTATAGGGTGGGTAAAATGTAATCTCAAAAAATAAAAATAAATAAATCTGAGAAATATACATATATTATGTTTTTCGAAAGGGCTTGAAACAAAGATTCCAAAAATATTTTTCTTAATTTTTTCTGTTAGAAACTTTGGGAGTGATTGCCAAAAATGTGTGAAAAATATCATACCAAAAGTACCCTAGTGTTTTCTTGGAAACCACTGAAGTCAAAAATATGAAGAAATCATAGTTCGTACTTGATTAACTATATTTTTAAATAAAACTATAGCGAATCTCGTAAAATGTATAGTTTTTGAGAAATTCACGTCGAAAAATTCAATTTCCTAAACGATTAACTCGTAAGCTACTGGACTAATTTTAAAGAAATTACCAGTACTCGATTAACAATAATTTTGGGAAAGGTAAAGGCTATTCGAAATTGTGCTGCCATACAAAAAAGAAATAAAACAAAAATAAACAATAATACGAATTTTGCCAGGAAACGAACCTGAGATCGCTAAACTCAGTAGTACAATATTAGGTGCGTGTCCACTTGAGAGCACTTTCGCTAGTAAGCTCTCGAGAGTTACTCTCAAGTAGCTTTCCATTTGAGAGTGAAATTTTTTAGATTTACTATCGAGAGTTGCTTGCGAGATATCTGAGAGTAAATTTTCGGATAGTACTCTCATGTCTCATACCCGTGTCCACTTCACTTTAGTTATCGGTTGAGAGCAGTCATAATGATGTCATATAAACAAAAAGTTGCAGCAGTGGTTGTTATTGATATTGCTATGAAAGGGAGAAATAAGTGTAAAAAAACAAAAACTTGCTGGGTTAAACCATGGGTGGATCGTCGAAATCAATTTGGTGCTAATTTTCCTTAGTGCTAAATTTTTTTTGTTCCTGTCTCGAAACTCAGGAAGAAATGAATTCCAAAGAATTTCTTCGGATTCGTACATTTCAATTAATTTTTTTACTTTTTCGACATTCCAAATTGATGTCATATTTAGTATTTCCAGAAATTCAAATTTAAAATCAAATTATCAAAATCATATAATTTTTTTGACAATTTATTCATAGGTATACATTAATTTACTCGCAGCTAGCTGCTCTCAGAATACGAACTCTGTTTGAATAGTGCGAGTTGATCTCCGAGAGTAGCAGAATGTGTGTCCACTTACAAACAACTCTCAGGAAGTCGGAAAGTTGAGAGCAGGGCTGCCGAAGTGAGTACTGAGGGAGCATTCCTACTACTCTCTCAAACACTGTACTCCCGTACTCCCCTCATCATGATTGTACTCCCTATTGAATATTTCCAATTTAAAAAAAAATAAAAAATGTAATTTGAGTACATTTTCTTCAGTGAATAGTACTTTGTTAAAATACTAGCACTATAACTTTTAATGTGTAATATCTTGTCACCTTAATTTCTGAACTGAAATTGTTATTTAAGGCAATATTACTTCGAATTTTGTTCTTAAGCATCAAGGTTTTTTTCAAGTACCACCATATGAAGAACTCGGGAGAGGTCAAATCAGGAGATCATGGGAGCCACTCGATATCACCATTTCTTGACGGGAAACATTTCTTATAAAATTTGGATCGTAGAACGAGCAGTGCGTGTGATATGACAGCGTCTTGCTGGAACCACATGCTGTATAGGCCTATTTGATCCAATTCAGGCACAGGACAGTAACTCGAATAGCATTGCTCAAGCATCCTTACAGAAATATGGCCCAATGATGCCGCCGACCCAAATGGTTCAGCATGAAGTTACTCTACGAGGGTGAAGTGGGCTTTGGTGTATCGATTGAGGGTTTTCGGTGCCTCAATAGCGGCTATTATGTTTATTAACAAAGCCGGCCAAGTCGAAATATGCTTCGTCACTCATAATGATTTTTACCAAAATTGGTGGTCGTCTATACTGAGCTGTTAAACTCAGCTGCTCGATTACAAAATTTGTTATCGACTTCTCTCTATGACTGCCAAATGCCAACTGAAAAATGTTATTCAATCCCAAATGGCGGCCAAGTAGGATCGACCTGGAACAAAACAAGCACCCTTTACCTAGTTCCATCAGACATTAAAAAACATTCTTGAGGCTACAGTCAAAATAAAATAGTTACTTTTTAGAGTTTTAACAGGATAATACTAGATGTTAATGTTTGATTTGTATAGTTTCTGTTTTGTACTCCTCTCAGACACAAAATACTCCCCTGCAAACGTCTAAAATACTCCCATTAGAATTTACAAAACGGCAGCCCTGGTTGAGAGTAGCAAACCAACTCTCTGCGAGTTACTCTCGTGATCGTGTCCACTTACGAAACTGCTCGAGAGTGGCCTGAGAGCTACTCGCAGTAGTTTTACTCTCAAGTGGACACGCACCTTTATAAGTTTGTAAAGTGAATATGGAGGTGGACCATTTTCGTTTTTTGTGTTAACGAAACGAAACAGTTATTTAAACAAAATATACAGTACACTCTCGATTTTTGCAACTAATGAAAACACGACCTGTTGCAAAAATCGAAAAGTTGCACAAATCGAACAGAAAATCAAAACACTTTAAAAATGCTTACACAATATGCTTTGTGTTGTAAAAATAAAATTGCATATATGTAATACATACTCGTAGGTAGGTATATTTAAGAATTTTATTTTTGTCGTAAAAAAGTAAACATATTTTCAAAAAATAAAACTAATTTATAAAACATTGAAATGCAGGTACATGCGGATAAATATGTATAATTAGAGTTTAGCAGAAGTTTACTTGGATCACAGCTTTATCGCGCAATTTTTGCAGCTGCATCATCTTTTTGTATATTAAAATCTTTTTTAATCCTAGCTAACAAACAAAACACGCCTATATTGTAATGCTGAGACCCCTTATTTCAATTACTGATTCTTTTCGATGACAAGGAGCATTATCGATAAGATAAGTAGTCATAATTACTGTACTGTACCTGTACTGCATCTATATGGTAGACGATTTATGATGTCAACAAGAGTTTGCTTTATCTGCAACATTGCATAGCAAGCGTATACGCTCATATTTTGTGTCGAACAATTTCACAATTGCGAAAATCGAGAACCTTTTTTTGGAATTGTTGCAAAAATCGAAACAAAGTGAATCCATTACATAAGTTGCAAACATCGAGGATTGCAAAAATCGAGGTTGCAAAAATCGAGAGTGCACTGTAAATAGTTTTAAAACTGCGGAATCCTTTGAGCGCAAGTCTGACTCGCACTTGGCCGGTTTTTTTAATGTTCTGTTCTGCACATCTGCATCTGTTGGATGCCTATCTATCACTCCTCGTGCTGCCTTTCTTGTCATCCTTCTCACTCGTTACAATCATTACATTACACAGTTACATTTTAAATGAAGGCAATAAATTAATTGAATAAAAATTACCGAAATTTAAATGTACATACATAATTATGCTATTTTGTACTAACAAAAGTTCACTTAGTTGGTGTCCATTATACGAATGTCATGTTACATATTGAATCAATGCACCATCTCGTTACTGTTTCAGGAGCCTAAAAGATGAAAACTACACATTGGTCAAAGTCAGAGGCAGAAGTCATGATGTCAATTTACTTCACCGAGCGAAAGTGGTCTGAAATGAATCAAAAAGGTGATTTTGAAAGATGGATCTATTGATTGAAAAAATGTATATTGGGCAATTATGTGAAGAAAATAAAAAGGATGATGATTAAAGATACATATACTTATGTATGTACATATAGCTGAAACTCTTTTTGTGTCTTATTATTCAACCAACTAAGCAATCTTCGATAATCCCTACGTAAATGGTCGTTGCATAAGAAATATCTCGAAAGACGATAGTCCACCCTGCCAGCGGGACCAGAAAGCTTGGTTTGGAGAATTGTAAACGGTATGCTCGGGATCTATGAATATGAAAGCCCGCAGTTTCTCAGTCAGATCGAAACTGACCCTTTAATTCATCTTTTTGGTAGTGTATCAATATTTGACACCGTAGCGCAAGTGGTTAGTGTGTCGGGCTACTGAGCCAGCGGTTGGGTTCGAATCCCGCCGCAAAACACCTAAAAAGTTTTTCACAGAGCTCGGGACAGCAAGTTGTAACGTTTTGTGAAAATTTGTTAAGAAACTACCCCCCCAAAGTCGAAATTCAGCTTTTTAAGTTCTGGTCTGTGTTTAGGCCACTAATTGCTACAACTGTTCCAAATTTCAATAGTCTAGGTTAAGTAGTCTCTGAGAAAAAGGCCTGTGACAGACAGACAGACAGACAGACAGACAGACAGACAGACACCGAACTGATTCCATTAGTGTTCCGTTTTGGTACGGACGGAACACTAATAAAAAAATCAAGCGTCATCCTTTAGGCTTTTCTGAGGATTTCGTCTCAGTTTAGATTTTTTCCACGTATAAAGCAGAGCCCTTTCTATCTACTGCTTACACGTTCGCTCCTTCATCTTCTAGGCATCTGTTCAGATTCTACAGACTTCTAGTTAAGACTTTAGACACGAACTACGCGCTTTTTATGGTCCTTCTTTTCCTTCGGGACTGCCAACGCGCTTTCGCCCTGATATGCATCTTTTATTGATCATTTGTGTTTACCGATTCCCTTCGATTCATTAATAATCGTTGCAACACACCCAACTCCTCATTCCTCTAGGGGATCAAAAGATCTTCCAATTAAGTCATACAATTGCCGCTCTGGGCATAATAGTCATTAGTTCGAATGAACTTTCTGGCACGTGTTCTCCGCAACGATAACAATGTGCCTCTATGTGCCTCTAATAGTCCAATATTCCCACTCAATTCCCTAGTCCTTGGGAAAACTAAAAACCAAACCAACACGCCACCCCACGCACACTCTCCCACTGCTATTGCCGCCGCCGCTGTCAAACAAAACTGACAGACGCCGCCGTCAGTTCATATACGAGTATGTATTTTGCCGGTTCACTAACGAACCGACCGCCCGCCGCCGTCGTTCGTGATCGGAAGCCACGTGTCAATGTGGTGAATAATACATCAGGGCCACCCCCTTCTCAAAACTGAGGTCATGTCCCCACTACGATCTACTTAATAATGCTTCTAAGCTCCAGCTGTTGGCTGGATTTGGGTACACAAATACAATGTTTGCAAGAGTTGCACGTGGCCTCAACCGTGGAGACACTTTTTCCTCCTTTGTTGTTGTGATTGCAAACGTTGGCAACGACAACGACCACTACGACGACGAAGAATGATCCCTAGCATAGCAAATTATTCACTCAACTCAACAGTCATGAAATTCAAATATGTAATGTGCTCGTACTCGTAATACAATCGAATTGAATTGTTTCAATTGTCCGGGGGTAGAAAGTAGAGTCAAAGGGTTGGGGAATTCCGAAAAATATGAATTGAAGTGCCACTCAAAGAAGCACTCAAAGAGTTGCTTGCATCCTGTGACATCATAAAACAATTGCAATTTGCTCCTTTTACACAGATTTGTCCGGGGGTAGAAAGTAGAGTCAAAGGGTTGGGGAATTCCGAAAAATATGAATTGAAGTGCCACTCAAAGAAGCACTCAAAGAGTTGCTTGCATCCTGTGACATCATAAAACAATTGCAATTTGCTCCTTTTACACAGATTTTTCCATGACTACATCCTGGGATACAATACTCTTGTACAAATTTAATTTCCCCTGATTTTATCGTGTTTACAGATGGCAAAGAAAAAAATCTTTAAGATTCCAAATTCGAATCGAATCCATGCAAGTGTTCGTACAACAACAACAACACCATTATAGGAGCGCAGGGCCGCAGGGATGTACATAAATGCAAAAGTCTCCCCCTTTCTTTATAGAAGAGAAGGCTGCATATGTACATATGGAGAGCACTATGCGTGCTCAAGGATTACAAAAAAAATTAAATTTCAGCGGAAAATTTGGACACGTGTTCGAGAAAGTCTCTGGCAAATACTCGTAAAATTCTCGGAATGAAATTCCTCTTTTTAATCGAATTCTTGCCGTCGTCATCGTCATCGTCATCCCGTCGGTCGGTGTTAGTTTATTGTTGAAGCTGAATGGAAATTCCACACGGGATTTCGATAAAGCTTGTGGGAGAGAGCATGTACGAATTTCTAAGGATTCAAATATGAATACTTTTATTGACTCAGCGTTGATTGAAGTTGTTTGCGAATGTTGATGGGCAAATATTGGATGATGGAAGACCAAATGAAATTCTATAGCTTAGGACATCTGTTGTGGAGATGGACGAGTACAACAAAAGCAATAAGGACATTTTTCAATTAAGTTATCTAGGCACGTTCAATACTATGCAATTGTTTACAGGAAGAAGATTCGTCTAGATTCATGTAACTTTATAG